>VHKM01000234.1:3470000-4825000 GCA_007210695.1 Neogobius melanostomus | reverse complement strand
CTCTTGACAACCTGTTCTTAAAACATTTTTCAACACAAGAAAACCCAACATTGATTCAACATTGTGCTAAATAATGATGGCGCAGATTGTTAAATTATCTTGTGAATGATACTTTTCAGTAATAACCTCACTTGCATTTGAGAATATGTGTGTAGAGGTCTAAGCTAGTGGGTTTGTAGTTTTATACATGTTTTCAGTGACTGTATTTTACCCAAATGACTGCAGTCTATGCCTTATTTTAGAATTGAATTTAATGGCGCATTTGACAAGCGCATTTGTTGATTTGACAAGCGACCTGCTGGCTAACTAGCGCGTTGATTGTGAGCCCCAAGACGGCATAATCCTACATGCCAGTGCTGTCACACTGGGACAAGGTCAGACACCCCATAAAAAGACCTGTCCCATATAACAACCGCTCCCCTTGGCTGTGCGCATAAACACACAAATGGACTTAACTGCCCAATAAAACAGGATTTTCCTACTGCTTTTACTATTCTGCTACTGCCTTCATCTCTGTGGGACACCACTTTGCAATTTGGGTAATGGGGCTAAATCTTTTCAGCAACAGAAATTTGTCCAAATTGTGTTCTGCGCCGATTTTGTTATGTAATCTTTTGCATTTGTACCATTTGTAGTCCTTGCGTGGCATTGCGGGAAACGCGGTTGCCTAATGTGCAGATGCGGTTGGTCCAGCTGCGTTCTGTCCGCGCTGCTACATTCTTGTGTCCGGGACGAGGGTGATGGAAGTGGGCTGCGCTGGGCCGTGCCGCTCCCTAACTGTGCGACGGTTGCTCCAATGAGATCTGTTCAGTGTCAGAGAGAGATGCAGGCCTGGTGGTGCTCTGTGCTCCTGATAAGTAGAATTGGGTTATCTGCTCCCAGTGGAGATGCATTTAAAAACCACCTTCTTCCTTTCCCTCTGTGTTCCCCTCAAACTCTTTGACCTTCACAGCATGTCCTCCAAAGATGTGCATAAAACATCGTGGTTCATAATCTTCTAAACTGACTAAATTTTTCAAAGATTAGAACCATTTTATAATGTTTTCTTATTTATTTAATCAAAAAACATACCTGGTGTTTGTGTAATTCTTCTCACAAGCTTTAAAAGTTGTTGATTAGCTTGGCCAGCCAGACCACACTCTATTTATTCTTAAGGGGAGAGTAGTCTGGAAATGAAGCCTGGTGAGGCAGCTTATAGCAGAGGTGGGATTTACGATGAGTAGCCGATCAGAGACGTGTGACTAAGCCAGAGCGACACAAACAAACATGGCGGCGCACTAGTGGCTTGGGTGAAGTTTGCAGTGATTTTTTTTCCTCACAAAACCGAGGAATAAACACTGTTAAGTCAGCGCGTTATATTTTTTATGAGTGCCTTAAAATGAGACATAAAACTGCACTGAAACTGATGTAAAACATGCATACCAGGACTTAAGAATGATTAGTATGAGCTACAAGAGCTTTGTTCATGTCAGGCCGAGGGTAAACATCTTTAGACACGTCATTTGCTGAAGTTTACATGAAAAACTTCAGGTCCAAGAAGCTAAACTAGCCCTGAGCTAGCCATACATTAGCCCTAGCCGTCTGCGCATATTGTTTAAAAAACGACATGCACGCAGAGGTTGTCGTTCGCTCAGTGAGCTGCTCTGATTGGTTCGATTGACCTCTCCAGATGTGTCTCTTCCAGTGGTCAGAGCTGTCGGTCATGCCCAGGCCCACTTCTGGAAGAAGCACCGATTCTAGGGATGGGACAAAATATCGGATCAGATCGCAATACCAAGTATCGATACTTTTATCAAGTATCGCAATACTTTCCAGCAACAGTTACACAACACTTTGTTACATTTTGTGTTTTCAACCATAACACTTTAAATGTCAAGTGGCATTTGGTTTATAAACTTTGGACACGTGACTGTTTTCTTTTTACACATTTTAAGGTAAACGTATGACTTATCTTAATTACTTACTGTATTGCAATACGTATTGGACCGGCCCCTAAGTATCATGATGCGTATCGTAAAATTGTAAAAAAAACAAAAGCGTATCGTCCCAGCCCTAACTGATGCTAAAAACAATTAGCCTGGTGCTAGCTAATATATACACTCACCTAAAGGATTATTAGGAACACCATACTAATACTGTGTTTGACCCCCTTTCGCCTTCAGAACTGCCTTAATTCTACGTGGCATTGATTCAACAAGGTGCTGAAAGCATTCTTTACAAATGTTGGCCCATATTGATAGGATAGCATCCTGCAGTTGATGGAGATTTGTAAGATGCACATCCAGGGCACGAAGCTCCCGTTCCACCACATCCCAAAGATGCTCTATTGGGTTGAGATCTTGTGACTGTGGGGGCCATTGTAGTACAGTGAACTCATTGTCATGTTCAAGAAACCAATTTGAAATGATTGGAGCTTTGTGACATGGTGCATTATCCTGCTGGAAGTAGCCATCAGAGGATGGGTACATGGTGGTCATAAAGGGATGGACATGGTCAGAAACAATGCTCAGGTAGTCCGTGGCATTTAAACGATGCCCAATTGGCACTAAGGGGCCTAAAGTGTGCCAAGAAAACATCCCCACACCATTACACCACCACCACCAGCCTGCACAGTGGTAACAAGGCATGATGGATCCATGTTCTTATTCTGTTTACGCCAAATTCTGACTCTACCATCTGAATGTCTCAACAGAAATCGAGACTCATCAGACCAGGCAACATTTTTCCAGTCTTCAACTGTCCAATTTTGGTGAGCTCGTGCAAATTGTAGCCTCTTTTTCCTATTTGTAGTGGAGATGAGTGGTACCCGGTGGGGTCTTCTGCTGTTGTAGCCCATCCGCCTCAAGGTTGTGCGTGTTGTGGCTTCACAAATGCTTTGCTCCATACCTCGGTTGTAACGAGTGGTTATTTCAGTCAAAGTTGCTCTTCTATCGGCTTGAATCAGTCGGCCCATTCTCCTCTGACCTCTAGCATTAACAAGGCATTTTCGCCCACAGGACTGCCGCATACTGGATGTTTTTCCCTTTTCACACCATTCTTTGTAAACCCTAGAAATGGTTGTGCGTGAAAATCCCAGTAACTGAGCAGATTGTGAAATACTCAGACCGGCCCGTCTGGCACCAACAACCATGCCATGCTCAACATTGCTTAAATCACCTTTCTTTCCCATTCTGACATTCAGTTTGGAGTTCAGGAGATTGTCTTGACCAGGACCACACCCCTAAATGCATTGAAGCAACTGCCATGTGATTGGATGATTAGATAATTAGATTAATGTGAAATTGAACAGGTGTTCCTAATAATCCTTTAGGTGAGTGTATTACTGGGGCTCTACACTCCCTGAAAAGTGTGAAATGTGCTTTTAAAATAAATTTGGATTTTTAAGTGTGTTAAACTATTCATTCTTAAATAGCTCCTTTTTGTGGTTTCAAAATGGGAAAATAGGGTAAATTTTCCATTTTTGTTTCCTTGGCAATCCTAAAATTGTTTTATTCCTTAGACGTAACGGTAGACAACATTGTATTGATCTGAACTTCATCTTAAATCCAGACATCTCCAAAAGAATGGCACTCAAAAAAGTTCATTCGAAGTTCAAATTTGACCCAAATGTCACGCTCCAGACTTGGAAACCTCCAGAGTAACATTTGAAAAGACTTGTCCTTTTCTTCTCATTCCACGTCTCCCTCTGGTTAATGTCCGCTTAACTTCATTATAGCGTCTGCATGAGAGCCACTTCTCGGCCCTTTTTTCTCCCATGTGTCCCGGCAGTGTTCCCATAGCTACAATCGTCCCATCTGTCTACACTTTCAGACACACTGGAGCTTTTGAAGACCACGGAGAAAGGAAGAATCGGCCTGTTTATCAGAGAATATCACATCTTTCCTTGGGCTATTGGCTGCTAGCTTGTGCGTGGTAGTTGCGGTGTTCCGTGTTGGGGAAATGGGACCATAAAGAAAAAGTGTCTCAAAAAGGCTTGTAACACATACAGCAGCTCATGTGGAGATGGTGCGTGGGTGCGTTTAGTGCTTCGGGTCAATTGTCCAATTGGAGAGCTGTTGTCAGGAGTGGAGTGATGGCTGGGTTAACACGGTTGGCGTTGTTGGCTGGATGTCATGGTAATTGTCAGCTATGAGAATTCCAGTTTTTGTTTGCCAAAGTGTAATATATATTCTATCTTACCTTTAGCTATACATTTCTAAATAGGGCTAAATCTTAATTTGAGTTCTCCTGAGGTATAGGGGGTTGTGGGAGGACTCATTTTACAGCCCTGACTTGGCTGCTCTTCCAAAAAGTCATCTCTATCACTTTCGGTCCCGGAGATAACTGCTTACATCGGTGTTGGATACATTTCGGCCTGATATATTGGTCGACCTCTAATTTTTACTGCACAAGTTTGTCAAAAATACTAAAAAGATTTGATCTGTTGTATTGGAAGGTGTACACACACAAAAATTTGCTCAAAAGTTGCCAGTTGTCTCCAATTTACTTTTGAAATATCCCCTTATTCATCCATTTGATTGAATGTTTGTGTACACATTTGCAAGTGTCATCCATCCATCCATCCATCCATCCATCCATCCATCCATCTTCGTGGGGGCAGCTGTTGGAGCTGCACCAGACCCTAGGCTCCTC
The DNA here is from genome assembly GCA_007210695.1 of Neogobius melanostomus. Lineage (NCBI taxonomy): Eukaryota > Metazoa > Chordata > Actinopteri > Gobiiformes > Gobiidae > Neogobius > Neogobius melanostomus. The sequence goes on along the minus strand of VHKM01000234.1, from coordinate 4,820,368 downwards.
CTGCAGGTGGTGGGTCCACAGAAGGACGGCCTCATGGTTCTAACCGGGCCTGTTGGTCTCTCATAAGGGGCTTCAGAACCATTCTTTGTCTGACCCGTCACCTAGGACCTGTTTGCCATGGGAGACCCTACCAGGGGCACGAAGCCCCCGACAACAGAGCTCCAGGATCATTCAGGCGCTCAAACCCCTCCAACACGTTAAGGTGGCGGTTCCAGGAGGGGATTTGCAAGTGTCAAAACATTGTATATTCATTCTCTTGTAGCATATTTCGGTAATAGATAGATCTCCGGTCACTACGGCACTTCAAATCCAAAAGAAAATCCTGTATTGAAATTCAATAAGTAAAATGTCAATTTGTTTTTCTGTTTTCCAGGATCTTTGGTCGCTGGAGCCTGAAAGCTGCCTGAGGGAGACACAAAGGAGACAACATTAGGACTGAACAAGTTTATGGACATTTCCCAACCAGGCTGTAAGTACAGTAAACGCAGGCTAATGCTAACTAGTCCGGGAATCAACAACCTTCCTGCAATGCTGCGAGCTATTGAAGACGTTGTGCAAATGAATTCCTACAAAGTCTTACCTCACTTTGCCCAGAAGCTAAAACCTGTCCATAAGTGCATCTGCTTTGTTACTGTACATTGTTCCGACGTGTAATTGGATATATCTGGCACCCGTTCAGCTGCCAAGACACAATGATTTCATCCGCCTGGTTTGGATCTACCTGTGTGTTTCATAGCACCTTCTAACTCTGAAACCTCATGTGAGAAATGTCTTCCCAAAGTTTGACCGTGGAAGACATAAGGCTTTTTCCCTCAAAGCTCATTCCCGTCCTATTTAAAAAAAAAAAGTTGAAATCAAAGCGGCTCACGGTGTTTGGTTTTGCACAGAGGGTGGGTCAAATGTGTTACAGTGGAGAGGGGATAGGAATTTTCAGAGTTTTAGCCATAACAAAAGCAACAGGTTAGACTACCCGTTTTACTGAAAGATGGTTTACGGGGCCTTCTGGTTGGCCTCAGAGACGGCCCCAAAGCCTGTCAACAAAACGAGTACATTATAAAAACGAGAGACAGAAAATGTTTGATGGGGAAATCGAGCACAATCTTTGTGTTTATGAATCCGTACTTTCTACTTTGAATACCGTTTTAAAGTATTTTCTACAGTTAAGTACTTTAACGTCAGTAATCATTCGATAGAACAACTGTAGCATCTGCACCTTTACTCAAATAATGATACGAAGTACTTAAATAAACCAGCGTCGACTATTTCCACTCTGCGAACTAGTCAATTGTTTAGTGAAATAGTCAAAGTCAGCTTCTTTATAAATGTAAAACTCACAACTACCATAATTTCCAGCCTACTATATGCCGCTACTTTTTTCCCACGCTTTGAACCCTGCGGCCAACGTGACAGTTCGGCTAATATATAGCCGCCAACAGGCACTAGAGGCACTCTCTACCAGTAAACGTGAGATGGGACTTCTAATCTGCTCTTGGCTGAGGAATGGTAGATGAGTAACTTTTAAAATGATGAAGGCTCACTTTAGCCTAAATGTTGACGGGCTTTGCTCGCCCCAACGCACACCGAAACGCCTTGACGTGTGGCAAAAGAGCCGGCTCCTTATTTTCTATGAGAGAACGCACACTGAGGTTGCAGTGACGCACTGGACCCCGCGCCACGGATAGGGCTGGGCGATATATCGATATATTTTTTAATGAGATATGGAATTAGACCATATCGCGTATCGGGATATTTCAGAGTTAACAAATTCAGAAGTTAACAAAAAGAAACAGGTAATCTCAAGCTGATGTTTAAAAAGGTTTATCTTAAACTGAGCACTTTATTTTGTTATCTCTTTATATATAAATGCTGTCCTAGATTGACCTATTTTGTTTTATAGGCTATTTTTATTTAAAATATTTTTTTCATTTAAATGTGCACCTTACAGAGCTTTGTTATACAGTGTTTATGTTTACATTTTATAGTGAGTTTTCAGTAAAACTACTCGTATTTGGCTTTGACTTCGACTTAACATTTCATTTCACAGCTTTCTCTTTGCGGAAAAATTATCGTGATATATATCGATATTCAACCTAACTATATCAGGTTATGACTTTTGGTCCATATCGCCCAGCCCTAGCTACGGTTCAGATCTGCTGAATCCAGACGAGGAAAACACAGGCTTTTAACCATCTTGCAGAGGCACAGAGGCGGGTCTGGCCATGACAGACAAAGAGACCGGCGTGAACTTTGTTTGTTTGGACCAGAGAAGCCAGACAGACAGAGAAACCATCGTCAGGGCTCAGGCATCAGGGGAAGCATGTTAAACTCATGTCTGTTACCAACTCGCCATTAACCTACAAAAAGAGCCAGGTTTGCTCTCTCTCTTACAACACGGTGTAAAGCCCCGCACGGTTTGAGAAAAGCCTCTGAAGTGCCGTGACGCGGCGCGCTGTGTTCTGGTGTGCTTGGCCTCTACACTTCCGCATTGAGGTAGGCTACACTTGGCCTGGAAAAATCCAGACTCACCGCTGTATCAGCGATTGACTCTGGTCACCGTTGCGTCAAATCCATTTCCCACAGCGGTAGATACGCAAGCAAACAGGAAGCGGAATAAACCAATCAGAGAAGGGCGGGCGTCTGCCGTTGATGTGTTATTAGCGGTTTTGCGTTAATATTTGCGCAGGATTATGAATCACGAAACTCGCCTACTGTCGATGTGTTTTTGGTAATTTACCGCCGCTTGGAGACACGCCTTCTCTCTCTCGTGCGTCGTTCATAGATTGTTATTGAGGGACTTCCACGTCCTGTGAGTGACGCTGCTCGCTAACAACACGTCACGGCAAATAAAAGAATCTGATTGCACGGGAACGGTTTGATTTTGCAGATACATCCAGCGGGGGCGGGGTGACCAGACTGATCCCCGCTATATACAAAAATACAGAGGGGAATCATTCTGGTCCCACCAGGCTAGGCTACACTGGCCATTTCTGCGTGCCTTTGTCACACGTTTATCACTGCCGTCCCTGCTGCCCTCCCTCTGCCCACAACTGCACCTTTCTCCTGGATGAGGCGTCTCTTCCTCCTCATCTGCGCCATGGGCCGATCTGAGCGGATGCACGGCACTATGAAAACCTGCGGCTTATTTTCGAGTGCGGCCTGTATGTGTACAAGGCTGCACATTTAGCTAGCGTGGCTTTTAGTAAGGTGTGCTTTATTGTCCGAAATTTACGGTAAATAAAACTTGTGTCGCTTAAATTCGGTAAAAGGTGATGGTGAGGCTGATGAAAATCTCCTGCCTCTGTGGAGATGACGATATTGCAAAGGTGACTTTGATGTGATAATATGTCAGATGGTTTCTATGGCACAGACAGTCCGTAATCGGGCTGTTATCTCAGGGTGAATGTTCTGGATTCTTTCTCACAGTCTGCCCTGTACAGAGCAGATATCACCACCACTGTTTACCCTGCCATTCATGTGGAGGTATTACACACATTCTTGGCAAAACGCGTTCTACTATCGAGAGTAAATGACTTCCTGGATTACTCTGAGTTATTAGGAAATTTTGTTTTTTTTATCCTGGCTGTCAGAGGAAACTGACCACGGTCATTTATCCCTGTGTACACATCCACAACCTTCGAAATATCAGGAAGTGTTCTGCACACAATTGATAAAACTTTATTTCTTAGTGGCATTGGCACTGTCGGTGCAGCCATCTTGACTACCTAGCATGTTATGTATTTTGTCAATGTGTGACTGTAGCCGTATACTTTATTTTGTATCGCTGTGTTGTTAACATGTAGCGATAAGTGCTTGTCTGCAAATGTAAAACCCGCCTACTTACAGCAATACTGCCATGCATTTGGCTCGAACCACCAATAGTACAGAGTCAGACGAGATCAGCAGGCAAAATACTTGATGGATTTTTGGAAGTCTGTGACCGGTGGCAGTTTGGCGATGTTTTGCTAGTATTGTTTAGGATTAGGCTGCACTCACTGGCCTTCCTTCTTTACTTAGGTTGAAAATTCACACACGGATAGGTCAGAGGGTAGCCAGTTAAAACCTTGCTCACAGGAAAGTAATAATTTTAAGGCTAGACAACAACTAACAGACTGAAACAATGACTAAAATCAGCTCCGTTTGTTAAATAAACATTTCAGTTGGGAACAAACCAAGCCTAAAGATAGCTAACCCATGTACGTCACCTGTCCAGACTCTATTCTTTCTCTGTTTGCCATGTTGGAGTTTGGACCTTGTAAAAAAAAAAATACAGCGAGACTGTTTTTACTACTTTTCATGAGCCCATCTCCACACAAAGATGTTTTATAGCGCTGGATGCACCACTACTACTGTATATTTATACTCTGGGTGCTCATTGAAGTATTAAAACCGTAAACTATCTCTGTAGGGATGCAGAGGTGTAGTGGAGCATCTCTCTTGTAAATTTTAACGATGTGGGGAGTGGGGGCCAGGGTTTTAAAGCCTGCCTGCATGTGTCCTCCATGAGCCGAGGACACGCTATCCTTTGTTCAACCAGGAAATGGAGCTGTCATAGCGCAGGCTAGCTCACTGCACTCAGGACGCTCATGGATAATTGATGGCGCTGTGGCATTAAAAGCAGACTGGGGTGTGTTTAGGAGAACTAGTAGCTCCTAGTTGGGATGTTAAATATTATGGTTTAGTGTTATTTATTTTTTTAATGAATACTGTTTTTTCTTTTTCTTTGTACAGTTTAGCAGCTAGCTTGTATTGATTTATATTGGTTATATTATGTTTGCAAAACGGTGTAGCCTGCAATAGGGAAGGGCAATAGAAATATTGAATAAAATCTACACAAACCGGAAACCGGGAATTCTGTTGAGTTGAACCGAGCCTGGCCTGGCCTTAGCCTTAATTTCCCTACATGTACGTCTGGGTCTGATCTCAGTGGCCGCGTTACATTGGTTGAATTTCAACCTACCATTCAGCGAGCGGGGGAGGCGGGTGTTGTAGGTGATGTCAAGCATTTGCGCCGCATTTGCTGGTTGTAGTTCGGTAATGGCGGCGAATACGAAAGTAAAGGAAGATCTTCAATCCGTTCTGGCTCGGCTCCCAAATATCCAGAAATGATAACTGAAGCTTTAGAATGCGCAAGGAATGCTCCCAAGAGTTATGATAACTGCTTCACTCAACATGGGCGCATTACATACGTCACGACCACACGCTAGCGAAAATCAGATCCAATCGTTTCAAAGGAGTTCACCCCTCCCACCTGTTAACGGAGCTCAATTGTGAAGATCCAGACCCTTGTAGGAAACGAAATGAGTACGAGGGTATGGTAAAACCAGGCTAAGTTGAACCTGAAAAACCTGGTAATTTTGTAACATAGTGGCATGCTAAAGGACGCTAAACATCAGAGCACATGGCTACTTAGCATGAACTAAACAAAGCTTGTAAAGTTGAGCAGTTTGTCATACTACACAGTATAATTTCTTTATTTAAAAAAAAATCTTAATAGATGAAACGTGCAAATTGCCCATTTAATTATGTTGCAGTATTTGCAGACATTTGTAGAAAAAAAGAAGCCGCACGGATGCTATAAACAATTAGCGTAGTGGATGCTAACAATGTAAACATTACCAGGCCACTCTGATCCCACTCTGTTAACAGCTTTGAAAGATACTTCTAAACTGATCCTTGTAAAGAGTTGGGATGTATGGAATGTATTAGAAAAGTTGGGACCACAACCAACCATTTGAAATGAATTGGCTCTCTGTTTTCCCAGTTTAAAAGCAAAAAAATGGCTACATGGCCTTTAACAACTATTTCAATATCGGAAGTGCTTTTGGCACAGATTGGCAGCCATGCTTTCATCAGTCTACCCCAGGGCAGTTGTGACTACATTCATAGCTATGCATCTGAATATATATGGATATACTTGGTTTGTTCCTCCCTCTTGTCAGTTTGGTAACTAATTTGATTCCGTCATGCTTTGTGGTCTCTCATTAGAACAAATTGTTCAAAAAAAAAAAAAAATCTTGCCTTTGTCTGTTTGAATCCAAGCAGAGAAAAACACGCCGCCCGACTGAGTAATTGCGAGCACATGACTTATTGATACTGAGCCCTCCCCTCTCTCCTCCTTGTAGTACTCTGGGTAAGACAGCTACTGGAGGGGAACACAGCGCATAGCTAATCTCCCCACTGGGCTGTGAAATCAAGAGCTCCAGTGCCACATTTTAAATCCCTCCATATGAAAAAATAACCCCATAGTCTTAGTGTCTGTCTGTCTCTTTGCTGCCTGTCTCTTTGAGTGCAGTGCTTGCTCTCGCCCTCTTTTATCTGGGCTGAGTGATGTCATGCGCCCCGACTGCGGACACATTCCTGAGCTTTATAGTAGTCTCCCTTTTGTCATCCGGGCCCATCGTGCAGAGCTGTGGACACGTACTGCTCTGTCCGGGTCAGGGTGGACAGTGTGGGAAGTGAAATGAGAAAGTTTTAGATCATAGTAAGGCCAGGTTTGAGACTATTTTTTTTTTGTGCTAACAATGCTAATACTGTAAATATCCTTGTGAATTAGCCTGAAGTCACTTTTTAATGCGTTTATCATTCACTATTGCTTTTATGGTAACAACTGGTACAAAAGTGGACATGGATTCCTTTTTCCGGAAGTTTATGTTCCCATAAACATTTTGATAGGTGTTTACAAAAGTTTGACAGTTGGAAGCTAAGCAACTTTGCTAACCCGTGAGTGTAAAACACACAATTTGAACTAAACTTTTATCTGACATCATTATTACAATTTTCACAATAACATGACAAGAACAAACAGTTTAAAAAAAGAGGAGATATTCCAAGGAAAAGCACAAGTTCATTAATGATCAGTGTGATTGCTATTTTAGTGCTAATTTGTGTTTGTTGTAAGGCACATTTAGCTGGTTTTCTGTATGAACTCTGCCTTTAAAAGAAATAAAAATAAAACTTCCTTGCCTATAAAAAAATAGTTTCAGTCCCTTTTAAACTGGGGGGAAAAAATTATATATATCTGGGAAAATAAATGAGAAATGATCTTCCCTCATCCATGTCCTCAGATGAACTGTCCACTTGTCCCACTCAGTCTTTATAAACAACTCACTAGTCTTCACTCTGACCTAAAGGTTCCGGGTCAGTCCCAGAGAATGCACTCTGACATAAGTGTTTTAGCCCTGTTAGTGCGGGCTGCAGACTCACTGCTGTCAGCATGGCGGTACAGCACACTGACTCCTCCATGCTTTTAGCCACTTTAGCATCTATCTATCTTCATTAGCCGAATCCGAGCGTGCCTATTATCTCCTAACAGCGCAGGAGACCAAACCAAAGCGTCCACTGGAGAAGCTCTCATCGATTCCCGAGATATGAATCTGTCCATTTAGACTGAGGGCAGTGACTGGAAATGATGATTCAGTAATGCAAAGACGCCAGCATATGGGTGTTTGTATTAGAGTGATGGGGGGATTGTTTTCTGCTCGCAGTTGCATTGACTGCATATGATTTTGTGGAGGTTTTGTTTCTGTGAATCCCCCTACATAGTGCAAAAGTCAGTTTTTGCGCATTGTGATGTATTGGGTTTAGATTATTAAGCTTTCTTCGTTTTAAAGTGCTGGGTGCAAAATCAACTATTTAAAGCACATTTCAAAGACATAATACCTGGAGCTGTGTTTGAGTCATTCCTTCATACGTTAATCTTTGTATCTCCCTCTATTGACTAGCCTCGCCAGCCAGACTACGCACTTCTATTGGAATCTCTGGGGTTCCAATTGTCGTAATTGACAGGCTGATTAATCAATCAGAGAAATGCATGGTCCGTCCAACATGGCGGCTTAGCTTCCTCGGGTGTGAAAAAATAACAAACTAAAAATGGCACTGAAGATTGAGAAACAGTGCCCTCTTCTGCCCTCTGAGCAGGCGAACAACTAAACTATTTGAATTACAAGTGAGATAAGTTATAAAGTATTTAAGTGCCGCGTTCCAAATGTGCATCTGTGACTGGCGCGATAATATTGAGTGAGAAATGATGGGAGTTGTATGAGTGGCGAGCCAGCCAGGCTAAGTATTCGCCCTTTTTTTGAGGAGGAAGAGGAGACGACAAGCAAAATGTTCTTTTTTTGAGCTGTAAACCAGGTTGTAAGATTGTTGTTTTGTCAGAAACAGACTGAAATACTATTTCTTCCTTTCGTCCTTCCTTCTACAATCTGCACTTCCTGGTTTATATGGTGTCATAGGAAAAGCATAAAACTGTCCCCTACGGTTTTAAAGCCCACAATCCAACATTGGATCCATTGTTGTTGGCCACGCTGTCGGATGAAAGAGTTTATTTTCCTGCTGCCTGCAGGGGGAGCTCCAGGCCAACTCTTCACCTGCCCTGACCTCTGTTTTAATGCATTTCAACTTCTTTTTGGTCGATCTGAAGATTTCGAATGGAAAAGGTTCTTGTGAAAATAACAACTATATTCTGAAGATTAACAGCAAGATTTCCCCTATAGAAACAAGTCAAAGGTATGGTCCCAGGTGGCTAAAAGAAAAAAACAACGAAGCTTAGCATCAAAATGTAAACTGGTGATCTAGATTCCAAAGAAGTAATAATCTCCCCACACTTTAATTTTAGCATCTGCCAGACAGTACAAAGATGACACTGATCTAAAACATCTGTCAAACCCACATTTCACAGTACTTTGACATCCCGCATTGCGTCGGGCGAAGGCTCACTGAGCATATCTGCACGTCGACACGGTGTTTCAGTTAGCTGGAGAGGACCTTGAGATCCCTGGCTGACACAGAATACTAATTTATGTTTATGATATCAGGAATTATATTTTGAATTGATGCATGTGTGGTTTTCTTAAAGACTTGCACCACCACTGCCTGATAAGACTAGCATGCTACATTCCAGTTCTTCCCTATGGCATCAGGAGGTTATGTTCAAGGTCGCTCATGGTTGTTGGCCTGGACAATATTACAAGCAGTGAATCATGCAAGGTCAGATATCAGTTTTCTTTTTTGCAAAGCGAGGATTTAAGTGCAAGCCTGCACTCTCTTCAAATGGACTAGCATGTAAGCGTAATTTTTAATACTCTTCAGTTGGCGATTTTGTGTCGTTCCATCAGACTCTGTCAAATTATTAATTACAATAATATTACAGTCAATTCAGTGGGCTCTCATTGGCCAGATGAAATTGTCTTGAATAGTTCTTTGGCCCTTAAGCCTTCTGAAATTTCATAAGGAAACAAAGAAACTTCCAAATGTACCCAATACAATTATTATCACAGTCAACTTTTTTTCTATAGATTTTCACAAGAAATGGTAACTCAAAATGCATTTTTATCACACGGTAAAATGTTCCATCTCTCAACACAATGTACAGTAAGCTTTATTCTTATTGTCAGCTAAATTCAGTAAAATTGCTCAAAGACCCCTTGAATATTATTATTTGTATTTCATATGTCAACAAAATAAATCAAAATAAAGCTAGAATCTTAAACTTGGCATTTAAATGTGAGCATTTTTATGCTCAAAGAAATGTCTTACAATTACAGGAAAAGTAAAAAATAAATAAAAAATAATAATAAAAACTATTCTTCCCCTTTTACTGCTATTCTCGATGTAAGAACTATGTATTTGCCAATATTTAGTACTAGAGTTTGCTCTTTTTTAAACATTTACATTTCATTTCTTTGATACTACAATACTGCATTTCTTTACAAACTTGTAGCAATATTGTATAGTGCCTCTTGGAATTCTTTGATGGTGAAATGAGCTTGTTTTGGTGTCAGCTGTTTTAACGGTCATGTTCACGTTTGAGCTGGCTGAGCTTTGACCCCTCTGGTCAGCGGCGAATGAGCTAGCGCATTAGCCGTTAGCGTAAACACCCTTCAGCGTGTCTTTAGTGACCACATGATTGCACGTTAGCACCACCGACAAACTTACTATCCCACTGTTTTACCATTCCTCTTTTACATTTTTTTTATGGTTCTTTTTATCTTCAATCTCCATTATAGGCTTAAACGTGTGCATCCGGCCCATTTGCCTCATCGATGGACATGGCGCGGGGTTTCCATGGCGACGGTAACCGCATTAGCAGTTAACCTTCTGGGATAACCTAATTAAAGGGAGCGATGCTGCTGACTGTCCGGCCCGACCCTCCAACTCTGTCAGATCCTGTTAGCTTCCGCCTGACTGTTCTGCTCAGCTGTTGGGCCTTGGTCTGTGCGCTTTTGTTTGAGCCCGTTTCCTCGACAGTGCCGTTTTTGGTTCCAAGTACAAAGTTTGTAAAAGTACGTCATAAGTAGTAGTCATGAGTAATTTTTGATCACCCACGGGTCCTGTGTCAGGTTGACTGACTCACACGTAATAACAGTCCATGCTCTGTCATTGTGCACATCACTGTCGAGGAGCACAGGCAGACTGCAGACCAAGGAGAATGTGATATTATTTTTGTACCACATGGCCCACTTCCTCTGCTGTTTCTCATTCCATTCCAAACATTCCCACTTTAACCGAGTGCATTTTCTCCAGTTCGGCATCACCAAAATCTAAAAGCTTCTCAACTGGAGAGGTTACAGCGTATAGGCCAGTGTAAAGCCTCATTTGAAATCTAAGACCTACAAAACTGATTGGAACTTTTTTGTCGCGTTTCTATCGTGTTTTCATTCGGGTTTTTTTGTGTGTGATTTTTTTCCATTGCTTTTTATTGCTTTTTTTAATGCATTTTTGTCATGTTTTCATCATGTTTTTGTCGCTTTTTTATTGTGTTACTTTTCTGGCACTTTTTTGTTGCTCTTTTGTTGCATTTTTATCACTTTTGTTGTGTTTTTGTAGCTTTTTTGTATTTTCATCCTTGTTTTTGTCATTATTTTGATGCTTTCCTTCAAGAAGCTTTTCGATTTGGGTAATGCCAAACTGGAGATAAAGTGCTCAGTTAAGGAGGGGGTTCAGTTAAGAGACAAACTGGTCTCCTCTTCATAGCTATATTCAGTTTAGTAGATTGATGGTGCAAATGAACATCGGACAATTTAGACAAACAAGTCAACACTGCACCCTTTCACTACGCGGCCTAAAAACGGCTTTGTGTCCCTGACCTCTCCAGTCCTATGTAAACTAATAGGAGTGAAGGGGTGGGCACAATTTATGGCGGTGCCCACGGAACCTTACGGCATAAGGTGAATAGTGACTGAGATTCGACACATGACTGTGCCCAGTGCAATCAGTCATCAGGAAAGATGACTGATTGAAAGAATCATATCTAAGAACTCTTTATCCAGGTTCAACATCATATCCATTCTTCTTTCACTGGATTTCATGTTTGAATACACTACAAAGTCTGTGCACAGTTATGTGACACTCACTATATACCTCTTACCACTTGCAACGTAGGTTTCAGTGTATGTTTTTGGTCTGTATTGCTACAGCAGCCTTTCACGTGACAACTGCTCACCACTTTCTTACTGCAAACTCTTCTGTGGTAGCTAACGTAAATAATCACTCGGTGTCCCACCAATGAGAACATGGGCAATGACATCTACCCTCCACAATGGCTCGCAGGGCCAAATGCGACGTCACCGTTTTTTGACAGATCTCTTTGATCCATCGCACAGTGGAGATGAGTGCAGCTCATGATATTACAATCCCCACGTCGTGCAATGTGACATAAAATCTTAAAAGACAAAAAAAAATCACACATTGTACACCAGCCATAATAAAGAAACCATTTGGTGTTGAAACTTGGCCTATTGGAACATGAATCGATCTGGATGAAGAAATCTTACTATGCGATGGCATACTGCTGCGCAATTGACTACAATAGTGTCAAACTGCATTACTTTTGATAGAAGTTGTAATAATATCTTTGGTAGGGTTGTTCCGAGTACCTAAACCATTTGACTGATCCGATACTTACTATTATAAACCGCTCACAACCGCTTATTTACTGCGTGTGCCTAATGCTAATGCTAACGCACAAGGCAATTTAAATACGGGCAGAAACTAAAAAAATAATCACAATGGAAGTATTCATGCTATCGCTTTGATGCCTCCGTTTAATCTTTACAGTCGAAGCAGAACTTTGACAAATGAAGCTGCGAAGAGATTTAGTGTCTTAGTGTCTTTTTACAAGCCTCCATATTGTTTTTCTTCACACTCCGTGGTATTGGAATGGGATTTGGCATCTTCAGCCACCGCTGTCGTAGAACTCTTGGCATTCTCAATCCTTTTCTTTGATTCTCCAGAAGTTTAGACGTGGGGTCGGTCCTCCGCTGCTGCTGGCCTACATGAAGAGCGCCCTACATTCTGCTCCACTGCAGAGAGGACAGCGAAAGAGAGAGAGAGGGAGGGAGACGGTGTAACGAAGAAACATCGTCACCTGTCCTACATAGACCCAGTGCTACACCTGTGAGCTCCTCTAAAAAAAAAAAAAAAAACACCACTTCCATGACCCTGGCCCTAAAAAGTCCCCTTCTCAGGTGCACAGACTGGACTCCACCTGGGCGTCCGTCAGCAGGGTCAGATGGTCTTCTGTGTGCTATTTTCTGAAGTCCAAAGCCAAAAAAGATAAATTTAGTTATAGTCATTGGGACACAATACTTGGAAGAGCGGCAGATGAAAAGATTGACAGCACACGGCCCGTCGCTAGCTTCAGTGTCCTAGTTTCGATTGGAGTGAGATTATGCATGATGCCCCCTTGACGACATTCACTGCGTGTTTGAATCACATGCGGATCTAAACTCGGCGTAGCTCGATATTATGCCAGAGGAAACAAGTAGGTGGCACAGCAGTAAGGTCTTGGGTTCAATTCTCATTTTCTCTCCATGTCCAGGTAGGTTTCCTTGGTGGGTTACTACATTTTTAAATGGGCTCCAAAGTCACAAAATGTACATTACCAAGTTTTTTTGTTCCATTTAAAAGCCGTATGATGCGCACTCCAGAACAATAGGGGGCACTGTGCACATCTACTATGAATGAAACTACTCACCACAAGGAAGAAGGTTTTGTCCCCGTCGTGTTGCCGTACAGGTGGGGAAGTTTTTTTTAGATGTTTTAAGCCACAAATTTAGCCAATGTTTGTGAAAAATGGGGAATAATTTGGAGGAAAATGGGGCAAAAATATTAGTAATAATATATTGGCATAATGAGGAAAAAAATGGGGCAAAAATAAGGAGGAAAATTGTAAATAAAATTTAAAAAAATAAAAAATGCTAAAATGTTGCAAATATTCAGAAAAAATTGGGAGAAATTGTGGCAAAAAATAAGGAACAAAACGTTTAAAAAAAAAGCAAACCATTTTTTTTACGCCAATGCCCCTCCTATCATAAGCAGACATCACTTTTACTTAATGGACCATCTCTGCTGAGGTCTACATAGAACAGAAGGATTTTTTTCCATCCAAAATCAAGTTGTTTAACATGATTTTCAAGATCCCGTACGCCTAGAAACCATCTCTCTCTGTCGGATACTGCAGATGGATGGACAGATGGATGTAGATTCTGTATTTTTAGATTCATTTTTACAATTCTGAAATTCAAGTATCGATCGCTCACCATGGAAACCCAGCGTGCCTCCCACCCACGCCTTCTCCGTTCTCTCTCTTCTCTCCTGACGCCACAGAACAGTCACTTCTTCTCAGATACACATGGACTGATATGACAGTGTTTAAGTAGTCTCCGAGACAGGCTATGAAACGCCATGTTTGCATAACTCTAAGTCTATGCACCTGCTCATTTTAAAGCAGTACTAAGTAGGGCTGAACGATTAATCGCATTTGCAATTTTATCGCGATATGACACAACGCGATTTCGTAATCGCAGGGCACGCGATTTGGGAAGTGAATGGAGCAGCGAGATATGGCAGCAAAGTCCGCTCCACCGCGTGCTTTTGTTTACGTCACAGTCTAGTTAAGGTGCGTGGTAGATTGTGGATGTACAGTGAAAATATCAGCGTTTATCATGCAGCCACCGCAAAGGACTATATTGCTTTTTTCTCCGTTAGCATTTCGTTAGCCGCAGCGCTCATCACGCCATTCTCTCGCTGCTGCTACACGCTCTGATGATCACAGAAATTCCCTCACCTCCGGATTCACACGTCTCCGCCATAGAGATATAGCCAGGTGAGCCTGTGCTGCTTGTAAAGAGTAAAGATTCGTTTGTGGCTCAGTTTAGGAGGCTTATGTTTGGGAATGTTGTGGATAAAGAACTTATCTCAAAAGCATAATGACTGTTCATGACCATAAAGTATCCGCGGAGGCGATGTGCCATGTGCCTCTATTTACCTTTGCATCTACCGCATATGCGCTCCCATAGGAAGTACAGACGCTAGATATAAACACTAAACTGCTGTATGAAAAGTGTTGGAAACTACCATCCGAGGCAGGACTCTGTGTCATGTCTTATTTTGCTGAGGAAATGTGCTGTTTAGCGCTGAAATGTCACTAAATGGCTGCAAGTCAAAGAGAAAGTAAAGTGTCTGTGTTTGGCACCTCATGTCTCCTTTCGTCAATGTTCTCTTTCTTCATATTGTCCAAAGTTACATCCCCAAAACCAAAATGCTGCTCCTAATTCCACTGTGTTTTGGCGTGTGCTCCATCTGGCCTCTCCGTGTCCATCAATAACGCGCATCTGAAGCAACTACGAGTCGCAGCTCAGACCGGTATTTGATTGGCCGAAATAATAAATAGTTTATTTTGTATTAATTGGGAGTTTGATTTCCTAAAACTTTTCCAACTAGTTAAAGCAGATGTTTAAAAAAAAAAAAAATCTATATATATATAATTTATCTTTTATAGACTGTACTGTTAAGTTCAGACAGTTTTTAAAAAGTGCAGTCCACATGTTCACAAATTTTGAAAAGGTCAGGCAACAATTTTGTTTGCTTTATTGTTGCAATTTTCACTTCAAATTAATCTAATATTGTTTGTTATGAAACAGACTGATTTATTGCTTGTGTTAGGTGAAAAATACATAAGAGGACCTTGCAACAATAATCGCATATTTAATCGCAATCGCAATATTGAAGAAAAAAAATCGCAATTAGATTATTTTCCAAAATCGTTCAGCCCTAGTACTAAGTAACTCTTGCCCCTAGAGGCCATAAGCGCAACTGCAGGTGTCTTAGCAAGTTACAATTTTTTTACTTATTAAATGTCTTGGAGAGTAAATACTACACTGACAGAAAAGGGGAAGGGAGAGAGGGGTGTTGTACATCCAGTTATACAATGGGAATATTTTTTTTCACTCAACTTGGCTGTAAATACTGTTTAAAGTGGCGCTATCCCGCAGTTAGCTTTGCCTGTTAGCCTGTTAGCTTCTTCTCCATGATTCTATTAGTGTGTATTGGTTGCTCCGCCCCGGTGGCAGTCAAGTTGCAAGCATGGTTTTCTGGCCAGAGACACCAGGGGGAGATGAAAGACCCCCCCAATCATCCCATTAACACTTGTATTACCCCCAGAGGGACAACGAAAAGGATTTATTAAGGTAAACACGTTACTTGGTATTGCTTTAAGTACTTTGATGCTTGACAAAGTAGACCTTCAATTCGGTGGTGTACAGTTAGCAAACTGGCTGTAGCAGGAACTTTCCGTTAGCATAAGTAATCATACTTTGAAAAATTGGAATTGGAAAGTTAAAAATAAGCATAAGTTCAGTATTGGTCATGATTTTCCTAATTTACTTCAATTTTAGCTTTGTTTCGGTCCTGAAAGAGAACATTAAAGCATTCAAGACAGTTCTCAAGTATCCTACTAATTACAAAACAATTTGTAGAACAAGAAAAGAGTCTTTCAACTTTTTTAATGCAAAGCATAATTTTAAATTTTTTTGTTTGGATTCAATTGACCTTTTGAACCCACACGAGAATTCCTCTGCCACGTCTGCACAAACATCGATAGCCTTTGAGATTCTGTGGCCTAATTCAGAGTTGGGTTAACTAAGGCCTTTGGGTCATAATGTGGCCCGTCTAGCCCTTTCACCTGCAACATAACCACCAAGACGCAAATGCATAACCACCAAGACTTCAAAGGGAGAACACCAATATTTTAGGTAATGAATAACCTGCTTTTTTTGTATGCGTTTAGGAAATGACAGTCTATTTGGGAATTGCACTTGATTAGAAAGCCCCAAACTGTGATCTGCCCAACCCCTAGCAAGTTAAAGACTTACTCTCCTCCTAGTCCCATTAGAAATATGAAATAGTTGCAGGCAGTGCTACCATGGACGCACAACATTGGAAGAAGCCACTACAATATAAGTTGTGCTACCCATAGAAGAGGAGAAGCATTCGATCCCAATGTATGTGGGCAGTTAGCAAGTAGGCTAGTCCAGGAAACTTTTGCTTTAGCTAAATGCTGAAAGTCCAATGGCCACAAAACATCACCCTATATGTGAAAGATAAAGAAACCACAGAAATTATATAAATGCCATGAAATCAACGTAACATACCTTGCTATACTTTAGTATTGGGCCAGGCTTGATTATTCATGTGTATAGAACGCTCAATTTAAACAGGTTTGGGAGCCGTTGGCTAGCAAAATGTACACATTTGTATGAACAGGCTTCTATTTCTATTATGGACACTTTATCGGCAACACCCAGCCCTAGTTGTAACGCAGTCAAACGAGAGTAGGTGGGCGCTGTGCCACCCGGGTTTTACCAGTGGAAAAGAGATAAGTTTGGCCTTTCGTTTAGTTTAGTTTATTTATTTATTTGAACAGGGACAGTGTACAATATACATTAACCTCAGAAAGGAGAGATGTATTGTACCAGGTTGTAGCACTTGTGCTAATTTCCACCTGCAGTCCCTGGGCAGACTGATGTCAACATACAAAAGTCTTAGAAAATTACACATATTAAAAATACATTTCCCCCTAAACAGCATTAAAATGAAACCAATTTACAGTACATTATGGGAACAGGTTTGTTTTAAAAGAAGCCATTTTCTGGCCTGGTGTGAAAAAGTATTAAAATGTACACATGTGGTCAGCTCTTTTCGGTCGAAAAGTTTGCGTAAAGCCTACCAAATCACACTGCAGCGAAGTCACTGTTGCCACACCATTTGACTAAAGCTAAGCTAAAAGTTAGGCAATTAAAACGAGATTAAATTGCCACCTGCCATAACTTGAAATGGCACATCCTCTCTCTTCATTTCGCTTGTCTATCTGCCTTTTGTAGTTCATATTGCCTGTTACATAACGCCTCTCTGTCTCCCAGCATGTCCTCCATTTAAAAACCCTGTCTGTGGAAGGGTCCCCGTCATTGGGTTGAAAACTTTCCACCCCAGCCCGGGGGTGCCTTTTGTGTGGCCCCTGACGGCAGCTTGACGGGGCCCCGGCTCCCACACAATGCATGCTGGGACGACTGTAACCATGGCGACGTGCGCTTCGGGCTCAGCGATGCCCGTGTCTGAGCGCGGCGGGAGAAAGGGAACCGTGGTTTACTGCAGCGGAATTAGACATTTTAAAAGTTGTTCCTCCTCCTCGCAGCTGTTGTTTGTAATCGCTGGAGCAAATAGTTTTTTCAATCTGATGCCATGGCTTTCATCTTAGTGAAGGCTCGGGCTGCACAGTTGACTCGATTGGCTGCAAATGGCAAATCGTATTGTTGTTAAAGGATATGTATGCAAGATTGATATTCAACCATGTCCATGTTACAATGTTCCCACGTCAACATCTTCCATAAAGGCCAGATTTGTGCAGTGTACGACTAATAGTGGTCCTGTGTACAGTTTCCCCCACCTGAGCTGTAGCTCTCTGCAGTTCATCCAGGGTCATCATAGGCTTCTTGGTAACATCTTTGGTCCTTGTTCGGTCAGTAAAGCCGTCGTTCCACATAGCGCGAACCGGCCGCGCACGCCACGATCTACGTGCACGTATCGACACTAGCCCTCAGACCTTCTGTTTCCACCACACACACACACATGCATTTGTTGTAGGCGGAGTCGCACGCTGTACAGACAAAAGTTTTTAGAGCTGCGATGAGAACAAATGTGGACAAATGCTGTCATCTGGTGGGAGCTATGGAATCATTCAGAGGAGCCAAGCTGTATTAAAACAGAAAATAAAATGCTAAACCACGAACTATAAAGGTAAGCTACATGCAAATGTTATGCTAACACCAGCTAAAGCTGCGCTAACACCGGCTAAATGTTATTATCGGCAAAATCCCTTTTTAGTACAGCGGTATGATGTTGTGAAATATTAAATCCGTATGACCTGTGTGTCAATAGTGAGGGCTGTCCAGTCTCTCGTTGCCACTCAGAGGCCAGCAGTCTGTTCATGTCACATCAGACACGGGCTAGCGCACTTTGGCCACAGCCAGAGGTCGGGCCCAAAACCTATACCTGGTCAGACCGGTTTGGCACTGGCCTTTGTGATGGAAAAGCTCGACAAAGCGGGTGAACGAGCCATTCGGCTGACACGCGCCTGCATGTGAAAAAGAGCCTTAAGTTTAGGAGGACGGCCGGGTCTTGGTAGGTTTGCAGTATTGCCATACTCTTTTCCATTCCTGGATGATGTATTTAACTGTACTTTGAGAGATGTTCAAAGTTTTGGAAATCTTTTTATAACCTAACCCAGCTTTATACTTCTCAAAATCTTTAACCCAAACCTGTCCGGTGTGTTCTTGGACTTCATGATGCTGTCTGCTCCCAATAGTCTCTTAACAGACCTCTGAGACCATCACAGAGCAGCTGTATTTGAACTGACACAGGTAGACTGCATTTAGTCATTGGGTCAACATGTGATCATTCAGAAATCATCCGGCAACTTCTGAAGGCAATTGGTTGCACTAAAAGGAAAAGGGGGCCGGTACTTATGCACCACCCGCTTTTCAGTTATTTATATTAAAAAAAAATCAAATTCATGTATACATTTCATTTCACTTCATGATTGTGTGTCACTTAGTGTGTCTTTCACGTAAAATTTCAATTAAATATATTTATGTTTATGGTCCATAGCGTGGCAAAATGTCAAAGTGAAAAGGGGGGCCGATACTTATGCACATTTAAACATACAGACTATCACTTTAACCTGCTTTTTTGAAGCCCAAACAACTTCTCTATCTTTCTGGTCATAAGTATCCTGAAATTCGTCTCTTTTTGCGACCAAATGGTGTGCATTGCATCAGCGGAAACTGTCCTCTGCTTGTTCCACAAACCACAGATCCGTGCATTATCCGGTGTATTGCACCAAAACTGCACCTTCAGCCTGCCCTTGGACACTGTAGCTATAGGTAAAACTATTATGCACCCATTATGTAATTTATTCATCACAGACTCTGTTCAGAGATGACCTGCCCACATGTTTTTTTTCTCCCCCTTTTGTATTTTGCGCAGAGAACGCCTGTAGAAAGCCTGTGCGCACTCGACGCTGGCCTCAGACAGTACGGAGGAGTTTTAATAGCAGCTGATTGTAGTGGAGGCAGCGGGAAGAGAGTGAGAGATGGAGAGAGGGGAGGTGGGTGTAGGACGTGGGCGATCGCATGCATCAGATGGTGGAAAAACAGGAAAGTACAGAAAAATGTATCCCAGTGAAAAGGCGAGGGATGAACAAGCTTATTGCAGCTACAAAGACGAATGCAACATCTTTACAAAATGGTGCAATTAGTTATTTGGTTGTTTGGAAGAAAGCGGCGCTGTGACGGTGTAGGAGGAGAGCTGTAATCTCTTATACCCGTGGGCAGATGTAATAGATTTCCACCTTTTTAAGATGTGCTGTCTTGAATTCACGACAGCTTTCAGGTAATGCCTGTGTAAAGAAAGGGCAGTAAGGAGTGAGAGATTGGGCCGGTCAAGTGAAAACTATCTTTCACTTTCAGCTAACAAATCGATGGCACCGTGATGAACACACTTGGAGAGTAAAGCTGGATTATGGGCCGAAAATGGGGGTGTAAGCAACAACTATCTCAAGAGCCTCTTACGGTCTTTGAGTTGACTTTTGAGTTGAAATGACGACCGTGATAAATGATTTAAAGCTTGTATTACCTCTGGGGGTAATACAAGTGTTAATGGGATGATTGGGGGGTCTTTCATCTCCCCCTGGTGTCTCTGGCCAGAAAACCATGCTTGCAACTTGCCTGCCACCGGGGCGGAGCAACCAATACACACTAATAGAAACACGGAGAAGAAGCTAACAGGCTAACGGGCAAAGCTAACTGCGGGCTAGCGCCACTTTAAACAGTATTTACAGCCAAGTTTGAGTGAAAAAAAATTATTCCCATTATATAACTGGATGTACAACACCCCTCTCTCCCTTCACCTTTTCTGTCAGCGTAGTATTTACTCTCCAAGACATTTAATAAGTTAAAAAATCGTAACTTGCTAAGACACCTGCAGTTGCGCTTATGGCCTCTAGGGGCAAGAGTTACTTAGTACTGCTTTAAAGGTTCAAATGTTCCAGAAAAGGGTCCTCTTGATCTCATTTCATTAAATGTCCTTTTAATTCATGCATTTATCATAATTCCATCTATACAATTCTGTGTACTTGTTGTTTTGCAAATTTAAAAATCATCTTGCAGTGATTTGCTTCGTTGGCTTTTTTGATGTGGATGGTTGCAGACCTTCACATTTTGTACCTGATCATTATTTAGCAGGTTTATGTTTATTTATGTTTATGTTTATTTATTAAGATCCCCATTAGCTGTGCCCATGGGCCAGCTAATCTTCCTGGGGTCCTTTTTTAAAAACAACTCATTTAAGATCAATTTAAATTACATGACAGGTTTCCAATAAAACACATAATGTAAATATCACACATAATGTAAATATCAGGTGTTGGATTCACAAACCCGCCATAAACATCTTTTGACTGAAAGTCCCTAAAACTAACCAACACCACTCGCTGTGGTGAAATGTTTTAAATTAAGGTCCAATTTTGTTTGTCCTAAAAGTGTCCAAAAGCGCACTGACAATAGTTTATATATGCAGTGGATTGTCCCAGGAGTGACAGATATTAATCCGAGACAAAAAAAAAGAGTCTGCATATTGACAGTTACCTTAGTTGCCACCGCCTCATTCTAAACTTCAACTCTTGAGAATGTTGTGATGTCCCGCGAAGGCAACCTATAGTGTTTGTTTCATGTCCATAGACCAGGTAACAGCTCGGATACAAGCTAACTCAAGTCATTTAACCTTGCTGTTTTGTAACACTTTATTTTTTTTGCATTTTTGTCACCTTTCTGTTCCTCTTTTGTCGCATTTTTAGTTGTTTTTTCCTATTCTTTGTTTGCTTTTATGTTGCATTTTGTTACTTTGTCATCACGTTTTGTTGCTCTTTTGTTGCGTTCTCATCCTCGTTCTTGGCTCATTTTTGTTGCTATTTTGGCACTTTTATTCACAACGTTTTTAGATTTGGATAAAGCCAAACTGGAGAAAATATGCTCGGTTCAGATGGGGATTAAGAGATTAATCATTTAAGTACTTGATTATTCTCGCCTTTGAATTCTTTGCATACTGTTAGCGAAAAACGGTGGCTTATTTCTTTTCTTTTTTTTAACCATTTCTACTTCTACCAGGAGAGGAAGCTTCGTTCTAAGTCATTGTCCCAATTGTCTTTTCCAAACACTGACATTTTCTTCCAGCTATAAACCGTAAAATATCAAAGCTGAGGTCTTTCAAAAGCCACACTTGTGTATGTCATGTCCACTTTAATAACATAGCTAGTTTAAAACGTGTTCAGATGTTCACAGAAGTTGATTTAGGACTTCATTGTGTGTGGCCACTCTCCCTATGTCCATAACATGCTGTCATTTGTTTAGCTTTAGCTTCCTTTATGAACCTGTCTGTGTTTACGGCCGAGGTCAAGTGAAAGCAGCTGATGAGGAGGGACACCTCTTCATCATGTCGTCCTTACCTTCAAGTGTCGACGGCTAGTAGTCTGTGTTGTGTAAACAAGTTCTCCAAGTGGGAATGGGGGAAAAAATAGCTGAAACAACTTCCTTTAATGCTGTCTCTGGACCAACAGAATCAAAACTTGGATATAAAGATACATACTTTTTTCGGTACCTGCTTTTGACAATTCCTTGGATACCCGTAGTACGTAAACTTTTTTTTCCGATACCATACTAGTATCGTTAAACATTACCCAGCCATACGCACAACAAAGTGTCTTCACGGGATCTGACTATTAGTGATGCTACGCTTGTGACCGATTCGGCTCATTTGAACGGCTCTTCAAAGTGAGCGGTTTGATTTCATTTTTTGGAAAGAGAAGCCTCTGTTTCTGTCCGTTTTCAATATAAATATAACTGAACAGACATGAGAAAACAGACAACGCAGGCTGAGCAGAAGCCACTAATGAAAGGTTTTCCGCTCAAAATGTACAAAGTTTAATTTACCTCAGAGGTTTCAGATTCAAATGTGCACTTAAAAAAAAAAAAAAAAAAGTGATCGCGGTCACAATACTCGTGCAGACACTGGAAAGCGGCGCATGTTCATTCGTCCTGTCATCTCTTGCGCTTCCTGTGCTCGGTGCATTACCATCACTCCAGTGGTATTTATACGACTGAGTGAGGACACTGCTGCGGACAGGGGCAGGGAGGATAACTGCTCATTTAGCTCGCTCCCTCTTCTCTCTCCTCCCACATCCTGGCTCTAATGAAATAGTGCAGTCTGTTTTCTCTAAGCTTCTGCAGTCCTCTCTTAACTCCCTTGCACCGGTCGGACGGGACAATAGATTGTTAAAGTTATGGCGTTTTTGCTTTTAACAAACGCCTGAGCACATTCTTGGAAAAAAAACGGTAGCACTGTTGTTAGCAACGCGGCGCGAGCAGGTAGATAAATGAGCCTGTTGCTTATTTATGTTTGCGTTTTTGTTTATCAAATCAAAACCAAGCTGTAGATGCATGGAGTAACATTGATTGCTCCGCTTGTTCCGCTTACCTGAACTTGTTAGCGCCGGTACTTCCTGCTATTATTCATTTCCTACGGAGATTAGCTTAGACCCGTTCGAATAATCATATTTTCTATTCCTGTTCCTGGTAGACGATACGTATAGTGTTAAATACTTTTCTTTAGCGGAGGAGAATTCTGTAAATGTAGGAGAATTTGTATTGAAGCTAACGGCTAACATGTTACTAAAGAAATAAATACTCAATAAAATGAAAACTATAAACAAGACAATTGCTTATATTAATTTATAATGCATCAAATAGGCTCTGAGTGTTTTTAGCTAACTTCCTGAGGGCTAATGTAGGGTAAAGACTATTTTCCTGTCTACATGTTAATGGTGCATTAAATAGCTTTTTATGCTGAAAAAAGTTAATATTTGTGCATATTTGAACTTTAGTGACCCAGCGGCTGTATGGGTGGTTTACTTTCCATCCCAGAGGCCCCTATAAGGCTCCAGGATCAATTCTTTGTAGCAGCTGCTTTCTGGAAGGTTGATGGAACTGCATGGTTATGCGTACGTTCCATCCAGAAAACCTACTAGAAACCCTAAAACAAATGGATCCTGCTGTGCCTTAGTGTGTTTCATATCAGAACAACTTGCGTGGTGATGTAACTTTATAAGTGACAGTTCTCTGTGTGCAATTACCAGAATGGACGTTTAAAAGGCTGAGGTCGAGTTGGGTTCAGTACAAAGTAATTACTGGAATGCACAAATTAACTCATTTAAACTTGGCGTAGGCACCTCTGGTTTTCTGCAAAGCAACAACAAAATATTGAGCTAGTTTGTTAATAATTTAGTATTTTGCTTTTTTCCCCACACTTTTGACCCTGTTGATCCTGTCGTTTCTCCTGCCGAAGGGCTCTGCTGCGTCATTGATGGAACGCAAAACTGCTTTCCACATTTTCCAAAGCCCATAATCCATCACCGGACATGTTCTAAGCAATTCTACGCTCAAAGTGTGTTCATCACGGTGCCAGCGATTTGCTAGCTTGTCGTTAGAATTGAAAATTTCCTCCTGGTGCCTCTTCAGTGTTTCAGAAGAAGACACTTGTGGGTCTCAAATGTCTTGCTCATAAGCTAGCTGTAGAATTTAAACATTTTCTGACCCGGATTGTATTTATTTGATATCTGTCCTTGCTGACACCTCCTTTTTGCACAATTTCTTAAAGAGGGGGTATTATGCTTTTTTCAATCACATAGCACCAGTCTATAGCATACTACAATGATGACGTAACCTTCTGTTGGTCTGTATATGCAGTAAATTAAAATAACTGCCTTGAATAAAATTGCTCTCTCAAAATGGCTGTACTGAACGTCTTGAAATAGGCCTCTGTCTCTTTAAAAGCTTTCTGACACGCCCCCTTCAGCACACTGCTGTGGCATCTAAACAACACTACTGTGCGGGGAGGGGGCTCTGCTGAGCTGAGGAGCAGTGGTTGGTGGCTTGGCTGGTGACAAAAAGTCCAGAGGCGTCTCCAGGAGGTGGGGCGTTCCTAGGAGGACTGAGGCATAGCTACACCTAAAATGGCTGCCGTCTAAGTTTTTACTGATTACTCAAAAATATGTGAATGAGCCAAGGCAACACTCCAGGCATGTGTTTAATGAGGGAATGACATAATAACATGATATAAAGCTTGAAAAAGTCGATTTTACATAATACCCCCCCTTTAAAAAAAAAAAAAAAAATTATTCAAACTATGTGGTTTTGAACTGATGTTTCGCCTCTCATCCAAAACGTATCTGTTCAGCGTTTTCCCTAATCTTCAAGTCCAAACAACCACGTTCTTTCTTTAGTTGTCTTTTTGAGCTTGGGATTTAACTCTGCTGCTTCTTGGCTCTTTTGGTTGACCATGACATACTTTAAGGCCCTTTACCTGATTTATTTTCTGAGCAGTGGTATAAAGATAAATGTAACCGTCAGCATATTGTAAAAACAAGTACTGGAAAATCAAGTACAAGACTATAAAACCTCTCTTTTAGCTGTTATCACTGCTCCTGGAAGTCTGTACTATAGTATGCGTTAGGGGTGTCAAGATTAACCGGTTTTACGATTACCACGATTATAAAAAGACGCGGTAGGTTATCCGTAAGAATTTCAGAAGCCACGGTTTACCGCGGAAATTTTTCACGCTGACGCACGAGCCTCTGCACGCCATAAACAGCGCGTAAACTCACCCGTAGTTGAGCAAGGCAGAAGGACGCTCTCCTCCAGTGTTGTATCCACCCAAAAACGATTGAAGTCAGCAGAGTGGGACCTCTTTAGGATCCAAACATGACCAAGGCGTTGTTGTTGTCGATGGAACATCCGTTATGCAAACACTGTCGTCAGAAAGTTGCAGCAAAAGGCGCTGATATCGGCTACGTCGAATATAAACAACATCTTGGAGATAATCCTTCGCTGTAAATGTCCAGGTCAAGGTAACGAACTGCATAATTCCCAAAAAAGTTGTCCAAATGTTGGGAAATAGCCGCCACAACTGGCTCAGGATGTAAACAAAAAACTAACGCGCTCCGCTCTGCTTCAGCGTAACAGAAAGGAAAGTGAAACCGCGCACATGTGGAGATCAGCTGTTCAAAAGAGTCTCTTTAGTCATTTTGTAAACACGTTTCATTCTCTGTTCATCAAAACATCTGACAAATAATTAAGCAGCAGCAGAACTTTAGAGAACAGGAAACGTAGCCTAGACTGTGGCCTAATAATATATAGTCAAATAATTATGATAATTATGGTCATTATAAAGAAGTAAAGTTGACATTGTTTTGTATTATTTATTGTAGGCAAATTATTTTAATGCAAAACCATCTTAAAACATTTTTCATTTTTAGAAACAGTGAATGTTTACAAGTTTAAGTATTAAAAAGCTTTTTAAAGACAAAAACTAAAAATATCAGTTATTTCCTTTCATTTGGTCGATAATCGTGAATAATCGTAAAATCGCAATATTTTCTTTCACAATAATCGTGACTCAAAAAATTGAAATCGTGACACCCCTAGTATGCGTGCTGTGGGCCCATCACTTTAGCCTGAGTGCACATTGTGTTAGCTTCACTCCGCTAACACACACTCTCACAAACACACGGCCTGGTCCTGTCTGTGGCGTATTTTTAGCGTAGCAACACAAGCTCGGCAGCGGCTGTGCACTGACTGGTTGCGGAGCGGCGAGTGGGTGGCACACGCGCGTCAGGGGAAGCGATATTTTAGTCTCCGAAGCCAAATGGATCACACTGACTGCTTTGAGAAAATGCTACGGACATGTGACAATTTCAGTTTGGCTTGAAATTTTGATTTGAAGGAGTGTTTCTGTGTAACTGAACTATCACGTCTATAAGAAAACAGTTTAAGTTAGGGTATGTACTAACTTAGTCATCATCGAAACGAGACTTTGAAGTAAAAAAACAAAACAAAATCAAGACAAAACATGGATAAAATGGAACTAAATTGGGAAAATCATGACTAAAATGTAAAAAAAAAATGCTTTCACTTTTGCAATAACGGCAATCAAGTCCTATTAAGTGCTAGTGCAGCATCCAGTAGTTAAAGCAGACTGAATACTGAAGGTTCAGAGTTTAAAGTTTGGTAAGTCATACAAACTTGTACTTGTGTCCAATGCGTATTAAAGGGATACTTCGGGATTTTTGACATAGGGCCTCATTTCCTAGTTATCCAGAGTGTTGTTGATGTCTGGAGATATTTTTTTCTTAAATTCATGCAGTTCTTATATTTGAAGAGTCTAGTTGCGCTAGGCTAGGGCAAGGCTAAAGCATTTCTATGATATCAGTTAGCCTGCATTAAAAAACAGTCTGACCCACTCCACAGTGCACCTGAGGTAAATCACTTATAACACCAGACTAACCATATAAATGTCTGTGCCGATATTTTAACCATTTTGCATTTAAAATAACTTGTATTTGAGCAGCATCAGCTTCGTGGCTGTAAGCTAACGCAGCGGCGGAGTGATCAGCGAGAAAATAGTCCCTCAAAATGCGGTAATTCATGTGATACAAGGTCAGTTATATTTCAAAAATTACTCTATTAACACAGACATTTATATGGTTAGTCTGGCGTTATAAGTGATTTACCTCAGGTGCACTGTGGAGTGAGTTTTTAATGCAGGCTAGACTTTACCATAGAAATGCTTTAGCCTTGCTCTAGCCTAGCGCAACTAGACTCTTCAAATATAAGAACTGCATGAATTTAAGAAAAAAATATCTCCAGACATCAACAACACTCTGGATAACTAGGAAATGAGGCCCTATGTCAAAATCCCGAAGTATCCCTTTAAGGCAGCCCAGGGTTAGTTGTACTTAGGGGTGGGCTATATTGTTTTGCATATTGTATTCGTGATATATATTTTTTTTATATCATTGTGGACATGATATAATTTATGTTCCGCTCAGCTCCATCAGAGCAGCATAAACACTGGTTGTAGAACACGGGGACAGGTGCTTAAAAAGTCAAATCAAATGAAGGATGTAAACTGCTTGAATAGATCATATTTGATTTGATCATATTTGTTATTGTGATATTTCTTGTTTATATCGCCCTGCCCTAGTTGTACTTTGTGATATCTTTTGTCAACCACCAAGAGCGCTTTCTACACACACACAACACACTTCCCTTTAATTGAGACATTGAATTATGAGTTTACATCTGTCTGTATGTGGTTTTCTTGTGTGTAAAACCTGACCCTGTAGTTATGGATATAATGGACATCCAGAGATGGTCGATAACAACAAAGTTAATTTTGAGGATCTGTACTTGAGTAGTATTTTTGCATTTTTATTGAGAACTTATTACTTTTACCTTGCAACATTTGAAAGATAAATACACTTTCTACTCCAGTACATTTCTATAAGATGCCAAATGTTAATTTGTCCGTGTGTTTGGTTCATTTTGAGAAGCCTAATAATGCACACTCCAGAACAATAGGTGGCGCTGTGCAGACGTACTGTCAATGCCATTGACTTACAGCAAGGAAGAAGGTTTGCGCCCGTCGTGTTGCAGTACAAAAAGGAATCCTGGCACAATTTTTGTGTTTTTAAAATAATTTTTTTGCTTGCAGTTATTTAAATGGATTTGTACTTTGTACTTTTAATACTGAAAGTGTAAATGACTATTCCTAAGATACTTATGACTTAACTATGGTAAGTCGTAATCAAAGTTTTACCACAGTGAAACAGCAATTCCATGAAGAAAGGTTTGGAGAGAAAAAGTTATATTTATTTAGAGTCAGACATCACTGATAGCCGAGCGTTTGATACCGTTCTCCTTTTGGATTTGGACTTTTGTTTACATTAGAGGTGCAATATTGCGTCCTGTAGCATTTGTGCTGAGTCATGGTGCAGTGTGCTGAATTCAGAGCACCTCACTGTGCTGAGTCGTGCTGCTGACTGCTGCTCTCCTAACCTGCTTACAATTACTATCGTTTTTGTGTGTGTGTGACCGGCTTTAACGCATAACAGTAGGTGAATTGTGTGAGTGTGTAACCAAACCTAACCCCTCATCTCTTTTGAAACGATTGCTAATTATTGAAATTGCACCTACTTGTGATTTAAAACGATAAAAGAACAGGCTAGTGTTGAAGTCGTGGTGCATTACATAATCTCTGCATAGTGATGAGGGTGAAGCGGGAGTTTCTGCAGTAACACCGCGTGACCAGGAGAGGGCAGGCTTCTACAAGGCTGGCGCTGTCTGCAGTAGAGCGCTGCAGTCATGGAGCCCAGCTGAGGGTCTTGCTTCTGTTTCCATGGCGATCGTGCAAAATAAATGATTATGCAACAATTCAAAGGCGGTTTAGTAGGCGGCCTGTGTGTAAGCTGTGGTTTTCTTAATGAAATATGCTTATCTATTGCTGAGTTTCAGATGACATCATAGTCATACAGGCGTGATATGGGAGCATTAAGACTACTAATGCAAATGAACTGATTTTGTGCTCCTTTAAAAAAAAAATTCTTCAGACTGAAATACTGGCTTTTAAATGTGACGTTCTAAAATTATGAAGACTGTTTAAAACAGTCAAGATATTAGTGTGTGTCATGCAATAGGAATAAATATATAGAAACTGCATAAGATCCGAGCATTGAAGTAAATCACTACTCCACAGATTTTCAGAGTTCTGTTGCCTTTTCATTGTATTTTTCCCATGGAGAAGAAAAAGGCTACTTCTCTGTCCAAGTTGTTAAACGTTCCATTGACAGGCACAGAAGAAACAGAAACTTTGACCTCCCGGTGTATGGCCCAAAAAGGGTTTTACACGTTTTAAGTAATTACTTGAAAAAACATTTATGACTTATAAACCTTTGAGTAAATCTATAGTAAATGTGTCTGTGCAATCAGATGTAAAACTGCATTGTCCTCATCCATGACACAGGATCATATACTGTAGGCACAATGTTCTTACAGTGCATCAGTATTAGCCGTCAAACTAATAAAAATACCTTGTATTGCGCTTTTCAAGCCTGTGTTACCAAGTTTCTCAAAGCGCCACACTGTAGTCATTATTCATTCACTCCATACTCTGGCGGTAAGCTACAATTGCAGCCACAGCTGCCACTGGGGCAGACTGACGGAAG
The DNA here is from genome assembly GCA_007210695.1 of Neogobius melanostomus. Lineage (NCBI taxonomy): Eukaryota > Metazoa > Chordata > Actinopteri > Gobiiformes > Gobiidae > Neogobius > Neogobius melanostomus. The sequence continues at coordinate 4,790,919 of VHKM01000234.1, read as the reverse complement.
TGAGGCTCAGAGGCAGGGAGTACTCAGTTACATTTACTCAAGTAAATAACACTTGAGTAACTTTTTTGAAGAAACTACTTATTAGAGTAGTTTTATCATTCAGTTCTTTTGACTTCTACTTGAGTAATATCAAAAGGAAGTATCTTTACTCTTGAGTAGAAAAAAAGTTACTTGTGCCACTGTGAGTAAATATTACAAAAGCCTCATGTCGACATATGTTTGTTTCAGAAATATGTATTTTATACATTTTTATGGTATTTTCTTTGGAAATATTAGGATTCTCACATTGATATTGGTTTCTCATAATTTATGTTATGACGGAATCATGAATCAGACTTTTACTTAAGTCTTTATTTAGGTTACTACATTTTACTTACTTGTACTTGTGGAAATAACGTTACTGTTGAGTAAATATTTTGGCCACTGTACCCACCTCTGGCGAGGCTGCCAATCTGCCAAAACAAAAACATGCAAACTCCACACAGAGGGGCCCCTTTGCAATGTGACCTCTATTCACAAATATAAGCGGTTTCCACTTCAGAATCCTATTAATTAATGGTCACATTTTCCTTATTTCTGCATCTCCACTAAACTCTCCCTGTGTCTCTGGCAGGAATCCGGACGTGCCTGTGGGCCTAGCGTGCGTTACCGTGCTTGAGGGTCCCGTCCCGAGGCGGACAGCGGCAGCAAGTGGACGGAGTCGAGAGTTTAGCGGCGGCGGCGGAGGGGGCGGAGTCACATCGCAGTCACCATGACGACGGTGGCGGCCGAGTTCGAACACATGGAGATCCAGCAGCAGTACAACGAAGGCGTCAACAACCGCTGGGACGATGAGTGGGACAATGAGAACAGCTCGGCGCGGTTGTTCGAGCGGTCACGCATCAAGGCGCTCGCAGGTAAGAGCTGTCTTAACTCTGCAGCGGTTACCATGGTAATGAGTCTGTATATGAAATTCAGCGAGTCAGCACAAACACTGTTAGGAGCCTCACCGACTAATGAGAAAGCTCAAGGTCGATGTTGAGATTCAGTTATGTTCACCTTATTAGAAAATATATCAAACTGCTGCTTTATTTATGTGCACTCTACAGTGGTGACAAAATTAGTATTTTTCATTTAGCATTGTTTAATGGATTTCAATCTCATTAAGGAACAAAGTTTTATATTGCCTTCAAGCAACTTTACAGGAAAGTAAGGTACATTCAAAATCAAAAGCTCTATCTACATCAAAGCACTTTTATTAATATAGTATATTATGGAAAAGGCTTATTTCTTAACGTGCATATGACACATTTGACACAGTTTTTGCAAAAACATAGTTTACACAATTATATTTAAGATTTTGCTAAACTGACAGAAAGTGACATAGAGGCACAAAATGCCTCTATGTAAATTGTTGCCGCGCCAACCATGCTATGTCAATGGGAAATGAGTCAAACTGCTCTGAAACTTCTGTCTGTCACTTCCTGATGATAACGATAATTATTACTTACAACAGATGTTTTCCATCTTTAATAAGCCATATTTTCAAAAGCATTAAAACCTGTCATAAGCACTTTAAAGCCATACTGTGATGTACTGTATACCGTATTTTTCGGACTATAAGTCCCTCCGGAGCATAAGACTCACCAGCCAAAAATGCGTAATGAAGAAGACAAAAACATAGATAAGTTGCTGGGGAGTATAAGATGCACTAGTCAAACATTGCCTAATGAATAGGCGTACGGTATGCTAACGTAACACATTGATGGTTACATGAAGCATAAACAATGAACTAAATAGGTGTCTGGTATGTGAACGTCACATAAACAGATCAGATAACTATAGCATAAAGAACATACCAAACTCTCCATCTCACTCCAAATCAATCGCCTTGGCAAATACCTGAGCACGGAGATGTAACTGCATGGTTGACAATCCTCTCCCAACAGCGCATATATATATATATGCTGGCAGGGAAAGCTTACATGGAGCGCCATAACCAAGTGGCTGGCATAGTGTACAGGAACATCTGTGCAGAGTATGAGCTGGAAACCCCAAGGTCAAAGTGGGAAACACCTCCAAAGGTGGTAGAGAATGACCGAGCCAAGATCCTGTGGGACTTCCAGATACAGACGGACAGAATGGTAAAGGCGAACCAACCGGACATTGTAGTGGTGGACAAAGAGCAGAGGAAAGCCGTGGTGGTTGACATAGCAATACCAAGCGACTTCAACATCAGGAAAAAGGAACACGAGAAACTAGAGAAACACCAGGGGCTCAGAGAAGAGCTAGAGAAGGCCTGGAGAGTGAAGGCATCAGTGGTGCCCGTGGTTATTGGGGCACTCGGGGCAGTGACCCCCAAACTGGAGGAGTGGCTACAGCAGATCCCAGGAAATACATCAGACATCTCGGTCCAGAAAAGTGCAGTTCAAGGAACTGCAAAGATACTGCGCAGAACCCTCAAGCTCCCAGGCCTCTGGTAGAGGACCCGAGCTTGGAGGAAAAAGAGACTGTGTTTTTTTAAGTTTGTGACATTGAACATAGTACTTGGGCATTGACATCGCATTCAATTTGACATACTGCTGTCTGTAGAAACCCTGTACTGGGTGTCTTGGTAAACATTTACTTGCCCTGTGGTCCATAACATACTCTGACTTGTGGAAAGTCAATGATAAATCTGGGCTGTGTAAAGCGTCCTGGACAGATATTAGTTCTGTCCATAATGTGGACGATAAAAACAAAATGTGGGTATTTGTTCAGACTGGTGCCCTGTTTAGGTTCAAGCATTCATATGACAAATCCCTTATCCTTATCTCTCAGCGTACTTGCCTCTCCTCTGACCTGAGTTGTAACTTTGACAGGAGAGGGACATGACTGGCTCATCTCCATGGAGATGTTGCAGCTATGTTGTGACTATATAAGAAGCCATACATGAGGTTTAATATCCAAATGCTTTATGTAGATATCCCACTGCAAGGACAGGAAAACAAAAGCATTGTTGTGTGTAGAGATGCACTGATTTTTGCTTCCGATACCAATACCGATATTGACTGACACCAAGAGACTTTCTCTCTGTGAAAAAGGGAATGGTCCTCTTTTCTCCAGTGTCAGACCATACAGTCTCATCTTTTCTTGTAAACGAGATGTTATCAGTCATCAATTATTAATAAACTGTAATGGAAAACATTAAACAATAATTACTGGACTTTTCTACACTAAATATCCTCGGGTATATGATAGGGTATTTAGATTACATTAATATAAACAACTCACATAAATTGATCTGATCATTACAACTCGTGCATAACAAATATGTTAGATCTTAAACAGCGTTACATAAACTAAAATAGCCTACAAACACTTGGCCACTTCAGCAGTAGCCAATTTTATTTTTTTACTTTAGGTTATCCTATCATAGTTTCTGTCCTAGCCTTGATTAGTGCACCTTAGCATTAGCATGGCTATTAAAATTACATTTGCAGAGGTTGAAACTTACTCAGTGATTGAATTATTTAATTCTTATCTTCAAAATGAGGTACAGCATGTCCGTACAAGTATCAGTTCAGTATCGGATATTTGTTGCCGATACCTGATAGCGTATTTTTTCCAGTATCGGAACAGTGCATCCCTAGTTGTGTGTCTAGCTGATCATTGGGATCAACAGTTTTGTAGTTCTCGTGAAGTAGCATCGCAGAACCTGTAAAGTGTAGCTTTAAATCACTTCTCTAAACATGTCACTTATGGACAAGGTCAACAATTTCCTCTCCCACTGCAAGTGCTTAGTGCCCACACGCATTTACTGTAACTGTAGCTGTTTCTAACCTGGCGGCCTTCTCCTTCCATCTCCAGTCTCTCCCTCCCTCCCTTTCTTCACTAAATAATTCACGCCGGTGTTAAATATGCAGAGAAGTGTGCGAGTGTCTGTGTGTCTCTCTTGAAGGCCAGGGCGCAGAGCAGAGGCTTGTTTTTGTTTTTGGTTTTTTTCTTTTCGAGGGGTCCAATTGAAAAGTGACTTGGGAGGTGACCGTCCTCGTCTCGCCTGCCGTCTTTTGTGTGCGTGTGTTACGTGTGTATGTTCATGCGATATGCCGGGCAACACTAAACCGGCTGTCGCCATGGAAACGCACGGCCCGGCCGATCTGCTTACAGTGAGGAGTGTGGGAGCGTTGCTGCTGGGTGCCGCAGTGATGTTCTATGCTCACGGTGGCAGCGCTATGGGAACTGTGCTGTACAAACAGACTCGATGTACTGGAGGGTGCTGGACAATCGCGTTTTTTAAGTTTTACATTACAGCAAAATGATGCGGGAAAAAGATGATGATATTGCAATGTTTGCCTAAGATGAATGACATGTTGACCTACTTGAGTAAATGAGTACTGCCCGCCTCTGCACTTGAGTAACTTTTTTTGAAAAAAATGTAGCACTTATCCGAGTGGTTAAATCATTCAGTACCTTTTTACTTCTGCTTCATATGATATATATTGTTATGAAGTTTCTTTACTCTTACTTGAGTAAAGAAAAATAGTTACAAATTTACAAAGTTTCAAGTTGACCTAAAATATGTCCAGTTTGTGTTTCGTACCCCTTTATGGTTTCTTTGGAAATATGAGGATTTTCAGATTATTACATGTTTTATTTCCCATATTTTATGTCACAACAGATACATAAATCTGACTTTTATGCTCCAACAGTTACTCAAGTAACATTTTCTCCAAGTAGGCCTACTTTTTTTACTTGAGTATTCTACTTGAGTAAAATTATTTCAAAGTAACATTACTCTTGAGTAAATATTTTGGCCAATCTACCCACCTCTGCTTGTAATATACTTTTCTAGTAAAACGTGCAGTCAACAAATCTAAGTACCAAAAAGTTCAAAATTCTTTGTTTCACGTGGCCATCCAAAATGGTTACCGTCAAAATTCACAATATTTTAACCAGTTTAGTGATGCTAAACGGCAATAAAGATGATTTGAACTTGAAAAGACACATATGCCATTAAAATTTAAAAAAAAATTGCCACGAGCCAATATCCCAAAACAAATCCTTTAGCTAATCCTAACTGTATCAGCTAGCCGGCCTCACACAGACATGGTGTTTGAGGGGCGGCACGGTTAGTGCTCTCGCTTCACAGCTAGAAGCTCCCGGGTTCGATTCCCACCTGGACGGGGCATTTCTGTGCGGAGTTTGCATGTTCTCCCCGTGTCTGCGTAGGTTTCCTCCGGGTACTCCGGTTTCCTTCATTAAATTAAAAAATCATAAAAAAACTTCCTCAATCAAATAACATTAGCAAACTACATTTTATAAAATGCTAGCCTCTGTTGTGTTAGCTGCTGGTTATCCAGTTATGCTAGCAATTCGTTAATGAGCCTCTTGGGGGGGGAATAGATAGAACAATATGCTTTTTAAAAATTGGCTTATTTGTTTGTTATTGAAGACGTTTTTACTAATAGACAGTAAGAACACTGTGTGTTTTGAATAAGAGGCCGCAGGCTGGTAAAGCGAGTCTCTTCATCCTTTCAATAACATCCAGACTGAAGCCACATGTCGTACTGTAGTCAAGCTAATTAGCGCTTAATAGAGAACATATGTGCTGCTAACAATACTCCACTGCACTGACTACTGTCCGGGTAAACTGTTGGCCTAAACGATTTTTAAGGATATCTTATTCAGTACATGGATGTGGAAATTGCCCACACACATTCACAGTCGGCTTTAAATCCCAATCTTGAACTTAAAAAATGCAATGAATTTAGATGCTAGAGTAGCATTTCAAAAGCGTGTTATTGCCTTTTTGGCTGATGTTAATCCTTAACATTGATGACTATCGGCAGCAGCAGTGGGCCTGAACTCTCTGAGTGACGACAACTTGTTCAGACGCTCAATAATTAGATCCAGAAGGCGGCTGCTTCCCCGCTTCCCCACGGAGACACTCACTTCCTGTTTCGGGGGCCAGATGGTGGAATGCTGGGAATGTTGTCTGTTTTGCTAATGCAACCCTAAATGTACTTTTTTTCTACCATTTTAGCTCGATCTTTAAGCACTTGTTGTCGTGTTGCTAAATTAAACGCCACTGATTTAAATTTTAATAGTGCCAGTGTCAGCAGCCAAAGTGCAAGCTAAATGGTCCCTAACAATAGACAATAGAAGGAAACATGTCCGCTTGCTAATGTCCGTGTGTGTTTGGGGCAGCGTCTGAACAGAAATGCACGCCTAACTTAAGCGCTGGTTCGTTCCATTGTGTGTTAAACACGGTGGTGCGTTCGTGGTCCAAGCTTGTGTCGCTGGGGTGGGGAATTTAACAGTAACATGCCGCCTCACCCGCCTGACCGCGCTGACATTCCTATGAGCTCAGAGTTGGTCTTTGCAATGTTTTGAGATTTCATCAGGATAGTCATGAAATGGATTGGTCAGAGCATGGACAGGGACCTTGACTAGAAGATGGAAAAATGAGGAACGTGCAAAACCAAAATGCGCAATCAACATAAAGACCTGTTGGATGGAAATGAGTGTTATGTTCATTAACATGCACAATCCCGACCAAATAAACAAACGAGCAGCTAATTTCAACCGTAATATCATTTTGGTGTTTATTTTTGGTAATATGTAATTTATGTACCTAGTCTGTAAACAGAATAAATTGTGATTCTTGGGCCCGCGATAGTGGCATTAAATTTCACCGTGATGACATTAAAAAGGTAATTCAAAATCTTAAGCTTTTCCGTGTACTTGGTAGCTGCAGCCAACTCCTCTACGGCAGAGCGCTTACATAAACTCTACTTCTCAATATGCTGTTGACTTACCATCTGCCAACATCTTGCCACATTTGTATTTTCATGGAGGAAAGTCTCCTATTACTCTGTGATATTTAAAGTGAGATTTATTATAGCCTTGTTTTTCATGCAGTCCGTCAACAACAAAATGGTCCAAAACTAACAGGCAAAAAGAAGTGTGGTTCCCTAAGATTCATCAATCATGCTAGTCGGTTAGCCAAACATGTCCCTGCCTTGTAGCTATAAGGAGGAAGTAGGCTTTTGATTATTATCACACATTGAAATCAGTATCAGAAGGAAGGAAACTAGTCATATCATTTGAACCCTTATTAATTGTTATTTTATGACATATTTCTGCCTGTAGCTCAACTCAAAACCAACAGAAGTGGCTAGCTAATTTGTATCAATCGTGCTAGCTAGTCCATTAGCCAAATACAGTTAACCGTTTTACTGCGCAAAGGCTATGATCATTCTCTATTTTACGCACGTTCTAAACTACAGTACAAGAATCCCATACATATCCTGTTTGTGGAGAACTAAACTACAAGATTAGCAGGTTTTATGCACAAGACCCAAAGATATTTAATAAAACTCTAGTCCGGACTCTCTTGTTGACGTGACCAACTTCTTGTGACTGGCCGGCGAGGCTAACCCATACAGCAACCAATGCAAAACACAGGAGCAACATTTCCATTGATTTAAAGGCGTAATGTGAGATACACTCATTGTTTTTGATTGGTGTATGACTTGTAGACTTGTAAGAGACTTGTAAGTCTCGTATCTCAGTCAGGATCAGGTCATTTCTTTGAAATGTCTCGTTTTTAGTCGTGTTGTTTAGCCATATTAGCTTTGTTTTCTCCATTCTTTCCCAGGGTTCAGCGGTTAGCATTTATTGTATCACTGTCCCATGTTCAATAAATATCGGTTATTTAGTGTTAAAATGGACTGAAATACTGTTTTAAAGAAGGAAAGAAATGCTATATTTGATATAGATCAATCAATAAATCATTATTTGAAGTGTTTGCCGCATTTGTATGAATTTTCTTCTGTCAAAGTCTCCTATTAAACTGAAATAACATTTGAAGAAAGTTATTTTCTTGCCAGATGTGACATGAGTGCAGTCACAATTATCAAAGAGTCATGGAATAACTCAAAATAGATCAAAACAGTATGAAGGAAATGTGTAGCGTTTCCCTTTGATTACATTGCACTGGGTTAGAAGGGCCAGTCACAAGATGGCCGCCAGAACTGCCATTTGTTCAAACGTATTACTATGTTCACATTCCTATCTAGAGTTTTATTAATGATCTTTGACAAGACCCTATAAACATATGGATATGTATGTCTCGGTAGAAGACATTGTAGTACATGAGCCAGTGATTCTTAGGCCTAAAATAGTTCTACTTGGATTTTCTAGTACCAGCAGGACTAGATCCGGACTAAACCAGGGCTTTAAGGCCCTAAAGTAGAGCTAAATGTGGACTGTCTTGGCTATCCCAAGTCTGAAACTGCAAAGGACCCAGAGTGCCAGGACTGTTGAGCTCCTTTGTGTCTTTGCCTTGAACTTGTCTTCCAAATCGCCTTTTATCTTTTCTAACCTAGTTGTTTCCCTCTTGCTAAAGATTGAACCACTGTGTACATCTTGAGTCATGCTTTGGAATGAATGGTGCGTTTGCTCGCGTCGCGGGCCTGCCCTGTGGGGTCGACACACGAGGAAGCCATGGTGACATGGGGGCAGCAGACGTTCAGCAGCGGGACGGTCCTACAGCGATTAGGAACAGGACATAAAGAACACATGTGCGCTGGAATGCCAATCTGAACTCTGTTTGTCAGACCTCTCAAATCTGACCCTGCGCTATATTCTTGACCGCGGGCTATTCCTTGTTACACATAGTAAACAAACACGTGTGTATGGTGGTGTTCTTAGTGCTAGGGGTAGCTTTTTATGACTGAAATGTGGCGGATTTGAACATCAGGTTTAAAATTGGATTCAAATAGCAGAGTTCTTTAGAATCTGGTCAAAATTAGTTAGATTGATGTGTAACTTTATTAGTATTTTGTCAGACTTGTAAGAGATACACCTATGAAGCTTTTCAGTTCAAATATCAATATTTAAGTGGCTTAAATGGCAAAGACCAGCAATATAGAAAATATCCAACATAGACAAGGTGATCAAATCATTAAACTGAGCCAATAATGCTGAGAATGACTATAATAGTAGCGATAATCGCCATGCTAGTCCTGCTAATTGGTAAATGATGTGTCTTCGGACTTTAATAATGGTCTATTGATACTGGTTTTAAGTTTACAAATTCAGAGTGATCAGAGAAATCTACCATAATTCCTGGCGCAAGGTAAAAAAATTTATTAGCCAAATCAATTTTAAAAAGTGAAGAGAAGAGCCGCTGAACAGCGCTGTAAGTTGCCATGGCATTACTGGTAACTATTGTTGCCATCAAGTCTCCCGGTTTGGCCAGTAATCTACCATATTTTACCACTATTTTCCGCCGTATTAGTATTATCCCGTAAATATCCTATATTATAACAAAATGATAATTAAAAGATTATCTGCCTCTCTAAACTGAACTCTGTCATTAGCCTCGCGGGAGCTTGAATAGCCTGCGTGGCATTTCTCGCAAGGTTAGCGTTAGCTGTCAACTATGCTAACCTCTGTGGGACGGCTCAAAGGTATGGTAAAAACATCTAACACTGTATTGTCCAAATGCTTTTATGTGAACAAACACGCAAATATTGTGTGTAAAGCCCTTTGAGTTGTGCTGGAAAAGTGCTATATCAGGGTACCATATTTTCTGAATCAACACTCAATTCAATAATTTGTATCTGAATATGTGCTGATGCAGGTACTGGTGTCAGGTAAAGTCACTTAAATTATAAGCAAAATAAATCATCACACTCATACTGGTAAATTATTGTTATATTGAGATCAACTGTAAAGCCCCAAATAACTAAACTCCTGCTTGACACAGCATCGTGATGTCCCATGTTTGCCTATGCATGAAAGAGGCTTGGGTTCAAAATACCTGTCAGGAGTGGATGCATAATGCTATGTTAATTTTAGCTAATAATTGCTCAAATTTTATGGCCTGTAGGTGGCAAATCCTTTCTCAAGTGACCGAACAATTTTAGCTGTGTGCACATAGCAAACGTTTGTTGTGGTTTGTAATGAATTTCTTTATCTGTAATTTGTAAATCATGCTGGTTATACAGTATAAACAATCCTCCCATTGAACTCCTTGCAGTTTTTTTGCTTTTTCCATAAAGGGTCACCTCAAAGTGAAACCAGCGCTCAGCCGCCCTCTCATCACAAGGACAAAGGTTGTGTTTGCCAACTCTCCACGATTGCGACATTACAAATATGTGCACTACAATAGAAAGGAAGAGTTTCTTTTCAGAACATTCTTTCGTTGCTCTCTTGACCACACTCAACCAACTGAGTGTTCACATAAGTGAATCTTTTTACATGAATAAGCCCAATGCCTATCTCGGCTCACCCGTTGCATTATGGGTAATGCAATGGCTTTTGGCTACCAAACAATAATGATAGTTAGCGTAAAGCAACGAAGAAAGCTCTGATTTGGACCGTTTTAACCGCTGGAAAGTTGATGATTTAAAGCGTTTTTGTCGTGGCCATGGAGCCTGTTACAATATTAGCTTAAAGTCTATTTTACAACCAGGGCGGCGTTCGGAGATAGACAGAAACGAAACTGCCTTTCATACGAAGAGATGCTGTCAAAAGTGACGACCAGTCCTTGTTCATATACACTGTAATAAATAATATGGTAGTTCAACTTAAAAGTCTTCGTTAAGTTTCTGCCATAAAGAGTTGAGCTCATTGAAACAATATTGGCACCTTCAATCAACTGAAACAACCAAGTTATAAATGGTTCATAAATCATTGCTAGAAATTGTTACAACTCAATAGTTTCAGTTTAAACCAACTACTGTAGCATGTTATGTTGTGCAAACAGTAAACTTATATTGCTTCTCCATATTAATGTAAGTGTATGCGTTATTTAAACTCACAAGCCTAAGTTGAAATAATTTTTAACTTACGATCTGATGTCAAAAGAAAACAATATTTTGACCTCTTTCAACATATCGGGTCAAGTTATGATGAAATTTAACTCACTCAATGCAGTTGAACGCAACCAAATATATTTGCTACTTGGACACATAATACTACGTTTTCAATATTGGCACCGCTTACAGTCAAATGTTAGATGAACGTAAATGTTTATGGCAGAAATTGTACAGACACTTGTAAGTTAAAGGAATGTCTACTTGTGACTTCTATTGACATGCAAAAATAGGTTTTGTAGATAAAACTCACAATCAAGTAGTCACAGCGTTTTTCCCTTTTTATTTCCAAAAAAGTAAAACATGGAACAAGTGTAGTAGCAAATGACAACATCTTGCAAAGCTATCCACATTTTAAAAACATTTCAGCAAACACATATGTAATTCCATCTTATGTACTTGTGTAGGCTTGTCACAATAGTTACTATGTTGACGTATTCAATAATGGGCTCGACATTGTCATTACATTAATATTTTTGCTAATTTAATCAATTTTTTATTACTATAATAATTATCTAAGTAAATTGTGTCATGTTTATTGCAACTTGTGTTATCAAATATTTGTTAATACATAGTTTTATAATGAGGGATTACTGAGGCTTCCATTATTAAGTTCAGTTCATTATCCAGTGGTGTCAAGTGCTCCTCAATAATAATAATAATGTTTATCGCAATATTTTGTAGCCTCAACATATCAAACTTAAAATGTTCTTATTGTGCCAGGCCTACTTGTGTTGTACACGTCCTTGAAGGCACCCTGCAGTGCCTCTGAGGCCACAAAAGCCAGGGATTAAAACTAGTCAACTTTCAAAGAAGAGCCAATCAAACAGGCCTACTAAAAACATTTGAAGTGTCCAAAATGGCTCAAAACAACGAGCAACAGCTCATCTTGACAACATAGATGAATTTACATGTTGTACCTCAATATTTTGTTGCGCAGTCCATGTATTCTGGCAGAGGCCTGTTCGGGCTTGACCTTCTGGAGAAACTCTAACGTGTACTTCATTGCTGATGGGTATTCCAGATTTACAGCATAGATGACACCCATCAACATTGCCACACCACATGCTACACTCTTCTCATGGCGAATCACTATGCTTTCTTCCACGACGACGGCAACATCAAAGACCTGATGTGGGACCGCATCCTGCTCCTCTTCGTAGGCAATCAGCAGTCCAGGTTCCATTCCCTTCAGTGCTTCATCCAGATGGTCAGAATGGGCCTACAGAAAAATGAAATTACATGCTGTAAATGTCGTTACGTTTTAGAAAATATACAGTGCCTTGCGAAAGTACTAATACACCTTGAACCTTTGCACATTTTGTCATGTTTACAACCCTTAACATAAAGATTTTATTTTGAATCTTTTACTGAAATTTCACACACAACTAACAGACAACTGTGAAGTGAAAGCAAAATGATACATGATTTTTTTTTTTTTTAAATAGAAAAGTGGGACTTGCTGCTGTTATTGCAGCAAAGGGGGGTTCCACAAAGTATTAAGTGAATACTTAAGGCCTGTTCATACTCCACAAGATGCAAGAACTTTTTTCTCGCACCCAGAGCTCCAAGAACAAAATGACGTCATTATGTTCTCGGAGCTCCTGTTCGGCAGTTCTTTCACGTTGTTCTTGACACCTGAGCTGAGCAGAACTTTGTTCTGCAGGGCTGCGAGAACTCTTGCTGTGATTGGCTGGATGTTTAGTGGGCGGGGTTATTTCTGTAATTCCTTGATTATTTTGGCTGCCGAAAAAGGGGCGTGGCAGTTCGGCACCAACACGTCTTGTTGAGTATGAAATGTCAGAGCCCCAGATGAACTTTGTTCTTGTTCTTTTTGCCTCAAGAACAAGAACAAAGTTCTCGCATCTTGTGGAGTATGAACAGGCCTTTATGCACGCCCCACTTTTCACTTTTCTATTTTTTGAAAAATAACAGAATCATGTATCATTTTGCTTTCACTTCACAGTTGTCTGTTACTTGTGTGTGAACTTTCAGTAAAAAATTCTAAATAAAATCTTTACGTTTATGGTTGTAAACATGACAAAATGTGTAAAAGTTCAAGTTGTATTAGTACTTTCGCAAGGCATTGTACTTTGATTTCAATACTGAATAAAAGCTATTACATTTCTGTAATGAATAGTGTTAATTACCTCTATACAGTTTACCAAACATTATTTTAAATACCATACATTACTCTAAACAGGTTTCTAAACGAGTTGTAATTATTGACGTAACACGATCAAATTCATCATACTCACATTACACAGCCGGAAAACATTGGATGAATCTTCTTTGAGGTAGAGTGGAAGTCCCAACAGAACAGCAATCCTCTTCCTCTCTCTTGTCTTCTGTAAAATTGAAAAAAGTAGTCAATGACAAACTTTACTTCAGTTGTTTAATTTATTTCATCTTTATTTAACCAGGAAATTCCCACAGAGATTAAGAATCCCTTTTTCCTGGGGAATCGTGGCCCCAGAGAGGAACCTACTGTACATAATTTTAGTGGTTTTGGAAACCGGAGTACCCGGCGAAAATCTACGCAGACACAGGGAGAACATTCAAACACCACACAAAAAGACCCCGTCCAGGTGGGAATTGAACCTGGGATTTTCTTGCTGTGCAGCATGAGTGTTCACCACTGCACCACCATAGTTGTGTTACCAAGACATGCCACCAAAACATTTTGTGATGTCAAATTAAAAAATTAAAATAACATTTTGGAATCAACCCCAAAGTTAGCTCCAATGTGGACATGCAACTGTTTCTGAAGTTTTGAAATGTTTACTTAAATGAATGAAATAGCGTTTGATGTTGGTGGGTTCCAAATAACGACATAGTTCACACCGTAGTTTTTGGACTGGACAGGGTACTTTGTGCATTTTTAAATGTACCGTTAGAGCCACATATGATTTTACAATTGTTGTGCAGTTTGGATAAATGCAGACCAACCCTCTTCTTCCGTGTCCATGTTTACCTTTGTAATGATTTAGTGTTCTCTGTTCAATGTAAGATGAGAAACTGCAAAATGTACAGCTCCACTTCATCCACGTACTCAGGTAAAGGGTAAGGCTCGTTCTTCCACCTGAAACACAAAAATCCTGGTCAAACAAATGTTTCTTTCAGCTACACAAAATGAAATCTTAGGCGCCACTGCATGTGGCGCAACATGTTGTAACATGTTGCGATTTTTTACTCATTAATTGTCCGTGAGTAAATACTACGCTGACAGAAAAGACAAAGGGAGAGAGGGATATTGCACATCCTATTACACAATGGAGATAATTTTTTTCACTCAAACTTGGCTGTAAATACTGTTTAAGTGGCGCTAGCCCGCAGTTAGCTTTGCACGTTAGCTTCTTCTTCGTGATTCCATTAGTGTGTAATGTATTGGTGACTCTGACCCGGAGGCAGAAAAGTTGCAATTGTGGTTTTCTGGCCAGAGACACCAGGGGTAGATGAAAGACCCTCCAATCATCCCATTAATTTATTAAGGTAAACAAATTACTTAGTACTGCTTTAACCAAGCACATTTTTTCCAGTTCGGCTTTACCTAGATCTATGAAAATGTAGTCAGTTCAGGCGGGGGTTGAGAGGTTAAGACAGTATAAAATAGCAATTATGTATGCAATTTCTTAATAAATTCTTAGTGCAATGAAAACCTAGCTCCCTACTCTCCTCATTACTTCTGCAGAGCTAACCTCCCTTTTAACACAAATTTAGATGAAAAAAAGATATGTCAATAATTTGTGCCGTTTAATTTTATATTGCCTTTATGGTTTTTAATATATATATATATATATATATATATATATATATATAATATTTTATTGCATGCAGTGAGTGTTGGCACTGAGACACACACAATCAAGCATCAGTGATGTCTCAAGACTTTAAACCTTGTAATAATTTAAAAACTGAACAGCATAAAACATCAGACGTTCTTGCAGCTTTATAATGGACCGATCAGATAACAGAATCATTAATATCTAAAATGCTAGAACAGCACAAACCAAATAGTTTACTGCACACAACTGACATATAATTTTAGTACGAGGGGCAGATTCAAGATGGTACGGTGCAGGTGGATTTCCATACACTTCCAGACCTCCGTGAATGCGCGTTGTAAATTGAGGCGTGCACGCGCAATGTCCTTCAAGACAAATGCGCGTTTATGCGCATCATAAACACATAGAAAGCGTGCCCTCAGATTGAAAACAGAATCATCAGTTCAATCTAAATTTGTTACAAGCACAAACGATTGGCACACATTGAATGTGAAACTTGGCCAAAACAGACAAAATAGACTTTAACCTCTCAACCCCCATCTGAGCCGAGCACACTTTCTTCAGTTTAGCTTTACCCAAAATAAGAAAAGCTTCTGGAAAAAAGCGTCAACATAGCGATGAAAACGAGGATGAAAACCAAACAAAAAGTGACAGAAGAGTTGCGTTAATTGTTACTTCTACATCGTTTTTTGTCGCGGTTGTGTTGCTTTTTAGTTAGATTTGCGTAACGCCAAATTGGAGAGAATGTGCTCTGTTCAGGTGGGAGATAAGAGGTGAAAGCGTTCACATGGTTACGTTCAAACCTGCGTGTGGTGCAGGGGCTCGACTGCCTGGTCACTGCAGACCCGGTCTTGTGCTCGCACACGAACAGAGTCCGCGTGTTGCGTGGAACAGCGTTTAAGCAATGCGGCGCCGAAATTGTGTAGGTACCAAAATACATGCTCGACAGTTAAAGCCAACATTAGAAGTTTACCTCTGCGAGGACAGGGCTGTGTAGCTGCTGACTCTTTTCCCGACCTCGACTTTCTCTGTGACCCGGAAACTGAACTCCACCTTGTCTGTCAGAGAAAACAGTCCCATAATTGTGGAAAACGAAGCATTTGGGCAAATGAACAAGTACACCCATTAATATGAAAAATGCCGTCCCTATATATAGATTAATAAAAAATAAATTAAAACAAAAACAACAACCGATCGCCGACGCCCCCTTCCCCTTCCCCCCAAGCTAGCTAGAGCACCACATGTGGCTTGCTAAACATGACCAAAGTATTTATATGTGATTACAGTCATGGCTTTAGGTGGTATTGTGCCTATCTTTCATTTGTCTAAAACCCAAGTAAAATATAATGTACTTACTTTCAACACGCTCCGTCGACGAACCTCTAACGCTAGGAAAAGGCTGAGTTGTTGCCGCGAAGTGGGACCGTAGGGCGGACTGATGTGAATAGTGTCCTTCCGCTAATAGGCCTACGTCAGTTTTATCGAGATTAATTCATCTCAACAGCCTTTTTTGAATATGTTACGTTAGATTTATTATTAAAAGTACGCTTTCACCCCTCAAAAGTCTGTATAATATTTAGTCTGCATTTCCAGCACTATATGTGCGGCGCAATAATATGGGTGTGGGGTTACAAGATCCGGTCTCTTTAGAAAACTTACCAAACTAAGTCAAGTTCATGTATTTAAATGTTACCCCAACACACCTCAAAGAGTTATTCACCTTTGAACTTATTGGCATAAGTTAAACATTTAAAACGATCATTGTCATGTGAAAACAAACTACAATCTAATGTTACAATAACAAAATGGGCGTACGACTTTTAACAGTGTAGTTGGAATAACTATGGAATAACTATGTCAGAAAAAAATTCTGACCCTTGAAGGCAACTGTTGGACAAAGTCCAGGGTCTGAAACTGTGGCCTCATGTCGCCGATATTCACAACATTTAAACTGAAATGAGATATAAAAACATACAATCCCTCTTTTTTTTGTCAATAAGGAGGTGGACAGTAAACGAAATCTTTTTCTTAATTGTGACCAGAGAGATCCACATACACACATAGGCTATGCCATCTAAATGTACTTTATGTTTATTATTTTTTACGAGTGATCTGATGGTATACGACATAGCTAAATTGACAGGCAGATATTTACCCACTATATTTAACATCAACACCGTTTTGGAACTTTTCCCTGTGATTACAAGACTATTTCAAATGATTTAAAAAGTGAGGGTGTCTGATTCGGGTTGATCCCAGGTCCTGTCGTTCCCCTGTCCGCGATGGTCCGCTCCTGCCTACGGAGCCGCCCTGACTTTTCCCTCGCTTTCAAGATATTGACAACATAAATAGTTGCAAGAAATGTCACTTGAGACTTATAGTCTGTAAACCAATGCCCGTAAGCCTTATAATTCACGGTTATGGCTCAATATACTTCAGTGTTCACGCTCCGCTACCTGAACTCGCTCACACATTTCAATGGCGGTGTGGTTTGTTTGGGCCGAAATTAGGAGCCTGATTGACCCACGCATGCGCAGTCGAGATGGGCATTGGGCTTATACCAAAGTAGTGTTTTTCTAATTTCACACTTGGCTGTAAATAGCTCCTGGCTCAAATAGAATAGAGTATATCAAAATTGTTTGGAGAACATTTAAAATGATCAAACTGAGCATTGCATCAATTATATGACTACAGAGAAAGCTTCATCATAAATTCAGATGTTTTGTTAATATTGTTATTTCCTAGTCTTGGCCATTTATATAGGACAATGAATCTTGCCTCTTTTTCTTGTATTAAAAACTTAAGAAGAAAAAAGATTTGTTTATATGGTATGATAACACCATTTTAATTTTGGCATAATTTGTGTACACTAGGTTGCTTTAACTTACCAATAAGAATTAACCAAACCTATCTGCTTCTGGCGCTTTTTTGTCAAACCTATACAAAGTGACACTGCTTAGACTTTCACCGACTCACTTTAGTTGATTTAAATATCCCAATTTCCTTCCATTTCCATCTGCTGATGGCATTGTTTGGACGGGCGTGCAACAAAGGGTCATGAGGAGATTGTTCTGGCTTTTCAATCACATGGACAGGCCAAGAGGCCAACAAAATGAATACTGTGTCTTTCTCTCCTTGACAAACCGATGGCTGATATTTTAATGTCTCAAGCGTGTATTTGTTCCACAAATTGTCTTTGTGTTGTAGCTTGGACCTGTTGGCGGCCATGATGGTTGTGTTGACGGACCTCTGAATCAAACAGGAAGTAGCAGGCAGGAAGCCCATAGCTAAAACATGCTAATTTTAGGCAGCTAGGATGTTTGGATGATGAGTGCGAAGGAAGCGCACGCTAGTTTCCTTGTTCGGACCCACCCTCAAACTGAAACAAGCTGCAAAATCAAGCAATTTGATTTGCATTTCCTGGGTTTTGTTGCGTAATCCAACATGGAAATGCCCTCCGCATTTTTAAGATAAGATAATTCTTTATTGATCTCACAATGGAAAAATTCACTTAAACTGGACATAGGGAAGTTTGCTTGGTAATGGGCCAATTAGTTCCATTGTCCAAGATAGAGGGCCGAGCTTACCCCTGGTGGCCAAAACTGAAGGACTAGTTTCTAGTATGTGCATTATATGGACCGAAAAAGGGTCTAGGGCACCTTCTCCAAGGAATAAAAAAATAAATGACCTTATTTCTGCATTTTTGTTTGTTTTTCCCAATATCGGAAGTCTAGTTTGGCCCATGAGCCTGACTTGGCCTACCACTGCCATAAAATACTACTGAACCTGTTCTGAGCTGTTCTTCACTCAAAGTAGGTTTATCACAGTGCCATTGATTTGTTAGTGCGACATTTGGCAAAAAAGCCATTTCCTGTTTAAAATATTGATCATTCCCTCTGCTGCCTGTAGAAGGCACTCAACTTCACGCAGTCCTTTCTGATAACTTTTCTTTTCCATACACAAGCGTTATATTAAAGTTTGTAAGCATAAAAAAAATCCTGGGGTTTCGCAAAGGCATAATTGGCCCACTAATGCAGGACGCGAGCATGGAGAGGTAGAAAGGCCACTCTGTCGGATAGAATTGGATAAACACAATCACTTTTCACATGATGAGCCTGGGATGAATGAGGCTTTCATACTGTTGCTGATGTTCGCATGTGGGGGTAAATGTGGATTTTCTGCAACTGTTCCACATTCATAAAGTTTGATTCATTTCCAACGCAGTGTCCCTGAACGCTGCTATTTCTCACAATAGGAAACATGGGAGTCCAAATATTACTGTTTGGTGTAAACATGGCTTGACATTTACTTTGGCACTGTTCTTACTATAAGACGATGCCAACTGCAATCTATGTCTTGTAGCTCATAAGCTTACAGTGTTCAAGAGTTTTGAGTGTACATTTATATCCATAAAATGGATCTGCTTTGTCACGTATACCAACTTGATACTGCATAATGAACAGAATAAAATACAAACTCGTAAGTTTCTTAGGTGTGCATTTTGGAATAGCACATCACTGTCAGCCACAACTTAACAGCTTTATTAGAATATACAAGATTTTAAGCTTCAAATGCACACTTGTAAGCATTTACATCTATAACAAATGGGGCAAAGTTTCTGTGTTTGGATGTTATAGCTTGAGCAGTTATATTGTATCTTATTTCTTGCAGGTTAAAAAACAAGTCAACTTGACTGAATTTTTTTGGGCTGATGCCAACGTTTTGCTCTCTATCCTTAGTGCCTCCTCATTTTAGTTTTTGTAACAATCACGCACACTGGATATAGCCGTGTTGGGCATGGATAATGAACTTCCATTGACACCAGATACCATTTTCTGACCTCTTTGGCTGTCCGTCGTGTTCGACGTTAACTGGCTTGGCTGAAGGCTATTGTAGGCAAGCTCTCACATGAGCAACAAGGCCTGCTCTTTATGGCATTTGCTACAAAGTCTTTAGTAGTAATAGAAGCGTGCTGCCTCCCATGGGCCTTTTTGTACTCTTTTTGGCGCCTTTTCTCAATGGCAACAACTGCTGTTGTCAACACATGCTGCCATTTTTTGCGCTCCAGGGCCTTATGCTCCCAACTTTCAGGAGAGATCCCACTGTTCTTCATAGGTCTTTTCAAGATCTCTTTGAAACGCAACTGAGAATTAGCATTGTTTTAGTGTATCCAAAAATCTCATGCATTTACTAGGTCTGTACAGTAAAACTGCCAATATTTGATGCACTGTTTTATATATATTTAGATTTTACTAAACCATTTCAACACATTCAATTAAATTCAAACATTCAAACAAAAAAATAACAAAAAACATTATTGTGTCAAAGCAAGACTTGAAAAGACTACGGATGAAATCCAGACTAAAATGTAACTAGATGAGAAAAAGTATGACCCATATATATATATATATATATATATATATATATATATATGGCTTCCTGCATTATGGTCATCACATCACCTGCTGTTGCCATAACCATAATCTGCCGATATACTGTACGTTCACTGTCCAAACCCCTATATTTCGCTCATTCCTCTCCCTGCCTACACGCTCTCCGCACAGACTCCCTTTCTCTGCGGCGCGTGAACACACACAGCCTGTGCGTCCAGCTGCCTCGCTTACACACCCTCCTCCCCGGCGCCCGCCCCTTTATGATGTCACCCCCCACTCATCCACACCCCCCGCGCTATCCCGCCTTCCCATTGGCCGCCCCACTCCTAGTACGGCTCAGGCCCCTCCCCCCTTGTGTCTGAAAGGTGTTCCCACTGTCTGCCTCTCTCTCTCTCTCACACTCACTCACTCACTCTGACCGGGACCAAACCTTTCTATCTACCTCCCTCCCTTTCTCTACACCTCTCCACGCTTTCCCCTGGCCCTATTCTTCCCCCTGTTCCCCGCTACAATACGAGTCTGGCTTGGCTACAATTCATCGGAGGTCGGCGTTGACCGGGATTACAAAAGGCATAGGCGGTTGCTAGGATAGATGCTTTGGATGTTACGGGGAGAGCCTTTTTCTTTGGGGGCATGATGCTACAACGGCCACCACGTTGCCACTGCTGAGCAAGCGTTTCTAGCGGCCAAATTGGCTGAAGAAGCGAAAGCCAGAGCGTGTTCCAAGTCCAGCAGCCCTGCAGTGGATGGGAGTGTTCGGGAAGGCGGTGGATCGCAATATTGCACTTTAAACTTCTGAAAGAAAAGCTTGTTTCTGGATTACTCCTCGATGCGTCTCTGGACTAGTTTGTAAGCGCCGGGAGTTTTTATCACCCATGGAGTTTCAGAGCGCAACCACGGCGGGGCTACCGGGTCCCCTCTCGCCCGGGCCGCTGTCCCCGTCCTCGGACTACGGCGCGGGGGGACCCCTGTCCCCCAGTGGGCTCCCAGGACCCTCTCCTCACCGGGGGAGCCCAACCAGAGGCGCCAGCCCCAGCCATAGTCCAATCAGGGGAGCCAGTCCAGGACCCAGCTTCTCGGGACAAGCGGCGTTCAACTACAATCAGCTGGAGGGGCGGTTTAAGCAGCTTCAAGGTAAAAGTAGACAAGAGTTTGGGGAGTTGAGGAGTTGAGTTGCACATTAATGTTGGATGACGGAGATGGGGTGGCTGCAAAGCAAGATGTGGTGGAGAATAGGGATGTGGTGGAAGTTGCAGAATAGGGGACTTTGGAAGTTGGTTTTATGTTGTTGTGAGGATGTATGTACTGTATATGTTTTGAAAAAGAAACAGTGACTTTATTCACCCAAATGTTCCAACTCTTTCATGGTTGGATTTTGTGTATCGCTGGATTTTTGATGATGATCGATTCCAAATAACCCTTTTAGGTTCAGATAAAGTTAAAGGCTCGTTTCCGAAATGATGTTTACAAACCATGAAACCAAAGGGTGAGTTTAGAATAGGGCGTTTTAACATATGAAACAGTTTGTGAAATGTCATCAAATCCCTTTTAAGAACTACTGCAGTGAAGCGTGGGTCAGTGGTGGTTTAGACTTCATGGCAGGAAGGGTTGTGTGTTTGACACCGTGTTGAATAGTTGTTGTAGTCCTGTAATCGCGTCACTCCCAGGTGGGATTCTACATTTGTGCATTCAGTTTTCGATGCTGAACTTGTTGCATGAGGCCAAGTTAGCTTCTAGCGCTGTGGACTATGATCGCATTCCTTGAAATAACAATTAGTAACTTATCACGCTTCGGGAAATACCTCAAGGTCTTTGCAAACATTCTGATTCTGTGGCAACAAAATGTAATGAATCCGAGCCTTCTGTGGTCACGAGGCGATCATCGATTCATTTATTATAACAACCTGTTTTCCGTAGTCGTGAAGGCCGCGCTAACGTACTTTGGCACTTTGACATTTCCTGCTGAATTTCCGACTGACTTTGGTCAATGTCCACATTTGAACTTTTCATAACTCGTCTGCTGTCATTGAACCAGTGACCCAGTACTTGCCATCTTATCTTTTTTTCACGATCAGGACCTCAACCTTGTCTTTTCAGATAAACTATGCTTCACTCTTGTCTGTGTCTCGCTGTAGGGCAGGCCATAGACGTTGGAGCGCCACTCCCAGATTCTGTCACTTAGCTGGGACATGGGTTGGTCTTCCTGGGTTGAAATGACCACATGCACTTAGTCATTCTTTCGATATGTGTAGAATTTGTTATCCTTTCAGAGAGAGGGCAGGGGCCTATGAAACACTGATGATTCACACTAAATATGTGCTGAGATTGTATCTTCTCTTCTTAGAAAGTGCGTCCAAGAAGAAGGATGTGACTTAAGTTCTTTCAACTGACAACTGTTTTTAATGCCGTAAAGGGTATACAGATAATGTCACAGGACTGCAAAATTAGCATTATTGAGACTGAATGGATTTGGGAGTTCTGCTTCAAGTGGAATTGCATACAGTGCAGGGATGGTGAAGTGCAGAAGTGGGTAGAGTTTCCTTAATATTTACTCAAGTAGAAATGACGTTACTTTAAAATTATTTTTACTCAAGTTAGAAGTAAAAGTAGTGACCAAAATGTAAGTTAAAAAAGTATTTACTGATTTATATCATACTGTTGATGAAATAGGACAAATAAAATGTAAATACCATCAATATACAAATATTTCCAAGGAATACACTATAAAGTATTTAAAGGCAATAATTGTTAAAATTATATACAGTATAAGAACATGTATAACATTTTAAATTAATTCTACTTTTATTCATATATCACTAACAGTGGAAAGAATAACCAACTGTTTAACTCAAGTAAGAGTACCGTTACCTCAAAATAAAGTTACTCAAGTAGACGTAAAAAGTATAACACCACTCCAAAAGTACTGTAACTTCAAAAAGTACAGTAGAATACATGTGACTGAGCACAATCAACTTCTCGTGCAGGGGTTCCCTCTGATTATACGATTTTTTTTTTTTGATGCGACATTACATGACGTGGAGAATGTGAAATCGTTAGCCTACACTCTGTGACGGTTCACAGATTAAACCGCAGCTACGACCAAATTTTGTTGGTTAGCCTCTATCCAACTAGAGCAGAAGCCAGTAGAGTGGTGCGTTATGAAATGCCAAAACTCTGGGCCTATGATTCGATAGGCAGGCAGCACAGTGTGTTCAATAAAAGTAATGTTACTATGGATACAGAGTGCTGTTTTATTCACGGTTCGTGAAGTCCAAGGTCAAGTCACAGATAATTGTAGTCATTGTTTATTAGAGCGATGTGTCACTTTTATTCGTACACTTGTGTTGTTCCTTCCAAATTTTAAACTTTATCATTTGTCTAGAAAGTTGATGTTATGCGTGTGTCAGTCTTCTCTCTGTAGATCCTAAGTTATCCATGATTCCATGATTCAGGCTTTTAAGAAACATATAGACACCTTAACATGGCTAGACGGGAGTTGTAAAGCACAGGAATAATGAGTGTCTGAAATGTTAAAAACAAGAGCACCACTTCATGACATCAGCCTGTGGGCGATGAGCGCTTTAGAGATCACGAGATGGAGACTGACGATGCAGGAAGTGTAACTATTTTTTCTCAGCTGGCTGCATGCGTACTATGAATACATACTGCAAATATTTCCTTAACAATTTGAATGTAGCATTGTTCCTCTTGTCCATATTTGCATCACTTTTTACTTCAAATATTATTATACTAATGTTAATCGCAACTATTCAACATTGGGTGACAATGGACAGTCTTGTATGTTTTTACTTTGGCTACTTAACACATAATGACAAATGTGCTCATGTTGTCTGTCCTCTACAACTCTCAATCAATAAAATAAATACCGTCTTTTGGACAGTATTTGACCGATATTGCCGTTACGTGCCCATGTTATAGCTACACTAATCATATTGAGGACAGCATATCAGTTATTGGCATTTCCAAATGCTTTACCATCTCTATCGGTTAGGGTTCTTCCTGGACCACTCTTTTCTTTCCAACACAATAGGACTCGAGATTGTGTTGTCGAAACTGCTAAGATTTCTCAGATTTCTGGCATATTACATAATAATAAGCCAATGGAGATTTAAAATGTAAAATGTTGCAGTTACCAGGAGTGACCCAGCAGCTAACGGCGTTGTTCCACGACTCTTTTCTTTTACTTTAAAAAATTGTTTTGGCTAACGTTAATCTTTGCGCATTATTGCCTTTCGCCAGGGAAATGATGGATTTGTCCGATACCACGGGGAGTCAATAAAAACAATAGCAATACTTAAAGAGTCTAAACTTCCGAGTACATGCAAAAATACAATCAGTGTGCCGTGTCACGACATCAAAAAGGTAACCCAATATGTAGGTCTGTGCTTATGATGGCATAAAATCATGATCATATTGGTAACTGCCTGCCATATTCCATACTAGTTTGTCTTTACCGTCCACTCATGACAGCATGTCCCATTTGTCACTTGCCAAATCATTTGTTATGTAAAACCTTTATGCTAACGTCATCTTATGTTTCCATTCATCCGTCTCCCACGCAGCTTTAACTTTTTCCAACCACATTTGCTCCATGAATCCAATCGAATCCCTTTATTTTCTATTTAGCCCATCTTCGACCATCATGCATGCCGCCCGTATCTTCCTTTGGAACATAAAAGCACCGTAATGGGCAGGCTCAATTTAGCTGAAGGCTAATGGAGCGGCCTGTATCGACCTGCGGATGCCCAGAAAAATCGTCTCGTCTCCCCCTTCAAGGCCAACCTTCGGGGAGTCAAAACAGGACACGTTAGCGGTAGCTAGCAGCTCCGACCTGCTCTCCAAAAAAACAGTGTCACGCTCAAATGAGGTGGTATTTTTAATATCCGGAGATGAGCACTGGGAGTCTGAATGAGTTTAATTTAGCTTAGAAAACCTCTGAACAGGCCAGGAGCGCTGTTCTCAACGCATGGCTGTTGTCCGTACGGCGAGCCAGTGGGGCCGTTCTGAGCGAATCAATAGGACTCTTGTGAGAAGTGCGTTGTGGCGTTGTTGGGAGTTTGATCAAAATGAACAAGAGGAACATTTATGCGGGATGTTTAGGGTCCAGTCTGTCTGCGAGTCTCGGAAGTCAACAGGAAGCTGGAGATCAGTTGACGCTATTGATTTTGAATGTCGAGATGCTAGTTGGGAGGCGCTATATGGCAATTTGTTTGATCAGCAGGGAACAAGGAATTTTGGGAGGGCCTCAAAATACAAACACGGATGATTGGTTAGAATTGTGTAAAGAATGTCATTTGCTTAATATATAATATAATATAATGAGTCCATAGCTTAATATTGGTAGAATGTTCCTTTTTTTCTGTCAAAATGCCGCTGTTGTACTGCCTTCAGGGCTCCTCTGAAATGTACAAATGCAGTTTGGCAGAACAAGGCAAAAAGCGCTGCTGTACCAAGAGAGAGGTAGGCTGCTTCTTGTTTTGTAGTGTTACACATAAAGCTCATGACTTGAATATGTCCTTCACTGGTCAGGACACTGCATGGGGACTGTCCCACACTGGCACTCACAAAGTGCGCTCATTCACCCACAACCCGTAAGGCACCCTATTGTACATGTTTTTAGTAGTTGTAGCGAAAACCTGTAGCACCCAGAGGAAACCTTTTTCCGTGAATGGGGAGATCATAAATCTTATCATTTATTACCTTTGCTGCGTGTTGACATCGGTGAGTGGCGGGGTTTATCTCTAGTGTTGTAATTCCAGTGCAATAAAGCATTTTAGTGCTGCAGCGTGGGCGTGGGCGTGGACTCCAGTGCATAATGGGGCTGCATTGTACGGCATAGTAATAACTACTACACAATTATACATTTGAGTCAAATTGTTTTGCTTGTATCCCATTGCAAAAGCGATACAGCAACAAATTAAACTTTTCCCTCTTCAGAATAGCAAGTGCAAGCTGGAAAAAGCACATTGCTACTAGTGGGTATGTTGCACCTTATGAACCGTTTAACATGGTCTGTATTACAGTGTCAAGAGCCACAAATCTGATATGTAAATAAGATCAAATGAGTACAATACGCATAAATTACTCTGCTGCTGATCCACCTTTGAAAGTGCTACTACTTTTTACTACACCAACGGCGCCATTGATTTGCTAGCATGCCATCAGCTGGAAGTGAGAGCTTGTTTTTGCAGTTTTCTTACCGTCTTTCCTTTACATGGATCATCATTTGGACTTTTGAAATGTTGCAGAAAGGAAATCCCGCGCACTATCAATTCTTGCAGGAAATGTATTGATGTAATTGCAACGTTTCGACGCGCCAGGCTCTTGCTCAGGCATCATTTGTCGGGTCTGCAAGGACTGATGGTGGGCGGGATTTCCTATCTGTTACTGTTTTGGATTCCTATTGTTGTGCGAAGTATTCTGGCGAAGTATTCTGCCTTTCTCTACTTCGTAAAATGTCAATGCTGAGGTTCACAAAAGATTGTTTTGAAACCTCAATTACACATTACATGTCCACTTTTAACATAAAACCCATTCAGACAATATGTTTTGTCGATTGTAAAGGATATTGTACGTTGTACGGGTTACACCATCTTAAAGAAACAACTGCAGACGTTATTGCTTTGGCAAAATAGATCTCGGTTGTTAATTTCTAAAACGGCAAACTTTATTCTCAATGTCTGGGCTTGAATGTGATCAAGAGATTCTTCCTTGCTAGGTCCCAATATTAAGTGAACATTAAGATTTTAGCAAATGAAGAAAGTTGTCAAACAGTGTAGAGATTTCTTGCTTTGATCAAGGCGTGTGAATTTATTTGGTGTGTGATATGACACGATTATAAAGTTGATTAATGAATGACTCCTGTAATAAATGCATGAATCTAAGGACATAAGGACATTGCTCAGTGAAGGAAGTTTAGTGCTTATAATGATGTACTTTATGGTTTGATCATTTGAGGCCTCATTGATTAGATAGGAAAGACTATTTGCGTAGTTAGATGTTTTTGCCTCAAAGTCAATTCAAAACATTAATACCATTACCACTATTATTGCAAAAAATAAAATAAATAATAATTACCGTAAAATTATTAAAAATGATTCAATGTTATTACTTGTTCGTAGGCGTAACAAACAAAAATATATTGCTTCCAAATAGTTGACAGATTTTTTGTGTGCTTATTTTTACTGAGTGTACTTCTATTGTACAATGAGAACCCTCCAACGTGCCCAGTGTGCAGTATTACCGTATAAATCGAAGCTACCCGTTCAGCGATATTGTACTCTAAGCATTTACGGAACCCTTTTCCAGCATGTTATTTTAGGATCTCTCAATTTGTCCGGCATCCTCTTTTACGTCCATCCTCAAAACACTAATAAATCATTCATCGGCCTTTTGCTAATCCCCGCCTCCCCCTCTCGGTATCCAATCACCTTGTCACATCCAACCCCCACGCAATGCTCCAACAGCATCCACCCGCTTTGTGTTTGTCCAATGGGATTGCGCATCTTTGTTGTGGGGGAGGGTCTTGCATCGTCGTGGTTCCAACCCTTTTTTTATTATGGCGCACGTCTGTCTGCCTACAAGATGTTTATCCCACAATTCCTTGCTCCTGTTCCCTGCTCCCTCTCATCTATATTTCATGAGCGTGTGGAGGGTGTCTGGCGAGACCCCCCCACCCCACCCCACCCTTGATGACTCCCACCCCTGATAGAGTAACACAAAGACCATCAGCTCAGCAGCCGCCTTACGGGTCTACACTGTCTATTTCACGCCCCGCAATGGATTAGAATGAAGAGAATGGAAGGGGCAGTGGCGTTAAATTGCCTGATGTAGGCTGATTAGCAAAACAGGGAGCTTGAAATTAGTTGTATGTGCACCCGTAGTAATGTGGCCGGTGTTTTGCTCTATGCTTGATTTGTAACTTCAAGCAATACGGGGTAACTTTTCACCCAATACATACATGCTTACATTTCATTGTGGGCTTTTATTGGGGAAAAATACCATGAAAAAATAAGTCCTAACTTTAAGAAGATTCTCCTCTCCTCAGACCTGACTCGTAACTTTTCTGGGGCTTTTTTGATAACTCACCACAAAAATACAAGCGCTTTTATTTTATATTGGTTTATTTGGTGGGGACAGTGCAAGTTAATGAACAAGCCACACCGGATTGTCGCCTTGGGCTAATTTCCATCCGTCGTCCCCCATGCGCACTCTCAAACACACTCTCATTCATCCTGGCCTATTGTACATGTTTTTAGTGGTAGGGGAAACCGGAGTACCCGGAGGAAACCTACGCAGCTCAATGTATTACAAGTAAGGCAAGGCAAGTTTATTTGTATGGCACATTTCGTGTACATGACAACTCAATGTGCCTCACAGCAGCACCAAACACAATTAAAAAAATACAATAAAAAACATTAAAAACACAATCAAAAGCATTTAAAACACAATCAAAATCAACAAATCAATTGATAAAATTATATGAAATATATATACATACATACACCCATATACACACATATAAAATACAATCAATCTCCATAGGCAACAGTGGTAATGAGCTGAAAAGGCTACAGCTGCTTTTAGCCTTTTGACCCCTTATATTGCTCTGATTGGTCAATAACAATCCCGATTAAATTACATAATTACTGGCCTGTTGCCATTTTGACAAAGGGCATTGCTGTTGCTGCTGCTGTGGGTGTTTGCATAACTCTAAACGTACAAGATGTGCTGAACACTTTTACATGACTGTGCTAAACCCCACTCCTGTGATCAAACGGATGAATACCAATGTCATCGGGCCCCAGCTGCTAGTGCTTCAACACTTCAACAAATCAATAATCACCGCCTGGTATCCCAAACCAGTAGTAAAACTTAGCATTTGCATTTTTTATCATTGTTGTCTTCTCTTTCCCGTCATTTCTATCAACTAAAGCATGTTTCTTACCATAAGTGCTTATGATGACCTGTTCAAGTGCTGCTTATTTAATAAATTTAGGTTACCGATAAAAATGGACAATAAAAGGTCCCTGGACTGGATTTTTCAGTGCCAGTTTGCGCAAGTACACAGTGACCCTGACAAAATGTAGTTCTGATAATAAAGGCTTTTAATTTTATTCGATAATTAATTGTTGTGTAAGTGTTTTCTATGCCCAGCTTTCAAAGTTACTCCCAAGTTTGTTTTTCGTCCTATAGATTCTCAGCCACTGTTTAACTGAAGTCCGGATCAGCGCTGGACCTTTCTAGTGGTTTAGTCCTAGAGTACGTAGCTGCATAGCATTCTGTGGTTGCTCTCATGTGGTCGGCTGGAGTTTGGGATATAGGATCATATTCGGCAGACGGAGAAGGCCCGTATTGTCCTATGTTTGCGCTCAAAGTGGCATGAGTTAGCGTTTAAGGAAGCCATGTGTGCGACTGCGCTTCATGAAAGGCCTCTTTGATGGGGACGCACCGCTGAGCATGCTCACAACAGCACACTGGGGGAGACTGAGGGGGCGGGGCTTGCAGTATAGGCTAAAAATAACATGATGAAGTGATAGAGGGTGTGTCTCTATTTCAACTTTGGCAGCTGCTGATGTGTAATCGATGTGGATCACAAAGGTGAAGGGGTTGAGATTTCGAAGAATTCACTTTTTGGAAGATGTATGCAATATTACAATGCACTCTTAATCGTTTTTCTGATGCCATGTTTATAGTACACATACAAGGGTTAAAGAGGGAGTATTATGTAAAATCGCCTTTTTCAAGCTTTATATCATGTTTTTATGTAATTCCCTCATTAAACCCATGCCTGGAGTGTTGCCATGGCTCATTCACGTATGTTTGAGTTATCTTTATAAACTTAGACGGCAGCCATTTTAGGTGTAGCTATGCCTCAGTCCTCCTAGGAACGCCCCCACCTCCTGGAGACGCCTCTGGACCGTTCGTCACCAGCCAAGCCACCAACCACTGCTCCTTAGCTCAGCAGAGCCCCCTCCCCGCATGTCGAGCGCAGATGTAAACAGTCAGAGCCATCATGGAGGATTAGCTTCACGTGTTGTAAACTGGAGCTACAGCAGCTCTGAGACTTTTACAAAGATACACATCAGTGTTTCTGTTACCTCAACACCCAGGATTAAAACCGGTGACAAGAAAACTTATTTCCATTAAGGGAAATCAGCGCTAGGAATGTGTTTGGGCCTTGATGATGCCCTGATAGAATTCCCTCCGGAGAAAGCTAATTTTACAAGCTAAAGCTCCAGTCATCACGTGAAAACGAGAAATATGCACGAATAAAGTCAATAAAACCACCATCTACACAATGAACCGTTTAACAATGATCACACACTGAGACGGGATTGTTGATTTTGAAGTTTATTGCTCACATTTAATCTACAGTGGGTTGTAGCCGAGTGGTTTTCTTCCGGAGCTAACAAGCTCTTCGCAGTTAGCCGCTAACAGCTAGCTCGGAACGAGTAATAGAAAACAAGCAGCATATTAAGCACTAACAACGTCAATAAAGCAGGCAACTACTTGAAGCAGCATTTATGATGATCACACAATGAGTAAGGCTTTACACATTTGTGGTTTATTGCAGACTTTTCATCAACAATGAGCTGTTGGCGATTGTTACATGCTAACGGGGGTAATCTCGAATAATTGTCCACCTGCATAGATAATGTCCCTGGGAAGATCCTGGTGTAGACCATGGGGGTATAGTTAAAGATCCATAGGGCATGGCAGTAGCAAAGAGTGACTAGATAGCCTCCAAACAGCAGGTATTTTTCAGGCAAGAGCTCCTTCGGTGTGGACACAGAGCCTATGAACTCTCAAAGGTTCGTCTCCAAAGTCACTTTCCGAGTCAGACGCAGAATCAAATCATATCTTGGGTGGCCATTGTTCACAAAGTGATAAAGCGTAGCTCCTTTCCAACAGTAACATTAAAACGCAGCGAAAATCGATCGTAGTTTCAACATGTGAAGGAGAGAATGTAGCAGTGTTTAGTTGTGATGATAGCACAATACAGCGTGCTGAATGGGGGCGTGTCGGAAAGGGTCAGGGCTTCTTAAAGAGACAGAGGCCTATTTCAAGACGTTCGCTACAGCCATTTTGCGAGAGCAAATTTATTCAAGGCAGTTATTTTAATTTACTGCAGTTTCAGACAAACATAAGTTTGAATCATCATTGTAGTGTGCTATAGACTGGTTCTATGTGACTGGAAAAAGCATAATACCCCCTCTTTAAGAAAAACAAAAATACATGAATAAGTTTTAAATGTTTAACCCAATAGCCAGGATTGTACACTACATTTGTCTCTCGAGAGATAAGTGTCTGATTTTGATTTATATCTGCGCCTTCATTTGTTTACTCTGCGCTTTTACATCTGGGAAGCACAAGTGGAAGTATTGTATTTGGCAAGAACGTCACCGCAACAGTATTAATACCACATGACAATGATTACACCAATAAGCAATGTCATTACCCAACCGTAATTCTTTTTAAATAGATAATATCCGCATGGAGCAGTTACCAATTGGGTGTCATCACCGTTGTTGCCATCAAATCCCACGGTTTGGATCCATTGCATTCTAGGGAACTTTCTCGTCTGTCAGCTGAAGTGAATGAGCGTCACTGGAGAAGCTCATTACTAAAAGATGCGCTACTATGCCACAGTGCTGCCATTTCATTAGTGATTGCTTCCTACATCATTCAACGGTCTCCCCCTGACCCCGTTAGCCTAATGTCGTAATGTGCATTTGTTTCTTGATTGGTGACAGCTCGGTGAATGCTAATGCTATATGCTAAAAGTTGCTCTGTGACCTAGTTAGCGTATTGATTAGGGGTTTCCATGGTTAACTGATTAACCGGTTAACCATTAAAAATTGTATAACCGAGTAAAAGCATTTTGCTCGGTTAACTGGCGTGTATATTTTGCCATGCCATTGAAAATACTTGTCATAAATTATTGCACCGCCAGAGCGCTCCCAAACATTTGTTCACGAGAAGCCGTCATCGCGCATGGCTAGCTAGTTTAACTTTTCAATATGAAGTTTAGTTCAATGAGCGGGCCATAAACAGCACAGCGTGGGAGCGCTTTACAACCGAGAATGATGGATCAAAATGCAAGTATTGCATTGCAGTGCTTAGATATACTTCAACTTCGTTGTTGTACCATCTCAACAGCCGACACCTGGGCATCACTTAGGAGGTAGCTATAGCTAGGTAAGCTAAAGGCACAAAACTCGCCTTTCTCGTTATTGTTAAAACGCGGTGGAGAGATAAGGGTTGTTGTTGTTGTTGTTGTACGCATGAATGACTGCAGGTAAAATAAATAAAAATACTGTAGGGCCACGTGAATGCAAGTCAGTGACCTACTTTGACTGCTCTGTCATTACCACTGCGTTTTATTTCTATACATTAATTTTAAATGTGTTCCAGCCATTTAATAAAGGTGTTAGCAATGAAAATCCCTTTCGTGTCGGGGGGTGGGGGTTGGTTAGTGCGCACACTAATGGTTAACCAAGTATTAACCGCTAAGGGCCTCGGTTAACGGTTAATGAAAAACTTGAAAACATGCAGTCCTAGTATTGATTAATGCTGCGTTCATGTGTTTGGGTATAAAGTTGAGATGTTGACGTAACAACTGTACGGTTGGCCTGTTAAGAGCATTTAACAGCGTTAACAAGAAGCATTTGATGTTGGTATTCTCAAAAACTAAACATTATGGATTATGCTACGAAAGTTGCTAATGTTGCTCAAGCCGTTAAACTATGTGCTACTTCACCACATCACCCAAAATCTGAAATTATGCCATGCTATATTATCTTAAGCTATAGTGCAAATCAACAATGTAGCAAGCTCTTGGCGTTAGTCTTTAAACAATGTTTGCTAGTTCCTCTCAAATTGGATTTCTATCCTAACACTTGATCCCAATCTCTGAAATGATAACATTTTGTATTTAGCTACAGTGCTTGTCTATTTTGGTTACAACAACAATGTCAGAAAATGTTTCCCTCACAATTCTGTTGCTCCTGCTTACTTTAAACGCCTATAAGTAGCACGTTTCAGTCAGAATTTATACTAAGATCAGGAAATCATGCACAATTATGTGGTTGCTAATATTGCTTTGAGGACCTCAGCATTGTTCTACATTTGAAATTTTGAAATGATGTATTTGTAAAGCAAAGTCTAGGCTGGTCAGTATATTGAATTTGCCTGGAGCGCCCTCTCTAGGCAGCAGTGGGAGGAGGTGACCAAAATGAACAAAATCTCTCAAAACTTTGAATGAAGCAAAGTACTACTTGATTATTTTGCATGCTATATGATGCAGAGGAACAGATCAGACTTGGTTTTGAGTTCCGCTTAGTTTCCAAAGACCCAATGAATGCCCCACATTATCCATGGACTGCAGTTTTTGTCCTGGTTTATGACATCTTGGTGAAAGCTAATGCTAACGCTAACTCCCTCTCTCTGTTATCCGGTTTGCATGCTGTCAAATATCCATACACCACAACTTTTGTTTCTTGATTGGTGACCACTTGGTGAATGCTAACGCTAAACGCCACGTTTGTTTATAATTTGGGGGGAAGCGGCATGGAGTCCAGAGGAAGGAGGAAGGCGCTGGGTCTTTGTACAGCTGTCATTGCGGGATGGAGGAGGCCAACATGAAGCTGCTTGGAAATGCCAAACTATAAACAATAGAGAAAGCAGTGAAGTTTGTGATGGGTTAGAGCAGGGGTCTCAAACTCATTTGGACTGGGGGACAAAAATGCTAACCCAGTGTTGGTCGGGGGCCGCAACAGATGAAGCCTTTTTTAAGTCAATTATGATTTAGCAACTTTTTATATTTGCTGTAATATACCTTCAAATAGACTGTACATTAACTATCTGCACATTTTTAAGCTTCCAGAGGTTTCCAATCGCCTAAACATTTGCTGAGCTTCTAAATTTGAAATTACAGACTTGGACAATTAGTGTTTTTGTAATTAATCTCATTTTGGTTCAGGTACATTGGTTCAGGGCATCAGTGAATGATCTTTCAGGAGTCAGGTCCAGTTTCTGTCTGTTGGCCTACTTAGAAAGAAATGCAATTTAATTTAGTGTACAAAGACCCAACCAGGGACTGGAGCTGATAATGAGCACTAGTAAAAAGCTTCATCTACACACTTGTTTTGTACTATGTTAATTTTGGTGTTTACTTAATCAATTAAAATATGGAAGAACGCTTTTTTTTTTGCGTTAAAATGTAGACAGGAAGTAGTCTCCAACATGAAGTTAACCAAAAACATTTTTTTTTTATTGCTATATGAAGCCAAAAATACATTGGCCCTTGTTTTAAAGTGGACATATCATGCATATTGTGGCTTGTAAACATGCGTTTGGCCATGCTAGTGTTGATTTGTCACATTTTTATAACATTTTTGCCAATGGCATGCTAACACACCAATGACACTATAATGTATAGGCTACATTTTGAGTGCATCATAGCTCAGAACGGTTCATGGAGTTTGAAAATACAGGAAATAGATATGAGCGCTTCAGTTGTAGAAGAAGAAATGATCTAAGTAAACTGATTACTCAAATTTGAATCAATGAAGAAAAATGCCACTAATGTTTTTGATGAGGAAACAAAGTTATAACATGGTGAAAAGCATTTCAACCTGAAAAGACTCTCAGAGACTTGATGCGTTAGAAAGTTTTATTGAACTTAATTGAGATTGGGGCTCAGACCCCGGCGGAAGATGGCCGAACGATACGGACTGCCTGGTGTTGATGATGATGGCCAGCATCTTCCCCCGGAGCCTGGACCTGGTGGTGGTATAACGGGACCCGATGCGCGTAGATGTGACGGCCAAAGCCCGGGAGGATGAGGGGCGGAGGAGGGCCGCTGCACGCTGTGAAACTCCGAGTGATTGACCGGGGAGCTTATGAAGGGGATCCTGGACTGTGAATGGCTGAGCGGGACAGCGCTGCGCTGATTGCTGATGCGAAAGCGCGCTTGCGATGGGGCCGTGATTGGATTCTGGTGAAGGCAGCCGTGAAAGATGAGTGAAGGCTGCAGGTACGTCTCCAGGTTGAATTTGCGCTCAAGCTTCATTAAAGTTTGTTCTCTTTTAACTTCCCGGATACAAGTACAGGTTTGGTTCTCACTCGTAGACTACTCAAATCTTAAAGAGTTGCAAGTTTGTTATTAGTCAATCATTGGACTGACCAGCAGGAATTTATGAATTGTTGGATTAGGATTTGGATTTTGTAGTACCTCATCTTAACTTTCAATTCCTCAAACTGTTCTCATCCCGACACTCGCCTTATGTTTTTGCAGAAGGCGTGTCTTGTTCCTGTTAGTCAGCGATGTTATACTTTTTTTTGCCTCCCCTCTGGTCCGGCGGGAGATGTGGAATGTTAGAATCCTGGAGCAGCAGAACTAGCAGCAGTGTGTATTTTGATAAGGTTACCCGAGATCGTCTGTGCGCGCGCGTGTTTGGCTAATGTCGCGCACTCCGCCGTGAATGGGCCTTTGCGCTGGGGAAGGGACATGGGAGAGTGAATAGAGGCCCTGCGTGTGTGAGGACTCACTCTTGGGCTTAGTGGAAACAGATGTGGGAAAGGTTAGAATAGGTCTGGTAAGGTTACTAGTACTGCTAGTAATAGTATTACTCCAACTTAAGGCCACATTCCAGGTTATACCGAACGTTGCTGTGTCACAAGAGCCACCAAAAGCTCCAAACATCAACATGCCAGCGACACCAACATGCTCTTAACGAACAGCTAGAACAGATTTGGGCAAATAAAGGCTCGAGGGACCAAATGTGGCCCCTCTAGCCCTTGCACTCGGCCCACAAACGTGACCAAGCCGCAAACGCTTTGGCTTAAAAGGGTCTCTGCGTCAGAACATTTGGCCGTACCTGCGCTAGACGCTGACCATGCTAATTTTACGGTGGATGATTAAAATAAAGTGTTTAGAAGAATATGTTTAAAGACGAACTGCTGATCTCCTGCTCCCAGCAAAGTTCTGAGTCAGCCCTGAGGAGAGGAGAGCAGCTCAATGTAAAGGTGCACGTACTGTATTTAGTGGTAAATACCTGTCATTTTAATTATCACTGGGTAAAATGTTACAGGGCTTTAATCATGACTGTTGGCTGATATTTGTACTAAACTTGACAAACATCTCAATGCACTACAGTGTCATTCATCCAATCATTGCACTTGTAGTATCTGTGCCACTGTTTGCTACAATTACTGCTGCCACCACTACTACTTTTTATTCACATAGAACATGTATTTGTAGGGACAATTCAGGGATTTTCAGTGCAGGGAAAACACCCAGCCTGGATTTGGATATGAGATCATGAGAATGGGATTATCAGCCCAACCCCATTGATAATCTTTGGGATGTGCTAGAGGAGGTGGTCACATTGTCCCATCATTAAGATCTTGGTGAAAAATTAAATTTGACATCGCAGAAGCTTATTGAAAGAATGCCACACTAAATATTAGAGAGATTTTTCTGTGGTAACTTTTTGTTGGTCAGGCAATGTATCTAAAATTTGAAGGTCCTTTACCTGTTTTTTGTTGTTACAAATGGATGAAAGCACTCAAATGTCTGCTTGTACAATACACTGAAGGTCAAAACTCATGTACTTGAAGCAATTAGTGTACTGTATACCCATAAACAAGCAAATCCATAAAGCTGATTTTATGTAATTGATTCCATTATTTTAAAAATGTTAATCGTGCGTCAAGTGTGAACGCAATTTAATGAAGTGATTTCTATTTTTCATTTATGACGTCGATAATTATATTTGTAACATTGCAATGTTTTTGCTCAAAATAACTGAGCAGAAATTGTTATCTTGTGCCATGTAACATCAACATAAACCCAGATGCAGCACAGATGTTGCATATGCACCAGTGGCCAGCGACATTTTTGACCCAAGAGAGTAGACCTGTCCTTTTTCTTGTCTAAATTTAGCAACTAATTATGTACCGCACACTTCACAATCCACAATTCATTTTGCACCCCTTTCTCATCATAGCATTTACCTAGATGAATTGGCCTGTTTGTTTTACATACTGTAGGTGTGTGCATGGGCAGACATCAGTCACTTTCGGAGACGGAAGGAAACCGTGAATCCATTTCCTGGGACGGGAGCTAGCGAACAAATCAAGCCCGTATTTTTGACCTAAGTCTCATTAACGCCTAGCATAGAGGGTGTGTTGTCAGCTAGCACCCGGGGTAGAACAGCCGGGTGTGTCCTAGCTGATGTCCTGGCTTGAACTGTTTCGTACGACCTAATCAATATTCTAGCGATCCATGGTAATGCCTTGTTTTGTGTAGAGCCTGCAGGCAAAACTCTGGGCATAAATAATGTCATAGTGATTCCAGAAAGTGATTGTTTTTTTATTGCAGTGCCAGTTAACTTAAAATAAAATAAAGTAAAATACGGTCAACATGCTTTCAATTTGCTGGTTTAGTAATGAGCCTTGCAGTCAAAACTTGGGGCGTAACTGTTTGCCATGTCAGTGTATGCAAAAACTGGGATTAGTTATGAAAGCAATGATTTTTAACTTGAAATCATTTCTGTGTTTGGGAAGAAGACCGTACCATCTAGGGCGGTGTTCGTTTGTGTGTCAGCGTTTGTTTGGAGCCACTTCCGCTTGCAGCAGAGGGAATCAAACATGCTAAAAAGAGTGTGCGAGCCTCCATTTTTACACAACTGTATACTGACAAATCCATGGCACTGTGATAAATGCAGTTTGAGTGGAGAACAGCTCAAATGTGTTTTTTTTTTTTTTTGTTTTTTTTTTTTTAATGGGGTTTAGAAATGTAAAGGACTTCTTTAGATTCGCTCTATGACACACAATAATCCAGGAGAGATGGGAGGGTAAATGGGAGCTCTTCAGCAGTAGGTTTTAATTAAGCTCAGGCTGGAAGGGAAGATGCATTGCTATTGCCAATGTTCTAAAGCAGTGATTCTCAATGATATGGCATCAGGACCCAATGTTTTTGGACATTGACTGTATGTAAAATGTGTTTCTGCTGGATAGGATCACTAACTTTTTATTATGAATGTGATATTTTAAATTTGTAATCTGTACTGCCATTTTTGGCCAGGACACTCTTAAAAATAGATTCTTAATCTCAATGAGTTCTTTTTCCTGGTTAAATAAAGGTTAAATAAAAAATAAAATAAACAATCACCTTGGGATAATGAGCCATGACCCAAACACTGGGTGTCTAAAAATGTTTAACCTGTTACTTGCCATCCCCTGATCGGGGGCTCGGGTTAGGTTTATGATTAGGGATGAGATGACAAATGTGATGCAAGTTGTGTTTCACTTACACAGATCTTACACATAGTTTTAGAACCTAGATGGCCTTGGCTTTTAAAGGATCTGTATCATGCTATTTTAGCCATTCCAAAGTAAAGTATAGGCATGTATATGATATATTGTACCTCTACCACTATGGAGTACTCATTTTTGTGATAAATATAAGTATTTTCTGGAGGTATTTTTCCTACCCGGAAGACAAAACGCTTGGATTCAGTTAACTCCGCCCCCTCTCTCAGCTCATACAACTTTAGCAGTAGTAGAAATATATATATATATATATCACAGCAAAAAGTGAAGTTACTTCATGATGCAGTTATAAGGAGTTGACATGTGCAACACAGCTTCATGAATGGCTAACACACACGCTAACACACATGCTAACACGGGTTTTGATTGACTCACCACTCTGATGTTTCCATTATGGGACTGCGTTGGTTATAAAAGTTAATCCACTTTGATTCTGGCCAAGGTTCACCAAGCATCCATCAGTGACGGTCACAGACAAACACTATTTTGGCTGATAGTCGCTGAATCCCGGAGGGAAATTCCAACTTCTGGCGAGTGGCCTCTTCTTTAGAAAGGTTGAATAAAGTCCTGCACCTCTCGCAGCCAAACGCACTTTTCTCTGTGACATTATCGTGAGGTAAGAAAAAAAAGAACAGATGTCCAGACTCCAGAGTGGGTTAGAAAAAGCTCCTTCTTCACAACTTTCGGTGCAAACCTGACATGACATCTGTTCAGACGCTCAGGGGGTGCGTTTGCTTTCACTGCAGGGGCAGCGCGGACATCAGGCACTTCCTCTTTTTTTTTTTTTCTTTTTTTTTTTTCTTTCTTACGACAGAAATAAAGAAAAAAGCTGTTTTACAAATTAAAATCAGGCCGTAAGGCATTACATTACAGACGTAGAGCACTTCCGTTCCTTTGTGACGACACAACTGAACAGCTCAGTGGTTTACCAGGAGAGGGCGGAGCAGCTGCTCAGAGAGCAGGATTCAGGAGGATTACTTAGAACTGCGTGAATGAAGCCAAAAACCGCTCTTGGGGTGTTTTTGATAAGGAAATAGCATAACAACATGGCTAAAAGCTCCAAAAAGTCGTTTTTGCATGATATAGCTCCTTTAAATGAAGTATCACACTGGCATAATATAGGCTGTAAGCTCTCCTGTTAATACGCT
Source organism: Neogobius melanostomus (assembly GCA_007210695.1). Taxonomy (NCBI): domain Eukaryota; kingdom Metazoa; phylum Chordata; class Actinopteri; order Gobiiformes; family Gobiidae; genus Neogobius; species Neogobius melanostomus. The sequence continues at coordinate 4,751,383 of VHKM01000234.1, read as the reverse complement.
TTAAGATTTGGATATAAATAATTGCTAATGCTAACCTTAAACCTAAGCTAACCGATAACAGGTTAACTGATTTAGAACATTTTTGCAAAACAAAATCTGAATGCCGTCCATTTTTTCTTCATCAGGTCAGATTTCTGTGTTTCCAATTTTCAACTAAATTGGATACATTTTTATCTTGGGGGTTGCTTTATTTTTGTAGTTTTCATGACGTATACACAAATGCAAATTATGTTACAACCAACCCCAGTCTCACCCTAATCGTGGACAGAGAGGCACCAGGATGGAAGACATTATAAGGACAATACCCTTGGCAAAATTTTGGCCAAGGTGTAAAAACATTTACCTGATTGAACAAAACCAACATAATTTTTTCTAAGTCAGCTCACACAACCTAGACACCAATTGACATTGTCAATTACACTATATGATGGATAATACAGTATTTCCCCAGAATGTATTGTTAAATAAAAATAGCTGGAACTATAATCTATAATATAACAAACTGAAGTAGTGTTTCTGTACATTTTGGGTGATATTGAAAGAAATATCGCCTAAGGAAAGACTTGTGACCTGCTGAACACTTTTCTGTGACCCACTTTTGCGTCCCGACCCAGCAGTTGAATTGAGTTTGAGTTAAGCTTAAGTTATTTTCATGATGGCGGCAAATGCAGTTTTCATTTTGAGTATAAGTATAGTTAAATAGAAATAAAACAAAAATTCCTGCTAAAATGCTTTATGTTCCGGTAACATCTGATATCATTGTCCTAATTCCATCCATGTCATATGACCTAATCAGTGCTGAAGAGCGATCAATGGAAATGCTTGTTTCGTGTGGAGCCTGCTGGCAAAACTCGGGGCGTGAATGTGGTCTGTCCAGCCGACCTGTCTGCAGAAAGAGCGCCATTGTTGCAGCCTGGTGGGGATGTACGCATTTGAACTTTGTTATGAATTCTTGTCATATCCCGACCCTGACTTCCCATGGTGCATTGCTATTGTGTTGTGTTTGTGTGCTCCGGGGAGGGATAGGAAAACACGGCGATGGCAAAAGTCTGACTAAACTCACATGATCACAAGCAAATTCCTGTGTCGGCCATGAGCTGTATGAGAGATTTACTAGGGACTTCTGAGATATCTGCAAAATATAAAAACTTAAACTTAGATTTTGCCTGGGGCTCGTCTTTCTGGCAGCTGTAGGAATAACTTATTTGAAAACGTCCTTTCTCTTCCCTATTACGGCGAGGTTTACAGTTGCAGCACTAAAGTGATTAAACATTTGCAGTTGTCAGAAGCGGGGAAAGAATGAAATATTTTCTCCAATGTTTATACTGTATGTGCACGTGTATTTGCACAGTGAGATTGATTTGCTCTCTGAAATCCATCTCAGTTTGATCTGTTGTGTTGAATTGGTCCAATGCTGATGGTGAACAATGTATCAAAGATATATGCCGGGGTTAGCACTGTAGCTAATTTTCAACCGTTGTCAAAAGGCAGGTTGGAACAATAGACAGATTGTTGAATAAAATACAGAATACACACTGGCATGTAGTAGTTTCAATAAACCAGTCTCATATAGTGAAATCCATTTTTGCCTATATAGTAAGAAGTATTCTAGCTCTAACAAACCCCGAAATAGCATTGATGCTAAAAACGATTAGCCCGGTGAAGGGTCTTTAAGCTAAACCTCACCAAGAATCGTGATGTTCGTGACTAAAACTAGACTGGATGGTCAGTTTTAACTTGGGTAGCTCCCTCTGTCTCCATGAAAACTGGATAAAGGGCGTTAGAATTCAAAACTTGGCTAGCTTCTAAATGTGATGCTAAAGGGGGTGAGTTTATACTAGTTAGCTATTGATTATTTTTGCATGAATGAATATATTTGCCTTTTAAACACAAATCAAACCTTTATGACAGACTATTGTGCATTGTTTGTATTATATAGAAGTGAGTATTGTTGTTAAATGCTAACATCTGCTAGCTCACACAAAAGGACAGTCCACTTCATTCCATAATGCCTTGTAACTAATCATTCTGTTTAGACGTTCTAATTGTGCCCCATTGATGACATAACAGAAAAACACCCCGCAGATACACATGTGCGCACAGATGTGCTCGTGCCCGTCTCCATGGTGACAGCAGAGGCCACGCCCAGTCCGCTCTGTGGGGGCCTGGCTCAGGTTAAGGTCACTGTCTCATTATGTGTGTGTGTGTGTGTCTCTTGTGTACATGTTATTAATACGCTGAGAGGGCGTCCCGTCGATACTTTCCCGCCCCATCGTAGGTAACTGAAGTCACTAACCTTGACTTATGCTGACAGGGGGATTGTATGTGACATCTCGCAAATGGATAGTGGCACAGCAGTTAGCGCTCTCACAGCAAGAAGGTCCCAGGTTCGGTCCCAGGCCGGGCGGGGAGTTTGTATGTTTTCAAATTAATTAAATGAGTGAACTCTGGCCTACTATCTCGTGCCTCTTGATTTCAGCCTCCCGTTGTTGGTGTGAATGGAGTTTTGACTGTAGTACATATTTTTTGCGGTACCTGCTTTCAATACTTACATTTTTTCAGTATCAGTACCTAAACCTTTTTTTTATACCTCTAAGCTCTAAACTCTAAGCACCAGTGCAGTCTTATGATTAAGTTTGTTTTTCACATGGGGAATGTTTCTACAATTACAAATGATTTCATCCCTATTAGGATTCCAACAGGCATATTTCTCATGAGAACCGTCCAGTAGCAACAAAGCCGGTGGAATGCAGAAAGTTTTTCCGCTGATTTACAAGGTGTAGCCATATATTTACAATAGCACGTCACACTTCATGAAGCTGGCTGCTGCCTAATGGTTTCCTGTTGTGCAGACGCACGTGTTTACAGGTGTTCATTATTTCACTATAATATGTCGGGAGTGGGAAAAAGCTGCCATAGCCTTAGTACAGTACGTGTAGATTTGTGTAGTCTTTTTGTAGTTTTTTTTTTTTTTTGGCGGTTCCTTTTGTTTCCGACACCAGTTTTAGGACCTGTGCTACTTTAATCATGATCTTCTAGAAAAGGGCTGCACAATTTGGGGAAAATATGTATTTGTAAATACTGCATTAGTGAATCGATTTGAGATTGTTTATTAGATTGCAATCTTGTAAAATTAAAAGAAAACAATAGCACTTACATTTAGAGAGGTTTGAAAGAACGTTTTGCACCCCATCTAGGGAGCGTCCTCAAGATCGTGCCCAAACTGCGGCCCGGGGCCAAATTTTTGGTGGCTCTCAAGCTTCTTGTTGAATTTGCACACATCACCAGAGACGGTAGTTTTAACTGCAAATTGAATAATTCTACACAGTTATAGCCTCAACAACTAATATTGTTTTGAGAAACAGAGCTGCATTAAGCTTCCATGTATAAATAATTGTGTGAGTTAAAATCTCTTTTAAATGCATTCAGTGGAGTGTTGACTATCGGTTTGTGGCCCTCAATGCCGTATAAACTTCAAATTGCGGCCCTCGATGAAAATAATGTGGACACCCCAGCTCAAGATGTTTTTGCCAACACCGCCGTAAGGAGGGAGAGGTGATTGCATTTGAGGCCAAGGTAGCGAGCTGCAAGTGGCTCGACTGATTTAGGGAGGACAAAAATCCAATCTTATACGATCACAGACCATACACTAAAGGACATTTTTTCCTATGATCTATGATCTCACACTCGTACGGAGTCACCGACCACACACTTCCTATTTTCTGTAAAGATTTGCGTCCTGTACGTGAGGCTAGGACCATCCGGACCCAAACAAACAAACATCTGCAGCAAGAGGGACAGGGATGGACATGTTCGGGTGAAATCCTGGTTTCAAAGATGCCACAGGAGCGGGGTAGATGCTGCAGTGTGGGGCAGGGTTGTAAGCAGAAGTCGTAAATGTAAAACATGTTTGTTACTGATTTGTGGTTTTGGAGGCTGTGACCCGAAAGATGGCCATAACATAATCTCAGTAACTTTTCATTATTGCTTGCGACTACTCTTTATCCCTGAACTCTGAGGCTATCGGGCTCAATATCAGGCAAAACCCCTAGTGAGGCCTCAGTTTGAGTTGTTTTTATGCTCTTCTCACAGTGACATCATCTTTAGTCCGTCCAAAGTGGCGAAAACATCCCACGGCAAGAGTCTGATTGCGCTGCATTTAGCGAGGTGCGAACACTGGCCGGTTTTGTATTCCATCTTTAGTTGGTCTGTCTGTCTGCCTGTTTCCCTACTTGCACAAGCATCTGTTTCTTCTCCGGCAGCACAGGAAGGGGAAGCCCGTTCATCCACCCACCCACCCATCCACACATGCGCGCAAAAACACTGGGACGCTCCAAATTGCGCTAAGTGGCCGAGCGGCAGACCTGGAGAATTTGCCGGAGGAAGTGTTGACCGAGCAGATAAGACACAATGCTCCTCACAGCTCCTCGGGGAGTTGTAACTTCAACGTGATACGCAAAATCTGGGCATCTCATCCTGACCTCACACACTTCCTCAGCATTCCAAGACGACAAGAAGCATTTCCTACAAAACATCCTATGGCTAAGTGCACCAAAAGGTCAAGAAGATATTAATTGAATATAGTGCATGAAGAAAAAAAGACTTTCTTGAAGTTGATTTGATTGATTTCTTGATTTATGCATGGCAGGAATAAGAAGTAAAAATACTATTTGGAATCAAAGGTTGTGAGGAAATAGACAACGCTAAATTGTTCACTGGCACTAGCAACTTTTAAATCTCCATGCGAGGCGGGCTTAGTCAGGAGCAAGTTTGTGGATAGCCCCACCACATTAAAGGAGGAAGTTGGTTAATTTGGTCGGGACAGTGCATGTTAATGAACATACATGGGTCTCATGCATGTAAACAAGCCACACCGGATTGTAGCCTTGGGCTAATTTCCATCCCCCATTCGCACTCTCAAACACACTCTCATTCATCCTGGCCTATTGGAGGATTAAAGGAGGAAGTGAATCACAACTCTCGATTTCTTATGATTCACGAGTTTAGAGTATTTTATTCACATCACTACTTTCAAGTAAGAGGTAAAAGTGACTAAATAAAAAATGACCACCAGGATTGAACTAACTGTTATGATCTGGGGTTGGTGACTCAGGTCTATGTTTAGCAACACTATGTGTCCAAAGAATGAGATCAACTTGACTACCTGAACATCCTGAATGACCAGGTTATTACATCAATGGACTACTTCTGCCCTGATGGCAACATTTGTTCAACTAAAATTAGCCATTACATTACATTTACACTCCCTATTTCACACCATTGCAACACGGTCCCTTGGGAAAATGACTCAAACGCCCATTTCTCAAGTTAGTCATCCGCTGGTTCGCACTTCCTCTTCTGAATTCAGTCTGAAAACCCCATTCTGCTGCGTTGCATTTGTGTCCATTCAAATCCGTGTCGCCAAGACGTCTGGGCCTTTGCACATTTCCAGTACGATACGAGCGAGTCGTAGTGTGGAGTGATAAACTGAAGGCCGCTCCACACTGGCCCCATTGTCCCGGAGAGCTCTAGGTGAAGGGGTCAGGGATGTTCATATCATTGTGACTTTGTATGAAAATATGCCTTTATCATTCAGAGTCAGATATGTCAGCCTCTGCATGCATCTTTTATTTCATTTTTAAGTAGAAGTTAAAGTTAACACGATATGAGTAAAAAAAGTCAGTCAGATGGAAGACCTCAGAGATTTTGCAATACATTGTAACTTATTGCTTTAGGGATATTGAGGCACCTAATGCTGCATTCATGTGGTTCTCTGGAACTGGGGAAAACTGTTGGAAAATGTACATGTACACAATGGAAAACAACTAGGGAACTTGGCTCAAAATGAGATTACCAACAAACACGAATATCCACTGATTTGTTCTTTCATCGCCTAATGTGAGTTTTTCTACTACTTTCTTGTATTTAATCCTGCACATTGCCAAAACTTGCAAACATTTATTATACCATAAGGGCATTAAGTCAATGTTTTGGCTCCATGGCCTTCATATATTATATAAAATTAACAAACCAAAGTTAAGTTTTTGAGATGCTTATGTGAAATTTAAATGGTTAGCTGAGTGCTAATTAGTGATAAAATACTGTTTTTATTTGAGTACGTCAAAATCCCCACTTTCCCACATAAAAAGCACATGAACACAAACCAACTGGGGACAATGATGTCACATCTCAGGAACACTAACGCCCCAGTCCACGTGAATGCAGCATAAGTACATTTCACAACTTTCTAGGAGCAACACGGTAGCAGTGACGTTTACAATTATCTGCGAGTTCACAATCAGTAAAAACATCTTTAGAATTAGGAGTACAGCAGGCATTTTTTTCCCCCACAAAAGGCTATTACTGTATACTAAAGAACAAAAGAAATTTTACTCCACTACGAGAAAAAAATGTTATTGGGCTTTTGATGAAAAATCTTTGGGTAGCCACTAGCGTCAACGAGCGCATTTTTGACCCCATCATAAGATAGAGTGCTCATTAGATTAACATGAAAAAGAGCATTCAGTTCTGTTATTCAATTGATAGACTCATTACATGCTCAGTGAGATATGTATAGCTTTTGTTATAATTTTGATGATTATGGCTCAGCTTGTAAAAGCCCCAAGTTAAAAATCTCATAAAATTAGCTTATTTTGATAATGGACTGTAAGCCATAATCATAAAAATTATAACAAATATGATATTCTAATTATATGACGAGCAGAGATAGATGGATAGATAAAATGTATTTGACACAAATCTAATGAAGGCGTACTAGTTTACTGAATAGTTGTTTCCAAAGTAGTAAAAATAATCGCAATAATCGTCTAATGCTTCAATATCGGGATATATTGTATCGTATCGCAACCTGTGTATCAGGATACGTATCGTATCGCCTAAGTCTAGGCGATACACACCCCTAGTAGCCACCTTTTTGTACTATAGCTAAAGTAGTTTGATATAACCAAAAAATAAATCTTGTCTATTTTACCTCAAGATAACACAATACAATGCGTAGTACGTTGCATTCTCGCAATTCACCTTAAACGTAACCCCACAGTTTCCCCCAAATGACCTGATGTTTTCTCACTTGCACATAATTTAGTCCGTTGAGAAACAAATAGAGTAAAAAACGTTCACACCCAGTCGTACTGCGTCGCACGACGAGCTGAGACAATGCACCGTCTATTCAGTTAACAATGTTTTCCCGGACCAAACAGTTTGCACTTGTACATTGAAACCATTACATAGTGATATGACCCTGTTTTCAAGAGTAGCGTGTCATTTCTGAAAAGTCACGTCCTTTGACTTGTCTTCAAAACCGGTTCTTATGAAAAGGTAGTGTTTTGATTTGGAAATACATTCAAACATAAAGTCGGGAATGCTACTATGATACATAACCCTGTCAGAGGTGGGTAGAGTAATGAAAATGTATATTGTATTGTCAAAAAATGTCATATTTCCGAAGGATAGTCCATAAAAAATTCTTAAAATGAAGAATTCTTAAACACTTGATCTTTAAGAACCCAACACTTAATTTTTTTTATTTGTAAATAAAGTTTTGTTCATTTGCAGATTTACTCATAGTGGAAAGAATAACCAAATAAGTTGCTGCTTTAAAACAATACTGCTGAAGTAGAAATACAAAGCACTCCAAGAGGTGCAATTTCCTCAAAATGTTTTATGTTAATGTCCTGTAACTTGCTCCACCCATGAACCTTCTATCTTAAGCCGAGTTTAGCGCGTACCGTTGTAAAAACCCATCGAAGTGTAACATGTATATCCACAGGTGTCGGCTGCAGCTGTGCGTTGTTTGTCACACCATCGCATCCCTTTCCCTCTCTTTCAACTTACATCGTCGCTGACCTGGGATTAGCTCAGGAAATGCTTTTACTGTCTACGCTTACTGTACTCGCGTATAACAATGCCGATGGGGCCTAAGGGATGGCTAAGTAAGCACATATGCAGCTGTGGAGAGGTTTTATTTAGCCCAGACAAAGGAAATTCCTCAAACACTACTTCCACGAACAGTGACGCAACACAGGCATTAAAACACATCTGCAGTGGGGGGAAACAGTATTTCAACCAGGAGAGAGGTAACATTTTACTGTATGGAGATGGAGATAGAGATAGAGAGGTGGCTAATGGTTCTACTGCTGCGGTGGAGACGTGGTAGAGGACAGTTGTAGCTGAAATGACTGGGAGGAAAGGAAGAGAGTGTTTTTACATAATTTGAATGGCTTGAGAGGTGTAGTTAGAAGATTGTGATTGGCTGGCAGTGACATGCAGGTGGTTATATTAAATACCCATATTTAAGCAACGTTGCGGAACATTTCACCGATTAAATGGATCAAACGATAATATTTTATTTCATTGCTGGTGTATTTATTGACAGATATTTCAAACAACATACATCTTCAATTTTTTTTTTAAAGTGTGCTCGCCATTATCATCCGAGATGTTGCTGCTTTGCTCAAGTCTTTTTGCAATTTTTCATTTTGATAGCTCATGACAAAAATGGCATTGTGAGTGTCTAGCTCAGGGTTGGCACCGTCAGGCCCGGGGGAAAATCCAGCCCTCAAACATAGAATATTTAGCCCTCAAGATGATTTTGAGAAATATTAATACACAAATCGTAAATTTGCCTCCTGAGGTGCCGGATGGTTTGCCAAAATCTCTTCGAGGTCGACCGATAGTCCTCCTCCATGGCTTCTCTGAACTCCTCCCAGACCCGAGTTTTTGCCTCTGCGACCGCACGAGCTGCAGCACGTTTGGCCTGCCGGTACCTCTCAGCTGCCTCTGGAGTCCTACAGGCCATCAAGGCCAGGTAGGACTCCTTCTTCAGCTTGACGGCATCCCTTACTTCCGGGCGTCACCGCCGGGTTCGGGGATTGCCGCCGCGACAGGCACCAGAGGCCTTACGGCCACAGCTGCGAGCAGCCGCATCGACAATGGAGGAGGAGAACATGGTCCACTTGGACTCCATGTCTTCAACCTCCCTCGGAATCTGGGTGAAGCTCTTCCGGAGGTGGGAGTTGAAGACCCTACTGACAGAGGGATCCACCAGACGTTCCCAACAGACCCTCACACACATTTGGGCCTACCAGGTCTGACCGGCTTCCTCCCCAGCCAGCAGATCCAGCTCACCACCAGGTGGTGATCAGTTGACAGCTCAGCCCCTCTCTTTACCCGAGTGTCCGAGACACGCGGCCTGAGACAACGGTGAGAGATCTGTCCCCGACCCGAAGGTGTAGGGACGCGACCCTCTCGTTCACCGGGGTGAACTCCAACACGTGGCGGCTGAGCTGGGGGGCTCTGAGCAAGCCCACCCCGGCCCGCCGCCTCTCCCGCGGGCAACTCCAGAAAATGGAGCGTCCAGCCCTCTCCAGGAGTTGGGATCCGGAACCCAGGCTGTGCGTGGAGGTGAGCCCGACTATATCTAGCCGGTACCTCTCAACCTCCCGCACAAGCTCAGGCTCCTTCCCCCCAGCGAGGTGACGTTCCATGTCCCGAACGCCAGAAGCTGCGCATGCGGACCAGGTCGTGGAGGCACCTGCCTTCGACTGCCACCTAGTCCTCTCTGTACCCGACCCCTACGGATCCCTCTGTGGGTGGTGGGTCCACAGGAGGGCGGGCCCACGTTGTCCCTTCGGGCTGTGCCCGGCCGGGCCCTGTGGGCAGAGGCCCGACCACAAGGCGCTCGCATTCGAGCCCCAACCCAGGCCTGGCTCCAGGGTGGGGCCCCGGCTGCGCATACCGGGCGACGTCACGGTCCTTGTTATTGTTATTAAGGTATAATACATCAAAAGGTATAATAACAATCAACATTTTATACAATTTAATGTTGTAATTAAAATAATAATAAATCATAATAATAATTTTATTTGAGGCGCTTTTCAAGACACTCAAGGTCACCGTACAACAAAATACAAAGGAAATACAACATTAAATTACAAATTATCCATCCATCCATCCATCCATCCATTTTCTTCCACTTGTCCGTTGCCGGGTCGTGGGGGCAGTTGGAGCTGCCCAGGTCACATAGCACCGGCCCTCATGGCTCCTTCTGCAGGTGGTGGGTCCACGGAAGGACGGCCTCACGGTTCAAACCGGGCCTGTTGGTCTCTCCTAGGGGGCTACCAGTGTACGCAGACACTGGAGGCAATGTGGGTGAAGTGTCTTGCCCAAGGACACAACGACAATGTGCACCTTCAGGAGGCGGGATTCGAACCCCTGACCTTCCGATCATGAGACGACCCGCTCTACCATCTGCGCCACTGTCGCAGATGGTAATTACAAATTAATGTCACATATTTTTCTTTTTTATTGTATAGGCCTATATTATATTTTAATTTCTCTTGCTGTGATGTGCCCAGTTAAGGACCCTCTTTAAACACCGTTCATCTCACGGGCCAAAATGAATTTCAGTTGTATTCTAGCTTTTTTGTATTAAATAATATCCCTGTGTTTTTCCTCAGATGAGCGTGAAGCCGTGCAGAAGAAGACCTTCACCAAATGGGTCAACTCTCACTTGTCGCGGGTGTCCTGTCGCATCACTGACCTGTACATGGACCTGAGGGATGGACGTATGCTCATCAAACTGCTGGAGGTGCTGTCCGGAGAGAGGCTGGTCAGTACACAAGTTGTTGAATATGCCAATCTTTAGCCACAGTATTACAGATTACTAAGTAATCGAGTAGGAATAAGAAAACAGTTATTTTACAGTGATTTTCCTGGGGAAGAAAATGGTCAACCATGCTAGGGCGTCCACTTAAAGAGTGTTGAACCTGCACTTCCCTGAAACAAAGAGGTCTGGGCCTAATGATAAAACAGAGCCAAGAAATGTACAGCGCCACACCTAACTCTCAAAAGAAATAATAAACTAATCAAAGGAGCTCAAGGAAGAACCTGGAAATGTTACAGTACAATTCTTAACTCAAACTGTTTGCCTGGGAGAGAGATTTCACCTTCATTGGCTACTCCATGTGTTTCAGTAAAGGCATCTGGTTTTCAATGGCTTCAGTAGGTTTTTATGTGACGCTAAAGTGGGTTCATTGAGTAAAATTTCTGTACAGTGCCTTTGCTGCAAGGGCCTTGGTGAATGGTTCAGTTTCTGGGTTCTTTCCTATGGGTAGAGAAACCCGCCAGGGTTGTCCCCTCTCCCCTTTGGTGTTCGCACTTGGATTGTAGCCACTAGCAGAGGTTAAAACCAATCCTTAATTTTGTTCAATTCACTTGAAATATCTAGTACATTTGTTACTAAACTAAACCAACCAACTGGGCCAAATTTCTGGATATAAAATGCTAATATGTAGCAGAAGGTTAATACGTTTATTATACAAATTCAGGGCCTATTCAGTTGAAACAAAGAACTAAGCACAAAGGCAAAAGTGTCTTCTCTGTGAGCGCTAATGAACCAAGGTAGCATTTTTCTTTCTTCGGATAGAACTTAAAGCCAAAAGTTGAAGGCAAGATTCCTAAACCCAGTCTCAAAAACACAATATTACAGTTGAGCATTTGTGTTTTTTCATTAATTAATTAATAAAAATAAAAAAAACACTTTTTGTCATGTTTTTCTTTTATAAATGTTTTCATATAACACCCAGATTGCGAACAATATTTTAATTGAATTTATTATACGGCCTTCACATTGCGAGTAGAATGCTCCATTGATTTGAATGTGATTTCCCAACGTTCTACCGGTCATTATTTTTTGATAGAAGACCTCTGAAAAAAATAATGACCGCTGCCAATGGCAACGGAGTTCGTGCTTGTAATACAGATCTTTCATATCACTCCGCATAGTAGTAGCGGACAGGCGGACACTATCTCTGTCCCCGTCCCTGTGAGAGAAGTTGGGGAATCGCTCGTGAAGTTAACGGGAGTCCGACTTTCAACTTACCCAGAGATTCACCACCATTCCTCCTCTCCAACTGCACCTTCAACTAAGTAGCTAGGCTAGCAATAAGTAGCTAGCTGTGCTGCTACTAGCCTCGCCACTCTGCCTGGAATCAACAAACGTTGCCAAGCAACGTGCAAACTTTTGGGAACTATTTGCCGCAGAAATCATTAAATAAACCTTTCTGCCTTCATAAAAGTGTATGAAGTTTATTTGTGTGTGTACAGTTGGCAAACAGCCGTATAATAAGCGGGATATTGTATAGAACGCCGGTCATTATCGGGAAAATAAGTACCTTCAGGGCGAAACAAGAGTTCCAGTTCGCCTGTCGGTACTTATTTTCCCGATAATGACCGGCGTTCTATACATTATCCTTACGTATTGTGCTGAAATGGTTTAATGAAGGTTTAACGTAATAAAATTATCGTGATATTCAAGACAGTCATTTTCTCACATCATGCAGTAAAGTGCTTAAATTAACTTTTGAGAAAATGGCTTGATGCAAAAACAGGATCTAGCACAGGCGCCGCATTAGTCAAAATGTAGTAACTGGACTATTTTGAGCCCAGTACAGTTGGACCAGTCTCAGTCTCCATGGCAACTGCAGTCTCACGGTCCTGCACTCGCTGTCCCCTCCCCTCATCCTGCTCTGTATTCTACTCTAGCATCACATGTCTTTTCAAACTTCATGAGCCCAGCCAAGCTCTTTCCGTGTCTTCTTCCTTTCTTTCATATTTTTGTTTCTTCATTCTCGTACTGAACTGTCACCGTCGTCCGGCCTGTAAAGCGCCTGTCAAACACACGGCGAGAGAGACAAAACACAGACCTGCAGCATATGCCAAGAAATTCAACAATGGCTTTAACACATTTATTTTATTCTCAGGCAGTTTTACTTTAGTGTTGCAGAATGAGGAGATGGAGTAAGTGTATACTGTAAGTGGGAGATCTGGTGGCTTATTGAAATAGTTTTGTAGATAAAGTTACTGTGGGCCTATGCCAAATTAGAATATCTGGCATATAGAAGGCCTATTTTAGAAAATAATTTCTAAGCAGTTAAAATAGACTGAGCACAAGAACCTTTGAGAGAGAAGCTGGGACAGCTCTCACATCACCAAAGCTGTTAGTATTATTTCATTTATAAATAGTTTATGTTGTGGCCAGGGTTGGAAGCAGATGGACAATGAAGCAACATTCTGGATTTGATTGTTTGTCTACTGTGAAAAGTGTGAGAAATGTGGTGGGATGTTTAGGACAACTGAATGCTTTAGACATGTCAGTGAGATGGTGTTTATAGACTGCAGGAAGTGAGCAGTCAAACCTGTCAAGTATGAAACTTTAAGAAACGTAATTGCATTAAGGCAGATTTATCAGCGGATAATGCCCCATGATAAACTCAAGAATGAGGCTTATGTAGGGCTGGCAACCGTTAAATGATACCAGTATGGTATTGGAAAAATACTACTACGGGTACCAAAAAATAAAGTGCTGAGAGCAGGTACTAAAAAAATCTTTAATCTTTAGATCCAAGTTAAGTTCATATTTAATTTTTGTTTTCCCAGTGTTTGCCCCATATTTCCCAATTTTTGTTATTTTTGCCCTAATCTTTTACCATTTTCCTGATTTTTTTCTGTTTTTGTTTTTTTCCTTGCGATGTGTTATTACTAATATTTCCCCTCATTTGCTCTCATGTAAAGCGCTTTGTGACCATGTCTGTGAAAGGCGCTATATAAATAAAGATTATTTAATAATAAATTATTTATATATTCTTATTCTTTCCTTTTTTTCCTTATTTTAGTATCAAACTTCTTAATGTAAACCTTACCCTCTGCTAAGTGGAGAAAATGTTACGGTACCCAGCCCTAGAACAATAACCTCAGTTAATTTTCAAACATCGACTGGTTAGGGCTGGGCGATATATCGATATTTAATATATATCGATATTTTTTTTAATGAGATATGGAATTAGACCATATCGCATAAATTGATATAGTCCAAATTTGCGCAAGCCGCTGATCGGAGCTCTCTGCACTACTCCCAGCGCCCCGGCCCCGCCCCTCCTCAGACACTCGGGCACTCTTCAACAAACATGGAGAAAGCAACAATGTTTGTGAAAATATCAGCGTTTATAATGCTGCCACCACGAAGGACTATTGCTTTTTCCCCGTTAGCATTGCGTTAGCCACAACACTAATCACTCCATTCCCTCGCTGATACCCGCTCTGATGCACTGATCATAAACTCCCTCAACTCCGGATTCACACGTCTGTGCCTCCACAGAGATGAAGGTGAGCCTGTGCTGCTTGTAAAGAGTCGTTTGTGGCTCAGTTTAGGAGTCTTATGTTTGGGAATGGTTTGGATAAAGATAAGAATTTATCTCACAACCACTGACTAAAACACAGTTAAATCAAGAGCAAATATCAAGAAATTATTTGGGCTATTTGAAAAAAAAAAAAAAAAAAAACAATCAGTGTAAGCTTATTGTAAATTATGTAAATGAGCATGTGGACTATTTTGAATTATATTTCATGATTATTAAGGACTAAAAAGTAAGTAATACTTTAATAAGTCATATTTCACTGTCTCGGTTTAGGCTTTAGTTTAGTTATATGCAACATAAAGTTATTAACAGCAAATAGGGTAAAAAAATAAAATAAAATCAAGATCGCAATATTAAATATTAAAACACTCATATTTGGCAGTGACTTTGACTTAACATTTCATTTCACAACTCTCACTTTGTGGAAAAAATATCGGGATATATATCGTATATCGATATTCAACCTAAATATATCGGGATATGACTTTTGGTCATCGCCCAGCCCTACGACTGGTTTAGTTCTATGGAATCCATCAGGAATCCCAGAAAACTTAGATGTTTTTGACAATCCTACAATACAATCCTCCACTCAGATTATAACACCTTTACAGTAATTAAAAATATTTACACTGAATGTATGTACAGTATATGTCTGTTACTTTAGCCAAGAGTTTACCTAAAAACTGCATTCCGTGGTGCATTTCTGAGCAGCCCACACTGCACTGAAACCAGAGCCAGCTCAGGTCTTTAGAATGTGACTCAGCAGGCTCTTTTCTGTCTGTCCGAGACGCTGGAAAGTCCCTCTCTCCTCATCAGCAGTCTGCTCGGGGAGGTCCACTTCTGTCTGCTGGCGTTCTCCGCTACAAGTGCTGATTTGGGCCAAAATAAATGTGTGCGGATTTGGGATTCTTTAAAACGGGAATCGCACAGTAATCAAAGTTTGGGCAGTTGTTACCGTTGGCTTGTGTCGGGACAGCACAACGTTTGCAACATTTTAAAAAGGAATATTTATTATCATGGATCAAGGTAGATTTATATTGTTTTGAATAAGTCCGGGTCACCCAAAGGACGTCCCGCAGAGACTCATAACAGTGTCAGTCGTGTTTCACAAGGTTTCAAATGAAATGTAAGAGTGATGCGTTTATGGATTTGGAAGCATGAAGCCACAGTGAGAGAGGCCCTAAATTTGTGGTTTGCCTTTTGTAATTCATGACTACTTCATGACTACTTGGAATAACAAAATGAGTTGTAATAAAGTTTGAGGAGACCTTCACCTACATTGATTATCTAAAGTAGTAAAGGTAGGGTAGATTTTTGTAAATATTTTATAAACATATTGTATTCATTTTATGATTGATAAAATCAAATGTTGGTTTTACTGATCATAATGTTGATTTATTCTCCATGTGAATTAATTTGTTTATTAATTACATTAATTTGAAAAATGTGTGTATGATGTGAAATTGATGAATAACCATTTGAATAATATGATTTCAATTATGACTGTTGTAATAATTGTGATCAGTGTATAGCATTACTTTTAAACATTAGTTAAAGCAGTCCTAAGTAACTTGTTTAGCTTAATAAATCCCTTTCGTAGTTCTATTTATTTTATTTATTGGTTTATTTGGTCGGGACAGTGCATGTTAATGAACATAAATGGGTCTCATGCATGCTGGGGGTAATACAAGTGTTAATGGGATGATTGGGGGGTCTTTCATCTCCCCCTACTGTCTCTGGCCAGAAAACCACAATTGCAACTTGACTGCCACCGGGTAGGTGTCACCAATACACACTAATGGAATCACGAAGAAGAAGCTAACAGGCTAACGGGCAAAGCTAACTGCGAGTTAGCGCCACTTTAAACAGTATTTACAGCCAAGTTTGAGTGAAAAAATGTTCTCCATTGTGTAATTGGATGTACGATATCCCTCTCTCCCTTTGTCTTTTCTGTCAGCGTAGTATTTACTCTCACGGACAATAAATGAGTAAACCCAAAATGCTACGACACCAGCAGTGGCGCTTATGGCCTCTAGGGGCATTAGTTACTTAGTACTGCTTTAAGTTACCTTTTTATTTCTCTGGAACGGTAACTTGTTACTGCACTGCATTTTTTATGAAAGCAACAATTATAAACATCTATACCATCGTGATTTGCTGATGTGTTTCCCAACATTGAAATCTGAGCCAGAGAAGTCTAAACCATGCAAACAGCTTTATCAGTAAATGCATAAATAATGTGATGAATTTGCTTCTTTGAGCTTCAATTACTTATAAAATACGACAACAGTCCACTATAACAGGCATCAGCAGAGTGAGTTTGCTCCTAACAAGCAAAATAAGGTGAATAGCTTTTACAAAATAAACTTGCTCCCAAAACCTCCAGATGTTGTTAAGTATGAACAGTGGCTTCTCCTTTTGTGCTGCCCGGACACAAGTGACTGCTCTGGGGTCACGGCCGCACTGGCTATACAAAACGACTTGAATTGAGTGATGAAAAACTAAGGCTGCCATCTGCGTGCTTGACAAAACCTAAGCCCATGCGCTATACTGAGGAAAAACTAAAGGTGGCCATATAGTTGCTGTATTTAAGATGTAACCACCAAGTCATGATGGAAAGTCACAAGAATCCAATGTTCCTTTAACAATAACTAACGACTGTGTTTATGGTCCTCTTCGATCAAGTCATGTGCCAAAATCTCATAGAATCAGCTGCGTCTGTAGGTCGTGTATCATTTCTTTGTTCCATTGTAAATAAGTCATAAATATGAGTTGTACATTTCTTCCAGCCCAAGCCGACGAAGGGGCGCATGCGTATCCACTGTCTGGAGAACGTGGACAAGGCGTTGCAGTTCCTGAAGGAGCAACGGGTGCACCTGGAGAACATGGGCTCACATGACATTGTGGACGGGAACCACAGGCTGACACTGGGCCTCATCTGGACCATCATCCTACGCTTCCAGGTACACCACTACGTCATGTTGGTCGCTACTATTCAGTTACTATTGTCAAAATCTGTTTGCACCATACATCTATAACAATCTAAATCTCCTGTCACGTGGTGGTGTGATGGCAAGATGGCATAGTGGTTAGTCTCCCAACCAGAAAGTCCCTGGTTCAGTTCTATGATCAGATTCTTTCAGTGTTTAAAAATAAATAGTCTTCATTTCCTTTTTTTTTAAAACTCTCACACTCTGTTTAATTTCTTGTCAACTACATCTATGGTTAAGGGCAACCTTGTGTTCCAATTTACCTGGGACAGTCCCGACTTACGTGGAACAGTACCAACTTACATGGGACAGTCCAAACTTACCTGGGACAGTTTTGGACTTCCTTTGGAGAGTTCCAACTTACCTGGGACAATTCCGGGTGCAGTCCTGATTTTACATGAGCAAGTCCTAATTTACCTGGGACTGCCCCGGACATACCTGGCACATTTCTGGACTTACGTGGGAGAGTTCCAGATAGGGCTGGGCGATTATGGAAAAAATAATAATCTCGATTATTTTCCCCATATTGATTGATCTCGATTTTCTATTTGATTTTGTTGTTAAAAGAAAAGAAAAAAAACAATAAATGTGGTCTTTCCTGGATGAGCATGTAAACAGATGCAGCAGCCAAACTGAAAACTGCAGCTAACTCATCAGCAAAAACAAACTCCACACTTCTTTTTTCACAGTACAGCTTCCCCATGTCACGCCTTCACCGGGCTAAGCAACACACTAAAATCTGCAAAGGAGATGCAAAAAATTGGAATGTTTGAAGAATGTCAACGAGCGCATGTTTGTGTGCGGAGCCTCAAAAAGCCACGACGCCACGGAGTGAAGCGCTAACAACTTAATACTTACATAAAGAAATGAGTAAACTGTGCGTTTATTAGTAAAAAAGACGATCAAACGTACAATTCACTGTTAGAAGTCCAGCTCATCCACCGCTGCAGCTTCAAAACAAATCCACATGGTCCAAATTTCCCCTTCAAGGTAAACTCTTCATCCCAGTGCGTCCCGTTCCTCTGACAGCTCCCCGCGTGTTTCTGTTTTGCCCATTAGACAAGTTTACGCAACTTTGTAGCTGATTTTACATGTAAAATCACCAGGTCCTCTCCTTATTGCCGCATGTGTCATCCTGTGCCTCCTGTTTGTTTGGGCCGAGTGGTCCCTGGGATTGACCTGACAGGCGCTGCAGCATCTGCGCCGTCCATAGTTTTTTTCCAGACTGCGACAGGACTGGCCAATTCTCCCTGATTAAAACGCACCACGCAATTATCGTGATCGACCTTTATTAAAGTCACGATTAGATTAAAAGTCGATTAATTGCCCAGCCCTAGTTCCAGACTTACCTGGGACACTTCCGGACTTACCTGGCACAGTTCCGGACTTGCCCTCCTGGAAACCTCCACCTTAAGGTGGTGGAGGGGTTTGAGCGCCCGAAAGATCCTGGAGCTCTGTTGTCGGGGGCTTCGTGCCCCTGGTAGGGTCTCCCATGGCAAACAGGTCCTAGGTGACGGGTCAGACAAAGAGCGTTTCAGAAGCCCCTTATGAGAGACCAACAGGCCCGGTTAGAACCATGAGGTCCTCCTTCTGTGGACCCACCACCTGCAGGAGGAGCCATAGGGGCTGGTGCAATGTGAGTTGGGCAACTCCAACAGCTGCTCCCACGACCGGGCAACGGAAAAGTGGAAGAAAATGGATGGATGGATGGATAGAGTTCCGGACTTACCTGGCACAGTTCCGGACTTACCTGGGACAGTTCCAGACTTACCTGGGACAGTTCCGGACTTACCTGGCACAGTTCCGGACTTACCTGGGACAGTTCCGGACTTACCTGGGACAGTTCCGGACTTACCTGGGACAGTTCCGGACTTACCTGGGACAGTTCCGGACTTACCTGGGACAGTTCCGGACTTACCTGGCACAGTTCCGGACTTACCTGGCACAGTTCCGGACTTACCTGGCACAGTTCCGGACTTACCTGGGACAGTTCCGGACTTACCTGGGACAGTTCCGGACTTGCCTGGGACAGTTCCGGACTTGCCTGGGACAGTTCCGGACTTGCCTGGGACAGTTCCGGACTTGCCTGGGACAGTTCCGGACTTGCCTGGGACAGTTCCGGACTTGCCTGGGACAGTTCCGGACTTGCCTGGGACAGTTCCGGACTTACCCAGAACAATTCCGATTTTGAGCTTTGTGTCCCTTGTCCAGGCGGGTTTCTCCCATTTCGCAGTCCCACTTATGCGCAGGCCCCGCCCCGAGTTCCTCCATTTTCTTTCAAATACAATGCGAAGAGAGTTGTTTTTGGGAGAGCACAAGAGCACCCACAGATGTATTTGGACGGAGCACGTGGTTGAAATATTTGCTGCTCTTAATTTCAGCAACCCAGCTACATGTAAATCTGTGAATTGAGGATGAAACACTACCACTGTGTGTGAGGCCCCTCCACCAAGGATTGGCCACAACAGTATTCCCCTGCATTAGCACAGTGGCCTGTCTAATGCCTCTGTATTAGTGATAGTGCGGTCATGGTGGGTGACAGTGAACAGTTGCAGATATGGGTGAACAGGATTTAATCCTTATAAGCCGCCACTCGGATTAAAAACACTGTTTTTAGTCTTTACAATCCTGCCACCGAGGAGCATGCTGAAATGGATCTGATCGCACAACACGCCTAAACTCTGTTAGCAAAAACGACACATGCTTTGCTAAGCTAACTGTTTACCTTTTTCTGTTACTTTTGCAAGACAAGTCAATGAAGGTGCGGATTTCGGCTAGCTTTTAGGTCACTTTGCTAAGATTTGCGGTAGATGTAGGCCGTTTTAATCCTAATCCTTCTTAATATAAACATGTCTTTCATTTTTTTTTTTTTTTTCTAGATCCAGGACATTAGCGTGGAGACAGAGGACAACAAGGAGAAGAAGTCGGCCAAGGATGCGCTGCTGCTGTGGTGTCAAATGAAGACCGCAGGGTAAGGCCATAAGCATCCCACATGAACTCTGGAGCTTCTAGTGCAAAGTGTTAAAGGAGCTGTATCATGCTATTTTAGCCATTCCAAAGTAAAGTATAGGCATTTATATGATATATTGTACATCTATCACTATGGAGTACTCATTTTTGAGAGAAATATAAGTATTTTTGGGGGGTATTTTCCCTACCCGGAAGACAAGACGCTTCGATTCAGTTAACTCCGCCCCTCTCTCCGCTCATTCCACATTTGCAATATTATAAATATAAATATCAGTTATAAGGAGTTGACATGTGCAACACAGTTTCAAAAATGGCTAACACACACGCTAACACGTGTTTTGATTGACTCACCGCTCAGTCTGGCCTCCCCATCGGGTTATGGGATCGCGTTGGTTATAAAAGTTAATCCACTTTGATTCTGGCCAAGGTTCACCAAGCATCCATCAGGTTGGTTGATATAGTAGCTGAATCCCAGAAAGAAATTCCAACTTCTGGCGAGTGCACTCTTCTTTAGGAAGGTTGACTTGTCCTCTCGTAGCCAAACATCCGTGACATTATCGTTCGGTAAGAAAAAAGAACAGGCGTGTCCAGAGTAGGTTAGAAAGAGCTCAGTCTTCAAAAACAAGACTTCTGCTTGGTTCCATGGATCCTCCAGCCGGGGGTGCGTTTGTTTACTCTCCCGGGACAGCACAGATGCGTCGGGTCGGAGAGTTCCTTTTTTTTTTTTCTCTCTCTCTCTCTTACAACAAAAATAATGAAAAAGCTGTTTTATAAATAAAAATCAGGCCGTAAGGCATTACATTACAGACGTAGAGCACTTCCGTTCCTTTCTGACGACACAACAGAACAGCTCAGTGGTTTACCAGGAGAGGGCGGAGCAGCTGCTCAGAGAGCAGGATTCAGGAGGATTACTTAGAACTGAGTGAATGAAGCCAAAAACCGCTCTGGGGTTGTTTTTGATAAGGAAATAGCATAACAACATGGCTATAAGCTCCAAAAAGTCGATTTTGCATGATATAGCTCCTTTAAACAGTACCGACCTCTGATAGTGTCATTAAAGTTGTGACCCGAGGGCTCAAGGGTTCAACCAATCAGAAAGCCACATGCTGATGAGAATGTGGTAGTGCATGTGATAACTTGAAAAGTGGTTTTGGCCTGGAGCTAGAAATTTGATCAAAAACATTGAATATTTTTCCGTAATAGTTTGAGCCTGTTTAATAAATAAAATGGGTGAATGAGTGCTTACTTTTAGACACAGCCACAGTAGGCAGAAGTGAAGTCAGATTCAGTTGATAAAGTTTCTCTACAGGAAACCACTTCAGCCCGATCTGATAAACTCCTCATGCTCAATAACAACAGCATGTTATGGAGCTCACAGAATTTCTTGAATGTAGACATTTTCTCTAAAAGACCTTTCAGTCACTGTAAGTTACTCAAAAATAACACACAGAATGTAACAGTTTTCACATTTAACTGTCAAAACGCGGAACTTTGAACTAAAAAGTCGCCTAAAGTTTAAAACCTTTATTAATATAGTTTTGAAAAAATGTGTAGTCAGTCAGTCACAATGGTTATCAGTGGAAATGACTTATTGCTACAAGATTTATTTGGTACAATCATTCACAAAAATGTATACATAGCATGTACCCTCCATCTAAATTAATGACAAGAATGCAACCAAATGTAATCATAGAGCTCGAGATGGTGCTGTCAAAATAGCTAGTTATTCTGGGAACACTGATTCTGTATGATTATCATAAACCATGAAAATACCCATCACCAAATTATTTTGCTCTGCTGCTGCTAGAATCACTGATCGCACTCTCTGCTTTAAACACAGGCTCAAGGGCATTTTTAATGACTCTTGTAAATGTTTTATTAATTAATATTTTAATTCCCTGTTCATACTGTTACTTTTTGTTGTAATTATGTGTTTTGTATCCCCTGTCCCTTTTTAAAAGTGCACTTCAAGCACTTTCCGGCCAAAATTGTAAATAAGAATGTGTTCTTAATGTTTAATAAAAATCGATATTGTACGTTGTATGTTGTAAATTAATATTACATTTTCTTTCATTCATTTTCATTCCACAGATATCCAAACGTGAACATCCACAACTTCTCCACGAGCTGGAGGGACGGCATGGCCTTCAACGCTCTCATTCACAAACACAGGTATGGGCTGATGTATCTATGAAACATATGATCATCGCTCAGCTAATCCACATAAAACCATGCAACCATGTCCATAGGCAGTTAACAGTGGTCCACATGTGACAGGAGAGCGCAGAGCAGACCGTGTTAGAATGGCCTCAGTAGAAGGCAGTGAATGAGAGCTTTGTGTGAGTAATGTCCCTGAAGAACATGCTGAGTGTTTGTGACAGGGCTTTAGGAGAGACAGTCTTCTGACCATCAGCTGAGCAGTCTGCGCCAAACAACACTCTGTACAGTCTGCAGAGGGCTGCACTGCTGGATAAGGCAACGCCAGTGTTTGAGAATAAAAAAACAGCCTTTGGCTTTTGTACTTAACTACTTACTGTATGTTTCTATATGCTCATAGTATAAATGCACAGTGTGTTTATTCAGTCAGCTGTGAATGATTTGATTTTCAGATAGAGGTGCGTAATATACAGTATCGTTTATAATATCGAAGTTGGTGTTTGAAAAATGCGCCAATTTACAATATCACGTTTCTGTCTGTTAGGAAACCAATAAAAAGTTGCATAATCTGGTGCTAAAGAAAAAAAAATTATATACTCTAAAAAAGTGTGTGTTCAGAACTTTTGTAGTTTATTCAAGACAATCATCATTTTGAACGACACAGCTAAATTAAGATGAGGTTGTTTCGCAAAAATATCATTTCATTATTGTTATTGAAAAAGCCTCCCAAAAGATCGAGATATTCACTTTGGTCAATATCGCCCACCCCTATTAAAACACTTGAAATCCTGTTCAAAGCCAGAAACAAACAATGGCCAGCAAACATTCAGAACTAGTTTACTCAAAGGGATAAACGATACAATCTAAGGGTTTTTTGTTTGTTTTGAAATATACAGTAAAACTAAGCACTGTGTTAAAAAAAAAATGGTGTAACTGTTAGTGGAGTAATACACAAAATGAATCAATTGGATCAAGAACCGAAACCATGTCAAACTATACTCATAAGACTGACCATCAGAAATGACCAAAACATATCAACAAAGCCGACATGCTTAAACCGTTTGTGTTCTGCTCCCCGTTCAGACCGGACCTAATCGACTTCGACAAGCTGAAGAAATCGAACGCTCATTACAATCTGCAGAATGCCTTCAACCTGGCGGAGCAGCACCTGGGCCTCACCAAACTGCTCGACCCGGAAGGTAAGCAAGAGCTCCCCCGCGCAGCCAGGAAGCGTGCACGCGCTCTGAGGAACTTCACTCCTAACGTAACGCTGTTTGTGCGCAGACATCAGCGTGGACCATCCTGACGAGAAGTCCATCATCACCTACGTGGTCACCTACTATCACTACTTCTCCAAGATGAAGGCCCTGAAGGTGGAGGGCAAGAGGATCGGCAAGGTCAGAGACGCGCACGCACACGCACACGCACACACACGCAAGTTAAATATGGTTTCTATCAATGACAGCGTGGAATGTACAATGATCTAAAAAGTATACCATAATCAAGTGACTGGCTGCTATTTTGTCGATTAAAGCTGGAGTACCTGATTTTTCCTGCACAAACTAGGACATTTTTTATTTGGCCCAAACTTGTTTCTAGCTCTCACAATCCCTCCTGCATGTCCGAATTGTTCAAACAAATTGTTTATATGCACATTTCAAGCCTGTGTGCAGCTTTGAGTGGTAGCAAAGTGAAAAAGGGGGGGGACCACCCGCAAAATAAATTGCACTGATTTAGATTCTACTTCTATCTTCTATCGCTCAATAAAAAAAAACAGGTTAAGACCATGCAACAAGGTCTGTTTTTTGCTGTGTTTACAACATACTTTGTGGTGGTAGAAACAAATTTACTTTACAACAACAAAAAGTGAGGTTCCTCAGTCTTAAGGCGAGACACGGTAGGTGAAAGCATAGATTTTTTCATGCAGTGGTCGACGTGGAGATTTTTTGCTAGTTTTCTCCCTTAACATCTTTGTAGCCGAAACCGTCAGATACGAAAATTAACACAAAGGTCTGGCTATAAGAACAAAAGTAGCAAAAAAATAACTCTGAAGAGACTAGAGAAGAGTGTGGATCAACCAATCACAGAGCTTGCGTTCTCCAGCACTTTGGCGTGAAGTCACATTTCGAAGGAGTTCCGTCTCCACACTCTCAGCTCCTGCGAGCTCACTGATTGGCTGCCAGGCACGCTCAATAGAGATGGGAGGAGTTGAGGGATGACTATGAACCAAACTTAACTCTAACATCGCACCGCAAATGCCGGGTTCCCACGCGTATTCATTCACAGATTTTAACACATTTTACATCCACGTGTCCTGCAAAGGGTGTCCGAGATTACGCTATAATCCAAATATGGTCCGTCCATCCATTTAGATTTTGTTGCTGAAAATATAGGCAATTTTGGCTATTTTTATTTTTACAAAATATCTTATTTTTAAATGAAAACATAACATGGCAGAAAACTTTATTTCAAACTGAGCTGTCTTTTAAAGCCATAATGTGTGACATGTCTGCCATCAATTTTAATAATATACAATCCTTAATTTTAATAGTAATAATGGTTCAACTACAGGTAGCCAAATATAAAGGCAGGTGAAAGCATTAATTTTTCCAGAGTTAAAAAATAGACCAAACTCATCCTTTACGATGCTTTATTTTATGACGTTGGCGAGCTGGAGATTTCTAGAAAATAACAGCACAGCACTCCCTCATTCATATTCATTCGCAAATATTGATATGTTTGGTATCCACGTGTAGCACAAAAGGGCATTTGAGATGACTCTGTAATCCAAACATGGTCATTTCTTCTTCTTTTTTTTCCATTTCACCTGCAGTGTCTTGCTTTAGATACTTAAATGCTTTATATTGAGTAGCCCTTGTGACAAAGCAATTTACAACTTGGAATGTTCCGCAGTGTGGCTTTAAATACATCTTGCTGGAAAAGAAGAGTCTATTTGAAAGTCGTTATTTCAACTCTGGACACACTTTTGGGCTCTGAGTCCATCTTTGAGGGAACTACTCATCAATATAAAGCTTGCAGCAAACTGTAGCCAACTCCAACAGCCTCCTATCTTGATTTGGCAACGGCTGAATTTTTCCTTGACAGCGAAGATTGGGGCTAACCTCATATTTCTAGATCACGAAATCCCCAAGCTGACACGTTGCGGACTTAATGCGGTGTTGCATTTTCTACAAAAGACAAAGTAAAATAATTCTGACTTGTAAGCACAATACTGATATTCTATCTGGTGTTTGCTGTGCAGGTTTTGGACAACGCCATCGAGACGGAGAAGATGATCGAGAAGTACGAGTCCCTGGCCTCGGACCTTCTGGAGTGGATCGAGCAGACCATCATCATCCTCAACAACAGAAAGTTCGCCAACTCGCTGGTGGGAGTCCAGCAACAGCTCCAGGCCTTCAACACCTACCGCACCGTGGAGAAACCGCCCAAGTCAGTACCGGAACACACGCAAGGAAACCACAAAATATCTGTCACTAGTAGTATATACAAATGCTCTCGGTCCCCTATGTGGACAGGTACGCGACTGCACAGCGTACAGTGGCTTTAGCTCACTCTCTCTGGGTGAATATGTCCAAGAGAATGGGAAAAATGGAAATCCCAGAGCACTTGAAATCTTCGCTAGCGTTTGGACAGGCCCCGTTATGTGTCTGACAGAAACGCTTTTAACTACACACTTTAAAATGTAATTGTGAACTTTATATGCCAGTTTTAAAAGCGTTCTGTTGCATCTTCAAGTGTTTTATTTTCTTTCATTTAAAGGGACTATACAGAGTTTAAAAAATGTTAAAATTATGTATTTTCTGCCCCCTACTTGCCCCAGCAATGTCCTAATGTGTAGCATGAGCCCAGACCTATTCACCACAACTGCCTGTAAAATCCTGCATGGTCACTCAAAAAGGTGTTGATTTGGGTCCGTCATGCACAAGCTTAATATAAAAATTGCAGTTACATGTAAAGACCTGAGGTGGCAGTAGAGAGTATAAAAATGACAACTTCCATCTAGTCCCTTTACTTTCCATCACAGTGGTCTGTAGGACGCTCCAGTATCAGTTGTATAGTAGGTTTTCACTGCGGACAGACCCTCTCACCAGAACACTATTGATGCTGGAGCGTTGTAGAGACCCACTGTGATGGAAAGTAAAGGCGCCATGTTGACCACTCATACAGCCACTGTGTCACTACAAAGTCAAATATGCACAGATATCAACTGTTTGTTTTTTGTGCATAAAAAGTTGCATAATGCACCTTTTAAAGACGCACTGCGCGACATTTCACCCAAAATGAAGATCAAAATTCAAGCCTTTATTTCATTACAGATAATGAATTTTCCAACCATACAGTTTGTATGGTTGGAAAATACCCCCCCAAAAAATGAATAAAGAGACATTTGTTTGCTATTAGTGGCTAATGTCTGTAACTTTACTGGGACCGGGACATCTCCAGCTCGTCTCCATGGCAATGTTGACTAAAATGGCTAAATATGAGATTTAAATGGGTTAGTTCCTCGTCCAAATCCAGTCTTTGATTACCCACTGCAAAAATAGCATTTTCTGTGTCTAACTAGTAATTAGAACAGTAGAATCGGTACAATCCAAAATGTTACGCGGTGTGCCTTTTAAATTCTTTAAAAATAAACCTATGCAGAAAAAGAATGGGCAGTTACTTTCAGAATGAATGAATGAATGAATGAAAAGTATTTCTACAATAAAGTCTATAACAAAAACATTTGATATTTCACAAGAGAAAAATCTGCAATTCTAATGAAAAGATGCAATGAACTAATCTACAGTGAGGAAAATAAGTATTTGAACACCCTGCTATTTTGCAAGTTCTCCCACTTAGAAATCATGGAGGGGTCTGAAATTGTCATCGTAGGTGCATGTCCACTGTGAGAGACATAATCTAAAAAAAAAAAATCCAGAAATCGCAATGTATGATTTTTTAACTATTTATTTGTATGATACAGCTGCAAATAAGTATTTGAACACCTGTCTATCAGCTAGAATTCTGACCCTCAAAGACCTGTTAGTCTGCCTTTAAAATGTCCACCTCCACTGCATTTATTATCCTACATTTAGATGCACCTGTTTGAGGTCTTTAGCTGCATAAAGACACCTGTCCACCCCATACAATCAGTAAGAATCCAACTACTAACATGGCCAAGACCAAAGAGCTGTCCAAAGACACTAGAGACAAAATTGTACACCTCCACAAGGTTGGAAAGGGCTACGGGGAAATTGCCAAGCAGCTTAGTGAAAAAAGGTCCACTGTTGGAGCAATCATTAGAAAATGGAAGAAGCTAAACATGACTGTCAATCTCCCTCGGACTGGGGCTCCATGCAAGATCTCACCTCGTGGGGTCTCAATGATCCTAAGAAAGGTGAGAAATCAGCCCAGAACTACACGGGGGGAGCTGGTCAATGACCTGAAAAGAGCTGGGACCACCGTTTCCAAGGTTACTGTTGGTAATACACTAAGACGTCATGGTTTGAAATCATGCATGGCACGGAAGGTTCCCCTGCTTAAACCAGCACATGTCAAGGCCCGTCTTAAGTTTGCCAATGGCCATTTGGATGATCCAGAGGAGTCATGGGAGAAAGTCATGTGGTCAGATGAGACCAAAATGGAACGTTTTGGTCATAATTCCACTAAATGTGTTTGGAGGAAGAAGAATGATGAGTACCATCCCAAGAACACCATCCCTACTGTGAAGCATGGGGGTGGTAGCATCATGCTTTGGGGGTGTTTTTCTGCACATGGGACAGGGCGACTGCACTGTATTAAGGAGAGGATGACCGGGGCCATGTATTGCGAGATTTTGGGGAACAACCTCCTTCCCTCAGTTAGAGCATTGAAGATGGGTCGAGGCTGGGTCTTCCAACATGACAATGACCCGAAGCACACAGCCAGGATAACCAAGGAGTGGCTCTGTAAGAAGCATATCAAGGTTCTGGCGTGGCCTAGCCAGTCTCCAGACCTAAACCCAATAGAGAATCTTTGGAGGGAGCTCAAACTCCGTGTTTCTCAGCGACAGCCCAGGAACCTGACTGATCTAGAGAAGATCTGTGTGGAGGAGTGGGCCAAAATCCCTCCTGCAGTGTGTGCAAACCTGGTGAAAAACTACAGGAAACGTTTGACCTCTGTAATTGCAAACAAAGGCTACTGTACCAAATATTAACATTGATTTTCTCAGGTGTTCAAATACTTATTTGCAGCTGTATCATACAAATAAATAGTTAAAAAATCATACATTGTGATTTCTGGATTTTTTTTTTTAGATTATGTCTCTCACAGTGGACATGCACCTACGATGACAATTTCAGACCCCTCCATGATTTCTAAGTGGGAGAACTTGCAAAATAGCAGGGTGTTCAAATACTTATTTTCCTCACTGTATGTATAAAGCTTTGCAGTGATCAGCCCTTAATAGAACTGAACCCGCGCGGCCTTTCTCTTTGCACTGCAGCATCAACTTGATAGTTAGCAGGTTCAGCGTTGAATCACGGTCCCTCCCCCGCGCACACCAAGAGGAGGACAACAAACACAGCTGAATCTGATTTGAGACTTTTCTTTTTCCTGGAACCACTCGATAAAATGATTCAGCCCCCACAGCTGCACACAAGACGAAATAACAAAAGGCATTTCTTATCTCCAGGGAAATACTGTAACGTCTGGCTTTTGTAAGGGGGGAGTGACAAAGCGAAAAGAAAGCAGCGCTAACGTTGCGTCAAACATTTGTTGTCCTCATGCCACCTGCATTTTTTTTTAGATGATAAAATATGAACGGGGGTTAATGAAAAGAGCTGTAAGTTGTGTATTAATAATTTTTTGAGACATTCATTAAGCGAGAAACACTGACAAATTCCCATAGCAACGAGAGCTAGCTTGGGAGGTTTGCTAATGCTCCTATACTGCCCGATACACTTCACAGTAAAGTTTGACAGGTTTTTTATTTTATTTTTATTTATTTTTTTACATAATTTCATCAAAAAGAACTGATCAAGAGAGAAAAAAACAGTGAGCTGATGCTGTATGCCTATGTGTTTAAGCATCTTGGAGATTAAATTCACATGCTAGCTTTGGGAGCTGTTAGCATCTGTCTATATTTTTTTCCCCAGAATTGTCGGGCATCTTCATGCTGCGTTCCAGAGGTCGGATTTTCCAAATCAATGGTCAAAGCCTAGTTAGAAATCATTAATGAATGTACAGACCTTTTAAGATTTTCGTTTAGATACAAATTAGCATCTAAAAGTGTCCCCTGTGCTAAATGCTAACTCAAGTTCAGTTAATTTTTTGCTTTTTGTGGGGTCGGATACACTTCCGATGGCCACTAAACATCACCTTATAATATATTAATGATAAAGAAACCATAGAGATTATAGAAATGCCATGAAAAGGACAAAGCATATCTCCCAATATGTTAGTATGGACGCCAGGCTTCCCTATTCATGTGTATGGGGATGGAACGTCCAATTTACTGTAAATCTGGTCCAGGAGCCGTTGGCTAATAAATATGCGTATTTGTAGGAACAGGCTCAGATAGCTGAAGGCATTTCTGTGATTTCTATGGCTAACGTTCAAGACAGGCTAATGACAACAAGTATTCTATTAGACAAACTACATTCCATTGGTCTTGACAGGTCTTCTCTTCTCTGGTTTAATTCGTATCTCCATTTTCGTCAACAATGTGTTTCTGGCGGCACGGTAGCGCAGCGGTTAGTGCTCTCGCTTCACAGCAAGAAGGTCCCGGGTTCGATTCCCACCTGGACAGGGCCTTTCTGTGTGGAGTTTGCATGTTCTCCCCGTGTCTGCGTAGGTTTCCTCCGGGTACTCCGGTTTCCCCTACCACCAAAAACATGTACAATAGGCCAGGATGAATGATGTGTGTGAATGCATGGAGGTGGTCAGAGGGACCGTTGGCGCAGATGTGTGTAATTGCGACAGCGCTTCTGTCAGTCTCCCCCAGGGGAAACACCACCAAGTATGGAGTGAATGTAAAATGCTCTCATGTAAAGCGCTTTGTGACCATGTCTGTGAAAGGCGCTATATAAATAAAGATCTTCTTCTTCTTCTTCTTCTTCTTCTTCTTTTAAAGGCAACTATTCTGATTTTCAAATTATAGATCGAGGTGTACCTCAGGGTTCATCACTTGGTCCTCTTTTATTCTCAATTTTTATCAATGATCTTCCCCTCACCTGTTCAGACTGCAATATTCAACTTTACACTGATGATACTATTACCTACTGTTCGAAACCCAATATTATTGATATTCAGAACTCTCTTCAAGATGACTTTGATACAGTACAACTTTGGCTTCAAACTAATAAGCTACTTCTTAATAAAACCAAATCATACTCAATGTTATTCCAGGATAAAAACAGACGTATATCGGCTGGTGCACTTGATATTGTATTTCTGGATGCAGCGCCAATTGCACCAGTCGAGACATATAAATATCTGGGTTTATGGCTTGACTCCAATCTTTTAAGTCTCACATACATGCTGTTGCTAATAAAATTGCATATCATTTGAAATTACTTTACCAGTCAATTAATTGCTTTAGTTTCTCAGTGAGAAAGAGGATTGTCTCTCAATTGCTATTCCCTATTCTCGATTACTGTGATGTAGTCTATCAAAATACCACTGCCACTAATCTTCAGCCACTCAATGTTATCTTTAATAGTCTGTGTAGGTTTATTCTCCGTTGTCCCTTCAGAACTCACCATTGTCTGCTGTATCAGCAACTCTCTTGGCTCACTCCATCCTCTAGACGCCAATTTCATTGGTTATTATTTATATTCAAATGCATTAATCTTAGCTATCCTGATTATTTGAAGCAATATTTAATACCATTTAGCTCTTCTTATAATTTAAGACATGCAAATCAAATTTCTTTTGTCGTACCTCAAATTCATAAAGAAATAGGAAAATTTTCATTTAATTACAAAGCACCTTTTGATTGGAATAATCAACCTGCCTCTATCCGCTCTATAACCTACTATCAAACGTATAAAAATGTTCTTTTGCAATATTTACAAACCACTTGCAATTGCTTTTAGAATTGTAATTGATTGTTCAAAAGTTCTAAGTAGTGAGCTCTGTGTGTGTGGTGGTTAGAGTGGATGTGTGTGCTGTAGGGTGCAAGGGATGTATGTGTTGGAAGATGTATGTTAATGATTTAGTGGTTGGTTGTTTTGTCTTTTATGTTTTGGTTCCATGCCTGTACTGCTGTATCTTTTTAGTGCTTTGATTTCTTTGGCGACTTTTGAGGACCCTCTTGAAAACGAGATGATGCATCTCAAGGGGTTATCCTCTTAAATGAATAAAGTGCTAACTGCCTGCCCTAATTGACTTTTGACATAATTTTCTCCATCACTAATATGACCACACTGTCTGAGTCAATAAAATAAAAAAGTTATTTAGATCTATATTTTGTCAGATTTTTACCAGCTTCATAGGTGAAGTTATTTATATATGCCTCATAAAACTTTCCGACTCGTGAAATGGATTACAATAACTCTGAGAAAACGTCTCTCTCGGTTCTGAGTCCGAGGACAACTGGAAAGCAGCATAAGTAATGTAGATCAGCCATGTTGAGTTAGGTGTTGGCACGGTAACGGGTTCTTCAATGCAACACAAAGCAATGCCACTGACAATTATGAAAAGATAAGATAAGACAGGCTTTTTAATTGAATATTTGAATGTTTCAGGTTCACAGAGAAGGGAAACCTGGAGGTGCTCCTGTTCACCATCCAAAGTAAAATGAGGGCCAACAATCAGAAGGTCTACACTCCTCGAGAAGGAAAACTCATCTCGGACATCAACAAGGTGAGCATCAGCTCTTGCAAACGGCCACCATCCGTTACAAATATCTAGCGGCACGGTAGTACAGCGGTTAGCACTCGTACTTCACAGCTAGAAGGTCCCGGTTTCTGTGTGGAGTTTGCATGTTCTCCCCGTGTCTGCATAGGTTTCCTCCGGGTACTCCGGTTTCCCCCACCACTAAAAACATGTACAATAGGCCAGGATGAATGAGAGTATGTTTGAGAGTGCGCATGGGGGACGGTGGATGGAAATTAGCCCTAGGCTACAATCCGGTGTGGCTTGTTTACATGCAGGAGACCCATGTATGTTAATTAACATGCACTGTCCCGACCAAATAAACCAATAAATAAATAAATAGCCACATGCTGCAGCGCTGGTTGTGTCCGTCCGTTTTAGGCGTGGGAGCGTCTGGAGAAGGCGGAGCACGAGCGGGAGCTGGCTCTGAGGACAGAGCTGATTCGCCAGGAGAAGCTGGAGCAGCTGGCCCGGCGCTTCGACAGAAAGGCCGCCATGAGAGAGACCTGGCTGAGCGAAAACCAGAGACTCGTCTCCCAGGTAACGACTCACGCCCTGTGCATGATACAGTACAGAATACACCAGGAAACGTTCTTTGTCGGGCTGCACAGTTGATTGCTACTCAAAACTGCAATATTTGATACTTTTCCGAAAAAAACCAATTAGGTTTTCTTCCAAGATTGTGCAGCTCTACTTTACACCACAGAATCTAGCTTTATCCTTGTAACAAAAGTCCTTAGTTAAAATAGCATCGTAGTATCAGGTTACCTCTGCTTTACTGTAAAATAAAAAAAATCAATTTCTTGAAGAGCAGTGCTTTCTAGATTTGTGTTGTTGGTAATAACACCTCTCGACTTCATTAGCTCGGTGTTTATTAAAAGATTTTTAAATGTCACACTACTAGATGTGGGAATTGTAAAGTCATCAGCGAGAAATCTATTGCATCTGTTGCAAATTTCAGGCTCTGAGTGGGATGAGCGCCGCTTGATAGCAGAGTTTGTTTCCGCTATAACGTGTAGAGAAAGGTGAATATGGTCCCGTACATCAGGGGTTCCCAAACTTTTCAGGCCGTGACCCCCAAAAATCCCTCAACAAACAACACGGGACCCCCTTCTGTAAAATATCATTAGCATTTATAATAATTTAATGTGCACAACATTTCAAATTTGGTTTAATGATGTTAGTTTAGATACTGTATTTGGAAATTTGGCTTAAAACTACTACTACTTTCACTAAAATACTAGTCATGAAATATAAAGACCATTCCCAGAGCAATTAGTGATTTAAATTAGAATATTGTGTTATTTGACTCATAGAAAGAAACAGGATAATCTTAACGTATGCGGACAGTTAGCAAGTCAGTTAGTCTGGGAAACTTTTCAACGTTTGTTAACCTGCTCGGTGTATTTTTCCCATAGCCGTTAGCATTTAGCCATCAAACATCCCAAATTATGAACGATCCAGATGTTTCAACTGTTGTCAACCCATCTCCCACATTTAGGTGAGGTCAAAGGCTAGTTACAAATCATTAATGAATGTACAGTTTTTTGAGATTAGCATATAAGTGTCCTCTGAGCTAAATGCTAAATCATATTCAGTACATTTCAGCTTTTTGTTCGGTCGGACACACATCCAACATCACCTTATAACATGTTAATGATCCAGAAACCACATAAATTATAGAAATGCCATGGATCGGACAATACCATACCTCGCCATACTTTAATATAGGGACTGGCTCCTCCATTCATTTGTATGGGGATAGAACGCTCAATGCAAACAGGTCCAGGAAGCCGTCTTGCTAACACAAGTGCGCATTTGTAGGAACACGCTCAGAGCTAACAGCGTTTCTGTGCGTTCTATGATTTACTTGGTAACAAGCTCTCAAAATGGCGGCCATAACTGAAGCAATAATGGGACTGAAACCCATCCATGTGGCTAACTTGCCCTTTCCCCCTTTCCCCGACAGGATAACTTTGGATTTGACCTCCAGGCGGTTGAAGCTGCCACCAAGAAACACGAAGCCATCGAAACGGACATCGCGGCCTACGAGGAGCGCGTGCAGGTGGGCAGACTCTCCCGACACCTAATTACGTGCAGAAGACACGACTGAAAATAAACACTACATCCCTGTTTTTTTCCCCTCCTCCGTGGGATCTATTGTAGGCTGTGGTTGCCGTGGCGAAGGAGCTGGAGGCGGAGAGTTACCATGACATCAAGCGCATCACGGCTCGTAAGGACAACGTGATCCGTCTGTGGGAGTACCTGCTGGAGCTGCTGAAGGCCCGCCGGCTGAGGCTGGAGAGCACCCTGGGCCTGCAGAGGGTCTTCCAGGAGATGCTCTACATCATGGACTGGATGGACGAGATGAAGGTAACCACACAACCACACGCTGCGTTTGTTAATGAGTAAGGGCTAATACCTTCTTTCAATCTTAACCCCCGCCTTAACCCAGCACATTTTCTCCACTTCAGCTTTACCCAATCTAAAAGCTTCTCGACTGGCGCTTACAGCCTAAATTATAGGCCAGTGTAATGCCTCATTTGAAAGCTAAGACCTGCAAAACTGATCTAAGATTTTTCATTGCGTTGTCACCACTTTTTTGCTGTATTTTTGTTGCTTTTTTGTTGCATTTTTTACCCTTTTTTTGTTACGCTTTTGTTGATTTTTTCATCACTTTTGTTGCTTTTTTGACTTTTTTTTCTTTTTTCTTTGCCATCACTTTTTGTTGCCTGTTTTGTTATTTTGCTGCGTTTTCTCATTTACGTCCTGTTTTTGTCGCTATTTTGACACTTTTTTTCCAAGAAGCTTTCAGAATGGGGTAAAATCAAACTGGAGAAAATTAAGAGGTTGACAAAAAGTAGTTAAAGCCACATTTGACGCTCGCTCACAGGGCTTGTAGTTATCCGTATACTTGTAGGAAACCAGCGATGCTAAGACGCACATTTTTTTCGCCTATGAGTGTGTGTTAAAGGTTTGCAGTCTGTCAGGACCTCTCCCCTGTCCCCTGCAGATGCTGCTCCTCTCTCAGGACTACGGGAAGCACCTGCTGGGCGTGGAGGACCTGCTTCAGAAACACGCTCTGGTGGAGGCGGACATCGGCATCCAGGCCGACCGCGTCCGCAACGTCAACAGCAACGCGCAGAGGTTCGCCAACGACACGGACGGTACGCGTACAGTTTGGTATTTGAATGTTCCATAATCATTATTCCCAGAGTAAGGCTCCAC
The DNA here is from genome assembly GCA_007210695.1 of Neogobius melanostomus. NCBI lineage: Eukaryota > Metazoa > Chordata > Actinopteri > Gobiiformes > Gobiidae > Neogobius > Neogobius melanostomus. The sequence goes on along the minus strand of VHKM01000234.1, from coordinate 4,715,961 downwards.
ACATAACATGATGAGCTGAAATGAGTGGAATTGAGAATATTTGATCTTAATTCTGACTTGCCACAAGATACTTACTCAACGAGAAATAGTAAAGGCAATGTAATACTCATTCACAAATCCTCTTTCCTCCAGGATACAAGCCGTGTGACCCCCAGATCATCCGGGACCGCGTGGCTCACCTGGAGTTCTGCTACCAGGAGCTGAGTCAGCTGGCGGCCGAGCGCAGGGCCCGGCTGGAGGAGTCCCGCCGCCTCTGGAAGTTCTTCTGGGAGATGGCCGAGGAGGTCAGTCAGCTCAGGGGGTACACTGTAGGCTAGAGCCGTGCACAGCGTTGACGAAGGGAAAGTATGTTTGCTGTATGATTTATTCATTAGCATTAGCTTTGTTTGATGGGGCACCGGGACGATTCATCCACTAATGTAGTAGATTTGGCAATACCACCAGGCCATCAATATAAACCTTTTTTATTTTTTTTATTTTTTTTACTCTGGTGTGATAAAGATATGTTGCACAATTCAGAAATGTCAAAGAAATGCAGTGTTAGACTATTTAATTTAAATTTCATTCATAAGATGTGATTTAATTATACTAAAGTCTTTATACAATACTATGCAAAATCTATGAAAATGTATCTGTAAATAGTGCTTTGCAACTGAACTACAACTGCTTTGAACTGGCACAAAATCTGCAGAATTTAGAGAGAAGTGCGGGTGCACAGTAAACGGATTCCAAAGTTAGTGATACATTTAGTCTTTGTATTATTTTAGTTATTGACCAGTGATGTAATTGTAATTGTCATTGAATTTAGATTAATTTGCACAGCCCTAATTGGAAGGCCAATGTTTTATGTGGAGAAACTAGGTGTGGAAAGTTTAAGAAAAACAAGTGTGATAGAAGCTTTTACATCATCTAACACTTGTAAATATTAGGGTACACGTGTACTTAAAGTATTATGAGTATGTAGATAGCATTAGCTTAGCTTTCACTCATATTTGCCCAATCAGATCGTGCCCAAGCATGAAATCCCCTAAACTTCTTGAAATTTTTCCAAACATGACATTTAAACACTTAAAAATGCCTTTGTAATTTTGCATATCTTCTTTTGTAAGGCGCATTGAGTTGCCTTGTGTACGAAATGCACGGTATAAATAAAGTTGTCTTGCCTTTAAAAAAGTGGTAACTCGCGAAGTAGAGCCACAAACGATGTTACCTGTACCTGTTAAGACAATTGTTTAAATGCAGTGTTGTCAGTTGTCATACATTTCCTTGCAATACAAACACTATTAGTTACAATACGCCCTTATTTGAAATCATTGTCGCGCTGCTCACTCATTCTCGTGCTTCATCGGCCTGACATGTCCTCTGTGTGTCTGTGGTCCACAGGAGGGCTGGATCAGGGAGAAGGAGCAGATCCTCTCCTTAGAGGACTTCGGCAAAGACCTGACAGGAGCCGTCCGTCTGCTGAGCCAGCACAAGGCATTTGAGGACGAGATGACCGGCCGCTCGACCCACCTGCAGCAAACCATCCGGCAGGGAGACGAGCTGGTGGCCAACGACCACTTCGGAGCCGACAAGATCAAGGAGAGGATCCAGGACATCCAGGTACCTTAGGCAACCTTGACAAAAACAACTTGGTAATACAGGCTAGTACGATTTTAGTCTTAGAACCTGTCATTCCTTGTCCTACAGGAACAGTGGGCAGCTCTAGAGCGCCTCTCCGCTGTCCGCAAAGCCAAACTACAAGAGGCTTGCAACCAACATCAATTCCAGGTAAGACCCATTATTTCGAACCTCTTAACCGCTCATTTCTAGATGACACTTTCTCACATATTGTTATTGACCGCTTCAGGCTGACGCGGACGACATCGACACGTGGATGCTGGACGTGCTGAGGATCGTCTCCTCGGTGGATGTGGGCCACGATGAGTTCTCCACCCAGGCCCTGGTGAAGAAGCACAAGGACGTGGCTGAGGAGATTGCCAGCTACAGACCCGTGATCGAAGCCCTGCACGAACAGTCGCGCACGCTGCCCGACGAGAGGGCCAACTCCGAGGAGGTACCCGCAACACTTCCTCACGTGCTTAAAGTACATAGTCCTGTGCTCATATAAAGAAAGATGGGATGGGTTACACGCTTCCAAACAATATCATGTTTTAAGATGAGACACATTGATGAAAACATTGATTTTAGTTTTTCTCCCTTAACAGTTGTCAGAGTATAAAGTGCCTTATTTTTATATGAAAATAGAGAAACGGAACACTTTTTGTCATATTTATATCAGCAATCTACAGCAAAAGTTTCAAATTCGCCTAATATAAATTAAGATGAAAGTGCCAAGTTCATCTTAAGAATTATAGAAATAAATATTAACTCATTTGGTTTGTGAAATAAGACTGTCCATGTAATTCTAAAGCATTTTTATTGATGAGCTTGCAGGCTAGTTTTTGTTAGCATTACTGTGACAGTGACACTGTAATTTGATCCTGATGGCTGCGAATCGTCCTTATAAACTTATAAACTATAAGCATGAATTGATATAAATACTGCTGTGAACGATAACTTTGCGGTTTCATACACACATATTATAGATGGCTCCTAAATCCTAAACACAACGGGGACAAATCCTCTTCCTTGTGGTGAGGCTTTGATGATACATCTCCAAATCGCGTTACTTTGAAACCTTTATAGAAATGTTGTGTAGTATAACGTGTTATATCACTTTTACTTAAGTAAATGTACATCTGATAATGGGACGTACTATATGTATTTGTTGATGTGTAGGTGCAAAACAGACTGGCGGGCATCGAGGAGCGGTACAAAGAGGTAGCGGAGCTGACCCGCCTGAGGAAGCAGGCCCTGCAGGACGCCCTGGCCCTGTACAAGATGATGAGCGAAGCCAACGCCTGTGGGCTGTGGATCGACGAGAAGGAGCAGTGGCTCAGCAGCATGGACATACCAGAGAAACTGGAGGACCTGGAGGTGGTGCAGCACCGGTTAGTAACACATGGGGACGCGAGACTGGTTTGAGGGAACTAGAGGGACGATAGGAAAGAAGTATGCACAAGTTATTTTTTACAAAGTCTTTCCCACTGCTGCCTGCAGGGGGAGCTCCAGAGCCACTGTCTATACCTTATATAGACGTTATTTCAGTAGATAAATGTAAACTATCAATGCTCAGGTACCCAAAAGGACTACTATAGAGTAAATTATTTAGTTTATTTATATTTTACAATATTTATCAGATTGTAGATGTGTAGATTGTATTCAGGACAAAAATAAAATATATTTGAAAGTAGACTGATTAGACTCGGTCATCAGCGATACGTAATGGACCTATTTTTTCTGGTAAATCTGTTCATTTTGATGGCAGTTTTGTCTTTTCTCTTGATCCCCCGGCTCGCTGTTTGTTGTCACTATGTAAAGAGTCTGTGGGAACCGGAGCAGAACTACTGTTTGCCCCAGTCTCTCTTGTGTGTTTGTGTGTATTTTAGGATCTGTCTGCACAGTTTATTATTTAACAAGCTCGAGTTTAGTCCAACCGAAAAACCACATGACGACGAGCGCTTTCCCAGATGCTCCTGCCAGTGTGTGTGCAATCCTCTGGTTTGGGAAGGTTATTTACTTTCCAATCTGTAAAGAAAGTGACACAGCGTTCACTCACTGATGCACAGGCCTGTGGCTGTCGTAGGTAACACAATTTCTTCAACATCTTCCACAATAATAACAGATCAAACAATTGTTGAGGTTAGATTCTCAAATTCTGGTGAAAGTATCAGTTATATTAATATTAATATTAATATAATATATAATAAATAAATAATACACAGAGTGCTAAGCGTCTTTTTCATTTCAGAACGACCTGTATTTTTAACACATTTTGTTGCAGTGGGATCCTGTGACTGTGGTAAATGTCCCAGACTCAGAAAAACTACAACATTTGATCAAAAATGTTTTAGGGGTCTTATGCTGCATACCAATGGTAAATATCCCACCTCCAACCAGGAAAAAAATGCCTTTTGAATGCTTTTTTGCTCTGATGATTATGAATTGTACACTCAGAGATGATCAGAGTGCAGTTCAGAGCTGAAGGCAATGGCACCTCCCAGTGGAGAAAGGAGTGTAGTGGATGACAACTTAGGACTAGGGATGTCACGGTATGAAATTTTACCTCACGGTTATTGTGACCAAAATTATCACCGTTTTCGGTATTATCGGGGTATTTTTTTTAATGTGTGTTAATAAGTTCAGAAAGCATTGATAGTCCTACACAAACTGAAATAGTTTCAAAAAAGTGTAACAGTGTTTGTTATATTAAAAAAATACAGACAAAGCCATATCAAAAGTGCAACTTTTCACATCAAAGTAAATGAACTATAACTATGTATTGTTGATCGTTTGGAGGTTATTGCATGTACTATTTATAGCGCCAGAACCGTGTTAGAATATTTTTAACGAGATAAAGCCTCTATATCAGGAATATTGTTCTCAGTTTGTGTCCTACCTTGCTTTCGCTCTGCAGATTTGGGAAAATGCCATCAGACAGTAATCATTGTTAAATTCATAATAATGCGGCGAGAGTGAATCTATTGCATTGGCGACTTTAATCTGCCCTGCAGGAGCCTGTAATGCATTGTATCCGCGAGGCGGTGGCGCTGGCGCTGCGGCTGCACTATGGGGCGACTCGTTGCGTTCTCCCTCAACCCAAAGTCTGCACATCATGCATTTCAGCTATAACGTTAACTTGCCTTGCATTGGCTATAGAGTTGTGGGTGATGGTCACGCAGATGTGTCATGAGGTTCGAAGTGTTGCTGCCTTTCGCAGAAACTTTTTTCCTGCACGTTCCGCAAACAGGATAACTGTCTTCTATCAACTGTCCCTCGGCTTTCTTCAAATACCCAAAATATGCCCAGACTGGTCCTGTTTGAAGGCTGATAGAGTCCTGAGCGCTGCAGTCTCCTCCTTCGGCCATGATTTCAGCTTCAAGTTTTGTTTTGGTTGCAAACAACACAGTGCGCATGCCGGCAACTTCAGCAGATGAGACGGTGGCTGGTGAGGCTCACCGTGCCTACACCGCGGGCGCGGTAATCCACCGAGATAATATAGTTTTTCAAAAACAAGACGGTAATTTTTACCGTCAAAATTTTTACCGGGGTTTACCGTGACAACCCTACATAGGACAATGGATGAGAATTAGCTGTTGTGCTAACTCAGGCCTAGTCCTAATTTTAAAAAACAAAGTCAAATAATAAACAACTAAATAATAATAAAACTTAAACTTTACCCCTGTTAGGAACATTTGCTTTTTCGTCACAGCCTTCAATGTAACGTTATTAAGCATGTTTTGATTTATTGATTTGATTTAATGTTAGCATCTTATTAGCTAGCATTAGCCGTGTTGTTTACACACATGTTTATTATGTGGTCCTCGAGAACTGGGATTAACGTTATTCCCGTTGCAAATGCAAATGAACAAACACTCAACTGGGGAACTCGGGTCATTTATCGTTTAATGTGAGCTTTTTGGTTTAACGCTGGGTTTACTGTGAGCTGTTGCTGTCGTCTGAGAAATGACCGAATGCTAGCAAAAAAATTTACATGATATTTTATAAAACCAACAAACAAAAGTTTTGCTATCGACATGCTAGCAACACATTTAAACACTCAAGGAAACGCTAATCAGTGATAAAAGCAGATGAACATTTTACTTTTAAAATGATCGCGGTTATGCACATGATATCATTTTCCACTGTGGGTGGCAAATGTGTTTATTGCATTTTGCCACTCAGTTTTGATTTGTTGAATTCTTCCTGCAATTTCTTCAAACTCCAAACCTTTTCACGTCTACTCCCAATGAAACCCGGACTGATCCGTTTCTGCATTGTATCATTTCAGCTTCGAGAGCTTCGAGCCGGAGATGAACAGCCAGGCTTCCCGGGTGGCCGTGGTGAACCAGGTGGCCCGCCAGCTCCTCCACAGCGGACACCCCAGCGAGAAGGAGATCAAGACACAGCAGGACACCCTCAACACCAGGTAATCCCAGTGCTCTGACCAGATTACCCCTGCACCTTTCTAACACGCTCAGAAGGGAAGTTTATCCAATACTGGGTTTAGTCGGGTCCTGTTGAGAGATCATCTGGGAGGGGCAATTGGATTTACTAAAGACAGAATGCATCAAAACGACTGTTAAAAAAGTTGGAAAGTTGTTGTCGTTTTCTGTACATCACTCAGAAGGCAAGTTGCTTTTTGGATGACATTTTGTTCCAAGTCCTTAACCCCTAATGTGCTGTTGCAGGTGGGGCACGTTCAGAGACCTGGTGGACCAAAAGAAGGACAGCCTGAACTCGGCTCTGGGCGTTCAAAACTACCACCTGGACTGCAACGAGACCAAGTCCTGGATCAAGGAGAAGACCAAGGTACGCTCTCAAACGCACCCATATGGCAAGTATCACAGCTTTAAACGCTTTTCTCGGCAGCCAAGAGTCTTCTAGTTTTAGGGATTTTTGCACTTTCTTCCTTACAAAAACCTTCCAGAGCTGAGAGATTGGAGGTCCATTCACAGGATCTTCGAGGATTATTACCCATTTGTAGAAGCCATTTGCCTTTCACAGATGGTGTTACATTTTCCTTCAGAATTTGTTGGAATGTAATTGAATGAATTCTTCATTTTACCCATGAAATGTTCCCTGTGCCACTGGCTGCAATACAACCCCAAAGGATGATGGATCCACCCCCAGGCTCAACAGTTGGACAGATGTTTTTTCATGAGATTCTGTGCCCCTTCTTCTCCAAACAGAGAACTAGAACTGTTTGGCCTACATTTAACTCCCTATTCTTTGCTGTCCAGGTGATCGAGTCGACTCAGGAGCTGGGGAACGACCTGGCGGGAGTGATGGCTCTGCAGAGGAAGCTCACTGGGATGGAGCGCGACCTGGCTGCTATCGAAGACAAGCTGGGAGACTTGGACAAGGAGGCAGAGAGGCTGGCCACAGAGCACCCTGATCAGAGTGAGGCCATCAAGGGCAGGCTGGCCGAGATCAGTGGCGTCTGGGGGGAGATGAAGGCAAGTCAGGGCTATGCTCCAAGATACCCTTTACATACAAAAAAATTCAAATTCCGTTTTTTTATTAATTCATGCAAGTTTGAGTCTCTTCTCCGGCAGCAGACTTGACTTGGACCTGGATTTTGTTACGTAATAGATAGATGTTCATCTATGATGATCGATGTTTTGCAGTGCCATCGATGAAAATTAAAGCTCGTATTTACGTTCCAATCACAGGTCATTCCCAGCACTGTCTGCAGAGGGGGCTCCAAGCCAATTTGAAATAGAGACTAACGCAGTTCGCACCCCAATAGTTTTTTGTTCCCCCATGCTTAAACCATGCTGCCAGTGATTATTTTGTTACCTATTCCCTCCAGTTTGAGATGACAGAGAAAGTAAAAATTGTTTAAACAGGCAGCGGCCCAGACACCATCGATAAGAGCAATCGTTAATGAAGGAGACGTACAATTCCGATGGATTGCTCAGATTCGGTTTTCTTCATTTCCATCCCTACTCTTTTAGGTCCTGAAAAAAAAGTATTGTTCAGGGATTAGACACCAGATACTGTTAAGGTACTGATGCCAAAAACATGTACAGGTACTCAGTCCTACAGATGGACACGATATGAAGAATGATAGTTAATATTTCTGGTGTGTCTTGTTAAAGGACACCATGAAGAACCGTGAGGAGTCCCTGGGCGAGGCCAGTAAGCTGCAGCAGTTCCTCAGGGAACTGGATGACTTCCAGTCGTGGCTGTCCCGCACTCAGACGGCCATCGCCTCCGAGGACATGCCCAACACGTTGGCTGAGGCCGAGAAGCTCCTGGCACAGCACGAGAACATCAAGAACGAGATCCGCAACTACGAGGAGGACTACCAGAAGATGAGGGACATGGGGGAGATGGTGACCCAGGGCCAGACCGACGCCCAGTACATGTTCCTCCGGCAGAGGCTGCAGGCGCTGGACACCGGCTGGAACGAACTGCACAAGATGTGGGAGAACAGGCAGAACCTGCTGTCCCAGTCCCACGCTTACCAGCTGTTCCTCAGGGACACCAAGCAGGCCGAGGCCTTCCTCAACAACCAGGTACCAGCACACACTCACTGCCTTTGTGGGATTGAACTTTCTCTGTTGTTTTGCTGCTAGCCATATTGTATATGTTGTCAAAATAAGTATGTGCTTTTTTCTATTTCTTTTATAATCTAAAAGAAAACTGTACAGTTCAAATGACAGGGCAGACGGACAACCTGGTCTTCTCAGTTGGTCTTCCATCCAAGTACTAACCAGGACTAAATCGTGTCCCCTGTGCAGTGGCGAACAAAAGACAAGGGACAATAAACGAGACAAAGAATCCAGACACATCCAGGAAAAGTTACAAAACCCAGGACAACATGCACAAAGACAAAAGTTAGCGGTTTTCCCACCATAATGACATGAATAGGTGTTCATTTGTTTTCCTATATCAGGGATCTCCAACCATTAGCTCGGGATAGTCGCTCGCCAACGGCTTTCAACATTTTTACATGTGCTCGACATTTTCTTTTTGTTCTGAACATTTTGAACAGAATCTGCACAGGCAAATAAAGTATAGTCATGTTCTTTAGTTGTGTTGAAATATCTTGGCTGCAAACTCTCCAGGGTGAACTCCTCCTCATAGTCTCATAGTTACACTAGTGTCTTCGGAGCATTATGTAGCTCTCTAATGGTTGTCCTATTGTTGATGTTGTACAGTATGTTAAAACTTACTGAGCAGGAGTAGGTTGCATCTACTACTCTAGTCTTGCACATCCCAGAGCGAGTTTGGGCAAACCTCTTCTTAGGGAACTTGGTTAAAGTTTCCCTCAGCGCATGCCGCAGCAGCATGAGCGCATCAAAGTGTGAGCACTGAGCAGTCCTCTGCGCATCTGGGAGAATATATTTTTTGGACAAGACAGCCTGCAACTCATGGGATTGCTGTTTATTTCATCACTTCTGTCCAACATGGTCGAAGACCATCTTCAAAAATGCGCAGAAAAGCTTATTAGCAAAAATCAAAAAACACCTCAAGGGAGCAGAGACACTTTTTATGCGAATTGAGACGTCTAATTGAGAATTTTGGCGTTCCCATCACTCGTTACTTATGCATAGCTTTAAAAAATATGCATTAAAATCAAGTGATGACGCAGTTTTTGACTAACATTGTGTGGCTCTCTTTTGATGGATATGAAGAAGAAAAGTCCCACAAAACCCTTTTATTTCGACATTTTAGCTTTCAAATTCCTGCATATTCATTAGATAATATGTCCTTTTCACTCTTAATTCCTGGTGTTTTGTTTCTAGGAGTACGTGCTGGCCCACACAGAGATGCCCACCACTCTGGAGGGGGCGGAGGCGGCCATAAAGAAGCAGGAGGACTTCATGACCACCATGGACGCCAACGAGGAGAAGATTGGCGCCGTGGTGGACTCGGGGCGCCGCCTCGCGTCCGACGGCAACATCAACGCGGACCGCATCCAGGAGAAGGGGGACTCCATCGAATCTAGGTATAAACTCTCCTTGAGCTCTCATTTACCGTTCAGAAATACGTCTTCTTTTCATAATTGTGCTGCGACAAAGCGTTTCTGTTGGATGAAATTCAAGATGATATTTTACTTGTTGGATACATTTTGAAGTCTTGTTTTTGTGGCGCAGACGTAAGAAGAACCGAGAAGCCGCCAGTGAGCTGCTGATGAGGCTGAAGGACAACAGAGACCTGCAGAAGTTCCTCCAGGACTGCCAGGAGGTACGTTACAGTGCCAATGTTGAGATTTTTCCTCCCCATTTTTGCCAAATTTTGGATTACAAATATTCCCTATTTTTTCTTGTCGCCCCAATTCTTTCTCGTTTTCCCAATTTTCCCCTTATTTTTGCTCATTTTTTATTACTAATATTTTCCCTATTTCCCCCCCCCCAAATTTCCTTCCCTTTTACACAATTTTTCCTTATTTTTGCCACAATTTCTCCCAAATGCTTTCATCTGTTCATGTATAAAGTATTATCTGTCATTTTACCTGTAGTTTCTTCAGACTAGTTGAAGCGTGCCCTCTGACTGTGTTTCTCCCTTGGTCAGCTGTCCTTATGGATCAACGAGAAGATGCTGACAGCCCAGGACATGTCGTACGACGAGGCCAGGAACCTCCACAGCAAGTGGCTGAAGCACCAGGCCTTCATGGCCGAGCTGCAGTCCAACAAGGAGTGGCTGGACAAGATCGAGAAGGTACATTAGACTTAAAGAACAAAGCATAATGTGTATTGATGTTGACGTGTCAACTCTCCGAAAAACAACATGCAGTTTGGTCAAATAGCAACAGAATAGTCTAACTATACACATTTTATCAAGGACAAATATTGGAGAAAACTATACTTCTATAAATAGTATTTGGGCACTCTACCCCTAAGAGCAGATCATGTTTTTGGCTTTCAATTCACTGGTTTGTTCCCCTTTGTGATCGTTTTGCCAACATATTTTTATTCAGTCTTTTGACAAACATTTGGTTACTTTTAGTCCAGATTATGTTTTTTTCGACAAACATTTCATCTAAATTTGATTTAGTCATATTCTCTGCTTCACGCTTGTTCTCCCACATGGACAAAGCTCTTTTACTTTTTTAGATCGACAAAACTATCTGGAGATTTTTAGTCACATTTTTAGTCTAATAAACTACTTTTTACAATATCAAATAAAAAAGAATAGATATGTACTTATAGCAAAATGAAATCCGAGGTGCACAAAATCAACTTCTGGTGTATTTTATTATAATGCCAACGCATTTCAACTCATGGCAGAGTCTTTGTCAGGGCAGCCTTTCCCTGTTTGTAGAATAGATATGTAATTGAAAAAGGTAGAATGTACACATGTAGTTAAAAAAAATTAAAAATATATAAATTAATTTCCCAAACTTTCTACAAGCCATAGAATTTACATACAGACCATGTGCCACTCTCTCATTAAAGAGTCCATTTTCATTTGTAATGTCATTTTTTTTAAATATTTTTTTAATTTGTTTTAGCCTGAAGCCTGTAGCCTGAAGTTTAATCAGCAAAAAAATGTCTGACTAAAATATTCAAACAAAATGAACACAGCAGAGAAGAAAAGCAGGCGAAGTTACATTTTTTGATGCATATGCTTCATTTAAAGGTCCTATATCTGTTTTTATTTAGTTTACAAACGAGGAAAGAGTGAGGGCATGAACTGTACACTGTTAAACATTCTTTACATAAATGAGTGTATAAGCACCGTTCACAACTATCACTGTCACTGTCATATAAACAACAACTAGCTGCAAGTTCACCATCAATCAAAAGTAGTGCTGTCCAATGTTTCAAATATTTAATCGGAATTAATTGCAGAATGTCATAGTTAAGTCGCGATTAATCACACATTTTTATCTATTCTAAATGTCCCTTGAATTATCATTTTAATAATATCATACTCTTATCAGGTTCCTCAAATATACAGCATAAACTTGGAGAGCAGGCAGGTCGGGTTAGAAAGTGCCCGTATTTTATTTTTTCCTTACATTGTTGTCTTACAACATAAAATTCTTATCCATTAATGCCACTCAGAGTAGGCGATGTTTTGTTGGATGTTTGTTTTATGGGGTAAACGTATTATTAGCATGTTTTGTTTTCTCGAGGAGTTTAGCTCTTCTGCTCCAAATGCGAGCACAACAACAGCAGAGCCCAAGCACATACGTGACAGGCACATGTGATGAAAATAATGCAGTAGCAAGAAGAAAGACAGAGCTAATACTGTATAACGAGGCGACCGCTTCGTTCTTACTTTAACCTGAGGAGAGCAGCTTGTAGCATCAGGTAAAGGCGGCTCCACTTTAGTTCCAAACTCGTTTTGTTTGACAAAAGAGTTGTCCATGACGTGGTAAAAGTAAAGCCTCAGGAAAGTGTCTTCTCCTTCTCCGGATAAGTCCATAAGTAATTTCAAAGCTGTCATCAGCGGTGTTAGCAAAACGGTCATGTGACGCGCTCCCACAGCAGCAGCTGCAGCAGAGAGCTGTGTGAAGCTGGCCCCCCTTTAAACGTACATTTGTACAAACATTAGAGCATGATGAGGTGCAGCAGAGCAGCTCATGCATTGGGCTCATGCGGCGGCTTTGCAGGTCGGCAAATGGAGACAAATGAATCGCGCGATCAAAATAATTGACGCCGTTAAAATTGATTTGCGTTAATAATGCGATATTTTGGACAGCACTAATTAAAAGGCTTTAATTAGATGCACATATGTCTTTTTCCCCACAAATGCCTGATTTTACAATATATCAATGGACCATTCTCTTCCATTACTAGAAAGAACTTTAGTGGATATACCGTGATGTCTGTATAAACCCGTGACTAACCCCCTGGGTGCGTGTGTCTTCCAGGACGGCCAGGCACTGATGGCGGAGAAGCCCGAGACGGGGGCCATGGTGAAGGAGAAGCTGGCCTCCCTGAAGGGCATGTGGACCAACCTGGAGGGCACCACGCAGACCAAGGCCAAGTGCCTGTTCGACGCCAACAAGGCCGAGCTGTTCACGCAGAGCTGCGCCGACCTGGACAAGTGGATGTTGGAAATGGACAGTCAGCTGATCTCCGACGACTTCGGGAAAGACCTCACCTCCGTCAACATCCTGCTGAAGAAGCAACAGGTAAGCTCGTGCCGTAACAGACCAGGAATGGGCCAATAATCACCACATTTGGTCTGGTCATGCGTCTGATCTCCTCTGACCTCAGAAGCAGTGGTAGTTTTGACGACAAAGTTTAGTCTTTTGTCCTTCAACGACTAAAAACATGCTCGAGTCACTTCTTTCATTTTTACCTTGTTGACATTTTAGTCTCATTAAATACTTTTAATTTAGTTTAAATCCTTTTTTTTTCTTTTCAACAATAATATGACCTTTGGCTGAAATAAGCAAAAAGTAGCTTATTTGAAACGTATTTAAATAATTTAATGAAATCTAGATTATATTAAATTAAAGGTGCACTATGCAACTTTTTATGTAAAAAGAAGTTGATATTAGTGCATATCTGACTTTTCAGTGACCCAGCGGGTGCTTGGGTGGTTAGCATATAGCGCCTCTACTTACCATCCCGATGGCCCCAAAGATGCTGCATGATCAGTTGTTTTGGGGATTTCTGGTAGGTTTTCACTGCTGATTGAACCCTCTACATGGTTACACATGCGTTTCATTCAGAAAATTACCAGAAACGCACAAAAAACTGAAATAAAACTGATCCTGAAGCATTGTAGGGGCTACCAGGATGGAAAGTTAAGGCGCTGAGCTAATCACCCATAAAGCCACTTTTAATATAATCAAGTTAGAATTAAATATTCAATTTCAATATGACTAAGATTAAATATCATTTCATTTTTCTCTATTCCTTTATATTTCATTGACTAAACTTTGAATGATGAAACCAGATTTGAAATGTTTTGTGCTTGAAATTATTCAAATTCTATAGAGCCACTGTAGCATTTTGAGATTTGATATCAAATGGTGAAGTGCATTATGAACAAAATGCATTTGTATTATTTAAAGTAATTTTAAAAGTTAAAGGTTGACAGTGAGGCTCCCAGACTGTTTAGTCATTTTGGGGGTTTCTGCCTCAAAGATTTGGGAAGCCCTGCTATGCATCAGAATCAGAATAGGTTTTATTGCCATTGTTATGAACAGGTTCACAACTAGTAACTTTACTCGACATGTTTGCGCAGGCGCGCCAAAACATGCCAGGGCGACCGTTAAATGCCCTGGCCCTTTAAGTAGGGCTGTACTACGAAGCTGGTTGAACTTATGCTGGATTTGTTCCATGTGTTAAACTCTGACATGGAGCTTTTGGATCAGTGCTGCTACAAAGCATGTCATCAGTCACTTTAATTAACCATGGCTTTCTCTGTTTCACATGAACACCTCATAAATCCTCAGTCAAGAGACACAGACACAGCTCAACTGAATATCATAATATATTAGTAAACTCATGAATATATTATACAGCGCCATGAACGAAGCAGCTCATAGGGTGTTCACATTGTTAACAATCTTTAACCTCAACTTAAACTGTGAAACTAATATATGATATGACTCATTACATGCAAAGTGAGATATGTATAAACTTTATTTGTTATAATTTTGATTATAATGGCTCAGCTTGTAAAAACCTCAAATTAAAATCTCATAAAATGAGAATATTTTGAAAATGGACTGTAAGCCATAATCATCATAATAACAAATAAAGGCTTGGCATATAATGAGTCTATATCATATATTTGTTTCACATTTTAAGTTGAATTACAGAAATGAACTTTTTCGTGTGTGTGTGTGTGTGTGTGTGTGTGTGTGTGTGTGTGTGTGTGTGGTGTGTGTGTGTGTGTGTGTGTGTGTGTGTGTGTGTGTGTGTGTGTGTGTGTGTGTGTGTGTGTGGTGTGTGTGTGTGTGTGTGTGTGTGTGTGTGTGTGTGTGTGTCACACACACTATGATATAAGCCTTTTTAATGTAGTCATCTAAAATCTGCAAAAGCCACATGTGTAGGAAAAGTTCAAATGGACTTCTGTCGCCGCTGCTCGAGATGCTTCCTCCTCTTCCTCTCTGCTCTTCACTCACTGATATAGCAGAGGATTCTCTCCTCTGATTGGTCAAAGAGCCGTCTTCTTAACTCGGCTGGAACTAAACCTGGTCCAGAGCAGGTTTTGGGCAAAGGGCATGTTTCCATAGAGATCTACCCTGATAGAAAGTGATCCAGCTTTGTAGTACGGCAAAACCAGGGTTAACGCTGAACTTACCCCTAACCCTCTAAACCAGCTTCGTAGTTTACCCCTCTGGTCTGTTTGTGTCTAAACAACATGGCGCTGGCACAAATGAAATATGACAAACTAAAATGACACCACTTCCTGTATTATGTTTGCAAACTTTACATGGTTCTTTGCAATAGCGCTGAGCCTACGCATCCCTGTCTAACTGTCCGCTGCTGCTGCTGTTTTTTTGTCAGATGCTGGAGAGCCAGGTGGACGTGCGTCAGAAGGAGGTGGAGGAGCTGCAGTCCCAGTCCCATGCCCTCAGTCAGGAGGGAAGGGCTCGGAGGAAGTGGACGGGCAGAGGATCAGCGTGGAGACCAAGTTCCAGTGTCTCCAGGCCCCGCTGCAGAAGAGGAGGGACATGCTGATGGCGTCCCGCGAGATCCACCAGTTCAACAGGGACGTGGAGGATGAGATCGTGAGTGCAGCAGTTTTTTGACAATTTCTGTTTTCCCGAGAATAGTTTGGGAACCACTGAAGTAATATTTGCCTGGTCTCTTGCAGTTGTGGGTGGAGGAGAGGATGCCGATCGCTACTTCCACTGACCACGGACACAATCTGCAGACTGTCCAGCTGCTCATCAAGAAGAACCAGGTAGAGTCTCACAAAGTGGACTATAGATGATTATTTACCATTGCTGTTTTTTAACCTAATGCTCGGTATATGACCCCCCGTGTAGACGCTGCAGAAGGAGATCCAGGGCCACCAGCCGCGCTACGACGACATCTTCGAGCGCAGCCAGACGGTGCTGAGGCAGAGCACGGCCGAGTCCATCCGCCAGCGCCTGGACGAGCTGCAGGCGCTGTGGGCGCAGATCCGCCAGGAGACCGAGAAGCGGCACAAGAGGCTGAGCCAGGCGCACGAGGCCAGCAGTACTACTTTGACGCGGCAGAGGCCGAGGCCTGGATGAGCGAGCAGGAGCTGTACATGATGTCAGAGGAGAAAGCCAAGGTGAGAGTCCCACCACATCCCAGAATGAACAAGGGTTTTCTGAAGGTTTCCACACTGAAGTTAGTGGAAGGTTGATTCTTTTTGTACATGTCATAAACATGCCATATTTTAATGGCATTTGCCCTCTAAGGTTTCTAAACTCCTGAACCTAAAGAGGACAAGCGTTAAACATTTCCAGCTTGGTGGCATTATCAAATATTTTGCATCATATTTTATTTTTTTTATAACCAGATGAGAGCCAGTTTGATATTACAGTACAAATAACATTTTAACAGTAATGCCAATCTGAAGTAACTCCCTTTAAGTCTTCTGAGAAGAGGACGGACTCGTTTTGCCAATCACAGCCACGAGGCAAATCCATACAATTCTCATTTCTGTTTCAAGTGTGTAGCAGCAGATCTTCCTGCAGGTGAAAAGTATTGATTAAAGTGTTTGTTGTTCTCACAGTAAAACCACATGATCAAACCTTCTAATAGGCTGAGGACATACAGTGGTATGCAAACGTTTGGGCCATACTACAACTGTAGTCAGTGATATGCTTATAAAGCTGATGTAGCAGTTTGTAGAGTAGTAGAATAAGACAACAATGTACCTGACAAATGTAGTACAGTGTTATGTGGTGTGTAACAGTGTGTAATAACTTGTGCCTATGGGTTAGATACACGAATAATGTTGTTTATTATTACGTTATGTACCTCCAAACTACAAGACCCTAACTAATCCTAAAGACACATTAGACACCATTTGTGCTAAAACATATTTGACAAAATTATTTTTAAGATTTTGCTAAAGATTTTACCCAGTTTTCTTTGACCATTTTTTGTGACGTTTATAGTGTCACTTCCTTATTGGACGCGGACAGGAAGTGACATAGCCATGTTATGTCAATGGGAAATAAGTCAAACTGCTGTGTAACTTTACCTCTGTCACTTCCTGTCTGTAGCTTAAAAATTCAAATACACATTACAACATTTCTTCACTGAAATAAACTGATAATTATTATTTACAACACGTTATGCATCTAGATGAGTCATTTTTTCAAAAGCATTAAAGCTTTTCCTAAGCACTTTAAGGGTCTTATGTTGTACTACATTATGTACCTACAAAGTACTAATACACATTATTCCATTGTGTATATACTACATTGGTAGAAGTGATTACAGCTTGTTACAAAGCAGATTACTTGTACTAAACTGTAGGAAGGTAGTGTAAGATAAAGTGTAACCTAAATAGTTTGTGCCTAACTCTATTTCAAAGGTTTAAAGTCCTCTGTGTCCTCAGGATGAGCAGAGCTCTGTGGCCATGCTGAAGAAGCACCAGATCCTGGAGCAGGCTGTGGAGGACTACGCAGACACGGTGCACCAGCTCTCCTCCACCAGCAGGGGGCTGGTGGCGGTGGGACACCCAGACAGGTCAGGCACACCGAGGCCTAAACTTGCTCTTTAGGTATGTTCCTGTAGTATCTAAAGTACATGTGTGTGTTCCTCCAGCGAGCGTATCGGCATGCGGCAGTCCCAGGTGGACAAGCTCTACGCCGGGCTCAAGGACCTGTCAGAGGAGCGCAGGGGGAAACTGGACGAGCGCTTCAGGCTCTTCCAGCTCAACAGAGAGGTGGACGACCTGGAGCAGTGGATCGCTGAGAGGGAGGTGGTGGCCGGGTCGCACGAGCTGGGACAGGACTACGAGCACGTCACTGTGAGTGTGGGACATAAACCAGCATTTTTTAGAGATTGTAATAATATCGCCCCTAAATTGTGGAACGACCTTCCTCTGTCGGCTGCTTACTTCAGGTACTGAACAAGACCCTTTCGAGACCAAGTTTTAATGCAGTTGGTTCAGGGTTTCCGCGCGGCATTGAAATTTATTAAATGAGTTGTGCCAAAATTAAGGCCTAAATCATTTTAACAGTAATTGGAAAGCATTCAGTTGTATTCAAACCGACATTAAATCTGAATTTCTCTTTTCTACAATGACATTAATGAACCATTTTTACATCTAAAAAAGTCAAATTCAGCTGCACTTCTGACTGAAATTCTACAAAATCTTTTGCACAAGTTTCCAGTTGAGTCCAATTTGGTTTCGAATAACAATGTTTACCTTCAATCCCATTTGAGTGAATTTTTTACAAAATGAAATAGGCCAAGATATTGGGCATCTGTGCCATTAAAGATTTCAGATTCAGTTTATTTGCCATTTGCAGTATAAAAGCACATTGGGAAAAAAGGTGCAAGTAGCTCAAAGTGCACTGTCAAACATTCATTCATAAACATAAAAAGACAGTCTTAAAAAACAAACAAAACAAACAGATTTAGTATTTAGGCCTCAAAATGGCAATAAAAAGCATGAAATTTGACTTGCAAACTTGGTTGTTTCAGCTAAAATAAATGATTCAATCTTTTTTTAGAATAAGTGAACATTATTTTTCTGTTTTAGGGTTCTATATATCAGAAAAAGTATTGTTCAGGTATCGGTATCGAAAACCAAGTATCGTTAAAGTACTTGTACCCAGCTTTACACCTGACCTTGAGTTTACTGCATCTTAATATTTCAAAAGTATCAGACTTCTTTCTGTAAACCTTAAAGTTCCCTCTGTGTTGGCCTCCCTCTGTAACCCCTCTGCCTTTCCTCGCGCAGATGCTGCAGGAGCGTTTCCGCGAGTTCGCCCGCGACACGGGGAACATCGGTCAGGAGCGCGTGGATACCGTGAACCGGCTGGCCGACGAGCTGATCAACACGGGGCACGGGGACGCGGCCACCATCGCTGAGTGGAAGGACGGGCTGAACGAGGCCTGGGCCGACCTGCTGGAGCTCATCGACACGCGCACGCAGATCCTGGCCGCCTCCTTCGAGCTGCACAAGTTCTACCACGACGCCAAGGAGATCCTCAACCGCATCCTGGACAAGCACAAGAAGCTGCCCGAGGAGCTGGGCCGCGACCAGAACACAGTGGAGACGCTGCAGAGGATGCACACCACCTTCGAGCACGACATCCAGGCGCTGGGCACGCAGGTACGCGTGCCCAGCTTAACACACTTATCATATGTTAAGTGTTTTAACATATGATAAAAACACTTATCTTTTACTAGTATTTCACAACATTCCCGCAGTTTTGAGTAATCCTCTGATAATTCAGATGTTTCTTCTTCTACTGTTCCAGCACTTCATTCTGTACTTCCTAGATACAACTGCGTGCATCATTGTTAAAACCCAAAGTGGTTCTGAGCTGCTCTCAGAGTGCGTTTATCACACTGTGCTGAAGCCTGAAGCTTTAAACTACTGCGGAAATTGAAACTGAAAGTTTGTTTTTTTAATAAGTTATTTCTACGGGTTGCCTAAATGTACCCGCGCATCACTAATATGCGTCCCTCCTGTGTAGAACTTTTGGCCAATGATAGTATTTGGGAGCGTCAGAATGTTTCCCGATGGGCCATGCCACTTTCAGGCTGCCAGAAAAAGATATGAATTAATATCAGCTGTGCACAGAATGTTTTTGGCAGAGCTATATTTAGCTTAAAGGCTAAATTATTTTATTATAAACACGGAAGACTCCTCCAGTGAAGTATTAGCTTTTTCTTTTTTTTTTACATGTTGCAAATAAATATCGAACAGTTGCTTGTTTGCAGGCAAGTCCTGTTTAAATGTATTTCAGTGACAATGAGAATGCCAACCATGATTCTAATGTTAGCTGCATGCTACAAGTTACGGCTATTTTTTCCACATCTATTTTATTTATTTTTTATTAAGTCTAAAATTTCAGCGGTTTCTGTTTATCAAATCAAACCCTATGTTGATTTTGTTCAGGTGCGGCAGCTCCAGGAGGATGCGGTCCGTCTGCAGTCGGCGTATGCCGGGGACAAGGCTGACGACATCCAGAAGAGAGAAGGAGAGGTTAGACATACACAAAGTGACTACATGAGGATGCATGACTTTGGGGAGTTTGATGTTGGCGATGCGCTGCACTGCCTCCTCAGGGTCTTTCACAAACATTTTAACTCCCACAAAGAAACAACTATGCCACAGACAGTAAATGCGAATATAAGAAGGCTAGCATACAGGGCATGGTCAAAATGATGCGAGTGTCCATTATTGAAGCACACTTATTTGATTACATAATGCCTGCGATGCAGAAGAAGTGAGGTTTGAAGATGAGGTTGCTTTTTTTTTCTCCATGCTCTCAGGACAGTTCAGATTTACAGACAAACTCTTGAATAACAAGGATGTAACGGGGTGTCATTGAAGTTTTTACAGATCTGAGCGTTTGTTGACCATGTTGTGTTTTGACCATTCCCTGTATGTATGTACTGTGCTGTCTGCCTGTCCGCCAGAGGAGAAAGGGAGAGGTGAGACTCTTTAAGGCACTGGCTTTGCATCACCGTGGCTGCCATCTTTAGGCCCGACTAAAATGAGTCATTTTAGTCTCCTCACACAGCGCAGCGCAAACATCCAGGGCCTGGCCTTTGACTGAGACCGGCTCTGTGGATTTTTGCTGACCTCCCTTTTTCTGCTTTACAAGATTACTGGTTCTGCATGAGCGATAAATCAGACTTCCCTAATGTAAAACTGTGATGCTAGTCACAGTTCAGCTGTAGGACCAGTCACAATTGAGAAGGGACTGAGAGTAATGCTTTAGCAGTTTGCCTTTAGATTTCGGAGCTTGTTGAATTTGCTTATCTGCTGCTGCTTCAGCTGCTTGTAGACCATTAGATAACGGTGTCTGACTTGTATCTGCTGCCTACAATAGTATTTTATAATGTTACATGAGTGCCGATATTAATTGCAGTATAAAAACTTAAAAATAAAGCCCAAAGTTTAAAAACAGAACAAAAGTAATCTGCATATTGTAATGTTGGTCTTAGTAGTTCTTTAAAAGCTCTTATATTTAATATATGACACACACATATATAATATGACAGTTTTAGTTGTGCATATTTAATCTTGGATGTTTAACTTGTTGTTTTTTGTATTACTATATTTAAAATGTTCATTTTTCATTTACAAAATAAATACAATATACCATGATTAATATAAAAAGAAATTAAAGAAATAAATAAAAAAACAGTAATAAAATAACAAGGAGGAAAAGAATTATTTTTTTTTAGTTGGTCTTACATTCGGTCACGCTTACATGTACAGCTTAAATGTTTAACTCTTAATGTAGTACTGCATTGTGAACTGCATGAGCCTCTTGTTCAGAGAGAACTAAAGTTACTGATGTAACTATGGTTCTATGAATGATGACCGCTCCAGATTCAGTGCTTTCAGCGCGGCTCTCTAGTAATCAGGAGCGACGGAATAGAATGAAAGTGTATCAGGGTTTCCACGGGGCATTAAAAAGCATTTAAGTCATTCAAGAATCAAGGCCTTAAATGTCATTTTAAAACATTAAATTAGATGCAAACTGGCATTAAATCTAAATGTATTGGAAAATCAATTGTTACTGTACAAGTTCACTGAAAATACCACATGATGCTCTTGAAAGAATATACTATTCCTAACAACGCTGTCCACGGATACATGTTAATAACAATACATCTTAATGCCTGTTGCCTGTAAGTTTTTACCAACATCCGGACAGCACTGCGTATCCATGACTGGAAGGGGAGTTCAGATGCATCGTCCACACTGAGCGGTCAGCTAATTAACACATACCAGTTATAAAGATGACCACGGATTCAGAAGATTAACTCACGAAGATTTATTTCCCTGCACAATTGGAATCTAAGCACAACACATTGCTTCCCCATTTCCCTGTCTGCCCGCCTCCGTTCCCCCGGGGAGAGAGTGACTGCTTCCCGGGGTAGACGAGCAAACGTCACATTTTTCCCATCATGCCTTAGACTACGTGTCGTTGTTTCCATTGGTCCCAAGCCGTCATGTGACGTTTGGCTCC
This sequence comes from Neogobius melanostomus, assembly GCA_007210695.1. Lineage (NCBI taxonomy): Eukaryota > Metazoa > Chordata > Actinopteri > Gobiiformes > Gobiidae > Neogobius > Neogobius melanostomus. Next base: position 4,694,279 of record VHKM01000234.1, on the reverse strand, counting down.
GCCCTTGGCGGCCATTTTATGAGTTCGTGTGTTAGAGACGGTTTTCCTGTCATTTTGAAACATTTGTACAGACTGTTGATTAACATTTCTCAATAGCTAAAAAGGCATAACTTCACATAAAAATATTATAACTTTTCACTCTAAAACATGTTCAGTTGCAGTTTTGGATAAAGTGACCACTTTTTTTGTTTAAAAAAAAATTGCCCATTTTGTCCAATTCTCTTTCCTCTGTTTGATTTAATGTTTGCAAATCTTAAAAAATCAAATATGCGCAAATTTGACTTGCTTCTGCCTGTATAAACCCTGGTGTATGTAACTATGGTAACTGCCAGGGGGCGGAGCTGAAAGTACTGAATCTTTGGTGATCTGGAGGAATAGAACTAGGGCTGGACGATTTGGCAAAAAAATGTGTCACGATTTTTTATTTTTTCATAATGAAAATGTTGCTAATTTATGAACTTTGACATCTTTTATACAAACCTCAGCTCAAACAAAAACAAATGCTTTCTCCAGTGTCATTTTAAAGGTGCACTATGCTACTACTTTGACCTAAAGGCGCTATGCTAACCACCCAAACATCTGCCAGGTCACTGAAAGGTCAAATATGTATTAATATCAACTTTTTTCTTTACAAAAAAAGTTGCATACTGCACCTTTAACACACACACACATCTCCCAAAACTGACAATCATAAAGTCCCATGACGATTATTAAGATTGACCAAAGTAGGGATTGCGATTTCGATTCATTGCCCAGTCCTAGATAGCACTGTACCAACTTAAAAATCTAAAATGACTTGAGTAAATAACTAACACTTTAAACTGTGTGAATGATTACTTGCATAAATGATCAATTCTGCAGATCAACTGAACATTGACTGACCTCAGGGCCCACTGTGTGCTTGAATATACCTGATGTTTGCGTTCCTCTTGTGATCCCAGGTGCTGGAGGCCTGGAAGACCCTGCTGGAGGCCGTGGAGGGCCGTCGGGTCAAGCTGCTGGACACCGGAGACAAGTTCCGCTTCTTCAGCATGGTCCGGGACCTCATGCTGTGGATGGAGGACGTCATCCGCCTGATTGAGGCACAGGAGAAGCCAAGGTACAGTCTGCCAGAGGGACATTCAATTTACATTCATGGTTAGTTTTCCTAGTTTTAAATATAGCTCTTACTGATATGTTTCCTGAACACAGACGAGATTTGACTCTCATATTGCATTTGCTGACCCTGTGTGTCTCTGTGTCACCTGCAGGGACGTGTCCTCAGTGGAACTCCTCATGAACAATCACCAGGGCATCAAGGCGGAGATCGACGCCCGCAACGACAGCTTCACGGCCTGCATCGAGCTGGGCAAGGCTCTGCTGGCCCGCAAACACTACGCATCAGAAGAGGTCAGCCAACCAGCTCCTGATCAATATACATTTCTACAGTAGTGTTCTTTTTTCATTCGTTTTGGGATTTACCATGTTTTTGATTGTTCAAAAATGTTATAATGTTTTAACTAATCCTATTCACTTTGGGCGCATTCTCTTCTACACAAAACTGCCCTACGCATTTTTTCAAACCCATAACCGGTCTCGTTCTGAGCAGTTCTGCAATCAATGTCAGTTTATCACGGCGCCATTAGTATACCAACATGCCGTTTGATGGTAATGAAAGCTCGTGCACGGTTTCATGGCGCGTCTTTCCCACTACTGTGTGCAGAAGGAACTCCAGGTGAATTCAAAATCTGGACTAGCCCAGTTTCTCACTTCTTACTGTCTTTGCTTTACACAGACACTATTTCAAACTTGACCAATATGTTCACTTAAATCAAGGAATTCTTTGTATTTTTTTAATTAAAAATGTTTATTTGGGGCTGCGCTGGGCTTTATGGCTTTATTGTCAATCAAATACAGATATGAAGACACGGAAAGGAACAAAGAGGTTCAACGGCCAAAATTATAACACAGAATGCGAACCATAATACTAATGTTAGCTTCATGCTACATGCTAATGGATAGCTTTGAGCACCAGTTTTTCACTTCTAGTGTGTCTAAACATTCATAATGATCCAATTTTGATTTGACATTGCTAGTATGTGCTAAATATGCTCATTGTCTGCCAAAAAAAATGTCTAAAAAGAGTGAAAAACATAATGATTTCCATAACGCACTTCCTTCCCACTTGCTCAGCCACGCCCCTTTGCATTGAGGCTTTGCCGTTTGCATCTGTGTTGCGACTTTGTCTCCCAGATCCAAGTCTCTGTGCTGTCTTAAAAAAAAAAGGTTAAAACATATTAAACAAAGTAATGACTATGTATTTTTGCTTCTGTAATTGCCTCTTCAGATTAAAGAAAAGTTGCTACAGTTGACGGACAAGAGGAAAGACATGATTGACAAGTGGGAGGACCGATGGGAATGGCTCAGACTTGGTATGGCCTTTTTTTTACATCAGTGCACTATAATCCCCCTGTGAGCCCAGCGCTTCTAACATGGACCAACCCTCCTTCCTTCCCCTCGTAGTGCTGGAGGTGCACCAGTTCTCGCGGGACGCCGGGGTGGCCGAGGCCTGGCTGCTGGGACAGGAGCCCTACCTATCCAGCCGGGAAATGGGACAGAGCGTGGACGAGGTGGAGAAGCTCATCAAGAGACACGAGGCCTTCGAGAAGTCGGCGGCCACCTGGGAGGAGCGCTTCGCCGCGCTGGAGAGGCTTACTACGGTAAAACCACGAGCACTCCGAGGGATCTACAGACGTGTGGACATACGGAGTGCAACAGTGTGTATGTGTGTGTCCAGATGGAGTTACTGGAAGTGAGGAGACTGCAAGAGGAAGAGGAGCTGAAGAGACAACCCCCGGTCACTGAGGCCTCGCCCACTGACGCTGCTGCACGGTCAGTCCTTTAGCTATAGGTGTCTTTCGAAATTAAGACACCAGCTTTTTGTTAGTGAATGTGATTAGGTTTGCTAATTGTTTGGGGATTTTTTTTAATTGGAGCACATTTTAAGTAATTTCATAAGCATTAACGCTTGAAACAATGTTAAAGGTGCGTTATGCAACTTTGTATGCAAGAAAATGTTGATATTTGTGTGTATTTGACCTTGTAGTGACCTAGCGGCTGTATGAGTGGTCAGCATGGCGCCTTTACTTTCCATCACAGTGGTCTCTAGGACGCTTCAGGATCAATCGTTTGGAAGGTTTTCATTGCTGACGGACCCTCTCACCAGAAATCAAGCGACCCTTTCCAGCTAGAATAGGCATTCACAACATTAACAATGTCTAGACTGTATTTCTGATTAATTTAATGTTATCCTCATAAAAATTAAAATAAATCAGTGTTTTTCTTTCAAAAATAAGGACATTTTAAGTGACCCCCAAATCGTATGTGTATGTAGTTTATCACCACCCAAAAGAATGTGCCTCCACTGAAGCGCTTTGGGTGGCCTATGTCATGTGTCCCTAATACAAAAATGACATGTTTTTGAGGCCACAGTACAGGGTTCGTGATGAAATAAAACACGTGGTCTGCCTGATGGAGGAGAGCTGACAAAAAGCCAGACCCATTTTTAACTTTTGTTGTACCTATAACGTCCATGAATCAGAAGAGTAAATGGGGCACCAATGATACTGCATTCCTATTTGGACTCAGTAACTTGAATTTCCGACTGTAACTGCAATCCTAGTTAATCCTAGGTTCTCGACTGCCTGGGGGCGATAGTGATGGGACTCACAATGGTCCACAGTGCAAGTGAGAACAGAATAATTCAGGGAAAAGTGGAACTGCTGAACTTAAGTAAAACGACTATTCTGAGAAATATTTCATACAGTATGCAAGTGCACAATCTACACAAAGCGAATGAGGAATGCATTATTGAGTCAAAATGTCTAACGTGTGTGTGTGTACTTTTCAGAGAGGGAGAGGCAGCAGCGCAGAACGGCCTGCCCTCGGACCAGGAGTCTCCCCGGGTTAGTACTTACCGCTCCCCCGCCTACCAGCAGTACAGCAGCACCCTGAGCCGCAGGGGGGCGCCATGACACCTGTCACCACGGCAACCACACAAACAACAACACACAAAACTACAAATCATACGACAGTGGACTTGAAGACGTCATTGTAGGTTGTGTTCACGTGGCATTCGAACATTCCACGGTGCCGAGAGATTTGAAATGTCAAAATGCTGCGACTACTTTTTTTTTATTTAAAGTCTCACTGCGGAACTTTTTTTTCAGACTGACAAAATCATGAGAGGTGTTTTTACTGGTCAAAACATACCCCCAAAAAACACCCGTCTAATCGGGGCTTGCTTCTACTCAGACCTGACTTTGTTGGGAGCGGGACATCACCAGCTCGTCTCCATGGAGTAGGAATGTCAGGATTAACCGGTATAAGAGAAAACATTTGTTTAGGAACTCTTTTGTAATTATAGTGAATTCGTGAGATACAGATCAGAGAGGGAATATGTCATAATTGCATAATGTTGCTGCGTTTGTTATGTCACGGTAAAACCTAAAATAAGCTGATAGGCTCATTTGCTTAGGAACAATTTTGTAATGATCAGAGGAAATATCTTATTATAGAACTTTTGAACACATTCACACCAACTTTAGATACAGATACCAATAATAATATTCTATATCCTATTTATTATTTTAAAATAGATGTTTTATTACATAAAATTGTAAAAGCATAACAAAAGATAATAGGCTGAATGTTCAATAGGTTTTCAATTAAAACAACCCTTAAGTTAAATGATATAGAAAAAATGTTATTAGGTTTATTTCCTTTCTGTCCACTGCTGTACTTTGAACTGTCATGAGCGCTGTTTCTTTGCATTGGACTATCAGTTTCTCTTGTGACATATATCCTTGGAATGTTCCGCATTGTGGCTTTAAGTCGCACCAATTTGGGCAAATTCCTGAACGTGAATGCAACCTGTGGCGAAAACCGGTGCTGGTGAGATAAACTCCTCTTAACAAAGTGGTTTATTCTGTCAAAGAAAAAGAACAAATGAACTAATATAAAGGTGTTTACAGTGTTCAGCTCCACTACATTCACCCCTGCTTTTTTACTTTCCTTCTCCCTCTGTCCCCTCAGCTGGACACCCCCATGATCATCTCCCCCCAGCTCCTAGTCTGCCTCCTACTTTACGTCATCATTTATAAGCTCACGCTGTGGAATATGAACATGTGAGACGAGAGCTATCCAATGGCAGAAAATCCAATTCTCTAGAGTCATTTATCCAAGTTTTATGCAGACAGGCAGAATAGTGGATTTTGTAGATTACTGAAAATTCCTTAGAAGTCTTAAAATAAAATCAAACTGTGATCGAATGAGTTGCCTTAAATTATAATTGCTATATTTGTGGAAATTCACCTAATGCCATTCCAAAATCCCATTGTGTCCGCATAGCATTACCATGTCCACTCAAAACATTCCATAATTCATTAACGCATTTATTAACTATCAAAATGGTTGTTGTTTTTTAAATACATGCACAGTGTGGTGAGGCTTGAGAAAAAACATTTACTTTTCTTATTCTGAAACTGCACAGTTTTTATTTGAGTGCGTTTACATTTGCTCATTATTGTGCGGGTTTTTATGGATCCTGGTTATGTTAGTGTTCATGTGAACACTGTATCCTGATATGTATCCAATATCCCTGATTGGCCAGTATCGGGGATGTATGAGAAACCAGGATGCTCTCACTGGGATATTCCCGCAGTCGCAACCGCTGCCAACATACTGAGCATGTGCGAACTGCAGATAAGAATACAGTAAAAGTCAGCAGTCAAAAACCAGGGAATATTTGTGGAAATATCCAGTGAGAGTATCCTGGTTTTGCATAACCTGGATAATGGCCTATCCAGGATATTGATACCATGATACTGTGTTTATATGAACACAGTCAAAACCAGGATACTTATAAACCGGGATACTTGAGCACATGTAAGGACTCTGCTGAAACTCACAAACCAGTGCAGTTGTGTTTTACTTTTAAAAGTTGACCATTTACATTTTCTGACGTTAGTATGCTAGACATTCCAGCCTTCTTCTGCTTCCCAGTACCTGTATTTCCCATTAGCGTGTCCGAGTGTATGTGTGGTCACTTACATCACTGATCAGTATGTTTTTCCCACCTCTTCAAGTCGTCTCATTATTTGTCATGTGTTGATCATGTTTTGTATTATCAGTCTGTTCCGTGTATTTCATAATGTCTGTTGCATGTCGTTCCCAGACTAACACCCACTCCACCCACCAATAAACCACCAATCTGAGCACGCAGCCTCCATCACTGTCTGAGCTGTCTGCTGACACTGTTATTTGGAATATCATAGTGTTTTATGGTTTCATCTTGTGTGCAGTCACTGTAAGGTTAGCTCAGATTCCTTAGTTACAATGTTCTAAAGTGGAACCAGTCAAAAACTCACATCAACAGGCCTTTATTATAATTATATAAACTAATACTGCATTCCAGGCAACTCGTAACTGGAAAATTTCCCACTTCCGATTGGGAAAAATGCGTTGGAACGCCGCTCAAACTGGTAATTACAATTTGTAAACTCAGAGATGATCAGAGAGGTCCGAGTTCAGATAAGAGCTGAAGACAACAACGGAAAGAAGTGTAGCTGATAAGATTTTAACCTAACAACTGCATCAGTGATGTGAACCTTTGTTATTGGTCACAGCCTCCAAAAGTAATAAAGTTAGCTATTAGCCAACTGTTAAAGCAATAGCTGTTTTGTTTACATACAGGTAGTCCAACCGCTCTGGGAAACATCCCAGTTACCAGTTGCCTGTAATGCAACATAAGTATTATTTGCACAGTTTTATAATTAAACTCTTGATTGGACGTCGCTATGGTAATTAATAATGTTCTGCTCTGGCGGCCGTGTTATGATTGTCCATTCTACTCAAAGACTCATGTGAACTAATTGGACACTCTATTTATTTTTGTAGTATCTTTTAATTAACTTTGATCATTTGACGTTTAAGTGTGTAAAAATAATTGTATAATTTGGTCACAAAGATCAGCATTTTGACTAATTGGGGCAAAAATAGTCCAGGAGGCTTACAGTGTTGAAGAGTTTAATATTTATGTTAATATTTCAGTAAAACTATGTCCTAACAAACCCAGATGACTTCCATGTGTTATTAGGACTTTAAAATTACTGCTTTATTATTATTGCTTTTTAACTTTTGTTTAAGGTAGATTATGTCCTTTTTTTTTTACATTACTTTCAATTAAAATTTGGCCAATCCGACAATCACAAGATGGCCGCCACATTTGCCACAACATCTGCAAATTCCCATCCAGAGCTTTATTATAGCGCTGTCAGAATTTAGATTTAGTTCTTGAACGGTATTTGAAAAGTGTTTGAAAAATCGCTAATTAACTTTTAGCAAGTGTTTTAGCATTAGTTCAGAAATGTAGCGCAGTGGCTCGCCCGTTTCCTGTTAGCATCTAGAACCAGTCCAATTGTACAGTAGCTAAGGGTCCCCAGGGTCCACCCACCCGTGTCCTGCTGCAGAAGAGCCAAGTCCTGGGGTAATACGCATCCGTGTGCAGTGACCTGACCAATCGCATTACTGTCTCCACCAATTACATGACTCTTTCTTTCACAATTGCAAACAATTGAATGCTAATTGTTTGATTATTCTCCTCCTTCCTTCTCTTCCGGTGTGTGCAGTGCTTTGACAACGCATGTGATCAACGGTCTGATAAATGCACGACTGTGTGAAATTGGAGTACTTTGTTGATCTGCTCTTCGATTTCAGCTAACAATGTGAAGAGGCTGGAGATGCTAATGGCCATTTAGCAGGTCTAAAATGTCAAGCTGCTGCTTTAAAAAAGAATTCTGTTCATATTCGCTTCTGAGGCTTACATCATAATCTCCGTCAAAAATTATTCATCGTCCAGTTGTGTCAAATATCAACACACAACTTGCTTTGCTGTGCTTTCAAACAAATTCTTAGCTTGAACTTTAAAAACTACCGCACTTTTATTTTCCCATCCGTATACTCTTCTCTGTCCTCATTGCACTTTTTTGTTTCTTTTTCCCGGCAGGATAATGTTGACGGAGGAGAGGTGGTGAACGGCGTGTCGGACCCCAGCCCCTCGGGGTCTCCCGGCTCCACTCGGAAGGGCAAGTCCAGCCAGGCCGCCACGCTGCCCACCAAACGGACAGCCCCCCTCGCAGCTGGAGGGCCTGCTGCACCGCAAACACGAGTGGGAGGGCCACAACAAGAAGGCTTCAAGCAGGTCAGATAATCCATACTTTATTAAAACTACTTCAAAGCGTAGAAATAGAAAGGAGAAGCGGCATTCATTCCTAACACATGAGGACAGTCGGCAAGCCGGCTAGTTCGGGAAACTTTTCAGAGTCCGTTACCCTGTTCAGTGTATTTTTACATTAGCCGTTAGCATTTAGCCATCAAACATTGCAAATTATGAACGATCCAGATGTTTTCCACTGTTGTCAATCCATCGACCACATTTGAGGGATGTCAAAGCCTAGTTAAAAATAATTAACGAATGTACAGACCTTTAAAGATTTTACCTCAGATAAGAGTTAGCATATAGAAGTGGTGTATGAGCTAAACGCTAAATTATATTAATCATATTATGTTTCTGTTTTAAGTTTCTCCTTTTGTGGGGTCGTCCAATTGATTTAGATTGTTATTTTTAAAGCCTAGACTCCATCTCTGGACTCGTACCGGGCAGTTCTCCACTCAAAGTATGTTCATCACGGCGCCGGTATCCCATTAGCTAAAAATGAAAGCTTGCTTAATTATTTTTATAACGCTTCATTCCCACTACTGCCTGCAGAAGGGAATCAGGCCCTTTCAAAATCCTGACGAGGGCAGTTTCTCACTCCTTACTGTCTTTTCTAGACATTATTTCAAATTTTAAAAACATAAAATATAATGGCGAGGTGCTCAAAAGCAGGTTTTTGAGCCTCAACCATGTATAAAATCTCCACATGAAAAACATAGAGCTTCAGTAAGCACAATGTTCTGACATTTATTGAAGCAGGCAGATGTTTAGAGAGTGTAAGTCGGAGCCCGCAGCCTTAAACACTTTGTTGTTGAACAGCACACTAGCATAATAGTCATAAACGGTGAAATTCTACTTGAGTATTGTTGCTAACTGTGTTGATTGTTTTTGCAGGTCGTGGCACAACGTGTACTGTGTGATAAACCAACAGGAGATGGGCTTTTATAAGGACCAGAAGAGTGCCAGTCAGGGCATCCCCTACCACAGCGAGATCCCCGTCAGCCTGAAGGACGCCGTGTGCGAGGTGGCCACGGACTACAAGAAGAAGAAGCACGTCTTTAAACTCAAGTGAGTCCACCTGCCAGACGAGATGTGTCAGTAAATACAACAGTCAGTCTGTACGAAGGAAACTGTTCTAACGGTCATCATGTGTGTTTTACAGAATCACTGATGGAAATGAGTATCTCTTCCAAGCCAAAGATGATGTAAGTTATTTATTTATCTTTATTTATACAGGGAAGGTCCAGTGAAGAGTATGAGACTTTTTCATGAGCAGCCTGTTTCATGATAGTACAATATTTACAAGAAGATAATATACATTATCCATTAAAACAAGTACAATTTTGCTTTTACATATTTAATACTATGGGTTTTAGATGTGAAAGAGTGACTAAAGAGTTCTATTTCCTGTCTTTTTCCTGTTTCACTCTTGAAGAGTCCATTTTTCAGAACTACAGTAAACAGTCATGTGACTTGGTGTTGTAGCTACTTGAGCTGTAGTCTAGTTCACATCTAAGATATCCAGGAAGCCTCCCAACAAGTCAAATGAGCTTTCTTATTTTACTAGCTGTGTTCATGTTTATGTAGAATGCTAATCTAGCATTATTATATCATCTTGCTGTCATAAATCAAGAGGATACTTCGTCTTATGTGTGTTAGTCCATCAGCATTTTGTCAAGCTTGACTCTGCAAGATCGCTACGCAGTTTTGAGTATCCTTGGGTCCTGTTTAATTTAGCTGATTCTTCTTCTATGGTTTCAGCACTTCATTCTGTACTTTCGGGATACTATTCCGTCATTGTTAAAATCTGAAACTGTCCATATTTTTAAAGCCCTTAATGCAACATTATATCAATTTTGAGCTTTTCTGTAAATCCAAGCAACAGGCAAAGTCCTCACCAGCTCTAGCACCTGTATTTCATTGCTACAATTTAATGTCTACTTTTAGCCAAAATTGAAATGGAATTAACTTTTTCACTTTGGTTCTATGAATCACAGATGACTGCCAGAGGGTGATGCAGGATCATTCTAAATCTTGATCAACATGGTTTTTATCTTTGAGTAATCTTCAAATCTTCCCTAGAGGCTGTTCTCAGCAGCAGCTTCCAAAAGCTCATCCCGAGGTCCTATGTATCCAGGAGAAGCTTTCCTCACTTCTCCATCTCTTAATAAGCTTAATCCTTTCATCACAAAGTAAAAACTCTCGCTATACCTTCACTACAGCCACAAAAAAATCTCTGTACTGAACTGGTTGCGCAACAAAGAGGAGCAAGTGGAGGGGTGATGGGAGGGGCTTATGGGGAGATCGCTTGAAAATCAGGAAGTGAAACTAATATTTTTGTATCAGTTTTAGAGGAATATTGCATTTTCTAACCAAAGTGTATGATAGTAATAAAGATGTGTTTGAGATTATCACCAAATACCTGCAAAGCACGTAATGCCCGCTCTTTAAACCATCCCGTTGTCTGTGGTTTCAGGAGGAGATGAACACTTGGATCTCAGCCATCTCCACTGCTGTGTCGGGCGAGAAGACCGAGGTGACCCGAGCAGCCACAGCACGCCCGCCCCCGGCGCACGAGCCCAGACGCTGCCCGCCTCCGTGGCCACGGCCGTCGAGTCCAGCCCGGGCAAACGCGAGAAGGGCGACAAAGAGAAACGCTTCAGTCTGTTCAGCAAGAAGAAATAGACGCTCTTTTCCCTCAAAAGTCTTACCCTTCCACCTTCCCGATCCCTCTCATCCTTCCTTCCCCCTCGTCTCCTTTTTCCTAAGGTGCTGTTTGGGATCTTGAAATCGGGTGGAGTCAACTTGTAGCACCTGGCATTGTAATCGCCTAAGTACAATACTAGCGCCTAGCATAGCACTCAAATTGAACTACAAATAACGTGTAAAACTACAATTCCCAAACAGCTAATCTTTTTGTTTTGTTTTGGGGTTTTTTGCCTCCCCCCCCCCTCCTCAAAGCTAGCATGAAAGCTCCCAGTCAAAAATGGTCTCCACTCTGTGCCTATCGTTGTCAATCCAAACCGGCTCAGAGATATATATATATATATATATATATACACTACTAGAAAACACTCCGCCATCTTGTTTTTCTTTTTGTAAATTAAGCAACATCTGTAACGAATTTGGACGGGGGTTAGCAAAACGCTACAGGCAGCTGCTCGTAATAAATGATTCCAGTTTGCCGATGAACAACATATTGAGGAGTTTCCTTTAAAAGAATCGTTCCACTCGTAACTTTTCACTTGTGTTTTTTGTTTCCTCCTTCCTTTTTTGTTTTGTTTTTGTGTCGCCATCGTCCCGCCTTCTACTACTGCCTTGTGTGGGTTTGTGTTTACGCTCCCAACTGCCCTTTCTTTTAAATTTTTTTTTTAATTCACCTTATTTTTGTAGTTAAGCTAATCTAGGGTCCAATTTTATTTTTATTTTATTTTTTTGCGAGGCCTTGACTTTGCAAGATGAGTGTATCCCTATGTAATGGGGAGACCGGGGCAGGGTGGTTCTCCGATATTTTTCCGATTTTGTGACGAAATAAATGAAGTTGTATAAAAAACAATTTGGATGTGACCTCAATTATGCACTGAGAATATCGTATATGAAGGATAACCCTAGCTATAGCCGATGAAGAATCGTGTACGTTGGATGTCATTTGGAGAGCTACCCTGCTGCGCTTTGAAACTTGTATGTATAACTTGTGTATAACAAAACTGTTTAAAACTGAACCTGTGTTTTAATTTCACTATTGCTACTACTATAACTAATACCCGCTAAGTAATAAGCTTCATTTCTTGACCTATAGCGATATGTACACTGCAATCAGAATGAAGAATTTGAATGTTTGATAACCGATATTTTTGTGTTTCGCCACTTTGCCAACTCTTAAGATTTTTCTGTTCCCCCTTTTCCCGTAAGCTTTTTGTTTCCCCCCCCCCCCCCCTCCTTTAAATGTTTAAGATTTAGTTAGTCCAACAAGTAATGAAGTAATGTATTAAAATATTACTCTAAGCGTCGCTGTTAAAAGTCGGGGTCTTTCACAAAAGCATTTACTGGAAGTGGTCGTGTTGCCGAAGTATTTGTTCGCTTTGCTTTGTTGGCTTCAGCGCTCCCCCCGTTTGTTTTGAAAGGATTTTGTTTAGTTGTTTTGAAACGAAAATCAACCAATGACCTAACAGTGGAGTCTTTTTCAGTTACTCCCGACGGATCGAACGTGGATACGGAAGCTCGGGTCGAAAAATAACTCTGTGTACAGAAATACGGGAAGGCGGTTTAGCGCGGCGATATGAACGAACTTTTATGTACAGATTAAATTTTGCATGTGACGTCCTTTGCCACACGCTTACTATCTCTGCTTCTCGATCACATGCTAATGGTCGCGGCGCTTAAGCTAGGCCACGTTGTTAGCTTGAATATTGTACATACCACCTTTAAAATAAAAATAAAAAATCACCTACTTTTTAGGTTCTAACACTGCAAGTTCATCCAAGAATGTATCTTGATTTGACGGCAATGGCTTGAAAAACCTCGGGCATGTCAAGTTGAAGTGCATGATGTAAAAAATAAAATAAAAAAAGTGCGCGGCTAACGAGACTGAACACTTTTTGCTAGTTTAAATGAATATTAATTTTGTATTTAATTTTATATTGCAACAAAAAAGAAAAACTAAAAAATCCTGGCTTGGAAAAAAAAACAACATGTAGGAAGCTGGAGGTGGGTGTGCGCTCCATTTGCCCACCTGCTTCAGCTGACGTGACACTTGGAGAGTAACTGGAACACTTCACTGGGGTTGTTGGGTCTCCCTTCTTTTTTTTTTTAGTTTTTTTTTTTTTCTAGTTTTGTTTAGTTTTTTCACTACCTTTCTCTGGCAATTCCGATCGATATGGTGTGCATTCTTTGTCACTGTACGCATTAGTAACGAGACTTTCTTCATATTGCACAATCGAAAAATGCCACGATTTGCGGGTGGGCGGGGCCTGAGGGAGGTGAGGGAGGGCCGGGGTCAGTTTGGCCGAGGTATATGTGTGTAACGTGGACCGGGGGGGCACAGCTAGTTGGATATGCACCTGTAGACTTCTCTCCCCCCTCCCCTTTCTCTGTTACATATGTGCAAAAAAGCCATTAAAATGCTTTTAAAACGAACGCGAGACTCCTGTGTTGGTGTTTGTGGCCGTTTTTTTTCCTAGGATGTTATTTGTAATGTTTTTTTTGGAGGATAGGTAAAACGCTGAGGTGTGTTTGTACTCTGCTTGACTGAAAAGAAAAAACGTCTCCAGCTGGATGTAACTAACTGTTCTGGTCTAGCTTCCAGCAACACTAAGAATGAGATCAATCAACTGACGACCTGGACATCCTGATTGGCCAGGTTATTCCGTCAGTGGCTTTCTGCTTCCCTGATGGCACAGGCATATTCCAAGATGACATTGTCAGGATTCATCCGGCTCACACTGTTGCAAGTGTGGTTCAGGGAGCATGAGGCATCCTTTTCACACATGGATCGGCCGCCACAGAGTCCAGATCGTAACATCGTTGCGAGTCTGTGGGATGTGCTGGAGGGAGGCTTTGTGCAGTGGTCACACTCTCCCATCATCGGGATCTTCACAAGGTCTTGGTGAAAAATGAACCCGACACTTGACCTTTGGACATTGATGAAGCTTATTGACACAATGCCACAGCGAATGTTTGACGTCATCAGAGAGGCGGAACGACCGGATATTATAGCGTGTGAATTTTTATTTTTGGTCAGGCAGTGTGTTTATCTTAAGGAGTTATTATAAAAAGCTGAATTATGTTTGCATATTAAATGTTGATATTTATTTAGATGTTCAAATTAACATCTAAATATGATGTAAGTTTGGGGTCACTTAAAATGTCCTTTTTAAAGAAAAGCACAGTTTTTTTTCAATGAGGATAACAGTAAATTAATCATAAATACAGTCTAGACCATGTTAATGTTGTGAATGCCTATTCTAGCAGGAAACGGGTGATTTTTAATGGAATACCTACATAGGTGTGCAAAGGCGCATTGCTCCAGTGTCTAATGGTGTTCACTAATCGTACTAAAGGGTAATTGATGATTAGAAAACCCTCATAGAATTGGCCTGGGTGACCCCAAACTTTGGAACGTTAGTGTATGCTTTTTTATTTGCAGGGTTTCCGCGGAGCATTAAAAAATGATTTCTTTTTTTTACCTTTATTTAACCAGTAAAGTCCCACTGAGAGTAAGAATCTCATTTACAGTGGAGTCCTGGCCCCAACCTATTGTACATATTTTTAGTGGTAGAGGAAACTGGAGGAAACTTACGGGAAGATCATGCAACCTCCACACAGAAAGGCCCCATCCAGGTGGGAATCGGACCCGGGATCTTCTTACGGTGAAGCACAAGCGGTCTAGCCTGGGAACCAGACTCACCGCTGTACCAGCGAGTGATCCCCCGTATAAAAAATAAAGATGGGAATCATTCTGGTCTCACCAAGCTACAACTGCTAACCACCGCGCCACCAAATTATACTCAAGTACATTTTCAGTAGAGCAGTGAAAACAGGAATATGTCAATGTCACACAGATGAACAAAACAATATACCAGTATATCAAAAATAATAGAAATCCTACAATCCTAAATAAAATCTTTAAAAATAAATAAAAAGGTTTTTAATTGTGAGGGCCCCGAACAACGGTGATTCTTCGGGACTAAAAAAGGTTAATAATGATGAGCAGGGGAAAAAAGTACATGCACACACACACACACACAATGCCAAAAGCTTCTAAAACCAAAAGCATACATTGGATGTGGCAACTGCATTGGGATACGAGGGTCCAAAACTACTTGTGTGTGTTTATTGCGTATGCGCTGTATGGTTGGGGGATTACTCACTGGGGAGTGGAGATTTGTCAGGATTACTATCTACATGCTGGGCCTTTGATTAAACATTGGTTTCCTGTTGCTGGTTTGTTCCTGCATGTATTCAGATAACAAAGACTTTCTAGTATGTTAACTGTGTATGCTATTTTAGAGCAAATATAATGCAAGTCGGGCTTCAGAGTTCTGTTTTGTCCAGCAGGTGGCACCACTCTGGTGTTATTACTGTATATGGATTTTAATAGTGGTTTTAACCAAAGGCATCATTTTGCAATGGCAACATTTTCAGATTTCACTTCACTCAGCTACAGTGTGAGAATATAGTTGACGATTACACATTCCTTTCAAATCTATCTATAGCCTATATTTATGAAACGGCTTATCAATCAAGTTATCCCCACAGTATAGTTGCACACACTTTTTTTTTTCTGTCACAGGGAGGCAACAGGGTTTAGTACTAACATTAAGATAGCTCTATGAAGTCTGTGGCCTAAAATGGGGGTCACTCAGCCCTATGTTCCCTTGTCAATAGAAGTAGGGGAACGTCGATGAATTAAGATTAGGCACCAGCCCTCTATCCTTAAGTTCAGTGGCTAGGGCTTGGTCAGGGTTAAGCTGATTGATACATGTATGATCATTCACTCTCGTGACTTGTGATTGGTTGATTGATATACCAACTCACCTACTGGTCAAAAAATATCGCACCTGGGGAACATAGGACCCAGGGAACATAGGTGCCTAAGTACCCCCTAAAATGTCAATGAATGATTAGCAACTGTGATTAGCTTACAGGTCTAACATAATGCAGTGGGATATATATCTTGCATCTAAAATATGCTGTGTAAATGTTTGAAACTTTATGGGAGTATGGAAGTACTGTTGGCCAAAAAGGCAATTTGGTTTAGTATAATTTCAAACTGTTAGACAGCTATTGATCAAATCAAGGGAAGGCCGTCTGTTATCTACCAATATGGCGCTGGCTCAGCTGTCATACTGATTGGGTAGATTAATCAAAATAAAAGCAGTCATTCATCATGCATTTTCTTTTCTTTTTTCCAAACCTAATTCAACACCAGACTTTCCATATTAACTTCTTAACCCCCACCTGAACCGAGCACATTTTCTACAGTTTGGCATTACCCAAATCTAAAAGCTTCTTGGAAAAAGTATTACTGGTTAACCCTAGAACACCATTGCCGGGTGGTTTTCACCCGAGCAAATACATTTATGTGATTTTAATTATGCTGAGTGTTATGGGTCTCTCTCTGGGAGCTTCAGCATTGTCTTTGACATCTTTGATGGCATGGGTGTTTTCCTAATCCAAAACACACTTTTTCCTACAGGCACATGTTTTGGTGATTTTTACTCAGCAATAGTGATAGAAGGTAGGTTAGGGTTACTGTATAAAATCAGGCAATCTTGCCCCCGTTCAAGGTTGACATTCAGGACTGCCACATTTACTTTGCTTACTTCAACTGCTTTGCTCCTGTCGCAGAGTTGGTGTCTCTGGCATCCCAGCAAGTGAGTAACACATAGTTATGTTAGTCAGCTGGTCATTTTTATCCATTCAAAATATTGTGTTTCTCTCTCCTGCGGCTATTTGTGTGCCAAGGACACTGAGCCTTCACCAGGGAATTCTCACATATCCCAGGAATGGGTGGACCAAAAACCAATTTTCCATTATTTATTATTTATTTTTTAAGAATTTTTAGTTTCCAAATTCCTAATTTTCCAGTCATTTTGGAGCATTTTTATATGGTCCCCTCATAATGCTTTTCTTTCATTTTGTTAGACATGGCATGGCAGTTTAATATAAAAGAACACTATTCAAGATAGATTTGGATGACGAGTACTTTTTATCGGGTGTATTATCTCGGGTAAAAATCACCCGGCGTTACTGATGGTGTTTTGAATTTGAGGAATAGTGTTGTAGGGTTCGTATTTGAAGCACCAGGGACAGCGCTCCGCAGCCGCCTTGTTGAAATCTGCTGTCTTTTTCTCCCCGCAGCTTCGCTCCGTAGGGATTCACGCTCACAAACGTATCAATGGTATCAAAGCGTGAGCTAAAACACACATTCCCAGAAGTCTTTGAGGCGGCGCGTGCGCTCCAGCGGCGCACGGGTGTTTCCTCCGCGTGCGTCCTCAGCTGGAGCTCCAGCGTTTTTACCTCGAGACCGGAAGACGGGACTTCAAAATAAAACTCCAGGTGAAGCAACATGAGAGAGTGAAGAGATTAATTTGTGTGTTATATGTTACAGGCAAAGTATATAATAACGTCTGAAACAGTCAGACAGTATGTGAGCTAGGAGTAATTTAGAACAAAACAAGAGTAAAACTGCACTTAATGGGAGTAGCTAGCAGTGCAAAGGTAAGCAATGTCTGGCACCGGGACAAAATCTGGTACTCAAGTGTGTATCTTCAGGCCCCAAAGATAATTTTGAGTGAC
Organism: Neogobius melanostomus; assembly: GCA_007210695.1. Classification (NCBI taxonomy): domain Eukaryota; kingdom Metazoa; phylum Chordata; class Actinopteri; order Gobiiformes; family Gobiidae; genus Neogobius; species Neogobius melanostomus. Next base: position 4,676,725 of record VHKM01000234.1, on the reverse strand, counting down.
ATAATTTAACCAACTTTTTATTGTACTGTACTCCAAAAATACTGCAATATTGACAATTATTTTTGAAGATGGAACCAGATGTGAACAGATGGAGATCTGCAGGATAAACAGTAAAGCTAATCTGTCAGTAAGGCCAGACTATGAAAATGGTCTTTGTGGGAACCATTTTTGAACTTTTGGTGAGTAGCTATTTACAGTAAAAAGCTTACAGAAATCTAAAATCTAAATACATTTGAAGACAATTTTTACACTTTGCCTATGTACAATTATATGTAACACTCTCATAAAAGAGATCGTTTCTCATTGTGTTGATCCAAGTTAAATAAATAGAATAAAATGAATCATAAATAGTATTTACACCAGAGAAAAGAGTTGAACGTAACATTGGCCTAGTTAGACTGATAGACTGGATAAACATACCACCTGCCGTTATAATGATTTAGAAACCAGCGCAGAGCTCACACTGTTGTTCTCAGCAAGAGATGAAACATTGTCTCCCCAACCCAGGCTCCCATCTGTCTGCTATTGATGCATCCTCTATCAAAATGATGTATGTGGCAACCTTTAAACAGGCCACACATCTAATTTATTATTTAGACTTGTAAAACAAGGCAGCTGCCAGTGGAAAAAATAAATGTGATTGTATTAGGGAAAGACTAATGGAACTCTAAACCAGGCCCTTTCTTTCCATGTGTGTGTTGGACTTGCTGTAAAGTAGCAGTAGGCAGCAAAATGGTTGTCCAAACTCGCAAACTGCATCAGATGATAGGCCTACTCATAGCATTTTTGACAACACAAAACCTTTTGGTAAAAGATGTAAAAAGTAAATTTGTAATTTGCATGGGTCCTTTAATTTGAACACAAGATTATGATTCATCTTAAATTCAAGATTATTATAGAAATACACCATTTTAATAATAATAATAATGCCTTACATTTGTATTGTGCTTTACAAATCTGTATTACCAAGTTTCTCAAAGCGCTACACTGTCATCATTATTCATTCACTCCATACTCTGTGATGGTAAGCTACTGTTGTAGCCACGGCTGCCCTGGGGTAGACTGACGGAAGTGAGGGAACCAGTCTGTGCCATTGGCCCCTCAGACCACCACCAACCACTCACTCACATTCACCCAGGCTTCCTGTGTTCCCAAACAGTCTCCCATCCAAGTACCGACCAGGCTCTGATAGCTTCCAAGGTCTGACGGGACCAGGCAGAGCAAAGGCGGTATGGCCAGAACTGGTAAACATAATCTGCATAGATACATTTTCAATTTTATGTTGTGATGAGCTGCAGATCAATTGGAAGACACATCAAACACTGTATTGTCCACATGCTTAAATGTGATTTTTTTAGTTTATTTTTTACTCCAGCATTTTACTCAATATGTCCATTGGTTTAGAAACTTTAGGCGTATAATCTGCCAGCAGTTTTGACTACACAATACTGATATGTCTATGGCAGATGCCATGCCCTGATTTTGTAGGGCCACTACCCCAATGTTGTAATTAGCTTTAAGAATTGCAGGTGCAAAACATTAAAAGTGTGGTTTAATTAGCCTATTTGAATACTTTATTTTGTTATTTGGCTTACTTATTAAAAAATAAAAAATGTTTGCAATGAATAAACTCACTGTCAACAACCCCTAAACCTTGGGGCCAAAGGCCAATCCCTACTTTGGGCACATCCATTGACAGTACAATTCCTTATTTAACAGTCTTTGGATATATCCCTTTAGGCAGCCCCATGTGGCTGCACTCGTGTCAAACTAGTCTACTAGTTCTCTCCACTTGCTTGCACATAGTACAGTTTTATTCTGAAGCCAGCGGAGCGGAAGTCTGTCTTCCTAACTCCCTGCACTGCTCCTCTTGGCACTTGTCAGTCCAAATCGGGCGAGAAAACAGCAGTGTGTCGCGACGGAGCGATCAGCGGGAGAGCCCGGGACCAGTCGTCTCTCTCTGGACGTACGGCAGCTAATCGATTACCTCTCCCCGCCTGGTCATCACTCCGCGCCTGTGTCTGTATCTGTGTGTACGCGGGCCGTGGCTGCTGCTGCTGGGATTGCTGCTGCTGCCGGGGCTGGGAAAGGATGCTGTCCTCCGCTCGGGAATCAGGACTTCCCTCTGCCTCCCCTCGGCCGGGATGCTACTCTCCTCCTCCTCCGACCGCTCAACTTGAACCATCAACGGGGATTAACGCCTGTTTTGGACGTTCCGTTTCGCTCCGGTTCGAAATGTCATTTTAGGCGGGAACTTATCGGCTAGCAAATTTTCCCCGTCCCTGCCTCGCGTGTGGAGCGGACTACTAGCTTACGTCCTCGCTACTCCAGGTTTTGTGAATGGGTTTGCCGCTGGGATCGGGAACGGAAAAACGAGCGAGTGGTGGTTACCATGGCAAGCGCTGAGGTCGAGGATTAGCGTGAGGACAGATTACAGTACCACGAGAGCCAGCACTCATCACTTTTGTGCTCATTTTGCCATTGTCCAGCCTTTACGATTCTATACTCACGCCAAAGTTCAGCGGTTTACTCACATAAGACCCATACATGTCCAACCCATGCTAAGGCTGGCAAAATAAGCAACTATTTGACATCTTTTAGTCAGAGAATCAAAATCAGAATCAGTTTTACTGCCATGGTTTGAGAACAGGTTCACAAATTGTCAGAGATTAGAATTGTTAACAGAGCTGGTTTACGAAGGTTCTTAAATTGTCGTCGGTGCCGGGCTGTTTGGGCTTTTGTCTCTCAGAGGCTTCTTCAGCGACTAACGACCTTCTAGCCGCAGGTTGAATATACACTGATCCAATAGGGAGAGGTTTACCTTGTTATTGCACTGGCCTGGTTGAATGATCTACACTGAAATACACTGCGCTAAAATAATCATTGTTATGTTAGAAGTTATGAAGGTGCGCACACTGACCATATTACAGCCTTCGTAAAGACATTAGTTGTAGCTGTGAGAAACAATCGTGGAAGAGCTTTGCGAGCGTCTTTGCGGCAATTATAGGATATCATAAAAGTGCCACAAGAGAAAATTGAAATTATTATCGCAATCAAGGCAGCGCAGCGCCTCTCATTATCCAAACGAGCCGAGAAAATCCGTAGAGAACTGACGGCAAAATTATCCAAATACACAGGCAATTGTTAATGATAAGGCTTAATTTATGGTAGGCAGAAGATGGAAAGCAATTTGGGCGCATTCGGCCTCGCTGATCACTGCGGCACACTTGAGATTAGAACAATATTAGCCCGCCAAATAGCCTTCATATGAATTGAGGTCATTATAAAGTGATTAGTGAAAGTCAAATGGACAATAGCACTGCTGGGAGGGAGTCTATAATGAAACTTTGAGGGGGCAACTTTACAAAATGGCGCATTAGACTACACGGCAAGAAAAGAATGGGCGATAGGAAAGAAGACTGACGGAAAATCTTCTATCGTGAAAAAGGATGTTTACCCAGATATTTTTGATGCCAACATTTTGTGAGTAGGTTTAAAACAACTTTCTATGAATCGGTTGACATTAGAACTGCTGGAAGGAAGTCGGCAATGAAACTTTATGGAAACCATAATGGCGGACTAACTTGTAATAGCAAGAAGACGATGCGGAGAAAATCTTCCTTTGTGAAAGAAGACAAGCTGTTTGGGTACGTGCCATGTGTTCAGCTGGACTTTTTGCGATGAGTTTGGAAACGATATTAGCCTGTCACACTTTCTGGGTATAACTATCCGAAATGACGGACTCAAAGAAATGAGGAATCAGTCGACACAAGATCGCAAACAGAATAATTGTGTGTCTTGACCTCGGACGAACTATTGACACAAATATTAGCATATTACAAGTGTTTTGACATTTATTTTGTGAGAGACTTTGAAACTATGTTAGCCCACTAAACGTTTTTTTGGTAAAACTACCCAAAATGGCGGACTAGACAGAATGAGGACTCATCATTAACCCAAAAAATCAAAAGCTCAAGAGAATATACTTTGGACGCTAATATTCCAAGAGTTTTGCCAGCCAGTTTTATGCGAGGAGGCCGGGCTGGCAGATGAGTGAGCATGTCGGACCGCAGCGCCCCTTGCGGCCGCCTCAGACTGGAGTGGGTGTATGGTTACCGGGGCCACCAGTGCCGCAATAACCTGTACTACACCGGCGCCAAGGAGCTGGTGTACTTCGTGGCCGGAGTGGGTGTGGTCTACAACACCCGAGAGCACAGCCAGAGGTTCTACCTGGGCCACAACGATGACATCATCAGGTAACGCGGCTGATGCACTTGTCGGTGATATTCCGGGTGTTTGGGAGTTGCAGAACCTTTGCAAACCATGACAAGGAAAAGACAGTTAGTGTGTTCATCCAAGAACTAGTAGGTTGACTGGTTAAAATCCAACCTAAAGCACATTATTGTTCTGTCCCTTTCTGACATGGTGGGCTGTGGTACAGGCAGCCCTGGAAAAAAGGGAGTATCCCTGGGCCTGGATACGCTAGGGCCCATAGTTTGGCCTTGAAGCTAAATGCGATGATATGATCGGCTTGAACCAGATCTCACTGCAAATAGTACAAAATATCAGATTGGATCACAGTACTTTTTTGCTGCAATACCAAGATTTATGCTTGATCAAGTATTGTAATACTCTCAATACTTGTGTTTGGAGACATTTTTATGATCACTCCTTTGTTTTCCAGTAACAGCACCACATTTTGTGTTAATGCACTTTTCAATCTTAACACTTCAATAAATGTTAAATTTGGTTGATAAACTTTGGACACATGACTGTTTTCTTTTTACACATTTTCAGGTAAACATTTTAATTATCACAATTACTTACTGTATCACAATACGTATCGGATCGGCCCCTGTGTATCACGTCGACTCATGACAAAAGTGTATCGTCCCAGCACCAGCAGATGGATCCATCTTTTTCTTTCTTTTTTTCATAAAATTTTACACAGATTATACCTGAGCAAACTCAAGAAACAGCCCTAAAGCAGAGTTGACTACACGAAAGCGTTTTGTACCAAACATAATTTTCGCAGAGCAGTTGTATCCTCTTTTAATTAATTGTAGCACAAAGTTTTATTTACATTTACACTAAAAATCAGTCTCACCAGTTAGGTCTTGGATAATATGAGCTATGTGGCTAGCATCTTAACAAAAAAGGTTTAAAAATGAGTCTCATGAACAGCTCTTTAAAATCGGGTCCAAAAATATCTATTACGTGATAAAATACAGGAAGTCCCATTAGCACATTTTCTGCTACTGAATAGGAGACGGCTCCCTCACAGGAAAACTCAAAACTGCGCGAACAAAGCTAAATCCAGGGGGGCAACGTCATCATCACATTGTCAAAAGCTAAATACACTGAACACTGCTGAGTTTTGAACAAGTCGTCCCGATGTTCTATGATTCATGCTTTGATGCAGCAGGCGGACTGTAGGAGCTAAAGTCATATCGTTTTTTAGTAATAATATTTCTCTGTGTGGGCCAACAGCAGATGGTTTGACTTGGATGCTCTGTTTCTATAGCAACCACCAATAACCATGAGAGACGGACTGACGAGATAAGGTTTTATTGTATGAGCTACAGTGATGGGTTGAGAAGATGGTTTTGTGCTGAATCAAGTTTTGGGTATTTGTAGCCACCTCTAAATACTCAATCGGCTGGGATTATGGAAGTGAGAAAGAGTCCCTTTATATTCACTGTATTTCCAAACTGGATTTAGCCTGAGAATTTGGTAACATTAAATGTGGGGCTTGTTCTGCTTTCTGATTGGATAATTGTCTTGAGATTTATCACAGACACAGAGATGTAATATTTATGTAAAAACTTAAATACTGTACCCTCCTTGTAATACACCAACAATCAATTGTTGCATCAGCTCTAAAGTGCTTTTGATTTTGAAGAAGGAAAAAGCTGGTGTCCACTTGCCTGGAAAAATCCAGACTCACCACTGTACCTGCGATTGAGTCTGGACAGAGTCAGCATCAACTATATTTCTGGAGCAGAACGTACGCGAGGAAACAGGCAGCGGAGTAAACCAATCAGCGGTGTTATTCACGGTTTTCCGTTAATATTCGGATTCAGACAGGATTATAAATCATGAAACTCACCTACCTGTACTGTCAATGTGTTTTTGATCATTTACCGCCGATTAGAAAAAAGCTCTCTGTCCCGTACGCCGTCCGTTGATTGTTTTTGAAGGGACAATCAATGTCCCAAGAGTGACGATGCTCACGGACAACACGTGACGCAAATAAACAAATCTGCTTGCATGGATCCGTTTGAGTTTGGCAGCAGCAGCAAACGAGGACGTCCTGCTCAAAAGTACAACCCTGTATAAGATATACAGAGGGGTACCATCCCGATGCCAGGCTAGGTGTCCACACCTACTAGTTATTTAAATAGTTCATTATTCACCTTATTCTGCCCCGCCCACTTTTGCCTCTTTTTGCTTCGGATCGGCACTTCCTTTGTATTGACAGTCTAGAGGCTAACCGATATGGGTTTTTCTAAGGCCGATGCTGATGCCGATATTTTGGGATGTTAAATGGCCGATGCCAATATGCTTGGCCAATATTTTTGCATATTTTTCCAAATGTCTGGTCTATAATCCTGTAAAAACAAGTACACTCCAGCACTGGACGATTTTATTAGCATTAGCATATTGTTGCTAGCCGCAGCATTTTGCGCGGTGATCCAAAATACAATAGTGGAGGTTAAAACTAACTCAACGATTGAATTCTCCAGATTCTGCACTTCAAAATGACATGCAGCATGTCCATATTGGTTTAGTGAAACTTGTGTTTAACAAACTTGAACCTAACCAATTTCCATTGCGATGTTTTTCACCTCCCCTGAGGCCTAGGGAGTTGTGGGAGGACTCATTCGAAAGCCCTGACTTTGCTCCTTCCAAACAAAAAACGGGAAGTCTCTATCATCTTCAGTCCCGGAAATATCGGCACTAGATCGGCCAATTGTTGATATTGTAAAATCCCCAAATATCGGCCCCATATATCGGGTCTAATTGACACTTCCATTAGAGCGCGAAGTACGTTCATTAAAAATCTGATGTTTAGTAGATTGATTTGTGTAAATGGTCACATTTATATATAGAGCCTTTCTACCTGCTTTAGGCACTCAGCACTTTACATCAAGGAACCAGTCACCCATTAACACTCTCGTTCACACACCAGTGTACGCAGACACTGGAGGCAAGGAGGGTGAAGTGTCTTGCCCAAGGACGCAACGACAGTGTGCACCTGCGGGATTCGAACCCGCTGATCCTCCGATCACAAGACTACCCGACACTGCAGTGTTTCTCTGCGTGCACTAAAAAGGCTTTGTTTTCGTGTAGTAACTGATTTTATCTTGACTGCTCCAGTCCTATGTTCACTAATAGGAGGCACAATTCATGGCAGTGCCCACGAGAACTTCCGGAATAAGGTGAATAGAACAAAAGTTTTGTATGAAATAATCCATAGTTGGTTGTACTTGTGGTCACAACTGCACAAGAGGTAATGAAACTCTTTTTGACATTTGTAGCGCTGACTGAAAAGAGCTTTTTTGTGTAATTTCTCCTCTTGTTTTCATCTCGCCACTCCCTCTCTTTTCATTTGGAGAGCTTTTAAGATGTTCTAGCGCAGGCTCCTGTCGCCCACGCAGCTCATCTCTCCTTGAGTTTCAAACTCTGCACCGAAAGCAGACATCTCTCTGGCCTGAGCGTTCCCACAGTTGCCTCAGGCCGCCTCCCTCTCACTGTGGCTATGGATTATTGATATTGTATTAATAACACATGAATGATCGCTTATTGTACGTGGTAGCTCAGATCCATCAAGCCCAGAATATGACACCTGTTCTTGTCTTATTTGGATGTTTGCAGCGTCTAAGAAATGAGAGTGAATTTTTGTTGTGAATAAATGAATGTAAAGCAGCATTGGTGTGCGGCTGACGGATTGGGAGCTGATTAGGACAAATGAGAGTGAGTGGAGACGGATAGGTTTCACACACACATGATATGACTTCTACACCTGGTTTACACGGACTAAACAGACCGGGGATGAGTCATCACAGCAGTGAGTCGTCTCAATAATGCCACACCAGATTGATCTACGTCATGTCTTTTGTTATTAGCCATGCATATTAATTGATGCTAGTAGAGATTGCTCGATTGCTCACAGAAAATACTGACTTCTGGCTCGTGAGACATGCATCATTTCAAACATGTTACATGCCACACATCTAATGAACAGCTGGTCAAAGCCTGGAGTTATTCTTCAGCTGAGTAGGCTCAGTGCATGGAATGGTTTTGGGCTGACTTCCTGTTGGAAAATGTAGGATAACAACTACTTTTTGTCCACAATTTAACATCAATTTAAAAATGAAATAAGAGAAATGAGAAAAAGAGAAAAAAAAAAAGTAAACGTCAAGCAGGGTGTTCGGGGAAAAAAGGATTGTGATGCTATTTTAAAATTAGTTTGCATCAAATAACGTGAACATTTAGCTAACTTAACATTAGCAACTATGCAACATTCATTCACAGAGCCTGATGTCAATTATAGAAGTTTCACATGGACAACTGTAGTACACTGTAGTTAAGGGGTTCAGCAGTTCGCCCACCTGGAAACCAGCTCTGATTTTCATTTTTCCTGTTTCAATCTGCTATGTGATAGCAATGGACCATAGAGTAAATATGATAATGATTGGTTTATAAAGTTAACTGCAGGGTGTAAGCTGCTGCAGGGAAAGCTTACGTGTAGCATCATAACCAATCTGGCAAAGTCTACAGCAGTGCTTCCCATCCTCTCGTGTACCCCTAGAGGTGCTTAGTTTATTTATTTGAAGAAGAAGAGAAGATCTTTATTCATATAACGCCTTTCACAGACATGGTCACAAAGCGCTTTACATGAGAGCATTTTACATTCACTCCATACTCGGTGGTGGTAAACTACCTTAGTAGCTTCAGTTTCCCCTGGGGGAGACTGACAGAAGCGCTGTCGCAACTCTGCGCCAACGGTCCCTCTGACCACCTCCATGCATTCACACACATCATTCATCCTGGCCTGTTGTACATGTTTTTGGTGGTAGGGGAAACCGGAGTACTTGGAGGAAACCTACGCAGACACGGGGAGAACATGCAAACTCCACACAGAAAGGCCCCGTCCAGGTGGGAATCGAACCCCCGTACTAACCGCTGCGCTACCGCTACCGTGACCTTTATTTAACCAAGAAAGTCCCACTGAGATTAAGAATCTCTTTTTCAGGGGAGTCCTGGGCCGAGAGGGGAACTTGTACATGTTTTTAGTGGTAGGGAAAACCGGAGTATGGAGGAAACCTACGCAGACACGGGGAGAACATGCAAACTCCACACAGAAAGGCCCCGTCCAGGTAGGAATCGAACCCCGTACCTTCTTGCTGTGAAGCACGAGCTCTAACCGCTGTTTATTTGTTTATTATTTTATACATTCTGCTCAAAGGAGTGGGCTGAAGCAAGAACCCTACCCCCAAAAATCAATATAATAAATATTGTAATTTCACAATAGTACAATGTCGAAAAGGAAAGAAACAACAACAAAGAGACAACTAATATACTCCCATATTAGTTCCCCCATCTCGAGGATCCTGCCCATTTGTTTTCCAAAGTGATCAACTAAATTCCCATTATTCAGTATTCAGTTGAGTGTAATGATGAAAATAAAGCTAAAATGCTTAAAGTCTTACTGGAAAACAAGTTGAGTAATCAGTTTCACCTTTTCTGCTAAAGGCTCAAGTACTCCATGGGGTTCCCCTACCCCTGGTTGAGAAACACTGGTGTACAGGAACATCTGTGCAGAGTGTGGGCTGGAAACGCCTCCAAAGGTGGTCGAGAATGACCGAGCCAGATACAGGCTGACAGAACGGCAACGGCAAACCAACCGGACATTGTGACGATGGACAAAGAGCCGTTGTGGTTGACAATGGAAGTGATTGAAACAGGAACATGAGAAACTAGAGACGCTCATATCTATGAAGGCCGCTAACATTCCCAGAAAGAATAGTAAATTGCAACAAAAAAAACATTCAGGTAAAGTTGTCTTGGAGCTAACAGTTGTTTTTGTACTGATATTCTCTCCAGGTCCATTTAATTTCTCCTGGCATTGATTTTATGTCCCCACTCTCGGTCGGTATGTTTTGTCGGGTATTTGGCTTTTCGTGTCTTTGTCCGTGGCTTTAACAGTTGCACAGAAAGGCTGTTCCCTCTCTTTACTTTTGTCGAGCAACCAATAGCTTCATCGATATCCAAACAGCGAAGCAAATGAAGCCCATGCTGTTCGTTGTATTTTTCAGCGGTGGATTGTAGCATTTGTGCGTGTGGTAGGCTATTCATTCCCAGCAGCCTGGCTCAGTCTGATTTATTGGGCTTTTTATCAAACGTGGCATAGTACAAATCTGCCACCCCTGTAGCGATCGACGGAGGCATCAGCAGCACACATGCCTCCACAGGAACCTTTCCGTACACAACTCCAAAGAAAGAGAAAATTGTTCAAGAAAACCAACATTCTACTGCATCTTATAAAGCTCAGGCTCTTAAGAACGTTTTGATGTCCCTGATAGGGACTTTGGTGAATATTCTCCACAGTTCCAGAGTCCTTACGTAACAGCAGAGGTTTGTGGGTGCTGCACTGCAGAGACTTACTCCCTACCCACGAACAGAAGCTCGCCACAGAACTCTGCACATCACTGGGACCCATTCCATTTGCATTTTAGTCACTCAGCCAACACTGCCCTCCACGTGGCTTCACTGCATATTCCCGTGTCGTCATTCACAGAGGCACCTTCCAACTGCAGCATCGTCACTCACAGTGAGTCCAGAAGTACTGTCGGCTCATCGCTCGTGTGTTTATAGGACCTGAAAACCGCACAAGAGGTCAGACCGCGCCACTCATACATTCAAAATATATGTGACGTTCATGACTGACCGGCTCTTTTGAAGGTGCTCTTTAAGGTGAACAGTTCGAACTGGATCTCAATTGTGAAAAGAGACAGAGCTTCTTTTTTTTTTCAGTCAATTCTACCCAAAACTCCCCCGAACGAACACGAGAATCAGCCCAACAACGGAGCAGGCCTCACAAGTGAAAGCTTTTTGCTCTTTTGTCAGACAGTTGCAGCCTCTTTTTATGAGTTGTGGCGCAAGATTTGATTCACAAATACGTTTTAAATATAAATAAATATCAGTCCCATTGTAATTTGAGATTATTTAAATTAGAAAGTGCCTTTTGTCATTCCTGCCTTAGATATTCACTGCAGCTATAATTCCCTTTAATAAAATATTTGACCCTCAAGTACCACCAGGCCTTGTTCAAGATCAAATCTAAAAGGGTCTAAATTAACATTTGACAAAATTATGTTTAATGAAGGTATCAAGTCTAAATCAGAAATAAACCTATTTTGAATACAGTTATCTCTGATTGAAAGTCTAAAATTACAGATGACCCTGAGTACCTCCCGAAGAAGCTGAATGTAAATCAGGAGACATTGATCATCTTGTAATCGTTAAATATATTGCCCTGCAAGATTAAATGCCGATGGATCCAAATGGTCATTTAATGGTTGCAATTACAGAATCACAAAGGCAGGAATAAATAATGTTGTTCCTTTTCAAACATCAAATATTCTGTCCCCAATCCATGGAGTCTTATTTATAGACCCCATGGATTATATGTTATGAGATGAATGGCAAATACTTACTTAAGTTATCCTTCTCTTGTTATTTACAGCTAACCTTTGAAAGCCATTAGTATTAGTATAGTATCATCATTAACATTAGCACAGTAATATCAATCTGGTTTAAATTGTTGATGAAGAGGTTGGACTTGTAGCATTTGCTGCTGATTAGCTCGATCTACTCACAGCATAGGCTTAAATCAAATGACAATACTTATAAGATTGTACAGTAAATGGCAGGTTGTACCCATAGACTGTAAAATTAACAATGGACTGAGAGAGCGAGGCTTTCCCCATAGTGTGCAGCACAGGCTAGCTGAATCCCGTTCATGCTAGCAATTTGACTGCGTTGTTGGAGTCAGATCCTTTATTTGGAATAGGGCAAAAAGGAAAATTAAAAAAGGAAAACATTAGGATGATGTTGCCCATGTTCAGAATGATAAGCCTGCGGTCCATAAGGAATGCAAGCTGCGTGCACTGTGTGGGTGATGACTGCATGGCGGTGTCAAGTGTCAGAGAAAGGTAGGCTAGTACTAGTAAAACTATTCCAATGTTACCAAAGCACAAGCAAATAATCAGGAAACAAGTTTCATTCACATTGTTTAGCAGCAACAGCACAGAGTTTTTTTTACAGAATTGCTCAGCAGTGACGTGAACACATGCGAGCGACTGATTGGAAACATTTCAAGTGACCAAATAGAAGCGACAGTGCGATTCGTCACGTTTAAGTGTGTACGCACCTTTAGCCTATCTACTAGGGCTGCACGATTTGACAAAAAAACTAATGTGATTACGTGATTATGATCCATTAACGATTTTTATATTTGTTACATTTAAATGCACAAACTGCTAAACTGATGAGTGAAGGAAGTCATGTTGCTTTTAGAATTTAGTCAAACATGTTCTTGCTCAAATTGCCCCACAATACACAATAATCTACTTTCAAAAAGAATAGTTTTTATGTGGACAGCGCCCACTTCTGGAGGAGTTTCCTCCGACATTCAGAGTACCTCTGGGGGACAGCCACGTGACTAAAGTCCGGATGAGTCCGGGATGGAATCACATAGATGTCTATCTAAACACTTAGAATCTGCTTTATGGAAACTTAGACCTTTTATCTGTTGCAGCTGAACTTGAGATCGCAGGACTCCAGAATTCTGATGGTGAACATCTATCACTCAAATTCCAGAGACAGAATAAAAACAAAACCTCAGCCTCTTGAGTTTAGGTTATTGTAGTAGTCAAAACGTCGATTGCGATTCGATATTAATAAATCTTGCAGCCCCACTATCTACAAACATGACTGAGGCAGCACAAAAATCTGCACAATCAATTTTGTCAAGATTAATTGATCCATCCATCACAATTATTTTTCGAAGAGTCGCCTTCTTTACGTCTATATTGCCTGTTAACTTCCTTCCTCCTTCCCACGGCGCGTTCACAGAGCCTACTCAGTCAGTGCTGAACCCGCCTGATGGATAGTCCCAGTAATTGCGGGCTCTGTATTGACGCATTAAGCCCGGTGCCGAGTTTTGTGAAGGAGAGAGAGTGGGCCCGGCTCCTTTTGTGTCGGAGGCCTCCCGGGGACGTGCTCCTTTTATCTCGCTGTACGCGCCGCCGAATCAGCCTTCTGCTCAATGGCTCCAATTATGACCAGGGGCTTGAATGGAGCAGCGTAGAGCTCACATCGCCTCCGTGAGCTCGCCCTGGTTCACTATCACAACCCATGTACAGCTATTTGATGTCACGTGGCTTTCACTAAAGCAACTTACCCTGGTGTGTTCATTCATGAAACTAAGAACTGTTATAACTAGTGCTCGAATAATTCTTTGTAAAGGTTGTGTCATGTCATTTTCTAACCTTTTCGCTCCTTTCTTGATTCATTTGAGGCTGTCTGCCACAGTCTTCTTGTGTTCACTTTTTCACTTGAATTTAAATGTATCTGGTCTGGTGGTAAACATGGAAATGAGATTAGAACTTTTCTTAAAGTGCACATATGCAAAATCAACATTTTTGAGCTTGTAACCATGTTATTATTAGGGGTGTGACATTGATTTAGCGATTTATCGTGATATTTACCTGCACAAAACTATACTTTTTATGCCTATAATGAGGGCCAATAATGGTCAAGAATACAGTCGGATCAGGAGATGGCAGGGCTATATTAATTGGCCTGTATGAATTGCACTCTACAAATAAACTTGCCTTGCCTTGCTTACATTTCTTACAATTTAACACTATCTTTCAAGGTAAGATTAACTGTGGACTGTGGTTTCTTGTGTACTTACTGTAGATGTAAATGAAGTGTCTATCTGCCCATTTTCAGTGAGTTGATTGGGTACCATTCTTTGTCTTCTTTGAAAGAGGGATCAATGCACATGAAAACAAATGTCTCTCATGAAAGATATTGAGCATGTAGTTAATGTAGCATGTTGCGATTATTGCAGTATTGGCATGTTGTGATGTTATTGTCATGGTGAGCCGTGCATCGTTTCAAAGTGAGGTACCAATTATAACGTTTTCTCGTCAAAAGCCGACCTGGAGTTGTGTTTTGATTTATTCACGGCGGTTTGAGTTGTCCCTCTGACTTTGGTCATTTCTTCTTCTACAGCTGAAGCGCTCCGATCAAAATCTTGCATCCCGTCCTGTGTTCTATCACCGAACCAGTTTCTGCATTCCTCACAACGCCATTGATTTGCTAGCATGCTGTTAGCCCTCTCAGTTTTTACGTATTTGTGGACTGTTGAACCACTTCACACCTCTCCAATGCCGCTGTATGTATGTTTGGTAGAAAATCCTTGCATAATTTAGCATTTTGTAGTAGCAAGGGAGCAGTCAGTGAAAGAGTAGACGGCAGAATCGAACTTTTGTGGGTGTTCCCAGAGATGCCGTCTGTATCTATTGCTGCGTTCATGTGAAGTGGCGAGCTCGTTTTGACGTCATTGTCCCCAGTTGATGAGTGTTCATGTGCTTTTTATGTGAAAAAATTTGGGTTTTGATAACACCAAATACAAACTGTATTTTATCACTGATTAGCGTTTAACTGAGCTACCCATTTAGCTAAATTTGGCATTAGCATCTCAAAAGCTAGACTTTGGTTTGTTCATTTTATAAAACATATTTTCTTTTTGCTAGTATTAATGTTGGGCATTTCTCTTGCAATTATGTTACTCCGAGGACAACGGCAGATCAAACACTCGAGAAAGCAGCTGTGTTTACTAAAAAGCTCACATTAGACGATAAATGAATAACTCAGCTGATCACCGCTGCCCGGTGCAGAAGTGGTTTTGACCCGAGTTCCCCAGTTGTTTTCCCCAGTTGAGCGAGCATTCAGGTGCATTCTCCAACTGGGGAAAGTGTTTTACCTAGTTCCTGAGGACCACATGAACACGGCATATCATAACACTCATTTTAGACATGCTGCAGTGGGAGGAAAAAGTATGTGAACTCTTTGGAATTTGTCACATTTCTGCCTAAATTGGTCATAAAATGTGGTCTGATCTTTATTAAACTAATACCACCCAAACAATTACATTTTATCATATTTTTATTACATAACATGTAAACATTCACAAGACAGCGCGGAATAAGTAAGTGAACCCTTGGATTCAATAGCTGGTTGACCCTCCTTTGGCAGCAATAGCGTCACCCAGACGTCTCCTGTAGTTGCAGATTAGACGTGCACAATGAATCAATGAATCTTGGACTTCCTCTTTATAAAACTGTTGCAGTTCAGTGAGATTCCTGGGATGTCTGGTGTGAATAACTTTCTCGAGGTCATGCCACAGCATCTCAATGGGGTTTAGGTCAGGACTTTGACTGGGCCATTCCAGAACGCGTATTTTATTCTTCTGAAACCATTCTGAAGTCATTGTCTTGTTGGAGCTCCATCCTTCAACTGTTGGACAGATGGCCTCAAGTTTATTGGACTATTTGCTTAATTTTCTGATGTAAAATAGTGTCAAAACATTCATAAGCACTTGGACTGCACAATATATCGCAAAACATATTGTATCGCGATAGTCGGTGATGCAATATCCGTATTGCGAGAAGCCACAATATATCGCAGCATCATCAAAGTCTTCATCTGGCTGAGATCAACAAAGTTCCAGTTAAAGTTTTAGTTAAATAGTCTTATGGCGCTGATGTAGTGTTTTTTAAGTCCTGTTTTGACACAGTTTGCATAGCACAGCCGTATCGCATATTGAAAGATGCTTCAATATCGTGCAGCCCTAATAGACACCCGATTTCGACTAGTCTTTCCTGTATAGAGTTTGTGATATCGCAAAGCATTATGGAATTCACAGATCTTTTCTATAACACACTAAAGGAGATTTTAAAAGTAATGGTTCACATTAAAACATTTGGACACTACAGTGCTTTTCTCCACTTTTGATATTGTTTCTATGAATGTGCTAAAATTGCCTTTACTCCGTCAGAAAACCATATAGTGATTCCCGTGGACTGTGTTCCCTCACCACGCGCCCTGGTATGACAGGTTTTTTTGTTCTAACCCAGGCTGGATCCTCTCGCGCTGTGGTTACAGTGCCCCTACTGTATGTGCCCCTCGTACCCGTGTTCCTTCCGAACAAGTAGCCACCAACCTTTAGCCTCGCGCCTCTAGAGAAAACCTGGTATTCACAGGTTCCATTAGCCCTCTGCTGTGAGCCTGAGCTGTGACTAAAGCATCTGGGTTGCTGTGTTTCTCCTTTTCTCTGTCCTGTCCCACTTCCTGTAAGGGCCCGCGGGCACCACCTCTCTAACGCACACGCACACACCCACACACACATTTACAGTTAGAGGGGGAAACCAGAGCCAGATCTGAGTGGAGTTTCTGCTCGAGTGGATCAAAGAAAGCCGCTCCCAGGCTAAAGGCTGCTGTTTACTTGTTTGGCTGTGACAGTAAGTGCTGCGCTAATCCACCGGCATCAGGAGCTCCTCTGTGCCTCGTGCGGCGATGGAGGGAAGGACGGCTCATACTTTGGCAAAAGCGGGGAAATATAGCAGATTGAACAGAACAGTATTCCGCCATATGTGGAACAGCCTTAACCACTAGACCAATGGTTCTCAAGCCTTCACATCATTTCTTTCTACATTAACCTACAAAGGTTTTGTCCCTGCATTGGGCTGATGAAGTCGATATACAGTGTGAACTTTATGAAAAAAAAATCTTGTATAATTTTGAAGCTATTACAATGTACTGAATATCAGCCACTTCTTTTATTTTGAAGCTACCGTAATTTCCGGATTATACTTTTGTCACAAGCTTTGAACCTTGCGGCTTATACAACGGAGTGGCAAATTTAAATATGACTGTTTCTAATGAAAGAACTCAGATGTGAGAAAGACACAATAACGCTCCAATCTAAACGTACCCCACTCATCCACACAGGTGCAAACCCTATCGCTGTCTGTCCATGGTGCCATGGAGCTGGAGGATGCCCTGCTGCTCCATGTGATTCATTCTCTCACCGCCTGAGCGATTCACCACGGACTAGGGCTGGGCGATAAATCGAATTAATGGATTAATTCCTGGTTTTGTAAAACAGACGATGTGCAAAATGGCTAAATCGTAAAATCACGTCCGTCACTCCATGTCCCGTCACTGCGCCGTGCGGCCAGTTTAGCTGCGTTTTAGACCGCTCCGTAGCAACTGTTTTTGGAAACGACACCAGAGTAGAAGCCAGCCACTTTCTGACAATCCCTGCAGCTCACAAAGGAGTTTAGGAGAGCGCCCCCTGCTGCTTCCCCAAGGCCCTGTGTTGAGTCTTAAAAGTGCGTGATGGAGTTTTCTTCCCCCGGTCTGATCCTCTCCTGCTCTTCTCTCGCCACAGCACCATTTAACCCTTTCCCCTTGAGTTCCATGGAGACGGCTGTCAATCACAGCAGAGATCGAGGCATGAGGACGATAAAACTAAAACACTTTTGAAGACTGCATGACTCATTATGAAGTTTTACTTTTCAGAGCAGATAAGGTTTATTTAAAACAGAAATAACATTTTTAATAATCTAAATACAAATAGTCTGGACTCTGAGGGGTTTTCTTCAAATGAAAGATCAGGAGACGCTTTTAAGTTGATTTCCAATCAAATCAATTAAAATCGTAATTGTCCATACTGAGTAAAATAAAATCGAGATTGTATTTTTTGGCCAAATCGCCCAGCCCTACCACGGACCCTGCTCCTGGGAAACTCCCGAGGTTGTGTGTGCAGACGGCTGAGGAGGCGGCTCTAAACACGGCCACACTCCTGAGGAGTTGCCGCTGTGGGGCAGCGCTTTGGCTTCATTGAACACACGCAGGTTTAAAGAATAATATATCGAATTTATGAACTTATAACTTATAAAGTTCTTAACACATTTTTGTAGAAGTAAATGTACCTGTGGGGCACCGTTCTCTTGACTTAATTGTATAGTGCCTTTCACAGACAGTCATTTACATGGGACAATTTACATTCACTTTCTACTCACTGGTGAGCTATCTTAGTAGCCTCAGCTGCCCTGGGGTAGACTGACGGAAAGTAGTGGTCGGCCCCTCCGACCACTACCTACCACTCACTTTCACATACACATATACACCCTAATGTACATGTTTTTAGTGGTGGCGAAAACCAGAGTGCCTGGAGGAAACCTACACAGACACAGGGAGAACATGCAAACTCAGAAGAGAAGAGAAGTTCTGTATTTGCAGTGCGTGGACAGCTGCAGCTTATAGACCAGTGCAGCATATATATGTTTTATTTCTTTATACATTTAGTGGTGCGGCTTGTATTCAGGGCTCAATTATGGTATTTAATTTTGATGACAGACAATGCATAGCTCAATTATGACTTTTCAATAAACATTCTCATTTTATTTATTCAATTAAAAAACAAATGGAGGCATATTCATGAAATATTTTCCAACATCTTATATTTTATAACATGATCGCCAGCCCCTAACCTTTAGGAAGCACAAAAGGGAAGATTTTCCTCTAGACTACAGACTACTGGCTGCACAACGTGCAATATCACTGCAGTAAACAAAAAATGCAACATGAATATTATGTTGTGGTGAAAGTACACCCACAGGGAGCTACATAAAGAGCTCACAAAAATGAAAGTCATTTTATCCACCACAGCTCCTCCAACAGAAGGCTGAACTGTAGCAAGCCCCCCCGTCTATGGAAGTAATTAAAAAACAGCATTTGGCACCGGGGAAATAATGCTTTTCTTCTGCGCTCATACAGTGGAGATTGTTTACATATTCCCCGCTTTCATTAGATGACTCCATCCTGGTGAGCAGTTAAGCCCACACTCCTCTGTAGCTGACAGTGTGCAGCAGAGGCACTGTGAGCTGTCACTTTACACGCCGGCATACGGAGCACCTCGGAGACACCATGAGCTAAAAAAAAACAACCTTTTCACATTTCAAAACATTCCAAAACACACTCACCTGGCAGGATTCTGGGAGCCTGGAAGTGGCGGAGGAGCGGAAAATTCCCAAGAGCTGGAAATAAACTGTACAGAAGTGTATTCATTATGAAATATTCATGTTGAGAAAGACTGCATGCCTGTATAGGGTTCAGGAGGACAATAGACCAGCATGGTTCAAACTTATCAAAACTGAGACTAAAACAGTTCTGAAACCAAAAGCCTATACAAAAAATATATGATTTTGATATTGATTTTTCTTTGTTTTACACATGGCTACAAAGGAGACAGATTGTTTATGTTGTTTTAATGTATTATTGTTGCTTTAGTGGCGCGTTTTTGTCGCATACAATTTGGAAGGACAAACCCATAAGTGATGTGACTCATTCTGCAATAAAACTTCTTTACCCTTATAATGTTATCAGTATGGCCAAATTACATAAGGCACTCATGTACAATTTTATGTCAGTTCGTAAATAAATACTTTTTTTTTTAGATCCTTTTTTAGTTGTGTTTTACTCACATAGATCTTACACATATTTTCAGAAACTACACGGTCTTAGCTCTCAAAGGAGGCCTTGTAATGGCCTATAGGCTGTCGCAACGAAGCCATGAAAAAGCATAAACACGACAAAAAAATGGCGAAAAAACGACTATACAGCCCTGGATACGTGACATAAACACAACCAATAAGCGTAAAAAAAACCACGAAAAGCAACAAAAACTTGGGAAATTTGGGAATGGACTTTTTAGAGCTTTTTACCATGTTAAAATATACTTGGAGCTGTGAGCCACTCGGCATCTTTGTGTTTTCTTTGAATCTTCCTCAGTTGTTACTACGTCAAGTAAAAAAAAAACTCGCCAGCTTCACAACAGCCACACGGTACATTTTCGTATTCTTTTCTTTAATCCCTCTTTGTTGAAACAGCTGCACAGTGAAGGAGATCAAGAGGGGAGGGGGTTAGAGTTGGTTCGCTTGAATAACCAGGAAGTGAAACTATACTGGATATTTTGTTTAGTGTTTTTACACTTTCTAACCAACAAATTATTACCAAATACCTGCAAAAAGCACAATACCACCTCTTGGAGTAAATATGAAGCTTCAGCGCAAATTCAACCTGGAGACGTACCTGCAGCCTTCACCCAATCACGGCCCCAGCACAAGCCGCACCTCCTCATCAGCAATCATCGCAGCCGCTATTCATCAGCAATCATCGCAGGATCCCCGTCTTAAGCTCCCCGGTCAATCACTCGGCGTTTCCCAGCTGTGCAGCGACCCTCCTCCTCCGGGCTCTACTCAGGCTCCGCCCATCGCATCGACGCGCGTCGGGTCCCGTTCTACCACCACCAGTGTCCAGGCTCCGGGGGAAGATTCTGGCATCATCTATCAACACCATGCATTGCCTATCATTCGGCCATCTTCCGCCGGGGTCTGAGCCCCAATCACAATCAAGTTCAATAAAACCTTCTAATGCAGCCTGTCTCTGTGAGTCTTTGCAGGTTGAAATAAAATCAGTCTGACACTGAATAAAACATGTTCTCTCGTTTGAGTAATCTTTGAATCTACCCTATTCTTAGTACTGCAACGGTAGCTACACAGTGCTCCTCCCTTTGCCCGATGTTACCAGGAAGTGTTTTCCTCTTACCTTCCGATCTTCCAGCTTATGGGTCGTTATTACGTTATCGCTTCCTACAAAGCTCCATCGCAGAGCTACGACAGCAGAAAACATCCAGGAACCCGGAAGAATGGCCAAGCTGGAATTTGAATAACCCGTTTTAGATCAATATCAAAGTGTACGTCGGTGATCAAGACGTGTTTCAGACAATGATTGCCAAAAAGCCTACCCCCTCTTTAAGAGATGTATACAGTTGAAAGAATCGTATTCCTTGGTTAAGCCTCCATTTTGTCTTTTTTTTTTCTCTTACCACTGGCTCCAGCCCGTGTCTAAAAGCAGAACATGAAAAACCATTACACTTATATGAGGATTAGGCAAATCCTTAAATCCATCCCCCACCACTTTTACAGACCCCATTTTGGCTCGCTGCAGCTGCTTTGCATCGGCGGTATAGCTATGGGCCGACTATGTGATGCTGTTTAAGTACTATACGCATTTATCACAGGTCAAATAAGTCTGTCGTTTTAGCATCTTGTATCGCTTTGGAGGAAATAGGCCTTCTATCTGACATTTGTTTCACTAGAGGTCCGTCTGAGTCATGATTACATTTGATTTGTTGTCAATTTTACTACTATTACTTAGTATACTACTGCCGATGCTCCAATGTTATTAGTTCTACCATGACTGCAGCCCTGTACATTTACAATAGGGAAGGGGTCTACAACTGTGTTCAGGCCAAGGCTCCCAAACTGGACCTCTTCTGATCGGGGTTTGCTGTTGTTGGTCAAGTTCAGCTGCACTATGAGCCCAAAGAATGAGATCAGCTGACGACCAGAACAACCTGGTTATTCCATCAGTGGATATCTTCTTCCCTGATGGCGCGGTCATGATCCAAGATGGCAATGCCAGGATTCATCGGGCTCACGTTTTGAAAGAGTGGATCAGGGAGCATGAAACTTAATTTTTACACATGGATCGGCCACCACAGTCCAGATCGTAACCCCATTGAGAGTCTTTGGGTATGTGCTGGAGAAGGCTTTGTGCAGTGACCACACTCTCCCATCATCAGTACAAGATCTTGATGAATGCACACTGGATCGTTGGATATTGCAGAGGCTTGTTGAAACAATGCCACAAATCAAAGTTGCAGACGCTACAACGAAAGTATTGGAGTGGACCTTTTTCTTGTTGTGGTGACTTTTGTTTTTGGTCAGGTAGTGTGTTTGATAGCTTCATTAATAATTCAATGTGAGATCCTGTTGTACAAGGCATGTATTTTGGAAATATCGAATAAACTAAATGATGGACACCGTGACAGTTTGCACCGGTTAGAGCTGGATTGGAAGTGCCAACCTTTTAGATTTACGAATACTGTAACCTGGTGGCTCCCAACTGTTTTCAGTCCAGTCCTCTGCTGTGCGTGTTTTGCAACAGGACAACAAAGCCATCATTTTGTGCCTCTTATTTTACGCTGATTAGTATCAATACCATTTGCCATTTTTATCATCGATATATTGATACTATGGAATGGATCCGCCCGTCCCTACTCAGCACTGGGGTATTTTTGTTCGTTATTGAGTAGTGCTGCCATTCTGTGCCAAAGATCTCTCCGATCACCAACAATCATGCGATACACCGACTGAAAAGCAAGGTGGGTGGAGTGTCTTGCCCGAGGTAAATTAGGTGTTATTACGACGGTATCGATTCAAAAAGGAAAAGGCAAAAGAAAACCCCACTACGTTGATTGAAACACGAAATCGCTCAATTGCCTGGCAAGAACACTGTTACCTCCTGAGCCATTGTCCCTACCCCAAAATATTTCATTAAGTCAACCTTGTGGCCTTCGTGCTGCAAAATTCTGCTTTTTCTGCTTGAAACGTCCTTGGTCTTCATGCATCCCTTAACACAGCGGACAGCCTGTCAGTGTTTCAGCCTCCAGCCTCATAACCCCCCCCTTCCTCCCCTCCCTCCCATCGCCATCATCATCCTCATCATCACCAGCCCAGAAAACCACCCTCTCTCCCCAGCCCCGTGCCACCAGGGACCCCCGCGGCTGCGACCGCATGCGTGTACTCATCCCCTCCGCTGCTGTGCTACGATGATAGCTGGAGTATTGTGGTTGTTAGCGCCTGGAGCTAGTGGGCTAGCAGCCAGAGAGGAGGTCACTGAGGCGTTCACTGCCGGAGCCATGCTGCTGCCGCTGCTGCCGGCACACTTCCAGGGCCGGGATGGGGTTCTTTGAGTTAGCGGTTAGCTGTCACACTACTTTAGCAGCGCTAATTTAGACACTGAGCATATGGGACACTTCAGTGGTGCTTATGAAATAACAGAAAGATTACGGGGCGCATTCACTGCACTACCTTGATTCGAATATTATGCCCGTTTGCTCGGCCAGTACGGTTAATTTGAGGTGTTCCGAATGCGCAAACTCTGATCCCATGTGACTGTCCAAATATAAACGGCATGAACAGATATCGATAGCATGTCAAATGACTCAGGGCGATACAGTAAATACTGTGAGCCATGTGTCCAAATGTTGGTTTATAACATGCTAGCACTGCTTTGCGAAGGCTTGTGTTAGCCGATACGCGCCGTAGAAACCGGCATGCGGTGTTTTGTAAAGTATTTTAAATTGACTAGCTCAACCGATACTTTTTGGCTCTCACCATTTCAAAAACATTCACCGACTTAATCTAAATAAATTTTGAAGCTCTTAAAACAGAGAATTCTATGGCTTAGTTAGTTCGTTTTTAACACTATGTAAACATATGTTCATCACTGCACACAATACTGCATCTAGCAGCAGTATGCTAAAGCTAACATCGATGAATCAAGACTGGGACAGAAACTAGACAGAAGATGCTTAATGGTCTAATAGTCTGTCATGTAGCCAAGGATATTTATTGTAGAAAAATCCTGGATCGGTCTCTTCTTTTTGGTGATACCGGAAAAGTGCCTTCATATTTTTCTTTTTACTAAAGTCTCTGTTCCCTCAATAATGAGCGTATTGAAATATATTGCAAAACGATAGCTAGTGCTGAATTGTGTAACTTGTATCTGTGGAAAAAGTATAGGCCTAATACAAATACATTTCCCAAAAGACAATAAAAAGTCACTAGCACTGGTTAATCAGGGTATTGTTAAGAATGTTTTTTTTAAACTGTATTTGTAATTGCAAGTGTAAATACTGTAAATATTGCATTTGAATGTTTGTTGAAGTGATCCTTTTGCCGGTACTTTATCTGTATTTTATATTGTGAATGGACATAAGTAAGAATATCATTGGTCACTGTATAAACCTGCTGTCACTTTGCCTTTGCCCAGGGACTACAGATGAAAATTAGCTTGTAGCTATCTCTGATCTGTGCAACCTATTTGTTGTGCAATGTCCCTGTCCCTAAATAAATAAATAAAATAAGTCAAACGATGGAACATCCTTCAGCCCTATTTAGTGGCAGATGCCCTTTTACCAAAACTCTATTTGCCATCCTGTGGGAACTGTTTCTGGGCTGATTTGATTTGATTTTTTTTTTCACTCCAATGCCCAAGATATTTGTCTCCATTACTTTTACGGCTAGCGGCAAAGTTCCATTTCAGCATCTCTGGAAGTTAGCCAAAAAGATGTTACCAAAGAGTGGAAGTAATGTCCTGATCTTTATCAGATCGTAACGGATCGTTATATCTCCAGGAGCTAGAGCATTATAGCGCTGTGACGTTTATTCGGCCCGTGCCTTGTGGCTGTTGGACTCACAGCTTCTCCTTCATTAAGATGATGACTAAGGAATTATGTGCGCACCATCCCACCGCCATCTGCCCGCCAGTCAGCAGTGTTCCTACAATCGGATGACATTCGAACGCACCACAGGCCCTTGGGTCTTATGCTACTCCTCCTGACTGTAAATCTGAACAGCGTGGGACGGGTTTATGATGAGTTTTTACGTAGGCAGCGCTTGACGGACTCCTAGTAATCAGTCTGACATGTTTGTCCGTCGATGAGAGCAGTTGTCAGACTACCTGCAGTTTGGCTCTCTCACTAACAGCTCATCATTATAACAAACCCCTTGTTACTCTAACTGAGGCCTTCCATCTAAAGTGGATTTTTCTTTGCAAAATCCTTACATTTTTATATCAACAGTCTTTTCCGCTTATCTTGTTGGAATATCCGCACATAAGCCGAATGCCCATCTCGACTGCACATGCATGGGTCAATCATGCTTCAGCTACCAAACAAACCACACCGCCATTGAAATGTGTCAGACTAATCAGAATCCCCGGTGTCATCACTTTGACCAATGAGATGAGCTTTTGGTGAACCGGCCTGTCAGGTCCAATCAGGAGGGGGAGGAGCTTGATTACCGTAAATCCTCTAATGCTGGCCTGTATTCCATTACCGGCCGGGGCTCTAACAGTGGCCGGGTTCGTAGCTGGCGGAGGCAAATAAAAGCCGGTCTCTAAAACAGGCTGGGGCTATTATTAGAAACTATAGCGGTTAAAATATTTCCCATGTTCGGAATTTGTCTCATAGTCGTGTTCGATAACTCATGTGCAGGCCGAGAGAGGGAACGCTGCGGAGTGGAGCTGATTCAAGCGTAACTTTGAGACAGATTTAGCCACTTTTCAAACCTTCTGTGACTATTTTTGGAAACAGGGCAAGCAACAAATGTTGTGTGACCCTCCAGGGTTTTAATAAAGTCACCATCGCGTCCTCAAAGCACATCCAGCGGATCTCAGTGTGCAGGTAAGTCCCACGCCTCAAAGTAACTCCTCCGATCGCCGCGAGCGTCTCGTCTTCTCTCTGGTCTGTTTTATGATCGATGACAAACACAAACGCTCCGTCTAAACTCGCCTTTACATGAGATAACAACCAATAATCCGGTCCGCGGTAAAAAAAAAAAGAAAAGAAAGAGAAACCTGGAGTGACATTGATGTCAATGTTTCGCCAACAGCAGCGAAACACTTCCTGTTGTCCCTACAAAATAAAAGCGTCAGTGTTCCAGCCGCTGGGAGAGTGTTTGCAATGTTAATTAATAATGAACCTAATATTTTAGGTTAAAATGGACACAAATCTCGTTTTTCTTCACTCTACTGGTAGTCAGTTTTGCTCAAATAGAAATAAAGGCCTGTCTCTAATTTTGGCCTGGTTCCAATAAAGGCCTATATTAGAGGATTTACGGTATTTACGCTTTAAATTTCTCTCTCTCATTTTGCAAGCTAGGAGTAATTTTCTGGTCCAATCAGGAGGGAAGAGGGGCGGGGGAGGATGGGGCTTGATCGTTTACATTTTGCAATCTTACAGACTATTACTTTAAATGCCAAATGCACTCCAGATGATGTTGTTACGGCACAATACTTGACTGAAGTATAGTTGCTGAGTACTCAAACCTAAGCATTAATCTAATACCAGGCTGTAGCGCCCATATGCAAAGCCATATTGTTGACTGCATTGTGCTTGTGCCACGGCAGCTTAAACACTTACTGTGAAGACTCTGCAGACGCTGAAATGTGTTTGTGTGGAAGCAGAATCAAACAATAGAGTATGTCTGGCACAGTGTTTATTTATATTGCAGATTAGCCATGCGCTCTTGGCACAGTGAGTGCTTTAACCGCTCTCATCGTGTGGTGTCAGAATGATACTTGGTATTTGTGGCTACCCGGATTTAGAAACAAATTGTCATTGAAATAAGGCCGGTGGATTTTGCAGGTGGTTTTAATTTGTTAAAGTGAACTTTCTGCTCAACTGTACAAGTATATCCATGTAGTGTTTGTTTGTGATTCTAAAATAACTTTATATCTTTATTTAGTCGTTGTGTCCTTGGGCAAGACACTTCACCCAATGCCTATGTGTGAGTGGTTGGTGGTGGTCGGATGGACCGTTGGCGCTGATGTGAGCAGCATCGCTTCTGTCAGTCTACCCCATGTAGCTTACCACCATCAGCATGGAGTGAATGAACCCCCTCCCTTTCATGTGTGAAGCGCTTTGGGTGTGACTTGTGTCATATGAAAAGCGCTATACCAATAAGATTCCCTTTCCCTTTATTTGCCTGGTTTTATTGTTTGTTGTTTTTTACCAGGAAAGACTTTAAAACAGACACAAAAACGTTTTTGAAAATGTGGTGTGGTGTGAATAGAGAGGCGAAGTTTCAAGATGTGATTGAAATAATGCTTGTTTCTCTCTGTGTGAATTTGTATTTTTTTATATACCTTTGTAAGTAAAACATAGAGCTGACTAAATTTGAATTTTTTTTGCTAAAACCTTTTGTGAATTGTACCTGATTTTTAAAAAATTCTAATTGAATGTTGGCTTTGATACTTTGATACCATCAATTGTGTTAGTGATGTGATGAAAGGAGAGAACATTGATGCACACTGGTGGTAAAGAAGACGAGTTGGCCTGGTGGAGGATTGGCCTGTTGTTGAAGTTGGTGAAATAGAGAGAAAGTGGGAGACAGACGGACTCTGGACAGCACAGTTTGTCTATCCATGGCCTAGAAACAAAGAATTTTAATAAGTCGAATTTTCCATTGAAGTAGAGATTTTCAAATACCATCGACTGGGCTGGGCTGATGAGTTGAGGATATTTCGCCTCAATCTTCAGTTGGGTTTGGTTTGTACACTTTTTCTTGACTGATGAGCAGAGCCGGTTTTCAGCTGTATCCACGCGGATCTGCGAAGCAAGTCACTTTCAGTAACTCTAGTTCTCTGCATGGTCTAAAACTAATAAGATAGAAATAACCAATCAGGAGCAGGTTTCAGTTGGTGTTAAAGGAATAGGCCGTTTTTCCATACTGAGATATGTTCACACCTGAGTTGATGCTTAACTGTTTGATCTCTGTGCGTGCGCTCAGTCACGCAAATATATGAGAGATGTTGTTAGCATTTAGCCTCTCCCAGCATATACGTATATAGCTCCAAACTGGGGTGAAGTTAGAAGCTGTTCCACGTTTTTCCAGTTACGTCAAAAGTTACGTCAAAAGTTACACGATCCAAGTCTAGTTACACAAAATTGAACATGTCGATTTTCTAAGCGGATAAAAAGGGGCACTATATTGTAAGGCGTAATAATACAGGAGCACTTCGACGTCCGCGCAGTAAAGTTGAAGTGCTCCTAAGGTGTTATTACGTTAAAAAATAAAATAAAATGTAAAAACGGTGGCCTATTCCTTTAAAGGGGGGTATTATGTAAAATCGACTTTTTCAAGCTTTATATCATGCTATTATGTCATTCCCTCATTAAACACAAGTTAAACACAACACTTAGACGGCAGCCATTTTAGGTGTAGCTATGCCTCAGTCCTCCTAGGAACGCCCCCACCTCCTGGAGACGCCTCTGGGCCTTTTGTCACCAGCCAAGCCACCAACCACTGCTCCTCAGCTCAGCAGAGGCCCCTCCCCTCACAGTAGTGTTGTTTAGATGCCACAGCAGTGTGCTGAAGGGGGCGTGTCGGAAAGCTTCTTAAAGAGACAGAGGCCTATTTCAAGACGTTCAGTACAGCCATTTTGAGAGAGCAATTTTATTCAAGGCAGTTATTTTAATTTACTGCATATACAGACCAACAGAAGGTTACGTCATAATTGTAGTATGCTATAGACTGGTGCTATGTGATTGAAAAAAGCATAATACCCCCTCTATAAATCAGCGGTTCCCAAACTGTGGGGACCAGAGGTGACAGAATGTGACCGTTTACCATTTCAAAAAGTGGGTGGAAATAGTTTAGTCCAGGCTGTGGCAAATGGTTAGTGGTTCTCAAACAGTGGGGCAGGGTCCAAATTGAGGTCATTATGTTCCACTTCACTACTGCATGTAACTGTTTATGAACGTAAACGGGTTAATTCGCTCTTTTTTAATTAGCCATGGGATGTGTACTGTGGACCTTTTGCTGTGGGCCCAGAATGACGAGCTCCGGCTCTGTGGATAAGACATGTTCAAGTTAACGCAGTCATTCTCCCAAAAAGATTCCTTTGGCCTTTGATATATTAATCACCTTAGTGAAGCCACCATTTGTCCTGTAAACATTCTCCCACCTGTGGTAACCCACATGCCCTGTCGGTCTCTCCTGGATGTCCCGCTGAATCGATGGAGGCAGTGACAGCTTGTGGGTGGCTCAGTCTGACGAGTATCTGAAGCTCTCCACAAAGAGCCAGAGGGTGCAGAGAGAGTGTTCGGCACAGGGAGGCAGCTGTCAGCAGCTCTTTAAAAAAACACCTCATTCCCGAGTTTGTGCATGTGAGGAAGCGATAAATATGAAGTGTTTTGATGCAGAGACTTGCCAAACGCCGTCAGTGATGGTTTGGGGAAAGAAGACGCCATGGGTTTGGAGTTGGAAAAGTTTTGATGTAGGTGTAGACACAGTTTGAAAAATAAGCAAAGAAAGTAGTCTGGGGGACTTTTTGGGGTCTGTTTGCCATGTTCTAAAGTTAAACCCTCTTTACAAACAAACTTGGAGTGGCGTGGGGATTCATTTGCATGTTTCAGTAATCCTGCAAAGTCAGGACTAGGACTGGGTACCGTTAAACCATGCCAGTTTGGTATCAGACAAAAAGTTTAGGTACTACCAGTATCGGAAAAAATGAAAGGCAAGGCAACGCAACTTTATTTATACCGCGCATTTCATACACAAGGCAACTCAATGCGCCTTATAAAGAAGATATGCGAAATTACAATCAGGTTAAGTTAAGGCAAAGCACATATATAGAAACATCAAGACATGGGAAATACACAGCACACGAGGTCACGTGCAGAATTTTTTCTTGGGGAGGGGAAGGACGATCGGCCATTGACCGGGGGGCGGGGCTGAGGAAACGTGTTGAGGCAGACGCAGAACGACGGGGGCGTGGTTAGGGAGGGGTATGTGTGTGCGGTTATTTACAGTCTGAAAGTCAGTGTTATGCAAATATGACCCAGAGAGCTCAGTCCTTATCAGGTTTAGCTCCGTGGCTTGGCCTTGAAGGGAAGTGTTGACGGCGTAGGAGAGATAAGCGGTCCAGCTGCTTCAAACCTCCTCTCTCAGGAGGAAGAGAATTATTCCAGAATAGTTCATAAATTTATAATGAATTAGCTTTTACTTGTCTCAGCATTAGTTCAGTTCTCCAGAGCAGGTAGTTCCTTCACAGTTAAAGTATCTCTTTAGATCCAAGTTTTGATGCTGTTGGTCCAGGGACAGCATTAAAGGAAGTGACTTGGTTGTTCCAGCAAAAAATAAAAAAATCCCCCCAATGTTTGTCCAATGTTTTGCCCCGTTGTCCCCATTGTTTCTCGCTTTCCGATTTTTTTCCCGCTCATTTTTGTTCATTTGTTATTACTAATATTTCCCTGTTTCCCCCCACTTCTTCCCCCTATTTTTTCCCCATGTTTTTAATTTTTTAACACTATTTTAGCTTATTTTTGCCACAGTTTCTCCCCAATTTCCTCCATTTTGCCCACATTTCTTGACATTGGAGATGAACCCGATATTATAAATTTGCAGATCTTCCACACATAATTTTTCTGCTTTCTGGTTCTAGACGACAAATATTTTAGTATGGGTATCGGAAAAAGGGAATCGTTCAGGTATTGGTATATCAAAACCATCATTAAAGTACTGGTACCCAGCCCTAGTCAGCACACAGTCACACAGTGAAGGGACTAGATGCAAGTTGGTCATTTTTATACTCACTACTGCCACCTCAGGTCTTACGCGTGACTGCAGTTTCTATATTAAGCTCGTGCATGACGGCACTTCGGACCCGAATTAACACCTTTTGTGTGACAGTGCAGGAGTTTAGAGGCTGTTGTGGTGAACAGGTCTGGGCTCATTCTACACATTAAGACATGGCTGGAACATGTAGAGGGAGGAAAATACATAATATTAACATTTTTAATCTCCGTATAGGCCCATTAACATCTTAGTTTTAATGTCAGAGTAAAAAAAAAGACCAAACTCACTCTCCAACAGCACGGCGTACGTGTGTTCATTCATAAATACCGATATGTTTGGTGTCTATTTGTAGCACAAAAGGCGACTGAGATGAAGCTGGAATCCAAATATGGCCATTTATTTTCTGGGAGACTGCAGCAGGAAAAAAAAAAAAGGCAGATACCCGAGCTTTCAGTCATTATCCAAATCTCATCACTCACTTAACTACATTATTTAAAACTATTTAAAAAAATCATCTTAAAATAATCTTTGTAACCAATATATAAACAAAATATAACCATGCATTTAAACCTGGCTCTGTCCATTATTTAGATGTTGCACCACTTTTTATCTCGCCATAAGTTACACTACCAAAATGTAGTGTGGTCTCTACAATGCTCCAGGATCAGTTGTTTTGTAGGTTTTCTGGTCAGTGGTGAAAACCTTCCAAACAATTGATCCTGGAGCGTTGTAGAGACCTCTGTGATGGAAAGTAAAGGCGCCCTGCTGAGCACTCATACAGCCGCTGGGTCACTACAAGGTCAAATACAAACAAATATCAACTTTTATCACATAAAAAGTTGCATGATGCACCTTTAAAGCTGCTATATTTTCACGGAGTAGAGTTAATATCTATTTCCGCCATAGATGTAAATGATAAATGCAGCATTTGTGAAAGAAAAACAGAGAATCCAGAGAGTCGGAATGTTTTCTGGTTTTGCAGTGGCCTAGCTTGCTATTTATAATGAGATAAGAATACAACAACACGATCAATTGAATAACAGAGGGCTCTAAAACCAAACATTGCTGCATCAAGTCTATTTACGTTCTTTACAAAGTTGTTTTTAGCATCAGCAATGTCATTTGTCATTTGTGTTGGTGTGTGTGTGTTTCTTTCTTCTAAATCTGAGGAAGGATCCAGGTTAAAAATACTTCGGAGCATCAAAAGCCGGTGTGGAGTGGGATTTGAGTCTCTCCACGGGAAGCCCTGCAGCTAATTCACTTATTACGAGGGAGAAAAAGTGGGAAAACAAGCTGCTGCTGCTGCTTAATGCATGACTCACAAACACGCTCTCAGACAGAGGGGAGACCCTCAGCTATTTATAGAACCTGCCCTGGTTTCATCATTGGCTATTTATAAACCGGGCTGGAACCAATTAGGAAAAATATTTATATCTCTTTTTTTTGTACTACAAGACCTGTATGGTGGACAAATCCACTCACACTCATTCACACACTACACATTTGAGCCACATAATCTACTGTATTCAATCCTAAAACGGAGTAAAGCCACATCTCAGTTTTTTGGCGCACACACACAAAGCTCTATTATTAACAGCCAATGAAATGAATGCGGCTTCTATAAATAACCTGAGGGAGACCTGAGGCTCGTGCACTCCCAGTCAAACAGATGGCTATTGTTCAAGGGCGTGGACATAGAGAGAGCTACTGTTTACAGCTGGAGAGAAATCCGCCGTATTTAGAGGAGTTTAAGTCGAGCCATCGTTCAGGCATTCATTTTGGTCTCGTTTAGTTTCAGAGTGTGTTCTATTGTAGATACTATGGCTGATATTTGATTATTTTACAGTGTCTGCCTTTTTATCAGCCGATATCGGAACTTACTGTTTTTACCCTGAAATAAGCTCAAACTGAGCTTTAAAATGAGCCCTCCCACAAGTCCCCAGGCCTCAGGGGAGCGGAGAATTTTTGCCGTGAAAATCGGTCACGAGTTAGTACAGTACACCAAGGCTCCATTTTAGGGCCAATTCTGTTTTCATTGTACATGCTGCCATTGGGCTCAATTTTTAATAATACAGAAGTACAGCGTTCAGTTTCACTGCTTTGCAGATGATGTACAGATCTACTTGCCTTTGGACAGTAAAACTGACTCATCTGCCACTAACATGTCTTAAAGAAGTCAAAGAGTGGATGTTGCTAAAATTTCTCAATCTGAATGAGAAAAAGTGTGAGATAGTGTTTTTGGTGAGCCTGACCTCACAGGCCTTGCCCTTGGTTCACCTGCGTCTCACTGCTGTTTATCCGCCAAAAGTCTTGGATTTCATATCGACAGTTCATTAAAATCAAGTTTTATCCAGCTCAGATTTTTAAGTAAGGTAAAGCGCTACTTGCCTTTAAACCAGTTTGAACAGGTTGTCCATGCATTGATCACGACTCGTTTGGATTATTGTCATTCTTCATATTTTGGTCTAAAGCGGTCGTCGATCCACAGACTCCAAATGACTTCTGTTCTGTCTTCCCTTCACTGGTTACCTGTTGCTTTTAGAATTGACTTCAACATTTTATTGCTTGTTTTTCAAATCCATCCATGGACTGGTGCCACCTTATTCATCTGAACTGTTGTCTTTGCACGCCCCTGTCAGAGCCCTGCGATCCTCGGGCCAATGTTTGCTCGACTGTCCAAGATCTGATTTAAAAGTAAAGGAGATAAAGCTTTTGCAGTAGCAGCCCCTGTGGAACCCCCTCACTCTGAACATTAGAAGGCCACTTCAGTTGAGAGCTTCAAAACTCTGTGAAAGACACATCTTTTTGCACAGGCTTTTAACATAACAGCTGAGCATTTTTTCATATTTTTACTGATTATTTTTTCACTTTTCTTATCGTGTTTTATATATTGTTGTGTTTATTCTGGTTTTCTTTAATGAAAGTATTATTGTACTTTGCACTCTGTACCTGTACAGCACTTTGGGGCAGTGGTGACTGTTTTGTAAATGTGCTTTATAAATAAATTTGACCCTGACCTTGACCTGTGTTATTTTATGTTGTAGACTTTTGCGTATAATTTCGGAATCATGAGCAATAGACTTACCTTTATTGTTTTGGAATCTACTGTTTTTTTTTTCTTTCAAACGATCTTCCTCTGAAGTTCCTACTAAACATAAATATCCTGAATAAATCAACCCTATGCCCCTCATACAGCGCCTCCTGCTGTCACAGATCAGCACTGACACGTTTAGAGGCTTCATACACAGGATTGTAGACCAGACATTTTAAAACATTTTTGACCTAAAATATTAGCGGTGCATGTCGTAATTGGTTGATCAAAATCCCCAAACAATCGGCATCAGCCTGAGAAAAACCTATTCATGCTTTTCAGTCATATGACTTTTGTTGTTATGGCGTCCATTTTGAATACTGAATTAGAATTATGCAGTATTACAACATGTAACAATATCTCAACTCAGGATATAAATGA
Organism: Neogobius melanostomus; assembly: GCA_007210695.1. Classification (NCBI taxonomy): domain Eukaryota; kingdom Metazoa; phylum Chordata; class Actinopteri; order Gobiiformes; family Gobiidae; genus Neogobius; species Neogobius melanostomus. The sequence goes on along the minus strand of VHKM01000234.1, from coordinate 4,642,894 downwards.
AAGACAACTGATTGACAGTGGCATTTTTATGTCCTTTGTAATCATTGCTTAAGAAGATAACAGTAAAAACATGGCCCCAGAGGCGCACATTTATGTGAAGAAACAAGTGAGTCAGTGTTTAAGCTGCTCAAGATGTTAGCATGCTACCAGTTAGCATTTAGTTTCAACAGCTCAGCTCCGACCTCTCCAAGGGAAAGCCCTGAACCACAGACATCTGACAGAGGTCAGAGCTGAGCTGTTACTGTAGTATTTCCTCAGTGTTCATAGATGTGAGCCACACATGTGTTAATCGTGTTGAAGCCTTCGACAGTTGGTTGACAGTTGCTAACCGGTCGTATGCTAACATCTTAAGCAGCTTAAACACTGACTCAGACTGAGACTCTATTGACATGACAAACTGTAAAAAATCCCACAGAAAGGTTTTCTGTTTCCTCTTTGATGTGTTAATTTAGTCTGAAGATCTTTAGTAAATCCTGCTGTAGTTCGACAGACAGCGCTGCAACGTCTGTGCCACATTTGCTGGTTATATCATATAACGTGTGCTCTCTGGTTCCGTGTTTTAACTGTTATCTTCTTGAGCAATGATTACGAGAACATAAAAATACCATCGTCAATCAGTTGTCTTTCATTTTCATCCTGAGTTGAGATATTATTACATGTTGTAGTACTGCATAATTCTACTTTGGTGCTCAAAATGGCCGTCGGAACTATGCGTGATGCATGTATTTCGGGTAACCTATATTAGATATATTTCTATGATTGAAACCTTTACTATAATAATAAATGATTAACAAAAGGCGATTTGAGAGATAAAAAAAACTAAATTACCTCAAATTAAATTACTTTGAATGTCGACCTACAGTGCCTTGCGAAAGTACCAATACACCTTCAACTTTTGCACATTTTGTCATGTTTACAACCCTATTATTTTGATTTTTTTACTGAAAGTTCACACACAGTCATGCCCCAAAAGACTTGCTGCTGTTATTGCAGCAAAAGGGGGTTCCACAAAGTATTAAGTCATGCTTGTGCACGCCCCACTTTTCACTTTTCTATTTTTTGAAAAATAACAGAATCATGTATCATTTTGCTTTCACTTCACAGTTGTCTGTTACTTGTGTGTGAACTTTCAGTAAAAAATTCAAAATAAAATCTTTACGTTTAGGGTTGTAAACATGACAAAATGTGCAAAGGTTCAAGGTGTATTAGTACTTTCGCAAAGCACTGTATGTATCGGCTATCGGCCAATCCCCTTCATATCGGTATCGGACTCCAAACATCCATATCGGTCGGGCCCTAATAGATATTTCCGATTTTCTGAGATGCATTTGATCAAGTATCGGGATGCTGATCCTCTTCTCTCCGAGCCAAAAGTAACCACATCTGTCTAAAGTCAGTGAACGATCGCACAGTGAGAACATCTCCATGTCCTGAAATATGGGTTGCGACACCTCCCCATGGTCCCTGCGCAAACCGACGCCAAACCAAACGCCAAACAACCCAGCTTTTGTTTGTGCGCTTCATCTTTTGTACTTTGTGTTTCAGCTAGAGATGCACCGATCCAGCTTTTTTGCTTCCGATAAAGATAATGGGGGTTTGAGTATCTGCCGATATCCGATGTTAATCGATACCAAGAGACTTTCTTAACCTGGTGCTTGCCGATCCCCCGATCAGGGGCTAGGGTCAGAGTTAGGGTTTTGATTAGGGTTAGGAATGGGTTAGGGTTAGGGTTAGGGTTAGGGATTAGGGTTTTGATTAGGGTTAGGAATGGCGATGAGATGTAAGTTGTGTTTCACTCACACGGCTCTCACACATATTTTTAGAAACTAGAAGGTCTTGGCTTTCAAATGAGGTATCACACTGGCATATAGGCTGTAAACTCTCCAGCCAATACGCTTTGAGATTTGGATATGCATAACTGCTAATCCATAACCCTAAGGTGGAAGGTGGCAGGTGAAAAATTGCTGTGAGTGAAAAAGAGAATTGTCCTTTTTACTCTATTGTGAGATCAATAAAGTTGTATCTCACACATGAGATGTTACAGATCAATTATCAATTAAGTCTATTTATAAAATGAAATAAAAAAATATTAAACAAGAATCACTGGACTTTCTACATTAAATTTCCTTGGGTAATGACGGGCTTTAGGTTACATGAATATAAACAACTCACATAAAGTGATCTGATAATTACAAGTTACAACTTTTATGTTGTATATCTTTTATTCCTCAACAGCATTTCATAAACTAAAACACAAACACTGCATCCACTCCTGCAGTGGCCGATTATATTTATTACTTTAGGTGATCCAATCATAGTTTCTGTCCCAGCCTTGAATAGTTGCCTGCCGTTAGCATTAGGATTGCTGCTGCTAGCCCCATTTTGTGCCACGATTAAAAAATACATTTGCAGAGGTTAAAGGTTCTGAGCTTCAAACTGGGCTACAGCATGTCCATAGTCACTTAGATTTAGTTGGTGAAGGTTGTGGTTTTAAAACGGTGAGAGCCAAACTGGTATCAGTTCAGTATCAGATATTTGTAGATATTTTGTGCGTCCCTAGTTTCAGCTTTTGTTTGCACACATCATCTTTTGGGTTTTCATGTTGGCGTTTGTTTGCACGCTTCAGTTTTGGCTTTTTTTGTGTTTCAGCTTTTGTTTGAGCGATTCACTTTTTGTGTTTCGCCTTTTGTTTGCGTACTTCATCTTTTGCATTTTGCATTTCAGCTTTATTTGTGGACTTCAGCTTTTTTTGTGTGCTTGGTTTTATTGCGTTTCGGCTGTGTGTTTGTACACTTCAGTATTTGTTTTTTGGCATTTCAGTTTTATGTGCACGCTTTAGATTTTGTTGCTATTCCAGTAATCGCTTGTGCATTTTCATATTTGTGACTTGTCCTTCAGGGCCACCGTACGCCCCGGTGTTGCGTAACGTCGGCTGCTGTGACAGGAAGGGCGACACAAAAGTCATATTGTGTCAAATGCCACAGACCAAACGCCCGGAATAGAAAGGTGTATCGCCATTGATCCGCGCAGACACAGTCTGCCCCCTCAGCCAATGAGCGGGCACGCTGCCGCCGTTGCCATAGCGACCGCATGGACCAAGGGCACACCGGAGCCTTGAAAGTTGAGCGCACGGCAACAAGGGAGTCAAGGTCACACACACCACCCAACACCTGCAACAGTTTGGATGGCAGACTCATGGTTCACACCGGTGTCTGCGAGTGTGAGCCTGAGGGCAGACACTGTGACCCTGCTCGACGGCACCAAAATAGGACCAGCAGAATGTCACCTGCGGACATGCATTTCTTCTGTCTGTCGCAGGATTTGGTGAAGCACAGTAAAACTTAGCTTAGAGTACAAAAACGCTACGCTAGTTACGCTTCTCTCCATTCTGTTCCATTTGTATGAGGATTCACTTAGTCTCATAAATGTACATTCTTTTTAAATGATATGGTCACTGCCTGCATTTTAAGCCCTATTGTAGTCTTTCACATTGAACAAATAGTCTGTAACATTAGTGTAGCTGTTGTGGATTGAGCAGTAGTGATATAAACAGTGGTAGTATTAGTAAAGGAGAGGCCAACGGCAGCAGTATTTGTAACAGAAAAACATTGCACAGTGCAATGCATGATGTGATCCACCATTGGCATCCTTCTCTTCAGCCTTTCCTTTTTGTTGCCATACCATAGGGTGTTACTGGCCCGGGACCCATAAGGTTTTCTAAACACTCCAATGCAGCCGCCGTTCTTCGCCAAAAGTAACGCCTAATCACATATCTGATCCTGCCCATTTCTGTCCAAATCACAGAGATGCCTATTCACACTGGATTAGGATTGTCACAGGACCTCACACGGGATTAACATCACAGAGAATCTCCGCAATTATTACAAATTGAATGTGGTCCCAAGGTAAAAGTATTCCCGTCAGAATAGGGCTGTAAGTGATAGTTTGCATTACAAAAGTAATGAGTTACAAAAATCTATTAGTTTTTTCAGTAACTAAGGAATATAACAAGCCCTATTTTGCAGGAGATTAGAAATACCTGGGGCTGTCGGTAAAACTGATAATTCCTTAGGACGTCGGTCATTTTTATGGGCATTTGCATGAGATCAGCAATGTCAGTAATGCACTCATTTTCACAGACTTTTTCCCCCCGGAAATGACGGATAGATAATGACACTCAATGATGACAACAAGCCTTTTATTCATCCGTGTTGCGGGCGCTGAGGTTTGTGCTTTGCTGTAGCGACCAAAACAATTCTCAGCCATTTAAAATTCAAAATCTGACAATACAAAACAATTGTCTTTGCTTTGAAGCTCATAAGCTTTTTTGTTGAACACAGGCCAGAGAAAGCCATCGTTTGAACTAGTACCTGTCGTCCAATCTAAATAATAACTTTCCATATGCATCAAAACTGAACTTTTGCACATTTGTTTAAGTTACTACATGTTTTTCTTTAGTCTACGGTAGCCAACAAATGCAGTATGACAAATAAAATGTAAATTATGGACTAAAATTGGGCACTAGAACCCTTCAGGTGGAACAAAAACAAAAACAACATAATTCCCTCCTTCCTAATTCCACCCCAGATTGTTCACACAGTAATCCAAAATGAACATGAATGAAACTAACGTTGCGCTTCGCTCTCTCTCCCGCAGCCTGGCGTTGCACCCGGAGCGCTCCCTGGTGGCCACGGGGCAGGTGGGAAGGAGCCGTACGTGTGCGTGTGGGACACCTTCACTGTGCAGACCGTGTCCCTGCTCAGAGACGGACACAGCCACGGGATTGCGTGCCTGGCCTTCAGCGCCGACGGACAGGTAAACCGCAACGTGCCGCAGTTTAGACATCTTAGTTCTGATGTCAGGGTAAAAAAAAGGACAAAACATAACAACAAAATAACAACGGAAATAACAACAAAATTGCAGAGCACTGGCTAGTTTCTCACACTTCAACTCATTCACAAATACTGACACATTTAGTACCAGTGTGTAGCGCGAAAAGGCGACCAGATGACGTTGTAATCCAAATATGGTCATTTCCTTCCTGGGAGACGCACACACATGTTACAAAACTTTAGGGCCTTTTTTCTCCAAATAAGGTTTTTCCTTTCCACTCATGCAACAACATCTCCACTTTAGTTGCTTCTACACACTCCACACTTTCCAGTCGTGGACTTAACAACGTTTGAAAGTATTTTCCAAACTGATTTTTATTTTATATACTGTACAATCCCAATTAAAAGTTTAAGACCAGTTGAAAAATGGTTTCAATACAAATTCAGTGTCATTTTCTGTCAGGTTTTCACACTGTCATGACGTCCTGATGGCAAAGGCAAAATAACGTTATAGTTTATTAGTTTATTTGAGCAGTAAACATTCTTTTTTTTTTTTTTTTTTTTTTCAAGTGACAAGAAATACAAATGTACAGCGATTACATCTTCACAATACATAAGATAGTTAGACGTACATTTGGATGTGTGGAGGGTGTGGGAGGTGAGGGTTAAGAAAAGTAAGCTGGGCAGTGGTATATTTGAGTGTGTGAATGAGCATGTGGTTGGGGCAAAAGTAACAACGACAAAAGGAAAAAGCAAGAACAAAAGGCAATCAGGGCAGAAGTCTGTCTAAATGTATGAATGTACATGTGGTGCATTAATGTGAGGAATGAGAGCCTAGTAAATATATATGTATTGTTCATAAAAAAGAGAAAGAAAAACAAAAAACAAAATAAATAAATAAAATCCTTTCAGTGCCATTGCTGTCAGCCAGCACTGCTCTACAATCAATCTTCCCTTTCCTTCTCCCTCCTTTAATGTTATTCGCTCCGCTCTGCTTACCATCGCCATCTCCATTGTAAATGTATCTTATTTTTTGTTTTTGTTTTGTTTTTTATTCTCTTGTATTTTTTTTTTTTTCTTTTTTTTTTTTTTTCTTTTTTCTTTTTTTCTTTAGTTATTTTGATTATTATTATTATTATTATTATTATTATTATTATATATATATTTTTATTATTATTCATTTATTTATTCCCCCCCCCCCTCCTTACTTTCCGTGTAACTGCAGATTGCATAGTTGGGAGGAGAGGAAGAAGGGAAAGAAGAACAAAAAGAGGAGAATAAAAGAGATTTATTTGAGTGTCCTAATCTGTGCATTAAAAGCAGCAAGATTCTGGTTGAACTGTTGCTGGGAGGGAATATCCTTCAAGCTCCAGTCATCCTCTTGCTCAACCTGATCTTCCGTTTGTTTGTAACAATTAATTGTATGTGGATTATTATTATTATCATTATTATAATTAATGTATATAAATTTTTCTCCCTTCTTTCCCTCCTTCCCCCAGCCCCTCCCTGTTTTTTTGTTTTGTTTTTTCTTATTAATTTTATTTTATTTATTTATTTATTTATTTTTAAACAACCACGGGGTCTATATTATTTCTTTGGTTTATTATGAGTGGGAATATGGCGATAGCAACAGAGCAAAGCAAACAGTAACAAAGGAAAATTAACTGGAGACTCGCACAGTACCCGCTGACAGCAAGGATCGGCAATGACAATTTCTTTAGTATTTTAAAATTACTCACAATGATATCATTGCGTGTAATTGACAAAGGCAATCGTTGTTATATTTACCTCAGTGATGTGTGATAATGTGTGGATGGGTATCGTGTATATGTGTGTATTTGATCAACGTGTGTGGCTCAGTAGATTATGTGTGTTTATTTGCCTATGTGGCCAGTTAGATGGTAAGTATTACAATTATTAGTTTGAGATTGTGACAATTAAATGGTTGTATGCGTGTATGCATATGCGTATGCATATGCGTGGCATTCTTAGTATTTTAATTTATAGGCTAAATATTGAGTTTATAATAATCAATAAAAGGTTTCCATGATTCCATGAAATGTTGTGTTTTTCCATGATAAGATGCTGTAATTTTTGTCGTTAGAATTAAGTCTATCAGAAGGTTTTTCCAGTGTTTTAGATGAATCAAGTGTTTGGATGTCCAATTTTGAAGTATAGTTTTCTTGGCAATTGTTAGACAAGTCCATAAAGGTGTTTTTTGTTTAGCTGTAAGAGGGATTTGACTTAAGTCATTAAGGAGGCAAAGAGATGGGGAGATAGGGATTCTACAGCCCATAATGTTAAACATGCAGTAAACATTCTGCTCAAAAGGAGTGGGCTGAAGCAAGAGCTTATAAGCGCCCACCTCCAAATCAATACAACATTGACAAGATTACATAAAGCATTTACATAAAGACATTACATGACAGAACTATAATAATAACTTTATCCTATTGCAATTACATTATCAATCATACAATTAGCAGCATCATATTTTGATTTTCATCATTGTCAAAGGAGAACCAGTTACACTTCACTTATGGTTCTGAGCCTGGTCAGGTTGTTGAGCTGCCATCTTTTCTCATCAGAGAATAAAACTTTCCTCCAACTTTCAATGTCCCATGTTTGATCTCTCTCCAAAGTCCAAACAGGCAGTTCTGTGGCTCAAGGAGACGAGGCCTTTGGAGACGTGTGTTGTTTTTTGCTCTTCAGTCACAGATGTCTCTGATGGTCATTGGGCTGCAGTCTGCTCCAGTAACAGCTGACTGCATTTGGGTCGAGGATCCTCCGGCTCAGTGCTGGGGACATTTCCACTTGACTTTTTTGTCAACTGTTAAAATGGCGATCACTAGAACATTTGATAGAGCGATACTGTTTCCCTGAGGGAAGCATTTCAAGAAGGCCCTTGCAGGGTGCCATAGGCGTCATTAACAGGTTGTAGAGCTCGATTCAAGACTCGAAGTTTATATGTGGCTCCAGGAGCGGCAAAGTGCAGCCAATGGTTCTGCTACTGAGCAAACCACTTATTTTAAAGCCTTCTTCTCTTTCAGAGTAATACAAACCACAGAGTAATACAACTGGTTAGGACACACTTAATTACAAAAAAGTTTAAAAGAATCTTAGTATTTTGAGTAAACTCTTGAAGCCTGCGTAAAAAGAAGAGGCGCTGTCTTGCTTTCTTAGCAATGTTAGTAATATAAGAGCTCCAATTCAGTCATGAGACATGAGTCAAGTCAACCCAAGAATACATTTCTCAACAATCTGCAAATCAGAAACATGGACAGTAATAGGCAACTGATTCCTATTGTCACAAAAATCAATAACAAGTTCACATGTTTTTGAAGTGTTCAAACGCAATTTGTTTCCTTTACTTCAATGACAGTGGATTTCCACTAAATGCAGTGAATGAGCGCTGAAAGCTGTTACTTCAAAGATTAATTAGAAGAACGCAGGGAAGATAATTAGAAAAGAACTTGATTCTGCTCAAACCCTTAAATTAGCTTCACAGAGTAGAGGAAGATTAGAGTCTGTTTTGTAAGCACACCTGCTACTGTGGCTGTGAGGGAGGAAGATAAGAGAAAGCTCCAGTCTAATTTACAACATGACAGCACTGTGACTGAGTGGTCAGAGCTCTGCTTTTTGTCATATTGTCAAACTGAGATTCAGTGGTTTTTGTGTTTAATGCTGCTCCATGATCAAATACGGACTCTTTTCCCCCACTCACAGCATCTGCTGCTCGGTCTCATGGGGCTCTGAGTGAATGACAAAGGGATTAAAGCAATCATAATAAAATGTGAACTTTAATATACAGATACTAAGTGCACAAAATCGTGAAAAATGACATGGTGATCTAGTCTAGCATAGATTTGTAAATTGAGGTCAAATAAAATAAAGAAATGTAAATACATATTACTATCTAGATTTTTTGTGTGTGCTGATATTAACTATATGGCCGTACCGCCTTTGCTCTGCCCGATCCTGTCAGACCTCGGAAGCTAAGCAGGGAAGGGCCTGGTCGGTACTTGGATGTGAGACAGTTTGGGAACACCAGGAAGCCTGGGGTGAATGTAGTGAGTGAGTGGTAGGTGGTGGTCGGAGGGGCCGATGGCACGGACTGGTTGCCTCGCTTCCGTCAGTCTACCCCAGGACCGCTGTGGCTACAACAGTGTAGAGCTTTGAGAAACTTGGTAATACAGGCTTGTAAAGCGCAATACAAGTGTAAGGCATTATTATTATATTTCATTAGTTTTATTTCTCAAGATCAAAGAAATCGTGATGTTTTCGGCTGTTGTCAACCGATCAACCACATTTGTATGATGTCAAAGCTTGGTTAGAATTCAATATTGAATGTACAGATTTTGACATTTTAATTTAGATAAGTATTCGTATGTAAATTTGGCCTCGGAGCAAAAGGCTAAATCATTTTTGGGTATGTTTTCTGAGTATACCTCCCTTTTTAATATGCTGACGATGAAGAAACCACATGAATGATGGCTGTCATGTAATGTAAATGTAATGGACATGCCATACTTTGATAAAGGAAGTGGCTTCAACAGAGAATCCTGATAGAAATGCCAAAAGAGGCTCAGTTAGCTAACAATGTTTCTATTATTTCTATGGTTAGCGCAATTTAGCATTGATAAGTTGGTTACCAAGGGAACTGCTGGGGCGTGGTCCAATGAGAATTTTCGAGGGCGTGGCAATGGTAGAGCTTTGTTAGAAAGAAACATGCACGCTAAGGCTAACTCACTGAAAAGCACTGTTTACGCAAAATAAATGAAATTCCTGACTTTGTTTTTTATTATTCATCAGAGAAAACTGACTTGGAAATACGCCAGTGATTTGTACAAGTTTGAATTTACAACAAGCTAGCGTTAGCTAACTGTACTCAACGCCTGTCATTTGGTTTCTGCTCTCCAGTTAATATCATTGAAACTTTGCTGGTCACATTGTGTAGTTTGGCAATAGAGTTTGGGAAAATTCTCTGTTACCATGGAGATCCACCATGTTTGTGGGTGCTAGCAAACATTTCCCATCGACTAACATGAGCTAAAAACAATATAAACAGTGGAAGCTGCTGAGTCACTACATCTAACTCACTGTAGTGCCCAAGTTTTTAAATGTGAACAGTAACTCCAGTATTTTACTTTTTAAAATCACCATTAGTTTATTACTGCTGCAAATCCCATGATGCTTAGCGAGAAATAAGACCTCACAATCCTGAACTCTACATCTCAGCAGCCTAGAGGCACGATTATAATGTTTTGCCTAATGTCTACTAGCACTAAGAGCTCCGTCATGACACAGTTGTAAATGAATTGGATTTACTCACCTGCTGCTCCCTGTTCATGCGGACTAAATTACTAAATGACCGGCTCCCTCCATCTCCAACACTCCCCGCTCCATCTGTCTGCCTCCTGTACATGCACGTCAACCCCCGTGTTCATAATGAAACATGGCTGGCTATATTAGCTGCAGTTTATTAAGTGACTCATTTAGTGCCGCCCACTCACCATCTCCTGTGCATTATGCCATCATGAGCACGGCCGTGGAACCAGAAGGGGATATGTGGAGCCGCATTATGTCATTTTGTAATTAATATGTTGGCTACACCATTAAGGAACTTTGTAATGCATTGGTGAATATTTCAGTTGATCGGGTTTGACACAAGTCAAGAATTTATTTCAGGTCGGTTACAGCTGCTGATAATGACAGCAGTGGTCGATAGTGATGCGCATGTTGGGTCGTGTCATAAAAATCTTCTTTGATCGCGGGTTGGGGTGGGTCCCAAGTCCCGGTTGCCGCCGCCGTATACGCGTTCATTGTTTTTAGCCATGACTCATTCTATCATCTTGAAAGTTTAGAGGTTTTTATTGTCTGTTTTTTATCTGTGTGTTCTTTGATCTGGACCATGAGTCTGTAATAAAGTTATCTATCGATCATCATTACAGCAGGCATTTGACGTAAATATGCATTTTGCTGCTTGTGATCCAGAGAACGCTTTTATGGAGCGCAATGTCTCCTATTTTCCACAGTATGTCTGTCTGTACGCAAGTTCGCGTTACCTCTGCCCCTCTCCTGATCCCAGGACTCTGCACAGAAGGGAGAGAGAGCACGTTCATGTCAAGCTCATTTTTGTACAGAATTAAAGCCGTGGGCCATTCAGACGGATCATATTTGTAACACGTAATTTTTAATGGTTGCGGGGCGGGCCGGGAGGGGTAAGGCTGGCTCAAAACGTGGGCCCCTCGGACTGAAAAACACCCTGACCCGTGCATCACCAGTGGTCGATAATGGATTCCTGGTGGCTCCACGCTTAATTATTCTTCAATCTGTGACAATTACTTTGTGCTTTTATCTGTAAACCTGCTTCTTGTGTGACCTTGTTGGCTATTAGCGACAAAACGTTTGATGACTCTGTGGTCCCGTCCCAATATTTTAACTTTTTTTTTTTTACTTCTCAGTGTCTTACAGTTAATTTCTTTACCATTTTGTGTGAGAGAAAGAAACGGCATTATAATTCTGCACCTGGCTCAGATTCTCGTTGGATGTTGGACGGCCATTACCTGGCACATTTCAGTTCAACAGCCTTTCAGTTTGATACTGTTTGGAGTTTGAAAATGTGAGAAAGAAAAATAACAATATTGTCAAGGAACTCGCTTGTGATTGGAAAATGAGAAAAGTATAATCACAAAATGTGTTTTTATAACATGATGATGATCGGTGATGCAGTGTTTGCGTCACTGTAACATCTTTGCGAGAGTAAAGCTCGACATTGACACCAGCAAAAGGCAAATTAACGTGACCAATAGACCACAATGTTACAATTACAATTTGTAATCTGGTTACATCAAAATCTCCACTTTGCGACATAAAAAGCTCATGAACAGAAACCAACTGGGAAAATTATCATCTTTTTAAAAGAGGCTAAAGTAAAAAGTATATCTTTGGCTGCATACGTTGTCCCATTTACAAGCCTTGTAATGCATACTCCAAACAGTAGGTGGTGGTATGCAGATGAACTGTCACTGCCACTTATGACAAGGACAAGGAAGAAGGTTTGTCCTCGTCGTGTTGCTGCACACATGGTGAATTCAGGCACGAACTTCATGTTTTTGAAGCTGCAAATTATTCTTCTGTTTTCTTTTTCTTTTAATTCTATATGGAGCTTTATCAGTGTCTTTACTAAATAAAGAATTAATTATTCACAACACTCCAATGTTTTTGTGATGATAACATAACCACATGGTCCAAAGCGTTAAAAAGTCAGTTCAACAGAATATGAAGAATTAGGAGCACTATTGTAATTGGAATCTCCAAAATCAAAATGACAGCTGACGTGAGCTAGAGCTGCTGTCTCAGGAGTTTTCCAGAAGTCTGCCACAGCTCCACAGGCTGGATAAATCAAAGCAACTCAAGCAAAGCAATCGATGAAATAAACATAAATCAAGCTAACAAATTTATCAGGCTCCATTTTTATTGCTGAATTGCATCATACAGAGAATGATGTTCCCCAACTTGAAAGGGTACAACTTGGTAATGGTAATGTAAAGAGTCAAAGATCAAAATTAGCTTCATTTTCAATTCTACTTAATGTGGAGTACATAAAGAGAGAAATGGCCATACTCTCAAACCGTTGGTGCAAACAAAAAGTTGAGACTGTCCAGCCAGACTACGCACTTTCCCCAGTCCTTTACAAAGGTGTGTATAGGTGGCGGTTGGTGTTATCTCAGTCAGTTCTGAAGGGCGTGATTGACAGGTGGTGGCTTACCGTGTGCTAAAACATTAAATGTAACAAGAAATAATGCACAGAAAGCAGGAGAGGCTGGAAAGGCTAGGACAGGTCAGGGTCATTGCCCAATCAAACGACCCAACAAATAGACGAGTGTCAGGCTCGATCTCACAAACTCCTGCTTATAGACGGCCTATCTCACTGGAGGAGAGTTGCTTGCAGCAACTGGCAGTCTCCGCAACTCTGATTGATTGCACACATACAAAGGGCTTATCTCACCGGTCTGGAGACTAGTTAATAATAATAATAATAATAATAATAATAATAATAATGATAATAATGCATTGGGTTTTATATAGCACTTTTCTACTTTTCTGGAACTCAAAGACGCTTTACATTGCATTATTCATTCACTCCATACTTGGTGATGGTAAGCTACTATTGTAGCCACAGCTGCCCAGGGGTAGACTGACGGAAGCGAGGCAACCAGTCTGCGCCATTGGCCCCTCCGACCACCACCAACCACTCACTCACTACATTCACCCAGGCTTGTTGGTGTTACCAAAGAGTCTCCCATCCAAGTACTGACCAGGCCCTTCCTGCTGAGGTCTGATGGGATCGGGCAGAGCAAAGGCGTGATGGTGTTTTAGTTGGAAACCAGTTGGAGACTCGAGTTGCCGCTAGTCACGGAGATGTCTCTAAGACGGCCCCTGGCAATAAGGCGAGTCTCCAGGTAGTCTCGGTGAAAACGAACAGGTTCGATATCAGTTGAGTCTCCGTGTGGTCCCCGAGAGGTCTACGCGGTCTCAAGCAGCTGTTGCAACATTGCAAATACTATTTGTTGTCCTCAACCTGTGAGACGTTTCTGTGACGTCCCTGTAATGTCTCCGAGACCTGTATGGAGTCTCTTGGAGATCTCCTTGGTATCCAACAGGTCTCGGAGACATTGTAGGGACGTCTCAGAAACGTCTCACAGGTTGAGGACAACAAATAGTGTTCATGACACAACTGCTAGACTCCGCTGAAATCAAAGATGTTCATGTTCACCGGGACTAAATTACCTGGAGACTCGCCTCATTTCCAGGGGACATCTCGGAGACATCTCCGTGATCAGCGGTAACTCGAGTCCAACTAGTCTCCAGGCCGGTGAGAAAGGCCCTTAAATCGGGCGCTCTCCTTGTTGAACTGAGCGAGTGGAATGTGTATTAAAATAATGGACTGACCTGTGTTTGCGTGAGAGAAGAAAAGAAAAGGAAGCACTTCTGCTCCGCAGCACCCACGGGATCGGCGCCTATGGTCAGGGTGAAATGGGATGAATAATAGACATTCACAAATTGTCAGAGCCGAGACTCAAACCCAGAATAAAACTGTCTTTTGCCAAATTTAGTTTGAAGGGAAATGTATTTTCATCTGCTTTATGGCTTTATTTGATTTACCATTTGGGATCAATGAGTGTTGTCAACTACATTAACTTGGGGCTACTCGTTGATGTCCTTCCTTCGCAAGTAATATAGTGTTTGTGGACCAGGATAGGTTTTCTGTGAGGGATACACCTATGACCTTGGTATATCTTGATGTTTTAATATATACAGTATGTGTAAAAGATTAATCAAGACATAGTTAGTAACTCAATGGTTTAAATCAGTGGTTCCCAACCGTTATTTCTCGTGTATCCCTTGAGTCTTTTATTTTTATCCTCCAAGTACCCCCTACCTCTAGGATCTTTCCAACATTATAACAAATTGACCTATAAACTGGTTGGGAAACACTGGTTTTAATGATATAACCACCAAAGCACATCATTTCTTTCCTAATTTATTTATATCTCATGATAAATGTGTGCTTAAAACATTAGCACATCCAGATTCAATGGAGCACCTTTTCAAAAATGATGCTGACTCTGCAAACCGTTTTGTGTGCCCAGCGCCTGGCCTCGGTGGGACTGGACGCCAAGAACACAGTGTGCATCTGGGAGTGGAGGAAAGGCAAGATCCTGGCCAGCGCCACCGGACACTCCGACCGGGTGAGCCCTCCGCAAGGACCGCATCTACAGCCAATAAGAGTGAAGACAGGGTTTACAGGAAGTCATTACTCAAACTCTACATTAAAAAACTATATTTTATTTACTTCAGCCCAGAAGCCTTCAAGTTTAAGATACAAATAATACATTCAGTTGCATGTTGTTGTTTTTCTCCAGTAAATCGGCTTTATCCAGTGTAATGATTGAGTTGCCTATGTAATACAGTATTTCCCCTAATAAGCTCAAAATACAAGACACCATTTATAGATACCAACATATCACAGAACTGGTCTGGTCACGGTTTATACCTTATACCAATGAACTAATGCTACGTTATGTGTGTATATTTTAGCCTTAACTTTTATATTGTTGTTTTTTAAATTTATGGACAGTTAATTAATGAATCTCTCGACACCTTGCCTAGGGCCAACAGTGTTAAGTGTCGACATGTTTACAGATACGTGGATCAAGATACGTGTACTGTTCCTGTCAAATAACCCAACAGATTCAATTAAACTGAATAAGGAGCACACTTCTGCATTCTGTCTACGACACGACAAAAATTGGGGAATGTAGGTTGGAGCGCTTCAGCAGTAGAAGAAGAAACAACTCAATTAAACATGCTTACGCAAACTTTAAAGTGTATATGACACATTAGACACAATTTTTGCTAAAACATAGTCAACACAGGTTTCTTTCATTGACATTTGTTGTGATGTTTATACTTTCACTTCCTTATTGGACACTGACAGGAAGTGACATAGATAGAGGCAAACAATTTTAAACTGTCGCCATGCCAACCATGTTATGTCAATGGCGCTGTTAAGTGTGACGTCACACACAATCATAAGTTACTTCAGGGTCCAGACTGTTGAGAAAAAAAATAATGATAATTGATTGATTAATTCTAAAATAAATGAGAGTAAATGTAATATTTCTGTGTGATCAGATGTTTCAAAGGTGCAGGTACAGGAGCATGACTGGCGCATTTCGTACACAAGGCAACTCAATGCGCTCAATGCTACCAGTAACTACCAGGCCTTTTAGTTTGTTTTTGCTCTTGTGCTTGCTTTGTTTTACTATGTCATGTTCATTTTGTTTTTATCTGATTTTAATTTACCTGTTGTAGCACTTTGAGGTTTCTTTGAAATGTAAAGTGCAATATAAATACAATTTATTATTATTATTATTAGTAGTAGTAGTAATTCTACTGCTGGTATGTTTTTATAGAGTACCTAAACGGGCGTGCCAAAGCCTTTCCCCACCCACAAACAAAAGTCAAAAATTGCTGTGAAAGAGGCGGTCTCTGAAGTTTGGGGGTGACATGCGGGGGGTGAGTGTGTGGGCCTTGATTGACCTCGACATTTGCATTGGCACAGTCACAGCAGACAGATTACGTGGGAGGGACTTGGTTATATATCCCAGGTACAGGGGCAGGACAATTGGCAGCACCTGATGACGATGTGTGGAGCTGGTGCGGCTTATGACGTTCTGTGGAGGCCGTGGACACGTCTCCAGCCAATCAGGAAATTCTAATTTAGTAGCAGAGTTTACCCTGAAGGGGGCGCAACCCATTCGTTTTCAGGCCAAAGTTAGGATTTAAAACATGTTTGCGCTATAATGTCAGAATAATGTCAGGGACCTGTAGACAACACTATGAGACACCCATTGAGACAGTTTATCAGTAAAAAAAAAACTTGATTTGGTGTTTAGTTGCTCTTTAAGAAGGAACAAAGTAACATAGTTAAAAGATAAAAAGTCAATTTGGCATGACACTCTTCTTCTAAAATGTTTAAATATTGCATTACACTGAATAGATTTTCCTCATATAAACCTGATGATGCGGCTGTGGATGCGTCATATGCCGGCTCTTCTAACACTGCATGAAGGCGATGGGAGTGTGTGTTTTCGACTGTTCTCTCCCTGTCTTCCAGATTTTTGATATCTGCTGGGATCCATTCCAACAGAACCGTCTGGTGAGCTGCGGAGTCAAGCACATCAAGGTAACAGCACATCCGACGGAAAAAACATCCATCGCTCAGGAAGGTATTTTAGGCTCCAAAAGCTTGAGGCGCAGTCAGGAATAGAAAGGCTGAGAACTCGGATGACTTTGTACAAGTAAACTGAGAAACAAAGTGCTAATTACATCTCCATCCGCTCGGCTCAGGGCGTGAGGCTGACTCTGGCGGTCATGTGGGGACAGTCTTAGGACTGGAGGATCTCTTCTCCAAATACTTTTTTACTCTTACTTGAGCAATGGTGACCAAAGTACTTGGTTTTATTATTTGAGTAAAAGCACAGATACTACTGGTCAAATGATATTCCAATAAAAGTAAAAGTTGCTCTGTCAAATTATTGTGTAAGTGAATGTATATGAGTATGTTTTGTACTACAGTATTCAAAGTACAAAGTAAAAATAAGTTTAAAGGAACAGGCCACCGTTTTTTTGCATACTGAGATATGTTCTTACCTGAGCTCAGACAAGTTGATGTGTACCTGTCTGGTTTTTACGTGTGGGGGTGAAGTTAGAAACGACCGAGCTCTTCCATGTTTTCCCTAATTAAATACGGTTACGTGAAGAGCTACACGATCCAAGTCTAGAGAAAAAGGGGTACTATAGTGTAAGGCGTAATAATACCTTAGGAGCACTTCGACTTGACTGCACGGACATCGTAACATCTACACAGCGCCGCCTACTGTTCTGGAGTGTGCATTATTAGGCCTTTCAAATCAACAATAATGTACAAATGAACTTTTCTTCAACGTAGAGGAGTAGACAGTATTTATCTTTCAAATGTAGAGGAGTAAAAGTAAGAAGTTCTCAACAAAAATACAACTATGTAGAGTACAGATTAGGGCTGGGCGATTATGGAAAAAAAAAATCTGATCTGATCATTTTGAAAGATCTCGATTTTCGATCTTTTTTTTTTTTTTTTTTTAAGAAGAAAAAAGAAACAATAAATGTGGTCTTTCCTGGACTAGGAAGTAAACAGATGCTGTGGCCAAACTGAAAACTAGCTAACTCAGCTTAAACAAACTCCACACTTCTAGCCTCACAGTACAACAATAACATCCCCTCACAACAACAACAAAAAAGTGGAATATTGGAAGAATGTCAGAAGCAGACAACGAGCGCATCATTTGTATTTATGCAGAGCCTCACAAAGCCACGACTTACTGAGTGAAGCACTAACAACATACATGTAAAAAGCGCATTTAGATAAACACAATTAAACTTACAATTCACTGTTAGAAGTCCAAGTAATCCACCGCTGCAGCCTCAAAAATAGTCCACATGGCCCAAATAGCGATCGATAGTTTTCCTCTTCGAAGGTAAACTCTTCCTCCCAGTGCGCGCGTCCTGGTCCTCTGGCTGCTCCTCGTCTGTTTCTGTTTTGCCCATTAGACGAGTTTGCACGACTTTATAGCTGATTATACTCTTAAAATCACCAGGTCCTCTCCTCATGCTGCCGCATGTGCCATCCTGTGCTTCCTGTTTATTTGGGCCGAGTGATCCCTGGGATTGATGTGACAGGCGCTGCAGCATTGCGCTGTCTATAATTTATTAAAACGCACTACGCAATTATCGAGATCGACCTTTATTAAAATTGCGATGATATTAAAATTTGATTAATTGCCCAGCCCCAGTACAGATCCTCAAAAACTATAATTAAAGTGATAGTCTGTAAGTTTGCAAAGTGAGGGGACATAGACCAGAGAGCCACGCCTAGTTTAGAAAATGAGGAGAGCAGGAACAGAATTTTCAAAAGTAAAATGACTAAGCTCCTCCCCCTCCTCCTGACGGGACCTGACTGGCCAATCCACAGGAAAGCTTGTTTCATTGGTCAACGTGGTTTCTGATAAGTGGACTTTAAAAAATATATTTGTTATTATTTATTTATTAATTATGTAATATAACTTTTGTTGCCTCACATTTCAGACCCAGGCGCTCAATTACACATAATCTATTAAATTTGTGAAACATTTAAACTTACAGACTATCACTTTAGGGGCGACAGTGGCGCAGATGGTAGAGCGGGTCGTCTCATGATCGGAAGGTCAGGGGTTCGAATCCCGCCTCCTGAAGGTGCACATTGTCGTTGTGTCCTTGGGCAAGACACTTCACCCACATTGCCTCCAGTGTCTGCGTACACTGGTAGCCCCCTAGGAGAGACCAACAGGCCCGGTTTGAACCGTGAGGCCGTCCTTCCGTGGACCCACCACCTGCAGAAGGAGCCGTGGGGGCCGGTGCTATGTGACCTGGGCAGCTTCAGTGGCTGCCCCCACGACCCGGCAACGGACAAGTGGAAGAAAATGGATGGATGGATGGACTATCACTTTAAGTACAGCACTTAAATTGACTTTGTTACTGACCATCTCCGTCCGATACCATGTGTTTTTGTAGCCGCTTTTCTGTTGTTTATGTTCATGTCACAAAGCAGTGTCTTTCTAAATCCCATTTGTTCCATCATGTTCCAGTTCTGGGCTCTGTGTGGAAACGCCCTGACGCCCAAACGAGGTATTTTCGGGAAGACGGGCGACCTCCAGACCATCCTGTGTGTGGCTTCGGCTAAAGACGACCTCACATACTCCGGGGCCCTCAACGGGGACATCTACGTGTGGAAGGGCCTCAACCTGATCCGGACCGTCCAGGCCGCTCATGGGGTACGACTCAACTGCCTGTTACTGTCCGCTGTAGAGGCTCAGTGACGGGACAATAAACGCTGCCGTGTGTTTACCCAGGCGGGGATCTTCAGCATGTTTTCCTGCGAGGAGGGCTTCGCCACCGGAGGCAGGGACGGCTGCGTCAGACTGTGGGACACGGACTTCAAACCCATCACTAAGATCGACCTGCGGGAGGCCGAGCAGGGGTACAAAGGTACGGGAGGCCCATAGCTAGCTGGAAACCGAAAAAATAAATGTTTGAGTGTCTTCTCACAGGCACGTTTCTCCAATACCGTTCTCAAACGAAATTTTGTTTAACCGCCTTAAATGCGTATTCTCCAGTTCGGCATTACCCAAACCTAAAAGGCCAGTGGAATGCCTTTATTTGAAAGCTAAGACCCACAAAACTCATCTAAATGGATCTTTTTCCTTGTGTCGTTCCTTTTTTGACATTTCTTTCCATTGCTTTTTGCTTTTTTGTTCCGTTTTCGTCACATTTTTGTCACGTTTTTTCTCTCTTTTGTTGTGTCTGTGTAAGTTCTTTTGTTGTATTTTCATCCTTGTTTCCGTCTCATTTTTGTTGCTATTTTGTGAGCTTTTAGATTTGGTTAAAGCCAGACTGAAGAAAATGTGCTCTGTTCAGGTGGGCGTTAAGAGGTTAAGTCAAAAAGCAACTTAATGAGACAAATGTCATGAGACCATAACTCGTTTCACAAGGAGAATAGATTTTCTGAATGATTTATTATACTGGGCCCAGCCTGTCTCCAGCACAAGCATCTTGTGGGAAGAAAGGTTGGGACCGTTACAGTAGGCAAACGGATTGATTAAGTTGTTCATATACAATATATTATAATATATTCAATATAATATTAAATTATGTACGTTTTTTTTTTGTGAGAGACAGATTAAAAGTGATAAATGAAAGTTGTGCCGATTAAAGAAACTTATAACTAAAATGAGAGCAGACTGGTGTAACCAATAATGACAACTGATGAAAATATCACCAAATTTTATTACAACAATAATGACAATTGTTTAAAATGCTATTATCAGTTTAAGAATTACTAAAACCAATTAAAATGGTGCACATCGAAGAGGACAGCCGAATTCCTCGCTTGGAGTCACTGGTAGGAGGAGCGGCAGCGCTTTCCCAGCTTGGGGTTCCGGGTCCCAGCCGAGACGTGATCCGACGTAGTCGCCGCATTGCGTAGGTTAGCTCTGAGACCAGCTGGAGCCCCGTCTGGTCCCGGGTCCTGCACCTCTCCCGATCTGCCGGTGCCGCAACTGGGCAAAAGGCAAGGGGACCAGCACACACATCCACGTAAACCAGACAGCAAAGGCCCAAGGCCACTCAGTACAGCATGGTGATAGCGTCTTAGCGGTACTCACTGACAGGGAGAGCTCCTCGCTCTCCCGCTGTTTGATCTGGCCTCACAGCTTTCCCGAAGCCGCACTCCGTCCCACGCCCGCTCTCCGGTCGTCCGGTGGCAATCTCCAGCCCTGGCGCACAGCAAACACACAGGCCAGCCACGCACAACACGCTGAACACCCTCAGCCCAAGGCTTCCACTGCACCAAGCACCACCGATATGGAGGGAGCTATACTCACTGGCAAGGCAGGGAAAAACCGCCCTGCCACTGCGTGTAGTCCGTGCTGCGGTGTGGGTGTTCTCTGTGTCGGTTTCGTCTGGCTGGATTGGTGCGCGCCGGCGTTCTCACACGCTGCCCTCTACCTGTAAAAAAATCATAATAATAAAACCCTGTTCACCACAACTGTATCGGACTGTTGTGGTGAAGAGGGAGCTGAGTCAGGGGCAAAGCTCTCGATTTACCGATCGATCTACGTTCCCACCCTCACCTATGGTCATGAGATCTGGGTAATGACCGAAAGGACAAGATCACGAATACAAGCGGCCGAAATTATTTCCCTTCGCAGGGTGGCTGGGCGCACCCTCCGAGATCGGGTGAGGAGCTCAGTTACCCGGAGGAGCTCGGGGTAGAGTCGCTGCTCCTTCACGTCGAAAGGAGCCAGCTGAGGTGGCTAGGGCATCTGTTCCGGATGCCTCCTGGTCGCCTCCCTCGGGAGGTGTTCCAGGCATGTCCTATTGGGAGGAGGCCTCGTGGAAGGCCCAGGACACGCTGGTGGGACTATGTCTCCGAGCTGGCCTGGTGTCGCCTCGGGGTCCCCCCAGAACAGCTGGAGGAGGTGTGCGTGGATCGGGAAGTCTGGGCATCTCTGCTGAGACTGCTGCCTCCGCGACCCGGCCCCTGATAAAGCGGAAGAAAATGGATGGATGGATGGAATAAAAACCCCAGCTTTAAAGTGATAGTCTGTAAGATTGCAAAATAAGGAAACAGTGAGAGTGAAATTTGAAACCAAACAATCAAGTTCTCTCAAAATGAGGAGAATGAGAACAGACTGTCAAAAGTAAATGCTCCAGCTCCCTTCCCCGTCTCTTCTGACTGGACCTGACGGGCTGATTCACTGGAAAACTCGCCTCATTGGTCAAAGTGATTGCCCAGGGATTCGGATTAGTTGCTGAAATCTATATTTGATATTTAAAAATATGATTTTTTAGAATTCAATATCCAGTCCACTAGTATTTCTGCAGTCGTTCCTTATACTTATTCATAACCTCACTGTGGAAATGGATTGTGTTGCGGTTCCACATTATTTCTCGGCCGTCTCTCACCTCTCAGCCTCCACACAGAATCAGTCCAATAAAAGTCTTTCTGTCTCCTCACTTCAGCGCGGGGATTTGAGTTCACTTTAAAGCTGCCTGTCTGTCAGCGACTGAACTGACCTGGATTTGTCAAATACCAGAAGAGCCTTATGAGGTAGAATTCATTTTCGATTTGATGTATCCGAGGTGGGAAAAGGAGAGCGGCCTGGTTTAGAACAAAGCTGGAGATACTACTGGAGTGTTTTTGTAGCTTTCTCTTCTGACTGCGTCCTAAATGGAGCGTGAGATCCCTCCTCCTCCTTTCATCCTTTCTCCAGACTGTAGGAGCTAAAGGTTCCCAGGTACTGAGAAACTCTAGACCAGGGGTGCCCAAACTTTTTGTCTCCGAGGGCCAAAATGAAAAAGTGCCTGTGGGCCGCGGGCCAAACACGGCGATGTCAAGCGTGAAACACATATAACTGCAAATAATTATAACAGTTAATTAATTTTATTTTTCGCATTTGATATCTATGCAAATGCTACATTAATACAAATGTTAACTATGGCAAAAGCTTAGTTTTAGTCGAACAAATTCAACAATTGCAGCAATATAGTGCAAAATGTAAACAACAACACCACCTATATCTACAGCACCTACAGTGACTTTACCTCATTCATTTGTTAACTCAAAGGAAATGTCACATCATTTTGAAAGTGTCAGTTCAGCATAAATTCTTTTATAAGTCCATTTTTAACATCTACCTTTGTTGATGTCAACAACCTTTGCAATAAAAGTTGGAAAACTGTGAAAGTTGATGCTACAACGCTCTGTGATAAACACCAAGACACTACAACAGTGTCCTTAACTTTGCGAAAGGAGTGAAACAGCGCCCCCAATTTGACGGTAGTGGTCAAAACGTGTACTGCATCCGTATTTACCATTGGGAATGAATGGGAGAGAGTTGGTATTATGAGAAAAGAAAAGCAACGCTCACCAGAAGTAGTCTCCGAGGTGCAGATGTAGGGGAAAATCTTCATGAATCAAAAAACAGCATCGCACATAAGCTGATGTCCAAATTTTAATGATTACGTTTCGGCATTAGCCTTCATCAGATCTTTCTTTTTTCTTCTTTGAACCAAAGTGTATGTGCAGTGGACCAGCCCAGGTGGCTTAGATCTTCTCCAAAGTGTGGGTGGTACCCATCAATCAGGAGGATTGATTGACCCACATACACTTTGGTTCAAAGAAGAAAAAGAAAGAAGAGAGTTGGTATTAACCATACTTGGAGCAAAAGTAGGTCACTCTCTGGCGGGCCAATGGAATTGTTCCGGCGGGCCAAATTTGGCCGCGGGCCCCACTTTGGGCACCCCTGCTCTAGACGATCAGAAAGGTTTAATAAGAGGGAGAGATAAGGTACTTTATACATAAAATAGGCACAAAAAATGCATATATTTTAACGGGTGAAATTGATAGTTTTATTAAGTTGATATATTATAGTAGCCTGCTCCAGTATTGTTCAGGCTAACATTTTTAGTTTTAATGTTTAAGTACATCAGAACCTTTGAAAAGGCAAGGCAAGTTTATTTGTAGAGCACAATTCATACACAAGGCAATTCAAAGTGTTTCACAGTTGCAGAAAATTACAAGAAAACAGATCAAATCAATCAATAAAACATCAACATAAAGTTAATCAATTACAGTAAAAGGCAAGAGTGCAGATAAAATAAAAAACATCCTAAAACAGAGTTCAATGCCTGCCTATTCTCAATTCATCTTCTATAGCAACACATTTTACATCAAAATACATTTTTAAGGTTTAGATCAAACTGTTTTCATCGAGGACCACATATCGAAGTGTATACAGTGTGGAGGGCCAAAGATCGATGGTTAATACAGTGAAACATTCACCCCGGTGCATTTAAGAGAAACTGTGCCCCACACCGTTATGTAGGCTTGGAACTAGGGCCCGACCGATATGGATTTGTGGGGTCCGATACCGATATGAAGGGGGTTGGCCGATAGCCGATATATAGGCCGATATTTTATTAATTTAGTCATTAGTAATATGTTTTTTTTATGTCTTGTTTTTTTTTATCTTTCAAATACTCGCCTCTAGTTAAACAAATTGTATTATAGTAAAAGTTTAAATCATAGAAATATAGAAATGTATCTAGAGGGCGGGCAGGCCCTACTTGGAAACCATAATCCCAGCTCTGTTTCACAATAAAACGTTTGCTAAGATTTTATTGGTGTGGAAAGTTGCTGTAAAAAGTACTATCTTTGGAGATGTGTGAAACAAGAAGTCTGAGGACCAACAAAAATGTATCTGAGGGCCGCATTTTGGCACCCCTGGTTTAGTAGTGTCATAGTGTTTATTATAGTGAGTATAAAAGACATAAAAATAAATGTCTTAAAGATAATACATTGTTCAGACTTTGAGATATGATTTTGTAAATCAACTGCATTTTTATCTTTAAAGCTAATTAGAGGGAGATCTGTTCTTTGAATCATCTCTGGATGAGTTAAAGATGATCTATTGAAGTCAGGGCTGGCAAAAGACGCTGAAGACTTTGACGTCTTTCCAGCACTGACTTTTCTTTCATTATTACATTATGTAGCAATAGTTCTGTTATCTGAATGAGTAAAAGTGTCTGAAGAAAAATGTTTGTTCGTAATCACGATTGGGCAGACTCTTTTGGATATCTCATTTTTTTTGTCTTTGAATAAAGTCATAATAATTACTGGAAAAAACGTGAAAATTCAAATGTTGGCTTGTTTTGTGCTTCATAAATTAGGCTATTTATGATTTTAAAAATGTCAAGGCTAGAACATTTGGCGTCTGTAGGTTCAACTTTAAGTGAAGATGCCGAGGAGACTAAGTATTTTTGGAAACAGGCGTCAAAGTGACAAATATAACAGTCAGTGGTTTGACTGCTGCAGATCTCAAGAGCCAATGACATAGAAATAGTACAACAGTTTGCAAACACTTTGAACTTGTCTATGAAAACCTGCAGAGAGTCTGTAAAGATGTTCAGCATTTGGACACGGCAGGGAAATGTAAAATGTTGGGGCAGTTATCTAAAACATCCCCAGGAGCTTGTGCGGGTCTCTCAGGGATTGTCACTGTGTCCCGGGACAGTCAGAGTGCTGCCAACACCTGAGGCTCCTGTTTCTTTCTAATGGAATGTGACTGTGGTGAATGTAACATAATTCTTAAAGTTAAAGATGAAATGAGCTAAAAGAAGACCAAAGAGGCGAAGTGTGACGCTGTCGGTCACTGGCGGGACTTATTCTTCTGCCCATACCACTTCCATTTATTCTATGGCTGGTCCCGTTCAGCCTCTGCCTGACTGACTCAGGCCTGGAGCGGACACAGCGCGCTGCCCATCTCAGCACTAATGAGCTTTGGAGGCTGGCGCTCTGTAGGCTGGGATACATGTGCTGTTACTCACGCCACGCACAGACACTATTTGAAATGAAGTCTTTTTCCAAAGAGTGTGATCTATAATTGGCTTGTGCTTTGCTGCTCTGTAGGTCTGTCCATCCGCAGTGTGTGCTGGAGAGCGGACCGCATCCTGGCCGGGACACAGGACAGTGAGATATTTGAGGTAAACACACGGCCATGGTATTTTCCCAGAGATATATATGCAATGTTGAAAACATTGTTTTTGATAACAAAGAAGGGGAGACTGGGCCTGGTTGAACAGAACAAAGTAAACGTTATTACCATTTTCAATTGCATAGGCTAAATACACAGGCTAAAATGAAAAAACGCATGAACTAAAATGATCTTGTACAAAAGCTTAAAGACCCTATTTTAAAATAGTCCTTGTTTTCGAGCCTCACAGTCTGTAAAAAAGAAATATCCTGCTGGTTCTAACGCTGAGGCTCCTGTGTCTCCTTCCTGATGGCCTGAGTGAGAACAGGCCATGACAAGGTGGAAAGTGTCTTTTATGTTGGGGATTGCTCTGTCCATGCAAAGATGGAGGAGGAAAGGTTGGCACGTCCCACAAGAGTATACACACATTAAAGCTTAAAGCCTCAGCTTGAGGTCAGCCTCTCTTCCTTTTTACATCCTAAATTATCTGTCATCAACGGGAAAATGGATTGTGACAATGTACCCCATGTGTGGGGCACATTTTTATTTGTTGTTTCAATTATGTTGTTTTGAGGGGCTTTTTTAAAATTAAAAATACCCAACCAATCAATGCCTGATGTGTGGCGTTCTTGTTCTAGTATCTGTTCATGTCCATAGTGTTTTATTTTGACGCGCGTGTTCTGTCCTTGTGGTTTTACTTTACTTCTCCTGTGTTGACTACTCGCCCTGCCCTAAAGTGTTTCATCTGTTCCCTGATCCTTGTGTATTTAGACCCCTCTGTTTTCCCCTTGTCTTTGTTGGTTCATTGTGTGTTTGGACTCAGTCCGTATCTGCTCCTGCCAGTGAGTTCTTTCGTTTTTGCCTTTTTGCTTGGATTTTCCCAATAAATGTTATTTCTCTCAAAGTGTTTTGTTGTGACAGTTTTGCATTTGGGTCTTATTTACTGAAAACGTGACATTGTGAAATATGAACGTGTAGGAATACGCCCAAGGTCTATGGGCCTTGTTAAAGCTAACGTTAAAATGAATACAATCTCTCAGCTGCTCTCACATGGCTCTAGCTTACAAGCTCAAAGTTGGCTCAATACAGAGCTGTGGGCTATATGCTTAATGTCCCCACGTGACTTCCTTCTGGTCAGTAAGATCGGTGCTGTACTTCCTGTGCCCTATCTTTTACATTCAAAATTAGCAGGGTCCCAAAGAAATTAAGAGATCTCTCAGGATTGAGAAAAGGACGAGTTACTGATGGACAGTCACTGCTACGTGTTAAAAACATCATGTTCGCTGTGAATCCTGCTCCAAAGGAAACGCCAGTGCTCATAAGGGAGGAGCTTTTAGGTGTCTTTCCACATGCAGGCCCGTATCTGCCAAATGGCTCTTTCACCCGCTTTGTCGAGCTTTTCCATAACAAAGGCCAAACCGGTCTGACCAGGTATAGGTTTTGGGACTGACCTCTGGCTATGGCCAAAGCGCTGACCCATGTCTGATGTGACGTGAACAGACTGCTGGCCTCTGATTGGCAACGAGAGAGTGGACAGCCCTCACTATTGACACGCAGGTCATATGGATTTAATATTTCACAACATCATACCTGTGTGCTAAAAGGGGATTTTGCCGATTGTAGCATTTAGCCGCTGTTAGCGCAGCTTTAGCTGGTGTTAGCATAACATTTGCATGTAGCCTACCTTCATAGTATTTAGTGGTTTCTTTTCTGTTTTAATACAGCTTGGCTCCTCTGAATGATTCCATAACCCCAGAAGACAGCATTTGTCCACATTTGTTCTCATCGCGGCTTACAGAACTTTGAATGACGATCTGTACAGCGTGCTCCTCTGTGGGGGCGGCGCCCACAACAGATGTGGGTATGTGTGTGTGCTGGAAACAGAAAGGTCTGTGGGGTAGTGTCGATACTGTACGTGCACGTAGATCGTGGCGGTGCGGTCGGGTTCCGCTATGTGGAACGACGGCTTTTGTCTTGAAGCTAAAGGCTAGTGTTAAAAAGTGTGTAAACAACTAAATATAATTTAAACTACTAACAGGTCGATTCTTTTTTGCGCAGACTCGTTCAAAACTTTGCACTAGTTTTCATTTTTATTTTATGTTAGCCGCGTTAGCTTCAAAACACCCACCATTATAAACACGGAGGTTTCCTCCAGTGAAGTCGTTACGTCTAATGTAACGTTTTTAACCTGCTCCAGTCACATCCGAACTTTTACTCGCTGTCCTTTACCAAATCTTGAGCTATGGCTTCATTTCTGTGGGACCCTGCTAATTTTTAATGGGAAGAGATAGTGGGCAGGAAGGACAGCACCGGGTTTTCTGTTTAGGCGGAAACCACGTGGGGTCACTGTGCATAGAGCCCATGGTCTTTGACTTTTTGTTAAATATCAATTACATCATACTCACACTTGGTCTGACCCTAAACCAGACAGATCACAATCGCTGTTGTGTTTACTTCTGCCATTTTCAAAGGATGTTTTGTTGAATGGTGAGCAAACAGCTAATGTATTAAGCATGTAGCGCAGTTTGTTTAAATCATAGATCTGGTACAGCGCAAGGGAAACAATGCTCTGTCTGTGAACATGATATTATGATTTAGTGGCCATACCGCCTTTGCTCTGCCCGATCCCGTCAGACCTCGGAAGCCAAGCAGGGAAGGGCCTGGCAGGCTTGGATGGGAGACCGTTTGGGAACACCAGGACGCCTGGCAAATGTAGTGTGTGGGTGACTGGTTGGTGGTGGTGGCTGATGTGCGCAGACTGGTTGCCTCGCTTATCATCACCGAATATGGAGTGAATGAATAATGCACACAATTGTAAAAGCGACTTTGAGCCTCTGGAAAAGCGCTATATAAGACTAATGCATTATTAATTATCATTATCATTATTATTATTATTATAGTACATTCATGTAATTTGTTCATCTTAATAAATCCTTTCCGTAGTCCCTCTGGGGGTAATACAAGTGTTAATGGGATGATTGGGGGGTCTTTCATCTCACCCTGGTGTCTCTGGCCAGAAAACCACAATTGCAACTTCCCTGCCACCGGGTCGGAGTCACCAATACACACTAATGGAATGACGAAGAAGAGGCTAACGGGCAAAGCTAACTGCGGGCTAGCGCCACTCAAACAGTATTTACAGCTGAGTTTGTGTGAAGAAAAAAATATCTCCATTAATTGGATGTACAATATCCCTCTCTCGCTTTGTCTTTTCTGTCAGCGTCTCACGGACAATTAATGAGTAAAAAACCGCAACATGCTCTATGGCCTCTAGGGGCATGAGTTACTTAGTACTGCTTTAACTTGATGTTCAGTAACAATTTCAAGTCGCAGTTCCCCTAGTGTTGCTGTTAAAACAACATGAGACAAGCAGCCCAGGTCTCCCCTGCAGTTTAGAACCGTTCACCATATAAGTGGACCATGTGGCTCAGTTTGTACCATCTGGTTCTGTGTTTGCAGGTGATGGTCCGTGACCGGGACAAGCCCCTGCTCATCATGCAGGGCCACAGTGAGGGCGAGCTCTGGGCCCTGAGCATTCACCCCAAGAAGCCGCTGGCAGTGACGGGCAGTGACGACCGCTCGGTCCGGTAAGATTTCTAGGGGTCTAAACTACATGATTTTTGCTGTTCTCAGGCAACATTTGATCTAAATGAGGCCAGACTTGATTCTTTTTGGTGCAAATGGGTTGCAATGTGCAGTGGAGGAATATATTTAAAATATGCAACACGTCAACTATCGACGCTAAAGCACCAGTGTGGTTTAGGAAATCAGAAAAAAATCTCTGGAGCAGCCTTAAATGCAACCGTCACCGTCGTGTGGACTAGTCATGCTCTTGCACCACCGGGTAAGTTCTCTTCTTCTGTTCGTCTAGTATTGATAAAATGAGGAGCAGAGTGCACTTCTGACTCGAATCTGAAAGTTACGGCTTTCTCATTCTTACGGCCTGTGACCGCTCAGGCTTAATGCTGCCTTCAAGTGCTCTGTTAAAGATGATCCTTTCCAGTTGGGAAGTGGAAATTGCGAGTGCATTGTGTTCAAGTGTTTTGTGTCATAGTAAAGTGAAACATTCAAAAAACACACACCAATTTACTATAATCAAATCAATGTACGTGAGCAAGTCATCTACAAACCGCTGATCTACTGCTACTTTGTATCTGCTTAGATCGACAAAACATAAAGATTGGCTTTTTTTTTACAAGTTGAAAAAGAGATAAGTATAGCTAGTAAAACTGAGTATAGCTAAATTGCTAGATGCAGCATCGGCTTCATAACAATCAGCTAAAAAACATAAAAATGTCATATCACTGCTCTCATATGTTGAAAGGTTATCTCATCAAAATTACTATCTCCCAGTTTCCCAGTGGGAAATACGACATGGGGTGGCGTTCATGTGCAATTTTCTACTCGACAAGTGGTATTTACCATAATTACGAGACCACAGAGGGCTTATGCTGCCCAAGTTTAAGTTTTACGGCCGGTCTGGGTTCTTCTGACAGACGACCTCTTCACTTACGAAATAAACGTGCCAGATATTCCAGCGGGAGAAATAGCCTTTTTGTGACCATGTCCAGCAACGACAGCTCATCAAACTCTCGGAAAACGGCAAGACAGATGGTAAACGACGTCTTACCTTGGTTTAAAAGTTAGCAGGCGGTGTTTTTCAGCTCGTTTTTCATCTTTGAAAGAGGAGAAACAGGCCCCACTCCATTAGTTTCTTAGGGAGGATAATGTCTAGTTAGTAGCAACAGTTGCTATGACGTATGATTGGACAATGACCGTTTTGGGGCGGGGTTTTGCGAAAGGTCAATTGGCGGGAATTTCACCTGGTAATGATAATACTGTTGTCCCTTAATGGCTTCATGCAAAAGAATTAATAGCGTCTTTCACAGTAGCTAAAATGCATCAAGGGTTGTGAAGCGAACCAAACAAGCGCTCATTTTGCATTGGGGTCTATGATCTAAGCCGCTTCGATAGTCAGTCTTCGAATGTTTTCTGCAACAAAACAAACAAATGCCAAGGAACTAAGAACGATACAGTAGGTGGTGGCATGTGCCTTAGTTTGTCTCACAGTCAAAAGAAGAAGAAGAACAACAAGAAGAAAAATCCAAGCACTGCTGTTGGGGCTTGTGCTAATCGGACTCTAGATATCCAGAGAGAGACTTTTTATCCCATATCAAGAAAGCAACGACGACGTAATGGAAAGGCCCCAGCTGAACGGCTTGACTAAACAGCAGTCCACCCAAACAAATAGCAAAAAAAGGTTTTCAAGAGATCTAAGCCACAGAGAAGGCTCATCATTACAAGATCCTGCATAAGTGACAACGAAATCGTGTGTGAGAGCACGCCACCTGAATTTACGTAAGTCAGCACACAAGTAAATGTGGTTTGTTTGTCTAGCTTTGCGACGTCACTAGTTTGCGTGGACGGAAAGAAAATGAATTCATATTCGAGATGGAAAACTATAATTGCATGTACCAAATTGTCCAAAATAAATGAGCATTTAGAGTTTACGAATTGAATTATTTCTCACACACCCTGGACATAAAGCAGGCCATATACCCCGTAATTTGTCTTGTTGACCCACATGTAGAATGTGACTGTCTGTGGAGAAATCAGAAACGGACCCAGTGATTAGTAACTATACTACAGCATGTGAACACGGCCACTATTACGTAACGATTTGTGTTTTACCAAGCCCGTCCAAAGCACGTTTGCAGCTCCCCGTGAGAAATCCATAGGGACCAATTATGTCTGAAAACACTGTCGGCTTCACTGAGGTGGAGATGTAAACAGTGGCAGAATAATGAAAGCTCTAACCGCCCGCTGAGCGCCGCTTGCTCTCAGCGCAACTCCGCTTTGAATATCTTCTGTGATTGCGGCTGTGGAAACATCTCTGCACTGGTAAAGAACCGTTTCATGTGCCTTGAGCTTTTTAAGGTATACGTCATGGAGAAGAAGTGAAGTTTGCCAAAATAAAGTAGTCAGGGGATGGGGTTGTTTTAAAAAAAACAATATTTTGCCTTTGATCTGAAGCTAAAGTCTCTTTGATGAGGAGTGAAATAATACTGACACTTTACTGACATTTTTACAGCGCTGCAAAAATGCTCTTGGACAACTAAGAGCTTAGACAAACCTTACACCAAAGTATTTTCTTTAAAAAGTTATCAAAATGTTACGGTACTTTTTGACAACAGAGTTACCATTGGGATTAGATTAGTGATTTACAATGCTGATTTTAAACACGTTCAGAAGTTCAGAAGCATTTTGAGAAAAATTTAAAGATTTAACTAAAACAGTGTCACGTGTATTCCAGTGAACGTATGCCGAGGGTGCTGAGGTCTTCTATGTGGGTGCTCACAAAACATGACATTTTCAACATAACACACATAATGTGTTATAGGTAAACGTAGGTACGTAATATGCTGATCCAAACTGCATCCCAGCGCATGGAACAGCACGGTGTGGCGGACGAGGGCGCGCTCTGGACCTGCTGTTCTCTCCTAGAGCCACGTATATTACTATGAACACTATCACACTGTTTATGTTAAAGTTGAGCTTGAATATCAGGCTGATGCCCACACCTCAAAAAACTTAAGAGAAGGGCAACAACCTCATGAGGAAAATGAACTTTATACCGCTGTTGTGTGTAATGTCCTCATCCAGACTTTGGCTCGCTGCTTTGGCTCAGTCTGTTCGTGTTCTTTGGGTTCAGCCACGCACACGTCGCAGTATCAAAAGTTCATGATAATAAGCGCTGATTTCTGTTCAGAGTCAGAGGAGCAGTGTCTGACTTAATAACATCAGTCGAACTTCAGCTCATTGATCAAATTTAGCGAATGACTCTAATAATGACCCTTGTTCAGGCTCAGCCCGATTCCTGCTGTCACTGATCGTGCGCTCTGATGGTCGGCCGCATTAACATCGCACTGGGCCTCGGGCAATACCCCGTTCTTTAGTTGGACTTATACCTGTCCTACTCACTCCTTTTCACATTAATTAATGTGATGTCCTAGGAATGTTTGTAGAGAGAACAAGTTCTTCTTTGATTTGGTGGCTAACATCTTTGGGAGTGCTTTGCTCCAGTACTTCCTGTTCATTTTCTATGGAGATTACTGTAGCTAAGGGAACAGTGAGTTCCTGGCAGATCATACTTAAGAGCTTTATGTAGGATGTAAATACTTCAGTGGAGGAGACGTGTGTGTTTTTAAAGGTACAGTAGGCAAGTTTGAACATCTTGTTCTTTCGGTCATAACCCAGCTCACATGACAGTAGGTGAAAGTAAGAACAAAGTTTGACTGGTAAATCAAGAGCTTTGCCTTTCAACTCAGCTCCCTCAGATACAGCGACCACATCACTGCTGACGGATTTGGAGGTGCTGATCCTCATCCCAGCCGCTCCACACTCGGCTGCAAACCGCCCCAGGTGCAGCTGAAGGATCTGTATGATAAAGCCAACAGGACAACGTCATCTTTGCTGGGTTTTCTCTGTCTTGTATTGATATAAGACAGAGAAAACATAAAATAACTAATGAAAAATCTGACATTTCGTAAGAACACACCATTAAAGACAATTGTCGCTTACAGGTACTGTATGCTCACAGTGGATAAAGTAACCACATGTTTTACTTAAGAAAGAGCACTGAGGTCAAAATGACTGTGTGATAGAAGTACAGTTACGTCTTTAACCGCTCTGTATTGACTTGCCGGTTACGGTCTGTCTCTCCTTTCAGCTTGTGGAGCCTGGTGGACCACGCCCTGATCGCCCGCTGCAACATGGAGGAGGCGGTGCGCAGCGTGGCCTTCAGCATGGACGGGGCTCAGCTGGCCCTGGGCATGAAGGACGGCTCTTTCACCGTGCTCCGAGTCAGGTGACCAGCGCGCGCCGCACATCCACAACCCAACCTCCGGGCTTTGGGTGTTCGATCAGGCTCACGCTCAGCAGCTGGGTTTTTATTGGATTTTTGGGCTCCGCAGGGACATGACGGAGGTGGTCCACATCAAAGACCGGAAGGAGGTGATCCATGAGATGAAGTTCTCCCCCGATGGGTCCTACCTGGCTGTGGGCTCCAACGACGGCCTGGTGGACATCTACGCTGTCGCACAGAGATACAAGAAGGTACTTACGACGAGTGGATTTTGGGGTCTTATACTGATTTTAAGGGTTTTTTATTGCCCATAGCCTATTGTTAAAAATTTACTACTATTTTTTTTACGAACATATAATAGCATTTCCGATATTCTCCACAATGCAAGTGGCCCTAGCGGTAAAAACAATCGCTTTATTGTATAGACTTGAGTGACTTATTGTGTTCAATAAATTGAATAAAGTTCTCAGTAAGTCATGCCTAAAATCTGTTGTGCGGTTGGATGTTTCCATTTTGTCGGAACTTCAGCTTCAATCTTGTAAACTGAGTAAGTTAATGATTAGAATCGACGTCTGCAGATCTAAATAAATTGTGTGGATTATGTTTTAACATTTAACGTAACTGTGCCAGACACATCAGGCGCCAAACTAGGATTTATTTTTCTTTAAACATAAGATGAATTGTTAATCAAACTTTTTGATTTGATGACACATGTTAGCTTAATCATGCGAAGCTAAATCTAAAGCCGAATACACAAGAAAGAACGTCAACTAAGAGCTTCTAAAACATTTTCCAGTCAGCATTACGTTTACCTTAGATCATGATTATTATTAACATAATTGCGTGAAATTCACCATAAACGACTTATAATAATAAATAAGAATAAATGTCGAAAAATGCTTAAAGGTGCTCTTGTCCAAACTTTGGACTCATTGCAGTTAAACATTTAAACAGATCTTAAACTTTAGAAAACTGATGAAAAAATGACCTGGTGTGTCAGTGAGATCGGTCTACAGGTCCCCGTACTCCAAATCTGGACATTTAGTTTAGGGTTGTTACTCCAGGTACCTCTTGGCAGTTTGTACAAACATTCATCTAGACCAATTAAGTCCAGTTTCTGTTTATATCGGACTTTTGCCTCTATGGGCAGATCATCATTGTAAGCAAATAATGAATTAAAGGGCTATTTCAGGATTTTTGACATAGGGCCTCATTTCCTAATTATCCAGAGTGTTGTTGATTTCTGGAGATTTTATTTATTTATTTTTTAATTCATGCAGTCAGTCCTTATATTTGAAGAGTTTAGTGGTCTAGGCTAGTGCTAGGCTAGTGCATGTCTATGGTAACTAGTAGCCTGCATTAAAAACAGTCTGACCCAAGCACAGTGCACCTGAGGCAAATCACTTATAACACCAGACTAACCATATAAATGTCTGTGTTGACTGAATCATTTTTGTAATATAACCATTTTGCATTTAAAATAACTTATATTTGAGCAGCATCAGCTTCCTGGTTGTAAGCTACGCAGCGGCGGAGTGATCTGCTAGGTTACCGGCTCTACAGTAGTTTGTTTACCTGTGGCCGGCGTTACTACACATGGAATTCACAAAGGAGCTTTCTACAAATCAGATATGGTAACGTTTGGAGAACTAGCCCATGATCTTGAAGACGTTTTTAATGCAGGCTACTAGTTACCATAGACATGCACTAGCCTAGCACCACTAAACTCTTCAAATATAAGGACTGCATGAATTTTAAAAAATGTAAAAAATCCGGAAATATTCATATTATTATGATATGGACCATTTCAACCGCTGGAAAGTTGACGATTTAAAGTGTTTTTGTAGAGGCCGTGGAGCCTGTTGCAACATGAGCTTAAAGTCCATGATCACAACCAGGACTGTGCACGGCGACAGACAGAAACGAAAAGAAGAACTGAACTGCCGTTGTAAAGTAATTAAAGATCTATAATATTCTTGGAAGTGGAAGCAAAAAAAAATCAACTAAAAACATTCCGACTACTTTGAGTCTCCTCTGTCTGTCTTTGCTTGTGTTGAATCTTTTATAAAGGCTAATGTCTTTACAGTGCAGTTGACCGAGTCCTTTTCCCCCGTGTAGGTGGGAGAGTGCAGTAAGTCCAGCAGCTTCATCACTCACATGGACTGGTCCCTGGACGGAAAAGTCCTGCAGACCAACGACGGAGCGGGGGAGCGCCTCTTCTACAGAATGCCCCGTGAGAAGTGCCATTGACTTTTTATTCATGAGATGTTGACGTTAACGCACAGGAAAAGTGTGTAGGATGTGCTCCTCCTGCTTTAAAAAAAAAACGTGTAGAGTTGTCAAATCTGTAAAAGTTGCTGATGTGGCTCAATGTTTTTACACAAAGACTCCATCAGACTTCCGCAGGTAGATTAAAATCTGCATGTGCCGCGGCTTCAGAAAATGTGCAGTGGCTGATTTAGAGAGATCTGACCTTCTGATCACGGTTGTGTTCTGTCTCCAGTGGGGAAGCCAGCGCTCTCCAAAGAGGAGGTCAAAGGGCAGCGCTGGGCCTCCTGGAGCGGCGTCCTGGGCCCGGAGGTCAGCGGGATTTGGCCTAAATACTCGGACACGACAGAGGTCAACGCCGTGGACGCTAACCACTCGGCCGCGGTGCTGGTGTCGGGAGACGACCTGGGCCTCGTCAAGCTCTACAGGTTCCCGTGTCACAGGAAAGGTGGGTCGCTAACTGCGTTTCTGTCACTGCATTTTGACGGAAATACCAAATGTCGAAATGTCGCAACTAAAACCTTTCATTCGCATAAAGAAGTTGATCCGTTCGCTTTTAATTTTTGCGAATAAGCGTTAATGCGCATTCTGAAAGATGGAAACCGATTTATTGCATAAAGTTTGGCGTAGCGAATAAAAAGAACACGTGAGAGAAGAAGAAGAAAAGTAATCCATCAGATAACACATAACTGCACTGTCTTTGCTGCAGCGTTTATGCTAACAGCGCTAACAACGTGCAATGCAACTATGAGATGCCGACGCTCCTGATTTTCATTCGAAAACGTAGAAAACAGACTATGGAATCATTTTTGTTTGTCCAGCATTAACAGCACTGTGAGACTTCAGAGTATAGTTAAGACAGTTTTGCTTAGCGTTAGCGTGTATGTCACCTAAATCGTTGTTTCCCAACCAGGGGTACGGAGACCCCAGGGGGTACGCAAGCATTTGGCAGGGGTTCCTTGGAATTATTTCAGATTAAAAAAAAGATGAAATAGAATTGTATTCCAATGTTATTATTTTTAAAGTTAATTTTACTGGTATTCTCCTGTAAGAGATTACTCATAATCGGTACTGTAGTACAGCGGTTAGCACTCGTGCTTCACAGCTAGAAGGTCCAGGTTCGATTCCCACCAAGGCCGGGGCCTTTCTGTGTGGAGTTTGCATGTTCTCCCCGTGTCTGTGTAGGTTTCCTCCGGGTACTCCGGTTTCCCCTACCACTAAAACATGTACAATAGGCCAGAATGAATGAGAGTGTGTTTGAGAGTGCGCAGGGGGACGAAGGATGGAAATTAGCCCAAGGCTACAATCCGGAGTGGCTTGTTTACATGCATAAGACCCATGTGTGTTCATTAACATACACTGTCCCGACAACATAAATCAATGAATGAATAAAATAAAAAAGTAAATATAAGTTTAGTTGATCATTCTCTAAATAACTGGCAGCGCCCGCGAGATAAGGGGTACTTTGAGTTCAAATGTAAGACTTAAGGGGTACACGAGACAACAAAGGTTGGGAACCACTGGCCTAAATGAACATTTATTCATGGTAAATGCTCTCAACTTATATAGCGCTTTTCCACCTTCATTAGGCACTCAAAGCGCTTTACAGCAAGGATCCACTCACCCATTCACACTCTCATTCATACACCAGTGTACGCAGACACTGGAGGCAAGGAGGGTGAAGTGTCTTGCCCAAGGACGCAACGACAATGTGCACCTTCAGGAGGCGGGATTCGAACATTCGAATCCCGCCTCCTGAGACGGGTCATGAGACGACCCGCTCTACCATCTGTGCCACCGTCGCCCCATGACATTACAAGTAAAAACAAGTAACTCATTCCAAGAAAACAAGAACAGAAAAAGTTTGCACCTCGAGTGATATCAAAATTCACAGTGCGCCCTCTGCTGGGTAAATGTTGCAATTGAGCTACTCAGCCGCTTGCTGTAACCAGGTAACCACCACGGTTCATTTGCAAAAACTCTTTGATAGAAATGCATGTAAATGTGCTTTTGTTATGCCAATTTTAGAGAGATTCCATCATTTTCTATGATGGAAACGCAACTACTGTCACGTGCTGGTTGTTTTTACACCAGCGATGCCAAACATGCGGCCCGTGGGCCAAATCCGGGCCACTGGAGTCTCAATCCGGCCTCCAGGGCACTTCTCATTTCATAGATTATATTCCCTAATATGCTAGCACAATGTAATGGACATTGTGCTAGGATTTGAAGTCACATCACATATGAAGCTAACATATACTCATTTGTGATGTAAACATTCCAACAGTCGCTTAAAGAAACACTAAAAGATCATTCTGCTCATAGCAGAGAATGGATTTGTTAAATATTGGTCAGTAACAAGTTCCATCAAATTTTACTTATATTATTTTTCCAAGCGATAACTAAAATGGTGAAATCTTTCTTAATCTCTCTTAATGCTGTGAAGACAGAGGGTACAGGGCAAGGGGCAACTAACTCTCTCAAGAACATGTGCAGCCTTTGGTGCGGCTCTTTTGATATTTGGTGAAAAACTGATCCCATTAAGTGTATTTATGTGAGTGATAACTTGCTATAGCAGTAGGCTACATCTGAGGCAGAATCAAGGCAGTCACACAGGATTTGTTCAAATATTCCAGGGAAAGACCCTCCAGATCCCTCTACAGCAGGGGTCACCAACGTGGTGCCCGCGGGCACCCAGGTGCCCTTTGGGGCATGCCCAGTAGCCCTTGAGACTTTTTCTAAGGTGTAAAACACCTAATTTTCTTTAATCTGATTCTTAAAAATACAGTTATTTCTGTCCTTGTGACTCAGTACGAGTTTAAAATAAAGCTATTTTGATACAATATGGGGTCAATAACCTATAAGTAAACAGTGTACGTTCAAGTCTTTAGGATTTGTTTTTAACTGGTAGCTCTCGAACAACTTAATGCTCTTGAAGTAGCCCTCGGCTGAAAAAAGGTTGGTGACCCCTGCTCTACAGTATATTTCCTTCTAACCTGTTCAATTAATATGGTTTCAGAGATTGTACAATAAAAATATGCTTTGTTGTTTGTGACCAAAAACACTGCTGTGACTCTTTGAAACTCCTATTTTATCCATTGGTTCATCATAATAAAATGTCTGGACACACCCCTGACTGAAGTCCCTTTCAGTCTCAGATGGAGGTTGGGTCCACTGTACATGTTTTTCGATTATAAGATACAGTGAGGAAAATAAGTATTTGAACACCCTGCTATTTTGCAAGTTCTCCCACTTAGAAATCATG
The DNA here is from genome assembly GCA_007210695.1 of Neogobius melanostomus. Taxonomy (NCBI): domain Eukaryota; kingdom Metazoa; phylum Chordata; class Actinopteri; order Gobiiformes; family Gobiidae; genus Neogobius; species Neogobius melanostomus. The sequence goes on along the minus strand of VHKM01000234.1, from coordinate 4,603,987 downwards.
GAGGGGTCTGAAATTGTCATCGTAGGTGCATGTCCACTGTGAGAGACATAATCTAAAAAAAAATAATCCAGAAATCACAATGTATGATTATTTAACTATTTATTTGTATGATACAGCTGCAAATAAGTATTTGAACACCTGAGAAAATCAATGTTAATATTTGGTACAGTAGCCTTTGTTTGCAATTACAGAGGTCAAACGTTTCCTGTAGTTTTTCACCAGGTTTGCACACACTGCAGGAGGGATTTTGGCCCACTCCTCCACACAGATCTTCTCTAGATCAGTCAGGTTTCTGGGCTGTCGCTGAGAAACACGGAGTTTGAGCTCCCTCCAAAGATTCTCTATTGGGTTTAGGTCTGGAGACTGGCTAGGCCACGCCAGAACCTTGATATGCTTCTTACAGAGCCACTCCTTGGTTATCCTGGCTGTGTGCTTCGGGTCATTGTCATGTTGGAAGACCCAGCCTCGACCCATCTTCAATGCTCTAACTGAGGGAAGGAGGTTGTTCCCCAAATCTCGCAATACATGGCCCCGGTCATCCTCTCCTTAATACAGTGCAGTCGCCCTGTCCCATGTGCAGAAAAACACCCCCAAAGCATGATGCTACCACCCCATGCTTCACAGTAGGGATGGTGTTCTTGGGATGGTACTCATCATTCTTCTTCCTCCAAACACGTTTAGTGGAATTATGACCAAAACGTTCCATTTTGGTCTCATCTGACCACATGACTTTCTCCCATGACTCCTCTGGATCATCCAAATGGTCATTGGCAAACTTAAGACGGGCCTTGACATGTGCTGGTTTAAGCAGGGAACCTTCCGTGCCATGCATGATTTCAAACCATGACGTCTTAGTGTATTACCAACAGTAACCTTGGAAACGGTGGTCCCAGCTCTTTTCAGGTCATTGACCAGCTCCCCCCTTGTAGTTCTGGGCTGATTTTTCACCTTTCTTAGGATCATTGAGACCCCACGAGGTGAGATCTTGCATGGAGCCCCAGTCCGAGGGAGATTGACAGTCATGTTTAGCTTCTTCCATTTTCTAATGATTGCTCCAACAGTGGACCTTTTTTCACCAAGCTGCTTGGCAATTTCCCCGTAGCCCTTTCCAACCTTGTGGAGGTGTACAATTTTGTCTCTAGTGTCTTTGGACAGCTCTTTGGTCTTGGCCATGTTAGTAGTTGGATTCTTACTGATTGTATGGGGTGGACAGGTGTCTTTATGCAGCTAAAGACCTCAAACAGGTGCATCTAAATTTAGGATAATAAATGGAGTGGAGGTGGACATTTTAAAGGCAGACTAACAGGTCTTTGAGGGTCAGAATTCTAGCTGATAGACAGGTGTTCAGATACTTATTTGCAGCTGTATCATACAAATAAATAGTTAAAAAATCATACATTGCAATTTCTGGATTTTTTTTTTACATTATGTCTCTCACAGTGGACATGCACCTACGATGACAATTTCAGACCCCTCCATGATTTCTAAGTGGGAGAACTTGCAAAATAGCAGGGTGTTCAAATACTTATTTTCCTCACTGTATGTTAATTTAGTTTTCAAAAGGGAAATCCACACATTGTTTGTCTACACTCCAGTCTATACTGTGTGTGTGGGTGTGTATGTGTGTGTGTGTGTGTGTGTGTGTGTGTGTGTGTGTGTGTGTGTGTGTGTGTGTGTGTGTGTGTGTGTGTGTGTGTGTGTGTGTGGTGTGTGTGTGTGTGTGTGTGTGTGTGTGTGTGTGTGTGTGTGTTGTGTGTGTGTGTGCGTGTGTGCGTGTGTGTGCGTGTGTGTTGGTTGTTCAAATAAATTGACTCCCATCCTGATGAATTGTGTCGTCAAGGTGCCAAGTTCAAGAAGTACAACGGTCACTCCGCCCATGTGACCAACGTGCGGTGGTCACATGACCTGCAGTGGGTGCTGACCACGGGGGGAGCAGACCACGCCCTCTTCCAGTGGAGGTTCTTCCCGGAGTCGGTGATGAACGGAGGACTGGACATCAACGTACAAGGTGAAGAAGGCGACTCTGATCTGTCGTCTGACTACTTTTGTGAACGCAGATGATTCATAACGGTTTGTTAGTGTGAATAAGGAGCTGAGGTCTAGAAACAAAGTCTGTTTTAGGTTTTCCTCGCTCTGTCAAAAGTATTTTCTGATTCCCCATTAGAATGTTAAAAAGATATTTGACATTTATTTATACAGACATGAGATATATAGGAATATTTTAGATGTGGCCCAAACTAATTGTGTCCTTTCAGTCCTGCACAGTCACATCCTCCGCTGGTCTTTTGCATTTAAATTGGAGACTTTCTGTAATTCTTCTTCACTCTGGTGTGTGTGTTAGGCTGCACGGTCATGGTTCAGTGTCTGCAGTAAAGGTTGTGCCGGTGGCTGCATTAGATATAGGGCTCTGGGTGGATTCGGAACATGGAGATTGTGGGCGATACTGAAGATTTAAATGTCATTCTATGAGGAGAAAGAATTGAGGAAACCTATTGACCCGACCTTTATAACCATTCTAAATGCCGTGGGTTTTTTATAATGGGCTGTACCTTTCCTTATTTGAAATGACTTAAGGCAAAGGTTGCAAAATTCTGGGAATTTACAACGTGGGAAATTTCCCTTAGGAATTAACAGGGAATTAACACAACTGAAAGAAACATTTGATTTGATAAATACAGACTAAAATATCTATCTCTACAGAGATGAAAAGTCTCAAATAAAAATCATTTTTGGGATGTCTGACACCAGGGTTGGAAGAGGACAGTATTTTGTACATGTTTGTATTTAACATATATTCATCATTGTAATACAGCTGTGTAGTATTACGATATTATATAGTTTTAAAAGTCTTAATTTAGGTCTGTTCTGTTTAATGCAGCTCTGTGTAAGACACAGGCCCCGCCCACGCCTTGTACAGTATTGGTCAGAGTCTGTCATGATCTGAGTTAGAAACAGGTGAATTTAACCCATCACAGTATAAACTTTGCAGTTTGTCCCAGCGCTCATTAGGGCTCATATGGGCAAAATTTCATATCTCGATATTCATGCCAGATATCTTGATATCGATACGATACAATGTAACTATGTGTTAGGTGAAAACTAAACGTTTTTCAGAAAAATATAAACACAATACAAAGAGTGCAGTTTCACTGATGAAAATCTATATCGTTTATAATCAATTATAATGTTTTGAATGTTCATATCTCGATATCAATAAGATAACGATATATCGTTGCTTTTTCAATATTAATATCTTGAATGTTCATATCTCGATATCGATATGATAACGATATATCTTTCAGCCCTAGCGCTCATTAGAAAGAGAACTAAGCAGAATGTAGGTTTAGGAAAGTTGTGTTATGTTTTGACCTGTTGATATGGTCCTCGCTAATAACACTGTGTCAACGACATATGCCCGCCCTACGCTGATTGGTTTACTCTGCTTCCTATTTGCTCACGTATGTTCTGCTCTGGAAAAGTAGTTGATAGAGCTGGGACAAAATATATATATTTATATATATATATATAAAATACCCCACCTGGAACCGCCACCTTAGCGTGGTGGAGGGGTTTGAGCGCCCAAATGATCCTGGGGGCTAAGTTGTCGGGGGCTTCGTGCCCCTGGTAGGGTCTCCCATGGTAAACAGGTCCTAGGTGACGGGTCAGACAAAGAGCGGTTCAGAAGCCCCTTATGAGAGACCAACAGGCCCGGTTAGAACCATGAGGCCGTCCTTCTGTGGACCCACCACCTGCAGGAGGAGCCATAGGTGCAATGTGATTTGGGCAGCTCCAACAGCTGCCCCCACGACCCGGCAACGGACAAGTGGAAGAAAATGGATGGGTGGATGGATGTATAAAATATCGGATCGCAATACTTTTTGCTGCAATACCAAGTCTCAATACTAGTACTAGTACTTTCAGTACTTGTGTTTGGAGGCATTTTTATCCAGTAACAGTCACAGCACTTTGTTACATTTTGTGTTGTTCTATACTGTTTAATCTTAACACTTGATGCCACAGTCACGAGACTCAATCGCTGGTACAGCGGTGAGACAACTTGCAGGATCACTTTTCAGGGTCACTGTCGCAGAAATGCAAGAAAAATCTTGCCTGAAACTTCATGAAATTGATACAAATGTGTTTTAATTAAATGCACAGTGTTTTCCCACAAATGTAGGACAGTGTGCGAAATACGGGGGGGTGCAAGGGGGTCTGACCTCCCCGATTAACCCATTAGACCCCTGGGGGCCGATCTTGAGGGCGAAGGCAAACGTGGTAGACGAGAGCAAATGTGCAGACACAAGCGCACTCTGCACTCTTGCCGGCGGTGTATGTGAGCTGGGCCAGCGGCACTTGAAGGGCCCATCATGTGCAGCATCAGTATGAAAATACTGTCAACATAGATGGCACGTAAGCCTACTACACTACCACAATTTAGGTAAAGTAATTTGCTGACGGGCCCTAAATCTGACCGGCCATTAGTCTACGAGAGTTAGCTGCTTCCCCGTGTGTGTCTGTCGGCCTCACAGCCACTGCAGCTCCCGCTCTAAATATCTCTAAGCTCTAAACATTATCATCAATCAGCTACTGCAGTGGTTCGTTTTTCTGCGTGAAATCAGTGAACTTTTCCAGGATATCCATGAGTTCTGAACAATGCGACTGATGATGCCCTATCATAGCTGTCAAGTGTCCCATTTTGGCCGGGAAACTTTCGTATTTTGCTCCTCTTATCGGTCACTGTAGACGCGACCTAGTGGTCATTTCCAAAGCTGAAATTGTTTAAAGACCTAGGAATGCCATGGATCAGGAATGACTGAGTGGATTGGACCAACACTACAGTGAAAATAACAGATCAAGGAAACTGAATTTCATCACAATAGTGAACGAGTTTGCTGAGCAGAAGGCACGCAAAGTGTAGTCGGAGGTGCGGCGATGGGGACACCCCGAATATTGACGGGTATTTCGCACACTGGTTTACAAGGCAAGGTAACCTTATTTATACCGCACATTTCGTACACAAGGCAACTCAATGTGCCTATATACAATATACTAAAGGAGGACAAAACTTATTTTGTTCCATTCGAACTCGTTTGGGTCGTAGGCCAAAATTCAGCCCCACGGCGGGTCGCGGGCCATATATATTGTAAAGGGCTGTGGCCAAATAAATAACAACGGCTTACGCTTACTGCGCTTCATCAGCCTGTGTCACATGTTTCTCAAAATGCTACATAAAGTCATTATTCATTCACTCCACACTCGTCCTGGGGCAGACTGACCATTTACCACATGGCTATAATATGCTGTTTATATCCTGATCTCTTATTATGTCAGTGCCCTCTGCTGGACACGTGTGGAATTCTTTCCTTTTTCAATTTAAGCTGCACCTTAGTGGCTGGAGTGAGAATGCTGGTTATTTCTTTAAAAACGCATAACTCCGCACAGGAATGGGCTAGAGACTTACCTTTTATTTGACATACTCAGAATTCATTTTCTACAAGGGGCCTTGTGTTTGACACATGTGCATTACTAGAAAAAAAAAAAATCAGGGATAGTGCCTTTTAAGTTTTAAACCGATCCTATTGTTTATATTCTTTGACCTTACTTTAGAGATGTTGCTGTTGTTTTTCCCACAGACATCATGGAGACTCCAACAGTGAGGAGTCTGACAGCGACGTCTCGGACGTGCCTGAGCTGGACTCTGACATCGAGCAGGAAACTCAGATCAACTACGACCGACAGGTACAGCCCCTACACGCACATTTACTACAGTACTATATACTTTGGAGGACAGAGGCGATTTGCAACCGCAAACCAGGCCAAGGGAAACTTTGAATGAGCCGGTTTAGATCAATACAGCAATTCCTAACCAGCTAAAGATAAAGTTAAAGGCTCTCTGCAGAGAGCACATTGAGATGCTTTGTTGGAGAAACTGACTGTGAAGCTATTAGCCTCCCGTTTTCCTCCCATCAGCCACTGCAGAACTGCTTTTCCCTGTTGCCATGGTGATGCTCAAACATCCACACCGCACCCTTATCTCCAAAAGCAGCCGCCGCCTCAAAGCACCCAGACTAACTACTGTTTGCTAAACGCTCCGACAGTGTGTGCAGCAGATAGCAGGTCCAGTCATTAACGATACAAGTTAATTAGAGTAGCACATAAGAAATCGCTGCTTCGTTACTCTACAAGGGAATTCTCTCGATGCCGCTTAGTTGTTTTTGCATTATCATTGCCCTTATATCATTGGCTGCTATACTACTGTAGATACAGCTATTAAGTCGACTGTGTGGTGTTTTGATTTTTGGAGTTGAGAAAATCAGTCTGTTGAGCTACTTTTATGTAACAAAATGTCAGAGAGCTATTTAGGGTTCGAATACAATTGTGCAAATATTTACTTTTTGATTTTTCAAGAAAATGAATTCAATTTAGTCCTCATACATAACTTTAAAAACATAAATGTTTTCAGATTCTGTTGAAAATGTTCAGAACAAAATGAAATACATCTAAATGCGACTTACCAAGGTGTGTCAAAATGTAGAAAACTTTTGGCGAGTGACACAAAAAGGGCTGCAGAGTTACTACTTCAGGGGCAGGCGCTTAAAAAAGGAAAATGAAGCTTCTCTATTGCTGGGTTGCAGGTTCTAGAATGTGATGATGTCAGCGGGGGGCAGGAGCCAGTTTTTCCTATTAACAGCATTACACTTTCACAAGTCGTAGCTAAAAAGAAATGTATGAATTACAAAAATGATCATTAATATCAGTCACTGGGTCTATGATCTCTCTGTACAAGACCAAAAATTTCCTCAAAACAAAATAATTTTTCCTCTATATAATATTATAGGCCTTTGGAATGCTGTGATGTTACCTGCAACCCAGCAATTACTTGTGTAGATCATCTTTTCAAGGAAAGTCTCAGGCTTTGCATCAAGTTGTAACATAGCCTAGCTTAGCGTTCCTTAGCATGGCGCTAACCACAACAAGTTTAAGAAAGCCAACTTCAAAAGTGGTTAAAAGCTAATAATGTCCCATTGATCTGGTGCGTTTTCTTCCTGATCTCACGTAAGTCCCAAGACTAGCTCATCGACCTCTCTTTCTTCTTCTTCAGCGTTAGTAACCGCATGCTCTTGGTTGCCGTGGCACTGGCAGCAGTAAGGAGAAAAGGGGGGATGTTTTGAAAACCGCAAAAATGTCATGTTCCAGCTAGGGCTGGGCAATAAATATAATCCACCTCATGTCCCCTCACATGCACCATGCTGCCAATGTAGCAGCGTTTTAGCTCGCTCCATAGCGACTGTTTTCGGAAATGACACCACTGGAGAACCCAGCTACTTCTGACGATCTCTGCTGCTGTACAAAGGCCGTGTGTTGTGTTTTCGGAGTGCGCGATGGAGGTTTCTTCTGCTATAACCAAGTTTTTCTCCAGTCTGATCCTCTGCTGTTCTCTCACAGAGCGGAGACACAGCACCATTTAACTCCGCCCCTTTCCTCTTGAGTCTCCATAGAGACGGTTGTTAATCACAGCAGAGCTCAAGGCATGAGGACGATAAAATTAAAACGCTTTTGAAAACCATAACTTTGTTTTACTTTTGAGAGTAGACAAGGATATTTAAAATGGAAATAACATTTTTTAATGGGCCTAATTGTAGGCTATATTATGAAGCTAAATGTTAATGAGCAGGACCGTTTTCTTCATATGAAAGATCAGGAGACCCTTTTAAGTTTATTTCCAATAAATAGATTAAATCGTAATCATCCAAACTGAGAAAAAAAATCGAGATTTTATCTTTTGACCATAATCGCCCAGCCCCAGTTCCAGCCAAGCACATGGTACAAAACCTTTTTTGTTGTTGTTCTTTTTTGAATACCTTTTTATAAAGCCAATATATAGTACATACTTTAAATTAAATTGCCCAAATATATTGTTATCATGATATTTCATTTTTATGTTGTGATATACATTGTAGGAATTGCTACTACAACAAACACTACTAATAATACTATACTACTTTAAATTCAAAGCACTTAGTTTTTACAAATTGTTTTTAGTTTTTGTTTTAGTTTTCCTGTGGAATCCAGTATTTTGATTGTCACACACAGGGAAATGGTTACAGCAGCAGCTCCCACTAAAGGTGTCCAGATATGTTCACTGAAACATCACTCATTCCTGAACCACATATTTGCTTCAGAGTCATGACAGCTCAAGTGACACTGACTGTGCTTTCAACCCGTCCGTGCTATACACAAAGGACTGGTACAGGAAGACCTATGCGAGACCGGGGAGAGGCTTGACATGAGTGTCAGATCTCTTTAGCAGCAGGAGAGAAGTGGCCGTGTATTGTTTCAGCGCTGCATGTGTCACAGGTTTAAAAGCAGTGGGAGCCTAAGTAAGTGGTGCAATCAAGGAAACACAATACAGTTGTAAAGGAATTAAACAATTTATTACTGGCCAGTTAAAAGTCAAGATAAAACATTAAAAAGGGGGGTTAAAAGGGCTACAAGTTTAAAGGAAGCTAAAGGAGGGCGTGCAAAAGGTGCTTTCAGTGGGGGCTCCGTGTGTGGGTCTGTGATGCGGTGGAGGTCAATCTCAGGGCACAATTGCCCGGAGAGTCCTGTCACTCATCCCGCCATGCCTGTCCGGGTGGCCGTCGTCCGCCCTCGACGCCCGCGTACGTTCCGGTCCACGAACCCGTCTCCCGCCCTCCGACACTACCCGTCCTCCCATTCACAGCAGCACCCGTGTCCTGGGCTGCGGCCCGTTGCTTCTCCCGTTCCATATGGTTGTGGCGTGAGTGCGTGTATCTGTGCGTGCGTCCATCCATCCATCCGTCCTTCCTTCTTTCTCCCCGCGCCACCCGGCGGTCCATGGTGGCCTGCACCTCTCCACGCACCACTTCAACCTCTGTTCTGTCCTCTCTCCTTCCATCTTTCCTTCTCTGCCTCTTATCCCCTGCACAATCCACGGGCAGGTGCGTCTTGTAGAGGCAATTAGCAGGGGCGGGGCAGAGCAACGAGCGTGGATAGGTTAAAAACATGCATAAAATCAACCTTAAAACATGCACAATAAAACACACTACAAACTTAAAACCAGTCCGCTCGTGCCGTGACACATGTTACAGCCCCTTTGTTAAATCTGCTTTCTGAGTCTACAATGAAGATCCCGCCTTTTTTCTCTTTTTAGTAACATGTTCAATCGTAGCAGGGTAGGAGGAGTCTGTAAATCTATCATGGACTCCCCCTCGACTGTCATTAACATAAATGTGGAGGAGTGAGCAGAAGGAGTCTACTATTTCTTATGACTATGATTTTACCAAGCAATAAACATAACATTATCCACAGTGAACACAGGCCTAGTTGTAGTTAGCGCTGCTTGTACACCACGCCTCCACCGATTCTTTTTTCCCTAAGCAACGCCCTCAGGATACTGGTGAAAGCACTGGCACAGTACACAAGATACTACTTTGTCTTGAGCAAGGCTGTTGTTGCGCCAGGCGGAAGATCGGGCCATCGGAGTCTTTCCTAAGTGGCCCACTATGTAAAAAAGTTTTCCACTCCCCTGTGTGAATATGACACTGTTTTACAATGGTTCGCAACTTCCTGGTAAAAAAGAAGTGCTTGGATTCTAACTTTGACACGAAAATACTGTTGTTTTCTCTTACAAATGGTAAATTCAGGTGACAGGGAATTGCATTTCGCAGTAGCACAGCCTCCACCTCCCAGCGCCTATCCTCCACGCTTCAGAGGTGTTCACTTTATCAAATGGAAGGCAGAGAGACAGAGACTTCCAGCCTCTCGAGAGTCTCAAACCTGGTTCCACACCGCTCTGCTCTCTCTCCCAGATGAATTGTTTGCATCAGAAATGAGCCGGAGGTCTCTGTGCGGAGGGCGGAACACTGCGGGATAACACGGCGAGGATTTGGAGAAAGGACTGGAATAGTTTGTGTTGGAATGGAAATGCGGCGGTGGATACACCGGGGGAAAATGTATTTTACATAAACATCAGTATCAGGGCAATGAAAAAGTTTGTTGTTTTATAATTGACAATCTCAGACTCTTCGGCACCATTGTAAGCTACAAAGGCAGTAAATAACATAATCCGTCAAGATAAGGGCTTTGAGGCACCATGAGCTCGATATAAAGATTAAGCCTGTGACTGAATCCCGTATGATTGTTTTTATTATTAACATTGGATTTATTGGGATTCAAATCAAATTCATCCACCAAAATAAAGTTTGTCTTTAGCTTTAATGCTAAAACACCTGTATTTATCAATACAGAAGTGTCCCTTGGTGATGTGCTTACATCCTGTGTAAAGTTTTGAATATGTTGTAACTGATTATCTAACATTTCAGCACACATTGGTACAGTGGCGTAGATGCGTTCCGATATGGCATTGCTCGGTCGGCTGCATATAACCAGGAAGTGAACCGATTGGATGGTTTTCAAAATGTCCGCCCTTTTAATTGTTTACCGTTTGTTAGCATCCAGTTAACATTAGCCTTTAGCTTCAGGGCCAAAACATCTACATTTATAAAGTGAAGCGTTTACATTCTTTCAAACCAGTTTATAACTGATTATCCAACTGCTGTTTGTTTTTTTGCCGTGTACTTTATAATATGGATGTCACAAAATGTATTTTTATAAACATCTGACACCAAAAGGGTCACTTTATTTCAACAAGACACGGATAACTCCCCATTGGAATAAAAGACAGGAGTCTCTACCCTATGAAGTTAGCATCGTGTGGCTATGCAACTTTCTGTGCACAGAGCCCATTGGGTGACTCTCACAGAGCCCATTGGATGACTCTCACAGAGCCCATTGGGTGATCCTCACAGAGCCCATTGGGTGATCCTCACAGAGCCCATTGGGTGACCCTCACAGAGCCCATTGGATGGCCCTCACAGAGCCATTGGGTGACCCTCACAGAGCCCATTGGTTGACTCTCAGAGCCCATTGGGTGACTTTCACATAGCCCATTGGATGACCCTCACAGAGCCAATTGGATGACCCTCACAGAGCCCATTGGATGACCCTCACAGAGCCCATTGGGTGACCCTCAAAAGCCGGCCATCCAAGTCGAGAAATATCTATCTAGTCGATTTAGTGGACTCGATCCATCCAGAGAATAGAGAACATCTAGCTGAGATGGTTTGTACCTCGGTTTCCCCTCCTCCTGCCTTATACTGTCTCCTCCTGTAATGTTGTCCAGGTGTACAAGGAGGACCTTCCCAGCTGAAGCAGCAGAGCAGAGAGAAGAAGCAGCAGGTGGGCTCTCTGAAGAGGCAGAGAGGACCAGAGCAGGGCCTACAGCTGCAGTTTGTCCACGGGTAAAACTCTGTCTATTCTGCATTGTTCGTCCCTCCCCCACTGTCTGTCTGTCTGTCAGAGTCTGCCCCTTTTGCCACTCAACCAATCATTTTATATCTCTCTGTCCCCTGTGCACACACTGGCCGTGCTGAGGTCTGCTAGCCTGGCTAACGCCAGACTAAAATCACAAGTGATATTTAGTCTGGGGACCACCAATTCATTTTCTCGTAGGAGAGGTGTGGTTTACGATTGTCCATAGCCGTTTATTGGGCACTACGAATGTCTCTCATGCGTCTGCATGTAGCCATAGCCAATCGTATCATGGTATCAGATGACGTATGACGTACCCGCTGTAAACTTTTGAGCTAAACTATTTAGAACACGTTCTAAAGCTTGATCGAAAGATGGCTGTCATGTTGGGTCCGTAAATATTTTTTTCTTTTTTTATCCGTAAACAAACTACAAGCTTCCGTATGTCGAATAGCACGTCATCGTCTTACCGTCTCTCCTCGTTCTGTGATTGGTGCCAAATCCATGGGAAAATTTCGGCCATGGTCCCCAGGCTGTTGTGAAGTTCGAAAAAATTCGAGCGCACACAGCAGTCTGGCGTTAGCCAGGCTAGAGGTCTGCGGCAATCAGTGAGGGAAAGTAGAGTAGAAAGTAGTAATTGTACATAGGCTACTTATCAGCCTGGAATGATAACGCAATTTAAGTGACAGTCTGTAACAAATTTAGTAGAATGCATAGAATTTACCTTCTGGGCCTGCATTTTGATGTAAAGTAACATTTGTTCTCAAGTCTCTCCCTTTACTTAGAATTTAGAGTCTGGCTGGATTCACATGGGCCAATGAGACGAGCTTTTCTGTGCACAGGGAATGAGGAACTTTCAGGTCCAATCACGAGGGGAGGGGGAGGGAGCTTGATGGTTTACTTTGGAAAATTCACTTTCTCTCTCCTCAGTTTGCAATCTTACAGACTATCACTTTAAACTTCCCCACGTTTAAGCAGTATATTTGGAAGTGGATACTTTTATACTTTCACTTAAGCAGAATTCGAATCTACTCACAGGTTAATATAAAAATAGCAGGTCGTTCAATAAGAGGTTTAGCGGTTGAATCCCAGCTCTGTTGTTGTGTCCTTGTGCAAGACACTCCCACCAGCGCCTGTGTGGATGTAGTGCGTGTGAGTCAGTGTTAATTTTGCCGCCTAAAATATTTCGTCACAAATTTAGCCAAAGTAATATTTTTGCTGATTAAAACGAGACTAAAACCAAATCAAACGTTTTTTATTAGACTAAACTATGACAAAATGTCGACTAAAATATGATTCAATGAAAATGCAAAGCAGAGACTTAACTCATCCAAACTTCATGTTCCAGTGGGCATTGGCCTTGAGTCTCTCCCGGTTGAAATGTTTATTCGACTTCCTCTGATAACTGTGACATATTTTGTGTGTGCGTGTGTAGTTACCGCGGCTATGACTGCCGCAACAACCTGCTGTACACCCAGAGCGGGGAGATGCTGTACCACGTGGCGGCGGTGGGCGTGGTCTACAACAGACAGCTCCACGGCCAGCGCTTCTACCTGGGCCACGACGACGACATCCTCAGCCTGTGCATACACCCGCTCAAGGACTATGCGGCCACGGGACAGGTACGCTACCGGGAAACATGTTCGTCCTGGATAAGTTCACCTGTATAGCAACACGTGTCGTGAGTCATTGGCATTGACAGTACACTTGCACAGCGCCACCTACTGTTCTGAAGTGTGCAGGGTAAGGCTTAACAATGGGACAAAATACTCATGGACGACCTTTACTTTTTACTTGGGAGCTTTTGTAGAAATGCTGTAGAAGGTATTATATTACTCTTTGTAAATGTAGTGGAGTAAGTTCTCAACAAAAAGTACAGATCCTCAAAAATACTACTAAAGTACAGTACTTGTGGAATGTATCTTTTTGTGCAAAAAAATTTTTTTAAATATTAATGCATATTTGACCTTTCAGTGACCCAGCAGCTGTACGTGTGGTTAGCTCGGTGCCTTTACTTTCCATCACAGTGGCCTCTATGATGCTCCAGGATCAATTGTTTTGAGGGTTACTGGTACTGTAGGTTTCACTGCTGATGGAACCATCTCCATGGTTACACATCCTGGAGCGTCCTAGAGGCCATCGTGATGGAAAATGAAGGCGCAGTGCTAACCATGCATATGGCCACTTGGTCACGATCACTAATATCTACTATTTTTCTGCATAAAGAGTTGTACCTTTAAGTAGATTTACTTTGTATATTACGCAAATTAGCTTTTTGACCATATTGTCATTTTTGTCTTCACATTTCATGTACTTGTCCTGTATCACCACTTGAAGAAGCATCTTCTAAGAATTGGCAGGAGGTTTGGGAATCCACTTTCAACTTGAAATGGTCCCTCTTACTCATCTTTAATGATACCTGCCACTCCAGTGCCCTTCTCCATCTTGCTGCCGCCAAAGTCAGAGTAGTGTTGTGATCCGGTCCAGCCACTCCTCCCTTCTCCTCCCATCTCCCCCTCCCCTTATGTGTTTACCTTGTTTGTCAGTTCCTGGGCGGTTCCCTCGTTACTTACCTGCTGTGCTCCACACCTGTACCTCATCATGCAATCAACTCTGTAGAAAATGCCACCAGACCTCCACGCCAGTGCCAGATTGTTCCGTCACTCATGCGGTGATCATCTATCAGGCTTTTTTTGAACAATTTTGTAATAGTTTTGATTTTGAACTAACCTGCGTTTTTCCGTGTCCTATTCAGTTTGGAGCCAGTTCCTGTCCACTGCCATCTGTCCTCTGTCTGTGTCTCTGTCTGGATTATCCACCAAGTACATATCTCCACTTACCTGCCGTGCCGCCCAGGATCACCCCTTCCTCCCCATCCACGTACCTGTCTTGTAAATAAAGACTATTGTTTCTGCATTTTTGGGTCTGCCAGTTCTTGTTCCTAACAGAACAATCTGGCCAAACTATGGACCCAGCAGAAGCCGAACAATTACACAAGGCCGTTTCCAGTCAGGGGAACCTACTCGGGCAACACCACAAGACGTTAGAAGAACTCAAGGACTCTCATCATTCCCTTGGAACACAAGTTGCTAACGTGACCAGGTTGGTGGAGCACATTTCCAAGCAGCTCTCTGATTTGTCTGTCTCTCGGCCCAGTTCCCCAACTGCCTCCATGTCTGCCACCTCCTCGTCTGCTGCTCAGCCTGCTGTGGCCTTACCCCGTGAAACTCCAGTTCCTCATCCGGAGCCCTACAATGGTGATCTGGGAAGAAGTAAAGGCTTTCTACTGCAATGTTTCACAGTCTTCTCCTGCCAACCGCTGACATTTTCTACTGACCATTCCAAGGTAGCCTTTATTACGGGGTTGCTCCGAGGTAGAGCTCTGGACTGGGCGGAAGCTATGCTGGGCGTGCAGGTATTGATGCAGTTACCTATGCTAGTTTCATTAGTGCATTCAAACGAGTTTTTGCTAACCCCAATTGTGAGTCCAACGCGGCTAGAGGACTATTGGATATTCATCAGGGAAATAAGAGTGTAGCTGACTACTCAATTCAGTTAGGATACTGGCTGCTGAATCTGGGTGGAATGAGACTGCGCTGAAGGGAGTTTTTTGGCGGGGGTTAAGTGAGACCCTCAAGGATGAGTTATCCGTTCGTGATGAACCTGACTCCTTGGAGGAACTAATTTCCTTATCGATTCGCATCGACAACAGACAACGTGAACGAAGACGAGAGAGGGGGCTCCGAGCAACACCTCTTTTCGCTCCTCGTCCTTCGCCTCCAGCTCCGGTGCAGTCTGTGAGTGACTTACCGGCATTGCCACCACTGCCCAATCCACTGAAGTACCAATGCAAATTGGACGAGCCAAGTTGTCCGAGGAGGAGCGCTCACGGAGGCTCAGAGCAGGCGAATGCATGTACTGTGCAAAAGGGGCCATTTTGTCAGCCAGTGTGCAGCCCGACCAAAGGGGTCGCTCATCAGTAAATATGGGGTACTGATGGGCGAAGTTTCTAAGATCCCCCGAGACCAACCCCGACTCCTGTTGCCTGCGACCCTTGTCATAAGCAGTTGTCACTACCCTTACAAGCACTATTGGACTCAGGGGCGGAGCAGAACTTCATGGACTCTGCTCTTATTCTTCAATCAGAGATTAGAACTGAGCCTCTTCCGGAGCCCATTCAGGTTAGTGCTCTAAATGGTTCCTTTCTTGCCAGAATAACTCATCAAACTGTTCCCTTCATTTGATTTTGTCTGGTAACCATCATGAAGATATTCGTTTCTTTGTTTTCTCTGCACCTCAACACCATTGGTGCTTGGCTTTCCATGGCTCAAGTTCCACAATCCGGTTATTGATTGGTCTCTCGGTAAGATTATTGGCTGGAGTACGCTTTGTCATGAGTCTTGTTTGCAGTCTGCTTTACCTCCTGCAGGGAGAGTTAAGATTCAGCATCCTGTTCCACTCCAAATTTGACCTCTATTCCACCAGAATACCATGATCTTGGAGAGGTCTTCAGTAAGGAGAGGCATTGTCATTACCACCCCACAGGCCCTATGATTGTGCCATAGACCTCCTATCAGGTGCCACCATGCCGCCTGCTCGGCTGTACAATTTGTCCGACCAGAGAGGGAGGCTATGGAGACATACATAAAGGACTCGCTCGCTGCAGGTATCATCCGTCCATCTTCATCGCCCGTTGGTGCAGGGTTCTTTTTTGTGGCTAAGAAGGACAAGACCCTACGACCGTGTATCGATTACAGAGGTCTAAACAACATCACTGTGAAGAATAAATACCCCTTGCCTCTAATCTCCTCTGCCTTTGAACCTTTGCAGGGTGCCACTATTTTCACAAGCTGGATTTGCGCAATGCGTATCATCTCGTTCGTATTAAAGAAGGAGACGAATGGAAGACGGCTTTCAACACACCGTTGGGGCATTTTGAATACTGTGTTATGCCATTCGGACTCACCAACGCTCCTGCGGTGTTTCAGCCTTGGTCAACGATGTCCTTCGGGACTTCCTGAATCGCTTCGTGTTTGTCTATCTGGACGATATTCTTATATTTTCCAGAGACCCTTTGGAACACCGTCATCATGTCCGGCTTGTCCTGCAGAGGCTTTTGGAGAACAAACTGTTCGTGAAGGGGAGAAATGTGAGTTTAACGCCAGCTCAATTTCCTTCTTAGGCTTTATAATAAAGAGTGGACAAGTGGAAGCCGATCCGGTGAAGCTCAAGGCAGTTTCCGAGTGGCCCACTCCTTCCAGTCGAAAACAACTGCAGCGATTTCTCGGCTTTGCCAATTTTTACAGACGCTTCATTCGCAATTACAGCAAGGTTGCTGCACCCCTGTCCAGGCTCACGTCTGTCAAACTTCCTTTCATTTGGTCTCCAGAAGCTGAAGCAGCCCTTCGGAAACTGAAGAACTTATTCACTACAGCTCCGGTGTTGGTCCATCCTGATCCCTCCAAGCAATTTATTGTCGAGGTCGACGCCTCAGATGTTGGTGTTGGGGCTATCCTTCCCAGCGCTCAGATTTGGATCATTGTCTTCATCCCTGTGCTTTCTATTCCAGGCGTCTGACTCCAGCTGAGCGCAATTACGATGTAGGCAACCGAGAGCTTCTCGCAGTTAAGCTGGCTCTTGAAGAGTGGAGACACTGGCTTGAGGGAGCAGAACAGCCCTTTGTGGTGTGGACGGACCACAAGAATCTTGCATACATCCAATCGGCAAAGCGGCTAAACTCTCGTCAAGCCAGGTGGGCCCTGTTCTTTGGGAGGTTCCAGTTCGCCATCACTTATCGTCCAGGTTCCAAAACGTAAAACCCGACGCATTATCTCGCCAATTCGATTCGTCCGAGCATTCTGATCCTGCAAATATCTTACCTGCTAACTGCATTCTTGGAGCTCTGGTCTGGCAGGTTGAAGCCGATGTGAAGAAGGCGCAGGAGGTTGAACCTGATCCGGGAGGGGGCCACCCGACCGACTTTTCGTCCCATTAGCCGTCCGCAGCGAAGTCCTGCAATGGTCCCATGGTTCACGTCTTGCATGTCACCCTGGAATGGGTCGCACCCTGTCCAGCCTTCGTCGTCATTTTTGGTGGCCAACAATGGAGGCCGACACGCGGAACTTTGTGTCAGCCTGCACAGTATGTGCCCAAAACAAATCGTCCCATGCCCCTGCTTCAGGGTTACTCAGGCCTTTACCCATAGCCCAACGTCCTTGGTCACATATTGCAATAGATTTTGTGACCGGTCTTCCCTCTTCTAATGGACAGTCTGTCATTCTGACGATTGTGGACAGATTTCCAAAGCGGCTCACTTTGTGGCCCTTCCAAAACTCCCCTCTGCTCGTGAGACAGCGGAGGTTATGATTCAGCAAGTATTCCGTCTTCATGGCATCCCTGCGGATATAGTTTCTGATAGAGGGCCTCAGTTTGTTTCCCAGGTGTGGAAAGCGTTCTGTCTGTCTCTAGGAACTACTGCCAGTTTATCATCTGGTTTCCATCCACAAACAAATGGACAAACTGAGAGAACTAATCAAGATTTGGAATCTGCTCTCGCCAGTCGCAATCCCACCACCTGGAGTTCACACCTACCTTGGGTAGAGTATGCGCACAACTCACAGATTTCTTCAGCAACTGGTCTTTCTCCTTTTCAATGCTCCTTAGGATACCAACCCCTCTCCTTTCCATGGATGAGATCGAAGTTGCTGTGCCCTCTGTCCAAGTCCACATGCGGAGGTGTCGCAAGATCTGGACGGATACCAGGAGGGCTTTGTTGCAGACATCCTCTCGAAACAAAGTGGGGGCGGACCGCCATCGCCGCCCAGCACCCAAGTATACTCCAGGTCAGAAAGTCTGGTTATCCTCGAAAAATATCCCTTTGAAGACTGTTTCAAAGAAACTGGAACCTCGGTTTATTGGACCATTTGAAATCGACAGGATTATTAACCCTGTGTGTGTTCGCCTGAAACTACCACGTAGCCTCAGGGTACATCCGACCTTCCATGTGTCCCAAATTAAACCAGTCAGCTCTAGTGCTTTCAGTCCTCCTGCGGTGCCACCGCACCCCCCGGATCATTGATAACCACCCTGCATACACTGTGAGGCGCATCTTGGATGTCCGCAAGCGGGGCCGTGGACTCCAATATCTTGTTGACTGGGAGGGGTACGGTCCAGAGGAGCGGACGTGGGTCAGTCGTGCTCTTATTTTGGACCCTACGATGTTGAGGGAGTTTCATCGTAATCACCCTGACAAGCCCGGTGGGTCGCCTGGAGGTGCCCGTTGAGGAGGGGGCACTGTTGTGATCCGGTCCAGCCACTCCTCCCTTCTCCTCCCATCTCCCCCTCCCCTTATGTGTTTACCTTGTTTGTCAGTTCCTGGGCGGTTCCCTCGTTACTTACCTGCTGTGCTCCACACCTGTACCTCATCATGCAATCAACTCTGTAGAAAATGCCACCAGACCTCCACGCCAGTGCCAGATTGTTCCGTCACTCATGCGGTGATCATCTATCAGGCTTTTTTGAACAATTTTGTAATAGTTTTGATTTTTGAACTAACCTGCGTTTTTCCGTGTCCTATTCAGTTTGGAGCCAGTTCCTGTTCCACTGCCATCTGTCCTCTGTCTGTGTCTCTGTCTGGATTATCCACCAAGTACATATCTCCACTTACCTGCCGTGCCGCCCAGGATCACCCCTTCCCTCCCCATCCACGTACCTGTCTTGTAAATAAAGACTATTGTTTCTGCATTTTTGGGTCTGCCAGTTCTTGTTCCTAACAAGTAGAGCTTTATGCCCATTACTGAGTCCACAGTCACTCTGGTCTCATCAGTCCATAAAACCTTTAAAAAACTGTCTTTAGATCATTCCTGATCCAGTGTAACTTAGTTTGTGTTTTCATCATATCATCAGCTCTGCCACATATCCTGAACTATACACGTTGGTTTGTTTTTGTGTAATGTGCATCCACAGTAGTGACAAATAGTTTGTGAACCACTGATAAAGCAGATCTGCTGCACATCGCTGAAGTATGTTCCTCTTAAAGAATTGAGATTCAGAGATGCCAATAATTCATCTTTCTCTTCACTACTTGTTAGTCTGCACCATATCAAGTATATTCGTATCCTTTTGCGAGTCCAGTTCCATGTTGGCCGGCATAAAAAATAAGCCTACTCTTTGTTTTGTTTTTGCAGGCTCTACTTGGCAGGAATGCACCACAATGAAAATACAAAACATGAGCAAGCAACTTCAAACAGAGGAGCGTCATTTAAAATGGCACATCCCAAGTCAAAAAAAAGGGGCACGTTGCAGCAAAACCGGCCAAAACCAAATCCACATTTGGCAGGAAACGCATATCAGGCTTTCCGCGGGGCATTAAAAAGCATTAAAGTGCATATGATACATTAGACTACATTTTCACAAATACATAGTTAACACAATTACATTCAAGATTCATGTTAAAATGTTCCCTAAATCTGACAAAAAAAGACCTTTTTATTTTGGAAAAGAAACACTTCCGCATTAGCCATGGAGCACCGGAAGTGACGTAGAGTGAAACTGAAAATTGTTAACGGCCGCTGAAAGCCATTGAAGTCAATGGGATAATGTGTCCAAATAAACTGCAAACTGTCTCTCTCCCACAAACATTTAGCGAACCACAACTATATCATCATAAACCTGGGACAAAATGTGACAGGCTAAGGACCAACGATAAGAACGAATGTTGAGCTCTGACATTTAAAAAGGTCTTGATGCAATGAATGGAGATCAGCGCCGATAACGCAAAGAAGCTAGCAGGCTAAAACTAACTAGCCCACCGGCTGCTTCAGATTAATTCAGGATTAGTTTGTTTACATCACACCACTTTTATGTTGTGCTTTGCATTAACGGGAGAGCAATTTGCTCACGGTACAGATGTAAAATGACAGTTGCTGATGATAAACTTGGCCTCTACACTGTAGCACACAGTAGCCAAAGCTAACACCTTCACGGCTTACAAACGCGGAACAAAGGCTCACAAACACAAACCGATCCATCAGATCAAGTCTGCAGAATGAAATCACACGTGGATCTGTGCCGTGATCCTGCCATAAACAGCAGGATTTTACTCTGGAAATAAAAACACTGCTAGCCTCCATTAGCATGTGGCCACACGTCTGTAGCCTAATATTGACAAACATCGGTCGTAGCCACAATTCTCTCTTTGAACCATCGCACACTGGAGACAGAGCAGCTCACGATTTTACAAACCCCACTTGTGTCAAGTGACATCTAAACATCTTAGACAAAAGTAAATGCACAGTGAACACCAGCCCTAAGAAGCTAAGCAGCTAACCACCACAAAGCAGCAGTATCTCATAGCCAACTGTTGATTCAGAAAAACAAAAAGTTACAGTACTCAAACACAGACATCGCTTTTCCATTGTGTGAAAGCCTTCAGTCCTCAAAGTATCCCATAAATAATGTCCAAGTTTTGGAAAACATCGGCTCCTTAGCCACTGGGTAGGCCAGCCACTGCTCCACACGCAGCTAAAATATCCATCCTGGTATGGATATGGAAAAGCGCAATCGTTCCGCGGGCAAAATAAAGTCCTTGTGTGCACAGATAAACTCCTGTTATTCCGCTGTTCCTCAAAATGCACATGTGTCCTGTCAGCATGGTGGCTGTTTTTGTTTTGCGCAAAGTGAGGGAGGAGCTTATTTCCTGCGTGGAACCAACTTCTTATAAATATATTAAATAAGCAAACTTTTAATGAATGCAAAGAATTGTATAAACATTATAAAATAAAACGAGCTACACCTTAGCTGAAGAAAACTGCACCAGAAGTGCATTTAACAAATGGCTGCCTCCACACACACAATAACTTACATTTATTGAAGTAAATTACCAATTTAGTTTAATATAAATATAGCTAATCATAAAATCTGATCAAGAATATAAGAAAAAAGACAACAAATAACTACAAAAAAGAGCGCCATCTGCTGTATTTTTATTGCACCTACCTGTCAGCACTGAAGAGCGTTCTACTGTTGCTAAGGAGTAGCTAAGGACATTTCCCTGTTATATTAACCTCAGTTTTGACTTTTAATCATATTTTCTCCACAAGCCGATATTTTATGGGTGTAAAACTGTGATATTTTCCTTAACACAGGTATTATACCACCAAATCAAGAAGAATTATAAAAACTTGATAACCTGTCACATGCACTTTAAAGGTCATTCAATGAACTGTGCCAAAATCTTATGTCATTAGAAAGCATCAAAGGTGCACTATGCAACTTTTGTGTGAAAAAAAGAAGAAAAAAGTTGATCTTAATACGTAGTTGACCTTTCAGTGACCCAGCGGCTGTATCGTGGTTAGCTTGGTGCCGGTGATGCTTCAGGATCAATTTTATTTCAGTATTTTTAAGGTTTCTGGCAGGTTTTCGGAATGTATATGTAACCATGGATACGGTTCAATCAGCAATGAAAACCTAAAAAACAATTGATCCTGCGCGTCCTACGGGATAGTAAAGTACAGGCACTATGCTAACGATCCAAGCAGCCGCTGGGTCACTGAAAGGTCAAATACGTATTAATATCAACTTTTTTTAACATAAAAAATTACATAGTGCACCATTAAATTGGATTCAAACTGGCGTTAAATCTAAATTTATTTAATGTTCTCAAGAAGCTATATTGTATAAGTTAATAGAAAATACCATATTTATGGTCTAAAACATTTTCAGTTCACCACAAGTTTCCCATTGTGTCCAATTGTCTTTCCTCTGATAAGAAATGTAGTATTTGGGCATTAAAAAGCATTGCATTTGACTTCTGACTGTAAAACCTGTGTGAAACAGTCATCTGCTCCATAATGATTAAAAAGAGCAAATATATTTGGTAATATTACCAAGGTCTTATTTTCTAAAATCTGGACTGCACATATCCTTTGAAACAAAAGTCATTATTAGTAGAAACCAACATATAATATATATATATATATATATATGTATATATAATATATATTTGTTCTGTGCATTTTTGGATTTTGTCACCCATTCTGATTATTTGGCTTAAAGTGCATATGACAGATTTTAATGCTCTTGAATTTATGGCTTATTTAGATGGATTACATCAGTTGCAAGTTCATCAGTTGCATAGTTATCATTATTTTTCAATGAAGCAGCAATTTTAATGAAGAAATGTTGGGCAGAAAAGTTATTTTATTTGACTTTTTAAGCTGCTGACAGGAAGTGACATAAAAGAAGGTAACATTCCACAGCAGTTTGACTCATTTCCCATTGACTTAACATGGTTGCACGGCAACAGTTTAAAATTGTTTACCTTCTTCGATGTCACTTCCTGTCGGTGTCCAATAAGGAAGTGAAAACATAAACATCACAAAAATGGTCAAACTAAAGAAAACTGGGTATAATCTTTAGCAAAATCTTAAATATGTAAGGATTAAACAACGAGG
Organism: Neogobius melanostomus; assembly: GCA_007210695.1. Lineage (NCBI taxonomy): Eukaryota > Metazoa > Chordata > Actinopteri > Gobiiformes > Gobiidae > Neogobius > Neogobius melanostomus. Next base: position 4,581,200 of record VHKM01000234.1, on the reverse strand, counting down.
AGCCGTGCATTAGACGGTTATAATGCACGACGCGGAGTCAAGAACACCACGACACGCAGCGGAGGAAAAATGTTACGTACCATGGTCCCACAAACGTAACATTTTATAACAAATGTTGTTTTCATTTACTAAACTCGCTAAATATGCCAAACTACAGGGACTATTTTATGTGGGCTTTTAAGCGGCCACTGTCTGAACGGCGAGCATTCTCTCGCTGCTGCGAGGATCTCCGTCAGGCTCAACGAAACAACAGAAGCACACGCTGCATCGCCAGACTCACAACACAACAGGACTAACCTTGCTCTTTCCATGGAAGTAAACACCTGGGCAGGAGTTATTTCACTTTTACGCTGTTTAACCTAAAGCTAGTTAGCTAGCTAGCAACATGTAGCTCAACGACCTCAACTGAAACAGATGCAGTGGAGTCATTGAAGTGAGTGAAGTCCGCTTACACCTTGGCCCCACGAACTGAAACTTTTATATGTGACTGTACTAATCCAGCCAAATATGCTTAAGTGCAGGGATCATTTTATATACGTCTGAAAATAATGAATAGTGCCTTAACCGTTTTCAGTAGAAATGGAAAGCTCATATTTTATTAACAGAAGCCTAACCTAGCTGCTTGCTCTCCTCTATTCCCCATTCATCAAAAGTTTTGTTTGGCCAAAAACGTTGAAATTAACCACAAAATCCATCTCATTCGTTCATGTCAGTCACTAATTAAGCGTTTGTCTGATTCAGCTGTATTATGCGTTGCTATGGCGATGCCCGCAGCGGAGTGATATCCCAGTGATTTAACTACCGGACTACGTGTGCGGTTATACGAAAATAATGCACGCTTGTCAGCACCCACCAGCCAATCAGAATCGAGTATTCACCCAGACCATGGTATAAAATCGTGTTAACTGTGTTTTAGCAAAAATGTGTCATATGCACTTTAACGTTAACCATGTGGAAATCCGTGCGAACACAGGCAGGAACAAACTAAACTGCATGCACCCGCTCTTCGACCTATGCTCGTAAACTGATGCACATACTGTCCAGTGCCCATTTAGAAAAAAACTGCCTGTGAAACCAAGTATTTTAGCCCACAAAAGCCCGCTAAATCCCAGAAATTTGTGGTGAGAAGAATTTAGAATAGAATAGAATTTTACTGTCTACCGAAGTAGAAATTCATCTTTGGCTCACCGACACATAAAAACACAAGACTAGGGACAATAGGGCTGGAAAGTCTCGTACCAGAAGCACTTCCGGTTCTTCGCTCGGATACAAACAAACAACCAGCTGTTCGAGGAGGCGGCTGAATTGAATAGTGCAAAATGCTTTCATGACATAGCGAGTGATTAGCCTTAGCAGTTCAACACAAAATGCCAATCAACGCCAGCTGGAGACGACCAACACCAGCACATTAAGGCACGTAGGTCCGTTGTTGATAAAATAGTTTACAGAGGCAATTTATACCAAAGACTCGAGTTTATTTTACTTTTTCTTTTAGTTAAAACCTCTTAACCCCCACCTTAACCAAGCACATTTTCACCAGTTCAGCAACAAGCATAACGCACAACAAAAAAGCGACAAAAACGTGACAAAAAAAGTTATAAAAACATGATAAAAAGCGACAAAAAGTTATAAAAATATGACAAAAAAAATCAACAAAAGCCAAAGTGATGAAAATGTACATGGTTAAAGTGGGGGTTAAGAGGTTATGACCATATTTAGTTGGTGGTTTGTTTCACAGTAGAGGTGTTTGTTGCCCTCACACACGGAGCTCCACACGTCCAGTGACAGGGGAATAAAAAAAAAAGCGAATCAAAGGCAGAGGAAAAGGCAGGCGTGTCGACCCTACTTGACCAAGGCGTCTACAGATATAAAAAGGCACATGTCACTACGAGTATAACTTACTCGAATATTATCACTAAATGGGACCGTGCCACAAACCTGAGCGGGGCATTTGCCGATCCACTCAGCGACTAGCAAGGCCGTATACGAAGTTTTTCGTCCCAGTGACGAAATGTGTCCAAATTAACACTGAAAAAGCCATCAGAGCGTATGAAGTCCGCGATATCAGTACAGGACAACCAGCGTGTGTTGTTTGTTTGTATCCGTGGACGGAAATCTCGCAAATTCTCGCACTTCCGCTTTCCAGCCCTATACAAACATGCCCAGTAGAAAAAATACATAAGAGAAAGAAACATAGAAAAATAAAACATTTTTAGCCAGTGGAACTCTCTATCGCCTCCTAGAGTTCAGAAGCTCAAACTGAGGGTTCAGAGCGTAAGAGGAGTCAAAGGCAACAGCTCGAGCTTTAGTCAGTGTCCTCTCCTTGTACAGCTCACTCAAAGCTCTCAGGTCTCCCCACAATCTCAGAGCCCAGTGACACCACCCTGTTCAGTTTGTTTTTTGCTCTGCAGGTCATGTGATTGTACCATGCAGTGAGGGGGAATGTCAGAACACTCTCAACAATTGATTTGTACACAGATTCTAGTAGAGTCATTTGTGGACTGACCCCGATACTACTGAGTTTTCTCAGAAGGTCCAGTCGCTGAGAGCACTTTCTGAACATCTCCTCAGCATTGCTTTGGAAGTTGATCTGGGCGTCTAAGATTGTGCCGAGGTACTTGAAAGCGCTCACTATCTCCACACTCTGACTGTTGAGTGACACATGATGTAAATTTGTGTTGTGATTGGAGCAAGATGTTAAAACAAGTTCCTTGGTTTTGGCCACATTAATTTGAAGCTGACTGCTGTTACACCAGTTTTGTAGAGCAAACAGTTTGCTCTTTTTAAACCAAAATGACCCTGTTGAAAAGTTTACATACAGCAGTTTTTAATACTGTGTATTGCCCCCTTTAGCATCAGTGACAGCTTGGAGTCTCTTGTGGTAGTTGTGGAGAAGGTTCTGTATATAATCTAATGGTACAGCGGCCCATTCCTCTTGATCATAAACTTTTGATCAGGGTCAATTTTGGTACTTTCTTTTTTCATTATGATGTAAAAAGAGCAAACTGCTTTTTTCACCACAAATGGCTTCACACAACCACTAACTAACCACTAAAAAAAGGTGTTATCTTTCAAAAATCCAAATTCTGCCAGGGTATGTAAACGTTTGAGCACAGCTGTATATGATGAGTGGCTATGTGTGTAAATGAAAGGTGAACGTCTCCCAGTCCTGTCCCTTCATGATCTGTATGTCACCAGAATGAACACTCATGAACACTGGTTTGGTTTTGCCTTTGTCTCAGGTTGGCCGAGACCCTGCCATCCACGTGTGGGACATCCAGACTGTGAAGTGCCTGTCTCTGCTGAGGGGACACCACCAGAGAGGGGTGTGCGCTATGGACTTCTCCGGTACGACCTTTGCTTGATTGGCGGGAAAGTTGCTTATTTCTTCAAACCTCTCCCTGTCTCTCTCTCTCTCTCTCTCTCTCTGTCTCTGTCTCTCTCTCTGTGTCTCTGTCTCTCCTCGTCTCTCTGTCTCTCTCTCTGTCTCTCTCTGTCTCTGTCTCTCTCTCTCTGTGTCTCTGTCTCTCTCTCTGTCTCTGTCTCTGTCTCTCTCTCTGTCCTCTCTCTCTGTCTCTGTCTCTGTCTCTGGTGTAACGATGCGCTCCTCAGCTGATGGGAAGACGCTGGTGTCCGTGGGAGTGGATGATGGACACTCTATCGTCATCTGGGACTGGAAGAGAGGGGAGAAACTCGCCACGGCCAGGTACTTCAAACTAAACACAGGCTCTAGTTAGGTCGACCTAAAGGGCCTGAGCCGCACAGTCACTACACACCTTTCCCCCGATGAGCTACTTTCACCAAAATAAAAAAAATGAAATAAAATAACCTTTGAACTGATCAAAAACGCTTTACTATATTTGTAAATAATATTAGGCACTCAAAAAGTTAGAAACAGACATTATTTTACATGGATAACTCCATTAAAATCCCTTCTAAATCAGTTATTCGTGTAAAAGAAAAAATACATATATACAAGTCCCTCAGTTTTTGCTTTTTCACCTAATTTTTTGCCGATTGTGTTCCACGTATTCAAACTCATTTCAGAATCACGATAGTTTCTATTGCCATTGTTTGAGAACAGGTTCACAAACTAGGAATTTTTCTCAGTGCAGACGTGCAACATAGAACAGATAACACAGAATTTAGATAAAAATAAGCTATAAAACTGTAAACTGTAAGGCTATAGGGTCATGCATAAAGAATATTAAAATAAATAAGATAAAAAAATAAAAAAGTAAAATATGGTAAGACGACAACAATTGACATAGAACAACAGCGGGGTTGTATTTACAGATGTGTAGGTGTATAAAGTGATAAAATGATATAAAGTGATAGTGATAGGGTGATAGCAGCTGATCTAAGTGTGGACACACCACACCACCGTGTAAAACTGCACCAGCATCCTGGTTGGCAGTTTAAGTTTCCTCAGCTGCCGCAGGAAGAACATCCTCTGCTGGGCCTTCTGGAGGAGGGAGCTGATGGTCGGCTCCCATTTGAGGTCCTGGGTGATGGTGGTGCCCAGGAACCGGAAGGTGTCCACGATGGAGATGGGGGTGGGAGAGTCTGTCAGGGCGAGGGGAGGACGGTGGGGCTGTGTCTTTCCTGAAGCCGGTCCACCTCTCTCCTGTAGGCGGACTCATCACCGTCCCACGATGAGTGATGCGCAAGGAGAAGATGCCTCCAAATACACTGCCAGACCCAAAAAAAAGTTGCCACCAGAGAAATGTCACACACTCATATTTGGGCGCCTTTTGTGTGTGTGTTCCATGTGTTCATAACTCCGTCAGAAAATGCATACGAATATTGGTTTAAGGCAGTATTCACATCAATGCTTATGTAATTACAGATGTATGCATTTTGTAAACACACTTGAAATGCACATATCATCTTCGCAGCTTGAAAAGGGCTTAGAAATAACTGCTCAAATGTTCACCTTTCTCTGTGCTATTAAAGCTTTGAAGACGTCCACTTTTCTCTCTTTTGAAGGGGGCACAAGGATAAGATCTTTGTGGTGAAATGCAACCCTTTGCTCATGGACAAACTGGTCACTGTGGGGATCAAGCACATCAAGTTCTGGCAGCACACAGGTACGACACTTTTTACACGCATTTTAACAGAGCTGTACTTTGTTAATGGGGCTGCACAAAATATAGTTAAAAAAAATACAATAAGACCGACTGTCCACAGACATCTACTCTTTTTTTTGTTTGTCATGATCTTGTTTTCCAAAGCAGATTCATTTTAATTTAACCATTGTCCTTTTTTGACTGGTAAATATTGGAATCTCAATTTCTGTCACTTAAATTGAAATTGAATAGGGCTACACTATATCGCAAAATATTATTGTTACCGCCGTAATAATCGACCCAATATCCATATCGCAATAGAGCTCAACAGTCCCACCTACTTCTGGTCACATGCTGGGATCAAAAATTGTATCTAAAGAAAACGTTGGTTTAAAAGAGGGAGTCAAAGAAGCAATTTTTTTAGGGCCGGGACTCGATTAAAAAATTAATCTAATTAATTAGAGCCTTTGTAATTAATTAATCAAAATTAATCGCATATAAATATTTGACCTGAAAACAGTGAGAAGTAAGTTTTTTCATAAGGATTTTTAGTATACCATTGAATAATGACTGAATACATAAGCTTAAGCAACAAAATATTGTTTATTTTCGTTCAACCAAGTCCAACAGACCAGTGCAATATTGCCATTAATTGTGCGTCTGCAGGAAAAAAGGAAACTGAAGTGTGGAAAGCAAAATGTGATTAATTTCGATTAATATTTTTAATCGCACTAAACCTCATGTAATTAATTAATCGCAATTAATCGAAAAAGTCCCGGCCCTACATTTTTGTGTAGAAACTAAATACCTCCATGAACAGGAATGGTGGATTTCACCTTTCCCATCTGTACAGCAGCGTCCTGCGCTCCAGGCCTGGAGAGCTCTGTCACGCTAATGCTAATGCTAATGCTAATGCTAATGCTAATGCTAATGAGGCTGAATCTCAGGTTACATCCGAAAACCAGTCCGAAAACCAGTTCTTATCATGGCGTCCGCCATGATAAGAAGTGTCTGAATAGTGCTGTCAGGAAGGAGGTAGCATAGGGACCTCTGGTGGTTCCTCACTGGCGATTAGGAGCTATGTGCCATCCCATAAGCCACCATGCCACTAATCTGAACCTTTAGTTCTTAACTGCAGGGATCTAACATTTGACCTTATCACGTCATAAGGATTAGGAGCTAGGATCAGGACATAGAAGCTACGTATTTAAGGATTTTGGATGGAGCCTCAGCCCAGTACAGATCAATAGGCAGGTAATTAGCAGTGATCCGCTGAGATTAGGCTTGTTCAGGCTGAAACTCGTTAGGTCGTTAGGACTTAGAACTACAAAGACTCATAATTAAAGATGTTTACCTACAGGTGTGAGTAGTCGTTAACAGAGGGGAGGGACTGAGCCAAGCTGAACTCCTCCCTGTGGTCTGTATCTAGCCTGTGGGCTGAGCTTTAACTTCAGTGCGCTGACGAAGCCTTATGGATGAGACGCAAAACGTTTTGATACTTCAACTACAGAGTACAGAAGATGACTCAAGAACCTTCATTGCAGATAGACAACTCCTGTACTACTGAGAGCCTACACAGACATCCGGAAAGAAAAAAAAATCCCATTCTTACTCCCCATTGACTGTGAATTCACATTTTAAGAGTTTAAAAGTACGACGCCAGCTAATCAGCTCTGTGCTAATTCATGGACATATTTTTTGTAAAACATCTGCACAATGGTCGGTAGTTAGCGCTTAGCTGATTAGCCGGCGTGTTTTCTATTGTGTTGTATATGAAGAAGCAAACAAACGGAGCTCCCTAGCCTCTTCTTACCTTTTTTCCAGGCGGGGGCTTGACCTTCCAGCGCGGTGCGTTCAGGAGCGTGGGACGTCCCGAGACCATGATGTCTGTGTGTTACGGCCGCACGGACGCTCTGGTGTTCTCCGGGGCGGCCAATGGAGATGTGTACATCTGGAAGGAGCCCGTGCTGCTGAAGACTGTCAAAGCCCACGACGGGCCAGTGTTCGCCATGTTTTCCCTGGACAAGGTGAGGAGGCTATTGTACATGTTGTACCAGCATTTGCTGTTAACAGTTATTTTGAGCCCGTTCTAAGTTTGTTCATCACAGCATCACTGAGTTGCTAGCATGCCGTTAGCTGAAAGTTGAAAGCCTGTTTTGACTTTTTTTTTCACACTGTTGCCTGCAGAGGGCACTCCAGGCTGATTCAAAAACCTGACCACTCTGATTTACTGTCTTTTCTTTACACACACATTATTTCAAACGTTCTTCCTGGTTCTGCAGAGGTACAGTAGCTGACAGTGTCCAGAGTGGGCCTTTATCCTAAACAAGAGCATATTGTGGACATCGTAATTCTCAAGACACACTATCTGCGCACTTAAGTCCAATGAAAACAGCAGAAACAGCCGATTGGAAATAAAATGCAGTTGACTGGTACATCCACAACCACAGGAAGTAAAGTCAGAGCGCATTTGTCGCTGCCAGGAGCAGGGGCGGGGTTATCATATTGCAGATTGGGGCTCAGTCTGGTGCCCCTTGGACACAAGAGTCACAAAAAACTGCTGCTGATAACACAAGTAAATGTGGGGACCAATGAATAAAGTGGCCACTTCTTTTAACCAGATTATTTTAAACAATGGAATTAATGGAATAGCTTGTGTTAAATAAATTATGGCATTATTTCCCATTAAATTCATCCATATTATACAAGTAGAACATATTTACTGTAAAACCTCATGTAAAACCCACCGAAATAGAGAAAATAAACTCCTGAGTTCTACAAATTTTCCCAGGGGAGGACATCCGGACCCCGATAACTTATGCATGAATTCATGACATCATTGGGCTATTTTACTGTAGGTCAACAGTAGGGCTGGGTACTGTTACTTTTTTTCGATACCAGTTCTTAAACGATAAACTATTTGTCATCTAGAACCAGAACACAGAACAATAATGTTTGGAAGATCTGCAAATTTACAGTATTGGGTTCATCTCCAATGTCAAGAAATGTGGGGAAAATTGGGGGGGAAATTGGGAGAAATTGTGGCGAAAGTCAGGAAAAATTGTGTAAAAAAAAAAAATGGAACAAAATAGTGTGGAAAAAATTGAAAATGTTACTAATAAAAATTAGCTTTTTGCTCATTTTAGGAGGAAACAAATTAGGAGAATGAGAAAAGAAATGGGGCAAAAATAAGAAAAGAATTAGGCAAACATTTGGCAAAAAAATTGGAAAAAATAGGGGGGAAAAATAAATGGTGGGGGGGCTTCCTTTAATGCTGTCCCTGGCCCAGCAGCATCAAAACTTGGAGATTTTTTCTGTACTTGCTTCCAATACCTTCATTTTTTCGATATCGGTAGTACCTAAACTTTTTTCCAATAACATATTGGTATCGTTTAACGGTACCCAGCCCAAGTCAGCAGTCACCATGGTAGAACCTGCTGAAGTGCAATCATAGCAACATGTCCACTAAAGTCATTTAAGCAATGTCGACCTGTATTGAAACTACACGCCAACTTTGCCCCCTTCCCCCACCTACTCCCAGGCTATGAAAGTAAAACATTTGCAGAAGTGGTAATGTTTGGAGCACTATAGCAGCAGTAATAGATAGCACACTACACAGGATGTAGCATAAGGGTCACAGTATAAAGTTTAGGAAAGCTTGTGCACTGGTTACATCGGTTTTGTGTTTTCTTCGTCAATGCTGCTTGTGAAGGGTTCAGAGTGTGCGGGAAATAAAGCACACTCCCTACACCTTTCCACTAGTAAGGGCTAATAAACATTACTAACATGCATGGCAATCATCGCCGTAAGCTTCGTCAGAGGAGTTTGACGTTTTGTTAAAGTAGTCGTGATGTGATTTTGTCAGGGATTCGTGACAGGGGGGAAGGACGGAGTGGTGGAGCTGTGGGATGACATGTTTGATCGCTGTCTGAAAACCTACGCCATCAAGAGAGCCGCGCTGTCGCCTGGGTCCAAAGGTAAACATGACGCCACACTTTTACAGATTAATTCCCAGATTAGCGCAAAGGATGACAGATTATCTCTTGCAAATGAGCAGGATTATGAGGCCGCATCCTTATCAAAGGATCCCCTAAAGCTGTTTATAATGACGTGGTAAAGGATGCTGGCATCAGAGAGGAATCCTAGTTGACTTGACTTAATACAATTAACAATACTTTTTTTCGATACCTACACTAAAACTAGATGACTATTTGAACCGGTACAATACTCAAGTAAAAGTAAAAAGTAGTAGTAAAATATTACTTGAGTACTGTGAGTAACTGAGTAACTGTTTGAGGAAAAAAAGTCTGATTTATTTTCAATGACGCCATAAATTGTGTGAAACAAAACATAAAATCATGTGGAAATCGTGATACAAAACCCCCCCCAGAAAAACATCATAGTTCTGAAGGACAAGGAGCACGAGACGATCCTTTTATAGATCAAAATGAGGCATTTGCCACTTAAATATTTACTCACAGTGGAAAAAGTACCTGCTTTCTTTTATTTTTTTGATACCGGTAATACCTAACCCTTTTGCTGATATCACACTGGTATAGTTTAACGGTACCCAGCCCTGTTGAGGACTGGAGGTGAGAAGATTTCAAGACATATCTGGGTGCTCGGTTAACACAGGTTCCTGCACAGTAACAACAAAAAAACCTGCATACTCTCTGGGACACCGCAGCACAATCATACAGGCTCCAAGAGAGGGTCGCACTGGTGTGGGACCTCGACTGTCAGGAGTGAGGGCAGCGGTAGCCCTTGGCCAAATGTCTGATTATAGTCTTTTTTAAAAGTCCTTGTTCAGTTCTGTTCTCTCCTCTGGGGTTCAAGTCCTTGTCAAGTCTCGAGTCTTTGGTTTTTAAGTTCAAATTGAGTTACTGGTCATTGTATGAAGTTCCAAGTTAGGGGCTCCACTCTGTCGCAATATTGATATAAAACCACTGAAACCAGTAAAGGTTACTGATATATTCAACTGTTAAACACTGCCCCCACATGGCCAAATTCACCACTTGCAATTCTGATTCAGGTCATTGAATGTTTTCATTTAGAAAGATGAGCTATAAAGCTTAATGCTTTACCACGGTGTGATTCCAGGACTGCTTCTGGAGGACAACCCCTCCATCAGGGCCATCACTCTGGGCCACGGCCACATCCTGGTGGGCACCAAGAACGGAGAGGTCCTGGAGATCGACAAGACCGGCCCCATGACCCTGCTGGTCCAGGTGAGGATGAAGAGTGTCCACAAGAGAAAACAGAAAGTGGAGTCAACACTGCTGCATGAAAGTTTAAATAGTGTGTCCTTCCGAGTTTAGAAAACCACCATAAAATGTTGAAGTAATTATTTTTGTTCACCTTGGCATTCCCTGAGCATCCCTTTGTCAGGTTGCCACCTGTTGCCATGGTCACGGGTGTTTGCTGAAGATAAATGGATGTGCTCCGGGACTCACAGCACCCACTCACCCGATACACATGATTTATTGTGACTTTGACGTGACTTTGACATGAGTTTGACATGACTTTGACGTGACTTTAACGTGGCGTGGCTGTCCTAAACATGACGTATGTCCAAGTCCACAAAGGTCTGACGTGATTCTGTCCATCTGAGCCGTTACCACACAATATTTCATCAAAACTGAAGCATGTGGCAGAAGCAAATGCTTTTTCAACAATGACTGAACTGCCAGTTGGTTTCTTCTGTGTTTAGGGTCACATGGAGGGGGAGGTGTGGGGTCTGGCGGCCCACCCTCTGCTGCCCATCTGCGCCACGGTCAGCGACGACAAGACCCTGCGCCTGTGGGAGACCTCGGCCAACCACCGCATGGTCGCCGTGCGCAAACTCAAGAGAGGTCTGTACCTATACCGACGCACAAAGATACACACCTGTGACATCCTTTCAAATAAGGCAAGGCAAGGCAAGTTTATTTGTAGAGCACAATTCATACACAAGGCAATTCTAAGTGCTTCACAGTTGCATAAAATAACAAGAAAACAGATCAAATCAATCAATAAAACATCAACATAAAGTTAATCAATTACACTAAAAGGCAAGAGTGCAGATAAGATACTTTCAGTTTTCATATGCACGGGTAAAAAGAGCTGTTTTCAGCCTGGATTTGAACATTGTCAGAGTTGAGGCCTGTCTCACATCCTCATGAAGACTGTTCCAGATTTTAGCTGCATGAAACTGAAACGCAGCCTCACCGTGTTTATTATTGACTCTGGGAACCACCAGGAGACCCCTCCCTGAAGTTCTCAGGGCCCGAGATGGTTCATACGGCTCTAACATGTCAGAGATGGACTTTGGTGCTAAACCATGAAAAGACTTGTACACAAGCATAGCTGTTTTAAATTCTATTCTCTGAGTGACAGGAAGCCAGTGCAGAGACCGGAGCACTGGACTAATATGGTGGTATTTCCTGGTTCTTGTCAGGACTCGAGCAGCAGTGTTCTGGATGTACTGCAGCTCTAACGGCTTGTTTAGAAAGGCACACACATTTAGTCCAGGTCAGTTCTGCCACGTGCAGAGCTCGTACAGAGGATCAAAACGAGAGGAAACACGGTCAAATTACCCCGTCCAAATCCAAAATCAAGGTTCAAGTTTATTTGTCATATGCATTAAAGCAGTAGGTAGCATAAGCAATGAAAAGGTTTTGGCACCTCTGCTGAATATGATAGTATACAGTACTTTTATATAAAAATATTGATATGAGCATCATGGTATATAAACAGAAGAAACCTTAATCCTTCTTGAAGCTGCCCTCAGCTATTCCATTTTGCCGACCCGGAATTGCTGCATACCACAATGCATCGCTAGATGCGCCACCTTTGTAACAGCGAGCTAACATTGTCCCGCAGAAGCAGACGAGTGCTGCACCTCCACCGCCTCACAGTGCACCCCACCACACCCCTCACCCTCACCTGCCCCTCACCATGTAAACACAAACACGTGTAGAGATCGCAAATGTTTGAAGCAGCAGACACCGCGACAGTTAGCGGCTAACACAGTCAGAGTTTAGCATTATCACGCAAGTTTACAGCTGAAATGTCAAATAATCCTCAATAATATCTACAGAGAGCTGTGAAATGATTTTCCTCCTTATGGTTACATGCAGCGGTAGACTGTGAGGCTTTGCCGGAAATTATTATTATTATTATTATTATTATTAACATCTGCAATGTAAACTTCGTTCTAAATGGAAGTATCATGTTCTAAATGCCAATAAAACAGATTTACATGAATTTTGCAGTTTAGCAAATAAATATAAGTCTCAAAATGTTTACTTTTCTACATATTTTATTTATTCTGCTAATAAATGTGTGTTGCACACAAGATTGAGATTTTGGTTTCTTATTGAATCCATCATCAGGGCAGGGGAGTGAGGGGCGTGGGTGATTGGGAAGCCAGGTGAGGGGAGCGGGTATTATGTTATTTGCAGGTATTTGGTAATAATCTCAAACACATCTTTATCTTGCACTTGCAATATTGATCTAAAACAGCGGAAATGTAGTTTCACTTTCTGATATTCTGACAAAATCCTCTCCCACACCCCCTCCTCTTGTTCTTCTTCGCTGTGTCAATTGGGAGCAAACATTATGCTTAGCAAGAGGCGGAGAGGTGAGGAAAGCATTTCCTGAATACGTAGGATCTCAGGATCAGCATTTTCTGAGCCTTGGAGAGGAATTCTTTTTTTTTAAACAATGAATTCGGGAGCGAGTAATTTAAATTGCTGTGTCCAAACTATGTATGTTATGTATTGTATTGTTTAACCTCTTAACCCCCTCCGCTCCAGTTTGGTTTTACCTAAGCGATGAAAAAGTGACAAACTGTGACAAAAAAGTGACAAAAGAGAAACAAAATAGCAATGAAAAGAAATATGGCAACAACGCCAGGAAAAAGATCAGTTCAGATCAGTTTTGTAGGTCTTCGCTTTCAAATGAGCCGTTACAGTGGCCTACAGGCTGTAACCCCTTAGATTTGTTTAAAGCTGAACCGGAGAAAATGCACTCGGTTAAGGCGAGGTTAATGTATGAAATTATTCTGGGCTGTCTTGGTGCCCCCTGCTGTCTGCATAGTGTATTACAGATCCAGATTTTGTGCAGGTGGGCGCTGCTGTGCCTTCTCCCCCGATGGGAAGGCCTTAGCCGTGGGTCTGAACGACGGAGGGGTGCTGGTGGTCAACGCAGACACTCTGGAGGATCTGATCAGTTTCCACCACCGCAGAGACGCCATCTCAGACATACGCTTCACCCCCGGTACACCCCCTGGTTTCTTTTTTGTTGTTGTTTTTATGTACTGCATGAACATTGAACGCCTCCGCCTGCATACTTCTGTGCAGACTCCGGTAAATACCTGGCGGTGGCGTCGCACGATAGTTTCGTGGACATCTACAATGTCCTGAGCAGCAAACGGGTGGGCACGTGCAAGGGAGCGTCCAGCTACATCACCCACATCGACTGGGACGTCCGAGGTACCGCCCACACTTAGCGTCGCACATAGTGAAACTATTAAACCGACAGATGTGTGAAAGAGAATTCTGCCTGTTTTGTCGTAGGTAAACTGCTGCAAGTCAACTCCGGAGCCAAAGAGCAGCTTTTCTTTGAAGCGCCACGAGGAAAGAGGCAAACCATCAGGAACGCCGAGGTGGGTTCCTGCTATTTGTGGGGATAAGAGACGGCTTCAGAGATTATTTCTTTTGGACGTGTGTATGCGCCTTTTTTTTCCTTTCTTCAAAGCATTGTTTTTCTCTTTAAAACAACATTTAAATTGAAATTACACCTTTCTAGTGTAAACACTAATTTAGGTGAGTGAAGCTGTTACATGAAGCAGTCTCGATTCAGTGGAAACATAGGACAAATCGAACAAATCTATGACATCATTTTCCTGTATATTATGAAGGAACATTATGGTATGATTTTATTATAATTATAATGTGCAAAATCTCTAAAGGTCAGTTTACTAGATAATATTATCTTCATAATCCCTCTAAATGTGAATGTGTTTTGTGTGCGTGCAGCTGGAGAGGATGGAGTGGGCTAGCTGGACCAGTGTGCTGGGTGCGAGCTGTGAGGGCATCTGGCCCACCCACAGTGACCTGACAGACATCAACGCCGCCTGCCTCACTAGAGACAGGACGCTGCTGGCCACTGGGGACGACTTCGGCTTTCTCAAACTCTTCAGCTTTCCCGTCAGAGTACGAACTCTTTCTCAGCAGATTGCTTTCAAAACACTGACTTGCGCTTTGTGACTCCGTGACTTCATGACTTACACTTCGTGACTTCATGATTTCATGACTTCCACTTCATGACTTCCACTTCATGACTTCATGACTTCCACTTCATGACTTCCACTTCGTGACTTCATGACTTACACTTCATGACTTCCACTTCAGGACTTCAGGACTTCATGACTTCCACTTCATGACTTCCACTTCATGACTTCATGACTTCCACTTCATGACTTCATGACTTCCACTTCATGACTTCATGACTTCCACTTCATGACTTCATGACTTCCACTTCATGACTTCCACTTCATGACTTCATGACTTCATGACTTCCACTTCATGACTTCATGACTTCCACTTCGTGACTTCATGACTTCCACTTCATGACTTCCACTTCAGGACTTCAGGACTTCATGACTTCCACTTCATGACTTCATGACTTCCACTTCATGACTTCATGACTTCCACTTCATGACTTCATGACTTCCACTTCAGACTTCCACTTCATGACTTCATGACTTCCACTTCATGACTTCCACTTCATGACTTCCACTTCATGACTTCCACTTCATGACTTCATGACTTCCACTTCATGACTTCCACTTCATGACTTCATGACTTCATTCATGACTTCCACTTCATGACTTCACTTCATGACTTCCACTTCAGACTTCAGGACTTCATGACTTACACTTCGTGACTTCATGGCTTCATGACTTCATGACTTACACTTCATGGCTTCATGACTTCATGACTTCCACTTCATGACTTCATGACTTACACTTCATGACTTACACTTCATGACTTACACTTCATGACTTACACTTCATGACTTCATGACTTACACTTCAGGACTTCAGGACTTCATGACTTCCACTTCATGACTTCATGACTTCCACTTCATGACTTCATAACTTCATGACTTACACTTCATGACTTCCACTTCAGGACTTCATGACTTACACTTCGTGACTTCATGACTTCATGGCTTCATGACTTCATGACTTACACTTCGTGACTTCATGACTTACACTTTGGGACTTCATGACTTACATTTTGTAAGTTCATGACCTTCACTTCATATACAATTATGTTTGTGTTCAGGGCCAGTTTGCTCGCTTTAAGAAGTACGTGGGCCACAGCGCTCAGGTGACCAACGTGCGCTGGGCTCAGGACGACTCCGCCCTCCTAACCGTGGGCGGGTCCGACACCGCCCTCATGATCTGGACCAGAGAGCGAGGGGGTGGGGTCGTAGGGAGGGGGATGGACCTCTGTTTCGAGACAACCGGCCCCTGGTGGACAGCGAGGAGTCCGACGATGACACAGAGGAAGATGGAGGTCAGTGCCAGTCGAGTCCCAAGCACTCACTTTGCTGTTTGATGCTCACACGACCCGGAAATGACTTGCAAAAAGGGTCACAAGTTTGAGTCCGGGATTTGAGCGTTACATCTTACCGCTTTGTGTTGTTGTGCTCCTGTAGGTTATGACAGCGACGTGGCCCGGGAGAAGATTGTGGACTACACCACGAAGATGTACGCAGGCAGCATCCGAGAGATGAGAGGCACCAAGCCCCAGCACCAGCTGAAGGAGCTGTCTGCAGAGGAGAGGTATGTCCACACCAACAAACAGCACACGTGTGTTAGAGCTAAGGCATCAGTAGAGCGATGGCTTACACTTGGATGTTATTCAAATGTGCAATAAAGGTTATCATAGTCATGTTATTTTCTCCTGGTTTGGTACTGTTTGTAGTCTATTCTCTTTTTGAATATGTGCAGTACATACCTAATATGTCTGTAATTATACACAAACATGTGACAGGTTGGATATCATTTTGCCTTTGTGTCTGTGACTGTGTTTAATGTTAGCATGGCCTGTGCATCTTCATGATTATGTCTGGTCATTATACAAGGGCTGTTTGCACGGCTACAAGTTTTCTCAAAAATGACAGTGATTTGTTCAGAGGCACCTACAGTATCATTTACTGTACATTTTCAGCAGGAGGCCGTTCTCTTTGCCTCATGTCAACTGGGCACTCGTGGTCTCACAGGGAGCGACAACATCATATTAAGAATGTTAAACCTGCTAAATGTTGGCTTACCCTCAATTGCAAATTATTAATATTTATTACGGCTTTCTTTCACTTTAGGTTACATCAGAATAGCCCCAGAAAGCCACACACTATACAGAAGTTTACACAGTGCCCTTGGCTGGACAAATGCTGCAGCTTTACACACAACCTTACTGTGTTCTCCTTGACACCTCCTCATTATCGTGTAAATGCAGATCAAATATCACATGTTATTTGTTTTCCTAACGACCATTGCCGTGTGAACAGAGCCTTAGCCATTTAATAACAGTATGTTGTTAAAAGGATAATGATGTAAGACACACTTCTTTCTCTAATTTGGTTTTTGGAAATGTAAACACAAAATAACATCCCGACATTTAAAACCTCTTGGTTGCATGGTTTCTGTTACATATAAAAGCATAGCTTTGAACGCTCAACAAGGAATGGTTCACCAGAAGGTTCACAAAAACATGTTTTATGACACTTATGAAGAAAAGATTATAGAACGCTCATGAAGAAACGTAGCATATGGATTTGTCCCATTGGTGTACCCTTACTTGTTGAGTGTCAATATTGCCTGTGGAAACTTAATATGTGTGTTGTGTTTTAACTTGCATTCACTGGAGGCAGGGCATTGTGAAGTAAGTATGACAGGACTTTAGAGTTGTACTCAAACTAGTGCGGAGGCTGGGCACCATCCTCAGCGATATTGAGGAAAAGGTTACTGTAGTACTAGTATCGGAAATATTTGTTCATTCTATTACAGACCAGTCGTCAGATAATTACAGCCCGTAGCTAAAATAGGTTTGTCATGGACACGAGAATAACGTGCAGTCTACATGTTAAAGCTACATCAGTGTTGTGAGTTCAAGTCCCAGCACTGACAAATAACTGAATTTCCTTTTCACACTAAACTGTCAAAAAGTTCTGATTTGATCTTGCTGACCATTCGCTGCCTAAATGCACCGCAGCCTGTCGTAGAACTAAGATCTGGATGAAAAGACTAGTTTTGTTTTGCCTGTGCATGTTAGCCTCTACAGACGCTGTTAGCATGTTAGCCTCGACACACTTTATTAGCATGTCGGCCTCTACAGTCTGGGATCATTTCAACATTAGCATGAGAGCACTGCGCTAGCATGTAGCATCTAGCTTTAGCCACGGCCGCTCACTTGGTTTCTCTCGAGGTCAAGCCCAGTGTTTCTGTGTGTTCTTTTTTGTGTGTGACATGTGGATGGCGACAGGTGGAAGACACCTAAACCAAAATATCTGAGTGCTTTACTTTATTACTTATTTTCTTTTAAAACTTTTTTATTTATATATTTTTTGCTTTCTTCATCAATTGCGATTAACAGGTGCCACATTAGGGTGACCAGATGTCCCAGTTTACCTTGGACAGTCCCAGTTTTGAGTCCTTTGTCCCACACCTCAAGAGATTTCACCAAACCATTGATTTGTCCCAGTTTAGTCGGTCTGTCGCAGTTGTCCCGGTTTTGGCAATTTGGCCAATATAGTCTCCGAAATAACACACTTCTCATGTAAATATCAATTACCAAGTATGAACCAATTAAAAATGTCAAATTTACCATCTCCTCAGTGTGGATTGGCATCATCGTGGCGCAGCGGTTAGCACTCGTGCTTCACAGCTAGAAGGTAGCGGGTTCGATTTCAGGATGGGCCATTTCTGAGTGGAGTTTGTATGTTCTCCCTGTGTCCGTGTAGGTTTCCTCCAGGTACACTTAGTTTCCCCTACCACTAAAACATGTACAGAATAGGTTAATCCTCCAGCCAGGTGATTCTGACCATCAGCCTGGCTCCACATCTGGAGATGGGCAGCGGTTGCCCACTTCTCCTTACAGATTGCCCACCGAAGGATGGGTCAAATGCAGAGGACAAATGTCCCTAAGGGACACCTTAAACTTACCTTAACCTTTTGCCATTCACCATGGGAAAACAGAGTCAAGATTTGGAACTCCTGCAGCATATTCCCGAATTGTGTCCCAGTTTTTAAGTTGGAGAATCTGGTCACTCTACACAGGTTAAATATTAATATTATTATAATCTTCCTTAAAGGTCCTGTGTGTATTCTTCGTTTGACTTTTGAATTACTTTTGAATATCTTTGCCTAGGTCTTTCATGTTTTATAATTAAAAAAGATTAGCCTGTTTGGAAAAGCAGTGATTTTAATTCAGACCTACGTACCGAGGGTGACCAAATTACAGAGCCTGAAAATCGGGACAGGGTCATCAAGCACCGGGACTGTCACCCTAGTTTCTGTGAACACAACATACCTGGAGGGGAGACTGCAGCAGACTAAATTAGTCTAACTACAATAGCTGCTAGCGATGAGCAAGAAACGATCTGTAGTGGAGACAATTTGAGTGCTGAAATTATCAGAATGAGTCCAGTGAAGCTGTCTGATGGTTCAAGTATACCAGATTTAGTTTTACCATTTTCACATAAAAAGGGAGCTCAAACTTTTAGGGAGAAAAGTGGACCTGTACCAGCAGGGTAATGTTAACAATTATTAGCAAGCAGAAAAACAGATTCATTGCACTTTTTTCCACAAAGGTCTGCAAACAGCATGGGATGGGCTGTGTGTATAAAATTATATTTAAAATGGGTACAGCGCCTTTAAAAACACACTTTAAAAACCACCTCGTGGCAGCAGATGAGGGGCGAGCGTTTCGAGTTGGATGAATGTAACAAAACACAATTCAATGTCTGTTTATCTTCCTTCTCAAAACCTCACAAGGACAAGTTTTGTCAACTATAGGCCCTTTAATGAAATGTGGTGTGTTCTGCTTATGTGTGTAGTGAGTTGGGTGCCTGTGCGTCTGCGTTTGTTTCTAAAGCTCTGTACTTGGTTCTGTCCCTCCGCTCCCCAGGGGATCCAGGTAACTCTGTCCTGCTGTC
Organism: Neogobius melanostomus; assembly: GCA_007210695.1. Taxonomy (NCBI): domain Eukaryota; kingdom Metazoa; phylum Chordata; class Actinopteri; order Gobiiformes; family Gobiidae; genus Neogobius; species Neogobius melanostomus. The sequence goes on along the minus strand of VHKM01000234.1, from coordinate 4,561,920 downwards.
TGTCCATGCTGTGTGTGTGTGTGTGTGTGCGTGCTAGCATCGTTAGCATCACAGACATCCTTGAAACGTGTAGACCCAACCTCAGTCTTCACTTGGAAGCTCAGAAACCTTGCAACAACTTTTATTTTGAGTGCATTTTCCCATGGGTTGATAACTTTTCCAAACTCATTGACACGCTGCATTCCGACGTCCTCTCCATCCACTGGTGCTAAAAAGGGTGGTTGACGTGTCCGTACAATGGTTGTGGCATCATCGGTTTCTCACCTAAATGTTTACCTGTTTGTCCAGCTGCTTAACGCTCCTTTAAAATTAATTCTTGTCAAATGTGGTCATTGTTTTTGAAAATCTATACGTTGATTTCGTAGGCCTCCAGTCAGTCGAGCAACACCCCAGCCCGAAAAGCTACAGAAGAACAACATTTCAAAGAAGAAGCGCGCGGTAGAGGTGGGTTTACATTCCAGAGATTGATTCATGTTTTTCAGAGGCATGACAAGGCACTGTAAACATGGCCAAATAGCAGTCAAAGAGGGGTGTTTTGCTTTCGGCAGGTATTTAGTAACAGTGATGCCAGTAACGAGTTACTTACTAATGCATTACTCTAATCGGATCACTTTTTTCAGTAACGAGTAATCTAACGCATCACTATTTCCAAACCAGTAATCAGATTAAAGTTACTTTTCCAAATCACTGTGAGTTACTATTTGGTCATTTCGCTTAGTAATACATTTCTTTTAAATACATTCCTCTCTCTCTCTCGCTCTCTCTCTGTCTCTGTCTCTAACTGCGTTTCCATCACTTGATTTTAATGCGCATTTTGAAGTTTCGCATTTGTAAGGAGTGATGGAAACACCAAATTTCGCATTTAAACTCTTAATTCGCATAAAAAGTTTATCCGCTCGCTTGAGGTGGTTTATGATTTATGCGCATCAGCGTAAATGAGCATTTTGGAAGATGGAAACAGTTTTTTTCGCATAAAGTTTGACATAGCGAATAAAAGTACACGTGCCTGTTGGCGTAGCCTACCTGTGGAGAGGAGTGGACAGAAGTGAAGAGCAAAAGTAATCCAACAGTAGCAGGTCGTCTCTAGTCCAAAAATATTTCCCAGATGCAGAGGCTCAAACATCGTTGTCTCTGCCTGTCTGCAACTATGGACCAAGTTAGCCAACAAAAAACTTGCCCAGAGACGCAGACGCCGCCTGACCCCATGACCCTCATTAGAAAATGTAGTAAACTCACTCTGGGATAGTTTTTGTTTGTCCAGCCTTTACAGGTCATGCGAGACTTCAGAGTATTAGCAGCTAGTTATTTACTTCGATACTTTGCTTAACTTTAGTGTGTAGGTCGCCTAAATTAACATTTATTCATGGCATTACGAGTAAAAACAAGCAGCTAATTCCGACATGAATTAATTTGGCCAAAACTATACTAAAAACCTCTACTTCAAGTGACATCAAAAACGTACAGTGCGCCCTCTGCTGGGTAAATGCTGCAATTGCGTCATGCAGCTGCCTTCTGTACAGTGGCGCCACCAGGGGGTGGCCAGGGGTGGCCGTGGCCACCCCTGGCCGACTCCTGGCCACCCCATTGGCCACCCCACTGGCCAGTGTTAATTGTAGTACTGTAGTATCAGTTATGAATATTTTCAGCCCAAATTCACAGCCACCCAGGCAAGCCGCTCTAGACCTTTGATCGTACGCTGTAGCCAGCTCTCCCCCCTCCCCCACCCTCTCCCTGCGGCTGTTGCACGCTCAGACACCAACAGCTGATAGTTTTGGTTTGCCACCCCAAGATTTTAAGTGGCCCCATCTGGCCACCACTATGAACAATTTCTGGAGGCGCCACTGCTGCTGTAACCAGGTAACCAACGCCACGATTCGCAAAAACTGTTGGATGGAAACGCGTGAAAATTCGCTTTTGTTATATGCATTTATTATGAGCATTTTAGACAGATGCGCATTTTCTCTGATGGAAACACAACTTCTGTCTCTCTCTCTCTCTGTCTCTCTGTACAGCTGCATTTTTTGCCTTTTTCTGCGAGCTGCATTTGTGGTTTCTGTGTTCCACATTGTTCTACTGGATACTTTTGTGTGTCTTTGCCGTGTTTTTGTGAGGTTCGGCAGAAATTTTTACTGCAATGACCAATAATGGTCTTTGCTGCAAAGACCAATAATGGTCCTGAAGAAAGCAGCTTTTTAAAAGTAAACATAAAGCTATCTTATCACTATTTAACACTTTGTTGTTTGTTTAATGTTTTATGTTTCTTGTTGCACAATTGCACCAACGGAAATTCCAATTCCTGGCACACTAGATTATTCTCTTCTTTTTATTCTAAAATGGAGTACCACTTTCCTTTGAATATGAAAGAGAAAGAAGTGAGTGTGGCTGGCCAGATGCACAAGTGGCACCAACAATACAACATAGCAAAAAAAAACATTTCGCATAATCGTCCTTTTAAGTTTATGGCCAGAGAACTCAACAACTGTACAGACTTCAGTTGTTCAGCAGGAAAGGTGTGTGGCTAAATGACAGATGCAAATGGTAGTTAGCAAATCCTAGCTTTTAAAATTATTCATTTGCTGCTAATAATAATAATTTACAAAAATTGTCATCTGGACTTGGATTTGGAGCTTTGTTAATTCTGAAATACCATCGTTCAGAATGGACCAAGCTACTATGAAATATCATCTCATAATCACTCCGTCCAGGTGACTATTGTTTGAAAGCTTTTGCTTTTGTGGAACACATCCCAAGACGACTGAGAGCCTTCATCATATTAGGTTTAAACAAATCAGCAAATTTGTGGAATAGATGTTTGTGAGTCAGTTGATTATGGCAAGGCAGTCAAGGCATGTTTATTTATACCATGCATTTCATACACAAGGCAACTCAATGCGCCTTGTTATGATGACACTCTTGTGTGTAATGTGTGTAAACAGTGCTTCAGACAGTGCACATGAAAAGTATGAATAATCTTATGGCTTGAATGTTTGACAAATGCGTTCTGTGGGTGCAGGATATGGAACTGGAGCACGTGTTTGGCTTCAGGGGCTTCGACTGTCGGAACAACCTGCACTACCTCAACGACGGCACTGAGATCGTCTTCCACACCGCCTCCACCGCTGTCGTGCACAGCTTCAGTAACGGTAACCACCACAACTCAGTATTTCATAGTACTGCACAACATAGAAATAATGAGGGGAAATAGCATTCGATCCTAACACAGTTGTGCACAGATATTGTGGGCAGTGCTCCCACCAATGCGCATGCTGGAATACACATTACTGAAGGAACAACAGAACAGCAATAAAAAGTTTTGTGAGCCGCAATGAGAACAATGTGGACAAATGCTGCCTTTTGGTGGGGTTTATGGAATTATTCAGAGGTGCCAAGGCAAATACTCCCGGAAACAAGCTGCTAAAAGACAACTATGAAGGTAAGCAACATGCTAATGTTATGCTAACACAAGCTAAAGTTGTGCTGACATGGGCAAAATCACCTTTTTCAACAGCGGTAGGTGAAATATTAATCCCTGTTTTACTGTGGGCTGTCCTCTCTCCTCCTGCCAATCAGAGGCCAGCAGTCTGTTCAGTTCAGCGCCTTTTGGCCACGGCCCAAGGTCGGTCCCAAAACGTATGTCTGGTTAGCCCGGATTGACTCTGGCCTGCCAGTGGAAAAACGCCATTAGCAAGCCGGCTAGTCCGGAAAACCTTTCAGAGTTTGTTAGCCTGTTCAATGTATTTTTCCTATATCATTTAGCATTTAGCCATTAAACATTAGACATCAGATTGTCCGCTGGAAGTGAAAAAGTGGCACTCGAAGCTAGCTATTAGCATGTAGCATGAAGCTAATGTTAGAATTATGGTTAGCATTTTTGTTGTTTGGGCCGTTGGATAGGTTGGATCACTTTGTCCTTCTCCGTGTCTCTGTATCTTTATTTGGTTAAAAAAACAACACACATTTAAAATTCGGCATTTGTTCAAGTAGTTCTGACTCTGACTCCGCCATGATAAACATTATTATTAATAATACTGTCTGATGTGGTATGATTGTGTTTGTGGCGCAGGTACGCAGAGCTTCTACCAGGAGCACACTGACGATATTCTGTGTCTGACCGTGAACCAACACCCCAAGTACAAGAACACCATCGCCACGGGACAGATCGGTACTGTCCCTCACCCCCTTCATATATATATATATATATATACTGTCGTACTTATACTACTACTGTGTGTGAGAGACATTACTAATGTGTGCACTGAAGGCCCTGCTTTATTCCTGCTTCTGTTGAACCTGCCTGCTTTACTTTACCACTGACTCTCGAAACACTAACCTCACGATCACTGCGAGACTTACTACAATTGTGTGTAAAACTTTTAATGAGTTAAAAGGATGTTTCCCCAGACCCATCATAGATCATTATTTCAACCATTTACTGTAAAGTAGCTTGACTTTGTTGAGTTCCTTTCTTCTTTTATTTGAAAGTCATTTGAAAAAATGTGCTCCTTCAGAGAAAATCAAAACAATGAAACAAAAACAGATTTCTTAACTCAAATTTTGCTACTCGCTGCAGAACTCTATGACATAACGTGAATACCCATTCTACTGTAATATGTAATTTACATTTTATTTGGTCTAGTTAAGGTGATTGGCAATCAAAGTAGCAGCATCCTCTTTTGGCCAGGATTCTGTAAAGTAAACATGTTTTTCATTGAGAAGTATTATATAATTTAGTGAATTAAGCCACACTGCGGAACATTCCAGGTCAGAAGTTGCTAATTCACCAAATTCTAATTGCTCCTAATGCTCAGCAAAATGCTGACAGTCAAAGATCTTTAATAAAACTCTCAATATGGCATGGCAATAGTAATATGTTTGAACAAATGGCAGTTCTGGCGGCCATCTTGTGACTGGCCCTTCTAACCCAGTGCAATGTAATCAAATGGGAAACATTACTAATTTCCTTGATACAGTTTTTATCTAGTTTTAGTTATTTCATGGCTCTTTAATTATTGTGACTGACCTTATGTCATATCTGGCAGGTAAATAATGTTTTTGCAGTTTTTCAAATGCTTTTCCTGTTTTATAGGAGGCATAGACTTTAGCTCCATTTGTTCATGGATTTTCCTCTGTCAAACACTTCTAATCATTCTATAAAATTTGTTTCCTACTTTAAAACCGGATTTCTGTACTTTTTAACATGACATGACCAATATTTATTGAACATGGGACAGTGATACAGTGAATGCTAACCGCTGAACCGTGGGAATGAATGGAGGAAACAATGCTAATATGGCTAAACAACACGACTAATTTCAAGGAAGTGACCTGATCCTGATTGAAATACCGAGACTTAGAAGTCATAAACCAAACACAAACAATGAGTGTATCTCACATTCTACCAGTTGATCAATGAAAATGTTGGTCCTGGTTTTGTATTGGTTGCTATAGGGGTTTGTCTCGCCAGCCAGTCACAAGATGGCCACCACATTTGCCACATCAGTGAGCCTCACGTCCACTCTAGCGTTAAAAAAAACAAAACAAAAACTTAAGGCTAAATCTACTACAGAAATATAAATGAAGATAAATGACTAGTCAGTCCATAAACACTCACCAGAGGTTTTCATGTTTTTGTTCTTTTGTTTTTTATGTGTGTGTTTGGCTGGCCTCATTTGCCACCATCGCTCTCCCCACACTTCAGGTGACGCCAGTGAGTTTCCAGGTAACAACCGCACCGCCTTCCCATGACGGGCCCCCCAGGACCCAGAGGCCCTCCCCTGAGCATCATTTATAGTGTCGCACTAACAGTCATTCAACCAGGAGGGACTTGGATGGAGAAGCTGAGGAGGTCGCAGCTAAAATGGCAGAAAGAACTGGTGTTTTTGCCAATACCACATAATATTTAGCTTATTTAGCTTTTAGTAGGGTTGCAAAATTTCAGGAATTTTCAATTTTGGAAATTGTCCAGGGGATTTAATGGGAATTATTGGGAATTAACAGAACTGAAGGCCGCTTCTTTACAGACAGATATAAACTGAAGCATACACATTTTATAGTTGTACACATATGTCACAGCAGAGATGAAAAGTCTCAAAGAAATTATCTTTGAAATGTCTGACACCAGGGTTTGAAGAGGGCAGTGTTTTAGGTGCTTGTGCATATTTTATCAAGTGTGTGCAGGATTACAATATTATATAGTTTCAAAAGTCTATTATTTAGGTCTGTTCTGTTTAATGCAGCGTATTGTCGGATACAAGCTTCATTCACTCTCACACAGTAAGGATCAGTGTCTGTCATGATCCGAGTTAGAGACAGGAGTGATCACAGTGTGATAAAATGTCTCGTACGGGTCGGGGGGGGGCATGATTTACGGTTCAAAAACTGCATTAATGGGTAACTAATAGTTCACCAATTGTTTATTCAACAAAACAAAGCACACATATCATGTTCATTTAAGCATTTTTCAATTTTTGAAAATTCCCAAGCTAAAGTTCCCATCAAAAGTTTCCAGAAAAACCCCTTTGCAACCCTAGCTATTAATATCACAGAGTACCTAAACCGATTCACCTATAGCCAATAGGCTCTTGGCTAACTTCCTGTTGGCCAGTGTAGGATAGCGATGACTTCCTGTTCACATTTTAACGTAAATTAAAAATGAAGAAAAAAAAAATTAAAGACGAGATTAAGATAAAAATAAATTAAAAAAAGCAGAAGTAAGCGTAAATTAACCAGACTGTAGTTTTATAAATGAGAATCAATAGATGCAGGCTGCAGCGGTGAACTGCGCAGTCGCTAATGCTATGCTAACACCAAGAGGGGGTTGACCCCGACGCTCCCCAGCTGCAGAACTCTGCACCATGGCAGTTCTCTTCTTGGGTCAGTCTTAAGGCGAAGGTCAGGGGTTGGGATTTGAATTGGGTTTGGAGGCGTAAGAGGATGTGCGGAGAATGTCAACCGGGTTAAAGTAGGGGTTAGCGATATGATAAAAAAAAAAAACTTAACAATTTTCTTTGGCCTCTTTCACTCTTTGAACTTTGGCAGAGCTGAGCACCATAATGGGCTTTGCTCATTTAGCATACTGTATTTAGCCATGTATTCTTGGGTTTAGTCTTTTTACAGGCCTTACTGTGAGAAAAAAAAAGGACAAATAACCTTTATGCAGACTAGCAGGTATATTTTGGTCAGTTATAAAAGTAGGTTGTAATCTATAGCAGTTTGAGAATCATTATTTGACAGCGCATCTTTATGAACTTGGGAGGCAAACTTAGCAGTGAGGAAATACAGTCTTGCTGGTTGAAATGAAACTTTTAACCTTACGATATAAAAAATAATGACACAACTGTGCATTCCAACCAAACGTAGATCTCCAGACAGTAAATGCTGCTGACGCGTGTCTCTGTGTCCTGGGGCGTCTGCTGGCTGCCTTGACTCCCCGACTGCTATGTCTGTCCTGGTTGTGCCCCTCTCCCTCAGTGAAACTCGCGCTCTCTTCTGTCTGATGACTAAAAAAAATGCATCTGCTCTCACCCCGCTCCGTCCAGGCAGCACCCCGTCTATCCACATCTGGGACGCCCTGAGCAAGCAGACCCTGTCCATCCTGCGCTGCCCCCACAGTAAAGGGGTGGGATACATCAACTTCAGCGCCACGGGGAAACTGCTGCTGTCTGTGGGAGTGGAACCAGAGCACACCATCACTGTGTGGCGCTGGCAGGAAGGTCTGTGGTCATGATGACTATGTTTCACACAACAGGCTCTAATGACTTATATACAGTGGGGGGGGGAAATGTTTGGCCAAAATCCAATAGAAAGTCTATGGGAACTGACTAATTACTTTTTTCCCCACTGTATGTCTCATACTATGCATTGTTCCGGCTTTTAGAATACCTTTGGACACCTTAGTATTGGTATGTTGTATGGCTTAGATTAATGTCAACTAGATCACATAAGATTTAATGCAATTAAAAATATTTATTGAAATTAATTTAGCGGCACAGACACTTTTTCACTTTCCTTTTTCCTGCAGACGTTGCTTTAGGAACAAACACGTAAAGGCAAAAACAATTTTACTGTCACACTTGTTTATTCACAAAGTTAACCTCTTAACCTCCACCTTAACCGAGCGTGTTTTCTCCAGTTCAGCTTTACCCAAATCTAAAAGCTTTCCGATGGAGCTTACAGCTTATAGGCCAGTGTAACGCCTCATTTGAAAGCTAAGACCTACAAAACTGATCATCACTTTTTCGTGCGTCGTTGCCATGGTTTTGAAGCTTTTTATTGTTGTGTTTTTGTCTGTTTTTTCGTTGCTTTTTGACATGTTTTGGTCACTTTTTTGTTGTGTTTTTGTCACTCTTTTGTCACTTATTTATCACGTTTTCATCCTTGTTTCGTCGTTATTTTCAATCAATCAATCAATCAAGTTTTATTTCTAAAGCGCCTTACAACAACCAAAGTTGACCAAAGCGCTGCACACAATAAAAAAATGCAATTTAAAAAGGAGTACAATTTCATTAAAAACAATTTTGCAAGCTTTTTTTTTCAAGAAGCTTTTAGATTTGGGTGGAGAAAATGTATTCAGTAATAAATCACACGGCTGTTGTTGCTGAAGTGTTTGAAATGATCACACAGTTCTCACATCTCCACCAAAATAAGTTCAAATGTAGGAAATACAAGGAAGCAACAAAAATATAGCTCTAAAAATAAATACAACCCATGAATAAATGATGCTTCAATTCAATTCATTGTAATTTGTTAATTACAAAGGCCATAATGAACTCGATGAAACATTTAATCGAGTCCCAACAGTAATGTGAACATGTGTAAAAGTACCTCAGCACTTCTATCTGAGCACAAAAACACTAGGACCCACCCTCTACTGACTAGAACTGGAGTTACAGAGTCAGGACTAAACACGGTGAGGCTGTGTGTCAGTTTTACTCAACTAAAGTCTAAAACAGAAGATGTGAGACAGGCCTCAAATCCAGGCTGAAAACAATTCAGTTTAAAAAGAAAGGTGAAACGGAGTAGAATTTGACTATTACTATAAAAAGAACTGTTATTCTTTATGGTCAAAGGTTTGATTTTTTTTTTTTTAGTTTTATCCATCCCTCTAGTAAATACAGAATAATCTAAGTGTAGTTGATCTCTTCTATCTTCGAGATGGGAGGTACTCACGACTCAAAGGGTACACGAGACAAAATAAGGTTGGGAACCACTGGTGTATATGACACTGAAAGTAAAGCACAATTCATACACAAGGCAATTCAAAGTGCTTCACAGTTTCATCAAATTACAAGAAAGCAAATCAAATCAATCCCTAAAACATCAACATAAATATGAATTCCTTACAGTAAAAAGCAGGAGTGCAGATACAATACTTTCAGTGTCATATGCACGAGTAAAACTGTTTTCAGCCTGAGGTCTGTCTCACATCCTCATGAAGACTGTTCTAGATTTTAGCTTTAGCCTCAGCGTGTTTAGTCCTGACTCTGGGAGACCCCTCCCTGAAGTTCTCAGGGCCCGAGATGGTTCATGCGGCTCTAAGTCTGTAAGTAATTTTTCTGCACCCTTTGCTTTAATGTAATTAAATGAATTTAAATGATTAAATTCATGTTAAGTGAATTGTATGTAACTGTAAATCACAAATCTGCCTCGTGTAAAAGAGAGAAATAGTGCTGCCAGCGATAAGAGGAAAACAATTTGAGTGCTGAAATCATCAATCCATCTTGCTGACAGCTGAGAAGTATTTTACCATCACAAATCACATTCTATTGAAAACAAGGGAAGAGGAAGTTAGTTCTGTGGTAAACAGCGACTTATTTCAATAAGCGATATATTTTACATGTTACTCATAGTTATTGCTGCTTCATTTTAGCAACAATAAATTCAAAACTACAAAGACACAAACCCGTACAGCAAAGAATACACAAATCTTTAGGGTAGTTTCGATGTAAACCAAATGCCTGATGTGTGTGTGTGTCTGCAGGGAGCCGAGTGTGCTGTAAGACGGGACACCCAGACCGCATCTTTGTGGTGGAGTTCAGACCGGACTCGGACACTCAGTTTGTGTCGGTGGGCATCAAGCACGTGAAGTTCTGGACTCTGGCCGGAGGAGCCCTCATGTACAAGAAGGGCGTGGTAGGGACGGTGGAGGAGGGGCGCCTGCAGACCATGCTCTCCGTGGCTTTCGGGGCCGTGAGTATGATCGCGCCCACCTTTTCCGTTCCAGTTTAAACATGTGCCCTGACAGTGAATGTCTATTTGTCCAGAATAACCTTTTTTTTTTTTTTTTTTTTTTTTTTTTTCCAGAATAACCTGACGTTCACCGGGGGCATTAACGGGGACGTGTACGTGTGGAGGGAGCACTACCTGCTGCGGGTGGTGGCCAAAGCCCACACCGGCCCCGTGTTCACCATGTACACCACGCTGAGGGACGGGCTCATTGTCACCGGGGGCAAGGAGAGGCCGTGAGTCTGATCTTTTATCATTCTGTCATAACACGAGTAACCAATTCATACTGATACATTAACAATGATGCAAATGACATAACCTGCACTTAAACGTGGAAACAGAATTTTTTCATGTTTTCCCCTTAAAGCTACTCTAAGCTACCCCGTTTTGCCGGTCTGGCATTGTTGCATTCCCACAGTGCGTCGCTAGATGCGCCACACTCGCAAACAGCAGTTTGCGCCACAGAAGGAGACCAGCGCCGCACCTCCCTCTCTCAGCACACCCCAACATCCCTCACCCCCACATGCCCCCTGCACCATGTAAACACAAACACATGTAGACATCGCAAATGTTTGAACAGTTAGCGGATAATAGTTTAGCATTATGACAGAAGTTTACAAAAGGATTGTGAACTGATAATGCCACTTTACTAAGTGGCATTGACCTTTTTGAAATGTGTCCTTTTTGTTATACTATCTGCTATTGTCTGTACCGTTGGAAGTGACACACAGTGAATGTTGTGATGTGTTTGTTTGTGCAATATCTGTTGGAGGTTGCAGCAAATTAATTGCCCTTGAGGGATCAATAAAGTTTTCTGAATCTGAATCTGGATAAACATCTGATCGACCTGCTCTGATGCTGCTGAAATCCTCATCAAATGTCCGTTTGTTTCATAATCCAATATCTACAGGAGCTGTCAGGTCTTTTTCTCCTCATGATTACAGCAGCACCGAGTGAGTGTGAGGTGTTCAAGGGTTGCAGGGAAAAAAGTTGCACTGTAAACTTAGTTCTAAATGGAAGTATTATGTTCTAAATGCAAAAAAAAAATAGAGACAGTTTAGCAGACAAGCAGACAAGTTGCAGTTTAGCAAATAAATGTAAGTCTCAAAAAATGTTTACTTTGCTATTTATGCTGATAAAAGTGTGTTTCACACAAGATTATTGAGATTTCCGTATCTCATTGAATGCAATCAGAACAGCGTGTGGTCTATGGTGGAGGGGAGTGAGGGGCGTGAGGGGCGTGGGTGACGGGGGAAAGCCAGGTGTGGGAAATGTTTTTTTAAAAGACATCGCTTAGCCCTTCCCTTTTATTTTTATTATTATTTTCTCTCCCTTTTTTATATTTATTGATTTATTTTATTTTTGTATTGCCATTATTTCTGTGTTTTGTTCTTGTTCTGTTTGTTCAACAAAAAATTCAAAAAACTTTCATAAAAATAATAAAATAAATAAAAGACATCACTTAGGTTCAGCTTTAACATAAAAAAATAAGACCAAACCTAACAGTGCAGCTCTCCCTCGCCTTTCACGCACTTTAATTCCACGTGAAACACGAAAGCCTGTGACCGAGATAACACTGTAATCCAAATATGGGCATTTCCTTTCTGGGAGACAGTCACAGCTAAAGACGGGAGAAATAAGATAATGCGGAATTCGTCATATTTCCAACGAAAATGGCAGAAAATACAGAAAAACTAAATAATTCTTTAGAACAAGGAGCACGAGACAAACTACTCCATGGATCAAAATGAAGCATTTGCCGCTTAAATATTTACTCACAATGGAAAAAGTAACAATTATTTTTACTCAAGTAAGAACCAGATACTTCATTATAATTTTACTCAAGTAGAAGTAAAAAGTACCATATGATGAAACTACTCTAAAAAGTACAATTTCTTCAGAAGGTTACTTTAGTACCAGTACTTGAGTAAATGTAACTGAGTAGTACCCGCCTCTGCATGAGAGACATATGGAAAGGACGAGTTCCATATTCCAAGGATAAAATCTAAAGTCCAGATCCAGACCCAAAACCCAAACCGTCCAAACCCGTCCGGACTCAAACCTTAGTTCTGCATTTTGGACACGCCCGTAAATCCCCTCAGTCGTGGTCTTTCTCTTTCTGTCTCTCTGCAGCAGAGTGGATGACTGAAATACAGGTCGTTAAAGTTTTAAAACCGAGAAGATCCTAATTGTGTAATTAAATATGCATGCACAATTGTTAAGTGCAAATAGTTTCAAGTACTGAGCAAAGAGGAGAAACACAGCACTGCATTGGCAGCATTTTGCAAATAATATATAGGCTTCAGGCACCCGTCTATTTGGGGGGCTAAAATGTATTTTAGAGTAAACAAAGCAAATCAAAGCACAGTAATTATTATTGGAAAGGCTAAAAAAAATCCCCATATAACTCAGGGGAGACCTGGGCTGACGCTGAGGAAAAAAATCAAACAACTGCTGAGGGAGAAACTGCAACTACAAAACCCGGTGGAAATGGAGAGAGCCCATCGCGTAGGGAAACCTGGCGGGAGAGACTGGCCGAGACCTATCGTCGCCAAACTACTGCGTTGGAAGGATCGAGAAGCAATCCTGCAGCGCGCTAAACAACTCAAAGGAACGAAAATCTACATAAACGAGGACTACACGGACTCCATTAAAAGGAAACGAAAAGATCTAATGCCGGAGCTGAGAGCTGCCAGGGAAAGGGGGACATAGCCTTCTTGAGATATGACAAACTCATTGTACGTCCGTGCACCAGTACTCCAAATCAAGCTTAAACACCGGGAAAACTTATGGATTTTGGTATGTAAAAAACATAATTTCACATGTCCTGTAATATATATACTCATACAATGATGTCCAATCATACCTCATATGCTACTGATGGAAGTGACCTAGGATTACAGCAAAGGATTTTGGACTGTGAGCTCTTGGAGCTGAAAGCTTCAGAGTACACTGAACATAATGCACTGGACTGGGAAGATCAGTTAGACCAGAGGTCACTAAACGGCGGACCTCGGTCCGGATCCGGACCCACGCGCCAGCCATTCCGGACCTTGGATCCGAACTTTGGACCCGACCTGAATCCCCTCAGACGAGCAGCTGCGTATGCGCTCTCTCTCCCTCTCTCGCTCTCCCTCCCTCTCCCTCTCTGACTGCACCAGAGCGGTAAACTACAGCCCAGACGAACAGAAAGAGAAAGTCCTACATCTTAGCTTCATGATACTTTTTAAATTTTTAGAAACGGTTTCGGAATGACTGAAATATGGCTTGCTAAAAACAAAAGCGGAGGACGCCCTAATTAAATATGCACGCGCGATCGTAATGCGTAAATAGCGCGGTTGTTTCCCGAGCAGGTCTGAACCAGGACTAAACCTGGACTAAGCTAGGACTAAACCTGGACTAAACAGGGCTCAGTGTGTTGAACTGAGCAAAGAAACACATCACTGTCATATATTATGTGCACATTGTGTATAATAGGCTACAGTAGCCTATGCATTCTGCTATTTAGGAGCCAAAACTTATTTTTAGAGCAAAAAAACAATAACAAGATTAAATTGATTGCATTATTTTCAAATCACAGAAATAGTTTTAAAAAAGGCTTATAAATCCTGATATAACCGTGAATTAACCCCGTATGTTCCGGACCTTTGCTTGACCTTTTTTTTCATTTCGGACCTTGGCGAAATTTAATTCGTGACCCTGAGTTAGACCCAGATAACCTGTTCTTAACATCTAACGCAATTAATTGCAAATACTACACTGAGAATGAATTTAACATCTCTGTTAAAACAGAAGGGAAATTCTCAATTATCCATTTCAATAGTAGAAGCATGTACGCGAATTTCGATGCAATCAAAGAATACTTAAAACAGTTTGAGAATCCATTTAGTATCATTGCATTATCAGAAACATGGTTTAATGAGGATAAAGGCATTGCATTTGAGTTAAACAATTATACATTAAACTACGTAAACAGAACCAATAAAGGGGGAGGAGGAGTTGCTATATATGTCCTCAACAAATTTAAATTCAAAATATTAAAAAACATGACTGCATCAATAAACAACTTGCTTGAATGCTTATCAATAGAAATTATCAATGAAAAAAAGAAAAACATAATAGTTAGTTGTTTATACAGGTCACCAGGATCATGCGTGGAAATATTTACAAATTGGGCAGAAAAAACATTCTCAGAACTGAGTAACAAGGTATTATTTATCTGTGGGGATTATAACATCGATTTGATAAATCCAAATAAACATAAGACAACTGATGAGTATATTAATCGCATGTACAGTATGAGTTTATACCCAACTATCACAAGACCTAGCAGAATAACAGCGAGCAGTGCTACCCTCATTGATAACATCTTCACTAATAATATGCAGTTCACAAATGTCAGCGGTCTAATGGTTTGTGATATAACGGATCATCTGCCCGTATTCACGGTGTATGATGATAATGAGTTAGATCAAAAATCACCTCAAAAATATTTTATAAACGCGCAAGAACTGAGGATTCAATTTACTCACTTTATAGTGACTTAATAAAACAAGATTGGAACGAGGTATATAACAAGAATGATGTAGAAAATGCTTACGATACTTTCATGGAAATTTTTAGTACTGCATACAATAAGAACTGTCCTATTCAGCAATTCTGTAAAAACAGAAAAACGACAAAATGTCCGTGGCTAACCAAGGGTTTACAAAATGCTTGTAAGAAAAAAACACTCTATATAGACAATTCATTAGACTAAGCACAGAGGATTCTGAAAGTAGATATAAAACATATAAAAATAAACTGACCAATATATTAAGGAAGGCTAAGAAACTATATTATACCAATCTATTATATACAAACAAGAACAACATGAAAGGGGTATGGGGAATACTAAACACTATAATCAAGGGTAATGCAAAAAATAATTCATATCCAAACTATTTCACTGATGGGATCAATGACAACCATAATATGAATGACATTGTGGAAAGTTTTAATAGTTTTTTTGTAAATGTTGGACCGGATCTGGCAGCAGAGATTCCGGAGTGTAGTAACAACGAAATGGAGTCATTGATAGACATTAATTCAAAAACTATGTTTTTGTCTGGAGTAACTGAAACAGAAATAATAGATGTCATTAACGGGTGTAAGAACAAATCGTCTACAGACTGTTTTGATATAGATATGACACTGGTTAAACAAATTATATATAGTATCGTGAAACCATTAACCTACATATGCAACTTATCGTTTCAAACAGGAACAGTTCCAAATAAAATGAAAATTGCAAAGTTATACCTATACATAAAATGGGAACAAACACATCTTCACTAACTACAGACCTGTCTCTCTGCTCCCCCAGTTCTCCAAAATCTTAGAGAAACTTTATAACAGTAGAATGGATAATTTCATAGATAAGCATAAACTAACTAGAAACTTTTGCAATGGCTGAAGCCATTGCGATTGACTGCGGAATAATGCTATTGCAGAAGTCACCTGAAAAAAATCCTTAAAAATGCCTTGAAACTGTTAAAATACTTGAAAAAGCTTTGAAACTCCTGAAGTCTTTTAAAACTTCTGAAATCCTTGAAACTGTTGAAACCTTGACACTACTGATATGTTTGAATCTGTTGACACCTTGAAACTCCTGAAATCCTTGAAACTGTTGAAACCTTGAAATTCCTAAAATCCTTGACACTTTTGAAATTCTCAAACTACTGAAATAATTGAAACTTCTGAAATCCTTGAAACTCCTGAAATCCTTGAAAGTGTCTTTAAAACTGTTTCCCACACCACTGAAATTATCTGGTAACTATGGGAACCTGGGCAAGACTTGGCCTGGCTTCTTAGGTTTACCTGGATATGGTTTTTGTTCTGGTAACTATGGAAATCTCGTCTGGACTTGGCCTACCTTCTGTGGTTTACTTGGATCTGATTTTGGTTCCGGTAACTATGGCAACCTAGTCTGGACTTGGCCCACCTTTTGTGGTCCGCCTTGATCTGATTTGGGTTCCGGTAACTATAGTAACCTGGTCTGGGACTTGGTCTGGTTCTGGTCTGAGACTTGGTCTGGATGTTGGCCTGGGTCTTGGTCTGGGTCTTGGTTTTGGCTTTTGTGGTTCGTCTTGATATATTTTTGGTTCTGGTAACTATGGCAACCTGGTCTGGGTCTTGGCTCGGGTCTGGGTCTGGTTCTTCGTTTGGGTCTGGGTCTTGGCTGGCTTTTGTGGTTTGCCTTGATAGTGTTTTAGTTCTGGTAACTATGGCAACCTGGTCTGGGTCTCGGTTTGGGTCTGTGTCTTGGGTCGGGTCTTGTTCTTGCTCTGGGTATTGGTTCGGATCTTGGTTTGGTCTTGGTTTGGCTTTTGTGGTTCGCCTTGATATATTTTTGGTTCTGGTAACTATGGAAACCTGGTCTGGGTCTTGGCTCGGGTCTGGGTTTGGGTTTGGGTCTGGGTCTTCGTTTGGGACTGGGTCTTGGCTGGCTTTTGTGGATTGCCTTGATAGTGTTTTAGTTCTGGTAACTATGGCAACCTGGTCTAGGTCTCGGTTTGGGTCTGGGTCTTGGGTAGGGTCTTGGGTCTCGTTCTGGTTCTTGGTTCGGGTCTTAGTCTCGGTTTTGGTTCGGGTCTGGGTCTTGGTTTGGATCTTGGTCTGGGTCTCGGTTCGGGGCTTGGTCAGGGTCTTGGTCTGGGTCTTAGTTTGGGTCTTGGTTCAGCTCTTGGTTTGGATCTTGGTCTGGGTCTTGGTTCGGGTCTTGGTCTTGGTCTGGGTCTTGGTTCGGATCTTGGTCTGGGTCTCGGTCTTGGTTCGGGTCTTGGTTCGGGTCTTGGTCTTGGATCTGGTTCGGGTCTTTGTCTCGGTCTGGGTCTTGGATCGGATCTTGGTCAGGGTCTTGGTCTGGGTCTTGGTCTGGGTCTTGGTTCGGGTCTTGGTCTGGGTCTTGGGTCGGGTCTTGGTTCTGGGTCTTTGGGTCTTGGTTGGGTCTTGGTCTGGGTCTTGGTTCAGGTCTTGGTTCGGGTCTTGTTCGGGTCTGGTCTGGGTCTCGGTTTTGGTTCGGGTCTCGGTCTTGGTTCAGGTCTTGGTCTTGGTTCGGGTCTTGGTTTGTGTCTTGGTCTGGGTCTTGGTTCGGATCTGGGTCTGGGTCTTGGTTTGGGTCTTGGTCTGGGTCTTGGTTCTGATCTGGGTCTGGGTCTTGGTTCGGGTCTTGGTTTGGGTCTTGGTTCAGATCTTGGTCTGGGTCCCGGTCTGGTCTTGGTTCGGGTCTTGGTCCGGGTCTTGGTCTGGGTTCGGGTTTTGGTCTTGGTTCGGGTCCTGGTCTGGGTCTTTGTTCTGTCCTTGAAATGGTTGAAAATCCCCTTTTAGTTGTATTATAGTGCTTTTATTGTGAAAATCCCTTTAGTTGTATTATAGTGCTTTATTGTGAAAATCCCATTAGTTGTATTATAGTGCTTTTATTGTGAAAATCCCTATTTAGTTGTATTATAGTGCTTTTATTGTGAAAATCCCCATTTAGTTGTATTATAGTGCTTTTATTGTGAAAATCCCTATTTAGTTGTATTATAGTGCTTTTATTGTGAAAATCCCCATTTAGTTGTATTATAGTGCTTTTATTGTGAAAATCCCTATTAGTTGTATTATAGTGCTTTTATTGTGAAAATCCCCATTTAGTTGTATTATAGTGCTTTTATTGTTATTTTTTTTATTTTTTTTTTTTTTTTGTTTATTTTTTTTTTTATTTTTTTTTATCTTTATTGTGAAAATCCTATTTAGTTGTATTATAGTGCTTTTATTGTGAAAATCCCTATTTAGTTGTATTATAGTGCTTTTATTGTGAAAATCCCCATTAGTTGTATTTATTTTATTGTGAAAATCCCATTTAGTTGTATTATAGTGCTTTTATGTTGAAATCCCTATTAAGTTGTATTATAGTGCTTTTATTGTGAAAATCCCTATTTAGTTGTATTATAGTGCTTTTATTGTGAAAATCCCCATTTAGTTGTATTATAGTGCTTTTATTGTGAAAATCCCTATTTAGTTGTATTATAGTGCTTTTATTGTGAAAATCCCTATTTAGTTGTATTATACTGCTTTTATTGTGAAAATCCCCATTTAGTTGTATTATAGTTGTATTATACTGCTTTTATTGTGAAATCCCCATTTAGTTGTATTATACTGCTTTACATGCAAAATTCCATATAAAGTTGTATTATATAGGTTTCATTGCGAAAATCACTATTTAGTTGCATAATTGTGTTGTAATTGCAAAAAATCCATATATTGTTGCAGAAACTGTACAAACTGTTGAAATTGCGTAGTATTTGAAGCTCCTGAAATCCTTGAAACTGTTGAAACCTTGAAACTGCTGAAATCTTTGAAATTCCTCAAGTCCTTGACACTGTTGAAACCTTGAAACTGCTGAAGTCCTTGGTTTCAAACTGCTGACGTCCTTGAAACTCCTGAAATCCTTGAAACTGCTGAAGTCCTTGAAACTGTTGAATCCTTAAAACTGTTGAAGTCGTTGAAACTGCTGAAATTGCTTGCAAAAATACCTATATTATTGCAGAAACTGTACAAACTGTTGAAGTTGGTAAGTATTTGAAGCTCCTGAATCCTTGAAACTGTTGAAACCTTGAAACTGCTGAAATCCTTGAAGTTCCTGAAATCCTTGAAATTCCTCAAGTCCTTGAAACTGTTGAAACCTTGAAACTGCTGAAGGTCAATCTCCATGGCTGATGCCATGGAGATTGACTGTCCTTGAAACTGCTGAAGTCCTTGGTTCAAACTGCTGAAGTCCTTGAAACTCCTGAAATCCTTGAAACTGTTGAAACCTTGAAACTCCTGAAGTCCTTGAAACGGCTGAAATCCTTAAAACTGTTGAATCCTTAAAACTGTTGAAGTCTTTGAAACTGCTGAAATTGCTTTAGCTGTAGAAATGGCTGAAAGGCCTGAATGTGCCTGAAGTCCTATTAAAATGCATGGGCCTATTAAAATGAATGGCAGAATTCTCAATACAAATGAATGGCAGAATTCCCAAGCCCGTAGAAAAAAACTGGAAAACTGCAGAACTCTAATTTTTCTGAAAACTGACAAGTTGCGGAAGCTGAACATGCACAAACTGCAGAAATTGCAGAAAATGTGGAATAAAATGCTGAAAACCATGAATATGTGGAAGCCCCATTATAAGTCAATGGAAAAAATCGACCGATTTTTGGCCGATTGCGGAAAAACCGGAAATCGCTGAATTCCCAAAAGTAATAGCATAATTCTCTTGAACATGCTGAACGTTTTGATGTATAACTTGTTGAAATTGCTGAAAATGTGAAAGCTGTGAAAAGTGCCGAAAAACTGGAAAAAGATATAAGTGGAATAATAATATTAAAGAACATGCAAACCAATTATTGACTGCGGAAGATTCCGCAGTCAATCAATTAATGAAGGTCAGTACGGGTTTCGAGCAGCAAGGTCAACTTCAATGGCCATCATTGATGCAATAGAAGAGATTACTAATAGCTTAGAGGGCAAGAAACATGCAGCTGGAATATTCATTGACTTGAAAAAAGCATTTGATACACTAAATCATTCTATATTATTAAAAAAATTAGACAGATATGGCATAAGGGGAGTGGCTTTGAGCTGGATTCAAAGCTATTTAACTGGGAGACAACAGTATGTGAAGATGGGGGAGTTTACATCAGGTTATTTGGACATTGGCTGTGGGGTCCCACAGGGATCTGTCTTAGGCCCAAAGTTGTTTAATTTATATATTAATGACATTTTTAATGTGTCTAAATTATTAAAATTAGTGATTTTCGCAGATGACACAACGTCTTCTATTCCAATGACAATTATAGTAATTTAGTAACTAACATAAACTGTGAACTAAGTAAATTAAAACATGGATGGACATTAATAAATTGTCCCTCAACCTAAATAAAACAAAAGTAATGTTTTTCGGTAATTATAATGGAAAACCAGACTCAGTAAACATAGACGGTGTAGTCTTAGATACAGTATCAGAAATTAAATTCTTAGGAGTCATCATTGACAGTAAATTAAGCTGGAAACCACACATAAGACACATACAAGGTAAAGTCTCCAAAAGTATCTCAATCATTAACAAAGCAAAGTTTTTCTTAAAATTACAATGCATTATTTTTGTTATATAGTTCATTAGTTTTGCCATATCTAAACTACTGTGTAGAAGTCTGGGGCAATAACTATAAAAGCTCATTACACCCCCTTGTTATACTCCAAAAACGGGCTGTAAGAATTATACATAAAGTAGGATATTATGATCACACTAATATATTATTTCTGCAGTCTAAACTGTTAAAAATTCATGATTTAGTTGATTTCTCTACTGCCCAACTTCTGTTTAAAGCCAACAAAAATGTGCTACCTGCAAGGATACAAATGCTTTTTGCACGCACAGAAGGGGGATATAACCTGAGGGGGGGTGATAACTTTAAGACTCAAGCAGTGTCTTCCACTAGGAAAAGTATGTTTGTGTCTGTATGTGGAGTTAAACTCTGGAACAAATTGGGGGCAGAATATAAACAATGTCCAAATATTCATCATTTCAAATCAAGATATAAAAAAATGGTATGGTCAAAGTACCAGAAGGAGGAAATGGGTACTTGATTGCTAATGGGTGTCACAAAGTGCTGTATACTTTAAAGGTCAGATCTAACTAATAATGAAGTATATTGTGGTTGTTACTATTACACTATTGCAGTTGTTATTGCCATTGTTATTGCTATTGCTGTTGTGTTGTTATCATCACTATTTAAACTTTAAATGTAACAGTCTACGATTATACTTAACAATCTGTGGATTATTCTTAGAATCCAACTCAATCGATTCAGACAGCAGTACTGCTATTGATGCTGATGGTAATATAAAGGAAATAAACTCTTAGAAGTAAAACATGCACATATCTATGTACTCCGCATTCAACATAACCCATAGTATAGGGCAGACATGTGGGGGCCGGCAGCTCGAGGAAACTCTCTTCTGGCAGCAGACTCCTAAAAATTGTCTCTTTTAATGCATAGTATAGGACACTTAACAAATGATGGTCCGGTTGCTCGGGGGCTGCTCCCCTCTGGCAGCTGGTCCAGTCACAGAAAAGAAGAAAAAGAAAGAAAAGCCCCGAATCCCTTTTAACACATATCATTAAGACCATTCTTGTTATCATGAACATCAATCAGTCTGCGATTACTGTACCTTTCATGAATAAATGTGGAGTATTTTATGTACCATTCAAACACTTTGATACAGAGTAATGTTATATGGGTTGTAATGGTGATGGTGAACAACGATAATGCCAACATGGTAATGAAATCTGTAGACAGAAATAATACACTGGTTGTAGCGTGTGAGATACTGTGAATGTTGAGCGTGTGAGATTCTGTGAATGTTGACCTGGTATAATGCAGTGTCGCATTTGTTAATATGTAACCAACTCGGTTGATAGTTGTTTTGTAAAATGGTAAGAAATATGCACTGTTGTCAGTTATTGTTATAGTTATTGTTATTGAAGTTTATGAACAGGGGTGGGAGTCAATAAGCTTGTCTTCTTCCCACTCCTTTTCGAGCTGTAATGTAAATTATTTTTTCTTTTTCTTTATTATGTATATATATATTTCTGTTTTTTCTTTTCTTCTTTAGCTCGAAATAAAATATTCAAATCAAAATCAAATCAACTCAATTAACCTCGTATGCTCTGGACTGTTGCTTGACTATTTTTATTTTTCAATTTGGACCTCAGTGAATTTGAATTCTGGTTTGCCAATCGATACCTCTCCCTGTCTCTGACTCCTGCAGTGACGCGCTAAACTGGGCGGAAGCAGAGTCGTGCGCTAAACACAGACTGGATTTGGTCAGCTCAGTACCACAGAAAACATGAACGAGAAGTTCGTAACTCTATTTTCCAAGGTTTTCTCAGAGAATAGTGAAACTGATTTGCTTACGAATGGTGACAGTGCTGCATAGTGTAAATGGGACGAGCCTATTAAGGGGGAAGGAAGTGTGTTATGGAAGTCATCTTCTTTCTTATTAAATGTTTTCTGACAGACTATGAGCATGTTTAGCACACACAAATAAAGTAAAATCAACATTGGGTTCTTATAAATCCCCTGACAGCACATTATCCAGTAGCAGTGAAAAACCAGCATCCGAAGATAGCCGTTAGCATGTAGCATGAAACAAACTTTAGCATTATGGTTAGCGTCATAGAAATAAAAATCCTAATGCATGCAGACAGTTAGCAAGTCGGCTAGTCCGGGAGACTTTTCAGAGTTTGTTTACCTGTTCAATCGAACCCGGGGAACATAGGTACGCACCCGTTTTCAGCTGCTGTCAACCCGTTGACCACATTGAGGTAATGTCAAAGCCATTTTAGAAATCATTAATGATCCACTGTCTCCTCAGTCTTATTCACAGCGCACAATAACCTAATATCCTCCCTGTGTTGATGTGGTCTGCTTTCAGGACTAAAGAGGGCGGTGCGGTGAAGCTGTGGGACCAGGAGATGAAACGCTGCAGGGCGTTTCAGCTGGAGACTGGACAGCAGGTGGAGTGTGTGCGCTCCGTCTGCAGAGGGAAGGTAACTCTACCTTGTGACCTGTACCACATACCTGTACCACATACCTTCTGTGAAAATATAAAACTTTGTCCCTTAAACTACAGGCTAATTCTGTTCATGGACCCATACAAACAGAAACATAACAATAACTAATCAATTGGATATAAATACACAAAGACGTACTTTGCATTCCTTGTGTGCCCAGGGGAAGATCCTGGTGGGGACCAAAGACGGGGAGATCATTGAGGTGGGCGAGAAGAACGCAGCATCCAACATCCTGCTGGACAGTCACGGGCGAGGGGGCATCTGGGGGCTGGCCACGCACCCCTCCAAAGACCTGTGCATCAGCGCCAGCGAGGACTGCACCATCCGCCTGTGGGACCTGAGCGACAAGGTGCACTGGCTCTGGGCGCCGCTCATACACACCACAAAGACCATAATGCACTCTGACTACACAGACTGGACATGGATTGTCTTTTTACCAAAGGGCTGTACTCGTTTATTTTCCATTTTCAAACCAGACATAGTGAGCTAGTTAAGCTTAAATTGTTTGAGCACCTGCCCCTTTTGCCCCATGCACCTGAAGTGCCCTAGCTTTTATTTATTTGTATTATAGTTTGTTTATCCAAAGCTTTGCCATGGTACTTACCATTGCTTTTGCCCCAATAAGCTTATTAGCCAATATTAATCAATTCAATCCAAAATGAACATGCCCCTCGTCCTGCAGCAGAGAGCAGCGCTCAGAGAGAGGAGGAAGTGAGAGCAGAGGCCTCTCCTGCACAGAACAACAATCTCTGCACCTTGTGCTTCAAATCGCTCTTTATTTTTTATCAGTCGGCCTCATAATCACAGACCAATGAGGTCAACAAGCCGACAGTTTTGTATGTGATCTAAAAATAAACCTTGTGTCAGACGGCTCAGCGCCGCAGCCTCGCAACGTATTTTTGTCAAAATATTGCAGCTTTTTGTTCTCTTAAAACAATGTGAAACTCACGCCCAGACATTCTCAATAGTTTATGTCCTTTTCTTAGCCCCTGTGTTCAGCCACAGCTCAGAGAAGAGAGTGACATGAGGGAGACAGTTGTGAAAGTTTCTGTAGGGGCGCGGCTAAGACACTTGTGGCCTGGGGCAGATGCCCCATGCAAAGTACCCTATTAGCAAAAGATACTGGCAAAAAAAGTATTAATACAATTAAATTAAAATGGCAGTTGGCTTTCCCCAAATCTATATTCTTTAGCTCCTTTTACTTAAAAAAATAAAATAAAATATATAAATAACAAAATGGAGTGCAGTGTTCTCTTGTGTTCCACAAATGTCTGCAAACACAATATAATTTAAGGGGCTAAAATAGCATTCACTCTACTACGATATGGATACAGGCCCTTTAAATGAGTGGTTTCAAAACTGACAGGTCAGGAACCAAAAGTGAGTCGGAAGGTTGTCATTCTAACAGCTGAAAAAGCATTCTGTTAATAAGACTGGTGTGGAGTTGTTTTGATGGTTTCAGCTTTGTAGTCTCATAATGAAAATACAGTGTTTTAATTTGTACATTACACTTTCATTTCTTATTTTGGTCATGGCTTGTCACTGCCAGTTGAGAACTGCTGTTTTAAATCACATCACAGGTCTACAAACAACATAAAACCTCTTATCTGTGTCTTCTCCGAAATATCTGAAATTCCAAGCTTTAGTTTTCCAGAAAGAACTGTAAAATAACTGGATTCATAGACGCTCTTGACTGTGAGGTGTTACGTGTGCAGAAGCTGCTGAACAAAGTGTGTGTGGGCCACGCGGCGCGCTGTGTGAGCTACAGCGCTGACGGGGACATGTTGGCTGTAGGCATGAAGAACGGAGAGTTCCTCCTGCTGCTCGCCATCTCCCTCAAGATGTGGGCCAAGAAACGCGACCGCAGCACCGCCATCCAAGACATACGGTACTGTGTGTACTACATGTACTGCAGGTATGGCTGAGACACAGTGTAATGGAGTATCCTGACACACTGTGCAGGTTCAGCCCGGACCGGCGCCTCCTGGCGGTGGGCTCCGTGGAGAACACAGTGGATGTGTATGACCTGGGAGCAGGGCCCAGTCTGAGCCGCCTGGCCTACTGCAGCGACATCCCTGCCTTCATCCTGCAGCTGGACTTCTCTGCAGACAGCAGCTACATACAGGTCTGCACACAGAGAGGCAGCATGTGGACATGGACGTAGTAAACAGTGTTGTTTGTCTTCTGCAGGTGTCCACGGGAGCATACAAGCGGCTGGTGTTCGAGGTCCCTTCAGGGAAACTGGTGCTGGATCAGACGCTCATCGACAGGATCACATGGGCCACATGGACCAGGTATGAGTGAAATATCAAATATATCTGTCCTTCAGCTGTAGCACAGTGTGTGTGACTGCCCTCTAGTGTCCTGGGGGACGAGGTGCTGGGAATCTGGCCCAGAAACGCGGACAAAGCCGATGTGTTGTGCGCCTGTGTGTCGCACACCGGACTCAACATCGCCACTGGAGACGACTTTGGCCTCATCAAGCTGTTCGACTTTCCCTGCACTGACAAGTTTGTGAGTCGATCTAGTTCTAAATAATGTCTATAATCTGTATGTACTTCTTCTTAATAAACATACTCGGGGAGAGGAATGATGCTGATGAATGGATCCAGAGGTCCTGTGTGTCCTGCGCAGATATAATAATTAGAGATAGATGATTTCCTATTCAGCCCCAGGGTAGTAGTCATAGTAAAGGTCCCGAGTTGTCTGTGAACTTACATGGCTGCTCAATCTCCTCCTACGCAGCCAGTTCCTTAAAAGGGCAAAAAGGCGGGAAGCCCAGCTCTCGCAGGGATAGCCTCCACAGAGCTCCAAAGCTTGATTGACAGGCTCTGGAGCCAGTCAATGCACTGAAAATGCTTCCACTATTTCGGGCTGATATACAAAAACTAGCGTGGTTAAAAATATTTCACCTGGCTCAGCGTTGTCACATGGGTCATAGCAATCTTTAGAAAAGATAAAACTCTTTGGAGCCTGGCTTTTAAGTTGTTCTAGGGAGGTCTGAAGTCCCATTAGAATCCTGTCTACCAAGTGTCTTTTGGTGTCGCCCCTGGCCACAAGTGGGTGGTATTACATCAATGTCAGCTCCCCGCCCCGAGGACCATAGAGAAGCGCGTTCCTCGCCCCTTGTGTCCTGTGTGTCCTGTGTGTACTAGCCTGGACAGCGGCTGCTGAAGCACTATTAATAGAACGTTTGGTTTAACTGTTCCACCAGAGCAGAACATGTTGTTGAGTTTTATTTTATTTTAAGGCCAAACACAAGCGCTACCTCGGCCACTCTGCTCATGTGACCAACATCCGCTTCTCCAGCGAGGACAAGTTTGTGGTGAGCACCGGAGCTGACGACTGCAGGTACAGTACTTTCAACATTAGATCATGTCTGTAACTTTGTGGCATGACTAATCTGTGTTCGGCCTGTTCCAGCGTGTTTTTGTGGAAATGCCTGTGAGCTGCAGACCACGTCGACGGGAAGCGCCTTAAAGCACCACAAGTGGATCAGAGGAGCGTCTCCAGCCACGCGTTTACTCCAGCCACGTGTTTACCACACACAGGTCTGGCACTGGCCCGCGCTCCGCCAACGTTTCTTCTTCTGCCAAATGATTGCCACAGTCTCCACACCGGAGCCGGCAGGCCGAGAGGTCGCTAAACGGGACAGGAGCAATGTTTCAGTTATGAATGCTTTAGATACATCGTCATTATTTAGTGTGCTTTATGTTTGAGGTCTTTGTTTGAGGGGAGACACTGCAGGCTAAGCTCTTCTATTTCAGCTTTCAGGTTTAGGGTCGGTTCGCTCTTTACACAACCTTCCACCTGGAAACTAGGACACAGCCAACACTGTTTTATTATTTCACTTAACAACTTAGATTTCAAAGGCCCTTTTCTCCTCCGAAACATCTCAACTTAAAGTAGCACTAGTTATTTTATTTATTTAATATGTTAAATAATGCTTTAAACATATCAGTTTGATCAGTGATCTAATTTTTAAGTTAAATAGGCTCTGTGTTTTGGCTAACTTCCTGTCGGCCAGTCTAGGATAAAGACTACTTCCCATCCACATTTTGACATAAATGAAAAACATTAAATGAGATTTTTTTTTTTAAACAGAAGAAAACTTAATTAAATGTCCAGCCGAGTGCCATTTCATAAAAATGTGTGAAGATTATGGTGCCATTTTACCATTTGTTAGCGTCAAATTTACGTTCATGGCGAAACCACTTACACAGAAGTATTTACACCTTGAGTTAAGTTTTTTAACATGTTGTAGGTGGTTATCCAGCTGCTGCTTGTTTTCAGCCTTATACTGTTAACATTTTTAAATGTGTTTATTTCAGCGAGACACGGCTAACTCTCCATAGGGATGAACCAGGACAGGAAACAGTGTTAGCCTAGGATGTTAGCATCATGTCGCTATGAAACATTTTCCTCTTATTTTAAAAATGTTCAAATTGTTATCTCTAAATGTATTTAAGTTATTCGTATTCTCCTGCAGTGTCTCACCTTCAATTACAAGTTCTAAAGCATAAGCGGCGTCGTCCTGATTGTTTGGATCGATAACATGCATTTTTTGCCTTTACGTGCCTCCGTTAAGTTTTATTTTTGTAATTTTCCATGACATGTTTCACCACGCAGTTCTAATTATGCATTTGATAATGAGGAGACTCTCGGTAATGACAGTTTCAGAGACAGGACTCTGGACTTACACGTTTAGAAGATGGCTTTTCGTACGGGAGCTGGAGAGGGACATCTGAGGAGCCGCTCTCTGCTTGGACCAAGACCTTCCATCCCAGAGCCGTGAAGTGCCTTTTGGAGTTTCCTGCCTATGTTTGGTGTTAGTCCCGATAGGTTGTGTTCACGTGATGTCATGTTGCAGATGCTGACAGGCCATTGGAAAGTATTTCAAGTCATTTGATGAATTGTGCCAAATTTAAGGCCTTATATGTCATTGGAAAAGATTACATTTGCTTTCAGTTTTCCAATTTCAACAATCATTTCTGACAAAGGCCAACTAAACTCACCAGTTGAGAACCACTGCACTACAATATTTCCAAAAAAGAGCCACTTTTGCTCTCTTGGTGCATCGTCGACCTATGTGTATTATAGGGGAATCTTTAAAGCTGCGCTACCTGTTTTCTCCTGTTTCCAGGCTGTGAAAGTTGTACATAGTTGCGCATAAAGTGTTTAGCTGCAGCCCTAACTCGTTTGATCATGCACATTAATTAAATGCACATTTTGGGCTTTGTTTACAAAGTGAAGCATGGTGGACTGCCATAAAAATACATTGGGCTGATTTGGACTCTTAGCAATTAATAATATTTTTATTTCCCTCCCGAAAAAAATATTTTTCATAATTTGGGCCTATGGTGGCAAAAGAAATCTACTCTACTGCGTGTCCAGGCCTTCAAGCTTAAACAGTAGTGGCAGGTAGTCAGTGGGTTAGCAGCTTTGGGTGAGGGCTCTCCTGTAAAAGTGATTCTTAATCTCAGTGGGACTTTCCTGGTTAAATGATGGTCAAATAAAAATATAGTGTGCACATCATTTTTACACAGTTTTTAGACCGTATTGTTATTTTTCTTCACACCTGTGTAAAACTGAAAGGCTGTTGCATTGAAGCTTACCAGGTGAATCACTCTGACCTCATCAGGCCATAAAGGTCTAATAAAGCGGTACTAAGTAACTCATGCCCCTAGAGGCCATAAGCGCCACTGCAGGTGTCATAGCATGTTGCGTTTTTTTACTCATTAATTGTCCGTGAGAGTAAATACTACGCTGACAGAAAAGACAAAGGGAGAGAGGGATATTGTACATCCAGTTACACAATGTAAATACGGTTTAAGTGGGGCCGGTAGCTTAGTTTAGTTTATTTGTGCTGTTAAAATTCTGCTCAAAAGGAGGGGGCCGAAGCAAAGCTTATGAGCGCCCACCCCCGAAATCATTACAAAAAATTATCATGTCACAATAGTACAAAGAAAAATAATTACAAAGTACAAGAGCCTAGGCCTAGCTTTGTCCGTTAGCCTGTTAGCTTCTTCTTCTTGATTCTGTTAGTGTGTATTGCGCCTCCGGCCCGGAGCTAACCCTAACCCTCCAATCATCCCATTAACACTTGTATTACCCCCAGGGGGACTACGGAAAGGATTTATTAAGGTAAACAAGTTACTTAGCACTGCTTTAAGTCAGCCATTCCTAAAGTCCTGGACAACCCTTATCGATCAGAAATTCTCTTTAACATTCATAGGAATGTTAAATACTGGTTTAAAGTAATACATTTAGCAAATAAATGTATCTTATCTTTTCAATGTTCTTGTTTTATAGACAGGCTTTGGGGACCCCCTGTAGTGCCTCTGAGGCCCAGGGGGCGACGGACCCCACTTTGGGAACCACTGCTTTTGATCACTTCAATCCACAGTTACACCGTTCTTGTGTAGTTATTGCACTGTTTACAAAGTGAGACCCCATGGAGACCTAACTCCATTACCTAACTCTGAAATCATTGCCGCCTTAAGATTTGAGCTTTGCTAACTGCGACTGAGAGCTACACCGTAGAGCTACACCCGGCCTCCATCTGAATGTGTGACATCACATTCTAGACCGTGAACTCAACCTACTCATAGTTTTATTTTTTTGTACTGTCTGGTGCTACACTCAGAATGTTGAGTTGTTTCTTTCTCTAAATTTGCTGCTGCTTTCGTTTTCCGCGCCCAAAGCACCAAGATCGTACAGCTGTATACGTCCGAGAGAGTACTTTTAGCGTTAGGAGAGTCATGTGGCTGGGATCGAGTCTGTAATGTTGAATATATATAGATATATATATAACTGTTGTAAAAATGTCTGTCCTAGGGTTATGAATTATTACAGAAACTAATGCAAGAGAGTTAGAGGTGAGCGAATGCTGTGTACACTCCAGTTTCTTTAAATGTATGATTAAAATATATATATTAGAAGATGAGTAGCTTGGTACCGTTCTACACTAAGTTCATAGGTTGTGTTCATGCCACAGTCTAAAGAGCCTTTCTTCATGTAGAGGTTTTTGTTTATGGTTCATTGTGGAAGTTATGTATCGTCGACTGGACTGGGTTGTTTCAGTGGAGGACGTTTCACTTCTCCTCGGAGGCTTCTTCTTGTTCTTGCGTTAAATATTACGACTGGGTTAACACACAACCTGAAAGCCCAGATATAGTTTTTATGTGGCATTCAACACAAGCGCCATGGTAACACTAGCTTGGAAGGTTTGCAGATCAGTGTTCCTGCACTGTCTGAAGAACAGTTTGGTCAAGTTAAACAAAAATAGTCTGGGTCTGTTTGTACTTTCCCATCAGAAAGAGTTGACTTGGAAGTAAAAGAGAGCAAGAGTTGTAAAACAATGATTTGAAATGGACAAACTAGTGTTAGCTAGTCGGCGCGTTCCAGGCACCTGTCAAGGTGCGTACAGACCAAACGTGCGTCCACGCCCCATCCGCCTCTAGTTGGACGCCAAACATTGCCGCTTCACACTCGCGAGAAACGGCGTCATAATTAGGAGCCGTGTCATACAACTCAGGCCGAGCGCAAACCGCAATGATGCAGGTAACAGGTGACGCTTGTGCTCACTATTTGAGCCCAGTCCCTGATTGGTTAACAAGGCGTAAATGAACGCACGTGTAGATTGGATTACTTGAGTGCATGAAGCAGTGGGCGGGGCATCCCTGCTCGTGTACCGCGCTGTTCTCCCTGGCTTTGACGTGCGTTTATCCTCATCCGCTCGCATTTGCAACGCTTCATACGCGCGGACGGCTTTGCTTACATTTTGAAGCGCGTCGAAGCACGTCTACATAGGGTTAACATGGAAGTTTGAGGTGTGGTCGTGTTTGGTCTGTACGCACCTTTAGTCGTAAAGAGTTCCCTTTGCAAACAAAGGTTCTTGAGTTGTCATTTATACTCTGTGAAGTGTTCAAGACGTTTTACCTCTCGCTAAAGGGACTTCGTCAACAGATATTTAAACCTCTGGAAACAGGGGATTGTCTTTTAGAAGTACCGCCATCTTTATTCTCAAGAACTACTCCAATCTTTCTGAGAGTAATACATATAATAACGTGCTCAAGAAGTTGGAGAACAGAAACCCACAATCCTACATCGTACATTCCTTTTTAGAGAAAATGTATTTAAAAACTAAATACATTTCACTAGCAAGGACGACCCCACAACAAAGTGCAAGTAAGATTTTATTCTCGAGGTTATAGTGTGGAGTGAAGCTGGGCGAGACTGTGGGTGGGGGCGCCGTCTGGGATGAACCCAGCTCGTCAGGACCCCCCTCGAAGCAGAAGAATCAGTGTTGAAATAGAATAGACATGAAGGTAGGGAGGGTGGGTGGGGTCGACCGTTTCGGACAAACTGAGATGATGAGGCTTGGCTTGGTATAAATGGGTAAATGGCTCATGGGTAATTAGAGGTATGGTTAGGTGAATGCAAGAGTGGTTGGTATGCGAGTGTGATTGGTTGAGGTGTGGCCCTGCTCCCAAACCTACTACTAAATATCGACTCCATGAATTGCATTTGCTTGTTTGTTGGCTGAGACACATGGGAAAATTTAAGAGGAGGCGTCAGGACTGCCATGTATCATTTGGTAGAATAATCCTTTACTCCTCTCTCAAACTCTCTCTTTTGGGCTAAAAAGCCAAATCCCGTTTCAGTGTAAACAAGAAAGATGTGATTATGACAGTCCTGAGTTTAAATCGTTTTCCAGCTTGTGCGTCTTAGCCGAAACTGTAGTGTCATAGCTTGACTGGAGAGCGAGAAGAAGCTCTCCAACCTCAACTCAAACAACCCAGTCCTGTCGAAAACCATTTACTGTGATCGTAATTACGAGATCAAAGCCGCAAAGTTCAGCGTCTTCTTTGTTTGCAAAAATGAAAACATGAACCAAGGAGAACCTCCCGCCCTCGACTACAACGTGAACACGACCTGTTGAAACATCCACATAATTCTTCAAGTTTACACTGAAAACGCTCTGTTATGAATTATGAAACGTATCAATAGTTTACAGAGGTTTGTAAGGGTCAAGTGTAGAGTGGTACCAATGTATGTAATGGGCCGAGCGACCATTAAGTTTGTTGCTCTCCACAAAGAAGACTATTCTGCTGCATTATGGGAAATGTAGGTCTCTCAAAGCTCCAGTCAGGAATTCTGTATGTTTTAAATAATTGTGAGGTGACAGTAGAGACAGAAGATAAGTGAAATTAGTCACTGATGTGGGCGAAGGCCCCATTCTCCTGTAATCTGAGGAGTCCAGTGAGAAGGGGAAACATGATATCTCAACCACCCAAACCTTGTCCTACGTTTACCCCATAGAAATATTATACAGGAGATAAACATTCATGGTCATGGGCCCATGTGGTATGACTAAGGCCAGGCTCACACCTAGAGCGGCGGAAGAGAAGAGAGCGGCGAGCTTCCATTCATTCCCTATGCTGCCTGGCGACCGGAAAGAAGCCTCCGGAAATCCACAGGAGAGCGGCACGATGCGGGCGGCCGCAGTGGCATAGCGTTGAAAAAATTTCAACGCTATGCAAATACAGAGCCATTTCCGGCGGCGACCACCAACCACAGAACATGATCTGACAGACGCCTGTGCGTAATTGGCTCATGCACTTCAGCTGCGTCTCCAACCCCACCTCCACGTGCTCCTGCACACGGGGGCTGGACAAGGAAGTAGAGCAAGCTGGAAAGCGTTTTTTTCCCGCTTGGTGTGAGTCCGGCCTAACATGGCACACCTTGCTCCGCCTTCAGAGTATGTTCCTTAAAAGGGCAAAAGGGCGGGAAGCAATGAGCCTCACAGTTCTCCCACGCCTGTCAATCAAAGGCAAAAGCTCCAACTTTAAAAATCCGGAGAACAAAAAAAACGTGTGGTTACAGATATTATACTCCCCTCAGAGGACACTCTATCTATAGAAAGTGGGAGATGTAAAGTCTGCGTAGGATTCCATATTATAGAGTTCATTCTGGACTTGCCCCTAGCCACTAGGGGTTGCATCGCAGCAGTGTCAGAATGCCATGAGGACCAAAGAGAAGCGCTATCCTCGTCCCTTCACTCCTCTCTCACCTGCCGCTCCTCCTGAGCTGAAACGTTGACCTTTCGTCCTCACGATGCAGCAGAAGATTCTTTGCAAGTTCTTCCTTGCCTCTGAAACGGCACTTTGAGTTCAAACTGCACTAAGAAAAGAAAAAAAGTCTATTTATTTTATGCACACACTTGACTTTGTGAGTATAGATTTAGCATTATTTTAGCAAGAGTCTTATAATAATATTATAATCTGCCACAGGGATATGAGCTTGTGATGTTTTGACTTGAAAGAAAGAAAATCGTTTGATTTTATGACAAACTGCGTGTTTTCGTGAAAGTCGGGTCTGTGTCGTCGTGTTTTCTGTGGTGGCTGCAGATAAAAGATGTAACATGCCAAGAACACACTCAATAAATATATATATAAACTTCAAAATATTGCGTGGACGTAGAAAACGCTCTGTTCTCTAAAACAGTCTTCTCTGGCAGTGACATGTGGTTTGTATCATTCTGTAAATGGAACATAAAATAATGCATGACTTTATTTTTTAACCAAAACATGTTTGTGGATGATTTTTTATAAAGAATGGCTGTATTCACAAATGTGTGTGTGTGAAACCTATAAACAGATATCCAACTTTCAGCCTTTGTCTCGTGTCTTTCTTCAAATTCAAACTTTCGTTGGGAAATTCTTCATAGCCGTGTATCATGTGTGTGAGTACAAAACATTGATGTGGTTCTTTTTAGGCTGGATGCCCTTTCTTTTGCCTCTAACCAACATGTCACCATTCCTGACACAAGATAAACTAAGAGGTGGTTATACTGGTTAGTGTAAATGTCCAGAAATGAAACTCATTCTTACACTGTATGACTATTTTTTGTCGAATGTTGACAATCCTTTGGCTTCTGTTCCCACGATGTCTATGCAAATGCCAAAGGATGATCTCAGATCATTTCATTGTCTTGCTTTTAAACAGTATGTGGCATAAGGGGCCTTTTACTTAAAGGCACACTGCGTAACATTTTGGACTATACTGTTGCCATCAGTACAAAATATGCTCTTGAACAGCTCGACACAGAAAACACTATTCCTGCGGTGGGTGATCAAAGAATGCAGTTGAATGAGGACCTAACCAATTTAAATCTCAAATTCTGATTTTAGACGTACCCACTCCCGGTAAAGTAGTCATGTCTTAGGAGAGCTGAGCCCCTCACAGCAAGCCTCCAACCACTCCTTTGAGGACGGGGAGGTCAAAATTCTAGCTAAAGAAGAACGTTGGTTTGAAAGAGGAGTAAAAGAAGCTATTTTTGTCAGAAAAGAAAATCCCTCCATGAACCGAAATGGTGGGCTAAGATTTAATCTTTCTTCTTTTTACTCCAATCTGCTTCGGGTTAAACCGACAGAGCACGGCCAGTCCAAGAAGACGATACCTCCAACTCCTCCCAACTGGTGTTTATCTACACTGTGTGCTGAGCGTAACCTTGTTCACTGACGAAGCCTTTTGGATGAGAGGCGAAACGTTTGGAGACCTCAACTACCAAGTACAGAAGATGACTCAAGTACCTTCTTTGAAGATAGACAACTCCTGTACGACTGAGAACTTACACAGACATCTATCATAAAATAAATGCTTGTATTTTAATTTTATATATTGGGTAAAATTTTATGTGGTGTGGCTTTAACGTGTTAGCTGTGCTGACCCTTAAATTGTTGTTACAACGCCACCCTTGATTTGTGGGCCAAGGGAACCCGAAAATGTACTTATTAAGTTAGAATTGGTTTTGTGATTGATTTGGATGAAGAACATAATTTAATCGTCCCCCTTACCCCCCATAGTCTCAATAGTCCAACTGAAACAACAAGAAAAGGAAAGGTTTGCCCTCACGGCAGCACAGAGCACCATGTTGTCCATAGAGGTAAGCGCTCAACACAACCGCTGGCGGCAGCGTCGTACTGCTTTCCCGAAGAGTAGCTTGACGCCGTTACCTCTTCTCCGCAGCCCATCTGAATATTAGTACACTTAAAATAAATAAGGGGAAAAGACTTTCAGACACATACCGAGTCGTTTGGGTGTGGCATGCCACTATAACGTGTGCACAAACATGCCTCGACCGCACAGGAGACGCAACGGCCCGACACAAGGAGCCACAGCCAGGAAGCTAAAAACCAGTTAGCGGTGTTAGCTCTGTACGAGTATATTGAATGTTTAAAATGTCTAAAACCGCACCTCAACGAGCATACGCAAGTAACTGTAGCGAGTCACCAGGGCTCGACGCTGGAGGACGATGACAACGCGTTTACTTCTTCAATAACCACAACATGCTACGGCTGGGCCATAGACCGTTAAAAAGAATAGACAACTCCTCCTCACTCCTCCCCGTTTACCATAATAACCACGTTCGAGGGGGAAATCATGGCGGATTTACAGACTCCTCCTCCCCAGCTCTGATGAAGCATGTTCCTAATAAGGGCATAAGGGCAGGATCTTCACTGTAGACTCCGCCCTTGCGTGACGTGTAGCTCGTGCAGCTCCAATGCCAACAGTCCGACCTCCGTTAAGTAGGAGATTAAAAAAAAAAGTATTTTGAAAACCAGCCTGGTTTCTTTTTTTGTGACTAACCCAGCGTTATCTCAGGAG
Organism: Neogobius melanostomus; assembly: GCA_007210695.1. Classification (NCBI taxonomy): domain Eukaryota; kingdom Metazoa; phylum Chordata; class Actinopteri; order Gobiiformes; family Gobiidae; genus Neogobius; species Neogobius melanostomus. Next base: position 4,526,387 of record VHKM01000234.1, on the reverse strand, counting down.
GAATATGTAGCCATAGAAAGTGTTAAAAAAATTGAAACCAGGCATTAAAGTTGTTTTTAACGTGTCCAATGCTTTTCAATGGGGGCCTAGCGATGATATGGAGGTACTACAGCAATGGCGGAGCAATGGCGGCCTCCAGTGTTGCGGTCATAAAGCAGAGCAGCTAGCGGCCATTGGGCTGGGCTCACGGCAGCCATCACTATGCTCTTGCCGGCATGTGACGTCAGAGGGGAGAGGTCAGGAGGGCCGAGCAAGAGCGAGGGAGCACCTTTTATAAGGTACGGGAGGACGGCGCCACACCTGTACAAGTAGCTACGTTTACATGCAGACCAATCTGATCATAATCTGATTTTTGGAGTTCTTCTCAGATTATTGACGTGGCATGTAAACAGCATGATCTGATATTCATATCATCTGATTTCTTTCTGATCTTTCACACATGTGCATAAACTAACCAGGAAATACAGTGAAGAGGCCAAACTAATGTCACAAAGACAAAAAAAGACAAAGTATTTTTGATTATAAAAAGAAATAAAACTGCACATATGCAGAATATTACTCCATCCTCAGCGTTGTGAGTTCAAGTCCCCAATCTGATTTATTTATTTACTGTTTAAATCATAGCTCCCTTCTCTTCACCCGCACATTTTTTTAAAGTGCTTTTATTGTCATTGTACGAGCGAAATAGTGTTCAGTTGTTAGTCCTGAGCTGCTGTGGCTGAGCCGCGCTGCCACTGTGTGTCAACCTGACCCGCATGACCTTGGAGGTCGAGGAAACTGTAGTACTTGGAAGAAACCTGGCTGGCTGCCCTCTGTCTCCTCTGATCCTCTGAAATGGTGCAGCGCTTCCTGGGTTCGTCCCTGTTTCAGAGCGTGGTGTCCTGCACTGGTCAGCTCCTCCTCCTTCCTCCTGCAGCTCCACAACATTATTTATTACAAGTTGAAGCACAAACGAAAGAAAATAAGACGCTGCTGACTGAGATTGAACCCCAGAACTTTGAGTTTCTAAATCTGTACTGTATCCACTTGGCACCGAGCACAAGAGGCTGACTCCAAGAACTTTGACTCTAAGTCCAAATATGGAGGCGCAGTCATTCTCCACCTGATTCTGCAGGTGGGTCAGACTGAAGGGAGGGGAGAGAGTTCAGTTGCTCTACAAATCCAAATCTGCACTGGTTCATGTAGAACCCGGAGTGTTGGATTTCCAATTTCTGAAGAGAATGTAAACGCATCAGATCTGATAATTGGGTTGTCTGATTTTTCGGACCATGTAGACGTATCCAGTGAGTTGAACTCTGAAACACTGTGAAGGCTGTTGTAATGACTCTTTGCCACTAGATGTCACTGTTTCGAAGCTTTTGGAAACAAGAATCGTGAGATATTACAGCTGGGTGCTAGACTAATAAATAAATGGTAATACATTTATTCAGCGGCTTTCTACCTGCTTTAGTCACTCAAAGCACTTTACATCAAGGAACCACTCACCCATCACACGCAGTGTTGGGGAGAATGTGATTGCATTTAGTTACTGAATACTTGTATTTTGTAACATATTCCATTACTGTGTACAGTCAGAGTATTGTATTCTGAATACTTACACATTGATGTGTAGAATTGCAAAACTAGGCTCATACACAATGTTGTGTGTGTGTGTGTGTGTGTGTATATATATATATATATATATATATGCGCTGACAGAAACAATTGGTAAATGGTAATGGTCTCAACTTATATAGCGCTTTTCCACCTACATTAGGCACTCAAAGCGCTTTACAGCAAGGATCCACTCACCCATTCACACTCATTCATACACCAATGTACACAGACACTGGAGGCAAGGAGGGTGAAGTGTCTTGCCCAAGGACACAACGACAGTGGGCACTTTCAGGAGGCGGGATTCGAACCCCTGACCTTCCGATCATGAGACGACCCACTCTACCATCTGTGCCACCGTCGCCCATTGAGAGTTTTTGTTTCATGTAGATTCTCCCAGTAAGGACTAAGATATTAACCAAAAACATTTGCAGTTCAACAGTTACCATTATGGGAATTTCAGTTGTGATATCACGTGGACGTTACCCATTTAGTAAACACATAAGTAAAGAGGACACAGAGTTCTTCGTCTAGAAGCTTTATTGATAATTGTTTACATCTCACAAAGCATTCCACAAACACGGCTCCGGCTGGAGCTGCTATAGTCACAAGTGAAGTATGAAGTTCATTCACAATGATACTTGCATAACAAACAAACGCTTGAAGAATTCCCAAAGTCACAGAGCTGCAACTGGATGAAGATATCAGCTTCACAGACAGTATCATAACGTCCTATTTAAAACCATTGCAATTTTTTTAAGCATTTTCTAACTTTTTATTACATGGTGAATGTAAACGTGTTCCAGCGGCAATGACATGGAAAGAACTTTGATGCAATTCATGTGTTTCGTTTATCTGCCAAAGATTTTCTAGATGTTTCTAGCTAAAGTTACTCAGAAGCAATGAAAGTGTATTAATTAAATGGTAGTAGACCCCTCCCTCCCTCCTTCCCGACCCCCCCCCCCCGGCCACGCTGGAGTCAAAGCAGTCACACACAGTCGCTCTTCTCACCAATGCCCAAAGCTCAGCACCGACTCGGGACACAAGCTGAGGGACACGACAAAACACAGGATTGGAGCCAAACTTCCAAACAATGCAGCTCCATCATCGGCCGCTACGTCACGTCACCAACACCTCAGCACTTAGCTCGGCCACAGGAAGAGAACAGAAATACAGCTCAGGTTTGGGAAAGGGCGCACAGGGGAGTAAAAGAGGCGACACAAAACAGAACTCTCGCGTTTAGGGGAATTCGCACAGGGCCCAACATGGTAAATCTCAATAAAATATAAAACGTTTACACGATTACACGAGTGAGGGGCGGGTGTCGTGAACCTCAGCTTCACTTTTTCAGAAAACACAAAAAAAGGAATCCACCTGGAAAAGTGTTTATTATCAATAGACAAATAAAAGTTATTGGGATCCCCCTCGACTCCAGCTTCCTTCATATACACCCCCCTCTTCTCAGGACGTCCGCCATCCACCCAGGCACCTGCCCAAACTTCATTCGGTTTTACGCTTCATCCCGGGAACCTTCGCTTGGATCCTGCGAGAGAGGACACAGGACACGTCAGTGAAAGAGCCTGCGGTACACTTTATTCTGGCTTTTCAACCATACTTTGGACGTATTATACTTAGTATTCATATTTAATTATAAATACTAGTTCATGCTACTGTGGGTAGAATCTTTCCCCAACTGTACTATGTGTACTGTGTGTGTGTGGCCTCTTCTGGGTTAAACCATACCAGTCTGGTGTCAGAAATAAAAGTTTAGGTACAAACATAGGTGGGTAGTACGTTGTTCCATTTACTCATGTACATGTACTTAAAGGGATATTTCGGGATTTTTGACATAGAGCCTCATTTCCTAGTTATCCAGAGTGGTGTTGATGTCTGGAGATATTTTTTTCTTAAATTCATGCAGTTCTTATATTTGAAGAGCTTAGTTGTGCTAGGCTAGGGCAAGGCTAAAAGCATTTCTACGGTAACAGTTAGCCTGCATTAAAAACAGTCTGACCCACTCCACAGTGCACCTGAGGTAAATCACTTATAACACCAGACTAACCATATAAATGTCTGTGTCGCTAGAATAATTTTAACCATTTTGCATTTAAAATAACTTATATTTGAGCAGCATCAGCTTCGTGGCTGTAAGCTAATGCAGCGGCGAGAAAATAGTTGCTCAAAATGCAGTAATTCATGTGATACAAGGTCAGTTATATTTCAAAAATGATTCTATCGACAGACATTTATATGGTTAGTCTGGTGTTATAATTGATTTACCTCAGGTGCACTGTGGAGTGGGCCAGACTGTTTTTAATGCAGGCTAACTGATACCATAGAAATGCTTTAGCCTTGCCCTAGCCTAGCGCCACTAGACTCTTCAAATATAAGAACTGCATGAATTTAAGAAAAAATATCTCCAGACATCAACACCACTCTGGATAAGTAGGAAATGAGGCCCAATGTCAAAAATCCTGAAATATCCCTTTAAGTCACTTTTTTGAAGCAACTACTTTAGCAAGTCGTTTTTTTTCATACAGTTTTTTTACTTACTAGAGTAATATTAAAATAATAATGGCTTACACTTGTATTGCACTTTACTAGCCTGTATTACCAAGTGTCTCAAAAAGTCAATATTCATTCACAAACAGTCTGGCCTCCGACCACCACCCACCACTCACATCATTCATCCTGGCCTATTGTACATGTTTTTAGTGGAAGGGAAAACTTCTAGCTGTGAAGTACAAGCGCTAACCGCTGTACCACGGTCGCCAAGTATATGTACTCTTGAGGGGGGAAAAAAGTAACTACTGATTTACTGAGTAAATCTTTAAGTGAAAAATCTTCAAATCATCATTTTGACAAATAAAATAGATGTATTTTGTGTTTTTGTTACTTAATTCATGATTTCTTTTGATATACTTTTATGGGATTGAGTGTAAAAGTCTGATTCATTATTTCAGTGGTGTAAATGCAAGCTTTCAAATTTTTAAGTGAAATTTTCTCAAAGTACTTTTTTACTCTTGAGTAAATATTTTGTCTGCTCTACCCACCTCTGTGTATCTTTAAAAAAGTATCGAAAGCAGGTCCGGAAAGAAATCTTGATCTTTAGAAACCAAGTTTTGATGCCGTTGGTCCAGGGACAGCAAGAAGTGACTTGGTTGTTTCAGCTCAAATAATTGATAGAACAGTAATATGAATTTATTCCATATTTCTTTTAAAAGAAATAGTTTGTTTTAAAGGTGCATAAAAAGGGGCTGTGTGAGTGGTCAGCATGGCACCTTTATTTTCCATCACAGTGGTCTCTAGGACGCTCCAGGATTGACTGTTTTGTAGGTTTTCTCTGCTCTCACCAGAAAACCTACAAAACAACTGATCCTGGGTCGTCCTAGAGACCACTGTGATGGATACAGCCGGTTGGTCACTAAAAGGTCAAATACGCACAAATATCTAATTATTTTTTGCACCTTTTCAAATAAAATGTTGCATAATGCCCCTTTAAGATTCTATATGACAAATATTTTAGTATAGGTATCGAAAAAAGTATTGCTCAGGTATCGGTTTGTACAAGTAGGGAATAAAACTGCTAAATGAAATGTGAGCATATTTGGAAGTGAAGTCATCTTTTAATCTGCCTTTGAAAATGTCTGCTCTGTAAAAGTGTTGTTCTACTTACTTTCCCACAACATCTTTAATCTGGTTGTTGACAAGGGCCAGGTAATGGTCGATTTGCACCTGCGATCACAAGGTACACATTAATCTAAACGACAGGGCCCCAGCGCTGCGGCCGGCGTTCAGTAACGTGCTCTTACCTGGTGTTTCTCGTAGACGATCGGGCAAACGAACGCTGCGACAACCACTGCGGAAAACAAGAAAATGTTTAGTGAATGTTTTATCATTTAATGTACAAATCATTCTAATGTGAGGGCAGAAAGCTTACCCAGAATGACCAGAGTCAGCCCGTTGAACAAGCTGCCTACGTAGGTCATGATCCACATCAACACCGCAAACTGCAACACACAAAGTAGAAAGTCACACAAAATGCCAATTTAAAGAGGGGGTATTCTGAAGGTATTTGGCAACAGAGTTAAACACTTAATCACAATCTTACACTTTGTTAGTTAGAAAATCAAACTAAATAGTTTCACTTCTCCTTTTTCACACGATCTCCTGCTTGACTCTGTGCATAACAACGCCGCCCAAGAAGTGACTTCCTGTTTCAATCCAGCACACCAAAATAAAAGCACCATCTTATTCATTAGTTCCACAGATCATTAGTTCAACTTTCTTTCTGCCTAACTATTGACAGAGAAAAAACTTAAAATGTGTGTATTTAATTATATTCTTGTAATGTTGCAATGTGTATGTGAACTAATCAATGAGACGAGCTGTGTGCTTTTATTTTGGCGTGCTGGATCGAAACAGGAAGTCACTTCTTGGGTGACGTTGTTATGAATTGAAGTCAATTGCTGCACAGCCGTTTCAAAGACATTTTGGTAAGGAAAGTTATTTTTATTTGAATTTTTAAGCTCCTGACAGGAAGTGACGGAGGTAATGTTCCACAGCAGTTTGACTCATTTCCCATTGCCATAACATGGTTGGCACGGCAACAGTTTAAAATTGTTTGCCTACAGCTATGTCACTTCCTGTCGTGTCCTATAAGGAAGTGAAACTATAAACATCACAAAAAATGGTCAAAATCAAGAAAGCTGGGTACAATCTTTAGCCAAATCTTAAATATAATTGTGTTAACTATGTTTTAGCAAAAAATGTGTCTAATGTGTCATATGCACTTTAAATATTGCTCAAAGATGCGCAAGTGGGTCAAAACAGTGCTCCAGGTAAGTTTTGGTAACACTGGACAATATAGTAATACCCCTTTAACACATAGCTACAGCATGTTCATCTGCACAGGACGAGTGCAGAACAGTGAAGTGTCTGGATTACTCCGTGTAACGTTTACCAAAGTGTGAGCTGGCGCTTTCAGTGCAGTAGAGCCCCTCATCAAGTGTGTTTTTGATGGAGATACAACAGGTAAAAGTAAAAAATGTTGTGTCTACTTTGAACACCTTAGCCTGGAAACATGTTAGAATGCTGTCCATAGTGTCATTTCTGTCCATCTACTTGACACATCTATTCCTTGCAACTCAAATGGTTTCTTCAGCAGCTTTAGTTCTTGGCACAGCCCCAGAGCGAGCGAAATCTGACACGTCCATGAGCAGAGCGTTTATGACCCGTCGGGGCACGGAAATTTACAGGGAGATGTGCTCAGGAAATTGCATTGGATAAGACGGCGTTGTCATCAGATTAGAAGAATAGGGCAGCTCTTCCCTCTAAGGCCATAGCGGTGGGGTATTTTGGAGCGTGTGGAGGTGACGGGGGGGTGGGGGGGTGGGCTAAGGGGCGACGACAGGCCGAGGACAGCTGCAGAACTCGGTGTTCAGTCTGGGAGATGCACTGATTTACAGCTCCTCAGCTCATCACTGGAATAGAGCTTTATTAAAATGATGTGACTGACATTAAGGGAGCGCTTGGAGACCGTCAGTCTGTTGGTTTACATGGCAGCCAGGAAGGGAAATCATAAAAAGTGGGAGGCGTCACAAGAGGCGCTACAGGAAACAAAAAAGGGGTGAACGAGGAGGTATCCGGGCAAGACTCGCCGCTAAGCCACACAAGCCTTCGATCCCTACTATTGTTCAGGCTAATGTACGTTCACTGGCGAATAAGACGGATTATATATTGATCACACATTCACCGTTTGTACTGGACTCATGGATATATTCTGAGGAATTTAAATGCCAGTTTTAACATTGTTCGGTGCTTTGAATGAATTATGCACCTATAATGACAGCAGTGAAGGCACCGACAGTGTTTAACATGATGGTCATGGGCTAAATCCAGTCTCTAAATAATTTATACTGTTTATATACCTTAGAATAGTTTTAGCATTTGACTTTAGAGAGAACAAATTAGACCTTTCATTACAATCATTTCTCAAGGACATTTTAAAACCAAATAAACAAATATACTATATGTAATAATACAGGCAGATGGAAAAGAGACCAGCAAATTCCTACAGCAAATATAATATATACATTTAAAAGGTTCGCTCCTAAAGTCCTTCCAACAGGCAACTATTATGACTGGAAAAAAAAAAAAAAAAAAAAATCCTTGCCCCAAGCCTACATAAAAGGAAATCAATGTTTTAACTGCACCTGCTGCCCCTTGTCTACTATAAATTGTCCTTAAAGTTGTTATAGTCGACATGTTCCTCTATAGAGAGTTTGTACCAAACATTCCAGAGGTTTGTTGAATTGTTACAGATGCCACCGGAGCTGAGTAACAGGAAACACACACTGAATAATATCCTGATGACTTTCCAAACATGTACGAGTTTATTTGGAGGAAGGGAGTGTGATTTCCAAGGGTAAGATAACCAAGCCATTCACGGAAAAAAAACAAACACAGAAAGCTCAGTATTTCACTTCTGAGTATCTGCGGCGGGTTTTTTAGCAGCAACAGTGACTAAAGCCTTTGTTGTCGTTCCCGCACGTGCTCAGTGTTCACCTTGATGGAGTCCACCAGGTCCTCTACCAGGAAAAGTCGTCGCAGGTCTGAGATGCTCTTGTTGATCTTGCTCAGGGCCATGTCGCTGTATTTGTGCACCATGTCCTCAGACAGCGCCACCTCCTTGTCCAGGAACTGCCTGCAGAGACAACAGAGCGCATTCAGTTAGCTCGGGATTAGCGCAGAACTGTTTAGAGTAAGAGTAACTAAAGACCAAACTCTGATCTCCACGGTGCCAAGGACACGTGCACCTGATGCTTTGTGAAAACCCTTCCGCTTCCTCCTTCGCTGGGCATGATCGTGGAAGGATCCGCTAATCTCATTGCTGTGAGCTCATGACGTGGAGGAGGTTCACGAAATCTAATTTCACTATGCTTTTTAGCCATGATGCACAAGCGGTTTTAGCCTATATAAGTGCAAAATATACTCGTTTACACTAAAATGACACAGATATACAGTTTATCAGCAGAAACACGTGGTTTGGCCTTTAGTTGCTCTTTAAGGCGAGACACTGCAGGTGAACAGGGGAATCTATTCATTTAGAGAATCTATCTAAAACATTTGCCGTCTTTCTGTGTTTTCATAGAAAAATAACAAAAATGCCTATATGTCTGTGTAAGTTCTCAGTCGTACAGGAGTTGTCCATCTTCAAAGAAGGTACTTGAGTCATCTTCTGTACTCGGTAGTTGAGGTTTCCACGTTTGGAGAAACGTTTGGAGACCTTAACTACCAAGTACAGAAGATGACTCAAGTACCTTCTTTGAAAAAATGCCTATATTTTCAGCGACAAAATCTAAATAGATAGACCTAGGTTTAAATGTTTGGCTTTATTTTGTTGATATTAGTTAAATAGATTTGTTGCGAAGGGATTTTGAGTCTAATTTTGTTTATGAAGTTTAGGTTTTTTGGGGATCAAAGCTCAATAAATAAGGCAGGAATTGGAATCATTTTGAAAAAACGTCTAAATATCGTTAAAGGGATATTTCAAGATTTTTGACACAGGGCCTCATTTCCTAGTTATCCAGTGTTTTTGATTTCTGGAGATTTTATTTAATTTTTTTTAATTCATGCAGTCCTTATATTTGAAGAGTCTAGTGGCGCTAGGCTAGTGCAAGGCTAAAGCACTTCTACGGTAACAGCTAGCCTGCATTAAAAACAGTCTGACCCACTCCACAGTGCACCTGAGGTAAATCACTTGTAACACCAGACTAACCATATAAATGTCGGTCGATTAGACACCATCGTTAGTCTGGTGTTATAAGTGATTTACCTCAGGTGCACTGTGGAGTGGGTCAGACTGTTTTTAATGCAGGGTAACTGATACCATAGAAATGCTTTAGCCTTGCACTAGCCTAGCGCCACTAGACTCTTCAAATATAAGGACTGCATGAATAAAATAAAAAATATCTCCAGAAATCAACAACACTCTGGATAACTAGGAAATGAGGCCCAATGTCAAAAATCCTGAAATATCCCTTTAAGTCAAAGACTGGAAAGTGTGGAGTCTGTAGGAGCGACTAAAGTGGAGATGTTGTTGCAAGAGCAGAATGAAAACCTCATTTTGAGAAAAGTTTTATAACGTCTGCACATGCCGGTGTACATTTCTCCCGTCTTTAGCCGCTGCCGTGTCACACATAGGAAATGACCACGTTTAAATTACAGCACCATCTCGGCCAAACGTGGATACCAAACATGTCAATATTTGTGAATGAATAAGCGTGGGAACCCGGTGCGGCGCAATATTAGAGTTACTTCCTCGTAAACAACAAAGCTTCATAAAATAAGCATCGCAAAGGATAAGAGTTAAGTCTTTTATGTTACGGGAGAAAACTACTGTGTGAAAAATCAATCACCTGCCGTGACTCGCCTTGAGTTTTATAATGTTGGTCCAAACACATTTCTAACATCCCAAATGTAATATACAAGCTGCTAGTTTTTTCGGTGTGTGTAAAGGGAGCCTTGAGCTCTCCCTGCTGCTCACTTGAAGGGGTGTCCCTCGTCGGACTTCTGGATGGCCTGCAGGATGCCCTTGTATATCCTGAAGCAGATGGTGACCGAGAGCAGGGCCAGGCCGATGTAGGAGCACACGCTGACGATGCTGCACATGGTGAGGGAGAGGAGCAGCAGCAGCGTGGCCCCGAACACTGCCCCCGTGCTCTTCACATCGCGCCAGTAGAGGAGATCCACCACTGAGGAGGAGGAGAGGGACAACAGGGGACAAGGTCAGGGCACGGAGAAGACATACGGGATACAAAACTATACTGAACAGTGAGGAAATCAGAAATCACGGGGTCGTCTCGTGATCCGGGAGTGATGTGAGGTTCACATCAGCCCAAAATATTTGTCAGAGCAAAAATAGAAGTAGGTGGCACTGTCAGTTTTGACAGGACAACGCCACATGAACTACACATACAGCCACAATATAACCGCTACAGACAGGCAGAGGTGGGCTGGTGTAGCCGCAAAAATCACCAGTTTAAATTGATGGGTAAAGAAATGTCCTCATGTGCAGTCTAGTGCTGACAGCTTTCTTGTGCTGGAAAGTAGAGGTTGACCGATATATAGGTATTTATATCGGCTATTGTCTGATAAAATGCAAATAAAAGCCGATATCCCATGAACCGAAAGTGAGAGACTTCTATTTAAAATGAGCCCTCCCACAAAGGCTCAGGAGCACCGAGAGATATTGCAATAATAATCTGCTACAAGTGTGTTAAACACAAGTTTCACCAACTTTTTTTTTTCACCAAAATTGTTTGGATTAGGTGAGGAAAAGGTCAGGGTTAGGTTTATTCGGCCAGATAGAATGACGTGACATTTTTTATCAAGTTTGTCAAATAACTAATCCTTTATTTTATCTCTCAAACCAATACTGACTGCATGATTTCGGGTGTAAGCTTTTTGCTTCAGCCCACTCCTTTTGAGCAGATTGACAACTGCTCAAATAAACTAAGAAACTGAACAAAACAACATGTTGAGCTGTTTGTAGCCGTCGGACAGTTTTATAGACACTAATAAATCAGCCCTATGTCCCTAATAAAGCGCCCCTTGCTGTCACAGCTCAACACTGACACATTTTACAGTTTAGAAGCTTCATACACAGGATTATCGATCAGACATTTGGAAAAATCGGTAAAATATTGGTCAAAAACATTGGCTGCTCAATAAAAATCCCCCCAAAAATGGCATCGGCTTTGGAAAAACCCATATTGGTAAAACTCCACTGGCAAAGTTTAATACCTAGAGGTTGACTGCTGTTGTCATTGGCCCATTTTTTTGTCAATTTATTTGTGTTTATTTTACCTCGATTTAACCAGGAAAGTCCCACTTTAGCCGATAAGTTCCAAGTCCGTGTATGGTTCAATCAATTTTCAATTTGAAAAACAATGAAATTACCCAGAGACATCTGCTTTGAGCATTTTTCATTTCATAAAATGAAACAAAATCACTCAGAATGGCACGTATTTTAACATTTCAATATGATACTAAAACGAAAAAATGAAAATTGAAATCACAGTCTCAGGGTGTGATTATTTTATCGATTTGCGTAAAGCCGGAAGCTCCGCTGTACGGCTCAGACCTGAAACACTGGGCTCTTTCAAGATACGCCTTTCTAATACAGTATGGCGCTTTAGCTACAATTATGCACAGCGCTAACTACAGCCTTCTGCTAGGTGGCCAATGCGCCCGTAGTTGGGGAGGTGTTCCATGCGAGTAGTGGAGGAGAGAGGATCTCCGGAGAGTACACGATCCATGTGCCTCAGGTTGTTTCTCCTTCCCAGCCTGTGAACGGCGCATTGGCCACTGGGCACAGCGTTGTAGTTACCTCCGTGCTTAATTGTAGCTAAAGCGCTCGTTCCAATCCATCTCCGAGGATGTCAGATTCTACGCAAGTATTGAGAGTCCGTATCTAGGTGAACACAAGACTCATGAGAGAAGAGAGGAGCTCGGGGAAGCGCCCCAGGTCGTGCCACCTACACTGCCTGCTACGGGTGCATTGAAATGAAATGAAACATGCTCATAGCAGACATTTCTGGGTAATTTCATTGTTGATTTCAAATTGAAAATTGATTGAACGAACCATATACGGACTGTTCTGAAGCCTCAACATTACATCTGCAGTGATTAAAAACTAAATGATGTTATATTCCATTAGATAAAAGGTCTGGTAGTAGTTTGTGTATTCAGTAGCTGTGCGCTCCTGACTGGATGATCACATCATGGTCCCTCATCACGGAGAGATCAGAGCTCAAGAGTGACTCAGCCTTTTCAGCCCCAGACTTCATCATCTCCAGGACATTGTTCACATCTGACCCAGCGGACCAGCAGCATGACAGGGATCTGATGTAACCAGTGCAGAGGACACGCAAAGCTGAAGTTATTATTGTAACTGCCACTGAGATAAATGTGGCCGAATACAGCCTCGTGCTGACAACGTCTCACAGGAAAGGAACGGCATTATTTTGTGGGGGGAAAAAAATCTAAATAAAACAATGCAATAATTCAGTTAAGTCTCACCCACTTCCACATTTTCAAATATACATAGAACTTAAAAGGTGCGAGGGAAACTATTCAGCTATGCATTTAATCAAATATGAATTTCAAACAATTATTGAAGCCAACAATTTTAAATCTTGACGAATTTACATTACAAAAGCAACAATGTATATCATTTATAGTACCTTTGATGTCTATTATGTGCATTTAAAAACCCAAGTGAACAAAGAAGGCTGCTTTGTTGGCAACTTTGCATAGATAAGTGATCACCCAGCATGCAATGTTTTAATGATCTTAAATCAAGTAGCCTCTTATAAGTTTAATTTTTAGAAAATGTAAATGGCTTTTTACGCAGAAAGTGTGTCTGAATTTTTCTTTATAAATATCTAAAAATAACCATTTTCAAATCTGTAAATACCTAAGTGTTAGGGATGTAATGATTGATCGAAAATCCATTTAAATGGATGTGAATCGACGTTAAAGTACAGTCAAAATGATTAGTTCATTTTCATGAAATTGGGGCATTAGTGCATTGTTGCATCCCTACTAATTATAATTATATTCCGTATAGAGTATCAAAATCTGACTAAAGACTGAAATGCTAAACACAAGAATCCCTTGCATTTCAGAACATGTTTAGAGAGAATATTGAACTGAAGGACTATATGCCTTACCTGATTGCACAGTACACGACAATTAAAGTTACAATTTCAGTGTGAGAAAAGAAATAAACAAAAAGTTGACCACAGCGATAGTTTCCCTCTCTGCCCAACACGTCATCACCTGCCGAGTCCCGGCACATGTTCACAGAGAGTGGAATGAAATTAGCAACAGCTTTATATTTAGAAGCTGGTGAATCGACTGTTTCAAACGCTTTACTACTTTAGCACGCACACACACACACACACACACACACTGTAATAGGAACTTCAGGCCAGGACAAAAAAGAAAATCTAGGTTAAATGCCCTGCCCGCAGACAAATGTACGGGGGATAACTGGCTGTGGTCTGCACACATTACAATTGAACTGCAGGCTTTTACAGCAGAACAGTGTGATATTTGTCCGTTTGTTTTTCATCAAACTGTGCCAAAACAAGACTTCAAAAATTCTAAATTGGCAAAAGGTGAGGCTAAAATTGAGCTAAACTAGAAGAAACATAACTACAACAACTTTCCCACATGTTTAGGTTTCGATTTTAAGCGATGTTAGCAAATAGCTACAGACATCAATGTGTTACTAACAGGGGGGCGTGACCTAGCAAGTCCGCCAAGGCAATCACTATTTTTCAATCTTTTTAGATGTTTTCTGACAGACTATACGCATATTTAACACACACCTGAACAAAGTGAAGTCAAAATTGGGTCCCTATAAATGTTTTGAAACTTACTTACATGAGAAAATTAACCAACTGTCCAGTAGACGTGGAATCTACCCATACTCTTCTCTCCACATAAACAGTTACATAATGCACTTTTAAAGCGTGAATAGCAAACGTAATGAAAACCGCAATTAGATAAATTTCTCCAACGGTGCACAGCGCTAGCTTGCTGCACCTTTCGCGTCATGTGCACTTAAGATGGACTATACATTTTTTTATTGGTTTATTTGGTTGGGACAGTGCATGTTAATGAACATACATGGGTCTCATGCATGTAAACGAGCCACACCGGATTGTAGCCTTGGGCTAATTTCCATCCGTCGTCCCCCATGCGCACTCTCAAACACACTCACATTCATCCTGGCCTATTGTACATGTTTTTTAGTGGTAGGGGAAACCGGAGTACCCGGAGGAAACCTATGCAGACACGGGGAGAACATGCAAACTCCACATAGAAAGGCCCCGTACCTGGTGGGAATCGAACCCAGGACCTTCTAGCTGTGAAGCATGAGCGCTAACCGTGCCGCCCATGTATTGAATTTGTTTTGAGATAGCCTTGCAAAGTAGTAGGTTAGTCACCGTTATCTCCTCGTCTGCTTAGTGCCTGAAATGCAAATCGAGGTCATTTATATAAAACTTTTTTTTTTTAGATCTAACAACACAATGAGCGGCTGATACAAAGGCACGTCCGTCAGGTTACATCAGGTGTAAAAGAGGATTTCCCAGCCCCAGGGGAAAGTGAAGCGGGCAGAGTGGGACAGGCAGCTGGGGTTCTGACACGGAGCATGCTTAGGTTTCACCAGAGAATTCCAGACAGGTCACTGGATAAGATTAGAAGTCCCGGGGTCTCCTGTACTCTCGCAGGTCACCGATGGGTGCTCTTTGATTATAAGTCAACCCGTTATATAAGTGGGGATCATACGCCGTCATACTATCAAAATGACCATTTTGACTGCAATATTGTGTCTCTAAAAAAAATAACTAATCCAATTACGTATAGGAGAAAAATCTGTAAATGTAATAAATGAATAAACCCATGCACATCATAGTATGTGTCGTTAAAAGAGAAGCAATAGAAGATGTGTTTAAATGACAGCGGTGCAGCAGACAAAGCCCATCATTAGCCCAGTGACAAAAGCTAAATGTAGATCTCCATCACAGGAGCAGAACAGACAGGCACCAGGATGACCACATGTTCCTATGAAAAGGCAGCTCAGCTAAATAAACACTGTAATTCAGCGTCCTGTCAGAGGGATAACAGGCTTTATGTGGGCGTTGACAGTTAGCCTCAGTGTGTGATAGTAGCATGTATGCTAAGAGCATGTTAGCTCAGTCTTCCGCAGGCTGCAGCAGCTGTGGCCGTGACACAGAGCCTTTGTCTGGATGTACAGACAGCCTCACGGCGGGGGCTGAACAGAGGGGCGGACTACAGTCCAAATGTGGCCGCCTGGCTACATATGGTAGCAGGCGTGTTAGCATCAAGGAACCTGGCTAAAAATAGACCCGCATCTCCGCTAACTACCCTCTACTGCCGATCGCATTTCACTGTAGCTATATTTTCATTCGCAGGATAATCCTCTCTCCTCTGCTGTATGGTGGGGGCGGTGAAGCCCCACGGCCGAACAGCTTAAAGCACATCTCAGCAGCGTGGCCAAACATCACACTGTCCGGCGTGACCTCCGTGCGAGGCCCGCTGCTGCTCCAGGCCTCCCTCCCCAGGCCCATGCAAATGCCCAACTGTCCTGTCAGATTACCGCGCGCCATGGAAATGTGTCGTGTGACGAGGAGCGAGATGGTGCTAACAAAAGATTATGGGCAAACTAACCCTGTTTGGCGTCCATGTTGAACCTCCGCTAAACGCTGCAGCTCCGCCTGGCCCTGGCTCCAAGAGAGAGGCACGGCCCGGCCCATAGCCCGGCCCACAGCGGCAGGAGCTGCAGGGCGCATGTGCAGCCGAACACCGCCATACAGCATGTACACAACATGTTCCAACATTACACTACGCTCCATTCAACTCTCCATAAACTATGTGCGGGGACACAAGAGGGAAGTGTAGTCCTAAAGAGTTACCTCACAGAAAATACCATGACACTGTAATACTCAACTCTCTGCTGGTGACGTACATAACTCAGGTTAAAAAAAAAAGTTTGGCTCTCACTTGGCCTGCCAGGAGCAGCAGGGAGAGAACATGTTGCATAATCCGGCTGTAAAAGAATAACTGGCTGCACAAATGCCCAGATAAAAGTGAGTGGGGGTTCAACCCACCCCAGTAAAACATTTCATCAGATTTCTCAGACACAATGCTTAAAACTACAAAACTAAAGCTCACTGCACTGGCTCACAAACCAAAAAGGCTTTAGATCAACTCATACAACTGCATTTTGTATTTATAGGCAAACTACTGATCCAATACACATTTCATAAGACAGAAGTCCAGCTATAGTTTTTGCAACAAAGACTCCTTTTGATCAATATGTTTTTTTATGTAGGTCCTATGCAGTATGTGCCAATATATTTACAACAAGCCCTCAAGTGCCATGGACTAGTAGCAGTCCTAACACATAATGCCTATAGTATTTTCACTATGCTACACTCTATGTCCAGCCAATATTGTTCACCAGCTTTAGGCTTACACAAAAAGTAGTACAAGTGTGTCAGTCTCAGTCAGAAGATTTAGTTATGACAATAATTTGGCGATACACTGTGCAGCCCGAATCAGTTTCAATAATTCCAAAGTCATCCCCTCAGGTATGTTTGGGGTGTGATCTGGCAGTCGTTCCAAAGCCCCACATGAGCTGTGGTTTCTGTGGCACTCACCACCAGCACTGACAGAAAAACAGTGTCATCAATAACTGTGGCTCTGCTGTCATTTAAAAAAAGTGCGTGATAAGCTAACCACATCATGTGTTCGCCTGGTATTTGCTGTTTAGATGCTTTTAGTCAGAAATGTGTCGCTCATTATTGACATGCCTCCAGTCTCCACCCGGACCAGCTCAGCACAACGTCACCACATGGCAGGAGGGGAGTGACTGCATTGAGAGACGGGTCGATATTGGACTTAGGCCTACTTTTATTCCATCAGCACTTCCTAAAAATAAACGGATAAACAAGGCTCCAGGGCTAGTATTTATGTGCACTGGGGCACAATTTAGGTACATCATTTTAGAAATGCCCCAGGACCAAGGAAACAGGACCCACTGCCAATACTACTACTACATATTTCCATACCAAATGTCAGTGGTACATTGATCTAGTCCGACAGGGTGAAGCCATCTCCATAGTTTTAACCTAATTTTATAAAATCTTTGGGATCTTAATGTCGTCATGGGGTTTTAACTGCTGACAGCATCAATACTCTCTCACGAGTAGGGCTGGGTCCTGTAAAGTGAGACCAGTATGGTATAGGAAAAATATTATGCCAATTTAAATATGTTTTCCAACAACAAAGTCAATTTTTCCCTTATTTTTTTTTTACACAATCTTTTTCTAATTTTTGCCCCAATTTTTTCTCGTTTTCCAAATTTCTACCAATTTCCCCCCAATTTATGCCCCATTTTCCACACATTTCTTGACATTGGAGATGAACCCGATATTGTAAATTTGCAGATCTTCCAAACATTATTGTTCTGTTTTCTGGTTCTAGATGACAAATATTTTAGTATATGTATCAGAAAAAAGGTATATCAGTATCGAAAACCATGTATCGTTAAGATGATAGATTAGATTTTATGACTGATTCCATTGCTCTCTATCATTGTTTTTGATCAGGAAAGTTTTGGTCTGAGGTAAATTCCATTTATGCCCAATGCCCATGCTATTCTCCCTTTGTCGTTAGGTTATTTACTTTTCAGGAGCCTGCCATTTGCACTATGTGGCGGTCACTTTAACATCTGCAATCACGCCACTTTTTCTCGGGACCTGTGGTGTATATTTTGTATTTTCAGATTTAGCTAATTTTCCCGTCAATTATATCTTATTTATCCTATTTTATTTTCATGCCCTTAAAGACTTATCTATTTTATTACTAGTTGAACCATTGCATCAAAAAGAATCCGTTGTTTGTAGATGTACCTTGACTGACAACGGCAATAAAACCTATTCTGATTCTTACGATATATGGACTTGAGGAATAAAGTTTAATTTGGATGAAAAACCAGTGCAGAATAGATTGCTTTGCCGCTTTAGCCCCAAATAAAGTAACCCAGAAAGTTTGGAAACTTTCTCTGAGTAAATTATAATCCAACCTTGGCAAAATTGATAAAGTTGGACATTATCTAAAAAAGGTGGGACAGGGGACAAAGGTCTAAAACAGAGCAACAGGTTTGATAAGTACAACAAGTATAGTGCACCTTCCCCAGTCCCTTTCACGCCAAAGACAAGCAGTGTTCTCTGGACTATTCATCTAACTGTCGTCTTCATTACTGGCTCTATAAACGCTATTTCTCCACTCAACAAAACACAGATCAAGTCACAAAGGCTTCTGTGTTCGGAAGCTAACCGACAGACACAGTCCAGCCTCTTGTAATTAGACACATGACCAGCATTCATCAGCTGAAAATACAAGTTCGACTCCGAAGGGGCTACTTTTAACTGATGTCTCCAAAACGCCATGGTCCAAAGTACAACCATTCCAGCCTTGGTGATACCATTCCACTGCAAGTGTGTCCCGGTATGGTCCTGCACCAGATGCAGCCACACACACACAAAAACATGTACAATAGGGTCCTCCTCTGGGGCCAGGCGTCAGTGACTTTTCTGGTTTAATAAAGACGAATAATTCACCCATGACGCAAAGTCACCATAAAACAAACCATTTTGTCCACTACAATTTTTCAGAATGTTGGTCAAAGCAATATTTCGCTGACAAAAAAAACGAACAAAACCTAGAATATCATTTAAATTTTGAGATTACCAGCGTCGATGGAAAAAAAAAAAAAAAAAAACATCATGGACGGAAACATCTAAACTTCCAATGACAGTTTGAATGAGCCCCATATCATTCAAATTCAATGCTTAAGTCTATGCTGGGCCCATTTTATAATATGAATAAAACAATACAGAATTAAGTTATAGATTTACTTAACTACATCTATTCTTTGTTGACCAGCCAAAACACATTTTTGGATAACACCAGGCATCAAAACCTATTTTCAATATCAATATAATAATATCAAAAGTACCTGAACACCATTTTCCAATACCACAAATGTAACATCACTCACTAGACACTGAAGCCAAATGTGTTGGATAGTTATGACATCCTGATAGACGTAGGGCCAACATTAATCCATCTAGAATAGAACCTCTGGCACCCAAGAAGATTTTGATAATTACACACAGAGATTAAATAACTGTTTACATACAATAAAAAAAACAACACTGAAATACTGTCTTAATTTTTAATTTTTTTCCCTAGGGGACGCCCCCAACCCCCATTTGGTCATATAAAGTTGTACAATCCTGGGGTTTGGGGAAAGTGGTGCCTTTTTGGACCATGTTTGGCGTCTAGTTTTTTTTAACGCCGAACCTAGGTTGCTTACCTGCAAACTTCCCTCCCCCCACTTTAGACATTTCCCAGAGACCTTTGAACTACTTTTTAATCTAGAACTTTGCAACAGAAGGCTCATTGTCACATACAAATTATGTAGACTGTCTGCAGACAAAACTGTTGACCATTTAACACCTTGAAACTTCGCTTAAAACACTTTGCATTTTTACTTCATGTAACAGAGTCCAGGCTTCCTATGAATACTTATGGAGTACATAAACTTATTTCTTTCTCAAACTGCACTGTTAAACCAACTCAGCACAGCCTGTCCCCTGCAGAACCTGGCTGGCTCCACCAATCAACAAAAGCCTTACACCCCCCCACCAACCGCAAAAAAAAAAAAAAAAAAAAAAAAAAATCTCTTCAGTATGTCCACACCATTAGCATATGCATGACTCACTGTCATGCATACTGTCCAACCTTTGGACAGTTGTATAGGCACACTGTGACCTGAGGTAGCTCAGGTCACAGTGTGCCTATACAACTGTCCAAAGGTCATTTTATTTTATTTTATTTGTTTTTACCACCTAACAGCCAGAGATTGCAGCATTTTAGTCGGTCGAGAGGTCGACAATTGAGACCAAAGACTCTAAGACTAAAGAGCAACGATCGGTTAATTCAAAAGTGAATCAAAACAACAGTTTTAGCCACAATCAGACCTGTGCCAGGATAGTTCGTAGTTCGCAAACCATATATTGCATTGCATTGAATTGCCTAAATAATCGCAGTCCTGTGCGATTGGTTTAATTCCTATATTACTGCGACTAGCTGTGCACTCCTACCCTGCTTCTTCCAGTTGTTGGCCACGCACTCCTTCATATCCACTGAGTTGTTCTCCATGCTGTTCCGATCAGCAGCAGCAGCAGGCGAGCATTCCAGAGAGACAGCGACCGGCAGAGGCAGTGAATGCAAATGCGCCTGAATGTTTGTAGTCGGGGAGGAAGAGGAGGAGGAAGAAAGGGGAGGAGGGAGGGAAGAATGGGGGACGACTGCGGCGAGCAAATGAACTGCCGTCAGCTGACTGTCTGCTGCCAGCGCTCTGACGCAGCAACTATAAACGGCTCCGCTGGCCCCCATTCCTTCCCCAGTCCGGCCTCCCCCTTTCCCCTTCGTTTTTTTCTTACACGCCCGTTGAAACTTGGGGCATCGTCATTCTCCTGCCCTCATGGCTCGCAGACCAAGTGCTGACGCATGCAATGGGACATGGGGGGTAGGGGAAACGCGAGGAGGCCGTCCCTTTACAAAGTGACTCGGCAACCGCTGACATCCAGACAACTTTTACAAAACGTGTCATTCAGAATAACTAGTGTCCCCTAGTGTCCGCAAAAAAACATAACGCCAGGGTTGTGCAATTTGGAAGAAAAAAAAAAGTGTAATTGCAACATTTCTGATGATCAGTTTTGCAGTAAAAAAAAATAATTCAGATCACAGTGCCCAATAGGGTTACAAAAAAAAAAGTAAGCAGAAAAGATGACATGAAGAGCTTATGCAAACAACATGTTTGTAAAGGTCTTAACAAAGTTACTATGCCTACCTCGCCTGAGTGAATGCAGTGTGCGGGTGAATGAATGGTGGTGGTCATGATGGCAAGTACAGGGCAGCTGTGGCTACAATAGTTGCTTTCCTCCACCAAATATAGAGTGAATGAATGAGTGACAACAGTGTAGCGCTTTGAGAGGCTTGTCAAGCTTGTTGTGCAGGGTTTGTACAGCCAGCTACATTTAAGGCTTTTTAATGCAATTTTAATGCTCAAATATGATGTGATTATTTTTATTTTATTTAAATCAAACAGTGGAATGAGGGGAACTTTGGATATTCAAAAGCAAATTGGGCACAGCGGAGCATTTGAGCACAACATTGTGAACATTTTCAGCTAAAACTACAGCAGTTTGTGTTTTACACCAGTGCTTCCCCACCTTTTTATTCGCTCTCATTTAAACGGCTTTTCTTTGAAAATAACATTACATTGGGGTCCCCGTAGCCCTGGCTGGGGACCCCTCGGTGGTGGGCTCCTCCCAAACGCCGCATTTGAGCTCAATTGGAACGGCCTCCGGAGCGAGCAGCTGCGTCATGTCACGTGTCAAATCATATAATAAAATGTCAATCTATGCTTACAAAAACTACTGGTTTATGAATAAAAGCGGTTTAGAAACTGGTTTTGGTTGGATGTCTTACTGTTTGAACATTTTGGCCTAAATAAAATAACATTTCTGCAAGGATTGTAAGAAATTCATTAATTAAAATATCAAATATATTTAGCAGGTCCAGTTTTTCACTAATCGCCTTCAATTGCAGACTTATGTCAACAACCATAGGCCTGATTTATCAATAAAGAGGCCTATTTTTGACAAACTTATGCAGTAAAGAAATAGAGCAATATCATTATAGAAATTTAATATAGATTTGCCAATGAATTGAAGTTCTTCGTAGCCCTTAACACTGGGAGTTTGTTTTTCCCCCTTATTGCTCCATAGAAACAAGAAACTGTTGAGCTGCAAGACAAGACAAACAGCAATATCCAGCTAAGATGAACTACAATAGTCAAAATAAAAAGATTCCAAAAGTCTCATCGTTTCCCTGACAAACAACAAATTATCCCATGTTTTCTGAAGTTTTGACCTCGACAAGCATGTTCTGAAATGAATGTGACTCTTGAATTTGTTTAGCAGTTCCGGGATGCACGTGAAATACGTAAACTCAATCTAAATTGTAAAACATAATCTCTAAAAACTTAAACGCGTTTCCAAAATTGTACAGCCTCTTGCGTATAATCGAGTCACAACAAGTAGTGGCTGCAAAACCTAATACTAAAAAGCCATTTACTCAACTTACTCCAAAATCCCCCGCTATAATCTGCTTAACACGGGTTTGTCTGGCCAAGTTGTTATTCTACAAACTGACCACAAAGATTAGTGAGGTTCATTATTGGAACACCTGACAGAAATGCACAATCCAAAGTGCTCCATGAGTTAAATAAGGCCCAATCTCAATTCTCCCCTTAGCCCTCCGCTTAGCCCTTTCCCTTCGTTGTGCGCGTTCACGAGAGACGAAGGGGTGTCCCATTCTATTTTGCGGTGAGGGGTAGGGGTGAGGGAGAGGGCCACATAGCCCTTCCAGCGAGGGTTTTTCAGATGCACACTTCAGACGAAGGGGTAGGAGGAGTTTGACAAAACACGGAAATAAGCTGCGAAATGAATTCACGAATATCATCATTAAGCACTCTTACAACATTTATAAAGTTGCAGAACGCTTCGTTCATGACTTTATTCGCTTTGTGCAACAATTAGAACAGTCCATTGCTATAAACGTGTGAGTTCTACGTTTTCGCTTTGCTGCTGCGAACGCTCCCAAACTTTCGATACGTCGGTATTGACATGACACACGGGGTTCAGTGCCTCGCTGCTGCGCTCGATTTCTCCCCGCGCCGCTGTGCTCTGAGCCCGGGTCCGAGGCGGTCTGTCCCCGGTCTGAGCGCACCTCGGCAGCCTCCGCTCAGGCCCGGGGCTCAGAGCGGAGGCTGCGGGTGCCTATCCCGCCCTGTGCGCAGTGCGAGCGGGTCTACCTCTGACTGTCCCCGCTGAGTGCGCTACAGGAGCGGATGGGCTGATCTCTCGCAGCTCTGGCTGCAGCCACAGCGACCCGCGGTAGAAGCAGCAACACACGGACAGGGGGAAGGAGAATGTAGCAGAAATAGATGAAAATCTGTGGGGTTTGGGCTGAGACCGAGTCCTGTTGTTTAGGTGTTACAAAACAGCATCAGTCAAGTGATGAACTGGTTCAGTAGACACATGCTCTATAGACAAGTAGGCTTGCTTTTATTTTGTTTATTATTATTATTTGTTTACATAACCTTAATCATCTGTGTTAATAGTAAATGCAGTCAAATGGAGGGCTGTCCCATTTCTTAGGGTGGTATTTTCAACCCTCACCCTTAGCCCTTGGTTTCAGGGTGTAGGGAAAGGGCAAGGGCTAGGGCTAGGGGAAGGGGTAGGGGTAGAAAAGAGAATTGAGATTGGGCCTTAGTGTGCAATAAAAGAACGTTCCTCTTTCTCTGTGGTAATGACAGTGTCATTCCACTAGAGGGCATTGTCCGCACGTGTAGTTTCTCTTAAAAAGGATTTTACTGCAGCTCCATAAACTTTGGTAATATTTTACAAACTGTTTGCTGTTCAGAGTCGTAACGTCACCCCTTGGCCGCGGGTCCAGGCCGTCTGAGATTTCATTTGACAAAGACCAACACACTTACTGAGATTCTACCGGAAACACGGGCTCACTAATCAATGAAGTCATGCGTATAACCTTTCACATTGCATCATTCGTGGGTCACTGTCGTACACACAAACACATCTGCAGCAAAAGCTAAAATCGTTTTTTGTTTTTTTACACGTAACACCACGTAAAGACATTTGGAATTCACTGCGTTTTATCTGGATTGACAACTATGACAAAGGACGCACCCACTTCAGCTGAACAGGCAATGAGGTGGTTACGCAAAGAAGTCCAAAGTTTGTCTCTGAAGGAGGAGGCCGCGTACGTGACCCTTCGCCTGCTTTTAAACATGTGTCCATTTGTCTTTTCCTGCCACATGACGCAATGAACGGCTGGCACAGGGCAGGGTACATACAAAGCAAACAGGGCCCATCTATGCGTGATGGAGTGTCAGAAGGTCCAGCTCAATGGTTTACCTTCCCAAAAGTTGCACCGTGGCTGTGAGATGTAGCCCATGTAATATTTTGCGGACCAACATTTAACAAAACCTTAACTGATGAAGGATATGACAAAATTGCCAGATCATTTTTTGTCATCTGGTAAAAAAAAGGAAGGGAAAAGATGGGAAAAGCAGAAACATTAAAGCCACACTGTGTAACATTTCACCCAATAAATAGAGCAAACATTTCAATATGGCCATTTTATTTACTGGTAAAAAATACCTACAATACATATGTCTTTGCTATCTGGCTCACCTCAGACCTGACTTCTTGCAACTTTGCTGGGAGCGGGACATCACCAGCTCGTCTCCATGGAGATGACAGTTGCTTTGCTTTGACTATATTTAGCTAAACGTTAAAGTGCATACAACAAATTAAACACCATCTTTTGCTAAAACATAGTTAACTCAATTATATTTAAGATTTTACTAAAAAGCTTTCTTTAGTTTGACCATTTTCTCCTTATTAGACACCGACAGGAAGTGATGCAGATAGAGGCAAACAATTTTTGTAACTGTTGCCGTGCCGACCATGGTATGTCAATGGGAAATGAGTCAAACTGCAATATGTCCCACTTCCAGGTCCAACGGAGCTTTAGCCACTAAAATGTCACTAGAATGTGATTTAGCTGATTTGAACCTTTTATAGAACCAACTACAAGGCTCTTTTTAACATCTGATCACAAAGGAATAATATTAAAAACAAATCCAGAGGAAATGTAAGTCTTTTCTAACATTATATATATATTTTTTTCATACACAATGAAGGATTATTTAAAATATACAAATATTTTCATTTTGCCTGGAGAAATGGTGAGTTATATTATTCTAATTAGGTGTAAAACAGTTTTTGGCCTTTTATCTGTTGTTATTTCAGCAGGAGATTCAGATACAGTTGCGTCTTTTGCTGTGTTTTTCTTTGGAACTCTCAACAGTTTGGACCCGGAAGTAGCTTATTATAGTGTGTGATGTCACGCTTAACGTATGTCACTTCCTGTCAGTAGCTTAAAAATAACTTTTCAGTCCAACATTTCTTAATTAAATTACTGATTCACTTATTATTACTTACAACAGATGTTATCCATGTAAGTTAGTCAAGTTAGTCATATTTTCAAAAGCATTAAAAACTGTCATATGCACTTTACGTTTATAATGCCTTATTCTGATAACATAATGGAGTCCTAGTCCAGTTAACCATATTTGAAAATCTTTACAATGGAAAATTCCTGGATGACCTTCACAAACTTAAGACATTGCAAAAATAGCATTGCTTATGTCTGGCTGATCGTTAAGAAAAATACTTGTTATTGCGAACTTGCTAGTTTCATGACAATTCAGTTGCTCTTGTGATGTAGCAACTAAATCATCTGGAATGTTCCGCAGTGTGGCTTAAAACAAACTATATTTTGTTGACTGAAAATAGAAAGAATCACTAAATGTCCACAAATTAACAATAGGCAATCGTTTGAGTGAATTCAGGTTTGTGTGGGTGTCACATTGTTAATATACTTCATGCATTAAGTCAGCCTTAAGTCAGCATTCGTTGCATTCGGAGTTACATAATGAGGAAGCGATGCCTGGGCCTTTTCTAGGTCGGAAACCCTTTGTGGGCCTGCTAGTGTCGCAATGCAGGGAGGAAGAAGCTTTCATTAACAGGAGATCCCCTCTACATACGCTCACACTTACAGAATCAGCAGCTTTCAAAGTCCTCACTGCTCCAGTCACTCTATCGCTGTCTGCATGTCCAGAGGGAGACATGATTTACAACACCTTGTAGTGGAATAAAACGTTGTCGTCCTCTATGGGAATAGTGTAAAAGATATTTGTGTTGTTAGCATTACTATGACATTAATGAATTCAAGCCAATTAATTGCTCTGTGAAAGGTGCGCATAAACTCACCCCTGTGACGGATTGGGATGTTAGCAATGGGCTCGGACCAAGTTTGGACTCGTTTAAATATGACTCACTATTACAGTGTTGATCCCGTGTGAAAAATAAGTTTAGTTTCATTCTTGTATATTAAAAAGGAGCTGTATCAATGTTGTCATAATGTGCACGGAAAATTGTAAAGCAGCATGATGCAAATTTCCTATAGGGTAACTACTACTTAAGCTTAAAGCTATATGCTAACGTTAATTTGACACTAAGAAAACGATAAAATAGCACCACCATCTGAACACACTCTACTTGACGTTTTCCTCTCTTTTCTTAAATCTTATTTTATTAAAATGTTATGCTAAAATGTGGACAGGAAGTAGTATTTACCCTACACTGACCAACAGGAAGTTAGCCAAAAAGATTCCGTGCACAGATTCTATTGAGTGAAATGCATTTTGCTTCCTTGCAGTATATTGTAACTTGTAGACATCTGTGGTGTCTGCAGTATAGGAGGACCAATCAGATACGGAAGTAGCACTGATGCTAAAAACAATAAGCCTGGGAGAATATTGTAAAAATAAAAAATAAATTAAAATACACAACTTGGACCACAACTAACAATTTATAATTACCTCAATTTATGTAGCTTGAAATTTGGAAAAAAATCAAGTACATGGCCTTTAAGATTAGTCCTCAACATTGCATCACACAAGCTAAAAATGATTCCCACGAACTGCTGACGTAAAGTCCAGAAAGCTTCACACGACTTCATTCTGGCAACTTAATTTTCAGATTGCCTTCACTAAACTAAATAAAAAAAAAAAAATCTTGCCAACACTCTAGTCTACTCTAGCTGCAATTGCTTCAAACCCTTCTGTACCTGTGAAGAAATCCATTCTTACAATTATCCTTTGTCCATGTAGAGTATTTAAAGTTATGCGACATCAAACACAAAGTCCAAGATGCCCAAAGGTGTTTTAAAAAGTCTGAATAAAACATGATATGGGAACTCTAAGGCTGACTCATTTCACGAGTGGTGAAATTAAGTTATGCAATGCTTAAACAGTCGTCAACGTGCGCCAGAAGAACATAGCCTCAGGTGCATGAAACAGAATAGAATAGACTGGGTGCGGTCAGAGATTATAAATGTGAAACGTGTGAAAGAAAAAAAAAAAAGGGTAGGGCTGACTAGTTGGTACAAGAAAGTTAAAATTGTAGGCGCTTGTAGTAGCAGCGTCACTGAAAGAGTTAAGGTGTTGTTTAACATTACAGTTCATAGTGAATTACAACAGGACATTGTGTACCGAGAAGCGGTTCGAGTTTCAATTCAGGAAGTGCTAGTGTAATGTCCCTTCCACACAGTGTGGAGATTGCATGTGTGTGCAGAAACATGTAGGGTGGGCACAGGGGTCTATTAGCTGGACTCGAGTTTCACATTGGCATCTCGGGTTATTTCCAGTCCATACAGAAGCTAAAACCAGACTTGGAGGTAATTCAACTCGGGAGTAAAAATGTTCTGTGGGAAAACAGAACTGGCCATCTGAGTTACAAGCCTTTACATTGCCATTTCCTAAAGAGTTTCTATCCCAGTCGTTTATAATGACAAAAAGAATTGTTAATCATGTTTTTCTGACAAGTGTTGTGGGATTCATGTCGAGTTCATGGTGCACATTTTAAACACATCCAGAAGCATTGACCTTTGAGAGAAGACAGATATGAAAGGATAATGAAATTCCAATCGCATACCATTTTTATATAAGACCACATAGGGACAGGAGATATAATTGTTTGGAGAGAATATTGTACTTCCTTCAGTAATTGCATTCGATTGCGATTTACTGCACAAGGTTAGCAGGTTTTATACAAATGGGACAGTCTAAAGGCAAAATATTTTGTGTACAGAGTAGGGCTGCAACTAACGATTATTTTGGAATCGATTAATCTATCGATTATTTTTACGATTAATCGATTAGTCGCTTGGCTGTGAATGAGGTAGGAATTTTTTTTTTACCACATAAAGCTAAAGTGGCACCGCTTGAGGACATGTTGATGAAGTAAACTTAAAGTATTTGTATGAGACTCTTTGTGCTAATTCTGCATTCTGATTGGATGAGACACAGACAAAACAAAACACTACAGACCCTAACTATAAAAACAAAGTATGTTTTCATCAAAAATACAACATTTTCATGTCATTTTTGCTCTATTTGAGTCTGTGTGAACCAGAAAACGATTAATCGATTACTAAAATAGTTGTCGACTATTTCAATAATCGATTAGTCGTCGATTAATCGATTAGTTGTTTCAGCCCTAGTACAAAGTATGTTACATGACTGGGAGGATTGCAAAGGGTGCGCTTTGTTAATGTAACCATGACAACTGCGATTTCGATTTGATTGGGATTAAACATGTAGCACTACTACCCTACTGAGACAGGGGCTGTTTCCCAATTGCGAGGATCCGTCCTCCGTTTGTCCACTTCGTTGACGTCCTCGGTGGTGGGCTCCTCCCAAACGGAGGAGAGTGTCCTCATACCGCCACATTTGAGCTCAATTGGAACGGCCTCCGCAGCGAGCGGCTGCGTCATGTCGCGTGTCGAATCATATAATAAAATGTCAATCTATGCTTACAAAAAACACTGTTTTATGAATAAAAGCTGTTTATAAACTGGTTTTGGTTGGATGTCTTACTGTTTGAACATTTTGGCCTGAATAAAATAACATTTCTGCAAAGATTTGTAAGAATTTCAATTAAAATATCAAATATATTTAGCAGGTCCAGTTTATCACTAAATCGCCTTCAATTGCAGACTTACGTTAACAACCATAGGCCTGATTTATCAATAAAGAGGCCTATTTATTAGGCCTTTCATTAACTTTATATAAACCTCTTTTTTACATCTTCACTTGCTTACAACACTTCTACCAATGACTTTTTAATCACAATTTTTTTTTTTGCACAAACGTGGAACAAAACTTCTTTGAAGTGAATTCAAAGTAATAAAGTTTTGCGAGAGAAGAAAAAAAAACAAAAACGTTGCAGTGCATCATGGGTAATTTCAGCTCTCCGCGGCAGCGGAGGATCCACCGGTGCATCCTTCATAAATGAGCCAAACGGAGGAGTCGAACTGCGAGGGGGCGAGTGGTCTGAGTGAATTGGACCACCACTTGGCGGCGCTGTGATGACGTGAATTACGTCCGAAGTGGTCGAGACGAGGATCCTGGCAATTGGGAAACAGCCTTTGATTCCCGTGATTTCTGATGACAATAATCCTTTATTCATCAAATGGTAATATGTAAGCTGAAGTTGCAATTGTACTTACCACAACAACAACAACAAAAACACAAAATATGAAAAGGTTAGGGAAAGGATTGGTCGGCTTATGTTATTGATGTGCAAAACAAATGCAAAATAACATGAAGCATGACAAACAAATTCAAATCAAGTAACAAAATGCAAGGGTTGATAAAATGAGATGCATAAAGACGATGCAAGATAGGGAAAAGGTGGCGTAAAAGGAAAAAATGATAGGGTCAGTACAATACCATCTGCTGGTTCTTTGGTTGGGAAATAACTGAGAACAAAAACGTGATGGTCAAAAGTATGGTGATGAACATGGAGGTGCCAGGGAAACTCAAAGAGGAAGTGTGGGGGAATGTCCATGCCAGAAGCAAGAACTTTTTACCTTGTTTTACGTTCAGGCTTGGCATCTTAAACAGAGCGCTCTTCTTAGCGAGCGGCCCTCTGGTTTTTGGACTGGGGAGTGGGTGACGGGAGCTTTGGGTGGGGGTTGTTGAATGTCGAGCTTCTCCAGTTCTGCCTTGCTCTTCTGAGGGGAGGATTGGGTCAGGAGGTGGTAAGAGCTCTGGCTGGAAGTCTCGTCTTCCATCAGGAGGGATGGGTTGCCTTTGACGGGACGAGCGTCTCCTCCTTCCTCCCGAAGGTTAGATCATCATCCATGGGGATTTCAGGTGCTTTAGAAGAAGAGGCGAATTTAGAAGTATCGAGCGCTTCCAGAAACTCGTCAATGACACCCCGGGGAGGTCTTTCGATGAATTCGAACTCCTCTGAGGAAACTTCATGTTCGGAGACCTCCTCTGCCACCTCGGGCTCCTCCATGTTAACAGCTTTCATCTCCGTTTCCACCTGGAAAATTGCAGGATTTTTGCCCATAGCTTCAAGGACAGGGGAGAGGGAATCAGCAGTGTGAGACTCCGAATCGGAATCCTCGCCAGCTTTATTCTTCAAATCAAGGGGCTCCAACTTGTCCGGCTTTTTGGGAGAATCGAAGCCGGAGAACCAATCCTTCTGCTCAATTTTCACTGTCTCTTCATCTTTGACTTTGGTCGGCGTCGTTTCTTCTGCCTCCTTCACGAGATCAAAAGCACCAAAGGGCTTATCTTCCACATCCTTTATGTGTACTGCCCCTTTGACCTCCAGTTCCTCAGTCATCTCCTTCAGTAGAGAGACTTTGCCTACAAAAGCAAAGGGGTTGTTGGAAAGGTTGATGGGGGGTTGGGGGATTCCATCATCTTCCGTTCGAGGATGGGGCTCTGGTCTTCGGGGGTGCCCTCAGAAGAGCCCGAGTCGGCCTTATCGGGGTTAAGCGGAGAAGACTTCAGAATGTCTGGCAGAGAGGCAGGAGGCGCATCACCCACTCCAGTTTCTCCTTTCTCATCCTTCAACGCAGAAGGGAGATCTTTTGCACCAGATGAAAACTGGTTTAGTGACTGCATGAGGGAGTCAGAAGACTTCTTTCCAATCCCAAAGATTTCCTCATCATCTAGAAAAGATGGTGGGCTGTCGAGGGGCTCGTCCATCTGCCCATACTGGACCAGATCAGGAGTAGGGCTTTCGGACATCTTGGTGGATTTGCTGTCGGGCTTTGAGTCGCCAAAATGGGAATAGCCACTGTCGGCCAGTGGGGAAAAGCCATCAAAGGGATTGTTATTTTTCTTCACCTCATACATCAAGTCGTCATCATCATCATCAGAGCCTTGTAAGAGATCAGACTCATACTTGGAAGAGCTAATAGGAGCGCTTTCCTTTGAGAATGGATCCATGGAGATTTTGGAGTCTTCTTGAGATGTTAGGAAAGGTGAATCCCAGTGCTCTGTTGGGTTAGAGAGGCAAAGTCAGACTCAGGAAGCCTCATCTGAGGGGTCACGGGGGAGGGACCTGTGGAGGACCTGTCTGAGCTAACCAGTTTCTCCTCGGGTGAAAAGGACACTCCGCTGTCTTCACATGGGTTATGTGCGACTGGGTCTTTCCCTAAACTCAGGTAAGGCCCGGCTAACGGATCTAGAAGGTCGTCCTTATTCTGACTACGGCCATGTCCCGGAGAACCCTCTTCACCTTCCCAAGGCATGTTCTTGGAGTGAGTAGTGGGGGCTTGAGTGGAGAAGGAGCCCAAAGGTGCAGCAGATCCTGACGGGGGTTGGTTGGGACTCTCGGTCAGAGAGAGCTCTTCCAGAGAGTCGGGGGAGTGAAGAGGGGAGAGAGGAGAGATGGGAGCAGGGGAGTCACCCTTCTGCCCAAGTGCTTGAGTAGAGAGGGAGGAGGGAGAATGCAATACAGCACATATCAAATACATACTCCATTCCTTACTGTGCACACCACACCTGGGTATAACAGTTATAGTAACTAAACCAAGTTAAATTCAATGAGAAGTACAGATAAAAGGCTAAACTGACAGCATAGATAGAGAAAACTTGTTTGGCCTGCTATGCTCATTCAGTTACTGCATACTCAAACTCAGTCATATGGCAAAATGGAACATAATTAAGCATGTCTTTCCTTTAAAGCAATTACAAATAAGTGCTTCACTTGGGGATGCATTACATAAAGTGTAAAACAATTAATGGGGTACATTGACGTACCTAGATGCCAATTATAGAATACAATTGATGGTCTGGTTTATGCCTTGTCTTTTTATACAACCCACGGGACATTTGGAGAGAATGAAATTGAAATTGATCATTTCTCAGAAAAGAAAAGAATAAGCATAGCCAGGCAAGCAAGATTAGCCAATTTGGAATTGAATACACATTTCTCTCACTTTAACAGTAGCCACAAGGCAATCTTATTGGTATTATGCAAGTAAATAAATGTACTTTTAAAAGCCAGATGTCGGACTAAAATAAAGTCCAAGTCTTAACCTTATTTTTCTGATATATTTATGCCTGCTCAGACTTCAGAGACACATTTACCAACTGTAGCCCAGGTCTGGCGCCAACAAACCATGCTTAGTGTGTTAACAATTGTTAAGTGACTCAAGATAATGATTCTGCTCAGTGGTTTATAGCTTTTTATGAGAAGAATCATTATTCTATACAATTCCCATATTAGTTGTGGCTTGTCTACTCTACAAGAGTGCGGCAAATGCCATGTAAACACAAGCATGGTAAACACAGTGCTGTAAGTGGTACTTGGTAAAGTACGCAAGCAAACAGGCAAAACAACAGACCAGACAAAAATACTACTGCTAAAGAACTACAACTATAAACATGCCAGTGTGCAATTATTGAAGGCACAAAAGACTTAATGACAGAGTGTAAAAGGGTGAAAATGTGTAGATGAAGCAGAGAAAGATGAAGCAAAGCAGACTTGCCTGTAGGGAATTGCATCAGAGGCTGAGGCTGAGCTTTAAGAGGAGAAGGTACATCTGTGGGAGAAAAGAGAAAGGAGCAAAGAGGGAAATCAGATTGTGAAAGCCCCAAACAAGAATCGCAGGTTCAGACAACACAAGAATTTAGCTAAAAACGATAGAGCCGGTAATGTCAGGGAGCGCCATGATTCATTGGCACTGCACATGAGAACCTATGGAACAGTATAGTACGTCTATCACTAGTATAAAAGATCATATATTTCAAACAAATTTGCTTTGATAAATCCATAAATTCACAATGTTATTTTCAAAACTCATTTCAACTACCAAAATAGTGAAAACCTAAACTGCATATGGAATAAACCATGTTCTTTTCTCCAAAAGAAATACTGTACACCATAATAATTGATTCCATTAACTGTACCACTGCTAGAATTTGCACTCATCTGCAATTTTAGACTTTGTTTTTTCTTGTTGATGCTCAAGATATTACTAACACTTGAGTAGAGGTTGAATGGCCGGCCAGCAATGGATGTATTGGGTCATTATTTGGGTATTTTTCAATATTTATTTATTTGTTTATTTGCTCGGGACAGTGCATGTTAAGGGACTCATGCATGTAAACATGCCACGGCGAATTGTAGTCTTGGGCTAGTTTCCATCTGTTGTCCCACACTCGCACTCTCATTCATCCTGGTCTATTGTACATGTTTTAAGTGGCAGTGGAGAACATTCAAACTCCACACAGAAAGGCCCGTGCAGGTGGGAATCAAACCGGGACCTTCTGTTACCTGCTACTATCACTGACTTCCATCTTTAAAATGAGCTCTTCCACCACTTCCTATGCCTCAGGAGAACTGGGAAACTTGGCGATGACTATCAGTTAAAAGTTCGGTAAGTTTTTATATTCTAAGTTATAGACTTTTGCTTATAATTTCAGAACCATAAGAGATAGAGATTTACCTTTTTTTTGTTTTGGAATCTGCTAATTTTGGTTTATAAAATGAGCTCCCTCTGAAGTACCGACTAAACAGGAATGTTTTTAATAAATCAGCCCTATGTCCCTAATAAAGCACCCCCTGCTGTCACAGTTCAACACAGAAACATTTTATAGTTTAGAAGCTTCATACACGGAAGCATACATGGAAAAAAACTGTCAAAAATATCAGCCCTGCATATCGGCATTGGCCAAATAAAATCCCCCAAAATAGTTATTGGCCTTAGAAAAACCCATATCGATCGACCTCTACTTTTAAAACCCTGTTTAATCCTGATTTGATCTCAAATGCATGATGATTACGAGGATATCAATAAATGTGTACATCTCATTAAAAACAATCAATGTAAAGTGCCATGTGAGCTCAAGAGCTTTCTCCCCTTTGTCTTTGAAACAAAACCTCCTCTCTACTAAAACAACTATTAATGGATTACTAAATTAAATGACTGCTACATTGGTGGTAACTAGATTAGTCATTTCATTCCAGTGATAAACAGTAAATATTCTTCTAATGTCAGAGAAACGTTGTCAGGTTGGTAACTCAGGAATGTGAAGTTTTTACAAAAACATACAAAAACCAACAGAGCTAACGACTCTGTTAAACAGGGTAAAACAAGACGACAGTTAAAGGAAGGGGACGTGCATACATTAATGGGTGGGGAGACCAAGACAACAATGGACACGAATTTGCTTTTACATAGATATTTGTCTGTGTTTTTTCCATTAGGGTAAGCGACAGAGAGGGTAGATGAGGGTGTGTGTGCCTGTGCGCGTGCATTTCAATAATATTGGTTATGGGAATTGCCATGGTGGGTGACAGAGGCTGGCGTTTAAGGAAAGGAAAATAAGCAAAAAAATTAAAATACAAATAATAATAGTAAACAAAACAGAAGGCAAACAAACAAAAAAAAACAAAAAATGAATAAATAATAATAATAATAATAATCCACCCAACAATAATAATAATTTTAAATAGATAAAATCCAAGAGATGGGGGATCAATAATTGGATGATTTGAAGAGCAGAAGAAGAGGAAAGGAAGAAGCAAACAAACGAAAAATAGACAAACACACATACATATACATATAAACACATACCCATACATAAACACATGCATATAAACATATTCCGGTCTCTTAGCCATTCCTCTTTCTCTTTCCTTTCCCCCTTTTTATATTTTTTTATTATTTTTATTATTTTTATTATTTTTATTATTATTATTATTATTATTGGTAGTGACCGTATGTACCATGATTCCTAGTCGCATTCTAACCCTGAGGAGAGTGCGGACCGGGATAGCTCCGTAGACTCCAAAGCAACCCTCTCACCCCACTGGGGAGTTGGTCTGCCTCGATGGCTCATTGTTAAGCCACAACCTTGTTTTGATTCAGAGAGGGGAGAGAGGAGAGACCTTAGAGATAGATAACTGCGTAATTAAATGTAATGGTAAAATAATATTAGTAATAGTGATAGTAGTGATAGTAATAATAGTAACAACAACAACAACAATAGTAATAATACAAATCTACTATTAAGACAAACAACAACAAAACATATATACATACACATGTAAAGTAACTAAAGAGACAGATAAATGGGTATTAAGGGGTGTATGCATGTGTGTGTGGGGAGGGGTCGGGGTAGGGCTGACCAACAAACGAACAAACTGATACCAAGTAAACTGTACATGAATGAAGTACGAGTTGTAAAGCAAGTTTGTCCATTATTATTGTTCAGTCTCCCCAACCAAGTGTATACTGTAAAATATTTCACAAGGTCGATAGGAGACATAGCAATTTCAGTAATAGTGATGAAGATAGAAGTAGTAATCATGAATAATGAATAAATAATGAATAAATAATAAAAGAAAAAAATCAATCAATAAAAAATAAAATAAAATAAAAAAAGGAAAAAAAGAGAAGTAGGCAAGCAAATATAATAGAGCAGATAATAATAAAAAAAAAACATTTAATGGAAGAAATGGTAATATATATACTGTATGTGTTCTGTTTAAAGGAGGCGAGGCTTGTGACATTGACAGATGTGTCACTGGCATGGCTCAAAAGACCACTGTATTCTGTGTGCGAGTACACAAAGTGTAAAATCTACTGAAAGTTTGACGCTAGAAAAGCAGTATGACGAAAGATAGGACCTTTGTTATACAGAAGATGTAAGTAAATTAGACCGCTTTAAATATATTCTTCTTTTGGCTCAGGCTTTGGTTACATAAGGCTTTTACACACACTGCACCCAGCGACAAGAAATACAACTTTGTTTATACAACAAACCAAAAGAACATGAAACTGAAGCTTAACAAGATGAGCCTTTATGAGAATGGAACGAGGAATCAAGCTACGAAGTTAGCATTTTTGAGACATTAGCATTTTTGAGACATTAACATAATGACGGTAGTCACTGAAGCGAAAGCACAATATGCAGAGAATCCATTATCTAAGTGTGTTTTTACAAATTTGAGTAAAGTTTAAGTCAGTTTTTTTTAAGGATCTCTACTTTAAAAATTTTAACATGCTAACGGTTAGCCTAGCTAGATGCCAGGGTCAGCCCTATGTTCCCTGGTACCTAAATTCCCCCGTTAATAGAAATGAGGGAACATCGATGTATTAAGATTAGGTACCAGCCCACTATCCTTAAGGTCAGTGGCTAGGGCAGGGTCAGGGTTAAGCTGATTGATATATGTATGACGTTTCACTCTCATGACATGTGATTGGTTTATGTACCAACTCAACTACGGGGGAAAAAAGTCCTATTTTGTCCTATGTTCCCGGGGAGCACAGGACAAAATCTACCGTAAGACCATTTTCTAATAGTTAATAGTAAAAAATAAAGACAAACTTAATCAACTTTCAAGTCAATATTTTTTTTTGCCTCAAATGTCTCAAACTAAACTGTGAAAAAAAAAAGGACAGCATGCATAGACTGTTAAAAAGAATAGACAGCTCCTCCTCACTCCTCCCCGTTTACCACAATGACCACGTTCGAGGGGAAATCATGGCGGATTTACAGACTCCTCCTCCCCAGCTCTGACGAAGCATGTTCCTAATAAGGGCATAAGGGCGGGATCTCACTGTAGACTCGGCCCTTGTGTGACGTGTAGCTCGCGCAGCTCCAATGCCAACAGTCCGACCTCCGTTAAGTAGGAGATTAAAAAAATATATTTTGAAAACCAGCCTGGTTTCTTTTTTTGTGACTAACCCAGCGTTATCTCAGGAGGAATATGTAGCCATAGAAAGCGTTAAAAAAATAGAAACCAGGCGTTAACGTTGTTTTTAACGTGTCTAAAGTCCAATGCTTTTCAATGGGGGCCTAGCGATGATATGGAGGTACTACAGCAATGGCGGCCTCCAGTGTTGCGGTCATAAAGCAGAGCAGCTAGCGGCCATTGACGGCAAGCAACAAAATTAGCATTCGCAGAATTTACAGCTACAGTAAGAAAAACATGTGCAAATCACTTACGGAAGGATCCAGACTATAATTCACATGGAGCATGGTCAGTCCATGGTAACAACAATAATATTATCATAATAGTACTATAAACTTGCCTATTATCAAGACAAATCAGCCTTTAGTTTCATTTTACAATATAATGCATCATGAAAAGCACAAGAGGTTTTTCACGTTTTGTAACAGTTCTACTAAGTTTTAATATAAAAGAAAATATTTATCAAGACACAAATGCAATGTGAAAATCAGTGGCAGAAAAAAAAATCTTCCGCAATCTTAAATCAGCGGTAATAATGATTATTGGTGAAAGCAGATTTGGAACTTGAATTTGATTGGTTGCCGTTCTGATCTGGCAATTTTTTGTAGTTACCTCTGCTGTCAAGAGTTAGTTTCCAGCGCTGAAGCACACCTAAACCAATAAGACACATTAGCCATCTCCAAATGCTTTTACCAGGACTTTATTACATCAGGACCCTCTTGAGTGGCGCGATTCGTTTACGGCATTAAAAGCCAAAACCCATAGAAGAGTATAAGCACCGCTCTTGTCTGTTGAAGTGAAACTCTCCTAGTGTTATTCCTAAAGGCTGGCTCTACGTGTGGTGTATCCGTGTCCTCCATGAGCTAAAAGTGTCTGGAGACGCTCAACAACTTCACTGTGATATATGACGTTAAGTCAGCCACACCTGCTGGCTCTAACTAAACTAAAAACTGTTAGGATTTCAACTAGAGCTACACGGTTTGGACATATACCCATTGTGATTGTTCTTACAAGTATAGGGAACCCATAATGCAATAATGGCCGATAACCTATTTAAAATGCAAATAAGCCAATAACATACAAACATGCCAATAATGTAATAATATTGTTGAGCCAAAAATGTAACAACTTGTTTAACCACGAAAGCGATAGTTCATATCAAAATAACTGCATTTATTGGAAATTACATGTTTTTGGTATTTTAGAGCAGTTTTACGAGAAATAACCTTTCTGAATGGCACAATTGTTTGGACTAAATTCAAATGTCATTGTTATTGCCACACGCCAAAAACAAATCAAGACTTATTAGCACAATTGTCATTGTGCTCCCTACAGATTGAAATGAAAATAATGCACTATAGTGCCGACTGGACCACTTAACCAATACAGCATGGTGCCACTCTGCAGCAAAAACATCATCATGACTTGCAGTTCTAATGACTAAATCTCACATTATCGGCAATTTTCTTTTACATTTTTCACAACAACAATTTTACAAAATTAATGGCAAGTTATTATGTTATTGCCTATTACATTTAATTCATATCATCAATCATCATCATCATCCGACAATACATTACTGGCCTTCGTCACATTATTGGTTCCTACAGTGCACGTTTTAAATGCACCCAGGAGCGTTCACTTTTGAGAGGAACTTAAATTCAACTTAAATTTAACACAATTTCAAATCCTGTTTGTAGAGGTCTATATCACATGTTTATTACTAGGCTTGTAATTCATGTTATTTGTGACATCTGTAAACTCTGTAACAAAGACTTGTTTAGCATAGTCTATGCTAAAACATTTTGGTGACGCCTGCATTATACTCCTGTAATACTAATTTCACTATGTTTGTAATCATGCTTGGACAATTTCAAGATACAGTGACTTAATTTAGAACTTGAAGCTTTTTATCTGAGGAAATGTTGCAATATGAAGAGTGACATCATAATGACTGGTTTGCGCTGTGGTCCAGGCTGTGCACGTAGTTATTCTAAACGCATCGCTGCTGAAATGGCCAATTAGATTTTGCAACAGAGCATCATGACGATGCAATCATGCTGATGATCGAATACCATTCAACACCTGCTTCTGACATTCTCAACGCTAATCCCCGCCATAAGAGTGGAGCTTTCCAGATTAACATGTGGCTCTGGTCACTTTTAAAAACTCCCTTCTGATGTGATGACCAGCTGCTACGTTGGCAGGTCAGAGAATAGCAAGGTGTTTGGGCTGTTTCTATACACGAACAGGGTCGGGTTTAATCACTTAACCCCACTCACATGCGCTCTTCTCCGGGATACCACCGGACAACAAAAGGAAGAGTGCTTTAAGATTCACCCTTGTTCATCTAATCTACCTGACCACATCACAGGCTCTCCGTAAACACGCCCTGGCGGATGTAGGTTACCCAAAATAACATGTAGGCCAATTGTGAGCGCGGGGTGGCGGCGATTAGGTCTCCTGTCAGTTAGTCCGTCCGAGAAAACACCGATTTAAACAAATTTTTGGGCTGACGACGAGAAAATACACCATGAGTCATCTGTTAGAGATCGGCGTGCTAGCCTTCTTTTCACATTGGCGCAAAGAACAATGAGGCTAGAGGAGAGCAGAGGGAGTGTGAGGAGGTCAGCCTTTGTTCCGAATGGGATAATGTAGGTCACACATTGCTGAACTTAAAGCCATACTGCGTTAACATCTCGCTCAGATAGTGTAAAATACAAGCGGTAATTATTTCATTTACAGTATTTTTATTAGTGAAAATTACCTAAAAAGGAAACATGCGTCTTTTCGATGACTGAACTTAACTTTGCTGTGAGCGGGCCATCACAAGCTCGTCTCGAAATGTTGCTGCTTTGCGTCGACGACCAAACATGAGGTTTAATTACATTGCGTCTCCATACAAATTCTTTACATCGATATATAGCTTTGTCTGTATTTAGCAGATAACATGTTAGGAGTGTTAGGAGCATGCTTTTAAGTTAAGTTGCTATTGTGATGTAGCAAGCAACCCAGAATGCCCCGTAGTGTTGCTTTAAGTTACACAAAAAGCATCACTGTAATAGAAATGGTCAAATCGAACGGATGCAACATTAAAGCTTTACAAATTACGATGTTATGAAAGGATGGCATGAAAGTGCTTAGACAACACATGACAAGCTGATCTTTTCCATCCGTCCATATTTTGTTAATTCTGTCATATCATGGCTAGCTCATCCTGCTTCATCAGGGGCCTTTGCCAAGCAGCCGGCCCCACCCCGCCTCTCCTCTCCTCTCCCTGAAGGAGTCCAATAGGCCTGTTTACCTGAGGTTTCACAGGTTTTACAATTAAATATAAGCACTGGAGAATCACATTTCTATCAGTTGGGACGTGTGAAATTGGCTACTTGCGTTGAGCTCAAACTTTTGACATAAAAGCGTAAAGAGAAAGCATAGCAAAAGCTCACAGGCCTCTCCTCACTTGAATCGCAGCCGGATTTGGGATGCAGCTTAGGGCGGGGGGGGGGAGTATGTAGGCAGATTTAGGGGATGAACTATGCAGTAATAGGAAAGTATTTCGCTGCTTTAATGCGTTGCCCCGTGTCCGGCACTGTTGTGGAAAGACTCGGAAGGCGACAGGGAGTGGAGGAAGGCGACAGGGAGTGGACGCGGCGCAGATTCCTTTGTTGTGACTAATCTCCGGGTTACAGCCTGGGCACACACGGTGGGCTAGCGGCCTATGGTTCAATTATCGGACAGGCTCTTCTCTTGAGCGCAGCAGGTTTTGAGTACTGCCTTCACATAGTATAACGTTGTTGTTTTTTATTCTAACCGTCTGAATAATAAAAAATAAAAGTAAGGAAAAAGTAAGGAAGACAGCAGCTAAGCGTACGGGCTACCGACACCTGATCTAAAGCATAATCTAAAGCATGATAAAATAAAAATACAATTAATATATGTACTAATCATCAATAAAAGAGTACAATACATTTAATATTAATCTAATCATTAATTTATGTATTTTAATTTCCCAAAAGAAAGTAGAAAACGCCTTACGTCCGACAATGGAACTATGCTACCAACTCCCGTTAGCAACAGCGGGCTGATACACAGACCAGATGGGCGCTGCTGTCTGACACATTTTGCTATAAATAACGTCCACATCCACCACCACAGCATTAATAAAAGTAAAAATAAAATGCAGGAAGACGGGAAGATGAATTAAGATGAGGTCGCCCGAGCATCTGCCAAGCCCTAAATGATGCAACATGCCGCTCTCTATATGCTCCGTGTCGTATATCTGTCATAACAGGTGGGCCGCATCTTCGCAAAACGCCATTAACAGCACCTAAATGGCCGGTTAAACTGCGACAATCACACGGGAAACTATGTTGTAATATATAATAGTGGCCTTCTGACAGGAGTCATCCCATTAGAGAAAGAACTTAATGTGTGAACCAGCCGGTCGGCTTCGTGGTAACGGGGATGCTCTCATTAGCATCACCGCTAACCAAGCTAGCACTGTCATGACAAAATATGAAATACGAAGAAATCAAGACACGCACAGGGGGAACCGTTCACGAACAAGACTCTGTGCTTGTAAGATCAAAGTGATCAGATTGAAATCACACGTTTTTTGTGTCATAATTGTGGACTTCAACAGGGATGCTAAAGGCGAAAATGAATGAAACGACGATCAAATATAAAGCAACGCGGATCATAATAACGTAAGACTTTTAAATTAAGCCCAGTTTTGCGAAAATACGCAATACAAACTAACAGCAGAATTACTGGTATCGTGCAAGAAATGAAACACTCACAAGCTGCAGGAGCCGGTGGTTCCTCCGTCACCGCAGGTTGCTCTACTGCCTCTGCGGGGGCTGGGGCTTGTTTGCGGGGTTCAGCAACAGGGAGGGCGTCGCTCACTGGGGCAGGGGCAGGCGCAGGCGTTGGCACTGGTAGCGGCTTTGGCTCGGGGGCTGCCTGTGGCTCCACAAACGTCGTAATCTCCGGTTCGGCTTTAGGTGCGACCACAACGGGCTTTTCGACGACCTCGGGGACAATAGACGGGGTTGTGGAGTCTGGGAGCGCCGCCTCTACCACCGGTTCTGGCTCTGGGATTACGACTAGAGGTTCTGGTTTTGACGCTACTACCGGTTCGGGTTCTGGTACTACCAAGGGTTCAGCCTCACTTGTTGCTGTTTCTACAACCGGCTTGGGTTTTGCTAATGTTACCGGATGTTCCTCCACCAAAGTTTCTGTAACCTCGTGTGTTTCTCCAGGCGCACGGGCTTCAGCTATGTGCCTCTCCAAAGCGTCCTGGGCACCCCCGACCAGGTCCACAATATCGTCCTCGCCGAAGTGGTCCGTCTTGGGCTCCAGCTCCGGTTCGTAGTAGTGCACCTCGTCGTTCAGTAAAGAAGTGGTGGAAGTAACTTGCGGCTCCCCGTTGTCTGCCATTTTCCCCCTTTCAGCGTTAAAGTAAAGCGAATTCTAAAGTGAACAAAAGTTTCAGCTCCAACTTGACCCCCGTCCACTGTCCCGTTTCGCACGTCCGGGAGCGACTTGAAAGCGGCGACTCCCTCCGAGTAAAGTCCGCTTTAGACACGGGACAAAGTTGGACAAGTGCGCCACAAGAGACAGACCCGTCGGCTCAGATGGCCACGGCGAATTTGAGAAAGACAAGTGGGGAACTGAACTGACCAATTAGCCACGGGTGAACTTTTGACGGACGTGATCGTTGGCCAATGAGCGCGTTGCACACACCCCGCCCCCCTCCCGAGAGTTGGCGTAATGGGACACCTCAGTGAAAACCCCTGCTGGTCTGGAGTTTAGGAGGAGCAGAAAGTCGAATCCTTTCCTGACATAAACGAGGCTCCAACAGGGCACATATTACATAACAGATGAGCCTTGCTACTGCAGGCTATATGGCAACAGGTCTCAGCAGAATATATAGCCAGGTACATGTTTAAATTCAATGCAGTAA
This sequence comes from Neogobius melanostomus, assembly GCA_007210695.1. Lineage (NCBI taxonomy): Eukaryota > Metazoa > Chordata > Actinopteri > Gobiiformes > Gobiidae > Neogobius > Neogobius melanostomus. Next base: position 4,483,427 of record VHKM01000234.1, on the reverse strand, counting down.
GTCGCCCAAAGCAATGAAACGTTAAGACACTGGGGCAATGGTGTTGCAAAGTGGAAAAGACACATTTTGCTACATTAAACACAGGTGGTAAAGAGCAGCAAAAAGAAAACCCACAAATATTAACCTTACTGTAAAATAATTGTATTCAAGTGAAGTAATGCAAAAGGCCGAACCAAATGAACTCAAGTAAATGAACTTGGGTAAGTACTATATCTCTGGCATAAAAAGTAAGCCTTTTTTTTATTTAAAATACAGAAACCCACAAGATACGACTAGACTACTGGCTGCACTCATGTACAAAATAGCTTCAAGGTGTCAAGAAAATGGCTTCAAGATGTCAAGAAAATGGCTGCTTTTTCAATGGGCCATATGCAAGAGAAAGAGCATAGTAAGGAGCTTAGGCTGAAGTTAGATTGAGTTTCACAGCCTACTGACGACAAGCTCAAGTCTATATTTAACATGAATATATGTGTCTGTGGCTCATGGTGTACTGTACAGAAAGCGATGTGTGGGAGGGAAAGTGAACTAGAACAGGGGAAAGGGGGTGTGTCGAAATTTTGAAGTGTAACAGCTTGAAATGACACCGCTTACCGTTTTCACATTTCTTACTGCATTATTAAAGTCAAAGGTCCTGTTGCTTTATTCACGCTTTAAAAAAAATTATCCCTTAGTATCTAACTATTTTCAACTTCAAAGTATATGTAATTACATACCCGTCGCTATGGGCGGGCCATAGGGGGCCGTGCCCATCCCCCAAGATGCTTGTTGATATATTACTTTCTCTAGGACTTTTCCTTAGAATGGCAGTACTACTTTTACTCCAATACATTTGAAAGGTAAATATAATACTTTTAACTCAAACTAAAAAGCAAATTTTTCCATGTGTTTTGTTCATTTTAAAAGTCTAATATGCACACTCCAGGACAGTAGGTGGCGCTGTGCAGATGTACTGTCAAATGCCACAGACTCACAATGTGGAAAAAGGTTTGTCCCTGTCGTGTTGATGTACAGGTAGCGAATTCGGGTCCGATTTTTATGTTTTTGAAGCTACAAAGTTAGTCATCTCCTCGCACTTATTTAAACTGATTTGAACTTTTTACTTTGAATACACATTTGTTTCTACAGCAAATATTCACATAAGTACAATTTGACAAAGCAACTTTTTGACCAGTAGTATCTGCAGTTCTCGAGTAATGAAATCAAGTACTTTGACCACCTGTGATTGTAAGTAATCATTTTGACTTTAACAACATCCAGGAACAGTGATGCCCAAAGTGCAGCCCGGGGGCCAAATGCGGCCCTCAGACCAATATCTTTTGGTGGCCTTCAAACTTTTATTGAATTGGCACACATCTTTTTAAGGCAAGTTCCATAATTCAACACAATTATAACTTCAGATCTGACATTTTATTGTGAGATAAAGGTGGCATTATGGTTCCAAGCCTAATTAAAGGTGTGGGGCACGGTTTAAACCTCTCTTAAATGCAACCGGGTGAATGCACTGCCCACCGATATTTGGCCCTCCACACCATATACACTTCGATATCTTGGGTTACAGAATTCTAAAAAGTTGACTCAGTAGCTGGCTTGCTAACCATACTAATATGTTAGGATCTGTTTCTGTCGAAAAGATCCCAATGAGTCTGGTGAAGCGGTTTGTACTTCACAAAGACGGCACCTGGTACCACCTCATGACATCAGCATGTGGGAGGAGGAGACAGACTGATATGTAGGATTATTCTGCATGAATGAAACAAAGCACAACCCAGTGTTATTCAGTGTTAGGTTTTTCATGGGGCAACAACATTATAACATGTTAAGAAGCGAAGGGGGAATCTTTTGCATGATACAGGCTCTTTAAAAACACCTTCTAAGCGACAGTAGCTCTATTCCTGAACCCTCTGTGGCATGTGACACCAAGGTCACTGATTCATTTAGAGGCTCTAAAAATGTACATTAGAAACAACCAACATTTTTCTTCCCTAAATTACTAAGTTACGATGGCTCAGAAAACAGCGTAAAAAGGGAAGTAAAGTTGTTTCTCATGTAGCAGTCTTACTCAATAACATTCTTATAGCAAACTGACCGAATGCATGCGCCAAATGTAGTTGTGTACACCATTACACCCGCATTTCTCCTGAGTGGGATTAAAAAAACAAATCTTGTAAGACGATCAGAGCCTTCTGACTTCAGATACTGAAGAGTTACAACAATGGCGGCATGCGTCTACCATGGAGCTGTGCATTTGAACTGTAAAACTTTAAAATAACTGCCGTATCAGTAATGTGATCCTTTGTAATAGGCCACAAACTACTATATGCTAAAAGTACAATCTTTAATAGTTTAAACTAAAAAGACAGTATGAACCTTTTGCAAATTATATCTGGTGTGGACAAGCCTTCCTATAAAGTTAGCATTTCATTAGCCTGCAGTGATAGCAATAGCCATGCTCTTTACAAGTTTATTTAGCTAAAACGCTCTGAGGTGGGAACTCATGCTTTTGAAGAGGGAAATAGCCCTGTTACCAGTTACCTGGAATTAAGCACGAGTGTGTAAATAAGTAAGCAAGTCAGTGATATAAAAGAAATAGTAAAAGTGTACATCAATATAGTTTTACAATCCTTGTTTGGACATCTTTACACAGCTTCCAGAAATGGATGGGACCAGATATGACCATAAAGCTCTTAAACAACTATCTAAACAGGAGTTTGTTGGATTCAATTTCCTTTTAATAGCATATTCAAAGAACAATTATTTTCTTTTTTACTCAGTTTGCCTCTTCCAGGCTCACTGCAGCATGTCCTCTGCCTCTTACAGCGTGCAGCCACTTGAAAATTGATGTGTCATCGTCATTACCCCTGTTCTTCCAGTAACGGCTTTGTCCATTATCTTGACACGAGAGGACATAAGTTAGAGGCTGTGGTTGGATTTGTGCGAGTCTTTAAACCAGAAGCCTGGGAGTTTTAGGGTTCTGTGTAGTATCTTTGCTGTTCCTAGGAACTGCACTTTTCTGAACTGAGATGTCATATTGTTTCCTGAGATCTGCTGGAGCCACTCCTCCAGTTTGGGGGTCACTGCCCTGAGTGCCCTAATGACCATGGGCACCACTGATGCCGTTACCCTCCAGGCCTTCTCAAGCTCTTCTTTGAGGACTCTCTCCTTCCAAAAAAAAAAAAAAGAGAAAGAAATCAATCGGTCCTCTTTATTTTGATAACCCACAACAAAAATAACATTGTTTGCTGTTTATATATCAGCATTTATGTCAGTTTAATAGCTCAAGTAACGAAGACACATTTAATCTGGAATGTTCTGCAGTGTGACTTTAAATTACAAATCACTTTAAATCTGGGGTTTGTTCATCAGCTAATTTTAGCTGCACGATTGTGTAAAAAAAATCTAATTCCGAATCAGGTTGTATTGCCAGTGAAGACACATTCACATTTTTTCCCGTGTAAATGTGCAACAGGAAACATAATGGTAATATAGTGATAAATTAATAAAATAAATGAATAATGAAGCTATAATGGATGTGGGAGCTGATGGTTGGCTCCCACTTGAGGTCCTGGGTCCAAGGAAGCAGAAGGAGTCCATTAGGAGATGAGGGAGTCTGTCAGGGCAAGGATGGACGGTGGGGCTGTGACTTTCCCGAAGTCCACGATCATCTCCGCTGTTTTTCTGAGGGTTCAGCTCCAGGTTGTTGCGGCTGCACCAGGAAATCTCTACAGACTCCCTTCTGTAGACAGACTCACCACTGTCCGAGATGAGCCCTGTGAGGGTGGTGTCATCGTAAACTTGAACAGTTTTAGAGACTGATGGCTGGAGGTGCAGCAGTTGTTGTACAGGGAGAAATGCAAAGGTATAAGTACACAGCCCTGAGGGAGACCAGATGCTGTAGAATCATGTGGATCTACAGACCAGCTGGCAAACTATAGTGGGTCCAAGACAATGTGGTGGTCATGGTCATTTACATAAATGTACGTTTTGCAATCAAGATTTAGTTAACTGCATATTTTCACACATTTGAGAGAAACCTGAAATATGAACAGCTAAACTAATGCAAGAATCCCATGCATTTCAGAGCACGTTTGTACTAGGGCTAATCTGCAGTCAGCAGGTTTGACACAGAAGACCCCATGGAGATAGCAGATTTTCAGAATGTTAATCCTGTTTTGAGTATTTTTGACTAGTTTAAATTTATTTACCAATATGACTAACAGTATCTAGCTTGCTTCAATAAATTTCTGACCAGTTCTAAGGTAAGATTGCTTAAATAAAAGTGCAATTTTCTCACCCCATTAACTTTAAATAACAAGTAGCATATTGAAACAAGTCAGAAACAAAGCAGGTCGAACAATCAAGGTCAATGTACCCTTATGGCAGGTTTGTATCCCGTGTCATAACCTATTATTTTGGTCACAAATTAGCTTCCACCGCACACATAATCAAATATAATCAAGTATAATCAAGTTGAGGATCTATTTTCTCTCTGAAAATGTTCAAGTATGTCAAATATGTGGAAAAAAGTATGATTTTGTGATGAGGTGAATTGGATAAGGAGCGGATTTGATAAAAGGTTATGAAGACATGAGCGTGCAGCGCAGAGACAATGCTGCACAGTCAGTCAGTGTTGCCTCTCACACTGAAGCCTCTTGTTTATGGAGAGTAGGAGTCTGTTTATCCAGTGAGATACGGCTCAGACCACAGAGCTCCTTCTGTCTGAGCCTGTCTTTGGGCTTTCAGCGCGGTATTTACGAGAAAGAAGCGTTTCACAAGTCTTAAACAAGTGTGTAATGTTGGCAGACAGCAGTTGACATAAACTGGTAGCGGAGTGAGGTATGGAGACAAAGGGTAAAATGCAGAGGGCCCTCTGGTGGACAGTGGAATACAGAACATGTGCAAATATGGCAAATGAGTTCAGATATTAATGGTTTTTATTCATATTCTTGTGCATGTTGAAATACTGATCTATAAAGGTAGACAATGAATGATATTTTTCAAGTATTTCCAAAACACTAATGATCTATGTCACTAGATGCTATGAATAAAACTAGTCTGGAGTTCAACTTTTCCTCATCAAGTCCTGAGCTTTCAACTATGCTGAGTCAGCGCGCTGTAAAGTAAAGTGCTCCCAACTATTCATAAATGCTGATTAAATAAATGCTGACTTTTGATATATTTCCTGAACCAGCAGTTTTTTTGTTTTTGTTTTTTTTTACAAACAGAACAGTCCCATTCTTTTGCACCCGTCCGACTCACATGGCTCAAGAGTCTGCTAGGGAGAGTTCACATAAAGATGTGCTGGGTGAGCAGGGCGCCCTCTGGGTCCGAGCACAGAAGCTCGGTGCCGCTCTGGCTCAGCAGCGCACACATGATCCTGTGGGTCAGATCAGCGCGTTTCAGGGAGGAGCAGACCTCGGCAATCTCATTCCAGTCGTCTACTGCAGAGCCACTGTCCGCCAAGATGGACGCCTCCAACACACCTGAGCACACGGCACAGGTTCACAGGTTCACAAGGTCTTCAGTGTTTATTTAGGTGCTGTTAGAAATGTAGCTTGTTTTGTTTTTTTAAACTATTAGAAAAAAAGTTTAGGTACTACTGGTATAGAAAAAATGAAAGCATTGAAAGCAGGCACGAAAAAAAAATATTACATATAGATCCGAGTTTTGATGCTGTTGGTCCAGGGACAGCATTGAAGGAAGAGACTTGGTTGTTTCAGCTCAAATAAATGATTTCCCCCCCATTTTTGCCCAATCCCCCCCTCCCCCTCAATTTTTTCCTAAATTGTTTGCCCCAGTTTTTTCCCTCTTTCATTTCTTATTACTAATATTTTCCCTCATTTTCCCCCCATTTTGTACCCAAATAATTCCCCACTTTTTCCACATTTCTTGACATTGGAGATGAGCCCGATATTGTAAATTTGCAGATGATCCACACTTTATTGTTCTGTTTTCTGGTTCTAGACGACAAATATTTTAGTATAGGTATCGTAAAAAGTATCGTTCAGGTATCAGTATTGTAAATCAAGTATCGTTAAAGTACTAGTATTGACAAAAATGTAACAGTACCCAGCCCGACTTGCAGAGTAAAAATAATGTAAAAAAACCAAACAAATCAAGTGCTGGTTTCCTGATTGGACCGCGGTTAAGGGTTTTGAATGGAGTGTCCAAGATTCATCAGGTCAAACAGATAAGAGAGGAAGCACTAAAGCACCTCTCCTATCAGCTCTCCTTCCCTAAAATACTCTGAGATAGCACTTATCTCGAGTGTTCCCTGCGGTGAAGTGTCGTGAAGTTTGGAGACTGTGTGTAGTGCGCACCTTGTCCTTTCCTGACCAACGAGTCCAGGAGCTGCAGGGCGCACTCCTGAAGCTGAGGCTCAGATGACAGCAGGGCGGCGCAGACCACGCCCAAAGGCAACATGGAGGCCCCGCTCTCCGCGCTGGTCAGCCTCTGCAGCAGCGACAGGCTGGGGGAGTGACACAGCACCCACATGTAGTCCTCTGAGCGACACAAGAGATAGGATGGAGTTTCATTGCATAACAGAGATTAGAGTAAAGATATAGTGCCTCTCGAAAGAACTAATACACCTTGAGCTTTTGCACATTTTGTCATGTTTACAACCATAAACAAAGATTTTATTTTGTTAGCCTCAAAGCTAAAGGCTATAGTTAAATTAATGCTAACAAATGGTAAAATAGCGCCACCATCTGAACTAATTTCATGAAAAACATTCAGCACATTTGACGTTTATTTCCGTTTTCTCCGGGCCTTAGATTGCCCACCTCTCACATACACATTTTGCTGAAGGCAAATGTCTGACTGTTTAGTTTATCATTGTGTTTATCAGTTTATCAAACTGAATGCATCCTTCACCACAAATCATACTTTTTGTGAAGCTATACATTTTCCCTTCTTACGGTTGGTAAAGGATTATTTCTCTCTTCATTCTAATAGTAAAGCAAATGAACTTACTTTAACTTTATAATTCAGACTTTGTTGAATGGTCAGCTTCTTAGACCTAAATGTTTGCAAAATCAAATAAATGATACTGATGATACCGGAAGAACACTTTAAAACATACGGTAGTACTAGTATCGTTCATGGAGAGAAAGTTGAAATTGTGCACAATTATAAATATCTAGGCACCATGTTTGATCCTAAGCTGAAGATTGACATAAACTCTGATGTTGTTGTGAAGAAAAGCCAACAGCAGATTCATCTTTTAAGAAACTTAACTCTTTAAGTGTGTCTCAGCCCATTCTCTGTCATTTTTATCGTTCCTTCATTGAGAGCCTTCTAACATTCTCTTTTATTTGTTGGTTTGAGAATTTGTCGGTCGAAGATAAAAACAACTTGAACATAGTGATCAGCTCGAAAATAATTGGTGTTCAGATGTCGAGCTTAGATTCCTTGTGTAGCTCCTTTTTAGGCTCCTCTGACCGCATACTAAAGCACGGCACGATCTGGCCCCAGCTAGATATTCAAACTCATTTATTCTAACTGACATTGATCTCCTAAACTCAGGAGAAAGCAGTAATTGAGTTTTTCAACTGACTGTTGTTCTCTGCTGCGTCATGCACCTTATTTACAGAGGTTGTGTCCCTTGGTGTTGTTGTTGCCGAGTAGACTATGAGCACAGACAGATAGCAACAGTGTTCTTGTTTGGTTGTTGATTGACATGTTATGGATTTTTATGTTTTTATTCTTCAAAGGCGGCAACTGCACACGTAATTGCCCTCCTAGCATAAATAAAGTTTTCTGAATCTGAAATCTTTTGCCTCCAGTGGCCACAAGGGTCTATTAGACTCAAGTTCAAATATATATTTCAAAAATAAGCTGTATGACTATTTCCACTTGTAGTAAAAGTGAAACATGAGAGCTTAGTATCAGAGTGAAACAGTATTCCTCTGGGACAGACCTGGGGTGAGCTCCTCACAGCTCCTCATCAGCTCCACAGATGACAGGGTCAGCCCTCTCCTGCACATGCTCAGAGCCGCCTTCATGTGCGCTCCACAGGCCTGGTAGTTTACAGTGGCCATGGCCAGTAACATGTCAGTGTGGTACACAGACACATTTGTCTGGGCATGCTCAGTCAGGACGTCCCCCAGACCCTCCGAGTAGCTCAGTCTGAAAGGATCAACAGCATTAATGAGCTGCTTGTGACTGTGGAAGTCAGATGTTGAGTGTTTACTTGTGGAAGTGGAGTGCATGGGTCAGGAGGCTCCAGTCGCCCTGCTCCAGGGCACACTGGACGCCCTCACAGGACACAGCCTGTGGGAGCCTGTGGCCGCCTGGGAGGGTCATGAGCAGAGAGTGGAAGAGGAGCAGGAGGGGAGGGGGCGAGCCTGGAGGTCCATGCACCGCTGTGGGAGGAGGAGAATACAGTCATAACCATGGTGTAACAACAACTCTACACATAATACAGCCAGAACACTACACAGGGTTTATACAGGCAGAAGCTACTCAAATGTAATGCTGTTTAATGCCATTTTAATGCCCAAATACTATAGATACTAGGGGTGTGGCCTACCCGAAGGGGAAGAAAACCTCACATGAAAATCACTCGTTTTAGCCGTTTTCTGGCGGACTATTAACATATTTATCACACACCAATAAAGTCAAGCCTAAATCGGGTCCATATGGAGGTTGTTTCACAAATTTGCAAATTGTTCAGTAGAAGTGATAAACTCTTGTTAGCATCGCTTTGCTAACGTTAGGATTGTCTGTTTTTTTAAGTATTAATGGGCTGTTGAACCACTTTGCTCCTCTCCATGTCTCTGCATCTTTATTTAGTAGAGATTAGAGAAATATAATCTTCTTTGTTTTCCCTCTGGCTGCTTCAAACATGAACATATAGCCTATGGGCAATTCCAAAGATGCCAAAACTGCAGCTGAATATGTTTTAGACCTTTAGATCATTTTGCGATTTTCAATGAACTTATACAGTAAAAATTGTTGAGCGATGTCATCATTTTCCAAGCGATTTAGATTTAATACCAGTTTGAATTCAATATAATGCTTTTTTTTTAAATAACATTTAAGGCCTTGATTTTGGCAAACTTAATTTAATGCCTTTTGAATGCCTTTTAAGGCCCCGTGGAAACCCTGCTATAACCAGCCACATATGGGAACTAGCCACTTTGACCTTTTGGGTTTTACAAATTCGTTTTGAATAATCGTAGGCATAAAACCAAATTGAACATATTTTGTTTTCAGAGTGCCACGCCCAGGCTAAGACTTTTTCTTTTTCACTTTTAACCTTGTACGTTACAGTTATACACAAAAAGACCACTAAAGTGATTGTTGCAAGTCAAATCTCTTGCTAAGCAAAGACACAAGTGTAGCTAAGTGCACCTTTGAACATGTGGACCGTGGGGAGGTTCCTCAGAAGTCCATGAGGGCTGTGGGCCGCGTGCCGGGCGGCATCTTTATACATGGCCGACTCAAACAGCTCTACAAACCTGTGGTGATAAACAGAACGCACTTACTCCTCTTTTACAGGTACATGCTGTTAGGAGGAATTTAGCCTCGTTTTGATCCTGATTTTTGTTGTGACACAATATGCCTTATTACATTTAATGGAATGTACTGTGTTGATATGGTTTAGTAAAATAATATCGTCCTCACAATGTTCAAGACCGTTCATTAATATCTAATAATAATAGGTAGGTCCCACCGCCAGAAATGTGAATCTGTAGAAAGTCGACAAAGCCAATCAGAGCGGCTCACTGAGCGACCAACACTGTGCTAACATGAGGCTAGCTCAGCACTAGCTTCTGTGACCTGAACAGTTTCATATAAAACTGACGACTCTTGGCCTGACATCAACAAAGAAGTTGGAGTCATTTTATCAAACGTGTGTCGTGCTTAATGCTAAGTTACTGCTAGCTAGCTCTTGTAGCTCATGCTAATTGTTCTGAAGTCCTGGTCCTTTTACATCAGTTTCAGTGGACTCTTTTTCCACATTCATAAATCTAAAGAACATGTAAATGTGTTTTTTCCTCCATTTTGTGGAAACCCTTCTCCCAAGGCATGTTTGATTCTGTCACTCTGCCTTCATCACGCAGAGTGACACTAGTCATAAGTCCCGCCTCCGCTTGAAGCTGCTTCACCTGGCTTCCTGTCCAGACTACTCTCCCGCTGAATAGAGGACAGTTGTCTGGCTGGCCAGGCTGCAAATTAGTTTTTCCAAGGATAGTTGGTACACACTACAGTATACAAACTCTCCTAGGCTAACCAATCAGGGTTAGATGTCTGTGTAGGCTCTCAGTCATACAGGAAGACAGAGAGGTTTAAATTGTATCTAACGAAAAACGGTTTGAAAGAGGAGTCAAAGAAGCACTTTTTGTGAAGAAGAAGAATCCATCCATGAACAGGAATGGCGGACTCAGATTTCACTTGTCTTCACTGTACAGTAATGTCTTGCGGTCCAGGCCTGGAGAGCGTTGTCATGTTAATGAGGCTGAAACTCTGCCCAGGACAGATCAATAGGCAGGTAATGAGCAGTGATCAGCTGAGATTATGTTCAGACTGAAATTCAGGTGTGAGTTAGGTTGTTAGGACTTGGAACTTCAAAGACTCATAACTACAATGATGTTTCTACAGGTGAGAGTAGCTGTTAATAAAGGGGAGGGACTAAGCCAAGCTGAACTCCTCCCAGTGGTCTTTATCTGGGCTGCGAGCTGAGCTGAACCTTAGTGCACCGATGAAGCCTTTTGGATGAGAGGCGAAACATTCTACACTTCAACTACAGAGTACAGGAGGAGAGAACCTTCATTGAAGACAATCCCTGATTGTCTTCAATGAAGGTTCTCTCCTAGGGTTATCCTATTCCTAGGATCGTTTTTTCCCCCAACTATCCTAGAAGAAAAACAATCATGCACAGGTGCGTCCTGGGCAACAAAGTCCATAGTATTGCAATTGTAGGATTTGACTTAGGGACAAAGATACAAGATGGCAGAAAGAAGCAAAAACGACCAGTAGTCAATGTGCCACGTGTGTCCAACACCTGTCCAGGTAATCAGTGAGGTATTCAGCCTCGTCCACTCCTGTCGGCTCTTCACTTTCCAACAGCTCCGTGTCAATGCTCACCAGGTCATCCTCTGTTACTGAAAAACATGCAAGTTCTATGTTTGTCAGAACAGGAACAACAGGTGATAAAACAAACATGAGCAAAAAGTACAATCTGTTCATGTGTGTGTTTGTGTGTACTCCTAAAGTTACCTGCGGTGTGTGCGACCTCCTCCAGAACAGAAGTGAGAAGCTCTTCCAGCGGAGCGCTCTGTCCCGCCTCCCTCCAGCTGCACAGACGCTCGTACAGACTCCGGAGACGCTTGTATCTGCAAACGCACAGCGAAACGTCATCAAATATGGAGCAGACCTCAATCTAAAAGAGTCCGGTCACAGTTATGTAAAGGAAGAGCGGTCCTCATAAAATATCAGACAAAAACTGCAACGGAGCAGAAAGAGGGAAAGTTTAAAAAAAGAAAAGAAAAATGTGTGAAGAAATGGTCTGATACAGTATTAATGGCACACTGCGGGGCATTCAAGGTGTTATGATGCTACGTCATAAGAGAAACTGTGAAATACTGTGGCTAACTTCTGGCGGGACAATGTATTGACTATTTTATGTAAATTAAAATAATAATAAATAAATAAATACACTCACCTAAAGGATTATTAGGAACACCATACTAATACTGTGTTTGACCCCCTTTCGCCTTCAGAACTGCCTTAATTCTACGTGGCATTGATTCAACAAGGTGCTGAAAGCATTCTTTAGAAATGTTGGCCCATATTGATAGGATAGCATCTTGCAGTTGATGGAGATTTGTGGGATGCACATCCAGGGCACGAAGCTCCCGTTCCACCACATCCCAAAGATGCTCTATTGGGTTGAGATCTGGTGACTGTGGGGCCATTGTAGTACAGTGAACTCATTGTCATGTTCAAGAAACCAATTTGAAATGATTGGAGCTTTGTGACATGGTGCATTATCCTGCTGGAAGTAGCCATCAGAGGATGGGTACATGGTGGTCATAAAGGGATGGACATGGTCAGAAACAATGCTCAGGTAGTCCGTGGCATTTAAACGATGCCCAATTGGCAGTAAGGGGCCTAAAGTGGCCAAGAAAACATCCCCCACACCATTACACCACCACCACCAGCCTGCACAGTGGTAACAAGGCATGATGGAACCATGTTCTCATTCTGTTTACGCCAAATTCTGACTCTACCATCTGAATGTCTCAACAGAAATCGAGACTCATCAGACCAGGCAACATTTTTCCAGTCTTCAACTGTCCAATTTTGGTGAGCTAGTGCAAATTGTAGCCTCTTTTTCCTATTTGTAGTGGAGATGAGTGGTACCCGGTGGGGTCTTCTGCTGTTGTAGCCCATCCGCCTCAAGGTTGTGCGTGTTGTGGCTTCACAAATGCTTTGCTCCATACCTCGGTTGTAACGAGTGGTTATTTCAGTCAAAGTTGCTCTTCTATCAGCTTGAATCAGTCGGCCCATTCTCCTCTGACCTCTAGCATCAACAAGGCATTTTGGCCCACAGGACTGCCGCATACTGGATGTTTTTCCCTTTTCACACCATTCTTTGTAAACCCTAGAAATGGTTGTGCGTGAAAATCCCAGTAACTGAGCAGATTGTGAAATACTCAGACCGGCCCGTCTGGCACCAACAACCATGCCACGCTCAAAATGGCTTAAATCACCTTTCTTTCCCATTCTGACATTCAGTTTGGAGTTCAGGAGATTGTCTTGACCAGGACCACACCCCTAAATGCATTGAAGCAACTGCCATGTGATTGGTTGTTTAGATAATTGCATTAATGTGAAATTGAACTGGTGTTCCTAATAATCCTTTAGGTGAGTGTAAATGTCCGTAAATGAAACCAAAAATTCAATAAACATTCAAGAAACTCAGCTCAGATTGTGGCGCAATTTTGTGAGTGTCCAATTGCTTCAAAGCTAAAACACCCACTTTACATCACTACATTCATAAACACAGTCTCGTACGACGTATTTAATTTTTTTTCGATACCAGTTCTTTAACCATACTTGATTTACTCTACCGATACCTGAACGATACTTTTTCCGATGCCGAAATATCATCTAGAACCAGAAAACAGAACAATAATGTGTGGAAGATCTGCAAATATACAATATCGGGTTCATCTCCAATGTCAAGAAATGTGTGAAAAATGGGGAATCATTTGGGGGAAATTGTGGCAAAAATAAGTAAAAAAGTTTTGAAGAAAAAAAGGGTCAAAAATAGCGGGAAAAAAGTGAATCAATTGGGTAAAAAAGAGGTGAGGAAATAGGGAACATATTAGTAATAAAAGCTAGTTAGCATCAGAGCCTATTTAACAAGGAAAGACCCACTGAGATTTAAAGAAGACAATGAGAATAACAATAAATTACAACCTTTAGCAAAACGTGATATTTGTGGCTATTTGAGGGACTTCAATTAAAACCACACCACCTCATGACATCAGCAGGTGGAACGACACATCAACATGATTTAAAAAAAAAAAGTTTCTGTACTTATTTAAAAGCTTCCAACCTGTCATGTACTTGTGATTAACCTCTTAACCCCCGCGCCTTAACCCAGTGCATTTTCTCCATTTCAGCTTTACCCAAATCTAAAAGCTTCTTGACTGGAGCTCACAGCCTATAGGCCAGTGTTATGCCTCATTTGAAAGCTAAGCACTACAAAACTCATCTAAACTGATCTTTTTCCTCACATTTTGTCACTTTTTTTGTTACTCTTCTGTGGCAAAACTGGAGAAAATGTGCTCTGTTCAGGCGCGGGATAAGAGGTTAAAAACACATTTCTAAATAGTGTCTCCTGGGACGTCCCTCGCTCACAGGAGTTTGAGCCGCCTGTTGGCCGCCTCCATCTGATCTCTCCTCTGCTCCTTGGCGCGCCGCTCTGCGTTTAGCCTGATTTTGACCTCCACGGACACGCAGCCGCTCTTTTCGTCGAGCAGAGCAGCTCTTTGGCACCGCAGCCGCTCCAGATGTTTATCTAGAAGCTCCGGATCCACTGACTCAGCCACAGTCAGCCCTGATACGACAGAACGCCACAGGGAACAACACGCCTTTTAAGCCTCAGCAGATGCGCGTCAAAATAGCTGCGGTTACAGAAGTGACATATTGTGCCTACCTGGTATCCATGTGCTCTGTTCTCTCAGCAGTTTCTGTCGCTCGATCTCTTGCTGAAGTTTGGCATTTTCTTCATGCAAAACAGACACCCTGCAATGGAAAATACATAGAATTTATTTATCTTTATTTATACAGGGAAGGCCCAATGAGAGTACGAGACTCTCTGTTTCATAGCAGAGAATAACAATACAATATTTACAATAAGTATCAATTAAAGCAAGTACAATTTTCCTTATACATATCGAATACTAACCGTTTTAGATGTGAAAGAGGCACTAAAGAGTTTAATTGAATAAAGGCGTTGAGGTTTCCAAATGATAGCAAGCATTTATTTTTATTTTTATACTGATATTGAGAATTGACAAACCAAATATCCCCGCCTTAACCGAGCGCAATTTCTCCAATTCGGCTTTACCCAAATCTAAAAGCTTGTGGACAGGATATTACAGACTATAGGCCAGAGTAATGCCTCATTTGAAAGCTAAGACCTACACAACGTAACGTAACTTTTTTGTTGCGTTGTGTACATTTTGTAAGTGTTTTCATAGTGTTTTGGTCACTTTTTCATCATCTTTTTGTTGCTCTTTCTTTCTTTTCTTTTTTTTATAGTATATTCCCCTGGTGGGGCAATGGGTCATTACAAGGTCAAAAGAGAGTAAAAACAGAAAAACAACAACAACAAAACAAATGCGAAAAATATAACTTATATTTAAGTACATAGATTGAATTACAAACATTGTTGCTTGTTTTCTTGTTGATTTTCTGTTGCTTTTTCATCACTCTTTAGTCATGTTTTTGTTGCTTTTTTGTTGTGTTATTGTTGCTTTTCCAGCTCTTTTGCCGTGTTTTTGTGTGATCACATTTCGGAAGTGTTTTTGTTGTGTCCTCTCTAACTTTGGAACAAAATTGTTAACAGATAGTGTAAATATTAAATTGCTTTTGACAATGTGATTGAGATCTGGAGTTTAAAAATAGGTTTTGGCCCGTGTCAGTCAACCTCTATTTTAAAATGCTCTAGTCCAGGGGTCCCCAACTGACGGACCTGGGTCCAGATCTGGACCTCCAGAGGCTTCAGTCCGGACCCCAAAGCCTTTTCATCCTCTCTATATACTAAAATTCTAAGGCAGCATTAAAAATGATCTAAAAACTTTTGATTCAATAATCAGTTCTGCTTTGTAAATAGACAACCTGTGTTCATGTTTTAACATTTTCAAGAGCAATGATTGCATATGTCCGGACCCTGGCCTGGACAATGTCAAAAGTTACGAAAGAAAGGTTTGCTTGGGGACCCCTACTCTAGTCCAGTGGTTCCCAACCTTTTTGCTTGAAGCCCCCCCTGCGCGTGCTGTAGTCAGGCCGCGCCCCTCAGCCTAAAACTGTGTATCAAAACATGAAAATAATTGCTAATAATTATTTATTTCAAACAAATACACTGAAATTGGAGTGTTCCATACACCTGTAGTCCTTACTCAGTCATGTTAGACCATCTATTTTGCTCAAATACTATCATTTATGACTTGACCCTCTGACCAGGCAAAGCTCTGGGCCCCCTTTGCAATCCCCCCAGGTTGGGAATCACTGCTCTAGTCTATGACCCACCGCTCCCTCAGGCTGGCAGCTCGACTAAGACAGGTTTCAATGGAGAGAGGTTTTAAAGATGAGGCCTTCAGAGTCTGTTGGGCATCTCGGATCTCCTCCTGCTTCATCCCAATGGCCCTAACAATGTCATCATACTCGGTCTTTATACTCAGCAGAACTCTCTTATAGGAGGAGGAAGAGCGTGCAATCACCTGGAAAACAGAAATAGAAAGGAGTTTTTAATCAGATTGTTTAAGGTTAACCTGGTGCTCAAATTGCCCTCACTACAAATCATGTATTGCTGAATAGCTTGCAGCTATAGTTTTTAGTCCATTTGGTCCAACGGAGAATGATATGTGTGCTTGAAATAAGGACTGACTTACTTTTACCTGTTTTGAATGATGAATGTTATTTTGTTCAATAAAACGACGGTGAAACACTAATGCTAAGGTTTCCAAAAGTATTTTACAAAGCCAAAAAATATTAGAATTAGACATTTTCATTTAGTTAGTCCTAAGGAATACAAATTAAATTTACATTTCAAATTATTAAAACGTTCTGCATAATGTATCCACAACAAACTATGGGGACGAGAAAACACAAACTTTTAAAGTTTGAACCACATTTGACCTACCTTGTTGAACACGGAGCGGTAGAGGACGTAGCGTAGCTCACTGGGCCCCTCTACTGGACACAGGAGGTACCGCCTCTCGTGTTCGATGAAGTCGTGCAGAGATTTTAGAAACTTCTCTTCGCGCTCATCCTCCAGTATCTCAGGCGTTAAAACACGTTCTCCTTTTCGCAAAGCCGTGTGGGACTTTCTTGCACTAGCTGGCATTATTTTCGCTGATGTTGACATTATTCCTTTTAGCCTTTATCAGCTTCGTTCATTCGCGCTGTCTCCGACTTCCGTCACCGTGGTTGCTAGGGGTTACCAAGCGCTTCTTGGTCTTTTGTAAAGCTTTTTATTTTTATTTTATTTTGCTAAGTAATATATTTTCTTGTAAAGATGTAAAATAACAGATCGATCAATACAAATTTATAAACATATTATAAAATATATTTCATCAAACATATTTTCATCGTCATATATTGATTTGCATAAAACTCTCAATAGTGCAAATATACGTAATCTTTTCATTTTATAATATAATAATATAAGGCACGTGTAATATGAATAAATGAATAAACAAATAAATAATGTATTTTATTCATTTTATTTAAACAGGCACAGCTACAGCCGCCTTACCCGTGCAAACCTCCATTGAAAACCCCGTTGCTCCTCTGGAAAGTCCTCTTCTCATGGTCCGCCATTAGGTGCACACCAGTGGTAAGTTTGGCTCTAAGTAAAATAGGAATATTTAGGCCAAATAAACACTTTTGACTAGCCTTTTCGGTATAAACTTGAAGATTAAGGGTTTGTGCATGTCTCCCGTGTAGGTGGATTGAACGCCAGAATGCAGATTTTCGTCAAAACCCTCACGGGGAAGACTATAACCCTTGAGGTGGGTAGCGGTGCTGTGATGGAGCTGGAAATGTGGTGCCACTGAAGTGCAGATAGTTTAGACTTTATCGTTCTTATATCTCTTAACGCACACAAACCTACTATTCATGACGCATCTGGAAGATCAATAACATACAATGACCCTGTAATAACCGCATCAACGGGTAAATAAAATGAGGATACACTCGTGGTTTCCCGGTAGAGCTAATCGGCTACGGCTAGGCTAATCTCCGTATTCGCAGTGCTACACGTGACACTCCAGCCAAAATAGAAAGACTATTTTACATGGTTTCAGTCCTGTATTCATATTTGGTAATTGAAAAGCTGACCTATGGCTGTGTATGTGAACAAACTGTCATCAAAAGTCACCCTGACGCGTGTTCTCTTCCTCTGCACAGGTTGAGCCTTCAGATACTATTGAAAATGTCAAGGCCAAAATCCAAGACAAAGAGGGTAAAGTCTTCTAACTCTGTTTTTAACCTTTTGAATTGATAATTATGTGCATCTTCACAACACTGACTAATTCGCTGGGTTGTTGTGCAGGTATCCCCCCTGATCAGCAGAGGTTGATCTTCGCCGGTAAGCAGCTGGAGGATGGGCGCACCCTGTCAGACTATAACATCCAGAAGGTGAGTGGGACAAGTGGTGCTGACAATAGTCCTGTCTGTACATTGTAGATGTGTAGGAACATGTCTAATGGGGTTCACTGCCACATCACTTTACACACCACAAAAGGCATAATAAATGCTCAAAGCGATGTGTAGCTTGCAGATTGTCACTTAAATATTTATGTGGAAAGATACCTTTAATTTGATCAGTGTTACGGTTGTTGCCAAAGTTGAACTGCTTCCACGCATTTGCTGCTCTGTATGGATGTGGCTTGTTTAACTGTCAGCGTTAATGCCAATTCACTTGTAAAGCAAATACAGTAGTTGCATATAGAACAGTTTCCTGACCACCTGGTGAATCTGGCATGAAACAAGACTTCTCAGTCTAGAAATTTTTCTCTTGTAACAAAGGAGCTTTATTTTGACATCTTTACGGTGTCGGACATGTTGGCAAATTAAAATTGTGGTTAACCTAAATCTTGGGCATACACCTCCTAATGTTCATGAAGTTGTCACAAGACATGACACTTTGCCATGATCGAGATAAGCATTTTGTACAATAACATTGAAGCCAAAGATTATTTGCAAGATTTCAGTCTTTGTAATCGTGTAACATGCAATTCAATATTCCTCAATGTTAACTTGTATGTAAAGAATTCATCAAATGGACCAAAAGTAAAAAATATTTTGTTGACAGGAATCTACTCTTCACTTGGTGCTGAGGCTGCGCGGTGGTGCCAAAAAGAGAAAGAAGAAGTCTTACACCACCCCCAAGAAGAACAAGCACAAGAGGAAGAAGGTCAAGCTCGCTGTGCTCAAGTACTACAAGGTAACCTCTCCCGCCTTCAGGAATATGTAACAGTCAACGTTTCATCGAGCGCACAGCTTTGTTTTTTCCAGTGTTAAACTTTGTTTTGTTCCCAGGTGGATGAGAACGGTAAAATCCACCGACTGAGGCGCGAGTGCCCGGCTGATGAGTGCGGAGCTGGAGTGTTCATGGCCAGCCACTTCGACCGCCACTACTGTGGCAAGTGCTGCCTCACCTACTGCTTCAACAAGCCCGAGGACAAGTGAGCGGCTGCAAGGACGTTTAATAAAGAAAATGTTTGACTAAAGTCTGTTTGTGGTTAATGTTTTTTATGAGTGACACTAGAAAGGACATTGTTTAACATTTAACATTTATTTCACTGTAGCAAGCTGAAATGTGGATTAATTTAAATTTAATCAAACCTAGTAAGTTCAGAATCATTTCCAGAGGAGCCTATTGTAGCCTATTTAAGTGTATATACAGTGTTCAATTTCTGCATTAAAGTCAGTTAGTCTGGTTAAGCCTTTGTGTATAACCACTTTAAAATGGAGCTAGAAATGAAGGTCCTGCTGTTTGCAGGATTTGTTAACCCATTATTTAAATGAGTTGGGCTAAAATCGTCAATCCTGCCAAATCAGTCGTACAGTTTAACTTTTAGACATGTACTGGCTATTTGACTACTACTGGTGGAAAAAAGACTAGCCAAAAGCTACTTGCAGGGTATGGTTCCCCAACACGTGGTCCAGGGACCAAAGTAAGCCCTGTGAACTCCCATCTTGCTCTTAAACCTTCAAAGCAAGACTAGTCCCAGTTTTTTTTTATGGAAACAAGTTCCCTGCCTTTTGTCATACCAGATGACCCTGCTCTGTTAGTATTCATAAATAATAATGCCTTACACTTGTATTGCGCTTTACAAGCCTGTATTACCAAGTTTCTCAAAGCGTTACACTGTCATTCATTCACTCCATACTCGGTGGTGGTAAGCTACTATTGTAGCCACAGCTGCCCTGGGGTAGACTGACGGAAGCGAGGCAACCAGTCTGCGCCATCGGCCCTTCCGACCACCACCTACCACTCACTCACTCACCACATTCGCTAGGCTTCCTGGTGTTACCAAACGGTCTCCCATCCAAGTACTGACCAGGCCCTTCCCTGCTTAGCTTCCAAGATCTGACGGGATTGGGCATAGCAAAGGCGGTATGACCACCAAATCAAGCTTAGTGATGGGTTTATCATTAATAGCTTCAAGAATGTAGATTGGCTTTTATCCAAGTGAATTGAAATCCTAAGGATCAAAGGGAAGGTTGATGTCAGTAAAGCCTATAAGTGCTTGATTTTTCACCAAAATGTATTTATAAATGTTTAATTATCACCTGCTTTATTTTAGGGGCAGTAACACCCGTCAGTCTGCCCCATGGCACTTGTGGCTACATACCGTATGTAGTTCATCACTGAGTGTAGAGTGGAAGATTTGCTTTTTTGTGAAATGGAAACAAAAGACACAAACGCCGTCAGTTGTGTACTAAAATAAGGTTATTTACTGAAAAATCATTACAATGGACAGACTGTATACAGTTTTTTTCCTTGGTAAACTCATAAGGCACCAAACCAGATGCTGTACAAAAACACCACCAAAAATCGAGAACATATTCGATATTATCCTATACTGGGGTTTCCTGCATATTCAATACATACAATACAGCTGTTAGCAAGGCACGCGCACACACATACAGGTGACGATCAGAGTGCACAGCAGCGAATTAAACTGAATCCAGGAGTAAATTTAAAGCCACACTGCGGAACATTACAGGTTAAAACATGCCCCTAATGATCATTTAAAAGAGGACCTAATCTTTTTTTTTTTTTTTTTTTTGTTCGGTCAAACCGGAGTCAAAGCAAAGCAGATGAACTGGTGATGTCCCGCTCCCAGCAAAGGTTCGAGTCCGGTTGCATATTTAGAGAGGTATTTCTCACTTGTAATACAAATTACTTTTACACTCAGTGAAATGTCAAGCAGCCTCCATTGTGCCAAGTCTTATTGAATGAAGTCCACCAGGATGACAATTTTAAACACAATTTCTAAATATTTTGCACTTAATGTACAATAAATTATGTTGATTTTCCAAAGTGAATTTACTTGTATGTGTCGAAGCGCTGCGCATTCTTAAAGACATTCTGGTAGCAGCTTTTGTACAGTATTCATTCAACCAGAGCTATTCTCAATCTGACCTATATTAAACGGGTCCTCGAGGTAACTTAACTCAACTCCTATATTTCTGAAACGGCTCCAAAGTAAAAAGTAAATTTGGCCATGTGTTATGTTCATTTGAAAAGCCTAGGGCACACTCCAGAACAATAGGTGGCGCTGTGCAGATGTCAATGCCATTATCATATCACCAGGAAGGTTTGTCCCCCATCTTGTTGGGAATTCGGTTGCAACTTTTTATGTTTTCGAAGCTGCAAAGTAATTTTTCATACCATTTATTCAGACGAATTTAAACATGCTGTATTGTTCAGCCCCTATTGTACATGTTTTGCAGAGGAAACCCAATCACTTCAGTCATCTCATTTGTTCAAAGGTTTTGTTTTGTTGAGTTTGACTCTTTAGCCTGTGGTATTTAAAGCTGCTGTACACTCTCTCAGCACCTGCCGCCATCCGCACACATTCCCTCACTCACTCACGCAAACGGGACGGGAGACGTTTCCATGGTAACTCCTCTTGCGTACACATCTCTCAGAAGAAAAAGTCAACCGGACGTCAACAACACTGCAGCATAGTCTGCTTTCTCAAAAAATGATAGGCACGGCATCTAACATTTATATTTACACAATAGAATTCACATATCTTTAATAGTACCTTATTCTTATACTTTACTCTACTTTTAAGAGTGAGAGATATATTTCATTATGGCAGGAGAGCACAGTCCTGAAGAAGTCATCCAAAGAACCAAACAAATACCCATCGGGATTGTGTTGTCATGCTGCACCCAGTTCTCCGTTAGCATAAAAATAAACCACTTGAAGACACAGTGTAGAATATTTAAAGGCTCTGGCTGTATCTATTTATTCTAGGTCTGGAATGAAATGTGTTTTGTTCTCCTTCAGTATACTGTAAAAGCAGCAACTAAACTAATAAACAATAAAGCAGTTTCATAGCAGATTCGTTCCTGTAAGACGGGGCTAGTTCTTGTAAGCTAGGGCTAGTTTCTTGTAAACCAAGGCAGGGTTGTCTGGTCCGCAAACCCTGCAACCCTGAGCCAAGGCTAGTTCCTGTAAGCAAAGGCTAGTTCTTGTAAGCTAGGGCTAGTTTCTGTAAGCCAAGGCTAGTTCTTGTAAGCTAAGGCTAGTTGTACTGCAGTAGTGATGCTTCTAAGGCAAGTTGTTGTAAGCGAACTTTGTGCTCAAGGGCTGGATTCTTGCGAGGTCTGAAATATCAGCCGCACAAAAATCCATCCACACTCACATCCACTGTTGGTTTGAACCAATCACGCGAGTGGACGGGATTTACTGACAAACCAAGAAAAAACACACGGCGACGCACTGTGTTAGCTGTAAACAACAGACTACAATATTTGTACATTTCTTGTGTTACCTGTTTTTTACTTCTCCCTGAAAGAAAGATTAGAAAATATAACTGCAATGTTTGGGTTTATAAAATTCCCTAGTTAGGTCCATATTTGTTCAGATAAAATGCACCGGGGGCTGCTACACACCTACAAACACTTGTTTGACTAAATATTTAATAACTTTAGTGCTTAGTTGTATAGCTACATTTTCAGACTTAATGGTGATTGGCTAAAATGAGATGCGCTTGATCAAATCAGCAGCAAATATGTGGGATATTCCAGTCCATCCTCAAAAAGAACAAGCCTCTCCAGATTGATATTATGCTGCTAATGATATTTGCACTGTAATATCGATCTGGCTTTGAGCTAACGTTTACATTTTTGTCTGGATGTCACTTCCTGATTGCAACACATATGGCTGTGAGCTCTAACTTGAGAACTGTTCATTTGAAAATCTCTTTTAGTTCACCATTACGCCAACAGGGAACCCCACGCAGCAGGACAACACATTCGAAAATCTCTTGGTATTTCTTTAACACAGGCAAAATTCGAGGAAGGCCGAGGTCCTTATAAAATTGTTCATTTCAACACATTTCCACACCTCTGTCCTCAGCCGCGCGCGGGAAGTCGTCAAACCTATTCATTGTCTTGGTGGCTTTCACGGAAAGCGTCATACGCGGGAGCTCGCCCCCTTGAGTTCGGAGGAGGAACATACTGTCAGGCCCAAAGTTCAGCCCGAAATCCTGCCTACGTTTTCTCCCAAGTTCCTTGTGGTCCAAGGCGTGGCGAGTCCAGTCCAGCGGGGGAGCGAGGGGAAGGCGGAGGTCACATCTTAATGTCCTGCGATTCCACCATCTTCCCCAGAGTCTTCTTCACTCTGAGGATGGTGAGGCGCGAGGCGGGGTTATGGGCCCAGCATTCGGACATCAGCTTCAGCATGGCTCGTAGGCACTGTGAAAACACAGGACACCCGAGTGGTTAGCACAAATATGGAGTCAGTCCTAGAGCTGGGCAATATATTGTAGACAAGATCATATCAAAATTGCTGTTTGGAAATTTACAATATCGAGATTATCTCCAACGTCAAGAAATGTAGGGAAAATATTTGAAAAAATTTGTATAAAAAAAACTCTCCAAAAATATTAGGGTCAAAATTGGGAACGAATTGTATATA
Source organism: Neogobius melanostomus (assembly GCA_007210695.1). Taxonomy (NCBI): domain Eukaryota; kingdom Metazoa; phylum Chordata; class Actinopteri; order Gobiiformes; family Gobiidae; genus Neogobius; species Neogobius melanostomus. Next base: position 4,460,017 of record VHKM01000234.1, on the reverse strand, counting down.
ATGGGGAAAAAGGAAAACATTGGAAATAAATGGGAAAAAAGATGGGAAATATTGGGAAAAATAGGGAAAGAATTGTTAAAAATTGAGGTAAATAAAAAATAAATAAAAAAATACAAGAAAAAAAAAGGTTCTGCCCTTTTGTAGTCTGTTCAGGACAATCTTTTGAGCAACTAAGCGATACAATTCCGATGTTTGTATATTACTAATGGTTTGAAAAAATATAATTATCCTTGTTTCAGAGCGTGGTGTCCCGCACTGGTCAGCATTAGTAGGTGCGTTGTGATTAGTCTATATATTTATTAAGGAACCAAGGTTATGGCTACAGAGATGGTATGGCTTTACAGCATGACCCAATGTGATAAACAGTGACTTAAACAAGTGACCAGGCGACTGATCGATACTGTCGTCACAGTGACTTGGTTCTAACCAACCAACCAACAGACAGACAGACCACAGCTTTTTCTTCTCCGCTTTGTTGGAGTTTCCTCAGGCTCCAGCTCAATGTTTCTCTTTTCCACTGCTTTGACTGGGTTAATCAATTTATCCTCACAATGCTTTTTGACTGATTTTTGATAACACTTTCCACTTTAAAGGCACACTGCGTAACATTTCAGACTATACTGTTGCCATCAGTACAAAGCATGCTCCTAATGACCAGCCAGACACAGAACATGCTCTTATTGCAGTGGGTAATCGAAGAATGGATTTGAATGAGAACCTAACCTATTTTTAATGTTATGTTTCACTGCCTTTAGTCGACATCTCCATGGAGACGAGCTGGAGATGTGCCGCTCCCAGTAAAGTTACAGGCAGGTCTGAGGAGAATTACGCCGCTCACAGCAAACACACACGTTTGCAGGTACATTTTTTAAGCCATTTTCCAACAATAAGAGTATTTGTAATAAAAAATAAATGCTTGTATTCTGTTCTATTTATCAAAATGTTATGCGGTGTGGCTTTAAGTATTTTCTACAGCCAATACTGAGCAACATTTACTTGTATTGGAGTACTGGAGTGATATTTGTACACCACTGATAAACATACAGTACCTCGTCACTGTTCCAGCGGTTGGACACTGTGGGCCTCAGTCCTTTCACACACACCACCTCCAGCATGTCCTCGTAGGAGGGGTCTGACGGCACCATGTCGTAGTAGGGCAGCTGGTAGTCTTCAGCGATGCCTGGGAAGAGGAACCGTTTGGGTTTAGATTCCGGTTTATCTTGGGGTTAAAGCTTGATTTTGGGATTCGCGTACCTCCCGTGATGCAGCGGCGCGCCATCTCCCACACCACCAGGCCGTAGCTGTACATGTCGGCCATGATGTAGGCCTGGAAGTGGTTCTTGTTCAGGCTCTCGTCCAGCACCTCCGGAGCCATGTAGCGCCTGGTGCCCACGCGGTTACTCAGGGGGATGTCCACGTCGTTTGTATCACTGCAGCAACAACGACAAACACAAATGACTTTACATGTTGACTATGAGCATGACGACTCAGAGGGCTCCTGAAACATCCCAGTAACATCCAAGATCATTTTTTTCACAATTAATGATCTCTCACTTGTATGGAGCCACACGGTGATTCTGATAAGAGTCATGATTAGGGCTGGGTACTGTTAAACGATACCAGGGGGGAAAAAACATATCTTTAGATCCAAGTTTTGAGGCTGTTGGTCCAGGGACAGCATTAAAGGAAGTGATTTGGTTGTTTCAGCTCAAATAAAGGAATTTTGTGCCATTTTTGCACAATGTTTGCCCCATTTTCTTTTTTTTCCTCATTTTTATTACTAATATTTTCCCTATTTCCCTCCAATTTCATCCCAATCCCCCCATTTTTGCCCAATTCTTTTTACACAATCTTTCTTATTTTTGCCCCAATTTTTTCTAATTTTCCCATTTTTTTCACACATTTCTTGACATAGGAGATTGTTGACATTGTTCGGTTTTCTGGTTCTAGACGACTAATATTTTAGTATCGTTAAAGAAAATAAATAGCAACGGTACCCGGCCCTAGTCATGATGCTAGACGAGCTGTGCAAAAGCATCAAGAGATCAGATGTGAGGTCAGGACCATCAGGATCCATTTAAACATGCCAGACGCAGGACATTTATCAGCGGCCTTTCATGCGCTCGTAAGTTAATGCTTTAACCCACGATTAATTAAAAAAAGAATGAATGAATTAGTCATGGATTAATCACAAATGAATCTCGTCCTGTTTTGAACACACTCCTGCATCTGGAGAGAGGCAAGTCGGGCTCAAACTCTTCTACTGTGTCCCTGGCTTTACTGTAGTAGCACCAGATCTAAGGTCTACACCTGGACTAAACCAAAACGTGGGCTGAACCAGGTCTAAACTAGGACAAAACAAAAGCCCACACTGAAATACCCTCCTAAAGCATGAATGAAATGCTTTAGGAGGGTGAGGGTCCCACAGTCTGAAAGCGTCCCGTCGAACCAAAGAGAGCAGAGTCACACCTGTTGAACTTGACGGCCAGCCCCAGGTCGGCGATGCAGCAGCTGCCGTTCTTCTTCACCAGGATGTTCTTGCTCTTGAGGTCGCGGTGGGCGATGGCGGGCTTGCCCTGCGTGCCGTAGATCTCGGTGTGGAGGTGGCACAGGCCGCAGGCGGCCGAGTAAGCCAGTCTGAGCAGGGCCTGCGTGTCCAGCGTGGTCTGCTTCAGGTAGTCGTACAGAGAGCCGTTCTCGTGGAAGTCCGTGATCAGGAAGAGCTGCATGTAGGCGCCGGAGCTTTTGATGTCGGCCGCGATGAAGCCTGCGGAGGAACAGGGGCGCGGGAACGGACTTTTAGGATGCATTTCAACTCAGTAATATCGCCGTTTGGTTTCTCATGTTGCGAAACTACTGGAACAGGTCATTCTCACGAGGACCTTTTGAAGTACTTCTTGGAGTCGTTCTATCACGCAGTTCTACTTGAGTAAAATTATTTTGAGGTAACATTACTAATCTTTCTCTCGTTTTTATTTATTTATTACAAACAATGAAAGAGGAAGCCACAAAATTAAAGGTCCTATATCGTGCAAAATCGACTTTTTTGAGTTTTTAGCCATGTTGTTATGCTATTTCCTTCTCAAAAACACCCCCAGAGCGGTTTTTAGCTTCATTCACGCAGTTCTAAGTAATCCTCCTGAATCCTGCTCTCTGAGCAGCTGCTCCGCCCTCTCCTGGTAAACCACTGAGCTGTTCAGTTGTGTCGTCACAGCGGAACGGAAGTGCTCTACGTCTGTAATGTAATGCCTTACGGCCTGATTTTTATTTATAAAACAGCTTTTATTTTTTTTATTTTTTATTTTTATTTTTTGAAAAAAAACAAAAAAACAGCAACTCTCCGACGCGTCTGTGCTGTCCCACGATGCTAATCAAGCGCACCCACGGCTGGAGGAGCCATGGATCCGAGCATAAGTGTTGTTTTTGAAGACTGAGCTCCGCCTGGACACCGCCTGTTCTTTTTTCTTACGATAATGCCACGGATGCGCGTTTGGCTACGAGAGGAACAGGACTATTCAACCTTCCTAAAGAAGAGTGCACTCGCCAGAAGTTGGAATTTCTTTCTGGGATTCAGCGACTATATCAACCAACCTGATGGATGCTTGGTGAACCTTGGCCAGAATCAAAGTGGATTAACTTTTATAACCAACGCGATCTCATGGGGAGTCCAGACTGAGCGGTGAGTTAATCAAAACGCATGTTAGCGTGTGTGTTAGCCATTTATGAAACTGTGTTGCACATGTCAACTCCTTATAACTGCATTATGTGAAGTAACTTCACTTTTTGCAGCTATATTTATATTTATAATACTGCAAATGTGGAATGAGCGGAGAGAGGGGCGGAGTTAACTGAATCGAAGCGTCTTGTCTTCCGGGTAGGGAAAATACCCCCAAAAATACTTATATTTCTCTCAAAAATGAGTACTTCATAGTGATAGAGGTACAATATATCATATATATGCCTATACTTTACTTTGGAATGGCTAAAATAGCATGATACAGATCCTTTAAAATGTTAGTTTTGGTCCAAACTCATTCCTAACTTTCCTTACGCGTTTGTAGCGTCCCATTCTTCACAGGGGTGAGTTTATCAGCACATCTCACAACTGGCAGGGTCATGTTCACAGAAATGCGAGAAAATTCATGAAATTGATACAGATGCTTTATACCGTAATGTTCGGACTACTGTGCGGACCTGAATACAAGCCACACCAACTAAATATAACACTTTTTTTTCTTTCACATATATAATTAAGACCACACTTTGTTACAAAGCGCAGTTGACACACCATCAGCACTGAAAAAAAGACTTTTCTGTGAGAATGGTGGCCTACAAGTACATTTAAGTGTCAAGAACTTAACTCGATTTGATCATTCTTTCAACCTGCGTGTCTTTCATTAGAAATAAGTGTTTTTGGACCCAGGTGGATTATTATTGATAACATGACACAATATTCAGTATAGCCATAAAAATATATAAATTAGCCGCACCGTTGCATAAGCCGCATGGTTCAAAGTGTTTGAAAAAAGTAGCGGCTTATAGTATTTTATTACGGTAATTAAATGCAGTGTTTACTATACACTAAAGGAGGACAAAGCAAATTGTGTTCCGCTACTAGAAAAATATAGGTATAGTCCTAAACATAATTTACATCCATGTAGTTTGTGTCTGGGATCAAACACTCAACAAATGTGGATAGATATCATAAGTATGTGACACGTAACTGTAAAGAATACAAATCTATACCCGTGACACATTTGTCTTTGCCCGTCTCTGTGCTGTAAGTCGTCTGTGCTACCGGGCGTCGGTCTCAGCAGATTTAAACTCGATCGGGTTCATCGATCGGTCTGGAGTCTGCTGGTCTGGCTCTGCAGCGTCTCACCGTTTGAAATCTGTGACGCCTTTTCGCACTTTATTCATTTTGAACAACATTCAAAGCCATATCTGAGGAAGTTTGCTTTAAAAACAGGTGGCAGGGCCAGCAGAGGGAAGCAGAGTTAATGGCCAACTCCTTTTCTAAAACATGAGAGAAAATGTGCCTCCTCTTATGTTCATTTCCAAAGCAGGAGTTTAATAATAGCTCTGGAAAACTGGGTGTAAAGCATTGATCTCTAAACGACTGTATAGTAACATGATGCTCTTTCCTGCCCTTGCTTTTTTTCCTATTTAGGGCTGGAGTTTGGAGTTATGTATTTAAACAGTGAGTAGCTGAAAACATGCAGCTGTTGAATAATTACTCATAACATATTAAAAACGTGACACATTATGTTAATGCTTCACTGAGAGAGATTCCAGTGTTTATAAATGTGGATGTTCTAGCCTTGAAGCTAAAGGCAAACGTTAATTTGACACCAACAACAAGAAATGTTTAAATAGCGTCACTATCTGAACTTTGTTTTGTTTTAAGCATGATGTTTATGTGATTTCTTTTAAATGCTTATTATATCATTAGAAATATGGACAGGAAGTAGGGGTGGGAACCTCTGGGTACCTCACGATTCGATACATGGCTCACGATAACGATAACCTTACGATACACCGATACTGCCATAATCGATATATTGCACAAAAATAAGCCACGATACATCCCGATTTTTAAAGAAACTTTCAATTTTTAACACACTACATGTTATTCAGGATTTACGTTTGTTTTTATGTGCTTTGTTCCCCAACCCTCCCTTTTTTTTTTTAAAGAAGTGAATAAGAATAAATGATCCCTGACTTAGTGAAAATGGGTCATTGTAGTGCTGCCCTCTACAGTTCGGGCTGAATTCTTGACTGTTATTGGCCTCTACTGACTGAAAACTGTGGAGCACCTCATTAATATGCATGTGCACGTCATCAGAAGTATTGTATCGTCCTGTACAAATATCGTCATATATCGCAAAATCGATATATTGTCACACCCCTAACAGGAAGTAGATGTTACCCTACACAGTTCAAAGGAAGTTCCATGCCATCCGATCAAACGAAGCACACTTGTGGATGAGTTCCACTTGCAGATTGAGAACCCAGCACTAAAGTGAACTCCTGTGTGCGGAGGCTCTTACCCAGGATGTTGTCGTGCCTCATGAGCACAGTCTGGTAGATCTCGGTCTCTCTGAACCAGCTGGTCTCCTCTCTGGTGAAGAACACTTTAACAGCCACCTTCTCCCCTCTCCAGCGGCCCAGCCACACCTCCCCGTACCGGCCCTTCCCGATCTGCCGCACCATCTGGATCTGCTTGGCGATGGTCCTCTGCACCTGGACGCAACAGTCACCAGTTTGACATTTGTTTGGAGTTTGGTCTGTGAAGATCCTATTCAAATTGTTATTTAGAAGATATGCAACTGAAAAACCTACTTACTTTACTTAATTAGTTTACTTACCTTACTTACTTACTTAAATGAGTTGACCTTACTTTTCGTACCTACTTCACTGACTGTCTTTACTTTGTCAACTTAAATGGTAAATGGAGTTGGGGTCTTATGCCTTATTACATTATGTACCTCCAAACTACAAATACACATTATGTACTTCACAGGTACAAGTTATTATTACAAATTGCTACATAGTTCATTACATTGTACTAAATACAGTATGGTTGGTACATTGTACAAGGGGTTGTAAAATAAAGTGTAACCGTTTATTTACTTAAAGTGCATATGACAGGTTTGAATGATTTTGAAATATGACTTATTTAGATGGATAATGGTAATTATTTTTATTTCAGTGAAGCAGCAAATTAATGAAGAAATGTTGGGAAGAAGTAATTTTTATTTGAATGTTTAAACTGCTGACAGAAAGTGGAGGTAAAGTTCCATAGCAGTTTGACTCATTTCCCATTGCCATAACATGTCATTTGCCTCTATCTATGTCACTTCCTGTCCGTGCCCAATAAGGAAGTGAAACTTTCACAAAAATGGTCAGACTAAAGGAAGCTGGGTACAATTGTTCGCAAAATCTTAAATATAATTGTGTTAACTGTTTAAGCAAAAATTGAGTTTAATGTGTGTCATATGCACTTTAAAGGTGCATTATGGAATTTTTGAAACAAACTGCATATTTGTGCGTAGTTGACCTTGTAGTGACCCAGCGGCTGTTATGGATGGTCAGCACGGTGCCTTTACTTTCAATCACGCCGGCCTCTACGACGCTCCAAGATCAACTGTTTGGGTTTTCTGGTAAGTGGGGCCGTCAGCAGTGAAAACCTACCAGAAACTCTAGAACAATTGATCCTGGAGCATCATAGAGGTGACCGCGATGGAAAGTTCAGGCGCCGTGCTGACCACTGGGTCACTAAACGGTCAAATACTCACTAATGCACCTTTACTTCTAGGCCTCATTTGAAAGCGAAGACCTGAATAACTGATTTTGTAGGGTTTTTTTCCGCGTTTTTGCTGCTTTTTCTCATTGGTTTTATGACACTTTTTTGTGGTGTTATCAACAGTTTTTCATTGTATTTTTGTCCCTTTTTTATTGTGTTGTTACTTTTCCGACACATTTTTCTCTTTGTTGTTGCATTTTCGTCCTCGTTTTCGTCTCCATTTTGCTTTTTTCAGTGAGCTTTTAGATTTGGGTAAAGCCGAACTGGAGAGAATGTGCTCTGTTCATGCGGGGGTAAAGAGATTCAATTACTTCATTGCTTTACATACTTAACTCACTTAACCTACTTGCTTTACCAACTTATTTTAAAGGAATAGGCCACCGTTTTTACATACTGAGATATGTTCTTACCTTAGACGAGTTCATTTGTACCTGTCTGGTCTCCACGTGTGCCTTCCATAACGTAAACACAGCACAGACGGCGTTAGCATTTAGCCTCTCTCTTCTCCTCTATAGCTCCAAACGAGGTGAAGATAGAAGCTACCAAACTCTTCCACGTTTTCCCTATTTAAATATGGTTATGTGAAGTGTTACACTATAGTTCGGCATCCGCGCAGTGATATCTTCACTTTACTGCGCGGATGCCGAATTACTCCTGGTATTATTACGCCTTACAATATAGTTCCCCTTTTTATCCGCTTAGAAAATCCACATTGTTTAATTTTGTGTAATTATACTTTATAGTGTAACACTTCACGTAACCATATTTAAATAGGGAAAACGTGGAAGAGTTTGGTAGCTTTTATCTTCACCTCGTTTGGAGCTATAGAGGAGAAGAGAGAGGCTAAATGCTAACGCCGTCTGTGCTGTGTTTACGTTACGGAAGGCACACGTGGAGACCAGACAGGTACAGATGAACTCGTCTAAGCTAAGAACATATCTCAGTATGTAAAAACAGTGGCCTATTCCTTTAATGACTTCATTTCTTTATTTGCATAACTCACTTAACTTATTTTATACTTACTTTCCTTTCACTTACTAAACTTACTTTATGAAATGTATTTACTAAACCCACTTGCAATACTTAATGTACTTCATTCGTACTTGACTTAATTGTTTTGCTTACTATACTATACTTCACCTTACTTCACTAACTAAATAAAATACAGAAGAATACAAGAATATGTACAATTTCTTTACCTATGGGGTTTTAATGCATGTCCACGTTTACCACCTGTTTGAATCAGTGCACAGAAAAAACAAATAAACCCCAAACAGGTGCAGTGGCGTTTCCTTACCAGCAGAGGGAGCCCGGAGCCGCTGCCCGAGCTCTGGGACTGGTAGATGAGGTCTTTGAGCGACTCTCCTGCGGGAATGAACACTTCCTGCTCCAGGTCCTTGTGATAACGCTGCCGCTCAGTCTGCCACTTGTATCTGACAAACACCAGTTAATAACATGAGCTCCTTAGTGATTTTACAGAATGAAAAACAAAACACGCTCTTGTAATATTGTTTTTACAATATCTGAAACTGTGACTGGCTTTACCGGCGCCAACGTTTTGATTGAAATGTAAATGACTTCCTTTGGTGTTGTGGCATGAGTGATTTACATAAATCAGGGTTCATACAGGCAGAAGCAAGTCAAATGTAATGCTTTTTAATCCCACTTTAATGCCACAAACGCAGAAGAAAAGGGTACATATTTATTTTCTCAGGATTTGCAAACATTTCATCAAACGGAAGAAAGAGAATTGGACAAAACAGGAAACATTTAAGCAAAATATGTGGTCAATTTCAGCCAAAACTGCAGCTGAATGTTTTAGACCATCATTTTGGTATTTTCCATTCACTTATACAGTAATAATTGTTGGGCTATGTCATATTAAAAAATAAAAATAAAGATTTAATGCCAGTTTGATTGCAATTTAATGCTTTTAATGACATTTTGGCCCAGTTCATATGCTTTTTAATGCCTCGTGGAAACCCTGATAAATGTAATCTGTAAAGCACTTTTTCACTCTTCTGTATGAAAACTTTGATTGATTGGTTGAACTGTGGTAACTGTGAAACTGCAAATGTTTTTGTCTTAGTTTTTTGTCTAGCATCTTTGTCGTTACTGGGAGAATCTACATGAAACAAAAACAGTCTCGTGTATAAACTAAGGTCCAATTATTTTCACACAAAGGCGTCCAAAAAGTGGAGACAATATTCAAAAACATGAGCATGATGTCGGCCAGTAGAAAGGGCTTATTCTGCTATGAGAAATAATACGCCGGGTTTGTAAGTCCAGTCACTACCAAATACTGATGGAGGTATAATATTTGTCAATTTTCTTCTTGGAGATTTCTTACAAAATCTCCCATACACTTGTATTATGACATCATCAAACGTGAACGCAAACTATTCCAAGATGAATAAGAATAGAATTTTTTATACATCAAGAAAAATACTGTATTTTCCCCCAAATTCAATGTTGAATGAACATTAAATAAACCTATAATGCAGAAATACAGAAACAGCTGTTTCTAATACCTTCAAAGAAGATCAATATATATGGGAAGCCCTGTCCTATATGATACTCCTTTTAACGGACAGATTCAAAGTCTTTGGATCATCTCTAAACTTCTAGTGATCGTGATGTGCCGTTGACGCAGAATAATACTGTATCTCTGCTGTGGACGTACCTGTAGTAGCAGACCACCGTGATGCAGATGAGAGTACAGCAGCAGACGATCATAGAGATGAGGAAGGCCAGCCAGTGAGGATTCCCTTCTGTGACAAATGTAAACGTGTGCTGTTACTTAGTGCTATGGTACAGTGGCATACTATATATACAGTTGTGTCCTGCGCTCTACCTGAGGGAGGCAGCGGGGGTAGAGTCGGCAGCAGGTCCCGGTTACAGAGATCGGTGTTGCAGCACTCGATCGTCCTCCTGGGTTTAGCGTAGCGCGAGTCCTTGCACTGGAAGTGCGAGCCTTCGTACTTCATGCAGCCGGAGGTGATGATGGCGTCTCCGTGCTCGTCCTCTTCGATGATGGCAAAACACGCGCCGTTCGTCCTGCGCAAACACGCAAGTACGTCAGTAAAGGAGACAGCGCGGAACACGCTTTATTATCCTTTCTTACACTGCTCTATACTGGTCCAATGTTGATATGTTAATTCAAAGGGAAATAATGATGGTGACATTCAATAAACCATTTCAAACACAGTACGTTCAAATACTGTAAAAAGTTACAAAACGCAACAAAAAGGATGTCAAAAAAGTGATGAAAAAAGCACGTCTTAGCTTTCAAAAAAGGCGTTACACTGGCCTATAGGCTGTTGACTCTCCGGTCCAGAAGCTTTAAGATTTGGATAATGCCGAACGGAAATAAATGTGAGGGGGTTATTTGATTTGATTTTCTCAGCAAATTGTGTAAAAGCAAACTCTCAAAAGTACAAAATCAGGACCAACACAAGTCTAGAATGGAACTGAAATAAAAAATCACGACTGAAACTGGACTTTTACACATTATTAAGTCACCGCGTGTTTTGTTTTAACCGGTGTTAGAAAAAGTTGCATTTGTATGTGTGTGTGTATATCTTGGCTTCTAGTTTGGTCAAATTGGTTATAAGATCATTGCGATGTTGCGACTCACATGCAGGTGCTGTTGTTGGCGTCGTCCGGACAGTGGCCGGAGCAGTAACAGTTGAGGAAGCGCGCCGCGTCTTCAGGGGCGATGGTGGAGTCGTCTCCGGGGCGACGGGGCTCGGGCTTCACCCCGGTGCCCTGCAGGACGTGGTCTGGATTCTGCCCTGCACCTATGGACACACACACACACGACACGCACTCAGTCAAATTTGTGCCCGTCACAAGACTGGCCTTCAGTGCAAATATGACCAATATTCACTGCGATATTACAAAGCTCAGGAAGGCCTTGAAATATCTAGTTTTCTATTGTATTTCTATTCTATTTCTATTCTATAACTGTTGCGATGTTGTAGTGGGGGTATGGACCTCATAGGATTAAACAATTAAAGCGTACTTTGGCGCGCCCTCCAGCAGATGGTGAACTAGGTGAGGTCGCCTGTGTTACTCAATACAGTACTTTGTTATTGCAGTTGTTGTTATCTGGCAGGGCGGTATCTCAAAGAACGATTTACAGAGTGCCTCTACAGATGATCACTGAGATTAACAGAGGAAAAAACAAATTCTTCGACAATGCCAGGACTTTATTTGATGTTTAAGCCACACTTCATAACATTTCACCCAGCAAATGCAACAAAATACAAGCTTTATTTCATTATTGGTGACAAATGAGAAATATGTAGGTCTCAAATGTCTTTAGCTCATAAGCTAGCTGTTTACTTTTAAAAGCCGCTTTCTTCAGGACCATTATGGACTCTCTGCAGTAAAAAGATCCACTGAACCCCACAAAAACATGGCAAAGACGTACAAAAGCATCCAGTAAAACAATGCGGAACACAGAAATCACAAATGCAACTTGCAGAAACAGGCAAAAAAACGAAACACACACAAAAAAAACAGCTGTACCAAGAGAGAGGGAGGCTGCCACTTGTTTACACGTTGGAACGGCTCAGAACCGGTAATGTTAGATTATGGACTTTAAAAATGTAGAGGCAGGAGGCGCTGACGCCGTCGAAGAAGAAACAGCCAAGTTTACCGGCTTTGTGCGAGGAAAACTACGTGAATGTTGTGAAATACTACTCCAGGTCCGTCTTTAATGAGGGAACTTTAAAACATTGTTTGAACCTCAAGAAAGTCCACTTTAAAACATTACAATTGGAGTAGAATTGAGTAGACTGGTTATGGTCACTTGCCTGCAACAATAAGCCAATTTTCTTATTTTATAAAGCAGTGGTCTTCAATGCACCCCTTTTAATCTTTCACTTCCTACCCCCCGCCTTAGGGCCCTACAGATGATGTAATAAGTGAAGCCTACACTCAGAGATATTAGTATTTAGTAGACTGTTGACTGATAACAAAAACTAAAACACTCTCAAACGTTTTAACTGTAAAACATCTTTAAAATGTCTTTTGGAGGTTATTACTGAAATGAACGGTGCCCCCTTGGCTGTGCTGTTTGGCGGGCCCAGCGCACAGAGCGGAGGTGAGGCATTCCTCCTGTATCAGTGGGACTTCAGTGTGAGAGGGGATAGAGCGCCTTATAAGGGCTGCGGGCTATTTATACGGACTCAAACCTCTGCTACACTGCCCTATAGGACACTCTCACGCTTTTACTTGAACATATCTGGCACATTTCCCTCCGTGCGTGGCCCAAAGGTCGTGGCGTAATCTATTGCTCCCATTAACGGCGCTGTCTTTGAACTCCGCTGAGCTCACAGTACACACACTTTAAGGTGTGGGATCCGCGCGCCGTCTTGTCAGGACTTGAACCACCTGCACACCTACACTTTGGGCTGGACGGTCGCTACGGCAACAGCCTGTCTGCGGCTGCCCCCACCTACCCAACCCTCCTCCCCTTTCCAGTCTGCTCGTTCAAACCGCAGAAGTCCTCCCTCTGAGACTGGAGTGACGCCCGCTCTCTGACGCGAACAGGGAAGCTGATGGTCTGCCGACAAACGGGGAGAAAAATACTGCTTTTCTTTCTTTTCTTTAACTGCGCAATTGACAGATCACAGAAAAGTTCTATGTCTTGTGCCAAAACAAACATGGCGGCTTACTAGAGCACGAGGGTGAAAAAAACAAACTGAAAATGGGCACCAACAAAGCCTTGAGAAATGGACATCAAAAAGTGCGGCACTAAGCTGTTAATCGAAGGTGTGACAATTTTGAAAAAAATAGTTTTGGTGCCCTAAGCAGAAATGTTTGACGATGAAGCTGAATAAATTCATACGTAAACACACGCTAATGCTATAACAGTTAGCTAATAGATGTGTCTTCAGGCCTCACCTCGCCTGCAAGCTACATTTTCGCCGTATTTGCGAGTTCACAAACGCACTAGAATCTATAATGAACCGCTCCCACCTTCACCGTTTGAAACCGAACCAAAAGTGGTTTGGGCCAAATAGACACTCATTTACGACGAGACTACAACAAAAAACACAAGGTCTGCTGCTACACATGACACAAACACACACATAACACTTTTCACTGGTGGTGTGCTAGCAAATGCTGCTCCAAAAGTGCGTCCCCGGAATAAGTGCGTCGCTGTCAACCTGTTACTTCACACCAGGGACGATAGACTTATGTCACGATCTGATACACATCACACGGCCACACCGCCTTTGCCAGGCCCAACCCCAGCAGATCCTGGAAGCTAAGCAGGGAAGGGCCTGGTCGGTACTTGAACACTAGGAAGCCTGGGTGAATGTACTGAGTGAGTGGTTGATGGGGGTCAGAGGGGCCGATGGCACAGACTGGTTGCCTCGCTTCCGTCACTCTACCCCAGGGCAGGTGTAGCTACAACAGTAGTTTACCACCACCGAGTATGGTGTGAATGAATAATGACGACAGCGCTTTGAGAAACTTGATAATACAGGCTTGTAAAGAGCAATACAAGTGCATATTATTTATTATCACGATACTCAGGGGCCGATAACTTATTGCAATACAGTGAGTCATTATAAGTAATACGTTTACCTTAAAATGTGTCATTTGACATTTGAAAAGTGCATTATACCAAAATGTAACAAAGTGCTGTGTTATTCTTACTGTAAAACAAAGGAGAGCAGGATAAAAATGCCTCCAAACACAAAAGTTTAAAGTATTGCGATAATAATCGCAATCCGATCTGATATTTTGTCCCTACGCTAGTAAATAGGGTTATATTGAAGTTCAGTGAAAATAACAATCCCATTGCTGTTGCAGTCATTAAGTCAAAGTTTTTGCTACACTTTTCCATTGCTCTCTTCATATCATTTCTGAACTCTGCCACTCTGATCATCTCCGAGCTTACAAGCAGTTTGAGCTGTGGGAAATTTACGGATTACCAGTTGCCTGGAAGGCAGCAAATCCTCCTATGTTCGCCAGTGAGACGGGACTCAACCCACAATTGGATAGATATTTTTCCAAATAGATATTGCTACAAAAGCATGGATTGGACCGTTCTAAAAACATTTTGTGAAGCTTCATGAAATAGAGAAGTATTTTCCCAATAATAATGCGCTGCGATGTAGTTATGAAGATGTTTTCAAACGAGAGGTGACGAAAGATCCCGTTCCATTTTCACTTTGTAACTGTGCATCATCACACAATAACCCAATCATTATCCTTACTTAATGGTGATCATTACTAGCATGACACTTTGTAATAGATGCTGCAATCAGCATTTAATCCCACGCTACGCTTAGCAGAAAAATATCCCTCCAGGCTATAGACGAGGCACAGGAGAGAAATCATAAACCTCTCCTAAAATCTCTGGCCTCACTTTTAAGGCCACAGTGCGGAACATTGCTGGTCACATGTTGCTATGTCCCGAGATCAACGGAACGAAACAAACCGGCTCCTAATAACCAGCTTAGACACAGGTTATTATTTATTGGGTAAAAAGCTTCGCAGCTCGGTTTTAAAGTTCACTTAAAGCAATGTGGAGTGCGTCTTGAGCGGTTGTTGTGATTGGCTGAGCAGCAGTGACAGCGCAGGGCGTGTGCAGGCTGAAAATGGCTGCCTCCGCTATATGTGTGTGTGTGTGTGTGTGTATACGAGTGTGCGACAGGGGGAAACATGTGTGTTTAATTGCGCGGCAGTCAGAGTGGAGACTGAGGTCTGGCACACGGCACTCTGGGTAATCGGTCTGCCCATGTGCTCTTAAAGTGGCAGTACTGTTTATGTCCACAGGAGCTGCCGTGATGTGGGACAGCCTGGTCACTGCTCTGAGAACAAGTCCGTCTAAGAATAGGATTGTTTAAGGAGGATTTTTGGTTCTTTTTATTAAAGCCTGACTTCTCTGTGAGGTCACCGCCCACTGCTACATCCAGCGAGCGTCACAGTCACCAACCAACGCCTCATGGAGCAGGGAGCTTCATCAAGCCTTAATGAAAGTGACCCACTTCCTGCTTCTTAATTGACTAAACGCAGCTGCATTTGGACTCGCTGGTCACACGATTAACCTATAGTACCCGTCGAAAGTTTGGAAACCCTTTTTTTATGTATTGGCATTTCTTTGAGTGATCCTCATTAAAGACAAACTACGAATGAACACATGGGATTATGTAGGAAACAAAAACAGGCGAAATAACTCGAAATACGCTTATATTGTAAATTCCCTTTATTCTTGGCATTTTCTCAATGAGCTTCATAAGGTCGTCACCTGAAATGGTTCAACAGTCTGAAGTCAAAACCATTTCTGGTGACTACATCGTCAAATGTGTAAAGCAGTAATCAAAGCGGCTATTGTGAAGAATCTACGTCAGCTTTTTTTGTTTCCAACATAATTCCATGTGTGTAAATAGTCTTGAAATAATAAAAGAAAAAGCGTTTCCTCACTTTTAACCGTACTGTATGTCAAATCATCGGAATCACCTTTTAAGGTTTGCCTTTTTCTTGCCCTGAGTCTCTAGCGTTTGAGTGATAAACAATCAGAATAATAAAGCTCGTGTTCTTTGTCACTCCTTTGAAACTGTCAAAAGAAACAAGAAAGTGTGTATGCTGTGCTAACAGTGTGTGCGTCCTGCCCTGTGCAAACAGCAAAGCTTTAAAGGTGACGGCATAAAATGGCTGAAGGAACGGTTGGAGTTGGAATCAAAGAAGGATGGCAGTTTAATCATTTGAATATATATTGGATTTGAAAAAAAAAAAAACGGCATGGAACTAAAGTGCTTCAAATGTTCGTTGACTTTGCGTTGTCCATTCATCTTCAAAAAGCCTTTTTAAAATTGCACCAACCTTGAAAGGATTATTTATGCTTTTATCAGTTCACCAATAGACTATTACAACGCACTTTATGTCGGTGTTTCTCAGTCCCAGTTTCTGCAGCACGTTTCTTAACAAACACACCCAGACGTCAGCACATCACCCCAGTCCTTTTTCCCTCCACTGGCTCCCAGTATCTTTTAGGATCCACAAGAACAGGTCTACAGCATGTTCATGTTCACGAGGCTTTCCCAGAACTGTACAGTGCCACTGAACTGATTCGTTTGGACTTTTTTCTATATTAATGTAAGAATAATATCAGTTTTAGACAAGCTCCAGAATTCAGAAAAGTGGAACTGTTTGGATCGAATGCCAAGTTTTCTTTTTCCCTTTTGATTGCAACATTTCCTTTGCAATTGATCTCGACTTGGCCACCGCCTTGACACACTTCAGACGATAAAACAAACATGCTTGGCTACTACTACATTTCTTGTAGCTACTCACAAATTCCCCAATGAAACAAACGTGCCTGGGTTAGTATTTGAGCCCGTGCTCTCTCCGCCCACGCTCGTCCTCTGCACATATTTAGCCTTCCCCACTGTTTGCCTCGCTCTTTTATGAGTCAGGACTTTAAACCGGGCCGCTCCAGACGACACGCTCCCTTCCAACCATTCCTCCAAGAACTGTTTACCTGCGTAACTACGGCGACGGTGTAGGGCCCGGGGCTTTTCCGCGCTGTAATTAGCGACCTCGAGCTCATTAAAAAGTCGACGAGAGGATATCAATCTTCGCTTTATTCCCACACACTTCTCTAAGCCTTTAATCTCTAAATTACTAATGTTTAGAGAATATTAAGATGAGAGAGTATTGTTTGGTGCGTGATGGTAAAATCTGACCTTTTCCAGCTTTTATCCGTGTCATCATGTCCTCCGTAAATAATACATGTGCATGTTTGAGAAACCCCTCAGTCGTTGATGTCACGAGGTGGTGCTCCACAAAACCTTTCAAGTTCAGACAGCTTCACCGGACTTGTTCTGACCATTTCAACCCACAGATTGCCTGCACTACGAATCATTTCTTGTCAATAGCTGGTATCTTTTCTTTTTAGATTTGTCAAAGATGTTGTTTAGTCCAAGTCTATGGATGCAAAGACACCAAAACTAAATTGTATAACAGCGTTGATCCAGAAAGCATTTACCGAATCGGGTTTTGGTTTTAAATCTTCAATATCAGTTTTGCCACAACTTTCACTGCTTCATCTAGGTGTTCAATGAAGGTCATATCTCATTGAAAAGCTCTTCACCTGTAGAGGCTTTACAGACGCTCTACAAATGTATTTTTGATTGCTGCTATACAAAATACTGCAGCATTTCTAATGCTCCCGTCAAGACGATATGGGTTTTTCCAAGGCCGATGCCGATATGCACGGACGATATTTTTCCCCGTTTTTTCCCCAAATGTCTCGTCTATAATCCTGTGTATAAAGCAAATGTGTCAGTGTTGATCTGTGACAGCAGGGGGCGCTGTATCAGGACATTCATGTTTAGTTGGTCAGCAAATTACTTGACCTAAATTGTGGTAGTGTAGTAGGCCTACGTGCCATCTATATTGGCAGTATTTTCATACTGATGCTGCACAATGTGCCCAGTCCCTGCCCGGGATGGGCCCTTCAAGCGCCGCTGGCCAGCTCACATACACCGCCGGCAAGAGTGCAGAGTGCGCTTGTGCGCTTTAGGCCCCAGGGGTCTAAAGGGTTAAATCAGGGGGGGTCGGACCCCCCCCCCCCCCCGCACCCCCCCCATATTTCGCACACTGATTCCAGCGATACTAACAATGCTACTTTTGCAAATAAAGCATTTGTAAGCGAACCTAATTTATAACTCACGATATTTGGGTGCCTGCCGTCAAAGCAAAGCAGTCAACAGTAAATTTGATACATTTTTCACCAATAAAACACCCATAATAAAAGTAATGCTTGCATTTTATTGTATTGACTGGCTCATTTGTTTAACTTTTAAAACGTGAAACAATGCTAAGACTGCGTCCAAAGTGACTTTCAGAAATGCCCAAACAGAGCTACGGGCCCGGGCTTCAAAGAGCGAATAAGTCTCGAGAGGGAAAGAGGGACATTTCCGGAGAACAATGGATGTTTGGGGCATTTAGCACTGCCGACGGCTCATTGGGTGACATGCAGGAAATGGTTCATGTGCAAAGAGGAAGTGAGAGCGGCAGCAATCAGTTTCAACAGCTTCCTGCGCACGAGTACGGGGATGAATGGGGGCACGGACCGCAAGCCCACAAGCGGTAAGGGAGGTTTCGGACTTCGTAATACAAAAGACAGAAGGTCTGGGGGAGTTAAAATTCTATAGAAACTCACTCCTTCAGTATTCCATTTCCTTTCAGAGATTGCAACAAACATCTGGAAAGATTTGTAACATTGTGAGTATGACAAACCAATTCCACTTTGACAACACCCTGGATATCAAAGTTGACCTGACTCATGACTTCAGCGAAATGAGTAAAACCAGGCTTTCATTTCTCTAAAGTTAGTTTTGATATAAATAATCAGTATGACTGAATCCTCCAATGATGGAGCTTTTGAAAAGAGTAATGGCTCGAGGGCCCACCATCCTTCCATATTTGAGATCTAAAAATAAATACTTCGTGTTTCTCAGTTTTTGATGCTACAGGAGCACGATATGAGAAGAAATTGCAATATCTTCGATGTGACACTTTAATATATAATTTCAACACAGAACGTTTCATTACACTGAAACAATAATAAGCCATTTGTTTTTTCAACAAGACAATAAGACGCTTTGAAAAATAAATCAAGACCAACACAAGGTGGCCTGAAATGTGCAAGTTGAAATGGTTGTTTAAGTGCAAGGTGTTAAAATTGGCTGATTTGGTTTGTAAAGCCCGGAGGAGGATACAGACCTGTTTATTTAAGTGTGAGCATTGTATATTTATTTATTTATTGGTTTATTTGGTCGGGACAGTGCATGTTAATGAACACACATGGGTCTCATGCATGTAAACAAGCCACACCAGATTGTAGCCTTGGGCTAATTTCCATCCGCCGTCCCCCATGCGCACTCTCAAACACACTCACATTCATCCTGACCTATTGTACATGTTTTTAGTGGTAGGGTAAACCGGAGTATCCGGAGGAAACCTACAGACACAGGGAGAACATGCAAACTCCACACAGAAAGGCTCCGTCCAGGTGGGAATCAAACCAGGACCTTCTAGCTGTGAAGCACGAGCGCTAACAAAAAAGAACCGTTGCTAGACAGTAAGCACCGCTGTACTACAGATGGCACGGTAGTACAGCGGTGCTTACGGTCTTAGCAACGGTTCTTTTTGTTCTTATTCTATTATTCAGTCATTCACGGTAACATTTAGCTAAATCTGAATTTATGGCTGCGCAAGTAAACTTAAATTCAGATTATTTTGTGATAACAAACCAACGATTACAAAAATAGTATTGAAAAAAAGAAAAAAACACTTTGAAATGAGTTAAAGTCTTTCTTTCCCTTTTGAAAAGGTCTATAAGAGCACTTGAATATTTTGCACCAGAATGTATTTTTGACACAGTACAACAGATAGTGTCAGTCTGTTTTCTGTATAGCACATGAAATGTACTGAATCCACTCCAAATTGTGACCTTCATATTAAAATATGCATTGAATTGTGACTAAAGTGAATGGTTGCATCCCAAACAAACTGTCACTTTGCTTACACACGTAAAGTAAAGTATTTTGCCCTGTAACATTCATGTTTTTGCACATTTTTAAAAGTTACTGAGCTTTTTTGTTTTAGGAAATGGGAGCAAAAATGTGTACATTTCAGTCAGATGGAGGACCTCAATGATTTGTAGCTTCTCGCGACAATTAAGATTGTAATATTACGAATTTTGGTCAATATATTGTGGAGCCATTTTTGATACATGTTGCCCTCTGTAGTACAGTGACCTTTTCCCAGATCACAAAGGTCTTGCGTCTTAATTTTAAAACATAAATCTCAACTCTAATCACTATCACAATACTTGGCAGGAAAATGACAATTCGCTATCTCCCAAAATCCTTCAGCTCTTTGACTTGTTCAATGTCAATTCCCCAAAACAAAGTGTGCCCTGTTAGCCGTGAGAAAGGCCGTTCCCAGAGGCGTCCGTGTTGTTGTTGTGACAGTCAAAAAGGAGGAAACGAGTGATAAGACGGAGCAGCGGCTCCTTTTACCCCGGTCCGTGTGAATGTGATATGGCAGCAGTTTGACTAAATCACAGCCTGTGACACACCGCCCCAGTCTTATCAGCGCCTCTGTGTTTGAGCGCACTGATTGGTAGGGCACAAGGTGACCTCTCATGTTCAGAGGCGCAGCTGCACTGGACAAAGCAGTTCAAACTAAACGCCTGGCACGACCTTCTATTATAGGATGGCACAAGCTTGGCATCATTTATATTTGAAGCACATCCAGGAGCATTGACATCAGAGAGAAGAGCGAAATATGATTCTCTTTTTCTAAACGTGATATTTGGTTGTACATTTTGCAGAGGATCATGTACTTCCTAAATAAATGCGGGTGTCGCAACGTGTTAATTCCAACCATTCAAAGTGTAAAGTGGCATAGAAATCACAGAAATGCTGTTAGATATCCGAGCCTGTTCCTACAAATATGCACTTCTGTAGCCAAAGCTTCCAGGGCCTGTTTAAACTGTTTACCCCCATACAAATGAATGGTGACGCCAGTCCCTAAATTAAAGTATAGTCAGGTATTGCGGTTTCATGGGATTCATGTACATTTCTGTGGTTCCACTTTCATTAACATTATGATTTTTAGTGGCTATTGGACGTGTATCCAACCCCACAAAAAGCAGAAACTTAACTGAATAGGATTTAGGATTTAACTCAGAGGAAAGTTTTAAAGTATTATTTCAAAAGGTCTGTACATTCATTAATAATTTCTAACTAGGCTATGACCTCACCTAAAAGTGGTCGAGGGTTGACAACAGCTGAAAACATCTGGATCCTTCATGGTGTTTGATGGCTAATGCTAACGGCTATAGGAAAATACATTGAGAAGGCAGCGGAGCAAACTCTGAAGAATTTCTTGGACCGGTAGCCGACTTTATTTTCGGTATAGGTCGTGAATACAAATGTCAATGAAATGTTTGTTTTTAGATGTTTTTTCTTTTAAATTGTATTTTTATTTTATTATATTACTGTAGGACAATTTATATTTATTTTTGCCAATACACAAGAAGTTCAGCATCAGAGTGCTACATGAGAACAAGTATTATGTAGTATTGATACTTTTTTAAATGTCTAATGGCCGTGCAGCACCCTCTGTTCTACAAGCTCTTTGCAACAGGCCTCTGTTAGGGCTGGGTGATTTTTGAAAAAAATAAAATAAAATCATGATTTTTCCCATATTGATGGATCTCGATTTGCGATTTGATTACATTTTTTGAATTTTTTCATAATAAATTAAATACATCTTGCTGATTCATAAAATTAGATTTATCTGTTATTCAAACCTCAGCTCAAACAAAAACAAATGTTATCATCAAGTCTCATTTAACGCACAAAAGTCTTCCATTGTCTCACCCAAACTCCCAAACTAGGTATTGTTGTAGAGATTGCAATTTCGATTAAATTTTGATTAATTGCCCAGCCCTTAGTAGCCTCCGTTTATGGGTAAGTGTTTGGAGGCAGTTTTATCTTGCACTCTATTCTTTGCAAAGCACTTTTATGTTAAATAAAATTGCGCATTGAGTTGCCTTGTGTATGAAATGCGCGGTATAAATAAAATTACCTTGCCCTTGCCTTGCCTTAAATCTACATTTTGTTGTGTTTACTGTACTTTTCAATCTGAACACTTCAATAAAAGTGAGATGGCATTAGGCCTGCCACGATTATTTTTTTGAGGGCGCTATATCGTCTCAGAAAATAGCACGATAAACAATAATATTGAGTATAATGCAAGTACTGTAGGCAATAAAAAGAAAACTGTAAGCAACAATTAATATTGAACTTCCAGTGTTTCCCACAGGTTTGAAGGCAATGTGTGGCGGGGGGCGGGGGGGTGCGGTTGCGAGGCCTTTCGTGAATTTCACCAGCCGATGATCGCTGATAGTGACACGCGGTGTACACGAAGGGGAGGGGCTGTGTGTGTGGGGAGAGGGAGAGAGACGCGTGAGTGAGACGGAGGAATAGCTGCCGCATTTTAAACCCCCACTCACCGCAGTTAAATTCACCGCTGCGGCGGTTCTATACGATGCGTGTTTTAAAGAGCGTTTAAAAAAAAATAAAAATAAAAAATTATTTTTTTCTGTGGCGGTGCGCCACAGAATAGTCTATGTGTGGGAAACACTGACTTCTGACATTCAATATTAACACCTTATACCAAACAAAGTGCAAACTAGAAGGGTCAATATATTCTAGGACACTGTATCCATTTGTGCTTCTCAACCTTTCAACATAACTTACACTCTTCACCAGGTTCTGTGTTTGAACTAGGCCTGTCACAACCTTTTTTTTCTTCCAAATAGTCAATATACAGTATCATCTTTAAAAATATCCCAATAACAATAAAATTGATATTTCATCTGCATTATTCTGGTTAAATATTTCCTGACAAAACTCACTTCTGTGTTAAATTAAACCTGGTTAGAATAAAACGTATAGTAAATGTATGGATTCAGATAATACTGTATTACTGCAAAAGTAGAGTAGCCATGTGTTTTGTTTTTTCCTTTTCTTTTCAAATATAACCTCCTGTACACACGGCTGTCGGAGTGAAGCAGCTTTTTTGGGAAACTTGTTGACTCTTTGTCAAACCGGTGCAGCATTTCTCTGGCTTTTGAACAGTAACATGTAGACCTAATGTTCTCAGGACTATCACACTTGTATTTGGATAGTGGCTAAAGCGGTCGGGTTCCTCTCGCTAACAGTAGCGCTGATTAGCTTTGATACTCTGACTGGGCGGTGGTTTCGTTTCGTTCTCAGTTGGACAAACCTGCAGCATTAAAGGGGCTGTGTGGAGTTTGGCAGTTTTGTACTCGCAATTGCCCCCTCAGGCCAAACGCGTAACTGCAGCCTCCATGATAAGCTCGTGCATGAGGCGCTCAGGCTTTACGAGCACCAGAAATAACAGTCCCGTCCTGGTCAATTTACAGATTTGCAGGCGTGACTTAAACTGAGGTAAGAAACGTTACTGTTTTGTAAGATATTTAGACCAAATCAATTTGAGTGAATATTTTCCAAGATGCGATACTTGGGCAAATGCAGCAAAGTGAATCGAGGGAAGAAGCCAAATAATACAGATAAACGAATGAATGACGTTTGAAGGAAAAAAAAAATACTTGTATACTTTGTATGCATAAATGCAGGCCTAATTGAAATAATAAAATATTTTCACTGGTAGAAATGCTACTAGGAAAAGCCAAAATCGTCTCTTCCTGGGCCCAAAGTTAGCATAGCTAATTCGTAAACTATATTGTAAACGGCACATGTCCACTTTTTGTAGTCGTTTCACTACTTATAAATCCGTGAACAGTCATGCTTATTTTGCGGCCAAGAAAAGCTAACATTAGCAACATTATTTTTGCCATCGTAAATACAGCACCATTACCACTGTTACTACTCAAATGTTTTGTAGGTACAGCACAATTACTGTTATTACTGACACTATAGTCTGCTACTAATACTACACAACTTCTCTGTAGGTATAAAACTATTAGATCGACTATTTTGGCAACTTCCAAATATGATTATTTTATGGCTTGTTTCAGTGAAGTTTGTACAACATGCACGGACAGTCGGACACCGTTGTTTTGAAAGCATCTACAACACTTTTCCCCCACGTATTTAGTAATAATTTCTAATAAGCTGCGGGTCTGTTGAGAGACTCTCTCAACATTTTGTTTACACCCCGCCTCTCTCCAGAAGCAGCGCTGATCTATAAATGATCTGGATACATGCGGGGAAACGGCTGGTGTGCTCAATGCTGTCTTTATGCACAGGGAGACGGGTTGGATGGACGCTCCGCTCACTCAGCGCTGTGATAGCGTTCATGTTTCTGTATTTATTTTAAGCACACGTGCATTTATCGTGCATTTATTGAGACTAAAAATGTTATCTTCCTTCATGTTACTTATCGAGCGATAAGTCGATATAGTAATTATCGTGGCAGGCCTAGATGGCATTTGGTTTTTACCTTAAAATGTTCTATAAAAAAAACAGACATTCAATCACACTACTTAATGCATTGCCAAACGTATCGTATCGGCCTCTAAGTATTGTGACACATATCCCAAAAAACTCGCATCATCTCAGCCCTATTAAGAAAAAAGAAATATGAAATGGTAAGCTTGCATTTGTAAATAATAAATTCAGAAGGAAACAGCATGTTGGAATTGTACTCTGTAGGAAACCATCAGACTGTTTCAGGACATCCCTGAACATTTGGTTCTTTGGAATTAAGGGATGCGACAATGGAACGCATGTATTTTGAAGTCAAGCTGGTCTGTAATCCTTTTCCTTCGCTGTAATTGCAACCCATTACGATGGAGACTCGTGTACAGCATCTATGAAAAATGGGAGATTCACGCTTGATTAGGGCTGCAAACCGATGTATAAACCACAAATTGTCATGGACCCAACAATACTTCAATAATTGCGATTTGGTATTTGCAACCGGTCAAACAACAAAACTAATCTTTCTCACCCTATTGTTAGACCTCCACCAACATGTTTCAAAAATATTCTCGTATGAGTAAAATATGCTAAAAATAATGGCAGTTTTGGACTCCCACAGTCAATATTTATTCATGTGGAGACTGTGCACACGCTTGATGAGTGTGTCTGTTTGGATAGGCTTCCCCAATTGTACTTAAGCTAAGGCACCCAGCAGTCGCCTGTAATTAAAAACCCAGTCACAAAAGCCAGAGGGAGATAGGGATCTGCATGAGGGGGTATAATGTTATTTCATGCTAATGCAGTGTTATCTACGCTGATACAAAGAGAAGGCTTAATGAGTAACTTTAAAGGTCCCAGGTCATGCACTACTCAAGCTTTATGGAGAACTTTTGGACAGTTGAGGCTTGATATTTTCACATTTTACAGCAGAAAATAGTACTCTTGAAAATTGGGAAACAAACAATGTAATTTCTGTGAATACAAACGGCTGGGGTGGCCAGCAGAGGGCGCAAGGTCTGAAATGGAGCAGTTTGAACGAGGTAAAAAAAAAAAGAACGGTGGAGAGTGTTGAAGTGGCAACACTTCGGCCCTGTCCCAATTCAAACCCTAGCCCTAGATTTGAGCCCTTCCCCTAGATTGTGCGCGTTCCCGCGGAGGGGTAGGGTGTCCCAATACTTTAGGGAGCAAGAGGAAGTGGCTATCTCCCCTTGAAAAGGCCCCTCCGCAGCAAGTCAGCTCAGGAACAGACTTGCGGCCAAGGGAGTATAAAGATGGCGGCTACCGGTGGAAGCGACAACTACAAATGTAAGAATATATACGCAAATAAGCCTGTCAAAATTCTGAAATGTGTTGGAATATTATGTTAGTTAGATGTATATGCAATGGACTTTTAAGTTATAATTTGAAAGTCGCTATTTGACGACATTCGTAAAATGTGATTCGCGAGAGTCTGCCCGTCAATATACACTGACGGCCGGGTGTGTGCCCCGGTGTACATGTGGATGTTTTCGTGCTGATCCAGGTTCTCAATCTACTGACTCTGATTCAAGCTTTCAGTAAACAAAATGGTCTCAAGCTGAACCCTTTCTCCTGTGAGGACTGTTGCTTGTTTACGTTCTACTTATGTGACACAGATGATTATTGATTGACCTGTCGAAAACAGTAATGCATCATGTTTAATCGTTTAACAATAGACTGGATGCAAACTATACAATCTGAATGTGTCGTCTTGTTTTTAGACACAATGGTAGTTGGCAGCTAAGTTGAGCAGTGCCAAAATTAAAACAAAACAACATAACTGACCATCACAAACATACAGCGAAAGCGTCTGCTGTTTCGTATTGTAGCGTAGTGTTGCTGTGTTCCGCTCGCTTTGTGCTAGTCACATATGTGAGAGAGATATTCTGGTTTTAATGTTGGTTTTTGTTCTACTACTACTGTTATTACTGTCCTTAGCGTTAGTGTTGTTACTTGTATTGGTTATATAGAGGCACGAGACGTCACCATTTACTGTT
Organism: Neogobius melanostomus; assembly: GCA_007210695.1. Classification (NCBI taxonomy): domain Eukaryota; kingdom Metazoa; phylum Chordata; class Actinopteri; order Gobiiformes; family Gobiidae; genus Neogobius; species Neogobius melanostomus. The sequence goes on along the minus strand of VHKM01000234.1, from coordinate 4,433,681 downwards.
GACTGTTTTAAGTTATATATATATAATGTTTTATGGCGGACTGTTTTACCTAATAAACGGCGCTCTCGACTTCGGGCGGAGAAGTGCATTTATATCTCTCTCATGTGACTTCATTACTCTCTAAACGTCACAGTATATTTCCTCTCCATTGATTTATCAAACGTAGATAAATCAACATGGCACACACAATGGGCAGGAGCTACGCCGGAACCGGCATTTTCACACGTGAATGAAAATAGTATTTCTTGTTATGGTAGTTTATGTGTATAAACAACTGTGTATTACCGCTATCTACTAGACTGGGGTGAAATCAGACACGTCGATGTTGCGCGTGACGCAAGGAACACGTTCTCTGCGCCAATTTGCATACTAGTGTTGTCCCATTTCTTAGGGGAAATTCTTCACTTGCACTTCCCTCATGGAGGGGACTCTACTGTGGAGGGAACTCATAGCGAGTGTTCTCAGAGCAAGTGAGAGGAATGGGACTGGGCCTTCTTCTCTCAAGACACAAATGCGCACTTCCTGGATTAACACCTAATGACATCACAATGGATGACTGAGTATTTTCAGGCCCGGAAAACAAGAGGGAACAAATAGGTAGAATTAGTACACACACAAAAACAGCACAACTTGGGGGAATATTTTAGAGAAAGGAATGGAATAATTTCTCCTTTAAAGTGCTAAAAATGCTTACCGGGTTTCCCTTTAATTGACCTTTAATGATGGTGTTTATTATTTTACTTCCTGATTGGACATACAAATGGTATCTTGGGAAACCCAAAAACGGTCACATGCGATGCTTGAGTGAGGTGAGAGTGAAAAGAACAACTCTTTCACCGGCTTCTCCACAACTACCTCAACAAATGTTGAATTATGGAAGTGTTTTCTACCAAATAAAGATACAAAGGCATGGAGAGGAGCAAAGCGGTTCAACAGATTATCTGCTGTGTCAAAACATTCATTAAGGACCCAAATTTGATTTAACTTCATTTTGTGTGTGATAAATATGCTTATAGTCTGCCAGAAAACGTGTAAAAAGAGTGAAAAACATATTTTTCCATAATAACCTTCCTCCTCACTAGGATTAAACAGACACTATCCCATTAAGAAAAGTCATAAATACGTAAAAACTTGTAAATTCACTTCCTGGTAGTGTAGCAGAACATTGTATTACTCACCATTTGCCGTGTGGGTCAGCAGGAACGAGGCGCAGACAAAAGCCACGCACAGCGACAGGCGGGCCATCCCGGGACAGAACAAGGAGTGTCGGGAGCAGGGGCTTCAGATAAGAGGACGGTGGGGATAAGGGTGAAGCAGCACAAAGTATATCGGGGAGGTCAGACGGAGAGAGTGAGCGGCAGCTCCTCTCTGGAGATGGGACAAGGGCAGGACGGGTTAGCACGATATCTGCCCCTCCTTTGTCTCACACACTCGGAGGCTCCAATGCCCTGAGGAAGAACACAGGAAGACATGTTGAGAAACATACAAAAAATATTTCATATTTCACAGTTTAGCGCTGGGCTGCTCAGCTGGTTTGCACTGCTTGCAAGCTCCTTTTCAGACCTCAATACAAGAAGCTACCTTGTAAGACCTCAAGATCAACCTAGCAGAGAGAGGGTCCGCTATGCCACAGAAGCAATATTTCTATGCATTTATAATTTCTAAAGACTTGCAAACATTAGATAAGGCAGAGGAATCAAGTAAAAGAGGTGAGGAGAGATGTGGTTTACGATTGTCCATAGCCGTTTATTGGGCTGAATGTCCATCATGCGTCTGCACGTAGCCAAAGCCAATCGTATCATTGTATCAGATTACATGTGACGTACCCGCTGTAAACCTTCGAGCTAAACTATTAAGAACACGGTCTAAAGCTTGATCGAAAGATGGCGTCGCGTCTGCTGCTGTCATGTTGGATCCGTAAATAAACTTTGTTATTTTATTTTATCCGTAAACAAACTACAAGCTTCCATATGTCGAATAGCGCGTCATCGTCTCACTGTCCCTCCTCGTTCTGTGATTGGTTCCCAAATCCATGCGAAGATTTCGGCCATGGTCCCAAGACTGCTGTGAAGTTCATTTAATGTGTTTTGGACCATAATTTTTAGTATTTTTGATGAATTCATGGAATAAAAGATCAAGCAGTATACATATTTTCAAAGGAATTTAGATTTATTGCTCGCTGGAAACAAATTTAGTGTGTTTCAATGACATTTAAGCCTTCATTTTGGCACCATTTATTTAATTAATTACTTTAGCAGATATCAAAGTAAGGCTGAGCGTTTTACCGAACAGTTTAGTTCGTGTCTGATGATCGATGGATCCAAAAGAAGGAAACATGCTAACAGATTAGCAAAACTTGAGGTAAAGTCCTTAAAGTTGTGATACTGTAATATTTCTGCTCTTTTGTAGTAGTTGTAAAGGTGACTCTCTTTGAGTAACACATTAACCAAAAACTTTTGGGCATTTCTGATGGTCAAAATCGGCAATCGTAGCTACAACTAACATTTAAGGGAGGTATGGACAAACTTTTACTGTAGATGCAAGGGCCACATTCTTTTGTCTTTTAACTTGCCACAAGGACCGGACCAAATGCGTTTTGGGGTGTTTCAAATAAGAATGAATCTCAAATAGACGATAATCGCCTGAATAAACAAAGCAACAAATAGCTGCAGTGATGCATTATCTTTATGTCAATTTAGATCTTCCAAAGTAACTACTGACAGTGTCATGACGCCTGCATGTCAGAGTGGCTTGCTACTTGACACCGAGCATGTAAACGTAATGCCTGTAAGATGAAGTTGGGTGTGGGCGCTCCGTGACCCTGTGACCCATGTCGGCACAGCGCTGGGCCGCCACGGTCCATCTAACCTCCGGATTATTTGTCCGGGGATGTTCGGCAATTACCGGCACTGAGCCTCCGCGCAGCACTAATAAAGGCATGCCTCAATTAGTGGGCGCCGAGCAGGGGTCCGGCGGGCGGGGAGTGGAGGGGGCAGAATGAGTGCCCATGCCTGGCCGCTGTCTGTCACTTTTCATTTGGCCCCGGGGGACAAAGGGACCGACCTGTAACCCACTTTTCACACATCTCGGACTGAGGAGGCACACACGAAAAGGCTGCACCGCCACCGACCGCGGCTGATGAGAGGGGCCATCATTACTGAGGACAGGCGGGGACAAAACGCTGAACATTGTGCCAGCTCTTGAAAACAGAGCTGCAGAATACCAGGAGAAAATCAGGTTTCCCTGTAAGGACGACTGCACTTTTGACTTGGAATCTTCAGATACAATGGTACAATGTGTAAAAGCTATATATGAAAAGATTTTAAAACTTTGCATACACCATAAACCGCAAGACAATTATAAGCAAACAAAAGCACAACATCACTTTCCCAATGACAAAATCACGTCTATAGGAGCGATATTCACACCTTTAATGAATCAAAGTAGACAGGTTCAGATAGCAACGCTGCATGAAACGCTTATGGCGCTTCATTCAAGCCACAAGATTGTATTACATCTGCAAACAACGTAAAAGTTTGTTTGTGCTTCTGTGCTCCATTCAGACACTGCTGGAGGAAAAGGTTGTCGAGCTCTGGACAAGGATAAGGACTGAATATGCTGGATTACTTAAAGCCGCATAGGATGACCAGATGTCCCAGTTTACCCGGGACAGTCCCAGTTTTGAGCCCTTTGTCCCATGTCCCAGTGGATTTCTCCAAAACCATCGATTTGTCCCAGTTTTACACAAGGTTTGTCCCAGGTAGGGATGTAAAAATTCACTCAAGCCCCGATTCGATTCGATTTCACGTTCCCGATTTAGATTTTTTTTAAACTTTTTTTTAAGAAAAGGAATATGACTAATTCATACCAATGTTTTTTTTGAAGACATGAAAATTAACTATAATCATTTTGACATGTGTGCTTGTAAATATTTTCAGCATAAATAAGATGTGTAGCAAAGCAAACATTTTGAGACTTATATTTATTTTACCAAACTGTTTTTTGTTTGTTTTTGCAGTTTGAACATAATATTATCATTTAGAACTAATTTTACAGTGCAGTTTTTGTCTTGCAAACCTCAACCCTCACAGCCTCCCGGTGCAGCCTTTGTAATCATGAGGAGGATAAAGACATGACAGCTCCTGTAGGTATTGGATTATTTGACAAGCGGACATTTGATGAGGATTTCAGCAGAATCAGAGTAGGTTGGTCAGATGTTTGTCAGTTTACGATCTTTGTTAAACTTCTGTCATAATGCTAAACTCTGCGTTAGCCGCTAACGCTAATCTCATAGCCGCTAACTTTAGCTGCGCCTGCTGCTTCAATGCCTACACCTGTATGTGTTTACATGGTGTGGCGTGTGTTGGGAGGGGGGGGGGGGGACACGGGGGAGGCATGGAGCACGTCTTGAGTAAAAGTTAGCTCGCTGTTTCTAACAATGCAATGTGATAATAAAGCTATTCCGGTCGTGCAAAATGGAGTAGCTGTGGGTGGCTTTAACATCGATTCTTTTATTTTTTACATCGATTCACATCTTATGCATATTAAAATCGATTTTCGATGAATCGTTACATGACTAGTGTCCCGTTTTTTTCACCAGTACCATGCTAAAGCAGCTTTTTTTCTAACTTCTATAGCGCTTTTCTACCTTCATCAGGCCCAAAGTGCTTTACAGCAAGGAACTTGAAACTTACAGAGTTACTTGTAACGTAATGATTTCTGGCCACGTGTGCGTCAAACATAAAGTGCAATTATTGACTGAACCAATTAAACAGCTAAAGGTTTATCACCTCAATGCTAATTGGAACATTTAACTGAGATTAGACTTTCAGGACGTTTTGACCATTCAACGGGGGTGCAAAAAGTCACAATTTGGCTATTCCCAAAGACTCCCATTGTGTCCCGGTTTTCAACGTGGAAAACATGGTCACCATAGGTTCTATGTCGCTACATCACAAGAGCAAGTTATCAGTCGTAAAATTGAGAACGAAATGTTTAGCAAAAAATGAAATGTCAACGCAGTACCGTCTTTAAACAAACCACAACTCACGGCATGTTTTTCATGACAGGAAAAAAAAGAACTTAACCAGCCAAACGACCCACAGTAAGATCGCTCACACAAAGCCACAATCACGGAGATAAGAGAGAACTCTGCAGGACGCGCCTGGGCACGCTCAGGAAGGCCCATCTGTCAGGAGCACCCCCCCCCCCTCCCCCGAGACAGGAAACGAACGGCTTCCCACTTTTTCTGCCGACACGCATACACGCGGTCCCGGCCAAATCGCGCCACACATGCGCTTCCCTCCGCAAACACACTTCTAACACCCGGACTGACACGCCGGAGACGGCCTTATCACGTCCGGGAGCCGGGAGTGGGGCGCTAAAGCCTGGGAACAGCGCGGCTCAAAGATTTACTGTGGGAATCCAATCTTTGACATTTGTATATGTACTTTAATGACACTTGAACGATACTTTTTCTGATACCGAAGCTAAAGTATTCGTCATCTAGAACCAGAAAACCGAATAATGTGTGGAAAATCGAGTTCATCTCCGATGTCAAGAAATATGGGGGGAAATGGGGAGAGATTGTGGCAAAATTAAGAAAAAATTGTGTAAAAAATAAAAATAAAAAAAAGATCTTAAGATATAAATTTTTTTTTTCCATACTGTAATTTTCCCCATAACGGTAGTACCTAAACTTTTTTTCCGATACCATACTGGTATCTTTTAACGGTACCCAGCTCTAATTATTTGAGATAAGTAATCAGAGAGAGGCTATGTTTTGAAGTGAAATCATCCAATCTTTTACCCATAAAACAATGCGTGTAAATAAAACATTGTGCCAAAAACTGCTCGGACTGGACCCTTTTTTTACCAGGATATAGTAGGTATTAATAAGAGGGAGTTCAGCTTCCTGACAGAAATGATATATCGTCACATCCTAAACAGCAGCTATGACTTACTAAACACACAAACCGGGATCCTTTCAAAAAGAGCACATTCATCACCAGTTGAAATATTTGAAAATCTTTACCGCGGTGTAACTTTCACTCCCCTCCTCCTGTGCGGGTTCGTGCATCAACTTGTCGGCCATTCTTCAGTCGGCAGCCTCGCAGACAACCAGTCATTCTTCCAGCTGGAGCGCAGGGAAACGCGGCGTGCCAAATTTTTGAAGGCTAAAACGCTAGACTGCCTATCGGGTTACCAGTCCAATTAAACTACAGGGGGAATGAGCCGCTCCACAGAATTACAATGCCGCCGTTTAATCAGATTCAGGACTTATTTGTAGTCAAAGACGGGGGGAACAAAAAAACCGGAGTGGTAATATCTCAAGAATGCTCTCATTTCTTTGGGTGCTTCTTTCATAACATGCTAGCGTTATTAGCAACAGCTGTTTCTGCTTTAGATAGCACTGGAATTTGAACAGCAGCAGCAGAGAGACTTTCAACCAGGGGCAGTGGGGAGAAGCACAAAAAAACTTTCTGATACGGATTAGATTTGTAACATTTTTATATCAGAATCACATTCACATCTTCAACGTCGATGTAAAGAAAAGACGGTAAGGAGGTCACGATTTTCGTAGCGGGAACGACATGTTATAAAACCGGTGAAAAACAAGCTGACGGCATGCTTGCAAGTCGGCAGCACGGTGATGAACACGCTTTGAGCGCAGAACAGGTCAGATGATTGATTATGGGGTTTGAAATCCTGAAGGACAGCTTTGTGTTTCATCTATGACACAGGAAAAATCCAGGAACTACAGATCGGAGCGCTTCAGCGGTAGAAGAAGAAACGACCAAAGTGAATAGGATTACTCTAAACTGTATGGAGTGAAATGCTACGCCAGGTATGTTTTGTTGAGGGAATATTAGAACACCCCCTTCCTGGAACCTCCACCTTAACGTGGTGGAGGGGTTTGAGCGCCTGAATGATCCTGGAGCTCTGTTGTCGGGGGCTTCGTGCCCCTGGTAGGGTCTCCCATGGCAAACAGGTCCTAGGTGACGGGTCAGACAAAGAGCGGTTCAGAAGCCCCTTATGAGAGACCAACAGGCCAGTTAGAACCATGAGGCCGTCTTCTGTGGACCCACCACCTGCAGGAGGAGCCATAGGCTGGTGCAATGTGATATTGGGCAGTCCAACAGTTGCCCCCACAACCCGGCAACGGACAAGTGGGAAAAAATGGATGCATGGATGGATGGAATATTAGAACAGCTCAAAAAAAGTAGATTTTTCCATCCATCTTTCAACATTATTGAGAAGATCAAAATGTTACTTGCTAGACTAGTACAAGAATTTCATGCCAGGGCTGCACAAAGAATCCCAATACCAATAGATGCCATTAGCACGTCGCATATTTAGTAATTATTTAGGTAATATAAAAATCATAATAATCATTTATTCTTTGTGTTCATATTTCGGTCTTCTCTCAAATATTAAAGTCATAGTCTGTACGTTTCATGCTTTATAGATGTATAACATTGTTATTATTGATCGCCAGGATCTGTAATATGACGCAACGCAAGTAATATTAAATAATTCTATTTAAGTATACAAGTCCCTCCTTTTGCTGATCTCAAACTAATCAGAATCCATGACTTTGACCAATGAGAAGAGCTTTTCCTGTGAACCGGTCTGTCAGGTCCAATCAGGAGGATTCATTTTGTAAACTAGGAGTGGCTTTCAGGTCCAGTCAAGAGGGCCTTGATTGTTTACTTTTGAAAATGTCTCTCCTCATTATGAAATCTTACAGACTTTAATCACTTTAATGGTACCGGACGAGGCTCCAAAGTTGCAATATTTGTTTTCAACATTGGATAACATTGGGATATTCTAAGTTAAGAGGCTAAACAAAAAACGAAATTTTTGGAAGAAGATTTAGCAAAACCCAGATGGTATTGGCAAATAATGAGGAAGGAAGACGGAAGACCTCACGATTTTGCGATATATTTTGGCGTTATGCGATATGATATATTGCGTCAACTAATATTGCGCTAATCATTAGTTTATTTGAGCAGCAAACACTCTGCTCAAAATATTGCCGATATCAATATTTTCCAAAACTGTGCAGCCTCTGGCCTTGTACATTTGAACGGAGATGTTGTTGCCAAAGATGAGATACATTTTTGACCCCACTTTGCCAGTTCTTTTCTTGTAACTTTTTTTTTTCTTTTTTAAAATCAAGAATCCGACTGGAAAGGTTTCAAATCTCAGGTTAGCGTCCCCTTCCTTGGCCTTGGTTACCCGTGACATCAGACCCTCACAGGGAGAAACATTCACCAGTGTCGTTTATGAAAAGAGCTTTTGTCCGCCTTCCCACCTGTACAGAATAAACCAGCCTTATAGGGAACCACTGAGCCATAGCTAGCCACCCCGGGGGGAAAGAATTTGAGGTCACGCAGGCTCGGGGGATGCTGGGAAATTCGGCGAGAGAGATCGAAACCCTAGCGCCAGGTGAAAAAAAAAAAAAACAGGTAGAGGACGGGGCTGTATAAAGGCTTTAATGGACGCTGTCTGCTGCTGCTGGGTATAATAACTTTTCATTTGGCTGCAGAGGTAGCCGGCTATAAAAATCCATTATGGAAAAGTGATATTTTGCTGCCATGGCTCGGAGCTGCAGCAGATGGCGGGGCTGAACAAGTGGTGCAAACTTTGGTTGGAGCGATAATCGTGAAATAACCCGAGGCGGCCTGGGCCTTGGGAAGGATTTTATAAAAGGTATTACGCAGGTATTTGTAATAATGTCAAACACATCACATTCACTGCCTTACACTTTGTTGGTTAGAAAATGTAGAATTAATCGAGAAGAGCCAAATCAAGAAATTCAGTGGATTCACTTCCTGGTTATTCAAGCAACACCGGCGTCCCGTGTTTTTTTTTTTTTTAAGGCTGCATGATATTGAAGTAACTTACAGTGATACAGTGGGGCAATATTGCGATAACAATATTATATTTTTACCAAACCGTTTCTACACAAATCACACGTTTTTCAGCGAGCAGAAGACATAAAAAGTGCTAGACAAAAAGCTAGACAAAAAGCCACTGAGATACCATCACTGTCTGATCCTTGGAAAATACAGCATGTTTAACTTTGATAATTTAATTGTGTACGCAAATGTGCGATTAGTTTTTAAAATTTGGAATAATACTGCACCTCCACCACTGAAATCATTTGTTCAGCTCTGTTCTGAGCAGATGACTAGGAGCTCCAGGTCAACAAGTCGCAATGACTGTAGACTGCCTTTGCGCAGACATCCTTCTCATTCAAAGGCATCAAAGAATGGAACAAACTCCCAGAGTCTGAAACTTTCCTTAGACCTGAAAGATTTCTCTCGTAATACAAAAAAAAGTGCTGTTGGAAAACCAGTCATCTCAGCACCGATAACTGTAAATGGAAATATGACCTTTAGTGATGTTTTATGTAGTAATTTTAGCATTATTCTATGTGGACTGATGGCAGTAACGGGTGAATGAATGAATGAATATTTGTATTTGAGTGGTTAAATATATTCTATATTGTACATTTTGTAACTCACCTGCTCAGGGACTACAGATGGAAACTAGCTCAAGCTAAATCTGGTGCAGAGCATCTTTAATTAATGTGTTTGCACATTGTCCCTGTTGAAATAAATGAAAAAAAAAAAAAAAAAAAAAAAAAAAAAAGACCCCACAAAATCAGGTTAAAATCACAGGTAAAATTGGGTAAAATTTAACTAATTTGGGAAATGTTTAACTAAAGCTGAACTTTTACACTGTTTTACACTGTACACTTTCTGTTCATTGTTTGCTTTTGCCGGATTTTTCAAAAAATGTGTCAGTCAGATGAAGACTTTAGTGATGTTGTGATATATTGGGGCTTTTTGCAATACGGATATTGCATCACCTAATATCACGATATGATATTTTTGGCAATATATTATGCAGCTGTAGTGTTTTTACTCCATGATGAAAAGATTAAGCTTAGCAAGAGATCAAGAGGTGAGGAAATTATCTCTTGGATACGTAGGACCTCAGGAGGAGCTGCCGCAGCACTGCTGAGAAAAGCCTCCGAGAAGATTCCAAGATTACTCAAAGATGTGCAAGCGGATCAAAGGAACATCATCTTAACATGGTAAAAATCTATAAGAAGTCGATTTTGCATAATACCCCCTTTAAACAAAAATCCGTCCTTTCATAAAATTGTGCAAGAGTTGAAAAATAAGCTAAATTAAATTTGGAAAATGACAAAAAACAAACTTGTACATTTACATTTTAAAAGTCCCATATGTTTCTTTGCAAACGAAAATGGGCCAATGACATACCTTATTTGCAAAAAGTGCAGAGCTATGCCCTTACTCTCACTCAGTTGTTCAGTAGTAAATTCCATTAACTGGCCCTGAGGCAGAAACACAGCCCATGCCAGTCTGAGTGCACATTTTCAGCCTTAACATAATAAACATAATCACTGGAGTAAATAGAACTGTCTGAAGAGTTCCTAAACCAAATGTGGATCAAATAATATGATCAAAACTAGAGTCCGATACTACTCAGAGTCCCAGCCCCAGGCCACGGCGTGAATTACGCAGCTCGATATGGCCAATGTTCTGCTTCCACTCTAAAGACTAAATGAAGGCAACGAAAAGGTTAACAAAAACCTGATCTGCTCTGATTCTTGGAGGTTTTCACGTCAGCAGACAGAGCCCCTACAGCCTGTTTTTTTTTTTTTAAGCGACACAGTTTGCCACACCTAAACCTTCCGTTGCAAAAAGACTGAGAAGATGGCTCTGATTACGGGGTTTAAATTCATTAATAATCCAAGTCTTTTCAAATGGGGAGAGCGAGCGAGCCGGCGGAGGCCCACACATCAATAATCATCCCTAATGCGTCTCCACTTCCTGCGCTGGGCCAACTGCGGCAGACTAAATAAATGACTGTGGGCCCTGATTGGACGAGGGCCGCGGCCGACAGCTCCTGAGCTCCACAAATAAATGCAGTAATGAGGGAGATTGGAATCAGCAGTTTGGGGGTTTGTGACGGCAGTGGACCGGGTCTGGAGCTGCACAGCTGTCCACAATACTGGCATTTGTGTTTGAACAAGGGCTGGGCGATACTGACCAAAATCAATATCTCAATATTAGTGGGGACTTACTCGGTGATGAAGCGATAATTGCATACGATCACAAATATGCAAAAAATGTGCTGCAAACACCTTCATATACATTGCTTTGTCGCTCAAAAAGATCAATTGTCCTGAGCAGACTAGGGCAGAAAAAAAAACACTTTACACATTTTATCCCTATTTTCCCCATTTAAAAAAAATCTTTAAAAAAACATTTTAACCCCCCCCCCCTTTTTTTCCCCTTCCTTTTACCATTTTTATCCTCATTTTCTACTTTTCCTGCCATTTCCCCGCCCCTCAGTGGAAATAAACACGATATTGTATAATTTCGATATTATCTATTATAGACGACATATTGCCCTCCTCTAGTTTGAACTATTTATTCTTATTGAACACAGTAGATTAGTGTTCACGTTATTACAATAATCAACTAACCTAAACTCGGAGTGAGAGGATTCATGTTTAATATGTTAAAACTAGTAACTTATATGTCCAAAGTTCAGTTCTATTTTTCTCCATTTTACCCTTGTGTTGGTCTCGAATTTGTATTATTCAAGTCCTGTTTTGACACACACACATCTTGCGCAACCGCAGTGGATATCCATCTGCAGTCTCCGTCAGATACCATGGCTTTGGAGAATTAGCAGAACACGCAGAAACAGAGCTTTGAGACTTGATCATTACAGGTGAATTTCTAAAACATGCTCCTCTCTCCTCTTTCCTTCCTCACATTTGTCCCTCCCCCACTTCTCCTTCACCATTTCTTCCCTCTCTCCGCTCTCCCTCCATCTTGGCCCCGCCGGCCGTCCCCTCCCGGGGGCCCCTCCTTGCAGGCGGGCCTCTGGGTGCTGCAGCAGCCTCCCCGTTGGTGTCGGCGCCCTGCCCGACATGCCTTTCAGGGCCTGGGAGACTGCAGGCCAGACTTTCTGGCTCCACTGCCATTGTTTGCTTGGCTGCTTTGCGCCTCATCCCCAGCAATGGATTAGCATAAGAATACCCCGAAAAAGTGGAGGCACGGTGGGCAGCGGGGAAGGCTCCCCATCCAGCATCTTCACACTCCGCTCTTCTGAAGCATCACTTTTTAATCCCCTTTAACAAGCAGAGTTCAACTGACTGCTAGTGTCGAAGTTAAAAACCCAAACCAAGAGGCAAGCAGTAGATCGGTCTTCTAGACTGCCCGCATCCTCCACCAATCTGTGAAACTCTTGAAACTCAAACCCGAGATGCAGCAGTAACTGGTCTAGAGCCAGATTTATTGATGACAGTAACCAGAAGTTCAAACAGGCAGTTCAGAGGCAGCCAGTCAGCGAGGCATTGTAACGTACATTCATCATCTCCCATGTCCTCTTCATGAAGTCCACAGATCGTTTTTATATGACGTTCACAAGGAACATGCAATACATGACGTCTTGGTGAGATAGTCTGTCCTTGGCACATATTCTAATCGCATAAGAAAGCTACAAAGCGTTATACATCTATGTCATCTTATCCCAGTATCAGTTCATGACGTATGGCCTGATTTTCTTTAGCTTACAAGAGAACAAAGTTATAATAATATAACATGAGTAAAACAAATGAAAGTGAGTCTCCAATTTACATTCTAGGAACCGAACTAAACAGCAAACCCATGAAGTAACAGTCCTCAGGTTCCCCACTGATCACTGAAGACAAGTCACTAAACACACACCAATTAGTGGTTCTCAACTGGTGGGTCGGGTGTGGTTTGATTTTTTTCCCTGAGTCTGATAGTTATGTGTTTTTTGCTGTAAACGTGTTTCTCGAGGCCTTGTTGGTTTTTGGTAACAAATCGTTTGATGGTCCCGTGTCCCGTCCCAATATTTTGTAAATTTTCAAGAGTGCTGCGTCCCTCTGACTTTTCCTTCCCGTTTTGTGTGAGTAGGCCTGCCACGATAATTACTATATCGACTAATCGCTCGATAAGTTAAATGAAGGACGATAATATTTTTAGGCTCGATAAATGCACGTGGTGCGTGTGCTTAAAATAAATACAGAAACATGAACGCTATCACAGCGCTGAGTGAGCGGAGCGTCCATCCAACCCGTCTCCCTGTGCTTAAAGACAGCATTGAGCACATCAGCCGTATCCCAGCATGTATCCAGATCTTTTATAGATCAGCGCTGCTTTTGGAGAGAGGCGGGGTGTAAACAAAGCGCTGTGCTACGGAGCTTTGCTGATTCTGACACTTTCTGTGAACTTTATTGCGGAGCAAGAGGGACTCGTGTGAAAACACTTGGTTCCAGCCAAAAGAAGCATCACAGAGAGAATAACAATATTAATGTGACTGCAGGTTTGTCCAACTGAGAACGAAACTAAACCCCCGCCCAGTCAGTGTATCAAAGCTAATCAGCGCTACTGTTAGCGAGAGGAACCCGACCGCTTTAGCCACTATCCAAATAGAAGCGCGATAGTCCTGAGAACATTACTCAGTGCTTAGGTCTACATGTTACTGTTCAAAAGTCAGAGAAATGCTGCAGCGGTTTGACAAAGAGTCAACAAGTTTCCCAAAAAAGCTGCTTCACTCCGACAGCCGTGTGTACAGGAGGTTATATTTGAAAAGAAAAGGAAAAAGAACAAAACATATGGCTACTCTACTTTAGCAGTGATACAGTATTATTTGAACCCATACATTTACTATACGTTTTATTCTAACCAGATTTTATTTAACACAGGAGTGAGTTTTTGTCAGGAAATATTTAACCAGAATAATGCAGATGAAATATCAATTTTATTGTTATTGGGATATTTTTAAACATGATACTGTATATTGATCATTTGAAAAAAATTAATAAAATGTAGTTCAAACACAGAACCTGGTGAGAGTGTAAGTTATGTTAAAAGTTTAGAAGCACAGATGGATACAGTGTCCTAGAATATATCGACCCTTCTAGTTATCACTTTGTTTGGTATAAGGTGTTAATATTGAATGTCAGAAGTTCAATACCTTTCAATTAAAATAGTTGCTTACAGTTTTCTTTTTATTGCCTACAGTATTTAGTCTGGCTAACGCCAGACTAAAATCACAAGTGATATTTAGTCTGGGGACCACCAATTCATTTTCTCGTAGGAGAGGTGTGGTTTACGATTGTTCATAGCCGTTTATTGGGCGCTACGAATGTCTCTCATGCGTCTGCACGTAGCCATAGCCAATCGTATCATGGTATCAGATGACGCATGACGTACCTGCTGTAAACTTTTGAGCTAAACTATTTAGAACACGTTCTAAAGCTTGATCGAAAGATGGCATCGCGTCTGCTGCTGTCATGTTGGATCCGTAAATATTTTTTTTAATTTTTTTTATCCCTAAACAAACTACAAGCTTTATGTCAAATAGCGCGTCATCGTCTTACCGTCCCTCCTCGTTCTGTGATTGGTGCCCAAATCCATGGAAAAATGTCGGCCATGGTCCCCAGGCTGTTGTGAAGTTTGAAAAGATTCGAGCGCACACAGCAGTCTGGCGTTAGCCAGGCTATACAGTATTTGCATTATACTCAATATTATGGTTTATCGCAATATTTTCTGAGACGATATATCGTCCTCAAAAATATTTATCGTGGCAGGCCTAGGTGTGAGAGAAAGAAACGGCATAATAATTCTGCATCTGATTCAGAGAGTGGACCTGCTTTGGCCACACCTCCTCTCATTACACGGACTGACCATCGCCTGGGACACTTCGGTTCAAAAGCCTTTCAGTTTGAAGTTGAGTTTGAAAATGTGAACATAAAACTCATCTGCGGGGTAATTATGCAATATCCACCACTACAGCCAGTAGTGGCTAATGCTAGAGCATTAGCCAGAATCCAATCAAGAAGTCAAACTAAAAAAATACAAAACAAAAAAGGTTGCTGGTTCAAAGCCCAGGTGTGAAGCGACCCGTGGCCCGGTGTAAAGGCCTCATTACGGCTTATCGGAGAGTTGGTGAAGGCGCGAAGATCCTAAATGTGTTTTTAATCAGGCCCATCACCATAGAAACGACTCCATCCATCAGCCATACAGCGCGGTCTTTGTCCACACTGAGTCATAAAGCAAACACAGCTAGCCCATAAAAAAGGCCTTTCATAATCATAAATCTGAGAGAGAAAAGGAGTTCAGGCTCAAGCGCTCCCGGTGAAGCCAGTAACTGCTCACCAACGTACCGGCTGCACTCAACGACGCGCTGAAACTGTCGCATAAAGAACTTTTGATAAACAGTTGTCCCATTGTTTATATGGTTTCCCAGTGCAAAATCACTTTCAAATTTCCTCACTAGGACATTAATAGATTTGATTCATATAAATTAGATTGCGCCG
This sequence comes from Neogobius melanostomus, assembly GCA_007210695.1. Classification (NCBI taxonomy): domain Eukaryota; kingdom Metazoa; phylum Chordata; class Actinopteri; order Gobiiformes; family Gobiidae; genus Neogobius; species Neogobius melanostomus. The sequence goes on along the minus strand of VHKM01000234.1, from coordinate 4,418,278 downwards.
ATAGATGACAATGTTTCTGTACGACGGATATATTTGTTGTGGTGGTGTGCTCGTGTCAGCCTGTTGCTAATGTTGATATGGCTGTGGAATTGTCCACCTGTTGATAGCGACGATCAGCTGCCTCCAGCTCCGGCGCCTCCCTCGTATATAAAAAAAAGAAAAAAACTCCTTCCAACCTTCTGCAGCTGGAATGCAGGAGTCAGGTAATGGAAAATGTACTGCGCATAAAAACCCTCAGACTTCTCCCGAGCAAAGCCCGATGTTTTCTGTAAACCTGGAGACGTTCATTTGAGAAGGTTGTTCAAATTCCTCTAATCGGAGTACGATAACGTGGCAACGCTACTAAAAATAAGTTTTACAAGGGGGAAAAAGAGGGGGAAATGCAAATAAATGTGCAGACGATAAATATTGAGCACTGAAATTTATCGTTTAAGTCGATACAGTAAGGTAATGGCTCTACACAAAAGACGTTGGGCATATGAAAAGCACATTATGTATCTTTTCTGAAAATATATTTAAGTAAAGGCATTGTCGTCCATTGGCAAAACTACATAAAATTGGAATTTTTTTGCGGTTAGAGCTACAAGTGCTAATGTTCGTTCCCACTGGGCCTGCGCGATATGAGAAAAACATTTGAAATTCCAAAAACGATCCATCAGTGCGATAATTTACCCATATTTTTTCCTTTCTCGATCTCTTGCAAAGCTTACCAGAGCTGATACTGGAAAAATACGATATCGGGCATCTGCTACAAATATCCGATGTGTTTCAGCTCTCACCGCTTACACAACTTTCACAGAATAAATCTCAGTGAATATGGGCATGATGTATGTCATTTTGAAGGGAAGAACCTGGAAAATTCAATAGTTAGTCTGAAACATGGCATGGCTATCAACAGCATGCTAATGCTAGTGGCAACTAATCAAAGCTCAAACAGAAATTATGATTGGATCACCTAATAAAATATTATAGGCACTAGGAGTGTGACAATATATAAATTTTCCGATATATCGCGATATTATGCATGACGATACGATACCGATACTTTTTATTTCAATATCGATACTTTTGATGACATGAATATTAATGAGCAACGTCATGCATATTAATGAGGCAGCAGTGCTCCACTGTTTTCACAGTCAATAGAGGCTAATAATGATCAAGAATTCAGTCAGGACAGCAGGGGGCAGCACTACAGTTTTAAGCACTTGGACCAAACACTGTCACACAAATAAATTACTTTTAATGATAGTTTTTTATAATTATTAAGAAGATTCATTTGGGGTTTATTTATTACTTTTTAAATAGGACTGTGGTTTTTTGTTTATTTAATTGTAAATGAAGTCACTGACAGATCTATAGACCCATTTTCAGTGAGTCAGGGATCATTTATAAAAATGGTATAAAGCACATGAAAAGAAATGTAAATGATGAATAATATGTAGTATGTTAAAATAAAGGTTAAAAGTAGCATGTTTTTTTTTATCGTAGATTATTTTTGTGCAATATATTGATTAACGCAGTATCGGCGTATCATGGAGATAATCGTTATCGTAAGCCATGTATCGTATCGAATCGTGAGCTACCCAGAGGTTCCCACCCCTAATAGCCACTGCTGGAGCAGCCAAGTGTCTGTATTTTTGTTTATGAAATGCTGTCAAAGAATAACTGATATAGCATGTAATACACAAGTTGTAATGATCAGATCCCTTTATGTGCGTTGTTTAATATCAATGTGACCTAAAAGCCGTCATATAGACCCTTTAATTGCTGACATCATCAGTGACATCAGTTGGACACAGGAAGTGATCAAGAGAAATAAGATTAAACTAAAACTAGCGATTTTAAGTGTAAAACTACAACTGAAAAATGTGGTCCTGTTGTGGCTTAAGGTGCAAGAACAAGAGGAATGACATTTGAGACGATAAGATAAGTTTTATCTGATATTTCCAAAAACAGTTAGACATTTGTTTATCGTTACTATGACAACAGCTACAATGGAAATAGATAGGAATCGAGCTTCCCGCCTCCAGCTAAGCCCGGAATGTTACAAACAATTAAAGGGTCTATACCCAAGGATTTTAGTGTAGAAAAGTGATCCAGTGATTCTTGTGTAATGTTTTCCCATTACTTTATTAATAGACATAATTAATCATTGATCTGTATCATCTTGTTTGTGAGAAAATACAAGATTTAAGTGATCTGACTATGGAGAAAAGAGGGCCATTCACTTTTTTCACTCACAGCAGCCACTTTTAAGAAAGTCTCTTAGTATCGGTTCATATCAGATATCAGCAGACACTCAAACCCTCAGTATCGGAAGCAAAAAAGCTGGATCAGTGCATCTCTATTTTTAATAAGCTCTTTTAGACCATTATGGCATTTTCTCAACCAACAAATTTAATTGTAAGAAACATGTTTTGTTTCATTAAATAGTGTCAAAACAAACCGAAATGAAAGAAAATTAAGAAAAAACATTTCATAATTGATCATACTAATATGGGTATTGCATCACCTAATGTTGCAATGTTGTGCAGCCCTAGTTCTCGAATAACTTTTACGCAATGCAGACCAGTTCTTCCGAGAATTCGGACTATAATTAGATAACAGACAGAATAGCAGTACTGTGTGTAAACAAATGCAGCAAGCGAATCTCAGTGCGTCATTCAAACAACGAATCTAAAGACTACCGAGCTTCCCAATTCCTCCCCGAGACTGTAGCTGCTCTGTTTCCAGTCCCGACCAGTGGAAAAACCTGACGAGACACAAAAACAGGAGAATTAAATATAGCTGCTAAATGCAGCGGGGAGCGCTCTGGCTGCGCGTGTGTGAGCGTGTGTGTGTGTGGCCGGTTTAAATGGTGGACTCAGCGCTGGGTTTCAACAGCCGTGCAGCCCCAAAACACCCGAGCCAGGCCACAGGGCACGACCGGCCCTTTAGGTGGTCCGGTGAGCCTATAGAGTAAACAACCTCACGGGACGAGAAAAGGTTGAGATGTTTTCGATTGAAAAGTTTATTCAATATTGGATGGTGAAGAATGACTTTGTTGGTAAATGTTAAAGTGGAAGTAGTATACAGAGCTATAAATCAAAAGACTGAGTTGTGTGGTAAGATGCAGTCTGGATTGGGTAAAAGAGCGGCCATTTTGCTAAAGTGTTAGGCTAAACAGCTAGCATACTGGAGCAGCAACGCTTATTTTCAAAGGGCTGCATTTATGCTTTATTTTGTTTATTTAGGTGGTGTTCCTCCAGGTTCATAAAGTCCTGACACCTTCACTGTGTTTGGTCTGATCATTTTGGTGCCAAAAGTGCCTTCACTACAAAGTATGCCTGGCTAACGTCCAACAAGTATTCTGTTCATGCTCTCATTTCAAGCCGACATGTCATGCATAATTGAAGCTTCAAAATATTCTTTTAGTTACTTCTCACGCAGGCAACAGTGGGAATGAAACGTTGTAAAACGGTAAAACAAGCTTACACTTTTAGCTAATGCCAAGTTAGCAAATCCATGGCACCATGAGAAACAAAGCTGAGCACAGAATTGGTCCAATAATGTTTTGTGTTCCCTCTTCCTCCTCCCAAAATCAAGCAGAACACACTCCACAAACGTAACAGGGTTAAATCTAAAACAAGTCCAGTTTGTAAGATCTCTCTTTTGAATTGCCCCACTCCCCCCTGTGGGGTAAACCACGTGTTTCACAAGCTCAGAAAGTTGGTCTGGATTTATGTTGTTGTGTTATAGCCACATTTCTAAACACATTCCTTGTGAAAGTAAACCTATTTTATATCTCTGCTAGACCATGTTATTCTTAGCCTGGCTAACACCAGACTAAAATCACAAGTAATATTTAGTCTGGGGACCACCAATTCATTTTCCTGTAGGAGAGGTGCGGTTTGTTCATAGCCGTTTATTGGGCACTACGAATGTCTATCATATGCGTCTGCACGTAGCCATTGCCAATCGTGTCATATGACATATGACGTACTCGTACAACATACTAAACTATTTAGAACACGGTCTGAAGCTTGATCGAAAGATGGCGTTGCGTCTGCTGCTGTCATGTTGGATCCGTTAATAAACTTATTTTTTTAATCCCTAAACAAACAACAAGCTTCTGTATGTCAAATAGCGCGTCATTGTCTTGCCGAACCCTCGTTATGTGATTGGTCCCCAAATCCATGCAAAGATTTCGGCCATGGTCCCCAGACTGCTGTGAAGTTCGAAATGATTTTGAGCGCACACAGCAGTCTGGCTTTAGCCAGGCTATGTTATTCTCTGTGGACGAGTCTGATTTCATTTGGTGCGCCTTTTGTTTCAGGCTGCAGTGCTGTGCCGGGCTGTAGGGAGGTGTGGGGCGGGGCAGTGTTGCACACATATGGCAGTGATTTTGGAGCTGCAGACTGGACGACTCTGCTTGGAGTCTGTCAGTGAGCCCTCACACTCACACGCTGTTCGGCACTCTCCAAACGCTGCATACTTCGAGAAAAGCAGAGCAGCTCAGAACGACCGCTTTAAATAGCCCACAGGAGGGTAGAATATTAGTTATAGGCTGGATTGTTCTAGGAAGATATTGTGTGCTGGAGTCTGTATGTTCTCTCAGTCTTGGCGGTTTTCTTTGGGTACTCGTTGACCAAGATCCTGGCTCGAGATCTAGAGATGGGTCACCCGGCCCTGCGCTCGACCATTTCTCCTGACAGGTTTCCTAGAGGCACTGGTTTAAACGCAGAGAATAACTCTGTCAACAGCGGCAAGAACATCTACAATACCTATACCAACATTTTCCCACTCTCCATCAGTGATCAGCCAAGTCAATGGCGAAGGATTGATTAGCAATTACATGAAAGCCTTTGTTCCTGATTTTTTTTATGACTAGTAGTGACATGAAATTTGTATTGTTAGTCTGGAAAAGGTGTATAATATTGGAGTTTAAAGACATCTTTAAGAACATGAGGCTACGGGAGTTTACTTTCACCAAAATAAAAAATCATCAAAAACACAAAATCTACATGTTTTCAGTGCCATTTGATGTAATCCCTGCTCCGTAACCTCTTCTTAGCATAGTGGTTCTCAACCTTTTTAGGCGTACCCCTTGAATATTTCATTTCTACTCAGAGTACCCCCTTCTATGAGAGTGATGCCCATTATTTACCACGTTGTCGACTAAATGTGGATTTATTTGTATTTTCATCTTTGCAAACCTTATAGTACTGCAAAACATCATTCAAATTAACTTTCCTTTGATAACAATGTTGAAATACTGTTCAGTTTGCATTTATTTATTAATCCGATTGGAATTCTAACTACCATTTGTAATGTGCTCCTGTACCCTCAAGCGTCCCCTTACCCCTGGTTGGGAACCACTGGGAACCACTAGAAAGCAGTGGCTCCATTACTAAAGTACTTGATGATGACAAAGAGTTTTAATTTGACTTTTCATTTGCGTATCATGATTTTATGTGATGTAGGCAACTCTTATTAAATGGTACTTTAACCAAATGATAAAATTGGCAACCTTTGTACTAACACAAGAGAACGTGAAATAAGGCTGTAGATTTGGATGAAACACCAGGACAATGTGAACCGTGTCCAAAGACAACAGCGATGGAAAACAGACAAATATTCAAGATCAAACACATGCTGGCACGACTGTTGCTTACATGGAGCCAGTCGGCCTCTACACACACACACACACGCACACACACCAGCACTCAGCCTTCAGGCCCGACTGTAATCAGCGCTCTTCCTGCTCTCCCGCTCCAGTGCGATTAATCAAACCGGCCGACAGCTCGAAACGGCCCAATCACAACCGGCAATTAACCACCAGGAAGACTTCTGATTGGCCAGCTTTCCTTCAGCCCCTCGGGTCAGAGGTTAATCTTTACAAAAGAGTCACCAAATAACAAACAGCTAATCAAGTTTCGAACAGTAATCACTGGAGTTATATACATAATAATGCTCGTTTATTGCACCGGACTGAGGAATCTTACAGGCTTAGTTTAGCTTGTGCCGCGATTTGTATAGCCCGCAGAGTAAACGTCCATTTGGTACCATAGATCTACATCATAAACGCAGCATTTTTGAAAGACAGACAGACCCTGTGCGCTGTTGTGTGTCTAAATATAAAAGCGTTTTCCTCCCGTGGTGACCTCTGTGAAAGTCAGAGGCTAAATTAGCTTAGGTAAAACACTTTGTTCACATCTCGACTTTGTTACACTATGAACTCCGGCTGAGACGAGGTTCTAATTAAGTCAAGTGAACAGTCAATTGGGACGTGTGGGAGGGTCTGTGAGAGCTAGAAACGACATTTAGGCAACAGCTGGGGGATTTTACTCTACTACTTACGACTTTACGCATTTGCCTCCTTGCAGAAAATTGCCTTTGCAAAACCTGGAAGTGGCGTTGATGCTAAAAACATCAAGCTAGTTAGCTAAGGGTTAAGATTTTAGGTTGTAAGGAATTGAGACAGTGTTGCAGACAGTCAGTATTTGACCATAACAAACATTGGTCGTCGCATGGGAATAGCACGGTGTACCTGACTGATGGCTCCGTGGCTCAACGATGTGCAAGTGGCTGCACAGCTCCATGGGGGAAACGGAGGTCTCAAAATAGAGCTTCAGAACCAACCTGGAAAAAATGGAAAATGGAGAAATTGAGATTTTTTTTAAACGTATCAGCACTGTATCACAAGTTGCGTTTGTTTTCATTTGTCAAAACGTTGAGGCTGGTAATGCAAAAAACAAAAGCATGTGTCAAGACTTGAAAAAACCTGTATAAGACCTAGGGCTGGGCGATATGACGATATTAGGCCGTCTTACGATCTCCAGAGCTGACGATCTGTCATTTTTGCGGGATCGTTTTATCACGGTTTTATGAACTTCAGCACAATTTACTCTTTCCACCGTCAGTGAAGGAAACCCAAGCCGCAAATGTTAATGCGAGCATTTAGCAGCGAGTCGCTCCTCTCCAGGGCACATATACGATCAGGCTCCTCAATCTAGAGCTTTAAAATGTTTTAAATCCAGCGTTCTGTCTCTATTTCAGCGGTATTTATGTCAGTGTCTTTCCCCCTAATGCCGCTGCTCTCCGTACTGCATAGATCACAGCGTGTGTTTATTTATTTACCTGGGTGGCACATGTGCGAAGAAGCGAGTGTGTCCTTTGTCCTTATAGTTCTGTCAGGCGCTGCATCCTTCTCATATGTTTAATTGAAATCCTGGACCGTGTTCACAAATGCGCTGTCTATCCATGTCTTTGAAAATATAAAAGTTCCCCAAAAACACTGTGACTCTGAGTTCATTATTGTCAAGTCGCCTAACAGTGACTAAGTGCTTCCTGTTTGTCTTTTACACAAGAAACGTTACTGCATGTTATCGCTTTAGTGAAAGTGTCCGACAGCGACATTTACAGCAGCTCGACGTCATGAGATGGACCTCTCAGAAAAGATGCCAAACAGCAACAGACAAGCAACAAGTATTTACCAAACTTTATTGTGTTTTTCATTTATAAAGTGAGTTTGCTTTAGGTCCAAGTTTATTACTGCTGTGTTGATTATCACAAAGTTGAATAAATGTGTATAGTATTTTTCTTCTTCTTCAGTGTGTAATTTAAGTAATTTTGTTATTATAAAAAAATCGTGATAAAATCGAAGTCGTAAGTTTATAATTCAAAAATCGTGATATTCTATTTTTGCCATATCGCCCACCCCAATAAGACCTCTACAAACAATACTGCCAATACAAAAAGAAGAAGAAGAAAAAAAAAAAAAGAACATTAGGGGTTGCCTCAGGGCTCAGTCATCAGGCCGGTGGTGTTGATGGCAGTGTGTTTGCAGCTTGTTTGTGAAGAGATAAGTGGAGCAGTGCGGCCGCCAGCTGTGGACTCCCACCGGCCCGGTCCCACACAGAAGGTCTTTTCATTTGACGGCGGCCAGCTTGTCAAAGAGGGCTTTATTTGACTGGAGGAGGCAGACGTCATGAGTGCACATTCGCAGCCACAGATCAGCACAGCCACACCACCACTGAGTAATACCTACAGAGCAACATCGATGAAAACCTTGTAAATGAGTTTGTTTATGAGCGTGGATGTGGAATAAGGAATGGAAAAGTAACCCATCGCATTTAAATTCAATTTAAACAAAGCTGAGAGCATTAGTGCGGGATTTTCGTTTTTTTTTTAAATTATTTCAGCTAATAAAACAGACAAATGTTTCAAAAGATCGTGGGTGAGAGGACAAGTGTCCAGCAGCTTTTGTAAGCCCTGACCGGCTGAATCCAAAACCAACACCATCAGCAGGATAACAGCCTGATGTTAGACAGTGCCGACCATTCCACTCCACGCCAGTGCCATGGGGTTATTCTAGAACAGAGCGGGGAAAAAATTGATATCCAAGAGAGCAGTCATAAGGCTGCCTCCTAAAACAGCTGCTGCTTTCGACCCTAGAACATTACAGACACACACAGAGCACCTTTTCCAACGCACCAACAAGGTCAAGAAGGACGGGGAATACCAGATCTGGGTCCAACTACTTGATCACCAAACATCCAGATACTTCTTCAGGGGCATTGCTAACATGGCTAAGGTTAGGCCAATCAAGATAAAAACTAGCGGTGATCAGCCAATACCGATCATTGCTGATCCGATCACATGGTTGTAATTGATTATTATGATTCATAATTTAACAGTGACACACACTGGGCTTTTCTAAATGTGAAGTGTTTTATTGGGTGAATTTATTTCCAATATTTATATTTGAATATTGTATAGCCTACTAGCTAGAAATCTACATTGTCCTGTTTAGCCTCCAACTTGATTATTATTATTTATTATTTCTGATATTATTATATGCTGTAGGCTATTGGTTTATCGCATTTTATTATAATATATTATTATAACTTTTACAGAATTTCCCTCATGGTCATCTTTTTTTTAATAGTTTACAGTAAACTATTTTTTATAGTGCGTGTTATTTCGGCCAATCAAATCCCTGTCTTACTTTGCGACTCGTAGTTGCTTCAGATCAGATGCGCCTTATGGATGTTTAGTGGGGAGGCCGGTGGAGCTCTCAGCCCAAACACGGTGGAATTAGGAGCATCATTTTGGTACAGCCGAGCAGTACATCCAGAGCTGTTGTGAAGCCATTTAAAACTAGGTTTAGAGCTGCACTATACTAAGTCTGTGAAATCTACGTTTGATCGGCCCGTCTGATTGGCGCATTTCACCGATCACAAAAAATAGGCCGTGAGGTGCACCTCTAATAAAAACATCTTCTTAGAGTCGCTCCCCCTCCAGAAACGGCAAACTGTAAAAAGCCAGTGTAGACATTGCAGAACATTGCATTACCAGAACAAATGTGTCCCAAGATTTGCCAAACTGCACAAAAGGACGTAATCGTCACAAGGTTAGCTCTTACAGTACAACTTTGCAAAATAAACATGCCAAGTGTTGAGTGTGGTGGACAGTGCTAGGTAAATTCCAGCAAGTGTAAAGTGTGAAAGTTGTGAAACCAGTCTTCAGTGCTGCTGAGTCAGACGCAGGTATGCAGGCAGACGGTCAGTACACACGCTCACCTCTCAAAAACAACTTGCAGACTTATTAGTTTTCATGGAGACTGGTCTAATGAAAAGAAACACTGTCTCTGTGGGCTCTATCGGAACTACCATCCATTGGTTGGTACACTAATGGGCTAATGTAATACTGTGCAGTATTATACATCTCTGGGTTGTGTGCCAGGCATGTTCTGAAGTGACGTTGCACCTCCAGGTCACAGAGGTCGACTACAGTCTAGACAAACTCCCACAACTGTAAGGCTACACTGTGTGTTATGCATTATTGTTCTCGGGATTCATAACAGAAAGTCTGTACATAATATTTAAAAGGCTCAGAGAACAACAGTGTCACATATTTTATCATCAATACATAATAGATGAAATATACAGTTATTATAATACTAAAAGATATATTCTAATAAATGTCCAGACAACCAATATTCCGCCAACAAATGTGGGCGGAATTACTTCCGCCCGCCCAGAATTACTTCTTTTTGTCAGCATGCTTGGCGCTGTGGCTAAGTGTTAGCGGTCTTGGATCACAGCAAGAAGATACAGTAAAGGTGCTTTATTTGTTGAAATAAAGCAACGAAATGTGTCCTCTGCATTTGACCCATCCTTCGACGCCGCTGGGACCCGTAAGGAATAGTGGGCGACGGCAGTGCAGCACCCGGGGACCCATCTCCAGATGTTGAGCCAGGCTGATGGGTCAGAAACACCTGGCCGGAGGATTCAACTATTGTACATGTTTTTAGTGGTAGACACGGGGAGAACATGCAAACTCCACACAGTAAGGCACCGTCCCGTACGATTTAAATCCCAGGGCCTTTCTGTGTTGTATGTTACTCTCCCCGTGTCTGGATGGGTCTGCTCAGGGTGCTCCACTTTCCAACAAAACATGCACAATGGGTTAATCCTTCAGCCAGATGATCATTAGCCTGGCTCCACATGTGGAGATGCTCCACTGCCCCAGCAGCATTGAAGGATGGGTCAAATGTAGGGATGTACATATTTGTAAAAAAAATAATAAAATCACATATCGGTATCGGTCCGATACGGGAAAATATCGGCAGATTTTTTCTTTGAATTATTTACTGCGCCGTAATCTCGTAGCGCACGCAACAGTTTATTCAAATTATCTGAAAAAACAGTGGCTCCTAAAAATCAAGAAACTCCAGCATAAAAGGAACTATTAGCATAAAAGGAACCATTAGCTCAAGACTGGAGTATTGTATACAGAGAGAATGACACTAATAAGGCATATGATGAGTTTACACGAATATTTCATAAAGTATATGACAAAAATTGCCCAATGAAGAAATATTGTAAAAACAGAAAGTGTAAAGAAAACCCATGGATGTCTAAGGGATTGCTAAATGCTTGCAAGAAAAAAAATTCACTTTACAAAAACTTTATAAATAACCGAACAAAAGAAGCTGAGGATAAATATAAGAAATATAAAAATAAACTGACAGGTATCATTAGAAAATGTAAACAGGATTATTATAATAAGTTGTTAGATAGGCAAGAATAATATTAAAGCTTTATGGAATATCTTAAATAGTATAATTAGAAATAAACCAAGAACGATTAATTATCCAAAATATTTCAAAGATGAGGATAACACTTTAAATAATATGAATGAAGTAGTTGATACATTTAATAAATTCTCAGATGTTGGACCGAACCCTTGCTGCAAAAATTGCAAATGTTGAGAACTATCATTGTGAACTGATAGACTAGGTCCATGTTCCTCAAACCTGTGGAGGAAAAGGAGATACTGGACATTGTTAAAGGGTGTAAAAATAAAACCTCGACAGATTACCATGACATGGATATGAAAACTAAAAACTGTTATTGAAAGTATCTCTAAGCCGTTAACATACATCTGTAACCTATCGTTGCAAACTGGACAATTTCCTGAAAGTATGAAAGTAGCAAAAGTGATTCCTCTGTTCAAGGCAGGAGATAAACAGCTCTTCACAAACTACAGGCCTGTTTCCCTTTTACCGCAATTCTCAAAAATCTTGACTTGACAGCTTTATTGAAAGGTGTAATTTACTCTCGGACAATCAGTTTGGTTTTAGGAATAATCACTCAACTTCACACACGCTCTTTGATATAATTGAAGAAATACTGTAACTAATGCTGTAGATAACAAGAAATATGCAATAGGGTTATTTATTGACCTGAGTAAAGCTTTTGATACAATAAACTATAATATATTAATTAATTAACTAGAACATTATGGGATTAGGGGGGTAGCTCTACAGTGGGTTACCAGTTATTTAAAAAATAGAAAACAATGTGTGAAAATAGGTGATTATCAGTCGAGTTGTCGACAAATTGTGTGTGGTTTACCTCAGGGTTCCATTCTGGGCCCAAAATTGTTTAATATGTATATTAACGACATTTGTAAAACGTCTCAAGTACTTAAATTTATCTTGTTTGCTGACGATACAAATATTTTTGCATCAGGTGACGACTTACAGCAACTGTGTCGGATTGTTAACTTGGAACTCAAAAGTGTCAATAAGTGGTTCAAACAAAATAAATTATCTCTAAATCTGAGTAAAAGTAAAATGATGATATTTGGCAACTGTAATTCCAATGCTCAGGAAACAATTCAGATAGAGGGTGTTGTCATAGAGCGAGTGCATGAAATCAAATTCCTTGGTGTTATTATAGATGACAGAATTACTTGGAAATCTCATAATAAATATATAACTACAAACATTTCTAGAAGCATTTCAGTAATAGCAAAAGCAAAGCACATTTTAAACATCAAAGCTCTACATATCTTATAATCGAGTAATTCATAAAGTTGGGTTTTTGGACCACACAAACTCATTATTTTTAAAATCAAAGATCATGAAGTTTTGTGACATTGTTGAGTTCCAAACTGTACAGATGTTATACACAGCAAGGTACAAACTGTTACCGGGCCAAATACAAAGAAGGTTCCAAGAACGTACTGGTTGGTATGAATTACGTGATGAATTAAACTTTAGGATTCAGAAACATAGCTCAGCTTTGAAAAGTTTTAGTCCAACAGTTAATGGTGTACAATTGTGGAATAAACTGGAAATGGAGTTGAAACGAAGTCCAAACATCAACCTGTTCAAATATAAATACAAACAAAAGACTTTTGAAATATACAGAGAAGAAGAAATTCGTTGCCAGAACAGTAGGATCAATTATGTGTATTTTTTCCTCTATAATCAAGGAAGAGTGTTGCTGCTTGGAACGGTTGTCATTCTATTGCTCAAGTTTACAAATTGAGAATTAGGATAGGCAAGTTATGAATCTGTTGAGAGGGACCCTCCCAACGGGCTCAAAACCTCGTCTTTTAATGCACCACTCAGCATAGGAACACCATCTACCAAAATCAGCTGTTAGGGCAGCTGGGTGGGGGTTTGTTGATGGGGAGTTACTGCCCTCCTCAACTGGCCCGCTCTACACCCTGGCTTTTTAATGCACCACACTGTACAGGGCTTACATCATACTTCACATAATTACAACTCAATTAAATAAATATAATAATAATGATAATTAAACCCAAATTAAATTATATTGAGGATGGTAGTGACAACTGGGAAGTAGCAATATCTCGGAGTATAATATGAATTAATGTACCTTTATAACATAAAAGTAACTCTCGGTAATGTTTGGCATGGGTAACAATCTGAAAGAATTTTTTTTTACTTGCTTTGTACTACACATCGTACATGAAATAAGATCGTTGCTGTAGTTGTGCTTCGTTTCAATTAATTATATTACAGTTCAAATGTTGTTTTGTAAGTTTGTAAGTTGGTCTGTGCTAATGTAGCTTTCTTAGGTATTAGTTGTAGCACATTCTTTTGTTGTTTCTTTATTTTGCTGTTGTTTTTATTTTATTGTTCATTATTTATTGTTACTTTGGCCCTATGTTCTTTTGTTTATGATTAACTACCTTGTAAATGTTAAATGTAATGTTATTATTTTTATTTTGGGGTGGGCGCTTATAAGCCTTTGGCTTCAGCCCACTCCCTTTGAGCAGGTTAACTGCTCAAACAAATAAATAAACTAAACTAAACTAAATTCACACGTCTCCAAAAGAAAGTATGTTTTTACTAAGTTTAAACAAAGTGGAGTGGACACTTGGACACCACAGAGATACAGAGACACAAGTTGCTGCTGTTACAAACTGGACTAAAACTGCCTCCAAGCCAAGGACATTATTTTGAGTCATTGAAAACAATGCAGTTCAAAGCTCATGCTAATCTTGTAAATCTACTGTTTGCCTTTTGCCTGCTCTAAACCAACTCTAAATCTTCAGTCTGGCCTCATAAGTTCAGTATAAGGTGCTGTTAAAGTGACATGATGCAATTTTTTTGCAATAGAGTTCGGGAAATTCCACAGTTACCATGGAGATGCGCCATCTTTGCAGCAGTTAGCATACATTTCCATTGACTAAAATTAGCTAACCCCCGGCTCACATTAAATCCGGTTAAGGTCCGGTGCGGCGTCCGCGAACTTAGAAAGTCATTAAAAAAGCCGGACCCGGTAGTCCGGGTCCGGCTACCGAGGCCTTCCGGCGGCTACGGAAAGAATCTGCAAGAAGTCTATTTTTGCCGGAGACCGGAGGCCCAACGGATCAAGCTGACGGAAAACACGAGCCAAACAGGAAGTCGGGTGTCGTGAGAAAAGAAGATCCGGTGTATTTCAAAATAAAATCTGTCCGCTCACTACTTATTTGGTCTCGTTTACTGCCTGTACATGCGTGTAACGTCGGAAATGTAAACATTTCTCCATTACCAGTGACACAGGGGCACTAATGTGTTTCAAAGCATCCACTTCACTGGGGAGAGTCGTTGTACTGGCAAATACGGCTTTTGTTTACAAAAACTACCTATATATGGGGCTTTTTATCACGTAAACTCGCACCAAGAGCGAAACTCACGTGCACTTCTGTTCTCGCGAGGGCCGTTTCTGTGCCTGGCGCAGCATCTGGCGCCGGAGCTGGCGGAGCTGGCCACAGTGTCAGCCGGATTCACTGTGAGTGGTAGTTTGGGGCAAACCTGGACCGGATCAGGACCGAACCCGGACCGAACCCGTACCGTATTTAATGTGAGCCAGGGGTAAAAACAGTATAAAAAGTGGAGAAAAAGCTGTGGAACAACTCTGTTAGCTGCTGAGTTATTGCTGGTAAATACATCTAACACACTGTGGTGTCCAAGTGTTTTATGTGCACAATAACTCCAGTAATTTAACTTTTAAAATCTCCATTAGTTTACAGTTGCTGCTAATCCCATAATGCCTAGCGATATGACAACACATTTCCGAACTCTATTCCACAGGTTCATACAGAGCTGCCCTCAGAGAAGTTTATCAGATTTGTTTAAAGTTAAAACATGTAGCTTAAACAACATGGTAGGCTACATGTTTAAATAAAAAATACATCAAATAGTAGCATATTCCCAGTGTCACTGTTTCCCATTAATAGAGGAGATGGTTGAAAGTATAATAAGTAGGTCTGAGTAAATATTTAGCCAAAAACAAAAATACATTTCACTCCAAAATTGCATTTGCTCTTTTTAATATTTTTTTTATAAAAAGGATTGTTTGTTCTATCATAGTGTGTGAGACAGTGAGTCCCTGACAAAACTAGCATTGTATTGTTTATTTTCCAATAGTGGAACAATAATTTGCAAACTTGAGTGAGCCTTTCTAATGATTTTTAACGTCAAAATAAATATCGGCAAATATCGACCACAGCAGCGAGACAAATATCGGATATCGATATCGGCAGAAAATTTTCTTCAATAGTCAAATGCAGAGGACAAATTTTGTTACAGAGACAATAAAGTATCCTAACCTTAACTTTAATGCTCATTGAAGTAAATTGTGTTTTATTGTTATTGATATGTCAACTCAAATGTTCTTAGATGGTTACATTTAGAACAAGGACGCTGAGAATTACACACGTTTTACAAACACAGCCCAAAACAAAAACATATGGGAACTAGCAAATACACAAATGTTCAGTTATAATCCTGATTTTGACTTTTGTTTTGGACCACAATTTGATGAAAAGTTTATAAGTTTTAAATGAATAGAGAGCACCATGTTGAAACAGTTCAGTAAATTATCGCAATACCGTTGTCACAATATTGTACTTTTTTCTTATATATAGTGCAGCCTTAATGCTGTATTGAAACATATCCAAAGCTCATATTACAGCGACACTGCAGAAGTTTCAAATGGGCACACACTGCACGGCCCACCTACTGCAGTAAAGTGTACTGTTTGTAGGCCACACTCCTTTGAGAGAGTGTTTGGCTGCACAGCTGGCCCGTCCTGACAGGAAGTGCATGTGTGGTGCTGGGAGCTCTGATTGTGGCGGTTAAAGCCAACTGAGGGAGGCGAGACCAGAGCTGTGCGGCCCGAAAGAGCATGGAAACATCAAAGTCAAGCAGCGGCTAATTGAAATGGAGGAACTGTCGTCTGAAATAAAGGTTTCTAACTGGTGGGTCGGGACCAAAAGTGGGATATGGGACCATTTTCCGTGGGGACCAATATTACTTTTGATGAATTGTTTTGATGTTTTTTTCATAGTTGGCCATTTGTTTGGTGCTTGAATCAGTGGACTGTGAGGAAACTCTGCATTTTGATAACACTGGGTTACAATAAAATGTTGTACAAAATTTGTTGCATCGAACACGCTTTCAACTTATTTAGAACATTTTTGTAAAGCAGAATCTGAAAATATTTTTCTGTGTCAGGTCAGGTTATAGTGCTATGTGGATTTTCCAATCTCTGTATTCCGTATTCGGTATCATGAGGTACATGATTTGTCACTTTCTGTGGTGCTGTTAAAACTAGCCCTAAGGATGTTACAACCAGCCAAGGGGCCGCTTTCAACATTTTTCTGTCATATTTTTTGCCGTTTCTAAGAAGTAAACTTACGTATCAAACAATAAAAGAGCCAGTATACAGCTGTCATAAATTGTCACCAACACACTAGTTTGTAAGCACAGCTGCTTTGTACCAAAATATCCAAATATAAATGATGTTACAACTAGGGCTGGGCGATATGATATTAGACCGTCTTACGATCCCCAGAGCGGACGGTCTGTCATTTTTGTGGGATCGTTTTATCACGGTTTTATGCACTTCAGCACAGTTTACTCTTTTCACCGTCAGTGAAGGAATCCCAAGCCGCAAACTTTCTGCTACGCAATGTCAGACGCTAATGCAAGCATTTAGCAGCGAGACGCTCCTCTCCAGGGCGTATATACGACCAGGAGGCTCCTCAATCTAGAGCTTTAAAATGTTTAAACCCAGCGTTCCGTCTCTATTTCAGCGCTCATGTCAGTGTCTTTCACTGCTAACGTCGCTGCTCTGCGTACGTAGATCGCAGCGTGTGTTTATTTACCTGGCTGACACATGTGCGGAGAAGCGAGTGTGTCCTTCGTCCTTACAGTTCTGTCAGGCGCCGCATCCTTCTCATTTGTTTCATTTAAATCCTGGAATGCGTTCATAAATGCGCAGTTGATCCATGTCTTTGAAAATATAAAAGTTCCTCAAAAACACCGTGACTCTGAGTTCATTGTTGTCAAGTCGCCTAACAGTGACAAACTTTTTCCTGTTTGAGTTTTACACAATAAAAGTCACTGCATGTTATTGGTTCACGAAGACTCTTATTGTGAAAGGGTGCGACAGCGACAGCCTGTTACATTTACAGCAGCTTGATGTCAAACTTACTCTACTTACTTCAAGCTAATTTTATTATCTGGATTTTTTGTTTTGTTTTTCCATTTATAAAGTGAGTTTGCTTTAGGTCCAAGTCTATGATTGCTGTGTTGATTACCACAAAGTTGAATACATTAGTATAGTATTTTCATCTTCAGTGTGTAATTTAAGTTATTTTTGTCATTATAAAAAAATCGTGATAAAATCGAAATCGTAAGTTTATAATTCAAAAATAGTGATATTCTATTTTTGCCATATCGCCCACCCCTAGTTACAACCAACCCCAGTGCCCCCTTAATTGTGGACGGAAGACATTATGAAGGCCGAAGGGTAAAAAGTTGACCTGATTGAGTAAAACCAAAGTGATTTTTGGATTTAGCATAACAGAATTGTCCTAAATCAGCTCACACTTTGACACCACATTTGATGTAAACCAGTGAACAGGGCCAAACAGCAACAACAACAAAAAGAACAACAACAAAAAAGAAATGAATTGCGATTGGCTGTGAGATTGAATGTGGGTTGAGAACCAGTGGTCTCCAAGGTATTTTGTCATCGTTTAGAAAATGTGCTTAATTTCAGCTTCAGCTGTAACACCACACCAATGACAAGAAACCATCAAAAAAGTTGCAAAAACCCCTGGAGAAAACCAAGAGACTTGATGTGTAACCTTTCAAAAAGACATTTCTGCAGTGAGGCCAGTAAAAGTTTGTTAAACTACTACAGAACAGCCTTGTAGATTAGTGAATTAACAAAAGGTACTTGGAAAAACAAAACATTTCGGACAGTTTAAGAAACGTAATTCCGCATGCACAAAATTAAACCGAGCATTGTCAAGTCGGGATAATGCAGATCTGTCCGCACCGCAGCTGTGGCCGCACTTCTAATCCAGGTGGGAAGGAGACGGCACCGATGGCCAGACGTTAAACAAGACGTTATTTTGGAGGAGCCTGGGATCAAAGGTCGACGTGGAGGTCAGGGGCCGCGGTCTGCTTCAGAAGGATCACTGCACCTTTCAGCCAGAAGGATTACACAGAAATGAACGGCAAAATCCCCCACAAGAATGGAGACCAAGGCAGGATTTGTCCTCATGAATAGGATTTCTACGAACAGCACTCAGTCAACTTCAACCACGCAAGTAGGCGGCGTTTACCACAGTCAAGACTCTTCCCTTCATAAACTGGCATTGGTACGAATATATTTCCTATCGTTAGTTTAGAAGCAACTTTGATATCCACAAACATGTTCTGAAGGTATGGGATTCTAGTATGTCTTCCGTTTTCAGTCTTCTCTCAAATGTTGATGCTCCTAGACTTCTTTCAAAAGATCCACCTTTGATCTTTCTCAGGAGATAAATGTATAATAAATATGTGTGACAGGGAAATCAGCGATTCTCAAACTTCCAGGTAGATAATAGGCTCTGTGCACTGAATATTCTTAACTTCCTGTTGGGCAGAGTAAGGCAGAGATTACTTTCACGTTGTAACGTCAACTAAAATAGAATATGATTTAAAAACAGAAGAAAAATTCAACAAACGTCAAGCCGAGTGCGTTTCATAAAAATCCGTTCAGATGTTGCCGCTATTTTAACATTTGTTAGCATTAAGTTACCATTAGCCTTTAGCTTCAAGACGAAAATACTTGTAAACACAGAAGTACTTACATCTTGAGTAAAGTTTTTTACATGTTATAGCAAGTAATAATTCACCAGCTGCATGTTTTCGAATGCATACAGTTTAAATATTAATGTATCAACAAGACACGGCTAACTCCCATAGGAATAACACAGACAGAAAACAGTGTTAGCCGCTACAATTTAGGAGATAAATCTCAAATCGTATTGTAATTGCAACACTAATCAGACAAACCATCACAATTATAAATTAAACTTTATAAATAGAAGGCTGATGATGGTTGGACGATTATTAAAGTGGTCTTGAATAACTTCAAATCTAAAACCCGAGTTGGTTTAGTATTGATTGGACAATTTTTCAAAATATTCCGTGTTACGGAGAACAGTCCTCTCAATTTGAAAAACAAAAACAAAACAAAAACTGAAAAACTTGATTGTACAAGTCAAAGATGTACAAGACAAAGATGACCAAAATGAACAATAAAAGCTTTATTTGGACATAATAACTTATGTCAATGTCAAATATTGGATGTAAAATCAGTCCACTATGTTTTTCATCAGCAGAAAGCATTTTGTAGCAGTGGTTCCCAACCTTTTATGTCTGACGTGCCAGTTGAGTCTTTCATTTCTACTCAAAGTACCCCTTAACTCTAAGGTGCAGCCAGTTAGTTAGAAAATCATCCACACTAAGCACTTCCACAGCCCTAAGCCGTGGAAGTGTTATGGGTATTTAGTTGTCTATTGTGTTAAAAAAAATAAAGCAAAACCTTTTACTGTAAATCATCATTGAAAATGATGATAATATTGCATCACTGTTCAGTTTCACCTTTTTAGATCCCAAAGTACCTTTGGAAACAATGGTCTATAGAGTTCAAGGCCAAAATAATGAAAAAAATTTGGTAAACGGACAAACACATCAATAACTCCAGTTTATTACATTCTTAAAACTCGATGCAGTCTGATGACACAACCCCGACCTCATTTGACAAACTAATGTTTTTTCCTCCATCCTTTATTCTTGCCCAAACAGAGAACTCTGTCTTTGTCAGTACATCATTAATCCCCTTTTTAAAGTGTTTCCCTTCTTCCAAACAATGTTCTACAACACGTCTCACTTCACAAAGCCCGGCTGAGCGTGCACATATGGACGAGGCTGTGAGGGGCCCTCCAGGACACGCCGTAAACACACTCACACTGACGTACTTATTTACTACAGTCCTAAGCCGTGGAAGTGTTCAAGGGAGTAGTGGGGGGGGCTTTAGCTGTGAAGATTTGCACAAAGATCTGCCGCGGTTTAAGAGAACGCTTGGCATTTTTCAAACTCCAGCCGGAATGCAGTCGCCGCAGTCACATGACCAAACGAATGCACACGCGGGCCACAAATAATGGCATTTCCACAACCAGGGGAGGGCGGAGGGAGCAAGTAGATTTGGGGGAAAGAGGTAAAGCTCGTGCTTTTGTGTTTGAATATTCCGAAGACCCTATATAGTTTATTTAATGTTGAGATGGGCCAGAATGTAATTATTGGGTCTGTTTGCATGAAATAAAAACTGTTCTGATGTTCAGTGTCATCACTAATCAACAGTATTAAAAGGTGGAGGCATTTTTCATGATTTTCAAGTTATGTTGGCCCGGGCACTCCACTAAATTCATCAATGGCATAGACGCAAGCGATACATGGATCTAAAGCGATACAATATGAGGATCATAGCCATAACAATAGACAATGTTACATTTTTTGAGTGGTGAAAAAATAACAAATCATCGCTATTGCTACAACAGCAGACGCTTAAGTTGCTAGTTGTTATTTATTTGAGTCAAACGTTTCTTTGTGGATTCTCTCCAGGCTTTATTCTGCCAATTCTGTGCCATGACCTTTGAAAAAATAAAAATAAATAATAATTTAAGTTTTTTAGATTGATTTTTCTCTAAACTTATTTTTTGAATTTGCTTATGTCAGTACCAGTCTCTCTTTTTGATTTTGGTATGGATGAATCCTATTTTTTTTCTTTAAAAAATGCTAACAGGAATTACAAAATTAGACCAATTGGCCAATTGCAAACTAGCATGGAGGCACTGAAACATAATTTCTTGTACTGATTAATATTTTTTGAAATGCACATTATAAGTTTGTATATTGGTACATTTAGAAGAGAGAGTCATTGACTTGGTCACATTTTAGGAAACGTTCTTCTGAAGGAACATTTCTTGATGACTATGTCAGTGGAATGTACCATTAGTTTGAGGAGAGTTTTTGTATCGGTAATAGGAATGACATTTACTTTGGGACACGCAAAAGGTGCAGATTTGGCGAATTGACCCACTAAATTGTTAAATCGTTCTCTATATGAATGTATGGAATGGACATTTTGTATCATTCATGTAGAATCTCCATCATTAAAAGTATTAAAAGAGGAAGATGAGCAAGTTTGCTGACCAGCCTTTGTCACAAAAACATACTTGACATCTTGACAATAGCACACACACAAAAAAAATCATATTTATCACTTATAATGTGTGATGCTTAGTGGCTACTGCTAACGGCTACAGGATCAAGCAGCTGGCTAACTGTCGCAGACGCTATAGTCACGGGCAGTTTCTAAGAATGATCTATAGCAGGAAAAGTCATCGTCAGTGACTGAAACCCATCTGTAGGGAATGTCGGGCTCCGTGTTGTTCGTGACCGGGCGGGGCATTCTGAATTATTTACTGCGGAGTATATTTAAAACCTGATCAATACGATTAGAGGACATCTCCGGCCTGCTTTGACCTTCCACTGAGCGGCACAAGAAAACTGCTGCATCAGACTGAATCGCAAACACCATAATCCTAAGATATGAATGTGCTATATTACAACTTCTTTAAGTACAATTACTCAGAAAAGTGTAACTTGATGGTTATTTGCTACTCCTACAAGCCTGTGTGTAATCCAATAAAGACAATAAGTTATTGCTCTTGCCTCTTTTGACCCTTCAGACATGTCTTGTTCAGACCTTGCCGTCAAATTAGATTCCGCTACCTGTCTACGTCTGTACTAGTTTAATACAGGCAGAGATCTAATCTTTCCCAGGGCAGAGACCAAAATCTGCCATATCAACAACCTGATAATGGATTAAATTCCCATCTCAGTCTGGGGTCACAGTATCTCCAGCCTCCAGGGAAGAAAGGTTACACAAAATCGCAATATTTGAAAACCACAAATAACAATATTATTGCATTATTTTATGAAACCATTTCAACGGTACATTGCATTACTATTGTAAGCTTTGTCTGCAAACAAATGATTTTGCAATATGCGTGGCTTCTTGCAACAGGGATATTGCGTCGTCTAATATTATACATGGACAACATTCAGACAAGAGTTCTCGAAGCTCAATTGGGATTTGCAGTTGAACGGGTGTATTTTTTGCGAGGCCATTTGTACCTAATTAAATGTGACGTGCATCTGATCTTCTGTCCGTTTAGTGACCTGCACAAAGAATTTCCATAACTTCAATGCATTTTATGAAAATAGTAATTCTTAGATGTATTTTGTATTATGTATCTTACATGTAATTAGGGATGGGACGATAACCGGTTTCAAGGTATACCACGGTATCAAAACGCTACGGTATCACTACCGTGAGGATTCCCTCTCTGACTGTATTAAAAATGCATGTTTTATATGCCATTTTTGCCCCAAAAACGTTGCGCTCCGTGCAAACCCCGCTCTCCCCTTCTGCTCCGCTGCTCCTCACCTGACCCCGTGGCGCAGTCCCTCTCTCGCTCTCTCTCGGCCATCAGCCTGTTGAACACGGCCCGTAGCAGCAGAGTAAAAAGTCACTGTCCTCCGTGAACATGAACACTGCCTCTGAGATTAAGCTTTGTTTGGATCTATTGCGTTAAAGCTACCAAGTGCTGCTGAGAAGCAGCTGTTTAGCGCTTTAGCTCTGTAGTTCGCGTTACGCTAACCTGTTAGCTTTGTGGTTTGGGTTGTTCATCATCCGTGCCTGATCATCACGGTGTCTGATGAACGACAGCGTGTCTGTCGTTCATCAGACGCACTTTTAGACAACACGGTTTTACGTGTTATTTTTCAGAAGACTCTCAGCCTTCCTTTGCTAAATGCTCATCAAAGACGCACTGTTTTTCATTTAGCTCCAAACTCCACTCACTGTCACACGCCGCCAGGGCTATTACTACTAGCTACTACAGTCAATGCCATTTTGTTTTGTCGTCCTCATTCCCGCTTTCCGTGATCACGCAGTTTTTACATTTTTATTGTTTCATATACTGTATGTATTCATGTAAATATCTTGTATAATCTGTGACAAAATAAATATCCTTGCATTGATTTCATATTCCTTTTTTAAACACTGCTATTTTGGTTGTGCAACAATATCACTGTTAATAATATAGTTGTCAATGACAATCGACTGAACAGGTAAGGTTTTGTAAATGAAATCAAACATCTCTGTCCAATTAATCCCACAATTATCAGTGGTGTGAAAGTATGCCCGCACTGTCTGCTACTGCTGTATTCGAACGCACTCACTGGCTGCATCACGTTTATGTTATGTTATCTAATCGCCCCAAAAATGTAATTTTTTGTGAGCACCCCCAATGTTGTGCTTTATTGTCATAATCTTTATTCAGTGAACACCAGTTTATAACCTAAAATAAACTATGACTACCCTGTGGCTTAATAGCTCAGTCATAACGCGCAAGTTTCTGGTGCAGAATGAGCAGGGTTCAACACTATACTCCAGTGTTGAAAGCTTCTACTAAATTATTATTAAATGATTACATTTTTTTGACATTTACATTTTTTTACAATACTTAGTAACCCGTGAGTATTTTTTATTTTTTAAGTTTACATGTTTATCAAGCTCCACGTGTACCGGTCTCCGCAACACTCACCTCAGTGATAGGCTATTAAAAATGTCTTGTCCTAAATAAAGGACGCACAGGCTCCTTTCACTTTATGACAGATAGCAAAGAAATTGCAACCAGATCAAATGTCGGCGCGGTTCATGCTAAACGCCCCACCAACACCTCTTAACTCCCACCTGAACCGAGCCCATTTTCTATACTGAAAATGTCAAAGTATTCAAACACCGCCTCTGTGGCGAAACGGGATTATGAATGACTCTCACACCGGCGACCGGGGTACGAATCCCGCTCAGGCCATACTCTTAAACTTTTATGTTTTTATTTTATGTTTAAACGTGTTAGTATTAAATGCTATTTCTAAGTAATAGAATACCAAGAAGTTTAACTATTTTACTCTGATAAAAATCAAAAGTATTTCAACACTTTCAACAAAATGTATATTTTATTGATTTTAAACAATATTGTACTGCATAACTGCTGTATTTGCCAAAATTTGCCCACACTGCACATTTATTTGTTTGTTCTAAATCTAATAGTTCCTATATTAAGGTAAATAATAAAAGGCCATAGTTCAGTGGAATACAATGTAATCCATAGGTACAAAAGCAACAGCTGCACATGTACGGCCTGCACACTTTATTGAATTGCGAACATGGCAGTAATGATTTTGCATGGGTCGCGCCACGTGCTGCCATACGCTTTTAGATTTGGGTGAAGCTGAACTGGAGAAAATGCCCTCAGTTAAGGTGGGGGTTAGGAGGTTAATTTATGTCATTAGACCTACTGCATGACCCCCTCCCCCAGAGGTGTGAAAACGCAGGGTCTATTCATTTGTAAATAGGCCTGAGAAATCAGGGCGGCGGGTGGAGCGTAGATGTCTCCTTTAAACACACTCAACTTACGTGTAAAGTAGTGAAAAGGAGTAATGACATACTGTAGTAGTGATAAAAAAAAAACGTACTATACTGAATAAGGGCATAATAGATGTAATAATAGATATTGGATATATATATGAACCAGGTATGCATAATAAAGGACTAATTTCACTTTATTTAAAAGGTCAGTTTACTATATAAACATATAAAACGATACAATTATCGTTGTATCACAAGACAGACATTTTTTGGCTTCTTTAGCTCAGGGGCTGGCTGCTGCTTCTCCATGATGTCTAGCACAATCTTCTCAATGGCGTGTTGAGTGAGAGATGAGGCGACTGAAAGAGCGGGGGGGATTCACAGTGGCAGGCGGCATGGTGACAGGCACCGTTGTGCTACCTGCTGTGAGAGACTGCCACAGTGTCTGTGTTTCCTCAAGTTTTTCCGGACTGGTGTTCAGTGATGAGGATGTGTTTAGTTGTTTGCAGGTGTGTTTGATGTATTGTGATATGTCTAATCTGGTGGTTGGGTGCAGCAGGCTGTTGGGATCAGAGCTGGAGTTGTGGACAAGTGTGGCATACTCCTGATCCACAATTTTCAGCATGTCCTTCTGTCCGCGGTGTTTATTGAGACGACCATCAATAACTGCCTTCATGGGAGCAGGCCAGCGCTTGTGGTCCAACACAAAAACCCTCCCTCCTGTCTTCACTGGTCCGGTACGGGCTGCGGATGGAGAAGGCTTGATGGGCAGCGGGAGCAGCAGAGGTGTGGGCTCTAGGCAGAAAGAGAAATAGAATACGAGTGTCATCTATTTTATATTTGATTAAACTATTGCTATACATTGTTTTGACATAGCTAGTGGGCTGTTACCTAACTTGGATGTGGAGCCTGGTTTTGCGTCAGCATCTACAGAGGAAGCCAGAGCAGCAGCGGCTGTGGGAGCTGTCGCAGCAGTAGTAGTACATGGCACAGGATTAAGCTGAAGAGCCTGGTGGAGCAGTTCCACTCGCTGAGCTCCTGCTCAGTGGGAAGCAGCGGAGGAGGTGGCCTATTGACTGCAGCTGTGGGCTGGACTGGACGCTGGATGGCTGGACGGGCTAAATGATGAAAAAAAAAGAAAAGCTTTATTCAATTTATACTCGTCTGAGCACTTATACCATTTTCCCACTCCTCCACCTTATAGATAAGGCCACACATGAACAACAGCAGAAAGCAATGTGTCTCTTGCAATAATCTACTTCATGTTTAACTTGGGTTTGTTATTAAATGTGTCATTAATTATATCAATAATATGGTGCTTTGTTTGTGCACAGCACAGCTTTGGTTGTGAAGCACTTTAGAAATAAATCTGATTGATTGATGTACTGTAATCGTTGAGGGGGAAACCTGAAATGACATTCTCACTTTGCTGTCTTTCTTCATTGGAAGGCTCTGAGTCAGGCTGAATGAGCGCTGTAGGAGGAGTATCAGAAGGGGAAAGAGTTTCTGGGAGTAAACATTAAAAAAATTAAATACAGAAGGTGCATCGTGGTATGTAAGAAATGTATCACAAAAACAGACCTGGAACTGAGGTGTTTCTGGCCTCAGGAAGCAGAAACTTAAGCTCATGTGGAAGAGGCAGAGGGGACTTCAGAGGCACCGCAGCTGGAACAGCTGGAGAGAGGAGAGAGGTTAAAGTATCCACTGTAAAGGCTGAGCTGTAGTTATACACTGAGTTATTGTAAAGTGTTTTGGGTGGACCATCTCCTGATTCCTTCAGGGCAATGGGCACGGACTAAGCAGCTATAGAGAAGAAACTGCAATTAGTTTTTTTTTTGTTAAATCATTTACAGTTTAACCAAATGTTAGTAAAATGAACACACAGCATTCAGCTGTTACTTCTCCTGCTCGTTTGCTGACTTGTTATGTTTTGAGATTATTTAACGTTTCACATTATCTAGAATAAACATAATTTGAGGAGGGGAAGCACTCACATCAAATGTTAAAATACAAAACAGCACTCACCACTTCACACATATTCACAACCATGCATAATAAAAAAGTCACTTACCCTCATCGCAGATGGTATCAATTCATAGTCACTTGGACTTTAGGCAGAACACACATGAGAGGAACAAAGCAGAAAGTGACCGGAACGTGGTCGTTGGGCCCTTGCGGAAAACCACATTGACTCGGCCAGGGGAAAACAACTGTCTTCTTCATTTTCTCTGAAATGACACAAGAAATTGTAATCAGAAACCATGAAATATTAATTTAAAAAAACAACAACTAAAAGAACATAGTGTGCAATCATTCACCAATCAAACTACTATAATTACATCATTATAAGATGTTAAATGTTGAAGTACAAGTAATATATCTAATTTCATTAGATTAGTTGTTTATCATGATACCACTCAACCAAATATTACAAAGCATTATAAAAAATACAAATTATATGCCTCAATTTAATTAGTACACAAACAAAACAATCAGGATAACAACGTGAATGAAATAACTTGATTTGTGAGTAGCTTTGTATTTTATTACTCTAACTCATAACGTTACAGTACATGACAGCAATAAATCAAAATATAAACGTAGCACAAAAAGCTTTTAATCCAAGTTGCAGTCGAGTGAACAACAATTAAAAAAAAACTCCGACTTTGGGTCTACTGTAACATTTGTTCCTGACAAATCCAGGAATAAATGTTAGCTTTAGCGTAGAATTACTACATGTGACTGATCGAGTCAATACATCGCAACCGCGTTACTGTAAACAATTAAACACACTCAACTTACGTGTAAAGTAGTGAAAAGGGTAATAATGAAATAGTAGTGATAAAAAAAAGTGTTCTACACTGAGTAAGGGCATCAAACATAATGAAAAATAAAGCTACGTTGAAACAGCATGACAGTAACTTAACCATAAAAACTACTCAAATGTCTGTTCTAAAAGACAATCTATCAGAGTGTTTTGCAAACTTAAATGACTAAAACAGTGAAAAGATTACCCAATCTGGGAAGAAAAGTTGCTTACCGTTTTGTTACTCACGGGACGGGACGCCAATGCCAGAACTGGAAAATTACTAGCAAAAACGGAGCCGCCGGGACAGCGACGCCGCAGGCCAAACGTGTAATTGCAAGGAGGGCAGTGGTTTAGCACTACCATTGAAAATGAATGGGGCCGGTTTAGGGCTGTTTAGCAAAAGAATCATTTGTATATTTAATCATTTCTCTCCATGTTTTGTGTCTCATGAAATAGAGCATGTCGCTGCATTATCTGCCACTTTTTGCTATATGTATCCACGTTGAAGAGAAAAGGCAAAAAAACAGCATTCAGTGCCCGGGGTTCGAACCCACGAAAAGAACACTAAGATTATTTAGAGCCAAGTACTCTACCCATGAGGCCACCGTATTCTCACTGTCAAAATACTGTTTCCATGCGGACTTATAAGTCATTACCTGAGCGAGTAATTCGCCGACACAGCTACAGCACAAACATGTAGGCTATTACAATGCGAGATATACAAGGCTTATAATATGTTATAAAAGAGTAGGGTTATGAGTGAAAACCATTATCTCTGCTGTGCTCCATTATCCGCGTGTACCAGGCGGTGAAGAGAGAAGAAAGAGCTCACAAGTGCCACCTGGTGGTTGTTTGGGTCATTGCAGCCACTGGGGAAAAAAAAAAAAAAAGACGCGTGATTCACACGTGATACCACGTGTGTTTCACGCGCGGGAGGCGACAAAACAAAGTGGCACCCGCTGTATGTGATGTAAACAAACCTCCGTGCTACTCCACTAAATTCTCCCCAAACAATCATCTGATGCATCGCATAGGCAGATAACATGATTATTCTTTACCCTCTAGTCGTCACTGCAGGATAAGGGTTAGACATAGGTGGGAACCTTTACCTGATGCAGTTTGCTAGTCGGTCAATTATTAGACAAGCACAAATTTGTTGACCGCTTGATGCGACACTTTTTGTATACTATTAGGATTATTTTTTTAAATATGAAATTGAATGCGCAGACTACTTTAGTAAGCAATCAAGCAGCAAATTATAATGGCAACTGCCTTTGTACGTTTTTGGGAAGACATCGAACAAGCAGTGATTAGAGCATCAGCGAACATGCGCAGTCTGTGACTAAAGTGATTAAGGTAAAAATATCCCTTTGTTTAAAGTGTTATTTTGGATAATAAGTCACAATAGTACACTTTATTGATCCTTAGCAACATGTAAAGTCATAACCAATTACAAATGTACCATAAACAAACCCTGTTTGTTAAATGCGAACCCTGTTTTTACTTTTTAAATATAAAACACGCAATTTCACCGTGATATCGCGGTATTTTTTGTCAAGGTTATCATACCGTGGAAATCTCATACCGTCCCATCCCTACATGTAATGCTGGATTTACACATAGGCACGATGCGCTACGAATGGCATTTTTCCGTCATTCGTGACATGACTTAACGCATCTCAATGGGATTCTGAAGAGAGCGCATCAGCTCGTGACATTCGTAAAGAAAGTTTTTGGCTGTCAAAAAATCTTCCACGAATAACCCTCTGTTCGTAGAGTTCACAACGGAGCGTGTTCTTTCGTGATGAGCAGTGGCGCTTCGTAAGATTCACATTAAATCCGGTTAAGGTCCGGTACGGAGTCCGCAAACTTAGAAAGTCATTAAAACCAATGTTGCACACTCACACTGCTCCGCGAAGTCCGGGTCCGGCTACCAAGGCCATTCCGGCGGCATTCCGGCGGCAATGGAAAGAATCCGCAAGAAGTCTATTTTTGCCGGAGCCCCAACAGATCAAGCTGACGGAAAACACGAGCAAACAGGAAGTCAGGTCTCGTGAGAAAAGAAGATCCGGCGTATTATAAAATAAAATCTGTCCACTCACTACTTATTTGGTCTTGTTTACCACCTGTACGCGCGCGTGACGTTGGAAATGTAAACATTTCTCCATTACCAGTGACACAGGGGCACTAGTGTGTTTCAAAGCATCCACTTCACTGGGGAGAGTCGTTGTACTGGCAAATACGGCTTTTGTTTACAAAAACTACCTATATATGGGGCTACTTATCACGTGAACTCGCACCAAGAGGGAAACTCACGTGCACTTCTGTTCTCGCGAGGGCCGTTTCTGTGCCTGGCGCAGCATCTGGCGTCGGAGCTGGCCACAGTGTCAGCCGGACTCACTGTGAGTGATAGTTTGGGGCAAACCCGGACCAGATAAGGACCGAACCCGGACCGTAGTTAATGTGAACCAGGGGTAAGATGTCATTTCTGGTGGAAAAGTGGAGCGTTCGGACCCTACTCATCTTTTCTGATCTTCACAGATAAAAGAAAAAAAAGTTTTTTCATTTAATTTTGTGTTATGATAGACATATTTATGAACTAAATTTAAAATGTCTGCAAGAAGCTAGCTACCCAGCATGTTAGCCAAAGGTCCACAACAACTGAGAACCTGTTGCGGTAAATGAGACTCTGGTCTACATAATGAGAAATATATCATTTAATATTCTAATATCTATTGTATTAATTAGACATTAAAAACACATGTTTTCTGCATCTTTGAGAACTGCTCACAGCCAAAGGCATCAGAAAGTCAAATTTAAATCACCATTTGCGCTATCCTGGTGTTACCATTTGGAATACCGTAATGCTATTGGCTGATTTCCACAAAACTTGTCACATGTATTGTATGCATTAGAACATGTTCAAAGGTCCATTGGACATATGTTGTGTTACTGTTTACTGAGACTGTGAGGGCTTCAGGGCATTTATTATGTGCATTTTCATCTGTTTGCAGACAGTTGGCAGGTGAGAAAGCTCTGGCAAAGGTTAGACTGCAAAAATTCTGTGAAAAAATGTACTCAAACCCTGCACTGCTGGAGGTTTACAGGAAAAAGAAGAGAGGTTGGTTGATAGAGACGTGGAGAAACAGAGAGTGAGACACAGAGAGAAAGAAAGAGAGACACATTTAGACACAGTGAGGGAGACACGGACAAACAGAGACAGAGACAAAGACAGACAGAGGAATAAATGAGTAAATTGAGCCTATTAACAAAATAAAAAACATGCTAAATGCTGCTTTTGTTTTCCAGATATTACAGACAGAAGCAAAATGGTGAAATAAAAATAAATGACCTTACAAAGAAGCAATGTGAAAAGAAAAAGAATTGAGAGCAACTTTAAAAAAAAAATACTATAAGAGAAAAAAACAGTTGTAAGCTGTGCTTAACATAACCACCAACTCAAGAGAGTGTGAATGAAGAGTCACAACACATCCAGCAACAGGAAGATGCACCTCAAATGGAACAATCACGACTCAGCCAGCATGACTCCTGCAACTTCCCCACTAACTGAGTAAATAAGAACATCTACTCCAAAGGAGACATTCAGGGAGAAAAGAAGGCCGAGAAGAAATGAAAAACTCAACAAACTGAGGACCAAGTTGCGGTATACAGATGCGAAGTTACTGAAAAGAAACAGGAAATTCATATACTAAAGAAAAGACTGACAAGGCTTGAGGACATGGCCATAAAGGATTCTGCTAATAAAACGAAGAAAGACCACACATCGATAGTCCGCATGAGCAAACAAAAGCGGAAAAGTTGGAGAAGTTTGTAAACAAGGACAAATATTTCACAAACGACATCTCAATGGCACAATGGGAAATCTTCATAAAAGATTTTTGAGAGAGATTCCAAAGCACCATATTACAAAAGCTCAGTTTTGTAAACTTCTGCCATTTTGGATTGGGCACTTAAAAGTCAAAGATTGAGAAACCTGTGCATGTAGAACACATGATAACTATCCAATGAAAGTAAAGAAGCTGCATCAAATCATAAAAGCTGCTGTATGCAGTGCCGACATGTACCGGACATGCAGTGCTGAAAGAAGACGATTTTAATTTCAGCACTGGATCCTAACATAATTACATGGAAGGAATGGGTGTCAAGGTCTGTACCCAGGAAAAGTGATAATGAGTGTTTTTTGTCTTGAGAATAGACGCACGTCAATTGAAAAGCTGCTAGAATTAACAAAGGATGCTCTCCCCAATCTTGCGACACATTTTTAATGTCAATCACCAGTTAGAGCGATTGAAGAAATTAAGGGAAGTTCTGACTCAAGAGGTAGTTGTGCACATAGATTCCAGCCAAAACTATGCTAGCAGTAGAGATCAAAGAAACTAATTTTGGAAGTGGAACTCCACAATACTCCATACTGGAGTCCGATAGCTCTGTGGAGGAAGGGTGAGTCATTTGCATCGCTGTCCCCATGCCTTCAGCACGATGCCACAGCAACATGGGCTCATCTTGATCCCGTGTTGAGAGAAAGAAGAGGGTTTGCCAGCTACAGGAAAACAAACTCTGAAAGCGTTCCCGGACGAGCAAGCTTGCCGACCGTCCGTATTCATTGGGATCAAACAGCACAAGAGTCGTTGTACGAAGTCGACGGGGCATACACATTTACAACATAATCGTTTTAAGGAGGAAGAGAGACACTGCTTTTTGTATGACGCCTCGGTCGAATGAATACGAGCTTAATGTTCATACGGGCATCGGAAAAGACTGGATTTGTATCAAGTTTAGGACCACTTATTGAATGGGGGGAAAAAAGAGATCAGATACAAACTCCAGCTTGGAATTGGGACACTTAGGCCTTTAGCCTTATTCCTGATCCCACCGTGCACGTTCACCTTTGCCACAAACCCCGCCGAATGAAAAGCATGCGACGCTGGCGATATAAAAACCTCTATATTAGGTGGAAGAATTGCCCCTCTGTGCTCCATGCTCGCTCTCCCATTTACTGCCTTTATTTATCTGCTCTGGGAGAAGGCTGGCGCATTCGGAGGTGGAGAGGGTAGAGGGGTGGATTGCATGTTTTCCTCCCAGACTCAGCCACTCTGTCTCCAGGCCCGCCGGGGAGGAGGAGGGAGCGCTGGAAGATGTGTAACTCGATCTGTTTTTCCTCCCTCCCCCACCTTCCCCTCCCTGCCCCAAACCTCCTTACCTCTCCGCAAGACTCTCCCTCCTCCCGTGGTAATCCGATCCTCCCAGACTGGAAACGACGAAGGAGGAGGAGGAGGAGAAGGAAGGGGGGTGGAAAAGAGAAAAAGAGGAATCCCAGAGTGCGGGCTTGCGAGGCTTGGACGGACTCCCGGGAGAAGGGGGGAAAAGTGAGAGCAAGTCGACCACGGACAACGGCAAGAAACTCAACACGGGGAACTGTGTGCGGGACAAAGAAATCAAGACGAAATGGAGAAGGGGAGAGGATGCTTAGGAAAGAAGAAGTCGCAAAAATATTTGACAATTCCATATTTTCAACGGTTCGATGTAGATAGATGGATGCCAAAAGTAAATGAAAGCTCAAGATCGAAAGCCATTAGCCAAAGTACAAACTATCATTTCATTTCAACCTCACCATCCGTCTAAGAAAGGGTCTGCAGGCTCTCAAAGACCTGATAATGCATTTCGACATTTTCCATTGACTGTTTTCATCTCATCGCTCATCAAACTCATTCAAATCATATGGAAGCACACACACTCGCTAATTTTCCCGATATGTGGGTACTACATGACCATCTTTTGAAGCTTGCAAAGTATCATACATTCATCCTAATTTGAGAGTAAAGCTGCAACTTACCATGCAAAAGGTCCTCCACTCCCAACAAACATGCACGTGCGAGAAGAGACGAAGGTGCGTGAAAGATTGGGGATGTAGTACAGAGAAAAATCTGCATTTGTAACACCAGGACTGAAGAACTTTGCGAAATTCTCGGGTCATCTTTGAGTCCTTAGGTGCTGTGCTAATTAGTCGTTAATTGTAGCCTGTGAGGAAGCGACACGTTATGAAGAGAAAACGTCGACCTTTAAGTCAAGATCCTGTTTGGTTTATTTATCGCACTTCAAACTTTTTTATTGACATGTATCAGAGCAGGGAAATAGCCGTCTCCAGCAGCCACTGATGTGCTTATAAGGTTTTTATTTTCAATTTCTCGGGTTAGCTTAAAGTTGTTAACCCAGAACATGCACAATATTAGGGAAGTCAATTTCCCTTAGTCATTGCAGTCTTACTTTAGAGCAAACAAACTGTATCCCAGTGTTGGTAAGCTCGGTGTTCAACTGTACTAAAGCGCGGCGATGTTGTTTCACCGCGGTCACTTGACTGCCTGACAAACTGTTGCTGTGGACAGTTGTGGATCAGGTGTGGCCTTCACTGGACTTTCGGTGGAGACTGTTGTGATCCAGGCTGCGCCGCACTGCTCCTGCTGTCGGTCACGCTTTAAGAATAGACCAGCGCCTATAAACAGACAATGCGAGCCAACAGTCACGGCCAGCGTTCAATTTGACGCAAAACTTGTAGTGAAAACGCTTTCTAGTTTTAGGTGAGACAGCGTTGAAAAGGGATGTCAAGTTGCAGTTCAGATTTAACAAAAGGTCATGCAAGTTTAGTCAAGCCACAAAAGTTACAAATGGTGTTAGTGACATGGAACTTTTCCAGGGCTCGACTACCAATTCTGGGTTTGAGGCACCACCTTAGAAATGCCAGAAGCTTCTTAAAAACAATGCCGTTACTTTGCTTTTTTAATTTGATATTAAGACACGACCAAAGCCCAGGCCCCAGCATTTTATGAGGCGGCCCCTTAGTGTGAAAAACTTTGAGAACCACTGGTCTTCTGCCATCATGCATATCAATTAGACTGCAGCCGAGCCCCACTGTATTCACAGTCATGAGTGCGGGCTAAAGTGGGCTAGAATTCTGTCAAAACATGAGAGGGCAGCCCTAAATTGGTCCAAGTGTACAAAGATAGAATGTAGACTGAAGTGGGATGTTTAATTCATCGGTTTTATTCCTTTTTGTTAACCAACTAAAATACAGTATCTGATTGGACCTATAGAGAAATAGGAAACGGATAGAAAACTTGTCACAGCAGACATTGGAGATAAGTTTGAGCCGCTCAGTCATGGTCTATACTCTTGTTTTCTCTTGACCAACAGCCCCTCACACTCCTTGTTCCTGTTCTGTTGTTGCGGTGTGCAGCCGGCGTGCCCGCTGTCCGTCAGCCTGTTATTCCTGTAACAGAGATCCTAGGCTCTGTGGAGGAATGTACAGCTGTCTGGCATATGGATAATACTAGATTTACATTTGTAATGCACCCACATTGAGGGGGTGGGCTTTTACTCTCTTCCTCCTCGCTGAAGGGGATTGTGTCGATGAGGTATATGGTGATTTTAAAGTGCATCATGATATAGCCCAGGACAAAATTAGGTTGTGCTTCTTAATATTAAATGAGGGATATTAGTAGAGGTCAACTGATATGGGCCGATTATTTTGGATATTTAATGTCAATATTTTTGACATAAGAATAACAATAGTGCCAAACATGAAGCTCAGTGAAACCCAATTTACCTCAGTAATGCACAGGCCTGAGTATTAAAATAATCAGTTCAGAATGTAGCATTAAGACTTGCAATAAAAGGCTGCTGACGTAATAACCAGAACGCAAGGGACAAAATGACCGCGATAAAATCTTTCATATACTCACAGGGATTTATCCAGTTGTGCCCTTACAAATCAAAGTGTGCTGAATTGATAGTATATTAAATGTTATGCTAAACCATGACAAGAATAAATGTACTTTCTTATAATTTGAGGAGACTACGGTGCCCGTCAGAGAACGGCTGCAAGCTTTAACAATATCAAATCCTAATCGAGGTTTTGACTACTGCAATAACCGAACCTTAAGAGACTGAGGGGTTTTTTTTTCTTCAGTCTCTGGCATTTGAGTGATGTTCATCAGAATTGTGGAGCCTCTGATCTCAGGTTCAGCTGCAACAGATAAAAGTTTGTCTGAGTTTTCCATAAAGCAGATTATAAAGTGTTTAGATAAACACTCTGTGATTCCATCCTTACTTTAGTCACATGGCAGTCCCCCCAGAGGTACTCTGAATGTGAGGGAGAGGACACTGTCCACATAAAACCAAATATAGATTGTAGATTGTGTTTTGTTCTAATGTGGGGCAATTTGAGCAAGAATATGTTGTTTGACTAAAGTCTAAAAGCAACTCTCTACACTCATCATTTTAGCAGTTTATGCATTTAAATGTATCAAATATAAAAACCGTAAATGGAATCGCAATCGCAATATTTGTGCACCCTTACCTCCAAGTACTTTCAAACAAGTAGGACAAACTGGGTATCAATGCTGGGACGATCCGCTTTGGTTGCGATACAATATGTATCACGATACTTCGGAGCCGATATGATACGTATTGTGAAACAGTATTGTGTCCAAAAGTTAATTAAACCAAATGCGACTAAACACAAGTGTTAAGACTGTAAAGTGTCTTACTACAGCAATTACTACCATGTAATTTTAAAATAAAGTGCTGTGTAACTGTTCCTGAAAAAACAATACATTAAAAAAGTATTGCAAGTATTTATCACACTGTGATAAAGTATTGATACTTGGGATTGCGACAAAGGCGTATTGCGATACACTGCTAAACAATCGACATATTGTCCCAACCCTACTAGGTATGATATTGTTTGTTTCTCGTTTAGGGATTGTTTGTGTCACCATCGTGTCTCAACTGAAAACTGTCATTTTGGGAGATATTATAAAACAAAGTAGACGTGTGACCCAAAGCCATTTCCGATTTGCTATTCTTTTCATCACACTACTAACCAGGTAATCGGTAATAAAGATACAAAACAACTGCTACTGTCAACAAGGTTCGCCATAGTTTAGTTTAGTTGTTTGCACAGTGGTCAGGAGTATCCGCACTCCGCAGAGCCACAAAAGCCACACACACACACATATTTGCATCAGGTAGAGCCGAGGCCGGAGTGCACAGACAGCTCACTGCAGCTTGGAGCACGTTGTTCCACCCTGCACAGCAGCAGCAGCAGCAGCAGTGATCTTTTCCTGGAAACGCAGCCAGCTGATCTATGCCACTCAGTTTCCAATCAGCAGACGCGGTGCTGATTTAAAGGGGCGTCAGTCATGAGAGCAAGACAACACAGTATACAGACAAAGGACAAAGCAGTCTCAAATGTGAACATAAATAGACTACCTCAGGAGGGGAAAGGTAATTTTGCATTTTGCTAATAGTAATCTGGCTTTTTGAACTGATAGATGAAGCCCAAACTCATTCCTAACATCCTACTTCTGCAGGGATGAGTTTATGCACGTTTTACAACTTCCCAGGAGCAAAACCATAATGTAAACAACTATCAGCTAGTTCCTGATCAATAAAAGGCTTTAGGAATAGATGCAAATCGCAGCCACACACGTCTTTTGTTTCACAAATATTTAAAATGCACTGAAGAACTAAACTTTTATTCCATTACTAGGAAAAAAAAGATGTGGAGAGTGATCAATCTTAGTTTAAAATCGTATAAAAAAATAGACTCGTGTGTTAAATACGAATATGAAATGACTGTGACATGTATTTCTCATGGCCTTATAAATGTCTCCTAACAATCAATAAAATAATTGAAAAACTGGTGTCGTGAAATGTCGTTGAGTCGACACTTATGGTTACACATATCTGTTACAGATGTGTATTTTTCAAGATGAAGAAAACTAAAGTCTCGTCAAAATAGGCACACACAGGTGGGCACAGCATTATCGTTGTTGTGTATGCCTCTTTCCAAAAAAAAGGTGAAAGAAATAATTTTATATATGTAATATAATTTAGCAGTGGACACCGGGATTTTTCTTTTTTTTCTTTACATCATGCAGAAGTTCGAGGAAACTTAATGCAACAACCTAAAGGCTAACATGAAGCTAAACACACCGCCTGCGCTAGCTTTCAAAGCGAATGGAAAATATCGCGTACATTTGTTAGAAAAACAGTTTAGAAAAGTAGCAACAATAACAAAAAAGTCCACATATCCAATATGTTAAATCCGTGTGGTCATTCGGAGATATATCAATGTAAATATACTTTGAAAAGGTAAGAAAAAGCAAATGGTAAACTGTGAAACAAAGTTAGCTAACAGAGGAATGCGGCTAACGAGCGCTTTAACCGGGCTGTATTGGTCAGAACAAGGCTAGTTTAGCAAGTACAAATGTCCAGATTCAGGTATTTATCAAGTCACACATTTTCGATGCGTTTATGAAAGCTGATATAACTTTTATTTTTGGAGCAGCAACGCATATAATACAGTCTCGCGGTAAGGCATACAAAGTCATCTCCCCATCAAACTCAATCCCAGGATCCAACAGTTTCACAACCATATATCGCTTCATTAAAAAAAAAAAAAAAAAACCTCCTAAAACTGCTTCAAATATGAGTACGATCACAAAAAGTACGGTACATGTTTACGACTGTTTTTCTAGTCAATAGACGGAGCCCTATGAAGTCGGACGCGGAGCCGCAGGTCAGGAATGAAGTTTTGGAATCCACAAATCCGCGCTTACCTTGGTCGTTTTCTTTTACATAGGGCAAGAGAATCCGCAATTTCTTCCGGTATTAGATCATTATCGTTACTCGGGTACAGGTTTCGTCTACAGATGCAAAAAATAAATA
The DNA here is from genome assembly GCA_007210695.1 of Neogobius melanostomus. NCBI lineage: Eukaryota > Metazoa > Chordata > Actinopteri > Gobiiformes > Gobiidae > Neogobius > Neogobius melanostomus. The sequence goes on along the minus strand of VHKM01000234.1, from coordinate 4,380,082 downwards.
AAACAAAGTACAATCCCGTTTTCGGCAGAAATGACACGTTTCCAGCTGCAGAACGTATTCCCTCTCGTCGCTCAGTGATCTGTGGTTTGGCTGATTGATGCTGGAGCTCAGCGGCGAACACGGAGATCGTCTCTGCCCGCGCAGAGGAGCCACTCCGAGCGAGACTACCTACGTTTCCGGTCCGTTTGTTACTACTGCTATTACATTACATTACATTGCTTGGTCTGTATTTAATTAGGGGAGAGCAACAACAGTACACCAATAAAATAATACATATATATTTTGACGGTCGGTAGCCAATTTTGTACGAAGCAAACATAAATCTAGTAAATTGTATGCTATGCACCTTTTACATATTGATAAATGTAAACAAATCTATTTATTTTATCGAATTATTTTACATGTCTCCTTTTGTAAGGTCGGGTCAGAAAGAATAACACTAAAAATAATAAGTGGTAAAGGCGTGCAAGTGAGACCTCTATGTTTAACTACGGAAGGGACAAAAGCGCCCTCTGCTGTCAGACGGGAAACTATTTTGAGAGGCAAAAAATATTCCAATGGCCAACTCAGAATAAGAAATTGTATGATATAAAAACATGTCAATAAATAACAGCTTAGATTGAATGTTACGGTAGTTTACTTGTTAAATGCAGTATAGGTGAAATAGGTGTCTTGGGTGACACGTTTTCCTAAACACTACAATTTTTCTTTGAGAATCAAATTGACAAAGCACTGAACTTTGAGGTAAAAAGCACTTTGTTGTAAAACTTCAACTTTGACATTCAAACCTGCACACAGAACACACTAATTTGTTTCATGTTGCGCTGTTCCACCAATGACAATCCCTACCATTCTCACTGAAATTGTAAATCAAAACTACTAATGTGTCCAGTCTTAAACAAAAACAGTTTAAGAATTTGGAGACATGTGCGCTAACCATGGAGTGTGCAAGAGTCATGTTTCTTTTTTCTAAATTAGTTCAGTCTGTCACCCCTCCTGGAACCGCCACCTTAACGTGGTGGAGGGGTTTGAGCACCTGAATGATCCTGGGAGCTCTGTTGTCGGGGGCTTCGTGCCCCTGGTAGGGTCTCCCATGGTAAACAGGTCCTAGGTGACGGGTCAGACAAAGAGCGGTTCAGAAGCCCCTTATGAGGGGCTTGTGTACAAGTCTTTTCATGGTTTAGCACCAAAGTACATCTCTGACATGTTAGAGCCGTATGAACCATCTCGGGCCCTGAGAACATCAGGGAGGGGTCTCCTGGTGGTTCCCAGAGTTAATAATAAACACGGTGAGGCTGCGTTTCAGTTTCATGCAGCTAAAATCTGGAACGGTCTTCATGAGGATGTGAGACAGGCCTCAACTCTGACAATGTTCAAATTCAGGCTGAAAACAGCTCTTTTTACCCGTGCATATGAAAACTGAAAGTATTTTATCTGCACTCTTGCCTTTTACTGTAATTGATTAACTTTATGTTGATGTTTTATTGATTGATTTGATCTGTTTTCTTGTAATTTTATGCAACTGTGAAGCACTTTGAATTGCCTTGTGTATGAATTGTGCTCTACAAATAAACTTGCCTTGCCTTCTGTGGATCCACCACCTGCAGGAGGAGCCATAGGGGCTGGTGCAATGTGATTTGGGCAGCTGCCCCCATGACCCGGCAACGGACAAGTGGAAGAAGATGGATGGATGGAGTTCAGTCTGTCGGTGCAGTTGATGTCATTTAAAGGGACTATACAGAGTTTAAAAATGTTAACATGTTCAAGCAATGTCCTAATGTGTAGAATGAGCCCAGACCTGTTCACCACAACTGCCTCTAAAATCCTGCACTGTCACTCAAAAAGGTGTTAATTCGGGTCCGAATTGCCGTCATGCACGAGATTGCAGTTACGTGTAAGACCTGAGGTGGCAGTAGTGAGTATAAAAATGACCAACTTGCATCTAGTCCCTTTAAAGTCTGTAATTGCAAAACAAAAACAGTAGCTCTGATGAAATTCTCAACAAAAATAACCACAGGCACAGCGCGTCAAGTGTTGGTCGTGCTCCTTTATTAAACTTTGAACACAATGATTATTTTGCTAAACAAAATGGTAAATGCAGCAGAAAGTATTAGTAAGTATATCCACCTTCAGAACAGTAAGTTAGTCCAAACACTCACATATATAATGATGACAGTAAAGCACTTTGCCAGGACAGTGGCACAAACGAATACTGATATTTCTCATTTCAAACATGCTGTGACACACATCATGCACACACACTCACGCTCTGTATAAAATAGTCCAATAAAAACTGTACACCGGGACGCGCTCATCAGACCACAGAGTGCCAGTCAGTGAGACGGGGCTGAGGCACAAAATGGTGGTGACTTGTTCATCTAGAGAAATTGCTGAGAGATACCCTACATGCAGTACACGTTAGCTTTGTACTTGTTCATTTGTATTTAAAGAAAAATGAAACCGATTTTTAAAGCCACACTGCAGAACATTTCATCCCATAAATAGAATACACAGAGTTTATTTATGGATTGTTTTAGTGCTGAAAAATGCCTCAAAACACAAGTCAAAAACATATCTCTTCACTCTGAGCGGGCTCGCCTCTTAGACCTGACTCGTAACGTTGCTGGGAGTGAGACACCACCAGCTCGTCTCCATGGTGATGTTGTAGTTAGGCTTTGACTTCAGGTACTCTTCCAAATGCTTTATCTAGATCGCAAAGTTGGTTGACAATAGCGAGCACATCTGGATCATTCATAATTTCCGATGTTTAATGGCTAATGCTAACCGCTATAGGAAAATACATGGAGCAGGCCAACCGCAATAGTCGACTCGCTAACTATACTCTAGGATTTAATCCCGCTTCTCAGCCGCTCCTTTTCATTTCTATGATCGAGATCAATATTAGCATGTTCGCCATCGCTCACATGTTTGTTCATGTAACCTAGAATGTCCCGAAGTGTGGCTTTAAAATACAAGGACCACATGATTTTTGTAGAGAACAAGGTACCATGCAGACAAACATTCACAAATGAACCGATCGACAATGTCATTAGAAAAGATCAACACTCACTGCATGTTTGATGCCAGCCATTCAAAAAAAAAAAAAAAAACAGAACAAAAAACTACAACCTCATCTGAACAAAACAAAACAATGAATGCAGCAGTGAAAATATTTTAGCATTAAATATAAATCACTCACAATAGTAAATAAATATGAATCTCACGGTTATGTGTAAATGAATGGTTAGCCTATGCTACAGTTGCACTAGTCAAATTTGCAAAAAAAAAACAACAGGTGAACAGTGGAAGACACGATGCACATCATGTTGTTCGTATGCATGCAATCCCACCCTACTGCCTTCATTTTGTTACATTCTTGTAAACGCTCAAATACAGTGTATCAAACCACAGTAAGGCTTTGTCTTTCTTACTTACTTATGATCATGTAAAACTGTGTAACAGACTTTTTCTTGAAAATAAAAAAGCCTGTCTTTTTTTCCCAGTAGTGGGAAATAATGTATCGCTCTGTCCATGAGTGATGAAAGACCTTGGAGCGCTGTGTATCAAATTCTTAAGCCTTTTTATTGATGGTGAACCAGCAGCTAGTTGTTATGTACTGTACATCACTGTGACAGCATTGTGAAATGGGCTCATTAACTCATTAACCCTGTGAAGAATTGGGAGGTTGGAAATGTGTTAGGAAAGAGTTTTGAGCACAATTAACTATTTAAAATTCAGGCAATCCCTCTTTTATTGATTGCAAAAAATAAACAAAAATAAGAATAAAAATCCTGTATAGGGCCTTTAATTTGTTGCCTTAAATGTAAAAGATTAAAGAGAAAGTCGCCTGCATTTAAAAGTACAGCATTTGTGTGTGTGCACAGTTTCTGGTACAAAACCTTTAATAAACCTCATGTAAAATCAAGTTATTGATGACATAATGACATTTTCATTGTATAGCATTCTCTGTACTATAATCCACTGAAAAATCGAAGTCATGGCTTGTCAAACTGACAGCAGCTGTGTACGGCCCGCTCTCCTCCCCCGGGCCAGGCCTACACGTTGATGGCATGAGCTGCTTTTTGCACAGAGGCTTGTCCTTCTTGGAGTAGAAAGGCTGGCCCTCCAGGTTCACGTGGCACACCTACAGAAATAAAAGCCAAAGTAACGTACATTTCCCTTATTCTGTATTTGAGGCCAACTGTTTTACTCTCCTTTATTTTCATATACAGTGGGTGGCATAAGTATCGGCCCCCCTTTAACTTTTCGACATTTTGCCATGCTATGGACCATAAACATAAATATATTTAAGTGAAATTTTATGTGATAGACACACACTAAGTGACACACAATCGTGAAGTGAAATAAATTGATACATGATGGCAGAGTGGCATTTTTGAAAGAAAACCATAAGAAATACCGTTTTCTGTTTGCTAGAAGCCACATGGAGGCCACGTGGTGGCTTCTAGCAAACAGAAAACGGGACTTCTTATGGTTTTCTTTCAAAAATAGCTTGTTCTTGCCACTCTGCCATAAGGCCAGATTTGTGCAGTGTACGACTAATAGTTGTCCTGTGTACAGTTTCCCCCACATGAGCTGTAGCTTCTGCAGTTCATCCAGGGTCATCATAGGCTTCTTGGTAACAGCTCTGGTCAGTGCGGTCCTTGTTCGGTCAGTAAGTTTAGGAGGATGGCCGAGTCTTGGTAGGTTTGCAGTGATGCCACACTCTTTCTATTCCTGGATGATGTATTTAACTCTACTTCAAAGCTTTGGAAATTGTTTTTATAACCTAACCCAGCTTTATACTTCTCAATAACTTTATCTCGGACCTGTCTGGTGTGTTATTGGACTTCATGATGCTGTTGCTCCCAATAGTCTCTTAACAGACCTCTGAGACCATCACAGAGCAGCTGTATTTGAAGTGAGATTAGATTACACACAGGTAGATTCTATTAGACATTGGGTCAACATGTGATCATTCAGAAATCATCAGGCAACTTCTGAAGGCAATTGTTTGCACTAAAAGGAAAGGGGGGCCGGTACTGTATGCACATCCCACTTTTCAGTTTTTTATTTATAAAAAATATTCAAAATCATGTATCAATTTCATTTCACTTCACGATGTGTGTCACTTAGTGTGTGTCTTTCACATAAAATTTCACTTAAAAATATTTATGTTTATGGTCCATAGCATGGCAAAATGTCGAAAAGTTAAAGGGGGGCCGATGCTTATGCAACCCACTGTATATAAGGAAGTCCCTCGGTATGAAAGTGATTCAAATGTAGAGTTGTTGTGTCAGTTTATGTTGGGCATTTGTTTTATTAAGGATCTAGTATTTTCAGGTTGACTTGAAGAGAGAACTGAAAACATGTTCTCAACGGACAATTAAAAAGTAGAAATATTAAATAAATACGAGTGTTCCTTACCGCGCAGACAAAGCAGGTGTCGTGCCAAGTGTGACCCAGGGCCTCGATGAACTTATCCCCCGCCTCCACGGGGAAGTCACAGCCATGACACTTGGTACTGAAGAGGGAAATGTAGTCTGAAAGGCAAGTTGAAGAGAGGTTTATGTATGTACAGTCTGATGCTGTACCTTTAGCATGACGCAGTTGGCACTAGCCCTCACCTTTCTCACAGTAGGGCTCTCCGTCCTCCATGTGGAAGAGGCTGTTTCCAAAAGGTTTGCCACAGGCGGCGCACACGAAACAGGTGGTGTGCCACGTCTGCCGCAGAGCATGCATCACTTCCTACAGCGCACAGGAGAGGCAAAGGTTTGGTATAGACAAAACAAGACAAGAAAGGGTATTACGCTTTTTGCAGGTATTTGATCTAGATCTCAAATACATCTTTATCACTATCTTACACTTAGTTAGAAAATGCAATGTTGATCTAAAACAGCTGAAACAAACTGCCTGATTTTCAAACACATTCTCACATTCAGCAAGTCCCTGCCACTCCCCTCCTCTTGCTCCTGTTTGCTGTGCAGCTGTTTCAATAAAGAGGGGGGGAGGATAGACCAGGCGGCTGTCGTGAAATTATGGCGAGTGTTTTTACTCCGAAATGAGCGGATTAAGCTTAGCAAGAGATGTAGAGGTGAGAAAAGCTTTCCTGGATATGTAGAACCTCAAGATGATTTTTTTGGGGTCTGTCGTACTAAGAATAGCACCTGGGGAAAATCCAAAGATTACTCAAAGATGCGCAAGTGGATCAAAACACAGCTTCTGGTCTGTTTTTGATGAAAGAACATCATTGTAACTAGAGATCGACCAATATGGGTTTTCTAAGGCCAAGGCCAATTTTTTGGGGACTATTATTGGCTGATGCCGATATGCACGGGTGATCATTTGACCGATATTTTTGGCCGATTTTTCCATCATCTGGTCTATAATCCTGTAAAAACAAACACTTGGCCACTCCAGCAGTGGCCAATTGTATTACTTAAGTGATTCAATCAGCATACTGTTGCTAGCCGCAGCATTTTGCATGGCGAGCAATATACAGGAGGTGAAAACTAAGTCAATGATTTAATTCTCCAGATTCTAAGCTTCAAAATGACATACAGCATGTCAATATTCACTGAGGTTTAGTGAATCTTTAACTAACTTTAGTAAAACTCGTAGCTAACCTATTTTCATTGCAAAGTTTCTCTGTCCCCTTGATGGTTAATAAGTTGTAAGAGAACTTGTTTTAAAGCCGCTCTTTCCACTGCAAAAAGCAGGAAATCTCTTATCACTTTCGGTCCTAATATTGTAAAATCCCCAAATATGACCCGTTATATCGGTCAACCTCTAATTGTAACATGGTAAAAATGTATTAAATTACTCAGTAGTATTGGTCTATGTATCGGCTATCCGGCCAACCCCAATCATATCGGTATCGGACCCCAAAAATCCATGTCGTTCGGGCCCTAGTTAACATTGTTCTTTGTGGTTATGTTATGTCCATGGCAGAGGTTACATTAACCGAAAATTATCCGTCATTTGCGGAATATTTTAAGCTTTGACGGAAAATTTCAAAGGCCGTCGGTCATTGTGAAGGATTGAAAATCAAGCCGTGATTAAAATTAAGACGCAGCGCTGCTGTTTATCAGAGCGCGCGGGGATCTCTCTCTCAAAGCAGCTTCACTGTTTCACTTGTATCACTGCCTAGCTAGCTAACTTTCTGGGCGCTAACAACAACACGGGGAAGAAAAAGTTACAGGCTAATAATATCCTTCTCATCTGGAGCCGCTCTTTGTCGATGTTTTATTTGGTAGGGACAGTGCAAGTTAATGAACAAGCCACACCGGATTGTAGCCTTGGGCTAATTTCCATCCGTCGTCCCCCATGCGCACTCTCAAACACACTCTCATTCATCCTGGCCTATTGTACATGTTTTTAGTGGTAGGGGAAACCGGAGTACCCGGAGGAAACCTATGCAGACACGGGGAGAACATGCAAACTCCACACAGAAAGGCCCCGGCCTTGGTGGGAATCGAACCCGGACCTTCTAGCTGTGAAGCACGAGCGCTAACCGCTGTACTACCGTGCCGAGTTAACTTTAACTCTCGTAAGTCTCAGGACGAGCTCATCTATTTCTCTCCCTCTCTCTCTTTCCTCCCGCGTGTGTGTTTCTGTGCGTGGCGCGCGGCGCGTTGTGCAGTGATGCGAACTGGTAAATATTGTTCCGTTCACCTGCTGTTTCTTAAACATTAATGTTAAAATCCAGAAAAAGCAAATAATAAGCTCCACTTTACATTTGTATTAGTGTAATGTGAGCCCTGACATTGATGAGCTGATGACGCTCTGAATAAGTCGTCCTCCACTGAGTCTTTTACGCACGAGTTCATACACATTTCTGTAGCAAGATTTGTGTTCCGTGATTGTTCAGATGTTTAGTTTAACTCCATTTATTCAGCAATCTCACATTTTCCTAACATACACAATATGCAGCCTATATAGGCTATGTAAATGGGTCTTTAAAAATTGCCTATGATGCGAGATTAATTCATGAAGAATAAAAATAGCCCATGACGGATTTTTTTATAACCTTGCCCGTCAAAATGAAGGAGAGAAATTATCCCTAGCGAAACCACTGGTCCATGGTAATCCGCCTCACCCCCATGATCTTGGTGTTGCAGCGGGCGCAGGTCGGGGCGAAGAACTCTTCGTAGCAGTTCTCACAGTAGACGTTGTTCTGCTCCTCCACAAAGCTGACGTCGGCCAGAGACATGTGGCAGTAGTGACAGTTGAACTCCTCTGGGTGCCAGGAGCGGCCCAGGGCCACCAGGAACGGACCCCTGAGGAGCATATTCACTTTATGTCAATGTTCAAACTTTGACAAACTGCGTCAGTTATAGCAATGGAGAATAGTTTTTACTTTTTTCTCATTTTTGGAGCAGTATTCTAGCATATTTTTATTTATTCTTATTTCCTTATTGCTATAATTCCGCCCCTTAAGATTTTTGCTTTTACTTATTGTACATAAGATACCTCTTTTTTTTTTTTACTATTTTACTGTTTGCACATTTCCTGTCTATTTTGCACACCCTGAGTGATCTTATTGAATGCAGAATGTAACAAGAGAATTTCCCCGTTGTGAGATAAATAAAAGGATTATCTTATCTTATCAAATTCAGTTTGACTCTCTCTCAAGAGCTTAAATTGGTTAAAGCTACTTTCAAAGTTATGAATCTGTGATTTCAAACTTTGGCAACTTATTTGATCTAGTTCCTGAAAAGACTTTATGCTTTTTCCGTTTTTTGTTTGTTTGTTTTTAAACTGTGGACACCTTCGCCTTGGTATTTATTGTACAGGATATTGTACGTCTGGAAAATACCAGAAAGTTGTGACAAATTTGGACTAAAACTATAACTAAAATCTCCATATATTTTCTTTGACTAACAGAAACGAAATAAAAAAGAAAAGGTCCTGGCGCTTTAAGTGGGCAGAACAGACTGCCGTGGCCAATGGCGATGTTATGTATAACAACGTTTTTCCTCCAACCAGACTCCGAGGGCAAGGGAGAGGGGTGGTGGGGGTGAACACGTGCTTTTTGTTTGGGTCGCGTTAATGCAGTTACTGACTGCCGATCAGCGCGCACACGCCTCCCAACAGTTTTCTATAAACAAACCACACATGCCTTCTTTTGCTAAACTATTTTTGTCATAAGCCGATTTGTTTATATCGTAATATCACGTATGAAGTAGTACGTCACGTTGTGGAGTCTTCATACGTTTGTAGATCGTGCACATGTTTGACGTTTTGGAGCAATGGCTGATGTGGCGCGGTGAAGCTACCAGGCCACTGCTGTCTCTGGTGCACACGGGAAACTGAGAAACACATGGAAAATAGGACTTTTCTTCAGGACTTGATTGATTCCACGATCTGGCACATCTGGCACACGGGTACAACCCACTGTACAGTATGTCTATATACGCGAGTATGTCTTGCAGTAAAACTACAGTCAAAAAAGATTTAGATAGAATGGAAAAAATATAATAATATGTAAAAACTATTGACTAATTAAAACTATTTAAACTAAAATATGTTGTATAAATTAACATTACAGTCCAGAAGAAGAAGAAGATCTTTATTCATATAACGCCTTTCACAGACATGATCACAAAGCGCTTTACATGAGAGCATTTACATTCACTCCATACTGGGTGGTGGTAAGCTACTAGCTTCAGTTTCCCCTGGGGGAGACTGACAGAAGCGCTGTCGCGACTGCACACATTTGCGCCAACGGTCCCTCTGACCACCTCCATACATTCACACACACATCATCCTGGCCTATGGTACATGTTTTTGGTGGTAGGGGAAACCGGAGTACCCGGAGGAAACCTACGCAGACATGGGGAGAACATGCAAACTCCACACAGAAAGGTGGGAATCGAACCCGGGACCTTCTTGCTGTGAAGCGAGAGCACTAACCGCTGCGCTATCGTGCCGCCCAGGTAAGGTTTTAACAATATAAGTTCAATTTAGGGTTAACTCATAAAACTAATGAAATGAGTGAATGTATTTTCGTACCTGATGATGCTGTTGCAGGCCCCACACAGAGGCGTCCTACCGCTGGCCGCAAACCTCTCGGCCCGCTGGGCCACACCCCTGGCCACCGGGAGGAAAGGGGCGGGACTGGGTGTGATGGGGGCGGGGCTGGGGGTAATGGGGGCGGGGCTTGGGTTTCCTGCATGGGAGAGGTTGGGGATGAAGGAAGGAGGGGCGGAGCGCCCTGGGGCAGCGCTGGCATTTGGTGGAGGAGGTGGTGGTCTTACTGGGGTCGAACTTGTCGGCAAAGTTGGTGTCGGTCACCCAGGGAGGTCTGTTGGAGGGAGAGGGGGCGGCGGGCGGAGGAGCGGGGACAGCGGCAGGGGGCAGGGCTGGGGAATGACAGGGGCAGGGGCTGGAGCGGGGGCAGGAGCTAAATAGAAATAATAGATCAGTGAAGTTTAAGCAGGACTGTACAATATATCACTATTTTATTATTATGACATATGAGCAAAGGCTAAATCGGTTCCTTGCCACTGAAACCTAATTTATCTAATGCTTTGAGTTATTTTTGTCCTGGTTAAATGCACACTGCATTGCATTTTGGATTATACTGATAATGCTGTTGTTCAGTGGGTACTCAAAAATGGATTTGGATGAGGACCTAACCTATCTAAAGCTCATATTTGTCTGCCGTAAGTCGACATCTCCATGGAGACGAATGTCTCGCTCCCAGTAAAGTTACAGTCAGGCCTGAGGTGAGGTGAGCCGCTCGCAGCAAACACACACAGGTGAGATTTTTCAACAACAAAAAATATCTGTAATAAAATAAATGCTTGTATTTTATTTTATTTATTGGGTGAAATGTGATGCAGTGTGGGGTTGATCAAAACCTATTTGTGAATTGAGGTCAAATAATAAGTAAACAATACAAAGTGACAAAGACTTTAAGTGTTTCACTTGATATTATTGCATGGTTATTTTGGGGGTTGCAGCCTGAAAGGTTTGGGAATATATATAAAAACTCAGACCAAAAAGTTGTGGAAGTATTTTAGTATATTTTCAAGGTTTTTAACTTTTGTAAATTGAGAATAACTCCGTTATCATGAGTTAGTTTAAGTTGTTCCGATCAGTTATCAGAGAAAGCTGTCAGCTACCTGAACCTGTTCTACAAATGTGTAATTCTCAAAGCAAATGGCTTCCAGGACCGGTTTGAATTCAGTCCCTATATTAGAGTATGGCGAGGTACTATGACATGTCTGTTTTATGGAATTTATACAATTTCTGTGGTTTCTCCATCATGATCATATTATAAGATCATGTTTAGTGGCCATTGTATGTGTATCCGAGCCACAAAAAGCAGAAACGTAATGAAAGATGATTTAGCATTTAGCTCTAACTAGGCTTTGACTCACCTAAACAGCTGAAAACATCTTCGACTATAGGAAAAATACATTGAGCAGGCTAACCAACGCTGAAAAGTGTCCTGGACTAGCCGGCTTGTGTAAGGATTGAACGCCACTTCTCCTTTTTATTTCTATGGTCTATTTTTTGACCTCTTTTTTTTCCAGTTCGATACCGATACCTCGGCTCAGGGTAGTTGCCGATACCGAGTACAACTCCGATATAACAGTGTGTGAATATAAACAATATTAAAGCCTGTCAAAAGATTCAATGAAGGCACTTGCCGATGCAGACACCTGAAAACAAAAAAATCTGTCATATCGGCATGAAATCTGTTCTCAGTATCTGTATCGGTACAAGCCTACAAGACAAGTGTCTATCGCAGAAGTGAGCGGTAAATTGACTTCCGAAACCAACGTTGCAATCCTGATCCTCAGTCATTTTCTTCTTAGCTCTTTATGACAAGCCAAAGTTTTGGCTGTAACGCCCTCACCTGGCTGGGAGGGGTAGATGCAGGCTGTGCTGACCACCTTGGGAGGGGCGGCGCCCATAGGAATCTGGATGGAGCTCTGCTGAGTGGGTGGGACATGGTGAGGCGGCGGCTGCTGCTGGTACTGCTGAGGCGGCGGAGGTTGCTGCTGGTACTGCGGAGGAGGCGGGGCCTGCTGCTGGTACTGCTGAGGAGGCGGGGCCTGCTGCTGGTACTGCTGAGGAGGCGGGGCCTGCTGCTGGTACTGCGGGGGCATTGGCTGATACTGCTGAGGGTGCGGGGCCTGTGGAGCTTGATACATTGCAGGAGGCGGGCCATACGGACTGGAGGCAAAAATAAAAAATAAATAACCGTAATGAGATTATGTTGTCCACACACTTTTGACAGGAATCTTTAAGCATGAAATGGTACCAGGAGATAAAAAGCAGAGGTGGGTAGTACTGGAAGTAATGTTTTGATGAAACTGTACTTCTAGGTGAAGTTTTATGCAAAATCTTTTTTTATTAGAAGAGAAGTAGAGAGTGCTGCACTGGATCAACAAGGTGAGCTAAAGTAAAAATCTTCTTGTGAAAAAAAGATCAGGTGCTCTTCAGGCTTGGAGGGCATACAATTAGTGAAGCGATTAAAAAGGAAGCAGCTTCCTTTTTATCTTTTTTTATTAATTTGAAGAACTTGAGTCAGAAAAATTGGTAACTCCACCATGAGTTAATCGATAACTGACATGAGCTTCAAGTTGACATGGCTTTGTGCTTCTTGTCCTTATCTACAAAATATCATGTTTAGCAATGATCAATTCAGTGCGTCTTCATAAGAAATACAAATGTTACAATATTTTATTTTATGCTTTGTCGAATTACAGTGGGAGGAAAAAGTATGTGAACCCTTTGGAATTCCTTAGAGTACATTTCTGCCTAAGTTGGTCATAAATATTAAATATTAAAATCACAAGAATGAGTAAACAGTGTCTGCTTAAACTAATACCACCCAAACAACTACATGTTGTCATATTCTTATTGGCCATAACATGTAAACATTCACAAGAGAAATTCCAAAGGGTTCACATACTTTTTTCTCCCACTGTGCATCATGACTTAAACATAACAAACATTTTTGGTTACTCACTTGTTTAATTTTCCACTTTTAGCCAATTCTTTAGATTACTCCTTATTAATTCTTCTTGTGTATAACTATTTCAAAGTCATGTTACTCTTGAGTACATATTCTGGCTCCTCCTCCCACCTCTGATAAAAGATCGACATATAAATATAATGATTTAATCAAATTACAGGAAGTAACATGTCCAAAAGCATAACCCCACCAATTTTAACAACAACTCCATTGCACTCTTGCTGACAAAGCTGAAAATTAAAAGCCTAGCTCCTTAGTGGCAGGTTCAGTGAGTTACTTGGCTCCTTGCGGTCCTCCTGACAAAACGTTAACCATAAATCAATCTTTTTTTTTCTCTGCCAAAAGCCTTATTTGTTAAAGTGTTAAGTAGAAGCCATGAATGCGGAGTATAGGCTTGGCCCCTGTTACCTGGAGATGGTAGCTTTCTGGTGGGAGCTGTAACTAGCAGCAATGTGATGCCTGTAAGGTGTAGAGACAATAGCACAGGTCACCACTAATGTAGTTATGAGTAGACGCTGGAAAAGGTAAAGCCTTCACAGCAAAGGATTTCCACTAGTGCCACCACATCCATCACGCTAACCATTTTAAAATAAGTTTCCGTAAACAGCAGCTTTTTGACATGATAAAAACACATGGACACATATTGACATTTAGCAGGACGTTAATTAATAGCGGATTTGCAGTGGTTCCCAACCTTTTTCACATCACGGACCCCTTGAGTCATTCATTTTTACCTCCAACCTTGAGAATTCTGCCACTATTTTCACAATGTGGTCGAGAAAACTCAGATTACTCAAAATTTTGAAAAGTGTTGTTTTCGAAATAGAAGCTAAAATACTCCCAAATTCAAAGATTTTACGAAAAACATCATAAAAATGTACTCTTCCTTGAAATTAATTTTGAAACTTGACTCTGAAATCTGAAATCTGAAATAATTCCAAGTGCGTGCTCAAGTACCCCTGGTTGGGAAACACTGGTCACAAGAACAACTAAATAGGCTCTGTGCACAAAATATTTTGGCTAACTTCCTGTTGGCCAGTGGAGGGTAAAGACTACTTCCTGTCAACATTGTAACGTGAATCTGAAATAAAATAAAGATTTAAAATACAGAATAAACTTAAATAAACATCAAGTTAAGTGTGTTTCATTAGTTATTTCAGATAGTAATGCTATTTGAACGTTTGTTAGCATTCAATTAACATTAGCATTTAGCTTCAATGCTACAACAGCTACAGTTCTGAACACAGGCAAAATAGAAGCTTTGGAAGATGACCTAACAGTAATGTATTTCAATCTCATGTTTAGCTAACTGTAGTCATGTCCCGCTTCCAGAAAGAAAGAAAAGTAAAATACAGAAATGAAACATAGCTAGTAATGGAGTTGCAGTTCTCCCCAAAATGTTGGTTACCTCTGGGCGTTACATTCAGAGCCGTCAAAAGCAGGCTCGGCAGACTGTTCAGCGATGCTAACGGCGGAGAGGGCCGGAGCATGCTCAGTAGGGCTATAGCAGAAGAACGTTTGAAGCATGGGTTAGTAAGAAATGTCATTGCAATCGTTACAAAGGTATCAACATAAAACCTAGCTTAGTAAGGTTTGGGGGTTAGCACACAAAGGAGAGAACAAGTCGTTAATGTCAAGCATCAAAATTTGTGCGCAAGTTAGTGCTCATGGAGCTCAACAGTGTCCGCTCGCCTCGAAAATCACTATTTGGTCATTTTCGATAATCGTAATGTTGTCATTGGCTAAACTTTTGATATTTGTTTTTTTAGTAAAGTCTATGAGGAATACAAATGCTCAATCAATTAGCAACATTAATAATAATTGTAGTAACTGTGGTGAGAAACTGAGAACATTTGTTTTTAACGTATATAATTAAGATATCAATTTGAAACCTTCCCAGCAAGTGGCTGAGGTAATGCGCAAGAAAAAAATGATTGCAGGTTATTCATTTCAATATTTTATTTTTACTGCATTTGAAAGAACTTTCCGGGCTCAGTAACTTCTGGAAGCTGCACTAGCACTTTGGGACTTAACTAGGGGTAGGTACTGGGATTTTTGTAGCGAGTATTTACGTCACCAACATTAGGTTTTTGCAAACTGGTTTAAGCCATAATTGTGAATAAATATAAATTACACTCGGGGAAAATTAATATTTGATTTGTACACGTTTACCTCATATCAGGCAAGTGCAATCACTTGCACTCTAGTATCCCGGTTATTATCTGTGGGTTTTAAGTATCCTGGTCTTGTGTGTGTCCATGTGTGTTTACATGCGCTTGAGTATCCCGCTAATGACAGTATTCTGGATATGATATTTACACGTCAGAGAAACCTAGATACTCATATCCCAGTTTGCATGAGCAACAACAGTATCCTGGTTATTTTCGGCTCCAGAGTGGTGCAGGGCTAATAGCGATGTGGCTAACACAGGGCTTTTAAACATTTTTCTAATCGCAAGAACAAGCACTAGGAAGCGCTGAAGGCTTTAGAGCTCTGTCACAGCTTCATCAAAAGAATAGGAGAGAATAGAGTAGGAGAATACAGTATGGGTTTGTGCTGTGGCTCAAAGTGAGTTTAGTCTGGCAACAGCGCAGACAGACACTGGAGCTACTGCCGAGTGGCAAAGTGGTTGTTTTGTAAAGTATACTGCAATGTTTTATTTATTTTACAAGCTACAGTCGCTGTGGGAAAGTCTCTGTTCCTGCCGTATCCGTCTCAGTAGTAGCAGCAGTCACAAACCAGGATACTCTGTTTGCATAGAACATTATCCTGGATACAGTGGGAATTATCCCAGTGAGAGCATCCTGGTTTCTCCTGACCCGGATACTGGCCTATCCAGGATACTGACATCAAGATACTGCATTTACATGGACACAGACAAAACCAGGATACTTAAAATCCACATTAATGACCATCGCCTTTGTAAACCAAACGCTATTTTGCTCACTGTAAGTCCCAGTGTCTGTCTGACTAAACCGCCACTTTTGCACAGCCCCTGTGACAGTGCTTCACAGTCTTCAGACCTTCCATGGATCAGTCATTTTAATGGGCCAATTAAAAGCCATCCTACAGACCGTTCCTTAAAAGCAACGTCTCTATGGGGACCGCACAAAAAAAAGAAAGCCCGGCACCTAATATTTTACCCGGGAGAAGCCAGCGCGAGGACGAGCTGGATAAGGCAAAGACAAACCGCAGTCTCTTTATTGGCGGATAAAAGGCTGACCCCACTGCTCTATTGATTCACAGTGAGTCATGGGCCGACGTATAGAGTCCGACAAGAGCCGGGGGGCCGGAGGGAAGAGGGGGCCTACCCGCTCGTATTTCAGTCCAAACAGGCGGCCTATCGATTGTGCATAATGGAGCTATGATTAAATAAGTGTGCAGAAACAGAGAAAGCTCCATCCATCAGGGTCTGAGGGGGAGGAGAGCAGGGGAGGAAGGGAGAGCCGGGGCAAGGAAGACATACGGCAGCATATGTACATTCAATTACAGGGGCTTCCTTTGTATAAACGTCAATAGAGCATTATGTTTTATGAAAATGTATGCTTATGTCATGCTGAGTTCTATAAAAGGCAGGCACAGCAGAACAAGAGCCCCCCACAAGCTTCTCGTTAGTCACATCGAGAGCTAAATGTTTTAATAAAGCTTTACAATAAAGAAAAACATTTTGGGGCTGGGACAGTATATTGTTTTACGCTCGATCATGATACGTTTGTGTTGTGACACTAATATCATAAAAAAATCTTTGATGAGCTCATGCATGGACTCAAGAGGACAGCACTGTACTTGGGTCCGAGTAGGGCTGGGTACCGTTGCATTTTTTCCCCTGATACGATACGATACCTGAACGATACTTTTTCCGATACCTATACTAAAATATTTGTCATCTAGAAGCAGAAAACAGAACAATCATGTGTGCAAGATCTGCAAATATACAATACCGATGTTCATCTCCCATGTCAAGAAATGTGTGGAAAAATTGGGAATAATTTGGGGGGGAAATTGGAAAAATTAGGGGAAATTGTGGCAATAATAAGGAAAAATTGGGGCAAAATAAGGGGAAATCGTGTAATAAAAAGACAAAAAGAAAAAATAGAAAAGAAAAACTGGAGTGCAAAAATCCCAGGAAAAAAATGGGAAAATGGGGGAAAAAGCATTTATTTGAGCCATTTCCTTTAATGCTGTCCTTGGAACCAACATCAAAATCGTATTTTTTTTCTCAGTACCTGCTTTAAAAAAAAGGTTGTCGATACCGTAACGTTTAACGGTACCCAGCCCTAGACCATCTAAGATACACATAGTCAACTTTGAATTAAAAACCATGTCACAAATGCACGATTTGTTGGTCAGACTCTAAGCTTTGGAAACTTGGCTTTTACTTTTGTTTTCAACTAGATCAGGGTACACTATTGAAACGTGCTATAATACCGAGTTCTACTACCGGTATTTACTATTCTTTATTTGGTGAATTGTTACGCGGTGTAGCTTTAAATGTATCCAGGAAAAGTAACATTTGAGAGAAGACTGAAACGTTTTTCAACTGCACTAATATTTCTGATGTTTTGAATATTTCTGTAAAGTATATGTATATTATACCTGTATGCATCTTTCTATTATGCTCAAATAAACTAATCTATTTTGAAAATCATAAATAATGTCCGCTTTTAAACACAAGACCTCATGGAAACAGACTTTTTTCAAGCAGTTTTGGTAAGGGCAGTTAATAACGGTTGCAAATCCATTTTGATACATCTGTCCCCACAATAAACTAGTGCATTCTATTGCACATTTCCAAACAGAAAAACTGAAATGTATACAATGTAAACTGAAATGTATAAACGATTCCAGAATTAATTAATAATCCTTAGCGCAACCTGTTAAAAATGTACAAAAGAGCAGACAAAAGAAGAAAGGGTATCGCATCTCCCCTTGTGGAAACCGAAGCCTATTACACGTCATTCTAGTGGATCAAATCGGTGTGACGGTGATAAAGTGACAAGACGTGGTGCCAACTTGATTGTGCCATGCCAAAACTAAAACTCCCGTGGTGGCGGTGGCTTGTGGGGGTTTGTGTAGACGCGTGGAGACGGGCTCAAACTGAGTGGGACCAGGCAGAGGATGGGTGGTCTTCACGTGGGGGGACAGTCGGTGAGGACCAGGCAGAGGATGGGGTGGTCTTCACGTGGGGGAGGAGAGGTCAGCCGCACTGCTCCCTACCTGCTCCTCTGCATTTCCTCCTCATCATCGCACACTGCAACACAAAACAATGCATTTCCGTCAATAATCCGCAGACCGGGGCACACTGCAGATTCAGGACCGCAGATTTTGGCCACTCGTTTTTTAATTTGAGACGGTGTCACTTCTGTAACTGGATAAAAGCGCTCTGTCCTGCCAATTAGGGGTGGGCTGAGACACAAATTCCACAAGACGAGACCTTGACATATTGTGTCATAATATATAAATAAGTAAGATCAAATATTGCCTTTTACAGTTTAATTAAATGAATGATCTTTCTTTATTAAAAAAGGTATAGTCCAATAATTTACAATAGCTCTGCCTTATGTTTGCTCTGATTTATAATTATCAGAAAGCACTATATTTAGCATTAAATGGAATGGAACACTTACATAAATACTTGTTTACCTCCATTCACTGACAAGGACCCTGTATAACTCTATAATGCTCAATAGCAGGTGTGTTTGTTCCAGATTTTAGATTTGGCCAGGGAGGTGACCAATTTTGACTCCAGCCTTTCCACCTCATAAAATATTTGACCTTCCAAGGCCTAGATCAGGATCAAATCAGGACTAAACCAAGTATAAAATAGTAAAATAGAAAACAAAATATCTAAATTGGACTAAATTAAGTCTACACTGGGTGTAGACCATGTCTGAACCCAAAACATTTAACCCTTTAGGCGCAAAATTCTTTGTTCAAAAACATTTTGTGGCATTTAATAAAATGTTTTTTTTTTTTTTACTGTATTACAACCAGTTTTGAGCATTACTGTGACCCTAAAAGTGGGTTTTGTTGTGGGTAGAGCTCTTGAAGGAAACATATTTGTGAGAGACCTGTATCACTGGTCATATTTTTGTGACTTTGGTGCCAACAAAATTAACCTACATACTCACAAATAGCATTTTACAGACTAAAAGAGAGCAAACTCGTTTATTGTATTTTTTTCATGAAGGGTCAATCATGACTGACTACAACTAAAATAATTGTTTGTTTATTTATTGGTTTATTTGGTAGGGACAATGCATGTTAATGAACACGCCACACCGGATAAAACTATATATTAATAAATCTATGAGGCAAATGTATTCTTTAAAGGCTCTGTACCTGTTTATTGTTTACAAATGAAACAATAAATGGGGGAGCCGGTAAAGTTAAAACTGTTGCTTGCTGTGTTCAATCTCATTCCTAACTACACTAACTACATTTATCAAGCGTTTGCTCATGTGCAAAGCGAGTAGCACGTGCTAAAGTGGATCAGCAGCAGAGTCATTTATGCATTTTTTACTCATGTAGCACTCTCTCGTTTACATATCAGATTTGGGGCCCTAAAACTGTAATACCGGCAACATCAAATGGTAAATTAAGTGCAAGATGACACTTAATAAATGACTCCCCATGAGTTTGGAAGTATGTTTCACAACAATCAGGGAGCAGAATCGAGCTTTGAAAGTCACGGTAACTCAAACAATAACTAGTTCATGGAATACAAACATTCTCGCATTTCAATAATTCCCTCCCGGAGGCATGTCTCTTACCGGAGTCCGTCCGCGTCATGTGCACCAGGGCCTGGAAGGTTCTGGACTGTGCGCTGGCACTCCGTCGGCCCCACTCGTTCAGCTCCGGGTCCTGGTCTGCGCTCCGGACCGCCTGGTACACCGGGGAGCTGCTGTCTACAAGGCTTTCTCTAACGGGGACAATACTGCGGGCACACACAAGGGGGCACCACATCCCAACCAATACACGTCATCGCTCCATCTCAAGCTCAATGGGGGGACGGATTTGGAGGTTATTTAAAGATCTTTGTGACTGAAACGCCACACTTGTGAAACAACGATTTGCACCAAGCCGAAGAATATGGGTGAGTTTGGATCATTAAAAGGTAAACAGACAACTTTTGAGGAAGAAAACTGTAGTAAAACTTATTTTGACCTGAAGTGGAGCGTGTACTGGACCGTACTTTCTGAGTTTTGTTGAACTTCTACTGTAATGAAAGTCAAGCTGCGTCATAATTTCCAAAGAAACATGGATTTAAGGTTAGGAAACTGGTTTTATGAAGCCTAAAAACATGAATCACTATTTAGGTGCAAATTAACGTTTAACAAATGATGAGTAATAGATTGTAAAGGCTTTATACAAGTATTTACCAATGCTTTACGAACGCTTAATGGTGTAGTCATTGTTGTCAAGTGTGAAGGTAAGTAAGAGGATGAAAATTAACATTAGAGCTAAAACTGAACATTGAAACACATTGATTACAAAACAATGCATAAGAATTTACAACATTCTAAGACAAACAAAGGGGGAGAAAGGCATCCAGAACATTAAATCAACCATTATTGAAATCGCTTTTGACCAGAGAAGATGCTTTGTATGTCATTTCAAAGAGAGGATGAGGAAGGATTGTAAACCAAGTGCTGCACAATTAAGTTTGAAAAGGACGTGCTTGAGGAAGTAATACATTTGAAAGAGTCCTATTTTTTTTTTATATGCAAGTTATGTTCCAGCATGCACCAGGCCTCATTTCCCAGCAGAAATGGAAAATTGTTTGTTAGTCTAAGGAGTAGAACAGAGAGGACTTCGATTTGCATATTGGCATGCACTCGCACGCGACAGCACATCATGCTTCAGTAATATCAACCATTACTGACAGACTTGGAACCGCCAGAAGAGTAAAAACAAAAAGCAAGCGCAAGGATGATGGGAAATATGGCAAGCTTCAAAAATGCCACGAAATCAGAACATTGCATTGCTTGCAGACGGGCCAAGGCAAAATAATTGAATTTGTGATATAAATACTGTGAAAAGCAACATCATCTAACAAATAAGTATTAAATAATCGGATGAAGTTAAAATAATCATTAAATCACACATTTTAATGAATGTCTGTGTGCTTTTTCAGCAGTTAAATATTAAGAGAAATGTTCCCTTGGAAAGGCACGCAACCCACTGGAAATAGATCCCACTTTTTGGTCCTGAGGAACCAGTTGAAAACCACTGGCATTGGCCTGAAATTGGGGGGTCTTGGAGATCTCCCCTCGAAAAAAAATGTTACCTCTTAACCCCCACCTGAGCCAAACACATTTTTTCCAGTTTGGCTTTACCCAAATCTGAAAATTTCTGATTTTTTCATTGCTTTTTTGTTGCATTTTCCTCAGTTTTCATCGCATTTTTGTCACCTTTTTGTGGCTTTTTTGTCACGTTTTGTCACTTTTTCATTACTCTATTGTGGCTTTTATGTTGCTTTTTCATTACTCGTTCGTCATGTTTTTGTCGCTGCTGTATTTTCATCCTCTGTTTTGACGTTTTTTTCAAGAAGCTTTTAGATTTGAGTAAAGCCGGACTGAAGAGAATGCACTCGGTTAAGGTGGGGGTTAAGAGGTTAAAGGAGTTTAGAATAGCTTCATTATTAATAGTTATCTTTGGAGTACTTTAACCAGTGTGTAGACCAGGCCCTCCGGGATTTTGCGGGCATTTTTGGTGATTGCTGCGGACTAAAATGCCTGATTTCACTGGCAGATTCTCAAAAATTGCAATGAAAAGTTAGGATTGTTTTTTCTCTGCTTAAACAATATATATATTTTTTTTACATCAAGAACAAACTTTTCTTTGCATTTTACATCCGTTTTACTTCAGTTGCGCATGAGTTACCAGGTTAAGGAATAATTGCAAAGGAAAATTGCGTATTCTTGGAATAGTTAAGGGAAAGCAGGCTTTTGGAAAAGTTACAATGGCGCACTGATTCCGCGGAGTTTGTTTGATTTTCCGTTAATAGTCGCAACATGGCGAAATCCTGGAGGGTATGTTTAGAGTCTGATTACATTTCTCAAAATCATCTTAGGGTTAAGGGCCGGATCTGGCTCACGGGCCTGACGTTGCCAACCCCTGTGCTACATCAAGAAGGAAAACAAAAGAAGCAAGAAAGTACAAGACCAAGAGATTAGCAGTAGCTTTCCAGTAAGAGTCCTTCGATACGAGTCATCCAATAAAAAACATTGCTCGTTTCCATCTGTTGTTCCTAAGCAACAAGAAACAAGACATTACAAATACTTTACAAAACATTACAAGAAGAACAATACGTGGTATCAATGTTTCTATTGACCTTGGTTGGCAATAATACACAGTTCCTACTGCTTCTGCCCTGGACTGACTTGAAAAGCAATCGATTGTCTCTTTAAAATGCAAATTGACCCATCTCTGAAATTCAATATCATGACATTTAGTCGTCAGCAATCAGGTCACAACTATTTATTTCAGCACCATGAAGCACCCCACAATGGATCAATGGAAGGAAGACGATCGCAATCAGAAGAAAGTATGACGGCCAATGCCAGTGATAAACAAAATATTAATGAAATAAAAAGCCAGAGTAAAACCTAAAACTATTGAGAAAAGGTGTTACGGGCCATGAAAGTCCAGCAAAAATAGAACAAACCTAAATATGAAGCAAAATAGAAGCGATTGGAAAAAAGGGAACGTAAAAAGGGGAGAAAGTTTGTATGACGTGTTTAAGGGATAATTATTCCAAATAAAGCACGACTAAAATAAACAAGAGTAAACAACACCACAGTGGCCCACTCCTCGCGGAAAGAGGTGACAAGGACCTGACCCACTCTCACATTATCACTTCACTCAATGGCAGCTAACCCACTGAAATGCCCTTAACAGAATTGCTAAACTGTGGAGCAAGTCCAACCCTCCAACATGTCCCCATCGGCCCCGTTTATCTGTGCTGGTCTGGACTCTTCTACTTGAGGCGCTGCCCTGTCCTTGGGAGCTGGACAGTGTGGAGTGCCATTATACTGTAAACTACCAGTGTATTTTGCACTTTTGCGCTGTAAAGGCCCAATTTGCTCCCAATTTCGTACGGAAAGAGATCTGTGCGTTCCAAGTGTAGTTACTGTCACTGCATTTATGCTTCTACACGTTTGTAATGTCCAGCATGCGTTACCACCAGAGGGCGCTGGAAAATGTACCCAACGAAGAGCTGGGACCCAAAACAAAATGCATAAATGAGCTGCCCACTAATGGCTAAGCGGTGAACTGCAATTTGGATTCTCTTTTCGGTGGAAGTTTCTTTAAAAGTAACCATAACCACACGGCATTCTGATAAGCAGATCATTATGAGATTATGAGGAAGCGAAAGGAAGCAATGATCAAAGGAAGAGGACAAGCCCAGTTCACAAATTAATGCATGACATTTCTGCCTATTGTGTTGTAATCTGTCTGTCAAAAACTTGACGCAACCTAAAATTACGCATTTTCCACCCCCTACATGCTCTAGCAATGTCCTAATGTGTAGAATGAGTCCAGACCTGTTCACCACAACTGCCTCTAAAATCCTGCTGTCACTCAAAAGGTGTTAATTCGGGTCTGAATTGCCATCATGCACGAGCTTAATATACAAACTGCAGTTACGCGTAAGACCTGAGGTGGCAGTAGTGAGTATAAAAATGACCAACTTGCATCTAGTCCCTTTAAAAAATTCAGATTTTTTTTTAATTTCAGTTTCCTTCAGGGAGGAGACAGCGGAGTCTACGTGCCAGGTACAGCGTTATCGCTCAGGCTGTCAGGAAGCTGAACTCTCTCCCTTCCCTATTCGCACCTGGAGCTTGGGACAACCACTCTTAAATCTCTTTGTGAATTGGCAATGAAAATTATATTCTTGTAGTGCCCGATTTGTTTTTGTTTTGTTTTTAATATGACCTTTAGGTGGCATTGTTAGTTGCAGACATGTGAAAAGGCAAACAGTGGGAGAAGTGAAGAGGCGTGTGGTAGAGCGAGGGGGGAGGAGCCTTACCCGACGTCGTGCCCCTTGCCCTGCGTCTGCCCGGCGATGACGTCCATGATGGCGTCCTGGGAGTACATGCTGATGGGCGTGTTGTACTGCGCGTGGATGATGGTGGCCTTGCCCCGGACCCGCCACCTCGATGGGCTTGTGGGCGGGGTCCTTCAGGGCGCCGGGGCTGAAGGGGGCGCTGCTGCGGTGGACGGGGTGGTGAGGAAGAGGAGGAGGAGACAAAAGTGAAGGAGAGGGGTTCAAGTGAGGGGTGGGGAAAGTGTCGGTAAGAGCTGCACCATTTTGGGAAAATCGCATGCTTGTGAAGGCTTTTTACAAAATATATTGGCGGAAGAATGCGGATGCTTGGATATTTTGGTTAGTGTTGCCAAGTATATGTAGCCTTTGCGAAAAGTTAACTGCAACCATTCAAAATTCCAATTTCTTTTGTGATTCATCGTGCAGCTCTTGTTTAGGACAGTCATGCTAATATCAAACCAACAAACCACATGCTAGGCAATACACTAGCGGAAAGGTTCAAGCATCAACGCAGAAAAACTAAACATGCAGAATTAGGGAATAAGACTTGTCTCCAGAGGTGGTCAGTAACAAAGCAAAGCAAGTAGAGTTTTTGAGCATGTGTACTTTACTTGAGTAGTGTTTTGGCTGAGAACTTATTACTTTTACTCCACAACATTTGAAAGATAAATATAATAATTTCTACTCCACTACATTCCTTAAAAGCCTCCAGTGTGTGCGTCTGGATAATTTTTAAAAGCCTAATAATACACACTCCAGGACAAGAGGTGGCCCTGTGCTAATGTTCTGTAAATTCCACGGACTCACCACAAGGAAGAAGTTTTGTCCCCGTTGTGTTGCCATGCATGTAGGACATTGGGCATTTGTGCTTTTGAAGCCGCAAAGTTATTTTTCATTTACTTTGACTGATTTGTACATTTGACTTTGAATATGTAAGTGTTTTCTTCAGCAATACTTGAGTACAAAAATTTGATCGAGAAACTTTTATTTTTATTGAAGCAATATTTGACCAGTAGTAGTACTTTTACTCAAGTAATGATATCAAGTACTGGTTAGATTGCTCCAATTAATTTTACGCTGTAGGCACATTTAGTTGCTTCTTGTCTTTATCAAGTAACTAAGCTAATTCGAAGAGCTCACACTACACTGGGATTGGTTAAACCTTCCTGTTGATCAGTCAGGGCATGGCGAAACCCGGCAAATAGGAGGAAAGGGTGGGGAAAAAATCCATGGCACGCACTGCGCCTGCAGGAAACTTCAGTCCACGCACAACAAGCAGAAAGCAAAGTCTGTCTCACGCACGCAGCCATAGAGCCACACAACAAACATAAAAATGGAAACCTATGTAAAAGAGAACATCAATCGGTGAGTCACACAGAAATGCCACACGGCTTCGCGATCAGACAACGACCTTTACTTTCCCCACACAAATGTCATCAGGCATGACAAACAAAATAGCATCGGAGCAGGAATACAATTAACTTCGGTTTATGGAAGATGAATTGGCAACAGGCCGACACGAGCGGTAAGATTAAAGGCCTGATACCCAATTTTCCACTTTTCAAAAAGGGGAGAGAGTTAACCTTGCATTACGAATTGTGGCCCAAACTCATTCCCAACTTTTCTAACACATTTCTAACATCCCTATGTTGCTCTGTGCACAAATATTAGCAAAACGATGCTAACTGTTTACTTGTTGACTCCCATTGGAAAGTTAGCACTATTGGCTAATTACTTGCTGAAAATGTTAAAAACGTTACACAGGATGTTTAAATACTTGACTAATCCTTCAGTATATTCAAATCTAGATGTTTTAGCATTGAAGCTAAAGGCTAGCGTTAATTTGAAGCTAACAAATGTTACCATCTGAATTCATTTTCTTGAAAAACACTTTGCTTTACGTTTACGATTTGAATCTTTATTAATTCTTAACTTACATTAAAATAATTTGTACAGGAAGTAGAAGTTACCCTATGGCCAACAGGAAGTTAGCCAAAAACATTAGCCTATTCTATTGTAAACGTTATAATTTGTGCCACTTCGGAGTTTATGATCATTCGTAATACACAGGTACTGCAAGGGGCAGCCACTAGAGGGCACCCAAACTACAGCAGGTTAAATACCAACAGCTGCAAACAAATTAAAAAGATAAGCTTGCAGACAAAAAGCAGAAATGCGTCGAATGGACTTTAAAGACATGCAACACAACTCCAGGTATGTTTTTCATGAGCAAACAAGCCCTTTAACAAAAGCAGATAAAACACAGAGATCACTGTTCAAAGCTGTATGATGTAAACAACATAATAGCATCAAAACAGCTCTCAAACCATGCCTTCATTTAACACCAAACCAAATAAACATGCTCCATTTCATCACATTCTGCCATATTGGATACTGACTTCTGAAGAGGCGGCGGAGCGAACACCTTTCCATGAAACAGCAAAAGGGAAGAGAGAAATAATAGAGAAAAGAATTAAATTAAACCCATTTAGGTCAAGAATGCTGGTGGCAGACGGCTATTGCTGCATGAGGCTGGAAAAAAGTAAAGGTGAAAGGCTAAACCCATGGATGAGGACAACAAACAAGCGCTATAGAGAATTCCAGTCTCAATAATATTGCCTATTGATTGTTCAAATGTCTGGAAATACTGCTCTTTTCTACCAACTTTAACAACAGAAATTAATAATAGTGTGGTTTCTCAAATGGGTGGAGGAAAACTATTAGTTTAAGCTATTCTTTTGGGTAATTAAATACCCTCATTATTTTGTCGTTGTGTATAAACAATGAAAGATTAACATACAGGTCCAGTAATGGAATATCGTCTTTAAAAAAACAAACTGTTTTGTGTTCCATCTATTATGCAACACAATCCAAGAAAACAGCATTGAACAGCCAATCAGCAGTAGAAAAAGAGACCAAAGTGAACAGGATTACTCGAATTGTGTGAGAGGCAACATACTTCTGGTATGTTTCACAGTGTAAACTCACAATGTATCATTTTTACAGTACGATTTCAGGGCTGAAGAATTTTGTACAGAAATTGTGATTAGAAGGGCGATTTACTTTTTAAAGTCAAGCTCAGGTTTTATATAGCCAAGGTTTCACACTTTTCCAATACTATAAAAAGACTTCTAGAGCCTTGTCTTATCTCCCTGAGTTCCAATGGGCATGACCAATGGATTAACCTATTTTAAATATGTAAAAATGACATTCAATCCTAACATGTGCGTACGGTTCGCCAGCCTGCACTCAAGCCATTAGCATTAATTATAGTCAGGCATCAAACGCCTTTGACATTTTGGGTTTTGACTGTAGATAATAACTAGCATCTGAGCTAAATGCTAACTTGATTAAGTTTTCTACTTTTTGTGGGATTGGACATGCATCTAGCGGCCACTAAACCCCTTTAAATATAATGATTTAATTTAATTTAATTTAACGAGAACAAGAAACCACATAAATGACATTAATGTCATGAACTCAAAATGCCACACTTAAAATAAGGACTGGCTTTCTGAATAAAACGCATGAGGACAAAAATAACTGACAGTTCTGAAAACCAAAGTGTCCAAATAGTTGAAGATAGCCAAGATTGCTTCAGTGATTTCTATGGATTAAACAATTGGATAAACACATGGTTCCTCCGTGTAAAAAACAAACATGGCAGCCCACGTGAATAAATGAACTGAGAAACAGCATGGACATCTGTCAGCAGGTGACGAATTAAACGGTGTTAGTCATAAAGTCCGCTCTGATATATGGAAATTTGCGACAAAATGTCTTCCGAGTTTGAGAGGCAAGCTACAAATAAACAGCTGTGATTGGCAACACCAAATGACACCAAACTTGAGAAAGAAATGATTTGTTGTGAGAGGCTGGTTCTTCAGGGTAGGTTCTAAATAAAAAGGTCATGTTCGTAGGACGAACTAAGTAGCACTATGACTCTACAACTGAACTTATATACTACACGGACACAAGCAGAAGTTTCAACTAGTTTATTTCCAAAGTGGTCTGAGCCATAGGATAAATTGAGCAATAGTATATGGCAACCCAAAGTGTGGGTTCATTCTGCTGTTTAATTTTTACATGACGTCGTATGTTGTTTCCAATTAAAACAACATTGCCATTATCGGCAAAAACAATATTTGCTTTGAACCTGTTGACCTCAGATCTAGAGACAGAGTCATGTTTTAGGAAATATATACAAAAAATGTTAAATACCCTCCTTTTAAGACCCAATGGACAAAGGATAATTTGTTGTTTGCCTGCAACTAATGGAAGTGGATTTTGGTTCAATAACAATGCGCTTTGTCCGAGTGAAATTTCACTCAAATTTCCCTATTTTCCTGTTCTTTACCTTAATTAAAAGAAAACAAATACATATTGAATGGCATTCTGTAGTTTGAATATGCAATTCCAGGTTACACAACAAGTGTTGTGTGTTAAGAATATCCTTTCACCTTTAACCTTTGGTGGCGTCCAAAAGAGCTAACAGGTGGGCTAACAGGCGGGCTTCCTCAGTGACACAGTAACCTAATCAGAGTGTAAACTGAGGCTAGGACTGAGGCATGCTGGGTAATTGAGTCTTCCTCAACCCCTCCAGGTTGTAGAATGAGGAAGTATTGATTTCTCTAGCTCTATAATTTATTACCGTTCTTTTGTTTAAAAAAATCCTTTATACCATTGTTGGTAAAAGAGTGCAGAATTTGTAACAATGGAAAAGAAATGCTATGACTTTAACATGAGACACCCACATAATAACGACAAAATAAATAAAACAGGTCTCACTTAAATATTGCAACCCACTCCTCATCCCCTCTCACAGGAAGTTGCCGTTGGACTTTGAATGTTCTGGTTGCCTTCTCTCCTCTGCTCCACATTAACGGCGGACTACGTACCCCGCCTGTATAGCTGCCATCTCCCTGAGCGTGTCCTCAGAGTACAGGCCGATGGGGTTGTTATACTGCCTCCTCTGAGACGGACTGGCGGCTGTGTGTTTGCCCGGGTAGTCGGCTTCAGCGGGCCCAGGCGTGCGCCCGTTCACCTGCACCGGCTCCGGCTTCAGGCCAGGACAGGACAGGAGGAGAGAGGCTCACTTTGATCGTTCCAAGTATCACCAATCAAAACAGTTTGCACCACTCCATGTTCTTTAATGTTTGGTAATGGGTCTAAGGGTTTCCAGAGATGCAGACAAACGGCGCACTAGGGCTGCACAATATATATTAAAAAAAAATATTGTATTGCGATATTGGGTGATGCTATACCCGTATTACAAGAAGCCACAACCAACAGGGCCCGATCTTGTGTAGACTGGACTTTGCCGCTGACAGAGGGCGCTCTGTGAAATTGACTCGGGACACGGCCAATGTTTAACTCAGTGATATAAAGTTTGTCGTTCGTCCAATGAAAGGGATTAGAATTAAAAGGGATGTAGCCTAAATGCTGATTTTTTTTTCAAAGTGACGCCCCCACTTGCTGTCCCCGCAAGTACTGGCAGCATTGTTTGTTTGCACGCAAGATGTCACCCTCGTCTGCACCGATGCTGTTGATGCGCCAGGCGGAAGATCGGGCCAAAATGTTATACCATGTTGAAATGGTTAAGAAAAATATCTCAACATTATTGCAATATCGCACACCCAAATCGCATATCACAAGTTTTACCGATGGCGTGCAGCCCTACGCCGCACGTAACAAAGTAATGTGACTGAAACTCATGATAAGAATGGAGAATGACGCTAATAGACTTTTCAAAACTAGTTTGATGAAGGTGTAAGGAATCAGATGTGGGCAAGGGGGCATGTCCTGATGAAGTATTAGACAAGAGAGTCCACCTTCTTACCTAATATCTACAACTATCTTTCAAAAAACAACCCAAAAACTCTATATGCAAGATTTTCCTTTTGTTTGGATTCTTGCTGAATTTGCCCGCATTTCCAGAGGGAAGTTTAATAATTGAACACGATCATAGTGCTGGGATTAATGTTCCAAGCATTAATAAAGGTGTTGTTGCACCCATTTCAAGTTTTCACTGCATTGACCACCCTCTAACGCACTTCAATATGCGGCAAACTAAAAAATATGTTTGGGGCCCTTGTGTAAAGGGCCTGTTTATCGGCTGAATGTCGGGAAATTTCAAAGAATGCACAATTTTAGACTTTCTAGAAGTAGCCGTGTTTTGTTGCATTTTGTCAAACAATATTTATTGACAATTCATTTGAATAATGGCCCATGACACACTTCTGGTTCCTGATCTACCAGTAGAGAATCACTGTTCTATGACATACCACACTGTGTACCATACTACTCCCTTAAGGGGAGACACTGCAGGTGAATAGGCTGATATTAGTAAGAGAAAAGATCATATACGTTTTCTGTTACTTTATGTTTTCAATAAAAAAGGCATTTTATGCAAAAAAATGGCCAAAATTGCCAATATTTTCAGCGACAAAATCTAAATAACGGATAGAGCCAGATTTAAATTCATGGTTTTATACTGTTACATTGTCAAATTACAAGTATTTTTTTCAGAGATATTGTATCTTGTTTGATTTTTGAATAAGATATTTATAACTGGGAAACAACCATGTAAAAAAAAAAAAAAAAAAAAAAAAAAAAATCAAAGTTGGCCTTTGGGTTCAACACTCAATAAGTCAGGCACAAATTCAATATTACAAATCCCTCTGAACCAAGACTGGAAAGTTTGGAGTCTGTAGGAGCTACTATATGTTGTTGCAAGAGTGGATTTTTTTTTTTAGATAATGGGCCCTCAAATTGTATTACATCTATGCATGCGACTGTACAGGTGCTCGTTATACAATTAGAATATCATGAAAAAGTTCATTTATTTTTGTAATTCCACTTAAAATGTGAAACTAATATATGATATAGACTTATTACATGCAAAGTGACATAATGTCAAGCCTTGATGATTACGGCTTACAGTCCATTTTCAAAATATTCTAATTTTATGAGATTTTTAATTTGGGGTTTTTACAAGCTGAGCCATAATCATCAACATTATAACAAATAAAGGCTATACATGTCACTTTGCATGTAATGAGTCCATCATATATTAGTTTCACAGTTTAAGTTGAATAACAGAAGTGAATGAACTTCTGAATGAAATTCTAATTATATGACGAGCACCTGTATATCTCCCCCTTGTATTACAGCGTCATGTCGCCTTTCGTGCTACACATGGATACCAAGCATGTCAATATTTGTGAATGAATACACGTAGGAAATCGGCCAGCTAAAAGTTATTTCCTGTAAATCTCCGGCGCGCCCGCAGACAAGATGTCATAAAATAAGCATCGCAAAGAGTGTGTTTGCTTTTTTCTTTTTACTCTGACATTAAAACCAACATGTTAAGGGAGAAAACTAGCTAAAAATCTCAACATTGACCACGGCGTAAACATTTTTATGTTTTCACCTGCCGTGTCTCACCTTAAATCAAATCTTTAGATCCTCTTTGATTCATGGTAGAATGGTGTTATACATTTAGAGACATCTGTATACATTTTGTAGATCCTTCTGTCTAAAAACCTGCAGACAGGTCGCAGGGTGCTAATCCAGGATGTAAAAAGATCAGATAAGTTGCAGCTCTTGGATAAGCTGTAGGACACAAATAGCCATATTGCTTTACTCCTGGCACATAAATGTGCCCTGGCCTGCACCGGACAAACACAAAACTGATGACCATTGAGTAGGATGTGTTTATTTGGAGGAATATCAAATGTATACTTGAGCTGGTAGCCAGGAAGTAAAGAAGCTCTGGTTCTATTTAGTTGAGACACTAAAGGGAACAACTTTTTTCCTCTCAATTGTAAGGTTTGATCGCAGACCAAAGTATATATAAAAAAAAAAAAAACACATCTGCAAAATTCTGCACAAGCATAACATTGCAGAATTTCATATTCACCTGCAGTATTTTACTTTCATTGTTGAAGATAAACTTAGTTGGAGAGATAGGGCAACCTTGACTGATGGAAAATATAATGATATCACTTGGTTTTCTTGAGCTGATAAGAAAAATGTACAAATAGTTTTGTTTGCGAATACCTGCTGATGAGGAATCATGGGGAAAGGAATATTGGGAATTGGTGCAGCCATCTGAGGAGGACGTTTGTTCCTGTAGGGAGAGAGAGATTTTATTACATTGTGACAGTTTTCTGAATCACTTAAAGCCTTACTGCAAAACCTTTTACCCAGTAAATAGAATAAAAAAAACATTATTCATTCTTGGGAAATATGCCTTTATTGTGACCGGGCTGTTTCCGTTTCGTGTTTTCTCTTGTGTCGTAACATGTATGAATGATCCGCAGCATGGCTTTAATATTTTTGTAAATACATAATAACAGGCAGATTAACTTTAATGCTTTTACTCAAGATAAATGTTGCTCTTTCAGGAGAACATTATTATTATTATTATTATTATATGTAGGTCCAGGCAAAGATTATTTTTCTGCACTCGATCCAAAGAAAATGTCTGCTGTGTCACTTAAAGGAATAGGCCACCGTTTTTACATACTGAGATATGTTCTTACCTTAGACGAGTTCATCTGTACCTGTCTGGTCTTCACGTGTGCCTTCCATAACGTAAACACAGCACAGACAGCGTTAGCATTTAGCCTCTCTCTTCTCCTCTATAGCTCCAAACGAGGTGAAGATAGAAGCTACCAAACTCTTCCAAGTTTTCCCTATTTAAATATGGTTATGTGAAGTGTTACACCATAAAGTATAATTACACAAAATTAAACAATGTGGATTTTGGGAGTAATTCGGCATCCGCACAGTGATATCTTCACTTTACTGTGCGGATGCGAAGTATTCCTGGTATTATTACGCCTTACAATATAGTTCCCCTTTTTATCCGCTTAGAAAATCCACATTGTTTAATTTTGTGCAATTATACTTTATAGTGTAACACTTCATGTAACCATATTTAAATAGGGAAAACGTGGAAGAGTTTGGTAGCTTCTATCTTCACCTCGTTTGGAGCTATGGAGGAGAAGAGAGAGGCTAAATGCTAACGCCGTCTGTGCTGTGTTTACGTTACAGAAGGCACACGTGGAGACCAGACA
This sequence comes from Neogobius melanostomus, assembly GCA_007210695.1. Taxonomy (NCBI): domain Eukaryota; kingdom Metazoa; phylum Chordata; class Actinopteri; order Gobiiformes; family Gobiidae; genus Neogobius; species Neogobius melanostomus. Next base: position 4,346,952 of record VHKM01000234.1, on the reverse strand, counting down.
GGTACAGATGAACTCGTCTAAGCTAAGGTAAGAACATATCTCAGTATGTAAAAACGGTGGCCTATTCCTTTAAGCTACAGAGACGAGTAACAAGTGTAAAGCCTTAGCTCGGAAAAAAATAACTTTTGTTGAGCCTTAATGACAAAGAAGAAAAAGAAATAGAGCAGGACAGGGAGTTTAGGGCACTAAACGCTCAAGCTCATGATCATTTGTTGTTTTGTTGAGGAACAGGAACTCTAACAGTATTACAAGAGACAATAAGACTTTCGCCTGCAATGACCCCATGCCCTAATATGGCCTTTCAGTCATCAGGTAATCTCTGCCAAATTGTTGTTTGATTAAAAACAACTGCTGGATGTCGAGATTGATCATGCTTTACGATGGTAATCTACCTGCATGTTTGAGGATTCCTTTTGAGCAGCTGTGTCGGTTATGGCAGTGGGAAGCTCAACAGGAAAAATTCTTTGGCTAAAGCCCTGATCGCACAGGATTAGAAAGACCTGGAGACCTCAGGTAAAAAATTCAAAAGTTGTGAGTTTCCATGCCTTTGTGAATCGGTCATGCCGGCAATTTGGATTGTAACATTTCCAGCGTGGTCCTCAGTTAATTTTTAGTCCTGTGTAAATCAACATGTTGGTGTTTTGAACGTTTTTAATTAATTCAAAGCAGCTTTTTAACCGTATATTTAGGTCCGCATTTAAGCTATATTATTATTATAACGCCATCAAATCATTAATCCAATCAAATGTTTTTATCCATTCAAAAAGAGAGAAAACAGACTACCATTCGATATTACAAACCTGACCTCAGTTTTAACGAGGTTGTTGGGTAACTTGAACGCATATTTTCATGTATATTACGGTTTGCACGCAGCTACACACTTGCTTACTCAAAAGCCCATCATCAATGTGATAAAGTTGCAGTGTTGTGATAAAAGAATGACACGCTGTCAGTAAATTGTATGGGAATGCCGACTGGATTAGATAGAAGTAATCTCATGTAGTGCTCTGAGTGACGGCTCAACCAAGGTCAAAAAGAGCTTTGATCGTGTCCATTTGACCTGGTGGTGCCACTGACCTCTGTTTCACTCACAAACACATCGCATGAAAAACAATGAACGGGACAGGAATAGATGTGTCAGATTCAAATACTGTTGTTACTATGGTGCTTGTATTGATCAAAAAACTATGTATGTGACAATGTATGTCACTACCAGTGTTTCACTTTCTGCAGCTTGTGGCCTTGTGCTTATGAAATACAATAATAAACAGCGTACTCCAGTCATATAGTGTGATTGGATGAGTTGATGTAGCTTTATGTGGGTGAAGCTGAAGCAGAGTGTGAAGAAGTTTGAATAAAGAAAGCCACACACACAAGTAGCACTGCCTGTTAATATAAGGCGTTATCACGTTCTTTACTTGGTTGTGCGTAGGTAAGGATGGGTACCGTTAAACGGTGCCTACTTGGTACCGACCGAAAGGCTCCAGTAGGGGGCAGTATCTAAAATTCTTTTGGGGCCTTGTTTCTGTAATTTTTCTCTCCAGACGTCAATATATGACCCGCAGTGAGTCTAAAAAAAGCAGCATGAACGTGTGTGTAAATGCAGCCGTTTCCTTACAGCGAAGCAATGCTATAACTTACTAAAACCTTTGTAATTATTAGAGTGTGCCAGTCTGCGGCAGGTCTGGGCTAGGACTAACCCAGGACTACACTGGTTATAAACCAGGACTAAAGCAGGACTGAATAAGAAACTAGAGCTCTTAGGCAAATTGAAAAGCATAACATAGCCGTGACAACAAGCTCACTCTGTATTAGACATTTTTGGTACAGTTAAATGATTAGTGACAGCGTGAGCGCTCTCACCGTGTAAAGACCTTTGATATCTGAAGTTGGTTTAGTTTTGTCATCGGACAGTGCAGCTCGTGTTTAGAAAAGTTTAGCTGAAATAAAACAGTGTCCTGATGTGGATCTGGTCTGTCCCTGCAGCTCAGGAGGTAATAATGCCCTTTCTCTCTTTTTATCTCTGCTTAAGTGGAAATTCTGCTCAAAACATGAAGACACTGAAACATGTGACGCAGCTGCAGCTTATGTTGCCTTCTGTGCTGTTTTAGGACATCCTGAACGATACTTTTTTTAATACCCATGTTATTTTAATTGCACTGAACTGAATTAAAGTAAAATAGGTATCGAAAAATGCGTAGGGCTGCAAGGTTTATCAATATCGAATCGCAATCCAAGTTTTGACTACTGCAATAACCTAACCTCAAGAGGCTGAGGTGTTTTTCTTCTTCTGTCTCTGGTATTTCAGTGATAAATGTTCATCAAAATTGTGGAGCCTCAGATCTCAGGTTCCGCTGCAACAGACAAAAGGTCCGTTTCCCTAAAGCAGATTCTAAAGTGTTGAAATAGACGAGGTACTCTGAATGTCGGGGAAACTCCTCCAGAAGAGGGCGCTGTCCACATAAAACCATTTTTGAAAGTAAAGCGTATTGTTCTAATAGGCAATAATAAGTTTGGCAGTCTAAAAGTAGCATGACTTTCTTCACTTATCGAATAATCAATATAAAAAATCAAATTGAATCGCAAAATTTATCAGACAAATCGCATTTAGGCTTGTTGTCAAAATGGTGCAGCCCTAGTTGTGCGTGACCACTTTTTGTGAAAACCCAGCAGATGTAACTTGTCGGTTCAGTTTGGCGTCTGACGGCTGCTGCATCAGAGCTGCTCTCAGCCTGCGGTCAAGGGCAACCGAGCCCATCAGCCATCAACTTCTCAAGTCCACAGAGAGACTTTTTAGGCAGCTGTCAGCTCTCACTCAGGGCGCAGAGTCAAAAACCCACATCAGCGGGAAGGATGCGGCTCTGCGCCCAATGGGATAAACAGACTCACAATGTGCTCCTGCCACTTCATGTTTACATTTGTGGCTAAACTCTACTTTCGTCTAAGAACTACTCCACCACACAGAAAGATTCAAAACTGCATTACTCTCAAAACATTAACGCTAGCATTATCCATTTGCAGTCTGTCATTTACACACACCTTTCCCTGACACTTGACTTGTCGGGTTCTTACTTGGACATGGTGAGGGCCAGGTTGTAATTGGCCATCTTGATCTTGTTCTGGGCCTCCAGGTGGGTCATCCCGTCTGTGCCCACTCCGTCGATGGCCACAATGACATCTCCCTGAATAAGATTCCCCAGCGCCGCCTTGCTGCCCGGAGTGATCTGTGAGAGGACACAAAAAGCAGAAAACGTTTGCGTGTGTATAATGTCATTTTTCTTTTGGGTAATTTTGTCATTTAGCTAAGTTTTGGTGGATGTCTTTGCCCCTTGCTGCTGCCGAAAGGAGGTGTGAGCCGTGCTGGGAAGCAGGAGCTCGGCTGGAAATAAGAACAGCGCTTCATTGACTCAAAGATTACTCAAAAATTGATAGATGATTCAAAACGCAACTACAAGAATGTTTTAGACCAGGGGTTCCCGATCTCTTCACTTCCAAAATCACCAGACCGACAACTTGATGCTTGTTTTGGTAGTATATTTTGATATTAGGTTCAATGTGATTATAATATACTGTTTTAAATCAAAAATACATTAAATTCAATGTTACATGTACAATATTATCTTGAAATCATCTCGCAACCTCAGCCCCAAGTGTCCCTTGACCTTCTGAGGGGGAAATCTCTATTTTAGATGAGGTAACAACATTGTGATATTAGAGAATATACAAAAAAACATAGATATTATCAATGTGCCGTTCATGACCGACCAGCTCTTTCAAGAACAGCTAACCCCGTACAAGAGCTTTACTCCGCTCACATTCAATATCTGAAGAATGCGCCTAAGGAGGCGTTTCCAAGTGGAGGTGAGAACACGCGGGGGCGGGTGATGTTGGGTTTGTGAGCATCAGGACCACCAAGGCGGATGATTCAAAAAGGGTAAATTTTTACCCACAAGAGGGCACCACACAGACGGTTTTAGGCTCAAAATTAAGATTTTAGCCACTATGCACTTGAATGTCAAGATAATGACCCAGACATGTACACAGTCAAACTCCCATTCATACAGTTTATCAGCCCAAAAAAAGTTGATTTGGGGGTTAGTTGGTCGTTAAGGTGAACGGTTCGAACCAGATCTCAATTGTGAAAAGAGCCGGATGTTTTTTTTTTAGTCAATTTTACTCAGAACTTCCCCGAACGAATACGAGAATCAGCCCAACCAAGGGACAGGCCACACAAGTGAAAGCTAAATGCGCTAAAAATTATTTCTCAGACAGCTGCAGCCTCTTTTTATGAGTTATTAGATTTTATTCACAAACACATTGTTTCAAAGCGTAAATATCAGTCCCCTTCGTCATTAGATGATTTAAATCAAATGAAGTGCCTTTTATCAAACGCTTCTTAGAGATTAAGAGCCGTAAATCCCATTACTAATAGCTATGGAGACTACAGTAGGTATTTCTGTTACAGGTACATTATGGAACTTTAATGCGAAAAAACAAACTTTATTATATGTGCGTAATTGACCTTTTCCAGACCCAGCCACCCATGACTTTCCATCACAGTGGTCTCTACAACGCTCCAGGATCAATTGCTTTGTAGGTTTTCTGGTGAGAAGGCCCATCAGCAGAAACTTTGAGGCCACTGTGATGGGAAGTAAAAAAAAAAAGAAAAATTCCATACAAAAAGTTTCTTAATGGACCTTTAGAGGCACATTATGGAAAATGTTATGCAGAAAACAACTTGATTAGTGTGTATTTAACATTTCAGTGACCCGGCGGCTGTGTGGGTGGTTACTTTCCATCACATGCTAGAGAACCAATTGTTTTGAAGGTGGTACATTCTATCCACATAACCTACCAGAAACCCTAAAAACAATTGGTTCTATAGCGTCATAGACCACTGTGATGGAAAGTACAGGCGCCATGCTGACCACTACATTTTTTTTAAATTTCAGATAAAAGTTCCATAGTAAACCTTTTCTTTACATCAGAAGGTGGCAGCAGTGAAACCTGCTTTGCCCTTTATATCTTACAAATTATCATCATCATCATCATCATCATCATCGATATATTATTATATCAAGGGATGGATAGGAAATGTATCCAATAGTGTTACACAAACTGCAGTACGTCAGTTCCGCTCTCATTCCAGCTACCCGACATGCCCGGCTTTACAATCTACAGGTCAGTGCACAAGTCCGTCACCATAATTCAATCACTTTCCGGGGAAAAGCCAAAAGGAAGGGTTTATTGTTTTCCACGAAATAATCAATCAAATGGGCACGATCAATATGGCTGTAATTAAAGAGGCTTTTAACCTAAAAAATCCACCAGAAAATAGGCAACCTTTAATGGAGCAAAAGCAAGGACAGAGCTGGAAAGAAAGAAAAAACAAGGTCAATATATTGACACGGACACATCACAGGTATTTAAGAAAAGCACTAGTTTGTTTTGGAAAGCTTGTGAAGAGAATGTTTATAAAAACAAAAAGATCAGAGTTTGCCCCAAGTTTAATACAAAGTGGCAATGAAGAAAAGCCAAAAGCAATTTGGTTTAAAGCTGAAGCTTAAGAAGTGGCTTTGCAATTAATGCATCAAATCACATATCATATCGGAATATATATAATATCGGCTATGAGCCTTTCCAACCCCCTTCATATTGGTATCATATTGGACCCCAAAAGTCAGTAGCAGCACACGATCAGAAACTTAAATGCAGAAAAGCAAATCAATCAGAACTAACATAAGATAAACCACCAGTAAAATTACCTGTTTGGAACGTCACGTGCCGAGTTAGTGCCTCCAAATCAAAGGAAACAACTAATCGATTAATCGACGACTAATCGATTATTGAAATAGTCGACAACTATTTTAGTAATCGATTAATCGTTTTCTGGTTCACACAGACTCAAATAGAGCAAAACTGACATGAAAATTTAGTATTTTTGATGAAAACCTACTTTGTTTTTATAGTTAGGGTCTGTAGTGTTTTGTACATTGTAAATTTCATGAATATCTGTCTGTGTCTCATCCAATCAGAAAGCAGAATTAGCACAAAGAGCCTCCAACAAACATTTACTTTAAGTTTACTCCATCAACATGTCCTCAAGCGATGCCACTTTAGCGTTATGTGATAAAAAAATAATAATAATAAATTCCTACACCATTCACAGCCAAGCGATTAATCGTAAAAATAATCGATAGATTAATCGATTACAAAATAATCGTTAGTTGCAGCTCTAACGCAAACCATTATCATCAAATCTTTCAAATATTTTACTTGATCATTACTCTATAGCATTGGTTCAGAAATATTGGAACTACTTGACTGTTTTATAGGACTCCCTCAGGGCAGAATTTTAGTCCCCCTCGTGTATCAACGATCTCCTCATGTGCACAGTAACGGTCTTTACTTTTCTCTTTGGTGCCTTTATTAAAAAGTGGAAAGTATTAATATTGAATTGGTTTTATATAGCGCTTTTCTGGACACTCTGACACTTTACATTGCATTATTCATTCACTCCATACTTGTTGGTGGTAAGCTACTATTGTAGCCACAGCTGCCCTGGGGTAGACTGAGGGAAGTGAGACAACCAGTCTCACTCCGACCACCACTCACTCACTCACTATATTAACCCAGGCTTACTGGTGTTACCAAACGGTCTCCCATCCACATACCGACCAGGCTCGAGATCTGACGGGATCGGGCATAGCAAAGGCGGTATTATATTATTTGTATTTGTCTTTCAAATGTAGTAAAAGTAAAAGTATAAAGTTTATAACATACTACTCAGTAAATATCTTCAGACTCTACTCAAGTTAATTTACTTTGTTACTGACCACCTCTGACCAGGTCAAGGGGTCATATTCTATTTTCAAGTTCTAAACAGATGACCTTCCACAACACTCCAGATCTGAACGTTCAACCAGAGTTTGAAGAAAGGCCATTGACAGAGCTCTCTCTTTGATGTACTAGCATAGAATAAGATCTCTCGAGTCTTGACACATGAGGATCATTGCCTGGACTATTTCTAACGATGTATGTTAACCATTTGATGGAGCATTATTTATGGTGTGACTAGGAACACAAGTCCACAGCTTCTCCTCCTAATGAAGCTTTGTGTGCCTTTGTGATTGTACCGTCCCATATTGTACAGTGTTGGCTATATCTTTAGGTTTTGCAGAGTCAGGCCGTGTGTTTAATGTCTCCTGAACAAACAATATTGGATCAAATCCATATAGCAATTGGTTTCTCTTCTTTGGTTCATCACTTGGTTTCTTGGTTACAACTGTACTAGTTAACTAGCCCCAGTCCTGTCGGCGTGTGCAGTATGAGAGCTTCCTGGACTCAGTTACAGTGACAGTCCACCCCCAGCAGCTGTTCCTCAGGGCTAACACCCGCTGACTCACACCCACGGTACAATCGCTCTCATCACTCCTCCCGCTATTTCAGTCCGTCAACCCTGACCTTTGCACCTGGACCACAGACATGCACACGGATGAAGAGGGGGCCAAAATGATTACAGAGGATGCTTTGGCAGTAATCTGTGGGGTTTGGATGCCACAGGCCGTAATGCCAGTGAATTTAGGCGTGGAATTGTGTCACCATCAGGCAGGAATTGTGCACAAGTGGGTGAGACCGGATGATAGACTATAACCAAAATCTCTATTCTATTGTTCAAGTCAGAGAACAAACATTCAGATGTAATCAATGGATGAATTAATGCTATGTTATGTAAGTAAGTAAGTAAGTAAGTAAGTGCTTTATTGTCATTGTACAACTGTACAACGAAATAGTGTTCAGGTGTAGCCTCAACTTTTAACAATTTCTATATGTTTTATGATTGTTTTAGCATTATACACCTTGCCCAGGGACAACAGTTGAACACTAGCTTTGCAGCCAATACTGATACATTTACAGAAATGCTCATTAATGTGTACTGTCCCTGTTAAATAAACTAATAAATAAGCAGGAGTCTGATATAACACCGGTTACTCAGGTGGCAATTAACTTAACCAATGAACGTAAAGCAGGTAATAAAAGTAAGATGTCGTTTTACTTGATAGGAGCCTTACTTAACCAAGAGAGTCCCGCTAAGATTCAGGACGTTTTCACACCAGCACAGTCCTGACTTTCCCTTTGGTTTGGTCTCAAGTCCGAGATGTGGTTCAGGCCAAATAGAAGCACCTTTTCACAATGTGAGCCTGATGAAATCCTGGCGTTGTCATCTTGGAATATGCCCGTGCCATCAGCGAAGAAGAAATCCATTCATGGAATAACATGGTCATTCTGGATGTTCAGGTAGTCAGTCGGTTGATCTTATTCTTTGGGCACAAAGTGTTTCTGAACCTGGACTTGACCAACTGCAGCAACCCTTGATCAGAACAGTTGGCTATCTCCAGATCAGGCAGTGTAGAAACGAAAGCTTTTATTCCCCAGATAAAATGAACCCCCATCACAAAGAAGAATGATCGACTCAAGACTTGTATATTTTAGGAAACCGTTGCTTCATTTTATTATGTTAAATATCAGATACTTTATCTTCTTTTTATACCCATTGTTGATATGATAAATTTTATCACTGACAGAAAAACTGCCAGAAACTAACAAAAATAAATATTATTTGATATTTATATTTCAGACTGCAGGAAAAAGCAGCTCATGTTTAAAATACTGTTTCAATTTTTTTTTTACATTTTAAAATGTATGTTTAAAAATATATTTTTTTTAAATTTGTAGCGATTTGAATATTAATTAGACTTTAAATTCAAATCCATTAGATTTTAAAAAGTTTGATTTTAGCCTAAATTTTCAAAATCGCTAAATCTTGAGAAAGCACTTTACATTTTCAAGTAGATTAAACACTTTTCGACTCAATGAGTCTTCATCAGGGTGAGTAATACTCACCCTGATGAAGACTCATTGAGTCGAAACGCATTGGTCATGCCATTAAACTTTTTACCTGCAAATTCAGAGTGCCTCAGCCTATCTCCTTCGCGAATTTGGTATGCCTTGTTTTTGTAAGTGTATTTGCTATCTAGCTTTTACCATCCGACCACGGTGATCCAGCGAGCACTCTGCTTCTTTTTCCTCTAGATTAAAACACATTTTGAAAAGAAGAATTAGGCTTAACGCTGACGTTTGCGCAATGCTTAATTTGATCCCCCGTTTGGGGGAACACATTCCCCCAATTTTCAGTTTTTCAGGGTAAAGGATCCAGGAAATATTTATTTATTTATTTATTGGTTTATTTGGTCGGGACAGTGCAAGTTAATGAACATACATGGGTCTCATGCATGAAAACAAGCCACACCGGATCGTAGCCTTGGGCTAATTTGCGTCTGTTGTCCCCCATGCGCACTCTCAAACACACTCACATTCATCCTGGCCTATTGTACATGTTTGTATGTGGTAGGGGAAACCGGAGTACCCGGAGGAAACCTACGCAGACACAGGGAGAACATGTAAACTCCACACAGAAAGGCCCCGTCCAGGTGGGAATCGAACCCCGTACCTTCTAGCTGTGAAGCACGAGCTCTAACCGCTGTACTACCGTGCCGCCGTACGAGGATCCGGCAAAGATTTGATCTGATATAATGGTGTTTAATGAGAGTGTTCCGGCAAATGTTTTGGCCTGTTCCCCGAATCCATCACATCAGACCAAAAGTGTTCCAAAACTACTAATTTACAAATGAAACACTGAGTTTGCGACTTGATGTGACTTGCCGGCTAAAGAAAGACTTGACTTGACAAAAGCTAAGACTCGATTTGGCCCCATGACCAATTGACTTGGACTTGCTTGGGACTTGGACCTTCACGACCTTGACTCGAGACTTGCATTTTGTGACTTACTCCCACCTCTGGGAAATACAATATTCCACATAGAGCTGACTTTATCACAGACTACACTCCCTAAATCTGTGCTTGATTTAACCAGAGCTAAATGTTGTCTTCATTGTGCCTCGGCGCTGGGTCTGGAGTGTTTACAACACCGGCCGTTAATGTTGCTAACTAGCAGATACAGAATACTTGCGAAAGATACTTGTGAAAGTACTAATACACCTTGAACTTTTGCACATTTTTGTCATGTTTACAACCATAAACAAAAGATTTTATTTTGATTTTTTTACTGAAAGTTCACACACAAGTAACAGACAACTGTGAAGTGAAAGCAAAATGATACATTATTCCGTTATTTTTCAAAAATAACAAACCGAAAAGTCGGGCGTGCATAAGTATTCATACAGCATGACTTAATACTTTGTGGAACCCCCTTTTGCTGCAATAACAGCAGCAAGTCTTCTGGGGTATGACTACAAGGTTTGCACATCTAGAGACCGACATTTTAGCCCATTCCTCTTTACAAAACAACTCAAGCTCTGTCAAATTAGAAGGAGAGCGTTTGTGAACAGCAGTTTTCAGGTCTTTCTACAGATTTTCAATAGGATTTAGGTCAGGACTTTGACTGGGCCATTCTAACACATTAATATGTTTGTTTTTAAACCATTCCATTGTAGATTTAGCTTTGTGTTTAGGGTCATTGTCCTGCTGGAAGGTGAATCTCCGCCCCAGCCTCAATTCTCTTGCTGACTCCAGCAGGTTTTCCTCCAAAATGTCTCTGTATTTGGCTCCATCCATCTTCCCAACTATTCTTACAATCTTCCCAGTCCTCACTGAGGAAAAGCAGCCCCATAGCATGATGCTCCCCCCACCATATTTGACACTGGGGATGGTGAACTGGTGATGAGCAGTGTTAGGTTTGTTTTGCATTTGGGCCAAAAAGTTCAATTTTTGTCTCATCTGACCAAAGCACCTTCTTCCACATGGTAGCTGTGTCCTGAAACTGAAACTGAAAGCTCAGTTAAGCCCAGTAAGGGTAAGCATTACTGACACAAATTCAAACAATGAGACCTCATACTATGACTCAGTTGAGGGCTTTATGTCATTACTGTCCGACTATGAATGTGAGGTCGAGGACGGTGACAATCCAGCTGATATGTACGATCTGTTGGAGTTTATGGGAGAAGGCTGCTATAGTAAAGTCATGAAATGCTTTAATAAGTAGACAGGCGAAATGGTAGCACTGAAGGCCATTAAGATGTGTGAATATGCAGACTACTTTGTCGCCAGGGAGATTTATATGATGGACAAAGTCAGTGCTTTGGAACCAGATGCTGACAACATAATCCGGTTCAATAAATATTTCAAATCTGCAGACGGACATCACTGTATGGAGTTCGAGCTGCTGGATCTCAGTGTGGATAATCTCATGAAGAGGCGACGGGCTCCATTTTCCTTAAACGAGATCAGACCAATGGCCAAGGACTTTCTAATTTCCTTGAAGGGGCTGCGAAGTGTTGGAGTCATACACATAGATGTCAAACCTGACAATGTCATGTGTGCGGACCAGCAAAACAAGCCTTTCAGGGTCAAGTTAATTGACTTTGGGGTGGCTACACTAACAGAGCGAGCAAAGGTTGGAAAGATCATGCAGCCATTAGGATATCGTGCCCCGGAAGTCGCCCTGGGGCTTCCACTGACAGAGGCAGTAGACATGTGGAGTCTGGGCTGCTGCCTGTTGGAATGGTACCTCTCGGTGCTACCTTTTCCTGCAGAGTCAGCGTATGACCACATACAGATGATCACTCAATTTATGGGAGTGCCTGATGGTGAGCTCATAAAACAAGCCAAGTATGGAAATGATTACTTTGTCCAAGAGGGGTCAGAGTGGAGATTCAAAGAAGTGAGTGAATACAAGCAGACAACAGGTGTGACTCCTATAATGGACTGGAATCCTCTACAGGTATTCAAGGATCTTGAAGACGTCGTTCAAAACTGCCACCAGAGTAAGTCCGAACTTGACTTCCAAGACAGGAGGGCCTTTGTAGATTTGCTCCAGAAAATGTTTCATGTGGACCCTGACAAAAGGTTACCCCAGCTGAAGCTCTAAGTCATCCATTTATTACAATGACACCAAGAACAGAGACATCATCTACAAGCACACAAGGCATAGATGAGATGCGAGAAAATGCTAATGAGAAGTCTGATTTTGCCAGCAGCTGGTCTAAACGCAGTGATGGACAAGCAGCTTTGTCCATCAGATCAACAGAGGAGCATCAAAGACCAGTCACGGTACGACCTACCAGTGCCCAGCATGATTGTCGGGTCTTACAAACTCCAGAGATGACACCTGCAGACTTAAATATGACAACAATCAGCAAGACGCCAGAGACATTCATTGTGGAGTCTGAAATAGTCATCAGGCAATCTCTGATACTCAGATTAATAGTGGATAACCATGCAGCAGAAAGCCTTAAACCAGCTAGTAATCATCATCGAAGTCAGGCCTTACAATCAAAAATATAACCTAAAAGCATTTCTTTAACAAAAAATGAGGAGTCTGAAACAGCCATCAGTCATTCTCCAGTCCAGGGTAAAAGTTCACAAACGTTTGCCAGATCAACAGAGTCATCAGTAGAAAGCAGAAAGGATAGCCAGTGTATAAAACCGGCCCAGGATTCCAGTAGTGCATGGAATAATAGCATGCCAACATCAATTAATGGAATCTCAGAGGGCTATACATCAAAGAACGGAAAGACAGCACACCAACAACCTTCAAATCTTGAGGTAACCACATTGCCCTTTCCGGGTTGTAAGGTCACAACTACAGCCTGGCAAAAGTCCTTTGGAGTGAGGAGAAGGACCACCTGTATACGGCTGGTACAAGAGCCTCCGGGAAGTATTAGCACGTCACCAACATTGATTAGTGGCATGTCAGACAAGCAAAAGGATACAATTGTGAACGGAAATACTTCAAACAAACAGTTTTCCGATGTTGAGGTCACCACACTGCATGCGCCCTTCCCTGGTTGTAAAGTCACAACAACGGCCCAGCAACATCCTTTTGGAATAAGAAGGACGACTTGTATAAGAGTCCATTAGCCTGTCACCAAATTCAGTTAGTAAGACATCAGACTAGGATACAGTTTAGCTTTGAGATGTTGCGGTCAACACTCTGCATGAGCACTTTTCGGGTTGTGCTGAAACAATAACCACACAAAATCCTTTTGGAACAACGACAAGTTAGGTTGAAGGTCAGAGGCAGCCATAGCTCAGCAACTATGAAGCAAGAGGAAGATGAAATAATCTCCAAAAGGCATGACGTTACAGATGGGACTGTCCCATAACATCACAAAACAAATCAGGTTGTATTTTCATCTTTTACATTTTCAAGGGTAAAATAAAAGCTCACAGCAAATGCAGAGTTAATATCTCATAGTCCACCAATATGGTATTAAATATCACAGCTTTAAACCCTTTTCTCGGCAACCAAGTATCTTTCAATTTCAGAAGACAATGAGAAGGAGCCGAGGCACTCTGAATTTGCAAATATAATTTACCAGTAGATTTCTTTTAGAGCATTACCAAAAAATATTAGCAAATTGCCAAGTGCCATCTCATTCCCTTCCAGAATTGAAAGACTCTTGGCTAACTAGAAAAGCGTTTAAAGCAGTGACATTTGCCGTATTGGTGGACTACTAGTTATGAGCTAGTAGTCTTTTTCTGTGGCCTTCTTTCCTTTTATGTTATTTCAAAAATGTAAAAGATGAAAATATCACCTTTTTTGGTAATGTTATGGGAATGTTCATCTGTAACTTCATACCTTTTGGAGATAATTTCATCTTCCCCCTGCTTCATAGTTCATATTAATAGCGGTGGCACGGTGGCTGAGCGGTTAGCACTCTTGCCTCACCACAAAAAAAGGTTTGATTTCCGGACCGTACGGGCCTTTCTATGTGGATTAATTAAGCATTCAGTAATTCAGCATCCGCGCAGTGATATCTTCACTTTACTGTGCGGATGCCGAAGTATTCCTGGTATTATTACGCCTTACAATATAGTTTCCCTTTTTATCCGCTTAGAAAATCCACATTATTTAAGTTTGTGTAATTATACTTTATAGTGTAACACTTCACGTAACCATATTTAAATAGGGAAAACGTGGAAGAGTTTGGTAGCTTCTATCTTCACCTCGTTTGGAGCTATAGAGGAGAAGAGAGAGGCTAAATGCGAACGCCGTCTGTGCTCTGTTTACGTTACGGAAGGTACACGTGAAGACCAGACAGGTACAAATGAACTCGTCAAAGCTAAGGTAAGAACATATCTCAGTATGTAAAAACGGTGGCCTATTCCTTTAAGAACCAAAACAGTGAGGACGTGCCAACACATGTGCTTCTGTGCGCTCGCTCGGATTATTTAGAAACAATGGCCCAGAGGAGCTGACAAGAATGTCTTTCAACCCTCGTTCATAAAAACAGTGGAAGGGAGCGAGATAGGCAAGAATATCCTCAACATGTTTAGGTGCAGCTCCTACTCTGCGCAACATTTTCAACACTGGCTGCATGTTGCAAGTTGAATTAGTTTTAGAGAAACGAGGGTCTGCCCCACTGAAATAAATATTTTAAAATTTGTATCCCATTAATTTAATTGCAATAGTTAATCCTAAATTAATAGAGCACTGTAAAAACAACAACATGGTACATATGTATCATACATAATGTATGATAGAAAGTTTATGTCAAAACTGGTCAATTCATTAGCCCTCTGTTTAAATAAAAGCTACAAGAAGCATGCACATATTATATAATCTATGGCCTACTCTTAAATTAATTGGAATCGATAAGAGAATCGTTAACAGACCGGATAAAAACGTGTAAATTCCCATCCCTAGTGCTAATCACCATCATCTCACCTTAAATACATTTGTGGTCCTTGTTGCCAATTGAGATACTTTTCAGGTTATAAACAATTAAACTCTTTGGAGCCAGGCTTTTAAATTGTTTTTGACATGTGTAAAGTCACCATTTGTTTCCATGCGATAGAAAACCTTCTGGAGTTGCCCCAGCTACTGGAGAGTGATATTGCAGCAATTTTGAATAATCCCTTTTATAAATCTAAACTATTGACCCCGCACAAACGTCTGTGTCCTGTGTGCGAACTCATGTGTGCGCTCTTTTCATTCTGAACAAAGCATTGGTGGCACATGAACAGCTGAGAGCAGCATTGTTGTTGTGCTTACAGGAGAGATTTCCTTAGGGGCCGTGCCTCGCAAAAATAGCCCCCCGACTTTTTACAGCCTGGAGGTCTTTGACCACCACCAACACGCATTACGCACAGTATTCAAATAAACACAAAAGCAATGTATGCACACGAGTTCACAGAGTCAGATGAGGTTAGATTTGAAATAAAAATGAGCGGGTATACTGTAATACTTTACAGAGCAGTGAGCTGTATAGACAATGGTGAATAAACAGAGATTCATAGAGCACAGGAAAATGCTGGTCCCTACATAATTCTTTCTATTGTTTTGTGTAGAATGCTCACGGTGTTGTCACAGGGTTTGCCACAGAGAAGCAACGATTTAGCCGTAACTTGTTTGATCAGCCCCAGGACCAGACCCTATGGGGATATCTGTAATTGATAATTGTCCCTATTCAAAAAGGCCATTTTGCTGATTGCAATTAATCTTACACCCACGACCAAACAGCATTACAGAGGTCCTGGATTAGCTTATTGTCGTGTTTTCATAAGTTTTTTGTCGTTATTTTTTTTTTGTCGCTCTTCTGTTGCCTTTATGTCACTTTTTTGTGGCTTTTTCATCACTTTTAGTCGTGTTATTGCCGCCTGTTTTGTTCTCTTATTGTTTTTTTGGCACGTTTTTGTCACACTTATTTTTTTGTTGTGTTTTTACCTCGTTTTTGTCGCCATTTCAAGGAGCTTTTAGATTTGGGTGAAGCCAAAGTGGAGAAAATGTGCTCGGTTCAGGTGGGGGTTAAGAAAGGAAGTTTATTTAGTTTAGTTGTCATGGCGATGTGAAAACAGGAAGAAACCTCCCTCTCTCCTGGTACAACCTTTTTCTGCGACCTGCATTTGTGGTTTCTGTGTTCCACATGGTTCTTCTGGATACTTTTGTACGTCTTTGCAGAGTTTTTGTGGACGTTTGGTGGATTTGTTTACTTTGAGAGTTCAAAATGGTCCTGAAGAAAGCAGCTTTTTAAAAGGTAAACAAAATGCTAGCTTTTCCGCTAAACCCATTTGAGACCTACAAATGTCTTCTTCTGAGACACTGAAGAGGCACCAAGAGCCCCCACAGCTGCAGCACAGAGGAGGCGTCACAAGAGGAGCTACAGGAAACAAGTAAGGGACAAATGAGGAGATGGTGAAAGACTGTTGTGGAGCTGAGGGAGCTGCAGGAGGAGGAAGGAGGAGCTGACCAGTGCAGGACACCACGCTCTGAAACAGGGACAAACCCAGGAGGCGGTGCACCATTTCAGAGGATCAGAGGAGACAGCGAGAGAGGGCAGCCAGGTTTCTTCCGAGTGCTACAGTTTCCCCGACCTCCAAGATCATGCGGGTCAGGTTGACACAGTGGCAGCGCGGCTCAGCCGCAGCAGCTCAGGACTAACACCTGAACACTATTTCCTTGTACACTTGTACAGTGACAATAAAGCACTTACTTAATTAATAGTTGATTAACCTGTTTTATGGTCCTACATGACAAATACTTTAGTATAGGTATCAAAAACCAAGTATCGTTAAAGTACCCGTATAAAAATAGTTTTAATGGTCCCCAGCCTAAATAAAATTAATTTATAGGGCACGTCCTTTCATACACTACGATTCATCACGCCAAATGCCATAGTAAATAGCTCAAAAACAGTTAAAAAACAGCAGGCCTAAATTATAGTCAGCGCTACCGTCCAGTGTAGCGATCAGCCATTTTGGATTCAAAGAGTCATTGTGCAGAGAAAACCCCTCCTAAACCTTCTATGTTCGACACAGAAGCAACAAAACAAACATGCCAGCAGCAATACCGTACATAGTAGACAACATATCACGACTCGGGCAATGCCAATTCTGCATCTCTATGTTTATAAGCATGACGCAATCGACGTGGTTCAAATGTATTTAAACCTCATGCTTGGCACCGTGTAGTCAAAACGAAACAGCAGTGTCCTAACAAGGATTTTAAGATTCAAAGAGACGCGTGTGGCTCTAGGACCAGCGGTTGCAGATATGTGGAGTGTTCTGTACATTTTATAGCCCACGGTGCATATGTTTAACGTCAATGCTCGGCTGAACGCAGTCGAAGCCCACAGCGGGGGTCTGCAGTTTGCCCGGGAGCTGCTCGGACTGCTGACAGGCCCGGGGCTGTTTTTAGCCTGCAGGTCGCCAGTGTTCTGCTGCAGCACGTCGACCTTTGCTGCAACTAGTCTGTCAACACGTTTACTTATACAGTATCTCGCAAATTCCAGAAACAACGCAATGTCACTCCTTCTTAAAGCACACGCTGACAGTGAAGTTGAATTTCTCTACTTTGAGGCTCACCTCCCCCGTCGACAATACAAGATCTTAGTATAAAATGAGCACTGGATCTTTTGACCTCACAGACTGGTGGAGACTAGTGATGTGACGTTTGTGACAGAGCGGCTATTTTTAAATCGGATCTTTAACCCATTAACCCCCAAATTAAGAGAGCACATTTTCTCCACTTTGGCATTATCCAAATCTCAAAGCTTCTTGAAAAAAGCATCAAAATAGTGACGAAAACAAGACGTAAATAAAGATGAAACAAAAGTTATGAAAAAATGCAAAAAAATAAAAATAAATGACAAAAACGTGATGAATAAAAAACTAAATGCACTGAAAATGATTTGTCAGTCGCAGCCTGTTTTTATTAGTTTTGGAGCAAGACTTCATTCACAAAAAAAGCGTAAATATCAGTCCCATTGTCATTTTAGATGATTTAAAGCAAAAAAGTGCCTTTTACCGATTGTGTCTTAGATATTGTGAGTTATCCGGCTGGCGTTATTAAAATGTTATGTTAAAAGGAGTCAGACTTTTGAACGGCTCTTTGAAATGAACGGATCCCAAAGACTCGGCTCCCAGTAAAGATGTTTTTTTCGACGAGCAGTGCACGTAAAGATACAGCAAGATTGTTTCCGATGAACAAAAAATTGCAACAAATCTAAAAATTCCAATGCTCACCAGAAACTTAGCAATTAGTTTTACTAAATCATGCAGCCTTGCTATATCATGTCAAAATCTGTCAAATCACACGACATTTCCTCAGTTTGTAACTTTAATCGGTTTTCTTCAGCCGTGTTAGTCGTTTCCTGCACATACGAGTGCAGCAGGGGCGCTGGTGTTGGATGTCAGATTGGAAGTGGGTCAGTGTTGCAGGGTGAAAGTAGGCCACTCTTGCAGCTCGGACAGGCCGTGCTTTGTTCAGCTCGGGAGTCCAACTTCCTCCACGCGTTTGTTCAGAGTAATCCAGCTGCAATCAGCTGCTCTCGCTGCAGACAGACATGTGCACAGTGGATGATGTAAGACGGCTCAGGAAGTGTTCAAACCTTTAAAAAAAGAATCTACATTTGGGCTGATACAGAGGAAGACCTTTTCAGTGTCATGATGATATATACCATAGACACTTTGCAACATAATAACTCGGGCTGGGATCTTGTATATAATTTTGAGATACATTTCAAAAAGTTTTTGCCAAATACCAAGTAGCTGACAAACAAAACTCAATTCTCGATACCGATTTCGATACCAGTAAAAAAAAAAAAAAAAAAGGAATAAGGAAACTCTTGTCCCTTTCCTTCTGCACTTTATTGTCTACATTGTAGAATACTCAACATTATATTATATTACATTATATTGGGTCGACGGTGGCACAGATGGTAGACCGGGTCATCTCATGATTGGAAGGTTGGGGGTTCGAATCCCGCCTCCGGAAGGTGCACGTTGTCGTTGTGTCCTTGGGCAAGACACTTCACCCTCCTTGCCTCCAGTGTCTACGTACACAGTTGTATGAATGAGAGTGTGAATGGGTGAGTGGATCCTTGCTGTAAAACGCTTTGAGTGCCTAATGTAGGTGGAAAAGCGCTATATAAGTTGAGAGCATTTACCATTAGTTTATTCACATGTACCATCTTCTTGAGACAATAAGTAATAAAGGGTCTAATTTGTTATCTCTGATTAACTGTTTTTGCACATAGTCAAATGCTTATACTCTATTTGGCGATTTAACCTACAATATAAAGTGTTTACAGACTGGATTTGGCACTGGCCCATGATCATCAGGTTAAACACTGTCTGTTTCTGCCTTCATGAACAGTAACAGTCACTGATGTCACATTTAGGAGCAGAACAGTGCATTAAGTCAAAGCACAATGTTAAAACTGGCCTTTAGTAAGTAACATGTAACTATACAGTTGACATTTGTAAAATGTCATTTTGTTGAGATTTTTTAGGAGAAAAAACGGCTTAATAGCCTATGCTAACTGATACATGTAAACTAATGGACGCCGCTATGCTAACATTAGCCACAATTGCAAATTCTACAGTTTCTATAAAAACGCCTGCTCCTTTCAACCTGGTACTGCACCAGTAATCAGATTCTACACGTTGACAATGGATGCATTTAGTTTTAGAACTTTATTCAGGGTTTAAGTCAGTACTTTTTAGCTCTAATTTATGTATTGATCGTAGCGCAGCAGGTTTCTTCTGGCAATCTGGGAGCGAGCCAAAGGAGGAGGGGCTTCTCTGTGTGCAGCCCGGTGGAAACACAGAAAGTATCGATACTGCTCAAATTAATATCTAGCTTCGATACCACTTTCAGTATCGATTTAGTATCTAGGAATCGATTTTTTTGACAACCCTAGTTAGGAGACATTAGTACAGTAAAGTCGTGCTATCCGTGGGTCAAGCTGTACAGTCGTACTATCTCTGTCATAGCCTTGACTGTGGTGCTCAGGCGCCCACTCTCAGCCACTGAATGTTTTGCTTGCGTGTCAGTATGACGCTCTTAGTATTTATCCCTCTTCTGTGGAAGCATAGACAGACTTGAATGGTAGCACTAGCGCAATGTTTCGAGTTCATGTCTCCGGGTCCCGTACCGATGGTAAATAAACTTCTCCTGTATAAGACATCCTGACTGCTGCCTATTCTTCATCAATCCTCTCGAACACCATTGTTATTTCTCTAACACTATTGAAGACATTCTTTGACATTAAGGCAATTTGAGTGCCAAAAAGACCCAAGCTGTGGCTCCTGTACACTCATGTAATTTCCTCAGCAGGAGGAGCAAAAGGTGGTAATGTGAAAGCAGTGAAGAGGAGATGATGGGATCCCCAGCCGCGGTACAGTAACAGGATCCAGCCACATCAGCAGCTCCCGGACTGAGTCAGCTCCGTTACAGCACTGACCCCGGAATCGCCTTTCACTCACTGTAAAAACAACTGGACACCAAGCAAGCTACACGACCAACACATAGCTGACAGAGAGCCAGAACACACAGGTCAACGCTGTTACTCAAAGCAAAGGCCAAACGCCACTGGTATTGTTCTGCGAAAATCTGGTAGATGAATGGGTACATACAGTAGCTTCACTGACAGGTTTACTCAGCGCTAGTTAGACAAGAAGTCACTTCTTAACCAAGCCGTATCAAACCCACTGTCCTAACTAGCCGATCCAGCATACGCTTCAATAAAAACTTATTAAAACACAGACGCGGGCGCAATAAATAAGGCACTGGATTACAAACATGTTTTAAAGGGATTTTACCATGACATGATCGCTGGACAGACAGCTACTACATACTCCAAACCCACACATATTTAAATAATATCCGGGAGAGGCAGGAAGGAGAAGGGAAGAAAGAGGCAAGATTTGCCTCAAGTGTCAGAGAAATGAAGGCTGGTAAAACTATTCCACTGTCACCAAAGCACAAGCAAAGAATCAGGAAACTGTTTTCATTCACATCTTAGTGCTCAGCAGCAACAGCGCAGAGCTATTTTTTTTGTTTTTACAGAATCGTGCAGTAGCTCCGCCTGAAGTGAACACATGTGAGCGTCTGATTACAAGCCTTTCAAGCGTCCAAATAGACGCAACAGCGCGGTCCGTGCGGTTAGGTGTGTAGGCACCTTAAGACTTATGGTACAGTGGTGTGGAGTAAATCTGCTCTGTAGGGGACAAACGAGAGAGTGAATGACTAGAGCTGGGTACTGTTAAATGATACCAGTTTGGTATCAGAAAAAAACTGTTTAGGTACTACTGGTATCGAAAAAATAAAAGTATCAAAAGCAGGTACCGACAAAAATATTAAATGCTATTGGTAATCAAAACTTGAGGTAAAAGTGGGAGGAAATTGCCGGGGAAATGGGGAAAATAGAAGAATTTAAAAGAAGAAAAAAAAAAGAAGATTTTGGGGAAAATGTAGGGGAGAAAAATGTTAAAAATGTAGGGGGAAAAATCTGGAAAATTAGGAAAAATGTAGAGTGTTTCTTTCTGCCCTTTTGTAGTTTAAGGAAGTTTCTTGGTTGTTTCACCTCAAATAAATGATACAA
Organism: Neogobius melanostomus; assembly: GCA_007210695.1. Taxonomy (NCBI): domain Eukaryota; kingdom Metazoa; phylum Chordata; class Actinopteri; order Gobiiformes; family Gobiidae; genus Neogobius; species Neogobius melanostomus. The sequence continues at coordinate 4,325,545 of VHKM01000234.1, read as the reverse complement.
ATGTAAAAGAAATTCAATGGAAGGAAATCTGATTAATCAGTTTTATGGTTCTATACGACAAATATTTTAGTATAGGTATCGAATAAAGTATCGTTCAGGTATCGGTAACCAACTACTGTATCGTTAAAGTACTAGTATCGGGGGGGGAAATTTAACAGTACCCAGCCCTATGAATGACAGACAAAAGGAGTCATCATGGAAATCGAGGGGTTACAGGGCTTTTTATTTTTTTATTTGACTTTTAGTTAGCACTGTGCCCTTTTCCGTGAATGAAAAGAGTAGTCCAGGAGATTTTACAAGAGCGTGGACTGAGACCATTGATTAAAATCTGCTCAAAGATCGCGGGACAGCCTCTGGAGTTTAGCCCACGCTTCGCTTTGTCCCTCCATAATATTCCAGCAGTGAGAGAATTCATTGCATTTATTTTGCACCCAAAGCCACGTTACAGGCGTGGCACCAGAGTTCTTTCATCAGAAATAACCGAGTGTTTTTGGACCCAGGTGCATGGTTATTGATAACATGACACAATATTCAGCATGACAATAAAAATCTACAAATTAGCCGCACTGCCGTATAAGCAGCAAGGTTCAAAGTGTGGGGAAAAAGCAGCGGATTATACTTATCAAAAAGTAAAGATAGAACTATAGCGATCTGATTGGGCCAAAATGAGGACTCTGGGGGGCCTGATTCGCCTATTTGTTATCACTGAAGTGAACATTTTTCAGGGGATCTTTGATAACCTTAACCATAACATTTAGATCCATACATTTTGCAACACGAAGGACTCTCCCTCATGTGGTGCATAATCCCAGTGGTTTATCTGAGCTCCTGAACCGGCGGAAACAATGAGCAGCCAGCATCTGTCACCCCGGTGCAGCTCAGTGCCCCTGTCAGTAAATACAGGCCAAATCCACACAGGACGGCAGATAATCACCGCACACACGTTACATCTGTTTATTTACAGAGCGCCTGGAGACCGCTGTGTGTCTAACAGGCTTTTGTGCTGCGCTCAGAGAGGGAGGATGACGGCGTGTGGACTGCAACAACATATCAAGTAAATGGAGATTCTGCCATTTGAAAATGCCACAAACAAGAGATAACAAACTAAAGGGGGACACAGATATTGGTTACACAAGTTGCAAGTTACAGAAACATTTTTCATTCAATCTAGCAAAATAAAGATCTTGAAATCAGAAAAAGAGAGATACGATTTCATATTGAACACTCTTTCAAGTCAGTTGAGTCTCTGCTCTCCAAACATGAGGGCGAAAATGGATAGAAGCCGGCCAGCTGGGGCTAATAAAAAGCCAGGATGAGGAGAAGAATGGACTTTTATATTTTTTCCAATACAGCACTTTTACAATTCATTAACTAGAACCAATTTTGACGCAATCAAAGAATACCTAAAACAGTTTGAGAATCCATTTAGTATCCATTTAGTATCATTGCAATATCAGAAACATGGTTTAATGAGGATAAAGGCATTGTTTTCGAGTTAAACAATTATACGTTAAACTATGTAAACAGAACCAATAAAGGGGGAGGAGGAGTTGCTATATACGTCCTCAAGAAATTTAAATTCAAAATATTAGAAAAAATGACAGCATCAATAAATAATTTGCTTGAATGCTTATCAATAGAAATTATCAATGAAAAAAAGAAAAACATAATAGTTAGTTGTTTATACACTAGGAAAAGTATGTGTGTGTCTGTATGTGGAGTTAAACTCTGGAACAAATTGGGGGCAGAATTTAAACAATGTCCTAATATTCATCATTTCAAATCAAGATATAAAAAAATGGTATGGTCATTGTACCAGAAGGAGGAAATGGGTACTTGATTTACTAATGGGTGTCACAAAGTGCTGTATACTTTAAAGGTCAGATCTAACTAATAATGAAGTATATTGTGGTTGTTACTAATATACTATTGCAGTTGTTATTGCCATTGTTATTGTTGTTGCTGTCGTGTTGTTATCATCACTATTTTAACTTTAAACTTTAAATGTAACAGTCTAGGATTATTACCTAATAATCTGTAGATTATTCTTAGAATCAAACTTAATCGATTCAGACAGCAGTACTGCTATTGATGCTGATGGTAATATAAAGGAATTAAATTCTTAGAAGTAAATCATGCACATATCTATGTACTCCGCATTCAACATAACCCGTAGTACAGGCAGACATGTGGGGGTCGGCAGCTCGAGGAAACCCTCTTCTGGCAGCAGACTCCTAAACATTTGTCTCTTTTAATGCATAGTATAGGACACTTAACAAAGGATGGTCCGGTTACTCGGGGCTGCTCCCCTCTGGCAGCAGGTCCAGTCACAGAGAAAAAACAAACAAACAAAAAACAAAAAAACAAAACGAATCCCTTGTAACACACATCATTAAGATCATTCTTGTTATTATGAGCATCAATCGGTCTGCGATTAATGTACCTTTCATGAATAAATGTGGAGTATGTTATGTATCAAAGATTTTGATACAGAGTAATGTTATATGGGTTGTAATGGTGATGATGAATAACGATAATGCCAACACGGTAATGAATTCGGTATGGGAAACAGAAATAATACAATGGTTGTAGCGTGTGACATACTGTGAGTGTTGACCTGGTATAATGCAGTATGGCATCTGTTGAAATGTAACCAACTCGGTTGATAGTTGTCTTGTAAGATGGAAATATGCAGTGTTGTTAGTTATTGTTATTTAAGTTTATGAACAGGGGTGGGAGTCAATAAGCTTGTCTTCTTCCCACTCCTTTTCGAGTTAGAATGTATATTATTATTTTTCTTTTTTTCTTTTTTCTTTTATTGTGTATATATATTTTTCTGTTTTTTTCTTGGATTTTGTGCCTTAGCTCGAAATAAAAAACTCAAACAAAAAAAACCATAATAATAATAATAATAATAATAATAATAATAATAATGTTATTTGAATCTATCTTTTAATTTGTTTCACCATTTACTCATGCTGAAACAACCAAGTGACTTTCTTCAGTGCCGTCTTTCATTTGTCATGAAAAAAGTTTCCTTCTGGCATCAGTTTTCGGACCCACCACACGTAACAAACTCGCCTCATTTGTCCGATAGTCCAGTGATTTTCCAAGTGAGCTAAACCTCCGGCGGTGATGCGATCAATTTACTGTGCAGACTAACTGAATGTGGGCCGGTCCAACACCTAAAACTCGTGCAGAAATGAGGTCACAGGTTGAGATGGCTTGATAAAATTTCAGTTACAGTATGTTTCCACCAATATTCTCGTATCATGCAGTCGTAGTTCAAACGTTAGAGGAAGAAAGTAGAGCTACACAAGTTTGACAAAAAAAACAAAAAAAAACACCTACATTTCTGGCAGATATTGCAAGTGAGATTTGATTCGCGATTTTAAATATTTTATAGCATTTGTTTTAATTTTTATGCAATTGAGCTGCAGATAATCATCAAAATCTGCTGTTAAAACATCTTGGTGCTCAGTTATTACATTTCAGCTTTTTCAGTTTTAATCTTCTTTAATAAACGTGATACGTAAAGCTGCAAAACACTCTTTTATGAGAATCCACCTCATACTTGAGTCAATAACTGGCGGTAAAGATATTACAATTTAGATGCAGTTTAACCATGAGGAAAGGGACACCGCGAGGAGTTTGTTTTCAGCGACTGCAGCGCAGACAAACTTGATTCTTCTGCAGTGATTTCTCACTGGTCAACAGCCAAACGCAGCGAGGCTCGATAATTCTGATTGGAGAACACGTCTATCAGTCAAACGGTGGAGGCGCAAGGCAGAAACACAAAACAAAAACCTCAGCCCTTTGAGATTAGATTATCACTGTAGCTAAAACCTCAATTCAATAAAGGTTAATCGTGCAGCCCTAGTCTAGATAAGATATCTATGAGTCCATTGGCAGTAATAGCCCTAGCAGTGAATAATACAGAGTGAAGGGAGGTTAAGAGAGGAGGCAGCTAATACAGTTTCTGATTGACAGGAGCCTGTGTGGTACAGCTGCATCGGTTTGTCCCGCTGTAGACAGACAAATGAGCTCTTTTAAAGCTCTGTAGCTAATATAAACAAAATGAGGCCAATGGCTTTGCAGACTGACACTTCCAATTCTTTAAAGAAACAGATTATGAACGAGCCCTAAAGCAGACAAAAGTCAAGTCTATACCAGACGTGGCTAAACAGATGGTCAATGATTGGAGATGGAAATCAATGGCTCCGTCCAGAATAATATTTGTGTTTGCATAATAGCATCAGTCTGCGACTGTCCCAACTTGAATCAGAGACAGTTCAATTTGATTTACGAAATAACTCACTCATGTTCGGTTTTCTGTACTGGACATAAAGCAACAGCCTTGTTCTGTTACATTCGCGCAAACACCAAGAGTCACACAGATTATTTGAAACGTTTGTCACCGACCGCCTTTGCAAACGTCGCAACAAGCAAAGAAACAATTGGACTCATCCTCTGATGTCCTTGGTATTTCATTTGTATTCAATCTACTTTGCCATTGATTGTGGTGGTGTTTGTCACAGCAGCTCTGGGGGCAACTGGACTGAAAAATAACGTAAACAGAATCAACACATTCTCACTGAATTCATTTTTTGGGTTACATATTATGTTGGCAGGTCCTGGGTTCAGTTCCCAGGCTGGACAGTGCCTTTATGTGCAGACTTTGCATGTTCTCCCCGACCCCGGGTCTGTGTAGCTTACCTCTGGGTACTCCGGTTTCTCCCTACAACTATAAATATGTACAGTAGGATCCTCTGTAAAAGAGACTCTAAATCTCAGTGGGACTTTTCCTGGTTAAACAAAGGTCAAAACTAGTTATGAAATATTGCTTTTTCTGTTCTTATATCATGGAGATTTGTGTAATACATTTTGTGTATAAATGTAGACAAAATAGGTTTGAAGTTTAAAGATGCTTGACAGTTTTAAATTGAAAGATTTCCGTTTCAAAAACTCCTCGATATGTCTGTTAAAAATCCTAGCACATAATCGAAATATAGATTGAGATGAGGATTAAATTCTCATTGAGTCCCGGGTAGAAGGGCAGAAGCGAGGCTGTCAATGTGTGCCATCTCTTTCCACAACCAATCACACACTATGAAATGCGCTGGGATTGAACAATTGAGCTTTAGATCTATGTGAGAAAACTGTACACACTGAGACACCCAAACTGCTGCCCCGTGCCCCCTAAAAGTGATCCGCGGTGCGTCTATTCGCAGGACAGTGAAACTCACACCGGCTCCTCTTCTGGGGCTCCTCCTCCTGCCCACGCTGCCAACCGCCACACCCAGCCAGAGGGGCACCGCAGGCAGAGAATGGGACAATGACATGCTGTAGCCCGAGAGTTTGGGGTTTTGGACCAGCCCACATTCAGCTTGTCAGCTCAACAAATCGATAGCATCGCACACGGTCAGACGTTTAGCTCACCTGGAAAATCATCGCACTATGGAACAAACAACGCGAGTTTAGAGATGCAAAGTCAAAGTAGTATTTTTTCGCTTTCTGATTTCAATACCTCTAGATTCACATGGAAAAAAAAAAAGCGTTCGCGTGACTTTATTAATGTCTCTTGAATCAATGAATCAGCTTTAATATTTTGCAGTTAGCGGCTAGTGCTAATGCTTTGAGGGGGCCTTGTTCAATATTCTGTCTAAAACCCATCCTTTCTAAGCTACTATGGAGCGATTCTTACAAAAGCACACCGGGTCACAGTTGCCACTGGATTGTCCAGTCTTTTATGCTTTACTTTGAACAGAATTAACGAGACGACTGCATTGTCTCACACCGAAAAGATAATGATTCACATCGAAAAGACTAAATTCTTATCCGCAAAAAGCCGCAACCAATTCTGATCAGTGCGTTTACTTTGAAAATGAGGACTAAGGGTGATTCAGGACTAGATTAGAACTAAAGCTTGTCAATAGACAAGGACTAAACCAGACATTCAAAGGGATAGTTGCTACAATCGCTAACGGTAGCTTTCACCAATCAATGCTGGGACATTTTTGGGTTTCGCTGGTTTACTGGACACTGTTAAACGTCTCAATCTTTGCATATGAAGTGCTTTTACAGAAATACTTTTAAACAATTTGATAATCATTCTTAGCATAATATGGGCAATGCATCAGTTTACGATCTACATTGTAAGAATATGTAATCCAGGTTAAAGCTATTTAGTGCGGGGAAAAGTCCCGTCACCTTTGTTGAATGTTTGTCCACTCACTGCAAACCGATTTCCGTACAAAACAAATGATCTAAGGCAGTGGTTCTCAAACAGCAGTACATGCACTACCAGTGGAACTTGGGCTTCTTCAGTCTGCTCAGGGACATCTGAGTGCCAGGCTTTATTCATTTAATTAGAGATCATTTCATTGATGCTTTAGTAATATGTTTTTCTCTGGGGTATCCGTCGTTTATACCCAGGCTGGACATAACTGACTCCAATTTAGGTCAACTTTAGACCTGGTTTGGTCCTGGTTTGGTCCTAAATTGATCAAGACCTAGGCCTGATGGTACTTGGAAGGTCCAATGTTTCATCAGATGGGACTTGGAACTTGCAGTAATAAATGAATAGCAAGTAAGATCCCAAACTGTTCTGATCTGGGGTCGCTGTAGTTGGTCAGGTCTAGGTTCAGCAACACTATGTTCCCAAAGAATGAGATCAGCCGACTACCTGATTATCCTGAACGACCAGGTTATTCCATCAATGGATTTCTTCTTCCCTGATGGGAAGATGACAACGCCAGGATTCATCATGCTCGCATTGTGAAAGTGTGGTTCAAGGAAATCATTTTCACACATGGATCGGTCGTCACAGAGTCCAATCTTAACCCCATTGAGAATCTTTGGGATGTGCTGAAGAAGGCTTTGCGCAGTGGTCACACTCTCCCATCATCAACACAAGATCTTGATGAAAAATGAACACAACACTGGATCTTTTGACATTGCAGAAGCTTACTGAAACAATACCACAGTGAATCATGCTGTAATCAAAGCTAAAGACGTGTGACCTTTTCTTGAGAAGTTTTTTTTGGTCAGGAAAGTTACCTTATATTGATTGGTATGAGGGTAGATTTGGGCCTAACATATATAACTTTTCCTCATAAAGTTCATGAACATTGCAAAGAAAGACTGTTTAAGCAAACCACAGCTCAACTCATTCGCCTTCGACTCCAGAACCTTTACACACAGCAAATAAATGAATGAAATATCAGCACTAGCTCGCAGAAAAAGCCAGATCAGTGCATCTCTGCCCACAGATAAATGTATGACTCACCCTGGAGATGGTCAGGGGCATGTTGAAGTCCTTCCCTCCCTGTAGCCTGAAGCCCCAGGGCCCGGGGCCTGGCAGCGACACAGTGTAGCAACTCATTCTTCCACTTTTAGAGTAGATTAAAGACAAACCGGGAGAGTGGGGCCCGCAGCAGCTAGAGAGATCAGATACAGGGGCGTCAAAGAAAGGAACCGGAAAAGTCAAAACAAAAGAAAAGCTAAAAAGCAGCAGTGCGAAAGGAATGGGAGACCTGCCTGCACAGACGAGCTGAAGTGTCAGCCTAAGAATAGACGGAGATAGCAGTGTGGCATTGTGGGGATGAGGAGGAGGGGGGTGGGGGGTGGACTTATATGGCATGAAAGCGGACACCTGGTATGCCAAGCTCGCCGTGATTCACCAGAGCTAATATAGGCCCCGGACAGGACTCTTCTGGAGCGCCTCTGCCCAGTCACCCCCCCACCCCCTCCGCCTTCCACCCAGTCAGGGGCTCCCTCCGACCCAATCAGGAAATGTCTCATTATCTTATGTGGCGATAAAACAAAGGTCACAAGTGAAGTGGAGAGATGGATTTGTTTTTTAACGGTCACTGCCAGTGTCCGTGGTGCATTCGGGAAGGCGGAGGAAACGTGTCTCTAACAAGCTTTTGATGAACTCTGAGGCCACTTTCAAACCTCAAACTGTATATAAAAGGCTGTTGAATTGAAGAGTCCCAGGTGCCTTTGAAAACGGTCTTATTATTCCTGACCCAGTAAACCTGTCAGATTATGCCGGTGTCATCTTTTATCGTTATGCTTTTACTCTGGCAAAAGAAATAATTGATTTTAAAATAATGAACAGTCAAAAATATTAATAACATTAGCCCCATCTAAAAGGAAGCAAACTGATACCCCACTGATCTGTTGCCTCATGAATTTATTATAATTAAAAAGAGTTCCGAAACAAATTAACCTATCAGCTGATTTTCCATTTCACTTTAACCGTGACGTAACAAACGTCCCAAAAGAGTTGGGACGTTTGCTCCCTGCACATTGGATTATTGAACCTGCCGCTGACTTCATGTGTTTTGAGGTGGATTACACACTGGATGCCGTTTCTTCAGTTTTTACCGGTTTTACATTTGGAACACAGATGCAAAATCCTTACCTACCGTGAACTTTTACAATCGCGGTAATTGTAAAACCGATTAATCTTGACTTCCCTACAGTGTGTTTTCATCTGTAAACTTGCTTACAGGTTTGATGGTTCCGTTTCCCGTCCCAATGTTTACAGTATGAAATTTTAAAACGGGCTGCATCCGTCTGACGAACAGTTTTTTCAGATGTCTTTTACTTCACATTTTGTGTGAGAGAAAGAAACTACAGATTAATTCTGCACCTGATTCAGAGTGTGGATCTGCTTTGGCCACACTTCCTCTCAACACACGGATGGCTATTACCTGGGACACTTCAATCCAACAGACTTTCAGTTTTACACAGCTTGGTGTTTAGAAATGTGAAGAAATAGAACAATTTGGTAAAGAAAAAAAAAACGTAATAATTATGCATGCACTACACAGGGTTGGTGCGATCTATCTAATTCAAAACAGCTAAATATGTCTTTGCTAATATTCAGGGCTGCAGAATAGGAGAAATTAGATGTGATAACCGTCTTCAATATTGCAATATTTTAATTTATTTCAACACAGTACGTCTATTATATGGTTTCCGTTTCTCTTTTCTGTTTTGCATCACTCTTACGGGGTTAACTCTTTGAGACGCAGACAGTTCATTTGTTCATAGTCTGTGTGAGCAACAGTGTTTAACTTTAGTGGAGTCCAGAGGCACATGTTAGCACTGGTGACAGGTGTTAACCACAGTGCTAATGTTGATGGGAACCAGGGGCGGACTGAAAGGGAGGCCTGGGGTGGCACTTGCCCCCTGCCCCTGGAATTTGACAGGCCATCCCAAGTACCACCCCACCCAGGAAGGCTTAAAACTTAAAGCTCATTGACTATGACATAGACATAGCATTGTGAATTAAACGTGGATTTCCAGCTGTCTTTAAATTAAAACACTAAAATGGTACCAGAAGTCCAGAATTATGAAAATCTCAGTATTAGAAATAAATTACGTAAAAAATATTGCTTTTCTTAAGGGTTTGATATTGCACAATAATACTGACATATTTCATTTACTGCTCAGACGTTTGGGGAAACACTTACAAAACTACTATGCAACCGCTAATAAAAATATATAAAAAATGCAATACGAATTATAACTCAAAGAAGAGAACATACAAAACACCCATTTAAAAATCTAAACTATTAAAATTACAAGAGCTCACAAAATTACAAACATGAATCATATTGTATAAAGCAACATATCCTCTATTGCCTCGAATTGCACAAATTATGTTTTTATTCAAATCCAGTGCATCGTATTGTATGTAAATGTATTCCCTTTTGCATGCATCAATTTAAAAGTCAATTCAAATTAACAAAAATAAATCCTATAAATTACTATAAATAGGTACATGTAACATTGTTTTTTGTTTTGTAAAAACATTACCTGTTTCTGTGTGGTTTGAAGTTAATACTTTGTGAATCAGACCATCTAGTATATTTCTTTGTTTTTTGTGTTTGGAGAAAGGAGCAGCTATTATAAGGTTTATTTCCTTTGTGCTCTTTTTCAATCATGTAAAACATTTAAATCTATTCATGAAACGTGAAAAAAGTAAATAACATGACTGAAACAAATAAAACTGAAATGAAATGTGTCTCTCCCAAAACTAAGTGAGCACGACTGACCTTAGAGGCACTCTGAGACATTAGCTGCATTACCTCAGTCGGGAGTGAATTTGAAGCTCATTCTCCTGCTGTGACAGCCTGTTAAATCAAAAGGTCACACAGTTCAGTTAATAATAACAACACAGTAACATCCACACCATTGGGCACGAGTCCACCCAGGCTAGACCTGAGCTACAGCTAACTATTATGCTACCACAATCAGGCATGCAATGGTGTAAACAATAGGTTAAATAAATAGAACGTTTTATAAGGTAGGCTTATTTGGAAGTTGCTGGGGACAGTTTTTATTGACATTACTTGAAGGGCAGTAAAAGCCATGTATCTGCTAGCTGTAAGCAAATACATTTTTACTTCGACTTCAGAAAAAATACAAAATGGAGTAGGCTACACATTTTGGAAATGTCAACCATAGGAGCCTGTGTCCATTGTTCTTTATATATTTTTTAATAACATAAATTAGCTAACTAGTTAGCACCTGTCATTTAGTCACACGCACTGTGTAACTAAATGACAGGTGCTAACTACTGTAGTTAGCCAACGCTAGCTTGTGAATTAAATCATTTTAACTTTTTGGCTCCGTTTTTGTCTTCACTTAAGTAAACAGTGCTTCAGACAGTGCAAAAACGTTAACCTGCTAGCCTTCCGGGCAAGTATTACCATGTCACTTGTTAGTGCTTTTAAGAATGTCACATGAAAGCTACCTAATCATTTGATAATGATGATATGATCTAGGCCTAAACACATTTTAGCTAAATTGGTATGGTAGTCAACACTGTTGTTGTCAAGGGAATTATCAACCTAAATATAATCCGAATGCCCATCTTGGGTCGCCCATTTTATTATGGGTAATGGAATTTTTTTTGGCAACCAAACAATATTGAGTTTTAACCGCTGAAAAGTTGATGATTTAAAGCGTTTTTGTCGCCATGGAGCCTGTTACAATATTAGCTTAAAGTCTATTTTTACAACCAGGGCTGCGTACATGGCAACAGACAGAAACGGAAAGAACTGCATGACCGTTCATATGTAGAGATGCTGTCAAAAGTGACGACCAGTCCTTGTTCACATGGTTGGAATAACTATGTGAGAAAACATGCCTGACCCTTACAGTAAAGCGACTGTTGGACAAAGTCCAGGGTTTGAAACGGTGGCCTCATGTTGCCGATATTCAGAACATTTAAACTGGAATTAGAAATAAAAACTTTTTTTTTTGTCAATAAGGTGGACAGTAAATTAAATATTGTTTTTAATTGTGACCAGAGAAATCCACATACACATATAGGCTATGCCATCTAAATTTCTAAATTTGTACTTTTTTTTATGAGTGATCTGATGGTGTACTGTACAACATAGCTGATCGGTCGCTAATTTTACAGACAGAAATTGACCCACTATATTTAACATCAACACTTAAAACTCACAATTTTCCTGTGATTCCAAGACGAATTTAAATGATTTAAAAAGTGATGGTGTCTGTGTCAGGCTGATCCCAGGTCCTGTCATTCCCCTGTCCGCTATGGTCCACTCCTGCCTACGGAGCTGCAGTCCTGACTTTTCCCTCGCTTTCAAGATATTGACAACATAAATATTTGCAAGAAATGTCACTTGAGACTTATAGTCTTTAAATCAACGCCCATAAGCCTTAAGGTGCGTACACACCAAACGCCACCACACCTCCAACTTCCATGTTAACCCTATGTAGATGTGCTTCGACGCGCTTCGAAGTGTAAGCAAAGCCGTCCGCGCGTATGAAGCGTAGCAAATGCGAGTGGATGAGGATAAACGTGCGTCAAAGCCAGGGAGAACAGCGAGGTACATGAGCAGGGATGCCACGCCCACTGCTTCATGCACTCAAGTAATCCAATCTACACGTGCGTTCATTTACGCCTTGTTAACCAATCAGGGACTGGGCTCAAATAGTGAGCACAGGCGTCACCTGTTACCTGCAGCATGGAGTACAAGTTGATCATGGCGGTTTGCGCTCGGCCTGAGTTGTATGACGCTTGCAAAACTTCACGCGCCAGCAAACAGGCATTTCTTGCGAGTGTGAAGCGGCAATGTTAGGGCTTTAGCGAGACTACATCCAAATCGGGCGCTACTTCAGGAAAACATGAGAGACTCGATCAGCTCAGCAGTGCACCTCCTCGCAGCTGGGTGGACATACAGTATAGGGCGGATAACACAACGTCTGTGGAGCCGCTGTTCACCTGTCCAGCCCTGGCTTTATGACGCTTTGTGAAAAAACTCAGTGAATTAAGCGCTCTTATGAGATGGCGCGCTCGTGTTTGCATCCACATTTATTCAGCTTCAGCCACACCCGTTAACTCCTGCCATCGCAAACAAACATCTCAACGCTTGTATCTTCACATTTCCCACAAACGCAGATAAAATTGAGTCAAGGGGTAAAGGAAGCAAACATTTATCCGTTAACAAATAATATCTGAATTATTCATTTAAGTTAGAGTCCAGACAGCGAGGTTTAACACTCGTGCTAGCCCGGTGCAGTTTCCCCAAACTCACGCTACATCAGTTTCATCACTCGCTTTACAAACACATCCCAAACTGATGTTCCCTATCTTAAAGTTACTGGTCAGGCCCTTTGTACCAATGAAGACAGGGAAACACGCTGTCCACCTGACGAGGACCGCGAAAAGTCCTGCTCCTCCATGTGATAATCCGTGAAAAACTCTGAAGACACGATGCACGAGTGTCCTTGTGCTTTGGTTTGATCAAATCTGTCAGTCTGTCCAACGATAAGCCTCCAGTATTCTCACTTTAGCTGTTTTTCAGCGGTTTACAGAGTCATGTTTACATTTCAGCCGCTCTGAGGTAATGGAGGCGGAGCTGCATAAACACAGCTACGCGAAGCGGTGCGTATGCGCCGCGATACTGGCGCCGCTAATGCCAAAAAATATAGTTTTTTATGGAAAATAAGGCGCAGGTCATATTTAATTGACATTATCGTGAGGTAAGAAAAAAAAACAGGTGTCCAGACTCCAGAGTAGGTTAGAAAAAGCTCCTTTGGCAAGTCAGGCACGTCCTCTTTTTTTCTTTTTTTTTTATTATTTCTCTCTTACAACAGAAATAATGAAAAAAGCGGTTTTATAAATTAAAACCAGGCCGTAAGGCATTACATTACAGACGTACAGTAGAGCACTTCCGTTCCTTTCTGACGACACAACTGAACAACTCAGTCGTTTTCCAGGAGAGAGCGGAGCAGCTGCTTAAAGAGCAGGATTCAGGAGGATTACTTAGAACTGAGTGAATGAAGCCAAAACCGCTCTGGGGTATTTTTGATAAGGAAATAGCATAACAACATGGTTAAAAACTCATGATATAGGACCTTTAAAAGATTGATTTGTGCAAATGTCCAATGTTCATTTGCACCAACATGTCAACACTGCACCGTTTCTCTGCGCGGCCTAAAATCGGCTTCGTTTTCGTGAATCTTCTCCAGTATATTGTTAACAGATAGGAGGAAAGGGGCGGGCACAATTTATGGCGGCGCAAACTTCCGGAATAAGGTGAATATGCCTGCAAAACAGGGGTGTCCCTGTCCTATATTCAACTGTATTTTGGGCCTTTTATTTAAATTTAGCAGGCTTAAAACCCCAATCTGCACATACAGTAAGTAATATAATTTCTGCTCAAATCCATATGGCTTTCCCTATTTATTTATCAAAAAGCAAGCAAAACATTTTTGGTCTTCAAGAAATCCTATACTGTGTAATATTTCACCAAATAGAATAATATACACAAGCTTTAATATTATTATTATTTTTTTTTTAACTGTTTCTCAAGTGACATTTTCTCCATGCAGGCTTCTTTTTCACTCTTAAGAAATTATTTGGGTTACTACTTTTTTCTTCTACTTGAGTAAAATTATTTCAAATTAACGTTACTCCTCCTTGGGTAAATATTTTGACTACTATACCCACCTGTGAGGATCAGCTGCTCAGTGCTAATGAAACTCCTCACAGTGCCCTACAGTGGCCCCCGTGCCAGGCTTTGCCAACCCCTGCTGTAAAGCCCGTTCTCCAGGTGACCGCCCACCTGCTGCCGCTGGCCCGGGGCTCCTCCCGAGGTCAGCCGTGTCTCCTGAAATGAACAAACACACGGGAGAGCTCAGGCGTTAGCTGGGTCTGCAAACGCTCAGGGGACGGGGAGAAATTGGCCGTGTGCCCCTGTGCCCCGTGCCAAAACCATAGACCGGCAAAACAGTGACGCGAGTGTGACCTGTTGCTTCTTCGACCCGCGCTGCTCTTACTGTACCTACGCTAACAGCTCCGTGACAAACAGCGGGAAAAGGCGGGTGTTGTTTGTGTGGAAGTATTACCGTACCTGACCGGGATAACCGGAGGTCCACACTCCGGCCGGGGATGTAACTCAGTCAGTCCCCGCTCGGCCCTAGCCTGCAGCGGGAGGAGGAGGAGGGCGCCCCAGGGTGTTAGCGGGGATTTTCATTAGCACGGCTTTTATTTAAAGAGACAGTGTCCGCTACAGGTGGGTAGAGCAGCCAAAATATTTACTCAAGAGCACAAGTGAGTAGTACTCAGTACTCAGTGACATTTACTCAAAAACATTTAGCCTACTTAAGTAACTTTTTTTAAGTAATTGTTCTTTTGCAAGTAGTTTGTCATGCAATATTTTTTACTTCTAATTGAGTAATGCAAGGCAACTTTATTTATACCGCACATTTCGTACCCTAATTAATATTTAATTCTTACGTGAGTTGTAAAAAATAATAATAACTCGTGCGACTGTGACTAAGTGGCAAATCTTAAAAAGGTGGATTTCTTGTTTTGTTTACTCTGAGAATATTACAATTTTCACATTATTTCATGTTTTGTTTCTCATAATTTATGTCACTACTGAAACATGAATCAGACTTTTTACGCTCAGGGAGTTACAACATTTTCTCCAAGTTTCTCCTAACGTTTGTTAATATTTGTTTTCAAAGTACGTTTCTTTTACTTGTGTAAATGTTTTGGCTACTCTACCCACCTGTGAGTCAGAGTAAAATTTCTTTAAATTAAATTTACATAAGTAAAAATAAAATGTTATGGCGTAATGTTTACTCAAGTAAAGGTATAAACAAGTACTTGAGAAAAGGCTACTTGAGTAGCTTAGTGTGAGTACCCATGACAGTGGATTGTGAGTGCTGTCTACTGTTTGTACGTAAAAGTCTGATTTATGGTCCAGTAGTGACAATACTGTAGGTCAATAGGAGAATCAAAGTATGAAATAATGTGAAAATCTAAATATTTCCAAAGAAAATGCCAAAAGAACATATTCAAAGGAATCATTCTTATTGATAACATACATTAAACACTAAATACGTAACCTATATTTTAAATGTCACATGAAGCTTTTGCTAAGATTTACTCAAGTGAAAGGAGTAACTTTAAAAAAGATAACTCAAATAAGAGTACAGATACTTTATTATAATATTACTCAAGTAGAAGTAAAAAGTACCGTATGATCAAACTACTCTAGAAGTAGAAGTACAATTCAAGTACATTTACCAATAACCAGTAGTGGCCAAAGTAATTACTCAAGTAAGAGAAAAAAAGTATAGGCTACTTTGTGATTTTTTTCTGTATTAGAGAAATAAAATTAGTTTTGTCCACATTCAGTATACAGTAAACTCAGTCATTTGTAGACAAAATACATGGAGTTATTATTAAAGCGTTCTTATCGAGTGTGGGCTAGTTTGTTAGCATTTCTGTGACAGTGACCTTGAAAAAGTGACCCTGCATATAAACTCATCCCTGTTCAGAATTTGAAAGCTAGGAATGTGTTCGGAAAGTTAAGAAAGAGTTTGGACAACACTGACAATTTCATTTACCCAGCGTGTCGTCCAAAGCCGAGAGGTTGGCGGTTCAAATCCCGGCTTGAATCCAGGCGCAGAGTGACGTTGTGTCCTTGAGCAAGACACTTCACCAACCCAATAAAGGCACGGGCTCCATTTCACCTGGATAATATTTTATTTGTAAAAAATAAATTAATTACGCAACATTTAAAAGCATCTTCAGCATATCACAAGGACCAAAATAAATCAATTAACAATGACCTCAATGAAATGAACAGATTAGTCAAGACTGCCGTGTCCCAAGCTTGTTTTTAAAATCAAAACAATTATCCCTTTTCAGTTATTATTGTCACCCTCGACGACGTTCACAGCATCAAAGTCACATTCCACAACACGCCATAAGACAGACACTTGAAATATCTTTGGGAAAAACGAAGAATAAAAACAAGTGAAGCCACGAAAAGAAACGCACAGAGAAACAAAAATAAACCAAAGTGCTGTGCCGGCCTATCGTCTTTCAGGGTTTTAAAACCACAGAGAGATGTTTGGGCTACACAAAATGATGCAGTAGTGTTTGACAAAGTGCTTGGAGGAATTAGATTGTGGTAAAAAAGAAAAGTAGTGGTATAGCTACGGCTGCACAGTTATTGACACAAAATTGCGATATTTCTGATGCATATCGCAATCGCGATGCATCCAGGAAAATTCAGCAAAAAGACTGAAATATGAACTGATAGAAAAAAGAATCACATGCCACTAGGCTGGGTACCAAAACTTTTTCGATACCAGTACTTTAATGAGACTTGGTTTTCCATACCGATACCTGAAAAATACTTTTTCCGATACATAAACAAAAATATTTGTCATATAGAACCATAAAACAGATGAATAATGTGAATGTATTTTCCTGCCACTGAATTTCTTTTACATTTGTATAATTTATCTGACGTGAAACAACCAAGAAACTTCCTTTACCTACATCATTTTTCACACATTTCTACTTACTATTTTCCACGATTTTCCCCACATTTTTTTTCACCTTGTGTTCCCCTCCATTTTTGATGACCAACAGCATCAGAACTTGGATCAAGGATCATTTAATTGGGTACCTGCTTTCGATACTTTTATTATTTCAATACCAGAAGTACCTAAACCTTTTTTCCGATACCATGCTGCCTACACACGCCACTCCGAACATGTTTGTAGAGAATAATAATTGCTCTCAAATAGCTAGAATGAAAATACAAAAGGCCCGAGGGCACACACTGGTAGGTACAGTAAGTGGTGAACTCTTATTTACGCCAACGCATTTCAACTCTAAAGAGTCATCATCAGGGCAGACTCTTTTGTTGAAACGTGTTGGAATGAATAAAAGTTAAACGTTCACTTATTTTCCTGCCAGTGTGCCTCTGCCCTTTTGTATTTCTGTTCAGGCATTTTCGCCCTCTTGGGACCTTGATGTTTTGAATTGCTATTTTGATTTGATTGCAATTAAAGGCCCTACACCTGTTTATTTATTTATTTTTGAGTAGAGGGATAATATTTGTTTTGTACTGCAGTATAATTTGTGAAAAGGACCTTTGTTCATCCAATTTCAAGGTTTTTATATAGAGTTCGGGAATGTGATGTCATATCGCTATGCATTATGGGATTAGCGGCAGTTGTAAACTAATGGAGATTTTAAAAGTTAAATTACTGGAGTTATTGTTCACATTAAAACACTTGGACACCACAGTGTGTCAGATGTAGTATTTACCAGCAGTAACTCAGCAGCTAACGGAGTTGTTCCACGGCTTTTTTCTCCTCTTTATATACTGTTTTTAGCTAATGTTAGTCAATGGAAATGTATGCTAACAGCTGCAAAGATGGCGCATCTCCATGATAACTGGAATTTCCCGAACTCTATATTGATAGTGAACTAGCAGCTAGTTGTTGTTGTTGTTAGCATTACCGTAACGTATTTCTAAACCCTGTGAAGAGTCGGAATGTTAGAAGAAATTCATTAGGAAAGTTAGGATTAAGTTTGGACCACAACTAACTACCGTAAATTCCGGACTATTGAGCGCACCTGAATATAAGCCGCACTGACAAAATTCATAAAGAAAAAAAAAAGTATATATATTATAAACCGCACTGGTCTCAGCTGTCCACACTGATACAAGGGCATTTGAAGCACCATCAGCCACTGGAAATACTGGACTTTTCTCAAATATTCCAAAAGAACGGCGGCCGACAGGTACATTTATTTACTTATATTAAAGTGTGGCAACCCTTTGGGCGCCAGATTGTTTTTTAAATACATTTTGTGACATCTATATAATAAATCTGGAGCTGTTATTGCGTCTTTCATTAGAAATAACCGTGTTTTAGGACCCACTTGTATTAAATGTAGGTGCATTGTTATTGATAAAATGACACAATATTCGATGTGAACATAAAAATCTATAAATTAGGGGGAAAAGTAGTGACTTATAGTCCGGAAATTACGATACTTAAAAATGACACATTCCCTCTTTTGTTGTTTGTAAACAAAACAAAAATCAGGTATTGGGCCTTTAACAGTGCAGCCCTAGCTATGGCCAATAAAAATGAGTTTAGATTAAGTGAATAAAATATCTCCATGCTTCACCGGAAAGTCGTGCCCACAGCCATTGTGCCGTAACCCGAAGGTCTGAAAATAGAGAGCGTGTGAGCCTGCAGGTGCTCAGGCTGTTGTCACATCTTTGCAAATATTGCAACAATTTTTGTAAAATCACAAAACTAAAACACCGTAAACCGACAAGGTTGTAAAAATTACATGATTATACTCACAAAACAACACAACTGTCTTGTTGTCTCTCCTAAACAAATCGATTCAGGAACCTGCCCCACAGAACAACGACATTTGGCATTACCAACATTTCGATTTTTAAAGCCATATTGTGTAACATACAGCGTCCCAGTAATCACAATTAAATATACAATTAAATTTTAATTCATGAACCGTCAATGCTCATTCCTTTATTTTAGTTTTTGGCGTCTAGCTGATCATTAGTTCTGCATTGTGGCTTTAAAAATCTAACTCAAACTCCTTTTGGTTTTGTCCGAACACTCTTCCAAACAACAAAACGACACAGCATGTAAACTTGTGATATTGGAGGAGGGAAGTAGTGGGGTTGAAGCACTATCCAGAGCCCGTGCTGCTGGAGGTCCGTGAGTCGGCGGTTCGTGAGCCGGTCCGACCGATGGAGAGGAAGGGGCTGGACTCTGATGTGATGACGATGCTGGGGATACGAACGATCGGGCCTCTCGTTACGGGTGCATCTGCAAAATCACCATTCTGTCAGACAAAATGTTATTGAGCGTATTAGATTGAAGACCCTCACAGTAAACTAGCATTTGAGCCTTCAATACACTTTTTTAAAAGAGTGGGTATTATGCTTTGGTTTGTTGATTAGAAAATGCGTTATTGATCTAAAACAGCAAAACCAAGATATCTAGTGGTTTCACTTCCTGATCCACCACCCTCCCACTGTCCCTCACATTTGCTGTGCCGCTGTGTCAAGAAAGAGATGGAGAGATGAGGACAACATTTCCTGGTGAAGATCCTAAAAATTACTCAAAGTTGCGCTAGTGGTGCCAAACAAAGTTCCAAATCTGTTTCTGATGAGAGAACAATATTGTAGCATGGTAAAAAGCTCTGAAAAGTCGATTTTGCTTAAAGCCTTCCCTTTAAGGTAAGTATTAACAATGCAGAATTGTAAACTATCCAGTGGCGATAATATGGAGGCACGACTAAAACTAAAAAAAATGTAGAACTAAAAGTTCTACATTTTCTTGCATAAGTAAAAGTACAGATGCAGATATCAGGTTAAAATACTCCTTAAGTAATGCTGCCAGGCAACTGGTAACTGGTAAATTTCCGACCTCTTGACGTGTAAAAATGCCTTGGAACGGCGCTCAAACTGGTAATTACAACATGTAAACTCGAGATGATCAGAGTACTCCGAGTGAGATACTGGCTGAAGACAGCAATGGCGGCCCCTTTTAGAGAAGTGTAGCTAATGATACAACTTAAACAAAACCACTGCATCAGTGAACTTTTCCTTTTGGTCACAGCCTTCAACATAATGTTATTTAGCATGTGTTGAAGCTCTGGTGTGAAGAAACATTCATATAGCGTTAGCATTGCATTAGCCGTTTTGTTTACATACATGTACTGTGCCTTGCGAAAGTACTAATGCACCTTGAACTTTTGCACATTTTGTCATGTTTACAACCCTAAACATAAAGATTTTATTTTGAATTTTTTACTGAAGGTTCACACACAAGTAACAGACAACTGTGAAGTGAAAGCAAAATGATACATGATTCTGTTATTTTTCAAAAAATAGAAAAGTGAAAAGTGGGGCGTGCATAAGTATTCATACAGCATTTTCTGAGTGCAATTGCCTTTATAACATTCCTAATGACGGCAGAAAGTTCACACCTTGCCCTAACCATTAAATAGAGGCCACCTGTGTGTAATCTACTCTCAGTATAATTACAGCTGTTCTGTGAGGACCTCAGAGCTATGGTCAGAGTGTATTGGTCACTAAACAACATCATGAAGGCCAAGGAGCACACCAGAGAGGTCAGGGATAAAGCTGTGGAGAAGTTTAGAATGGCCCGGTCAAGGTCCTGACCTAAATCCTATTGAAAATCTGTGGAAAGACCTGAAAACTGCTGTTCACAAACGCTCTCCTTCTAATTTGACAGAGCTTGAGTTGTTTTGTAAAGAGGAATGGGCTAAAATGTCAGTCTCTAGATGTGCAAATCTTGTAGAGTCAGACCCCAGAAGACTTGCTGCTGTTATTGCAGAAAAAGTATTATTTCATGCTGTATGAATACTTATGAACGCCCGACCTTTCGGTTTTCTATTTTTTGAAAAATACCAGAATCATGGATCATGATTTGATCATGATCAAAATGTGCAAAAGTTCAAGGTGTATTAGTAAGGCAAGGCAAGTTTATTTGTAGAGCACAATTCATACTCAAGGCAATTCAAAGTGCTTCACAGTTGCATAAAATTACAAGAAAACAGATCAAATCAATCAATAAAACATCAACATAAAGTTAATCAATGACAGTAAAAGGCAAGAGTGCAGATAAAATACTTTCAGCTTTCATATGCACGGGTAAAAAGAGCTGTTTTCAGCCTGGATTTGAACATTGTCAGAGTTGAGGCCTGTCTCACATCCTCATGAAGACTGTTCCAGATTTTAGCTGCATGAAACTGAAACGCAGCCTCACCGTGTTTATTATTGACTCTGGGAACCACCAGGAGACCCCTCCCTGAAGTTCTCAGGGCCCGAGATGGTTCATACGACTAACATGTCAGAGATGTACTTTGGTGCTAAACCATGAAAAGACTTGTACACAAGCAGCGCTGTTTTAAATTCTATTCTCTGAATGACAGGAAGCCAGTGCAGAGACCGGAGCACTGGACTAATATGGTCGTATTTCCTGGTTCTTGTGAACAGCTCGTTTGGAAAGGCCAGTGAGCAGGCCGTTACAGTAGTCTAACCCAGGGGTTCCCAAACTTTTTTGGCTGGGACCCCAAAAATTGACACGTAAACAACTCGGGACCCCCATTGTATGAAGTTATTGCCTCTTACGCTACTTTAGGGAAGAAAACACATTTTAAAATCAAGTTAACATGTATTTAAACTGTTTATTTTAACTATATGAATGGATTTCACAAATGATATGCTGTTTTACACTCTAAAATATATCAAAAACAGTTGACTTTTTCTTTTTTATTTCATCCTAAAATAATCTGGGGACCCCCACCCAATGCCTCGCGACCCCCAGAGGGGTCCCGACCCCCACTTTGGGAACCAGTGGTCTAACCTGCTGGAGACAAATGCATGGATGAGTACTTAGTACTTTCGCAAGGCACTGTATTCAGGTGGAACGCACTGAGGTCAGAAGTCATAATTTTCAAGCTGCTGCTCTTTTCAGACTTTATTATTGTGATGTTTCTCATCAGAACCAATTTAGTTACATTCACAGAGTAAGGTCAAAAAGAGGTACTTAAGTAAAAGTATTTGTCATAAAAATCACTTAGTGAAATTACCCAAAATGTTTTTTAACTTTGCTGCTTTTTTCCTCACACTTTGATTAAAGGGACAAGGACGTGTTTATAAGCATGTTTCACAACTTGCTCTGACAACAAATTGAACTACTTTTATGTAACAAAAATGGCAGAGAGCTAGTTCACTCTGGAGTTTGTAGCCAAGAGGATGTATTAACACAATTCAAGAAAATGCACTTTATCTTTACACTTTACAAGATTAACCTACATGTTCGGCAATTGTTTTCAACATGTTCAATAAGAAAATCTAAAGTGTGACCCCTCAAGCGTTTGTTAAATTGTTGAAATTGTATTAAGCAACTGGGAAAGGGGTAGGGGAGCTCTGATAGCTGCTGAGCTGATGAGGAACAAGTAGGATGCCCCCTGGTGGTTGATCTCCAGACATAAGCGAAGCCTGACCAGGACAAATGAATTTCATGAGGGTGATTGTGATCAATACTCACTCCGGGGATGCTCCCACGTTCACCCACAGAGGTGTCGGTGTCATAGGACGTCTGGAAGAATAACAGAGACCGTTCAGTTTATTAGGAGAACACCTCGCGTAACATTCTTCATCTGTCACAGGAAATATGTCACAGCGCACGTTCAAGCTCCAGTTTCAATGTGATACACGGCATTAAACCAAACGAGCGACTGCGGCAGAGGAATTCAATTATAGGAAGGAGAGAGCAGATTACAGAATGATTATTTTTGATTATCAGAACAAATTGTTTATCTGCAGAACCTTGTGAAATGCAGAGGACTAAACAGAGAACACTCACAAAACAAAACATTGACTAAAATGATTAGGAGAATATATTTAGGCCATATTTTTTATGTTAGCAATGATTTTAGGCTGCTATCTAGTCACTTAAAAATGATTACTTAAGAACCTAAGTCTTCTAGTTGGAAAAATGTGGCATAACCCCTAAATATTACATAATCATTAGCCTTTTATTGGTTGTGTAACATTTTGTTGCCAGATCTGAAGACTAAAACCATTCTGTAGTAAATTAAAAATGACTCTTGACATAAATATTCACAACCAAATCCAAGCACCTGACCTGTCCCCAAATCAAAATCTGTGCAAGTGCAGGATTTGAATGACATGCCCAAACTAGTCAGCATCATTTTCCAGAGAGATGGTACCTTTTCAAAGATGCCCGAGTCGTGGCTCTTCATCTTGCCTCTGAAGCTGGAGGAGGGTTTGAAGTCGGGCATCTCGGCGGTGTCTCTGCTAATGTCGCAGGACACCTGTCGACTGGCGGGTCTGCAGTTCACACTGGAAAGGTCCGCCTCTGTGTCTGTCAGACCCTGCGTGTACACAATTAACTCGTCAGAACCACTCCTATTAAGCCTGCATAAAGGACTTTGGCTTAGAGGCACAGCTACTGTACATTGGCATGTTTTACCAATTTTCTTTTTTTTTTAATAAATATTTGAAAAGCATAATGTTAAAGCTGCAGGAAGGGGGAAATAGACTTCCATGCAGTTATCACATAGAATAATAAAATGATTTAAAGTGCATAATATGACACTTTAAGTACAATTTTTTCTAAAACATAGTTAACACAATTATATTTAAGATTTTGCTAAAGATTGTACCGAGTTTTCTTTCGTTTTGTTTATAGTTTAACTTCCTTATTGGACACCACTGTCATATGCACTATATATAAATAAGAGCCTAGACTGTGTAAAAAAAAAAGTCAGATTAATTTTGAATAATTCAATACAAAGGCCATATTTAATGGCCTAGTTTTAATGAAGTTCCATCATTGACCATTTTTTACTTGACCGTAAAAAGTAAAATCAGGTAAAATCATTTACCTGATTTCTTCATTTTAATCAGGTAAATTAAGAAATTTCTAATTAAGAACTTTTGTCCTTTTATTCAAATAAACGATTTGCAGCAGTACTTTTACCAGAGTAAATTATTACCCATACTTTATAGGGACTCCATTTGCAGTCAAATCCCAATGCAATAAGAAGAATGTCTTTTGTGAGATTTTGATGAGTCTCTATAAAGGCGTCACCTGTCACCTGTCACCTGTTTAGAGTCACCTGTTGTGGACAGGTGACTCTAAACCAGCTTTATCTGCTTTAGAGTTTCAAAAGTAGTATGATAAAAGTATGATTTGAAACTCTAAATCATCATCGTTGATTTAGGCGGCCATACCGCCTTTGCTCTGCCCAATCCCATCAGACCTTGGAAGCTAAGCAGGAAGGGCCTGTTCGCTACTTGGATGGGAGACCGTTTGGGAACACCAGGAAGCCTAGCGAATGTAGTGAGTGAGGGAGTGAGTGGTTGGTGGTGGTCGGAGGGGCCGATGGCGCAGATTGGCAGCCTCGCTTCCGTCAATCTACCCAGGGCAGCTGTGGCTACAATAGTAGCTTAGCACCACCGAGTATGGAGTGAATGAATAATGCAACTGCAATGCAAGCGTTGAGTGTCCAGAAAAGCGCTATATAAAACTAATGCATTATTATTATTATTATTATTATTATTATTATTATTATTATTATAGTTAAAAAACACTGATTGGTAGACATGAAGTATAATCTGCAGCCCTGTGTCTTACAGATTCGCTGTCCGAGACAGAGGACAGGCGGGACTTGGCGGTGCCCTGTCTCTTCAGATAAGAGCTGTTGTCTGACGTCTGGCTGGTCACAGTGGAGCGACGAGTGGACATGAAGCTGCTGCTCGTGGAGCGCAGGTCACGAGGATGCACACACAGCAGGGTCCCGAGACCCGGGATGTACTTGGCTAACGCTATCCTGTAAACACACACACATAAGAGATCATCTGTGAGATAAACATGCAAACAAATATGACAAGAGCCTCCAGTATCGGCTCATACTGTACAGTTTGGCAGGTGCCTAAACAAACCTAAAATTAGCTTTGAAGAGCCGACATTAGCATATGGTCTATTTCTAATTGTCCATGAAACAGTTGTCAGCCATTACATGTTTAGTAATGGCTTTCTGATTTATTTCCAAACATTCTTATAAATCGGGGCTCAGGTGACATTTATGTTAATTGACATGACACATTGTGTGGCTGTGGCTTTCACCGTAATGACTGAGTGGGTGGAGCATTTGTCAAAGACAGGACAGGGTTTTCAGGGGCACATTTTGTAATCACTCTGCATTTTGTAATAAAATCGCTTTTGTAATTATCATTTTCTTTCGTCTTTGCAATAACGTTTATAATGCGGTAAAAATGTATGTTAACACTTAATTACACACTTTGCTAGTCATTTGTTGATCATTTATAAGTACCAAAATAATGATTCACTTTATTGTTCAGGCCATGAACATGTTTAGACCCAATAAGAAAACTATAGTAAGACTTTCTGTCACTTAAAAAGGAACTAGATAATAAAACTATTTTTTTCTGCAGATAAACTGTATCACATAGTAAGGGTAATTAATGTGATTTGCGCTGTTGTGATCTTCCTTCATAGTTAGCCTTTTAACTACAACTTGGAATTTTGGAGGGATCGAACGAGCCTGCGGACATCATGACCCAACGGTGATCTGATAAGTTTCCAAATCTGAGCCCCAGGAAGTGTGAGCATTCAGCAGTGCATCTAAACAGCATCAGTCTGGCGTGGCCTTATGCTGTACCGCTCCGTGGAGAAGCTAGCGCTTCTATTGCTTTCTGTATTTATCTGTGACAACATCGTGTAACAGCGCTGTGACAACTTTAACCATTCCTGACTTGTTCCTCATCTTAACCAGACTACAGGGTCGGTGCGTTGTGTTACTAGAGTGTCTTTAGATACAGACGGCAACGCGTCATACTAGGTGGCGTGGCCTAGCCGAGGAGGAAGGAAGCTTGTTGTGGGAATAACAATTTCTGGCTCTTTTTATACGTTTTCTGGCGGATTATAAGCATATTGATCATAGGAATAGCACAGAATATTTTGTAAACAGGCTGTCCAGTAGAAGTGAAAAACCTGCACTCAAAGCTAGCCGTTAGCATGTAGCATGAAGCTAACGTCAGAATTACAGTTAGCATTCTCCGTTATTTATATATTTATGGGCTGAAGTCGAAATACTTTACACCTCTTCATGTCTCTGTATCTTCATTTAGTAGAAAATACCTCCATAATTCAGCGTTCGTTAAAGTAGTCGGTGTGACAGACTGCTTCACGACTTGTTTTCCCCCTCCACCAGCTTCGCACATGACCATTTACAATAATTAACCATGTTTAGTAAAACGGCATCATTGTGTTATAAATGATGAATTAAGTATTTACGAAGGCATTATAAACTACAGTGTGTAGTTTAGGGATTACTCCGTTACCTGTACTTTGGATGTGTGATGGCGTAGATAATGGGGTTGTGGATGGCTGAGGCTTTGGCAATGACGGCGGGCACAGAATTCATGTATGGCGTCAACATATCTGCATACCTGCAAGAAAAGTGCAAAATATCTGTTATCACTTTACACAAATACAGTATAACAGTGTCATCTTAGTCTCTAACTAATGGATTGTTCGCGGACAGTTGATTTGTACATGTGAACAAACTGCCTTAGCTTCACATCGTTTGAGGTGTGGCTCAATTTACCCTGAAAAGGCTGTGAGTGCGACGGCAGAATACGGTGACCAGGAGATGACATAAAGCATAATGACAATGAGAGCGATCTTTGCCATCTTCCATTCGTTCTGCATGCGGTTGAAGCCTTTCACCGAGTCCCGCCCGCTGCTGTGACTGTAGGTGCTGCCGTTTATCTTCCCCACGGCACTGACAAACACAACAAAAGGGATTCATATAACATTGCAACAACATCATACAGCGGGGGAAATAAAAGTACCGGATGCACTGCGAGGTTTCTCAGTAAGCGTATTTCTAAAAGATAGCCCAGCTAATCCACACATGCAGACAAATCAAGCCATAGATGCCCATAAAGCCACACTGCGGAACATTCCAAGTTATACAGTATGTTGTTAACAGCGATTAAACTGTCAAAAATGCTGATGCTGATGTCAAATGCACTCTTAACAATCAGCTAAACATGAAGCTGGTGATAGATACAGAAGGCGTCTTTTGGAACGCTCACAAATAGTCTCTTTCAAGGGGGAAAACTAGAACTCGTTGAATTTATGTTTTTTTTCTACCACATAAAAATACAGAGACAGAAAGTGGTTCAACGGTCCATAAATAACAGAGAATTCTAACCAAGAATTCTAACCAAAAATTCTAACGTTAGCTTCATGCTACATGCTAACGGAAAGCTTCAAGTGCCAATTTCTCACTTCTACCCTCTTCCTGTCTCTGTCGAGTGCGGACGTGTCTTCTCACTTCTCCTGGCTTTCGTGCTTTTTCCTGCCTCTGCGAGTGTCTTGTCTGACTTTTATTTTTCCTCTTGGACCACCTGCTTGCTGTCCTGTATGTATGAACTATTGCTGGAATAATTCTCTTCCTCCTGAGAGAGGAGGTTTGAAGCAGCTGGACCGCTTATCTCTCCTACGCCGTCAACACTTCCCTTCAAGGCCAAGCCACGGAGCTAAACCTGATAAGGACTGAGCTCTCTGGGTCATATTTTGCATAACACTGACTTTCAGACTGTAAATAACCGCACATACATACCCCCTCCCTAACCACGCCCCCATCGTTCTGCGTCTGCCTCAACACGTTTCTTCAGCCCCACCCCCTGGTCAATGGCCAGTCATTGTGTATTTCCCATGTCTTAATGTTTCTATATATGTGCTTTGCCTTAACTTAACCTGATTGTAATTTCGCAAATCGTCTTTTGTAAGGCGCATTGAGTTGCCTTGTGTAGGCGGTATAAATAAAGTTGCCTTGCCTTCTACTCTACAGTCGTTATAGGTGCTCTTAGCTGGTAGTGGAAAGGGCATAATTAACTATAATAATAATAATAACTGTAATCCTGTGAGAGTGTCAACGCTAACCACAAATGGGGCATGTTAAGTTTGATGTAACAACATTTTTTTTGGATAACGAATTAAGGCTACAACCAATAGACAATTATTAATGTATTAGACTAAATCTAACATTTATGTTTTGATTTCTTGAATTCCCTTACTTGTGTTACAAAGTTTGATTTCGCTAGTATCTTCGTATACTTGCTGAGACAAACTGCGACATTTTCAATTCCTATAGCACCCATATTTTATGAGGAGAATGGCAATTGAAAGCAGACACACACTTACTGGTTTGTGCTGCGAATTGCTCGGAAGATGAAATAATAGCAGTACATGATGATGAAGAGCGGCAGGAAGAAGACGAAGATGAAGAGCAGCATGGTGTAGGCTCGCACTGACGGGGTGAAGGTCATGTAGTCCCACGAGCAGGAGGTGAGCAGGCCCTCGGGCACGTACGCACCTGAGAGAAAACACAAGTGTGGTCTTTAGTCTCAATATGCCAATGGGCTGCATTCATGTGACAAAGATAACACACAAAGACAGTTTACAGTAATACCAATTCTTGTAGACTGAATTTGGTTTTGAAAGATACAGTATGTATGATCTATTTTTTGTTTTGTTTTTTTCACTTAAGAAAAGGCATGTCAATATACAGTGAAACTGCTTGTGCCCCTAAAATGCAGATTAAAGCAGTAGTAAGTTACTCGTGCACCCTAGAGGCCATAAGCACCACTGCAGGTGTCGTTGCATGTTGCGTTTTTTTACTTTACTATTAATTGTCCGTGAGAGTAAATACTACGCTGACAGAAAAGACAAAGGGAGAGAGGGATATTGTACATCCAATTACACAATGGAGATAATTTTTTTTCACTCAAACTTGGCTGTAAATACTGTTTAAGTGGGGCTAGCCCGCAGTTAGCTTTGCCTGTTAGCCTGTTAGCTTCTTCTTCGTGATTCCATTAGTGTGGCATTGGTGACGCTGACCTGGTGGCAGACAAGTTGCAATTGTGGTTTTCTGGCCAGACACACCAAGGGGAGATGAAATACCCGTAGATAAAGAAAGCAAAAAGATCCACACAGCTTGAATGCTCCCAATCAATTTTTATTTCGCACACCACGAAAAGAGATGAAAGACCCCCAATCATCCCATTAACACTTGTATTACCCCCAGAGGGACTACGAAAAGGATTTATTAAGGTAAACAAGTTACTTAGTACTGCTTTAAGCCAAAGTTGAAGTTGGAGTGCCTTACTGGGCCTATCCATAGAAATAAAAAGTAGAAGTGGCGTTCAATCCTAACGTATGCGGACAGTTAACAAGTCGGCTAGTCCGGGAGACTTTTCAGAGTCCATTAGCCTGTTCAATATTTCCCATAGCCGTTAGCATTAGCTAAACATTGCCGGTTTTGAACAATCTAGATATTTTCAGCTGTTGTCAACCCATTGACCACATTTAAGAGAGCTCAATGCCTTGTTAGAAATCATGAATAATTGTACAAACCTTTTGAGGTTTTACTTCAGATACAAATTAGCATCTAAAAGTGTCCCCTGAGTTAAACGCTAAATCAAATTCAGTTAAGTTTCTGCTTTTTGTGGTTCAGATACACATCCAGTGGCCTCCAAACATCATCTTATAATACTGTATGTTAATGAAACCACAGAAAATATAGAAAGGCTATGAAAAGGACATAACGTACCTCGCCATTTGCTAATATTGTGCCGGGCTTCCCTATTCATTTGTATGGGGATGGTACGTTCAATTTAAAATGGGATTCGATGGCTAACAAAATGTGCGCACTTCAAAATTTAACCAAGAGCGTGATCAAAATTTGAATGAGTTCAAATTTTAGTCATTTTTCTCTTATTTGTACCTGTTAAAAACCTGAATATTACATTTTGCACTGACTGTAGTTTCGTGATTAGTGTCTTGCTGAAATAAATATTTCAGCAGCGCGTGGCAAAAAACATGCAGCTATATGATAATTACAACTACAACAAGTTTTAGCCTTGACTCTAAAGGCTAAATGTTAATTTGATACTAACAAATGTTAAAATAGTATCACAACCTGAAATATTTGTCTATGAAACCCTCCACTTGACGTTTATTTGAAGGGACTAGATGCAAGTTGGTCATTTTTATACTCACTACTGCCACCTCAGGTCTTACGCGTAACTGCAGTCTATATTAAGCTTGTCCATGACGGCACTTCGGACCCGAATTAACACCTTTTTGAGTGACAGTGCAGGATTTTAGAGGCAGTTGTGATGAACAGGTCTGGGCTCATTCTACACATTAGGACATTGCTGGAACATGTAGGGGAGGAAAATACATAATGTTTCTTCAGTTTTCTTCAGTTTTTTAAATCTTATTTCATTTTTAATCTACGTTAAAATGTGGACAGGAAGTAGTTTTTATCCAACACTGGTCAACAGGAAGTTAGCCAAAAACAAGTATATACAGGAATTCACAGTGTTCCAGTATGTCTGAGGTGATCTTAATCAATAACACAGGTGAGATTACCACCTTGAGAAAGCCCGATCGACGGGGTTGCGATTTCATACGAGGTAAACTTTCGACACTTACTCCATCCAAAGAAGGGCGGCAGACTCCAGCCCAGCGAGTACAGCCAGGCTGCGGTGAGGATGAGCAGGGCCCGCTTCTGAGACAGCATGCCGATGGAGGCCAGCGGGCGCGTGATGACAAAGTACCGGTCAACCGCGATCACCGTCAGCGTGATCATGGAGCAGATCCCGAACAGAGCTCCGCAGAACGCATACAGCTCACACGCTACAGAAGACGACAGAGAAAACAAACGGGAGCACATGTGACAGGTTAGACAAGACTAGGACATAATAAACACATTCATGATTAATGTCTTGCAAAACAGTTTAGACCGGTTTGATTTTTGTGATGTTTATTATTATGCAGGGCACAAAATCTGACATACAAAGATGCAGATTTGTCATAAAGCCTGACCTAGCATAGTTCTTTTTTCAAGAAATGTCTGCTTTTACTGTAGGACAAAAAAAATCATATTCCACAATAAGGGAAACAAACAGATACAGGAAACCGATTGCGGTGTGGCGATTACCTTTCTCTCCAAAGATCCACCTCTTGTGCATACTGGTGGTGAAGAAGATGGGTGTCTGGGTGACGCACATGAGCAGGTCCGTTATGGCCAGGTTAATGATGAACATATTAGCCGGCGTGCGCAGGCTGCGGCTCCTGTCCAACACACACGGCACTGTTATGTAACTCCGTCCAACACGGCATACCTCAGCCTGTCCTCCCAACGCTCATGGAGTACTGCCAACATGGAGGAAGTATCCTAAAAAAAAATGTTTTCTGATAGCCAATGCTATTAGATAAGGGATTTCAGATTAGGATTTCAGTAAAATCCTGATTTGATCGTACTCTAGGCCTCATGGTACTTGGAAAATGGAAAATCAAATAATATGAAGTGGTACTTGGCGTGAAGAGTTTGAGAACCGACTGTAAATACAACAATCACATACATTTGTTGTAATCTAAAGAGTGAGAACGTTTTATACATTAAACTATGCAAATTCTCAATCATCCAAGTGGTTAATTCTGGCCGGAGCAGCATGAACACCCTTCAGGATGGTCAAAACACACACAACCCCGTCTGACCTGTACCTGTGCTGTCCCAAAGGAAGTGCAGCTGTGGCTCATATAGAATCGTCTTACCTGCTGAAGGCGTAAATGACCAGAAAGTTTCCAATCATGCCCGTGATGCCGATGGCTAGGATGACTGAGCCGATGGTGTAGTGAGCGTGGTCTGGCACGTCCACCGTGGGGAAGGGGCCAACAGGCGCCATGGCCACCTGGAAGAAAAGATGTAGTATTTATAACGAATCCTTTGGTGTTTTGTGCAGTTGTTGTCGCCAACGATTTAGTTATTATTTTACTTTAAATAATTTCCATATATGAAAAAAGACACAAGGAAGCGCTGCTTCCTTGGCTTCGTCTTTCTTTCCAGGAGTCATGGTAAACCCAGGTTTACGCAACAAAATCCAACACATACACAATACTCCTCCAGGTAGGTCCGTCACGCAGAAACAATATAATACCATGGTCACCCTTCTTGTGACACCTAGATTATACGTATGTGTTGGATGCAATGTGTGTTTGTGTCCTGCCTGTACAACTGTGAAAACGAATTTCCCACTGGGGACAATGAACTAACAAACAAACTAACTAGCATAGTTGATTTTTGCCCTTAGTTGATGTCCCATTTATTGAAATTAGCACTCCAGGTATTCCTTTCTCTAAACAAAAGTAATCCTCCAGCTAGAGATGCGTTCTTATACACTGCTGCTTCGAGTCCGGACTATTACCAGAAATATGACCATATTAGTCCAGTGCAATGGCTCCCTGTCGCTTAGAAATTTAAGTCTCTTCATGGTCAAGCATTAAAGTACATCGCTGACATGTCCGAGCCATATGAACCATCTCAGGCCCTGAGAACCTCAGGGTGCAGTCTCCTGCTGGTCCCAGAGTCAGGCCTAAACACAGTGAGGCTGTGTTTCAGTTTTATGCAGCTAACATCTGGAACAGTCTTCCAGAAAATTATCCAGGCGGAAAACAGTTTTGACAATTCTATTTTATCTGCACTCTTCACTTTTATACTCTAATATAATAAATTGTGTTTTATGTATTTTATTGTCTTTTAAAAGTAGTTTGATGAACTTTAACACGTCCTTGTTCTGTAAAGCCTTGTGAATTGCGTTTTGTCCGAACTGTGCTCTACAAATAAACTTTCCTTATTGCCATTGACTAAAAAGACAATGAGTTGCTATTCTTATGATTTGGCTCGCAACCTCCTACATCAAAATATTCTGATAACATGCTGAGGAGAACCTGACGCGTGGCCAGATCGAGAGTCCTCCATATGATTGAAACATATTAATCTCTCCAGAGCTTGTTAATCTGCCAGACTTAATGCCCATTTGATGACTAATACTTCCATGTCCAGAGCATCAGTGTTTCTAATTAATATTTCTAACCTGCCCGGATCACGCCGCACATCTCTTCGTAACCTCCCGGTTGCCACGTTAACAACACACAAGCCACTTTATAGTTACATGCAGCTAGAACTCGGAGAGGAACTTCATTAAAAGTGTCTGGATTCTGACCCAAGAGGCATTCAATTCACCGGGAAGGGAAATGTGTTCAAATGGCTAAGCATAGAAAAAGTGTGAAAAAAAGGATAGATCCAACATACAAAAAATAGTGAAAACGAGCTTCCACTTTCAGAAAACGGCATGCTAACAAATCAATTGGTTGGAAATTTGGATTTAACCAACATATTGCCAGATGATTTTACTTACTGTATTTATTTGGTCTGGACAATCATAGATTTTAACAGGAAAAGTGGCGATCCTATGTATGTGGACGGTTATTAAATGTACGTTTTGACATTTTACTTTAGATAAGAGTTAGCGTTTAAAAGTGACCTCAGCGCTAAATGCTAAATCATGTTCAGTTACTGTAAGTTTGCGCTTTTTGTGGGTCGGATCCACATTCCATGGCCACTAAACATCATCTTATAATGTGTTAATGATGGAAAAACACAGAAATTATATAAATGCCATGAAATAGATGAACCATACCTTGCCGTACTTCTAGGGTACTAATATCATAGAAATCATAGAAATGCGTTAAGCCAGCCATTACCGAAGTCCGGAACATCGCGGCCCCCTTTCTGATCCGAAAATCTCTTGGGGGGGCCCCCAATAATAATATACTTACTCTATTCAAAGGAATTTGTTATGATTTTACGACCAAAATTACATAAAAAGCAACATCTGGCAATGACTGTAGGTTGAATACTGGTTTAAAGTTGTATAATGGAGCAAAGAAATTTATTTTTCCTTTCAAAATATATATTTTTTCAATGTACTTGTTTTGTAGACAAGCATTGGGCCCCCCCTGTAGTGCCTCTGAGGCCCCCAGGGGGCCCCTGCGTTAAGCTATTTCAGCCTGTTCCAACAAATGTGTCCATTTTGTTAGCCAATGGCTCCCGGACCTGTTTAAATTGAGCATTCTATCCCCATGCAAATGAATAGTGAAGCCAGGTACACAGTACTGAAGTATGGCGAGGTTCAGTGGCCATTTCATGTGTATCCGACGCCACAAAAGTACAACCTTGACTGACTATGATCCGTGTTTAGCTCGGAGGACACTTTTATACGCCAATTTGTATCTAAAGTAACTCTTAAACTTAACTCTTAAAAGGTCTGTGCATTCATGAATGATTTCTAACTAGGCTTTGACCTCACCTTCATGTGGTCGATGGGTCGAGTCCCATAAAAGTCAATGGGCGACTGAGAGCCCTGGGTCACTGACGTCCCGCTGAAGTGCCCGTCAGTGACCCAGGACCTCTACCATGAGGTAGGAATGCGCGAGCACTTTCCGAAAATATATAGTTTATGGTACCCGCGTAAGCGGGAACATTGTTTTCGTATGGGAATATTCTTTCTTTCTTTCTTTCTTTCTTTCTTTCTTTCTTTCTTTCTTTCTTTCTTTCTTTCTTTCTTTCTTTCTTTCTTTCTTTCTTTCTTTCCCACCGTCGCAATTTTCACCCAGTGAACATCGACGAAAAGTCACAGATTTTGGCCCAAAATTCAAACCTGATCCGACACAACTTTTGACTATTTCCAAATTTTGAATTTCAAAATAGTGGCGCGATAGCGCCACCTCAGTTTTTTTTTAACATTGCGAGATAGGACTTGGCCAAAAATGAAGTTTATCGTAGAATCATAAAAATCGGTACAGATGTGCATCATGACAATATTATTACGGCAACGCCGTCCGCCATATTGGGTGTCGGCCATTTTGGATGACAGCCCGCGAAGCGGGAATCCGCCTTTATTTTTCACTTCGTACAAAATCTATCTCCAAAATCTATCTATCCAAGTACTTTGGATAACCTTTGTGGATTTTCTGCAGCGCAGCCGCAGCCCTAAGTAAAATGTAAATATATGCTTTAGTTTGCAGATATAATGTGATACAAATTCATACACATTTTTCTCTGTATAATGTCAAAATTGAGCGTTAGCACATTCTAAAAATCCTAAAACTAAGACCCTAGGGAAAAAAGTTAAAAACAAATATAAAGGCAGTACTGTAGCAATACCGTAATTTTAGATTGAGGGAGACAAAAGGGTGCGAAGCGCCCCCTTGCTTTTGGCAGGGCGGCCGGCAAGGGCCGATAATTGCCGCTTTGCGGCTATATTTCCATTTTATTCTGTGATATGAATTTCAGGACCAACCAAAAGCCCTACAAATCATCACTTATAGGTCCAACGTTGTGTGTTTTTTCATTTGTCATCTGATTTATAGATTCAATTTGTTTGATACTGAATTTAACTTTTTTTTCCAATATATTCAATGACAATCTCATCTGTATTAATTCTGCCACGTGTGTCTGATAGATTAGTAGCTGATTGGGAGACGATGCATATGAACTGACATGGACTAACACGAGGCTAACATTAGCTTAACGTCAAGGCACTGACCCATAGAATGAGATCAAATGTAGCTGCTCCCGCTCAGCTGCACAGCGGATTGTCGTCAAAGCGGGAAGTCTGTGACAGTGACAGACGAGCAGTGACAGCAAGGTGTCGGCGCCCAAGGATGGAGACAATATGGCACCGAACACCAACAATCCCGGCTGGAAAATCAAGTCAACCCGATCACAGGGAGAAGCCATCATTTCGAATGGTGCCCACGGCTAAAACTTAATGGACCCATGGGTTAAATAATTAGCCACGGTCAATTTTAAATCACTAATTGACTTGGCTGGTTGCACAACGTGGCTACGCTACTTCCGCTAACCTTAAGTAGTGAGTGGCTGTACGTCACGCCCTGTTCATTTCCTATGAGGACTAGCTGATGACTTAGTGCGTGTTAAATACTTGACGTAGGATGTAAATACTTCAGCGGAGGAGGTGTCTGTATAAGATCATAGTGTTTGAAGCTAAATAGAGTTAGTGTAGTCACATCATGTAACAAGCCAATACTCACAATTTCAGAGGCAGGTACTTTTTTCATGCACTACGTCTACTTGAGTAATATAACATATATACTATATAAAGTAACAGTCCATTTGGTTATCTCCACCATGAGTAAATATGCCAAAAGCTCAATTTTGACAGATGACAGTTGACTATTCAACTTATCATGAGAAATTCTATTGTTTTACCTCAGTTGAGTATGTACACTCTGGAGTTTTACACAACTGTATGTTTTGTTGGATTACATCAACACTAAAACCTTTAGGCGGTTATTTATTAAAGCAAGTGCTAAATAGCGAGTGCATACAGGAAAAGAGCATATCGCTATTTTGCTATTAGTGTGCTAATAAGTGTGATATGTAAATGAGGGAATGTTGTGTGAGTACAAAATGTGGTGAACGCAGCATTACAAGCGACAGGAGGCAGAGGAGTCCAACCCACTCATTCGCACAAAAGGATGCGGGAAAATCAGATCATCTGTAGCGTCTAATTCCTCTGGTCGGAATTCCTTGCAGAGCCCAGGCATTCCGATCAGAGGAATTAGACGCTTCAATAAACAAGACATGGCTGGTGGCTACTGTCCTCTGCAGATAAGTCAATACTCCATACTACATTGTTGGAACTCAAACATATTTCAAAATGCAGTTCATATACAGTATAGCGGACTCCAAAATGATATTGCTTCTAGATATGCACAATACAACATAATGGCTGAGTGGTTAGTACTCTTGTCAAACAGCAAGAAGGTCCAGGGTTCGAAGTCATGTAAGAGAACATTGGACCGGCACAAAGGAAAATTGAACTGTGCCTTTGCATTCAATTCAATATCTCCTTGAAAATATGACTTCATTATCCAAATACTTTTTGCTCCATCAGCCGCCAGCTTCAGCCTTTTGCACATGCTCATGTGTGTCATCCGAACCGTGCCACTTTCTAGCTCTTTTGAGGAAAGGTCTGGACGCCCTGCGCTCACACTTGCACAAACGAACTGAGCCGCTGCCCATAAGAGAAGCGCGAGGAGTTGTTTGTTTACATGTGCAGCAGCAGCGCAACATGATTAATGCGGAAGGGAAGATAAAAATAATAAACCCAGCTGCATGAAATAATGTCTACTATGAGCCCCGTTGTCAAATCTGTTTACTCCGCTTTTCTTTGCATTTTACTGCAGTTTAACAAAAAGGGCTATGGTGAATAAAATAGTGCGCGTCCCCCTGTCCCAAGCTCAGCTGAGGCAGGGGGCGGAGCAGATGTATGCACCTGTCGCTCTGAGCCTTTCTTTGGATTCATGGATAAAACGAGAACAGAAGATATGACGCTCAGTTTATGTCATTCATTGATGCTTCGGCCACTGGTTCAACAGCATTATGTAGGCGAACTCCTGGAAGTAGGCTATACATTGCAATAAAGCACTTAACACGAACGTGCACCAAAATCACAAGCAAGCTAAATGCACCCGCAGCTTTTATCTGTCAGACAAAAGCACAAACGAACCGGGCTGAAGGGGCTTTCAGCGCTTACAAGTGTGAGTGCGCCCTAAGTGTCTCGGAGTGTGACCCGTCGTAAAGCACGGTGTCGTCATCATCATCACGAAGTCTGCGATATAAACCCATGCACTTACAAATATAAAAGCCTCCATCAGCTTTCCTGTTTTACAATGATCTGTGCACAAATGCGTTGAAGAGGACTGCTCCGACAGCTTAGTGCAAAGCTCCTCAATTTACCCTCACTTTTATTTCCCCCCAAATTATTCCCTATTTTTCTACAAATCTCTTGACATTGGAGTTGAACCCGATATTGTAAATTTCCAGATCTTCCAAACATTATTGTTCTGTTTTATGGTTCTAGGTGATAAATATTTTAATATAGGTATCAGAAAGGGTATTGTTCAGGTATCGGTATTGTAAACCAAGTATCATTAAAGTACTGGTATAAAAAAATAACCTGTAACAGTACATGTCATGTGGGTAGGTCCAGCCAATACAGCCCAGTATTTTGAAAAAAAAGTGCAAACCTTTCTTGTAGCGATGCCTTGCTTTGCAAAGTTAAATTAAGAGGACATTTCTGGGAAAATACCAAGCATCCCTAAGATGAACCGGTTGCCCAGTCAGAATATCCAGATGGCGCAGACACCTGCTGTAGGAGTTCATTAAGGCAGAAGGACTTCAAGGGGCCGTCCCGTCCATATATTGATACACGCAGGGGGATCCAGCTGTTTTATAAGGAGAAATGTATCATTACCAGGTTTTTTCTGGCGCGTATTGCAATGTTGATTAGCAATTTAAGATCTCAAAATCCAGACTGGATCAGCTGCACACATGTGTGAGAGATGTGAGCACTATCCTGCGCCACCATAATGTCCTAATAAGGAACAAAAGCCTGTCAGACATACACATACGTACAGTGCCTTGCGAAAGTACTAATACACCTTGAACTTTTGCACATTTTGTCATGTTTACAGCCCTAAACGTAAAGATTTTATTTTGATTTTTTTACTGAAAGTTCGCACACAAGTAACAGACAACTGTGAAGTGAAAGCAAAATGATACATGATGCTGTTATTTTTCAAAAAATAGAAAAGTGAAAAGTGGGCCGTGCATAAGTATTCATACAGCATGACTTATCACCAGTGTTGGGAACGTTACTTTTAAAAAGTAATTAGTTATAGTTACTCACTACTTGTTCCAAAAAGTAACTGAGTTAGTAACTGAATTACTCTATAATGAAAGTAACTCGTTACCAGGGAAAGTAACTATTTGCGTTACTGTTTAAAAAAAAAGCTTTATATCAAAGAATTTTTTTTATTTTTTTATTTATTTTTTTGCAGTTTTCAAAAGTCAGTTGAAAGGAGTAGAACAGACAGAGGTGTTTGTATTCATGTACTATCATGTAAAAGATGTTCATAGTAACTAAATGAACTGAATGGGGGTAGAGTGGAGGAGGCCTCTGTGACTGAATGGTATTGACCAGTATTTGCGTCGCTGTTTTATTAATGTAAGAATACGGCCGTATTCACAGAGAATGAGGAGGAACAGGCATTGTGCAAGTCTCTCCATACATTCATCAGGCAGAACGGAAAACAGTCATCAGCAAATATAAGGTTAAATGCCCTAACAGCAAGTTAGCTCTGGAGTGGAGAGCGGGGAGAGAGGAAGAGAGAGAGAGAGGGAGAGAGAGGGAGAGAGAGGGGGGGGGAAAGACGCGTCTTTGGGTTAAAAATAAGTTCCAACATTACTGATCGATTCTCCCCCGCGTCCGCACCGCGCTGTGGGGATGACCAGCCGCGGGTCTGGGACACGTAGTTTTTGGAGCAGAGAGCACGAACACTCTGCACAGACTCTGTGAGACTCCGCCCACCCTCTCCGCTGCTCCTGCTGCGTGAGCCGACACCGCGGCGCTCATTCAGTCTAAATGTAACGTGCCACTTTGTTTACTCAGTAACGATAACAGCGTTGTAAAGACGGGGAGAGTAATGAATTAGATTACTCCGTTACTGAAAAAATAACGTCGTTACCTAACGCCGTTCTTTTAAACGGCGTTATTCCAAACACTGCTTATCACTTTGTGGAACCCCCTTTTGCTGCAATAACAGCAGCAAGTCTTCTGGGGTATGACTACAAGGTTTGCACATCTAGAGACTGACATTTTAGCCCATTCCTCTTTACAAAACAACTCAAGCTCTGTCAAATTAGAAGGAGAGCGTTTGTGAACAGCAGTTTTCAGGTCTTTCCACAGATTTTCAATTTGATGATGATTTAGGTCAAGAATTTGACTGGGCCATTCTAACACATTAATATGTTTGTTTTTAAACCATTCCATTGTAGATTTACCTTTGTGTTTAGGGTCATTGTCCATTGCCTCAATTCTCTTGCTGACTCCAGCAGGTTTTCCTCTAAAATATCCCAGTATTTGGCTCCATCCATCTTCCCAACTATTCTTACAATCTTCCCAGTCCCCGCTGAGGAAAAGCAGCCCCATAGCATGATGCTCCCCCCACCATATTTGACACTGGGGATGGTGCACTCAGGACGATAAGAAGTGTTAGGTTTGCTCCATACATAACGTTTTGCATTTGGGCCAAAAAGTTCAATTTGTGTCTCATCTGACCAAAGCACCTTCTTCCACATGGTAGCTGTGTCCTCCATATGACTTCTAGCAAACTTCAAACAGGATTTCTTATGGCCTCCTTTCAATAATGGCTTTCTTCATTAAGGCCAGATTTGTGTAGAGTACGACTTATAGTTGTCCCATGTACAGATTCCCCCAGCTCAGCGGCAGTACGTCGCAGCTCCTCCAGAGTTATCTTGGGGCACTTGGTTGCATTTCTGACCAGTGCTCTCCTTGTTCGGTCTGTTAGTTTAGGTGGACGGCCGTGTCTTGGTAAGTTCACAGTGGTGCTATACTCTTTCCATTTCCGAATGATGGATTGAACAGTGCTCCGTGAGATGTTCAAATCTTGGGAAATCTTTGTATAACTTAACGCTGCTTTAAACGTCTCCACAGCTTTATCCCTGACCTCTCTGGTGTGCTCCTTGGCCTTCATGATGTTGCTTAGTGACCAATACACTCTGACCATAGCTCTGAGGCCCTCACAGAACAGCTGCAATTATACTGAGAGTAGATTACACACAGGTGGCCTCTATTTAATGGTTAGGGCAAGGTGTGAACATTCTGCAGTCATTAGGGATGTTATAAAGACAATTTAATGCACACAGAAAAATGCTGTATGAATACTTATGCACGCCACACTTTTCACTTTTCTATTTTTTGAAAAATAACAGAATCATGTATCATTTTGCTTTCACTTCACAGTTGTCTGTTACTTGTGTGTGAACTTTCAGTAAAAAATTCAAAACAAAATCGTTATGTTTATGGTTGTAAACATGACAAAATGTGCAAAAGTCTAAGGTGTATTAGTACTTTCGCAAGGCACTGTACATTATCTCGGTGACACTGACAAAAGGTCACATTTGTCATTACAGCCTTTTCACGGATCTTACGGTTTCATCTAATCGGATAATGGCCATTCTGCACCTATGAGGGCTCCTATGAGGGGAACATAAAGGTGTCTGAATACAGGAAGCAGTCATGACTTGTGAAATGCGTGTGTATAAGGAAATGTATCTATATTACTCTATGACGATAAGATTTCAGATTTTTTCACAAATTTCTTGACATTGGAGTTGAACCCGATATTGTAAATGTGCAGATCGTCCACACATTATTGTTCTGTTTTCTGGATCTAGACGACAAATATTTTAGTATACTGTAGGTATCGGGAAAAGTTCTGGTATCGGTAATGAAAAACAAGTATTGTTAAGGTACTGGTATTGAAAGAAATGTAACGGTACCCATCCCTAGTGATAGGCCCATTATTATGGTGATATTACATACACAAAGCCAAAACGTGTTAAAAAGGCTAATTCTACCATTGGATACTGGTCTGTGCCCCCCCAGGGCGTCAAAACGGCTAAGTATTCTTATAATGTAGATGTAGATTGTAGATATTAAAATGCATAATGTGAGTCATTGTTCACTTAAAACAGCCCAAAAACAATCCCCGGACTTGTTCTGAGCAGTTCTCAAAGGGTGTTCATCACAGCGCCGTTGACAGTCTAGCATGCCATTAGCTGAAAGTGAAAGCCTATTTTCACTGTGTTAAAACATGTCATTCCCATTACTGCCTGCAGAGGGTGCTCCAGGTCAATTCTAAACCATGACCAGCCCGGTTTCTCACTCCTTTGAATAGACATTATATCAAATCACAAAATGAAAAGTATGATTGCTTTAGTGGATCCCTTTTTAGACTTGGACACGTGCCTGCCCTTATTAATTCAGTTTTGTTTTGTGAATAGATCACACGTTGGAGATATGAGTCCCAAGTGAGTGAATTATTTATGAAAGTGTTGGACTAAAACTAAAGGAAGAGAGCGTGTATCAGCAGCCAGCAGCTCTTGTCAGTTTGAATTATGCACTACATTGTACCTCGTGTACAAGCCGCTGACCCACATTTATCCCTTACTGTAATTACAGCTTGATCAGATTGATGTGGATGGGATTAAACTTTTCACAGCTTTCACACTCACATCTTATCACTCATGGTTTCCCATTACACCTGTCGTGACTGTGGCCTTCTGATGGTTCAAGGCTGTAAAGTGAAGAGAAAATGGAACTACAACTGCCGTTTTGAGATATACACTGAGTTGCATGACCGTAGACACCAATCACTTACTACCGGTGCTTTCTCTGCAATTGAAATCATAAAAGGTCCGCCGCCACTGTGGTTGCATGCCAAAACCCAGTCCTTCAGTACAACAAACACGTGGGGGGTGTGGTCTTTCATTACTGGACCCTGCTTTATCATTTTTGGACATTGGAGCTGCTACACAAGAATAAAAGGGCAGACTCCAATGACACACGGGGGGTTCCTGGAGGAGCTGTGCAGCGCAACTCGTCCGTGTCAAGGTCCAAACAGAACAGTAACAGCCAAAAGAGCAGGCGTGCCTCATGTGGGAGGAAATATTGTGTTCTGTACAGGAAGAAAACAGGCCAAAAGATGTGCACTCCCTGGGAATGTGAGGCGTTCGATTTACCATTCTGCCTCACAGTCAACAGAAACTGTTTTAAAGAGGGGGTATTATGCTTTTTTCAATCACATAGCACCAGTCTATAGCATACTACAATGATGACGTAACCTTCTGTTGGTCTGTATATGCAGTAAATTAAAATAACTGCCTTGAATAAAATTGCTCTCTCAAAATGGCTGTACTGAACGTCTTGAAATAGGCCTCTGTCTCTTTAAGAAGCTTTCCGACACGCCCCCTTCAGCACACTGCTGTGGCATCTAAACAACACTACTGTGCGGGGAGGGGGCTCTGCTGAGCTGAGGAGCAGTGGTTGGTGGCTTGGCTGATGACAAAAGGTCCAGAGGCGTCTCCAGGAGGTGGGGGCGTTCCTAGGAGGACTGGGGCATAGCTACACCTAAAATGGCTGCCGTCTAAGTTTTTACTGATTACTTAAAAATATGTGAATGAGCCAAGGCAACACTCCAGGCATGTGTTTAATGAGGGAATGACATAATAACG
Source organism: Neogobius melanostomus (assembly GCA_007210695.1). NCBI lineage: Eukaryota > Metazoa > Chordata > Actinopteri > Gobiiformes > Gobiidae > Neogobius > Neogobius melanostomus. The sequence continues at coordinate 4,282,554 of VHKM01000234.1, read as the reverse complement.
TGATATAAAGCTTGAAAAAGTCGATTTTACATAATACCCCCTTTTAAGGAGTATTACAGTATTACAGGACAATCAAAAGAAAATCAACATGCAATAATAGGTCACTCTTTCTTGATTTAATAAGCTTTAGTATCACTGGTAGTATCTGTAAACTTCAGTAACAAACCTGCAAAAGGTTTTGATAAAAAAAAAAATTGAATTTCATTTGTGCTTGAATAAGGACCTTTTTATACCCTGATCAGTGTTGCCTAATATTACTTGAAGTAATCAGGCTACTGACTACTACTCCTTTAAAAAGTAACTTAGTTACTTCACTGATTACTTGGTTTTGAAAGTAACTAAGTTATAGTACTCGTCGGACTCGTTACTTTATTAGTGTTTAACATAGTGACATCTACTGTGGTTTGGGTATTTGAGCACTCGAGGGCACTACATTACTTCTATTGATCGAGTCTGATTCACTTCAATGCGCTGCTGTTCACCTCGTGCTGTGGCTAAACACAATAACCGCCTCCTCCTGCATTAGCTGTTTGCTTCGCATCATTACCTGGTGGGACACTCTTAAGTTTGACTGAGCCATGCTGCAACTCTAAATGTTTCTTAATTGAATGTAGTGTGTGAAGCAAACTCAAACTCGAATAGTTCAGTATTTCCAGTGAAAAAATGCATCTCTCTACTCCCTCCATTGTTGTTTACGTTTGTGCCGTGGTCCTCAGGCTGAAAACGTGACATGACAAGAAAGCAAATAAATCCTTTTCACAAAGGAAAATGACTAAATAGTAATGCACTGTGACTTGGAAAAGTAACATCAATCTGATTACCGGCTAGGATATAGTAATGTGTTAGATTACTTGTTACTGAAAAAAGTAGTCAGATTAAAGTAGTGCGCTACTAAGTAGTGCATTACCAGCATCGCTAATCCTTATACACAGATTACAACGTTATAATATCTACAAAGTTGTTAATAGGGCTGTCCTCAATATATTGTATCGGCAATATATCGTTAAGTGATCGAGGCAACTGTATCGCGATACACAAATATGTTTGTCTAACCATAGTCTTTATTCAAAACCTATCACCACGTACACACTAACTACTGCACAAAAGGCTTAAATTGCACACTGAGATTATTCAGCAAAATAAAAACCTAAATTTTGTGCACCTATTCTATTTTCGTAAAATTCTGAATATATCTTTAATAGCTTTGACAAGAAATCCAGGCAAGAGACATTTTAAATTGTGACAAAATCTTAAATATAACCTCTGTCTTTTGCAAAGACACTTGCAAAAATGTCTTTGCAAAGTGTGAGGAAAAATATAAAATACTGTACTTTCCCACATATTACTGTTGGTCTTGGCAATTCATCCGTAACTGTTTATGAAGCTGCAATAATGATGAAAATGATCTCTCATTTTAATGAATTCATGCAACATTCAGTTGATAAACGTTGAAAGAATGCTTACAGGAAAAGTCTCGTGACCCAGTGGAAATGCTCTTGCCGAAAACTCAGGTCGAGTCACGAGTCACTGCCCATCAGAAACTCACAAGTCCCAGTCCAACCACATGAGTCCCGGAAAAAACAAGTCACAAGTCAGGGATGCAAGTACAAAGTCTCTGCAAGAAAGCGACCCATATCTGCCGCTTCAACACATGTACAGTAAATCTTACTTCTGTGCGGTTTTGTCCTTCAGACTTGCAGTGCCATTGATTTGACGTCTCCGAGCAGCTCTCAAACAATGTCAGCCCAGACAAAATCTTTACTGTGGACCAGAACAGCAGGTGTATGGGACGTAAACGGTTGCCTCTGTCAATACATTCTTCTTCTATTCATCAACCCAGCGCGGTATACAGGCAAATCCGACAAACTTCCTTTTACCAAAGCCTTTGTCTCCTTAAGATCGATACGCAGTTACAGACTGGGCTGACCTGTCATCATCCCCCCGTTCCTGCATTATTTCACTAGAAACACTCACACGCCAGTGCATCCAAAGCTTTACTGGCCCAATGGACGCAATCAAAGCACAAGTGTGATGCCAGTAAATCAATGGACCCGAAAAGAACTAATCTGTGGGGAATCTAGCGAGAACCAAAACAACGCTTTGGTCAACCATTATCTGACTGGACAAAGTGGTACAACTCTCTGCTAGATAATAGTCATTAGTTCCCTATTGACTTACTGAGTTAAATGTGCATTACCGGAGACATATCGAGCTAAGTCAACCTTTTTAAGCTTTTAACTACATTATAATGCTGTTAGCTCATCCAAAACACGCAAGCAGCAGTATTTCACGACGTACACGCAGGTTTGAGTACAACTGTATGGTCAATATATCATCTCTTCTGGTGAAATTTCAAGAAGAAAGCAAATATACAATATACAATTTCGTTGTACAGTTGTTGTATAATGACAAATAAAGCACCTTAACCTAAACAAAATAGTAACTCACAGTGACTTTTTGTGGAGAGTATCAAAACTATACATTTTTGAAAACATTATCAAATAAGCAATCAGAAAAAACAATGTTTCCATTTGCTCTGATATGTAAAAAAAAAAGAGGCCTTCCCTCTTCGGACGATTACCGCTTCCAGTGTACTGAGGGCTCTGGTCCAGCTCTTCTCTCGGGTCGGAATACCAGAGGAGACATTGACTGATCAGGGCACAAACTTTACTTCACGGCTGCTCCGACTGTTCCACCAACAACTGGGGATTTCTGCTCTCAAAACTACCCCATACCATCCACAGACGGATGGATTAGTGGAGCGGTTTAACCAAACTCTAAGGAGAATGCTCCGGAATTTTGTGGATGACTCCGGGAGGGATTGGGACCACTGGCTCCTGTTCCTGTTGTTCGCTTAAGGGCCTGTCACAATTGGCGCATTGACCGCAGCGATTCTGTCCCCCATTTGTTCTGCGCCAAAATTGAAATTGCCATCAGTCACAAAGATCGCAAAGTAGACTTTTAAGAAATCACAGTCACAGTCACAATAGAGTACAGGCTGCGATTGAATGCGGTTGATTTGGATAGTGTCCAAATGCGAGTGGTGCAAGGAAGAAAGCGGATGTGAGAGGCTGGTGAACGAGTGTTTCACGGGCCACAGACATTGATTGCGGACAGTGGTGCAGACTACAGTGCTGCAACCCGACCAAAGTCCGACGGGACCCGTCAGAACCCCACGGGTTTGGTCGGGCTCGGAGAAATATTTAGAATTTATTTTCGGGCTCGGGTCGGACTTAGACACATCAGCGCGTTAAAACAAATGACACTGGTATAAAATTAAAATGGGCCTGTTTAGTTGACGCGACTTAGCGTTCGTTTTTGTGGGGGGGGAAATAAATAATAAACTGGGCCCGCGGTGCACGATGTTGCCGCCCCACACATGGCTGGGGGCAATAGCGCATCACTGCTTTGACGCACCAAGCTCAGCAAGACCCTGCTCCGGGGAAGTGACCAGCTTCTGTCTGTGAGGGTATGGGGCGCCAAATGTAACATGCCTTATTTCGTGGACAGAATGACTTTTGTGTCACGAAATACATATATTCATTACGAAATCACGTTACATCGTAACGCCGTTTGTCCACGGAATACACAAATTGGTTTGCATTGTGTCCACGAAACACTGAAGAGAGCACATCGTTTCGTGGACCAAATTGACTAGTGGCCTTTTCCTTTCGTGGACATAAGGCTGAATGCACTATTCACTGTCGTAGACGAAATAAACTTTCGTCCATAAAAGTATTGTGATGTGTTACAGAAATTATTATGTGTACAAAAGGGATTTATTCTCTAACTCTGCAGTTACAGAAGGCATTCCGTCCACGGAATAGTAACTTCATAACTTACGAAATGCATTCAGTGACACATGCTTTCATTCCGTGGACGAAATGCATAATGGAATACATTTCGTGAGTCAGCAGTTTACGAAATGAATTATGTGTCACGATAATGTCATTATGTGGACGAAATGCATAATAGAATCACGAAATCAGTTTTGTGACCTACTACAATACATTTCGTGAGTCAACAGTTTACATAATAAATTATGTGTTACAAAATAGTAACTTAATAACTTACGAAATGCATTCAGTGACATTGCTTGCATTTCGTGGACGAAAGGCTTTTTATAGAATCACAAAATCTGTTTCGTTACTTGATGACCCAAGAAATTCAACTTCACATTGGCATATTTTCAATGACCAGTAGGTGGCACTGTGACACAACGCTTTTTCTTGTCATTTATACTGCTGCCTTCAAGTGGTATCATAATTATGGTAAATACCAAAAACCGACATCGAAATTGCACATGTTGTATTTTCCACTGGAAAAATTGAAAAATGTTATGATACCCGAGTTGCCGAGATGAGATAAGCTTTGATCTTTCAACATGGCGGAAGAAACATCCTGAATGCTAACATTATGTTAAAAGTTAGCTGCTGCTGTTAGTTGGTTAATTTGAAGCCTACATTATGCATAGATAGTATATACACGTACATTATGCTGCAGCAAACAGAATTCCAATAACATCACCTTTTAAACTTAGTGTCGTTTTATTAAAATACTGTTATTACTGTTATTATCTCCTAAGAGCAGATGCTAGCTAGCAGTCTAAAACGTTTTAACCAACTAGCAGGTCAGGATAGACTGTGGATCCGCTATGTTTCACTTCACTACGACAACAAAAGCACGTGAACACGACGCGCCGGTAATTTCCACATACTGTACAGTCTATGTTTTAACTTCACAAGTGGAAAGCATCATCTTTCCCATACCACATGAAGGCAGCATACCACATGTGCTGATCATAGGCTGTAAAAATCTGCCAATGCTCTGTAGTTTAATGGATTGCATATCCATCCATCCATCCATCCATTTTCTTCCGCTTTATCCGGGGCCGGGTCGCGGAGGCAGCAGTCTCAGCAGAGATGCCCAGACTTCCCGATCCACGCACACCTCCTCCAGCTGTTCTGGGGGGACCCCGAGGCGACACCAGGCCAGCTCGGAGACATAGTCCCACCAGCGTGTCCTGGGCCTTCCACGAGGCCTCCTCCCAATAGGACATGCCTGGAACACCTCCCGAGGGAGGCGACCAGGAGGCATCCGGAACAGATGCCCTAGCCACCTCAGCTGGCTCCTTTCGACGTGAAGGAGTAGCGACTCTACCCGAGCTCCTCCCGGGTAACTGAGCTCCTCACCCGATCTCGGAGGGTGCGCCCAGCCACCCTGCGAAGGAAACTCATTTCGGCCGCTTGTATTCGCGATCTTGTCCTTTCGGTCATTACCCAGATCTCATGACCATAGGTGAGGGTGGGAATGTAGATCGATCGGTAAATCGAGAGCTTTGCCCCCTGACTCAGCTCTCTCTTCACCACAACAGTCCGATACAGCGACCGCATCACTGCTGACGCTGCACCGATCCGTCTATCGATCTCACGCTCCATCCGTCCCTCACTCGTGAACAAGACCCCGAGATACTTGAACTCCTCCACTTGAGGTAAGGACTCCCACCGACCTGAAGCGGGGAAGCCACCTTTTTCCGGTGGAGAACCATGGCCTCAGATTTGGAGGTGCTGATCCTCATCCCGGCCGCTTCACACTCGGCTGCAAACCGCCCAGTGCGCGCTGGAGGTCCTGATTTGATGAAGCCAACAGAACAACATCATCTGCAAACAGCAGAGATGAGATCCTGAGGTTCCCAAACCGGACACCCTCCGGCCCCTGGCTGCGCCTAGAAATTCTGTCCATAAAGATAATGAACAGAACCGGTGACATAGGGCAGCCCTGGCGGAGACCAACACGCACCGGAAACAAGTCTGACTTACTGCCGGCAATGCGAACCAAGCTCCTGCTGCGGTCATACAGGGAACGGACAGCCCTTAGCAGAGGGCCCCGCACCCATACTCCCGGAGCACCCCCCACAGGGCACCACGAGGGACACGGTCGAACGCTTTCTCCAAATCCACAAAGCACATGTGGACTGGTTGGGCGAACTCCCACGAACCCTCGAACACCCGATGTAGGGTATAGAGCTGGTCCAGTGTGCCACGACCGGGACGAAAACCGCATTGTTCCTCCTGAATCCGAGGTTCGACTATCGGCCGGATCCTCCTCTCCAGCACCCTGGAGTAGACCTTACCCGGGAGGCTGAGAAGTGTGATCCCCCTGTAATTGGAGCACACCCTCCGATCCCCCTTCTTAAAGAGAGGGACCACCACCCCGGTCTGCCAATCCAGAGGCACTGTCCCCAACCGCCACGCGACGCCGCAGAGACGTGTCAACCAAGACAGCCCTACAACATCCAGAGACTTAAGGTACTCGGGACGAATCTCATCCACCCCCGGGGCCTTGCCACCGAGGAGCTTTCTAACCACCTCAGTGACTTCAGCCTGGGTGATGGACGAACCCCCCTCCGAGTCCCCAGCCTCTGCCTCCTCATCGGAAGACGTGACAGTGGGATTGAGGAGATCCTCGAAGTACTCCTTCCACCGCCCGACCACATCCCCAGTCGAGGTCAACAGCTCCCCGCCCCACTGTAAACAGTGTTGGTGAAGCACTGCTTCCCCCTCCTGAGGCGCCGGATGGTTTGCCAGAATCTCTTCGAGGCCGACCGATAGTCCTCCTCCATGGCTTCTCCGAACTCCTCCCAGACCCGAGTTTTTGCCTCTGTGACAGCACGAGCTGCAGCACGCTTGGCCTGCCGGTACCTCTCAGCTGCCTCCGGAGTCCCACAAGCCAACAAGGCCAGGTAGGACTCTTTCTTCAGCTTGACGGCATCTCTTACTTCCGGGCGCCACCACCGGGTTCGGGGATTGCCGCCGCGACAGGCACCAGAGATCTTACGTCGCCCGGTATGGCGCAGCCGGGGCCCCACCCTGGAGCCAGGCCTGGGTTGGGGCTCGAATGCGAGCGCCTGGTGGTCGGGCCTTTGCCCACGGGGCCCGGCCGGGCACAGCCCGAAGGGATGACGTGGGCCCGCCCTCCTGTGGACTCACCACCCGCAGAGGGATCCGTAGGGGTCGGGTGCAGAGAGGACTAGGTGGCAGTCAAAGGCGGGTGCCTCGACGACCTGGTCCGCGTGGATTGCATATGTTACAAATATTATTTTTTTACATTGAACTATTAATTGTGTAATTGCTGAAGTATGATTTAGGCTATTATTGTGAACACATCAAAGGTCATAGTTCACCCATTCAAATTGGCGCCAAATATGGTATGGTGGGGCGTGCAGCCATTTCATTAGGAGGTAGCCTACCAGTGCCATATATTGATGAATATATTATATAATTATATAATATATAAATAATATATATATATATATAGCAATGTCACTGAATGCATTTTGTAAGTTATTAAGTTACTATTTTGTAACACATAATTTACTATGTAAACTGTTGACTCACGAAATGCATTATAGTAGGTCACAAAACTGATTTCGTGATTCTATTATGCATTTCGTCCACGTAATGTATTATCATGAGACATAATTCATTCCGTAAACTGCTGACTCACGAAATGTATTCCATTATGCATTTCGTCCACGGAATGAAAGCATGTGTCACTGAATGCATTTCGTAAGTTATGAAGTTACTATTCCGTGGACGGAATGCCTTCTGTAACTGCAGAGTTAGAGAATAAATCCCTTTTGTACACATAATAATTTCTGTAACACATCACAATACTTTTATGGACGAAAGTTTATTTCGTCTACGACAGTGAATAGTGCATTCAGCCTTATGTCCACGAAAGGAAAAGGCCACTAGTCAATTTGGTCCACGAAACGATGTGCTCTCTTCAGTGTTTCGTGGACACAATGCAAACCAATTTGTGTATTCCGTGGACAAACGGCGTTACGATGTAACGTGATTTCGTAATGAATATATGTATTTCGTGACACAAAAGTCATTCTGTCCACGAAATAAGGCATGTTACATTTGGCGCCCCATAGGAGGGAGCGCTCTGTGGAGCTCGCTGAACTCTCAGACACAAAGTGAACGTGACAGTCCAGTACTGTCTGAAATGGTTAACTCTGTGGCGGTGCAGAACGCAGCACGCCATGTGCCATGCCAACATTACGCGCTGCGTAACCTCACTTCAAAGGCTTTTCTCAAACCGTGCAGCGCTTTAAGTAACAACTTTTTGAGTGACAGTGCAGGATTTTAGAGGCAGTTGTGGTGAACAGGTCTGGGCTCATTCTACACATTAGGACATGGCTGGAACATGTAGGGGGATGAAAATACTTAGTTTAAACATTTTTAAACGCTGTATAGTCCCTTTAAACACATGATTTATCCATTTATCAAAAATAAAATATAACATGTAAATGCGTGTTAAAAGAGAGAGGGCCTACGTGGCTCCTTTTAGCAGGTTAATGGGTTCTGTGAAGTGCGCGCGTCACAGAAATGTGGTGAAACTGTTTCAAAGTGTCTCAGTGTGTGTTTGCTTTAAGCACACGGACTGAGAGAAGTTTTGACAAGTATTGAATTCACCTGTGCTATGAGGTAAGAGTGGGTTTACGAGCACCCCCATCCCCCGCCCCTCCAAGGGCTCGGACAGAAAAAAAAGGCCTCATCCGTGCTCTAGACCAAACGGGGGAAGAGGAAACAGCATCTAGCCTCTATATACCTAGAGCAGGAGTCGCACGAGACTGATCCCGGCGCTCACCAGTCTCTCTCTGTTGCGGCTATTCAGTCGCAATCGACCTCCACTGAATTTTGTGCATGCATGACATTCAGCTGCGACTGATGATCCAACTGCGATTCACACCTTTTCATGCGGTCAATAGCGGTCGCTCGTGCAGATGCCCGTGCGCAAAAAGAGAGTGTTCGCACGACCTTCATATTTTGAGGCCGCAAACGATCGCATAGTGCCCGTGCGCCAATTGTGACAGGCCCTTTACCGGGAGGGCCCCAGGCCTCGACGGGCTTCTCACCCTTAGCTTTAAATGGCCATAAGTGGCTGTTAAAGTATGATAACAGCGATAATAACATTTATATGGAGAGTAAAAAACATTGTTTGGCAGAAATTTACAAAAATTGGCAGAAAATTCCATTTGGTCGTTGCAATCAAAAAGTCAATGAAACCCTTGTCATATGTTTCATGGAGTTACCGTAGCGATGACCAAAACTGTGGAAACATACAAATGGAAACATTGTTTTTCTCATTGCTTATGCCATAAGGTTTCCAAAAATATAAAGTTATCATACTCTCGAAAATCCCACAACAGTGGAAATCTAAACATACTGTAGTGAACCGGACAACAAAGGCCACTCTACCACTCACTACCATTTATGACACCAGAGTTCTGAGAAAAGGCACCCAGATCTCCATGGACCACTCTCTCTCTGCACACTCTGCACTCTCACTCAGGTTCAGGTCCCTCCCACTGGGGACAAAGAGGGCGGCCTCCACTTTCCTCCCTACCTCCATTCGCCTGTTGAACAAATGAATGACTGGGTGCACCTCAGATGATTTAAAAAAAACATGTACATGGAGACGTCTAAACTACTGGGCTAATATGTTTTATGATGGGATATTTCAATTCGATTGCATGAACTTGCCCCAGAAAGAAGCATCCCCTCTACAGTGGAATCCCCATGTGATGTGAAAGTGATATGAAGCGTATAGCCGTGAAGCTCAAGTCCTAATATTTAGATCAAACACACACATTAGGCCGATGTTTCTCTCACGACGTGCACAGTCAATGAAGTGCAGCCGGATTAGACTGTATCAAGCTGTGAAGTGAATCTCCGGAGATTTTCAAAGCAGAAGGCACAGATGATTGATTTTTATGTTGAAAAATAGCCCTCGGTGAATAATTGCTGAATAATGAACAGGATTATGTTCAAGTCTTTAGTCCAAATCCATTTAAGAGAACGTTTGGAGGCGCTGCAAATAAAGCTCTTCAGGACAATCATAAAGAGAAAGTATTTATCATGTAATTCCAAATAAAGTGTTTCGAAATATGCAGTCTGAGACACCTGGCTGAGGATTACATTGATACACAACTAATGCAAAAGTGGTTGGCAGCACATTAACAACCACAAGGTTACGCACTGAGCTTGGTTCTTTTTGCATCAAATTGTGTCAAATCAAGACTAGTAAATACGAAATCAAATCGGCTAATTGTAACTAAAACTGAACTCAAGCACATTTTAAAGTTCTCTGTGTCTCTGTTTTGGTCCGTGTTTGCAAAATAAATGTGTAAATCTGAGTCAAATGGAAAGTCAATGGTCATTTTGCGATATATTGTGGCTTCTTTTCAAATAGATATTCAACATTTTCCGGTATCTTATCTTAATTTATTTTTATCACATTTTACGGTACATTTGGAAATCTCAGTCATTTCAGATCATTTTATGTTTTGTCTATTCAATCAATCACGTCAACACTAACATAAATCGCACTTTTACTACTTTTCTTCTTTTACTTGAGCCATTATTTGAGTCATTATGTTAAAAATATATAGATTTGATTAAAAAGTCACAGCAGACAACTACAACAAACACTAACAACAAAACATTTTATAAACATTTTTTTACAGACAAATTAACACATGACTAAAAACAAACTGCATAACACTAACAGAAAATAACGTCCACTAAAAAAACAAAGCAAACAAAATAACACCAGACAAAAACAGACATACAAGGCAACAACAAAACCTACATATAAAGACATTATTCATGAAATATACACAAATCAAACAAAACACAAAAAGATGTACATACAAGTCCTTGAAGTCACCTCTTTACATTTTTGTAAATATGTTGCTCCAACTGCCTCACTTTGTTCAGGTAGAAATTATTTTAATTCTAACTCTAATTATTATCATATTTAGAATTAACATTTGTTATTTTATGTTTGTTCATTTTATGCTTGTTTTTTATTTAGATTTATTGTAGGGTGGGTTTGCCTTTTGCGACTGTTTGTTTCAGGGTCATTACTTTTACTTGTACTTGAGTAAAATGATTTTTAAGTTACTTTACTCAGTCTAGTATTGCTATTATATCTATTTTAACTACTCCACCCACCTCTGAATATCAAGATGTGTGTTACCAAATAACTGCGCACGGTGGCAAAGCTAGAAGGTCCCGGGTTCGAGCTTTTCTGGAGTTTGCAGGTTTCTCCCTACAGTATGTCTGCCAGGACAGGTGAATGGTGTAAAATGGTTTTCAAGCAGGTTTGCCTTACATTAGGAGAAACGTCAGGGTCCTTGGGCGAGAGACACTGAAGCGGTTTCTTACTAATGCCTAGTGGAGGCAAAATAAAGTGCTATCCAGACTGAAACATTTTCCTTCAAGCGCCTCCAAATGACATCTTCACCAGCGTGTCCTCAGTCCATCCATCTTCGTTCATCCTTAAACGCTTCCCGTGCTGCATCACATGAGGACAATCAGTGCTTAGGCGTGTTCTTCATGGCCGATTGAGGTCGTGCTCACGCTCCAGCGACGGGTCAATGACTTCACCATTACTGCCTCGAATCAAAGGCCCCCTCACAAACACCTCTGACAGCTTCACCAGAGCCAGCCAGGGCACTTTGTCCTTTCTGCACCGCTAAACTGGGCAGGGTGTTGATAAGGAGGGAAGCAAGAGAAACAAGATGTCAGGTTCCTGTTCCTTAACTTAAAGAGTATTACCCATAATTGTATTTGATAGAAATCAACTCAGACTATGTCCTAAGTCACTTTGTACAGTCCCAGACTCAGAGTAAAATGTTTTGGACTGCTGTGCAGTCACAAAGGCACAGACCGTTCACAAGGTCCAGTCACAGCTCAGGCTTTCGGCATCACATTATATTTAATCATGTACAGCTTTAAGCCAGGACTAATTTGTTTGTTTGCAATAATGTTCAATCATTGTAATCAAAAAGGGACTGTGCAAAGATGGGGCTCTGGGGTGGAGAAGGTTTGTTTTTTAAATGTGCAATTCTTTGTATATTAGATGTAATAATTTCTGATGCTTTATTTCTGGTCATTATGTGGACAACTAACGTAAATGTAACCCTTAATAACAATATATCACAGTAGCGTCCTCACAGCTACTAAACCCATCCAGATGAAGCAGTCTCTAGTCATATCTTCATGTCACATCTTTCCCTTTTTTTTTGTTTCCACCCATTCATCACCAGCAGACAGTTGCTATGAGATACAGACCTAATAACTGGAGCACGCTGTTGCTGGCTTTAGGTTGTGGAAACATCTGGAAGTCACATTTGGAGCAGTTATCTAAGAAAAGTCCAAAGAAAGCTAGAGATCAGTGTTTCAGAGATCAGAGATACTGAAAGTCTTCTGAGGGATTAATGACAGATTATCAGTTTGAGGAGGGATTGCACATGTAGTTTTGACTTGTTCCCACGTCCCCTCTGCGAACAGAATGGGTTCCACTGAGGCCAAGCCAAACTGGCCACAGCATTTACATTTTTTTTCTGAAGTTGACTGGATAGCAGCGGGACTCGATATGTCTTTGAATGTCGGTTGAGAGGCTTACTTTATATAGTTTTGTCTTTATCCAACTTGGGCTGTCACTTTTTGTAAAAGTAAGTTCAGCAATTCAGAAGGTCATTTTATTTTCATTTCATTTATTTATTTATTTATTTATTTTTCATGGTAATGCAACATAAAATTGGTACAACAACAATCCAGCAAACAAAACAATAATACATTCCATGAGAAGAAGAACAGGAGTAGAAGAAAAATCTTATAAACTCCTACCCCATTCTTAGAATGTTTTAAGTTTTAAGGCGATACACTGCAGGCGATTAGAAAACAGACATAAATGTGGAGATGTCAATTTGAAACATTTGCTGTATATTACTGACGTAGTAGGTGCAAAATGGACTTTTTCTAGCTTTTTTCCCATGTTACAAAGTTCTTCTCTCATCAAAAACAGACTTGGTGCTGCATTAGCAGCTCCCAAAAAGCTCCACCTGAGGCCCTTCGCATCTATGCTTTCCTCATAATCACGAAAGCTTCACTACTTTTGATTTTCTCTTTATGGAAAGCAAGAGGAGGGGGGAGTGGAAGGGCTTATGGAGAGATTGCTTGAAAACCAGGAAGTGAAACTACCAACTACCAGTTTTTAGATTAATATTGCATTTTCTAACCAGATAGTGATGAAAATGTGACCCGTCGTGTTTTCCAGGGACAACTCGGCTGACTCACTTTTGCGCATATTGAGAGAGAAGCGTATTTTTTGGGTGTGGCTTCATTATTATGCAACGCTTCCCTGTGTGTGTCTCCATTACGTTACCAACTCCTTGCCTTCAGAGCGTGTTTTAAGACAGAAGAATGTAGCGTGGATTTGCCAAACTCTACATTGAAAATTAGTGAGCGAGGAAAATGGATTTCACCACCATAGTGAACGAGTTTGCTGAGCAGAAGGCACGCAGAGGTTACTTCTGACGGGTGAGTTTTTTTCCCGCTTGTGGCCGCTGTGCCATCGTGTCTGTTTGCTTTTTGATGAGGCCATTGTTGTGCTGTAAGCTAACGTGGTGTGTTCAGTGGATTGGATTTGTTTGTGTTTTGTTTTTGGTCATAAGCTGTGTGTGCAGGTTAAGGATAATATAACGTAGTCATTGTCCATGGCACTAATGATCGTGTGTGTGTTCTTCTTTCCCTCTGGTCAAATGTGTGTGTGTTGGGATAATGTTGCTAGTTGCTGTAGAGGTAGGCTCTATGGGAAGTGGATTTATGCAAGAGATATTTATTTATATATTACCTGTTTGCAAACCTTTTTTTTCTTTGATGGCACATTTTTCTTGCTTTTTGCCTTTTCTCCCCCCTGTGCTTTACAGCTTTACAGGGAGGAGCTTTACAGCGGGTATGGCTTACACAAACTTTAGTAGCCGTTTTCTCTGTTTAGAAATATTCTGAGTGCTTAGCTTCAAATGGCCACAAGTTTGCCAATTATCAGACTTCCGAGTGTTACACATCATTGGAAAGCTTGGACTACACTTTCTGATTCTATGTCCAACTCAAAATGCCCCAAAACCAAGTTGTGTCCTCACTTTCCGTGATGGGGCACAAATGTGTTGACATGATTATAAAATACAAAATAATCAGTTTACATGTGTCAGTTAGCATTGGATATTAAGCCGTCTTTTTAATCCGGAAATATCGCAAAACAAAATGAAATGATACCAAAGTCAACTGTACAGTTACATGTTCAGTTCAGTTTCAGTTTATTCGGTCAAAAGTATGCATAAATTATTTACATTCACATATCTGTAGTTGACTGAACTGCAGACCGAGGCCGATAGCTGCACAGAGCGCATGCGCATAATGTTTGTCGAGTACGTTTAGTAGTAAATCGTAAACAAAATGCCTCGGTCCCGTTCGCTGTAAATAGTTTATACTGTTCTTTTAGCATTTAACTATAATTAGAGAGAACAAATTAGAACGTTTAATAATTTCACAAGAACATCGTAAAACCAACCAAAATAAATACTGTTGAGTATTCTGCAATAATACAGCGCATGATCATGGTATCTCAATCAGTATCGAGTATTATTTTCAGTATCGAAATCGAGTTGACAACACTAATTGATTTTACTTGAAATTTGTCATGAACAAATCCTTCTGGATAAACTTTAAAAAATATGCAAAGAACAATATTTGGAAATATGTAAAAAGAACAAGATGGATAATTTTGTGTCTGGAGCAACTTTAAAGCCACACTGCGCAACATTTCACCCTATAATTTGTGTTTATTTTTCATAAAACATACGTCTGTTTTCAGAGTGGCTTCCCAGAAATTGTGCTGGGAACGGGACATCACCAGCTCGTCTCCATGGAGCTGCTTTGCTTTGACTATACAGGTAGCCAAACATGACATTTAAATAGGTTAAAGGTAGGTTTCAATAGGTTAGGTTCAAATCTTTGATCTTTCTGCTGGATCCAAGACCACTGGAGTTACAACACTTTGCCAGAAAAGTTACGCAATTTGACATCTTAGTTATATAACCCTCTGCACCTTGCACTTTGGAGTTTTTTAAAGATTTTCGGGGAATACAGTGTGATGAATTGGGGATTAAAAGTGAACTACATGCCATGGTTAGAGTGTTCCTGAGCGGCCACAAGGTGGAATACAAACTCTTAGCAGAGCCTGAGCGAAAATCCACATGAATCCACTCAGCGTCAGACGGAGCGACACAGGGCTGGAGTCTGGAGGGGATTTAAAACAGCCGCCGTAACACAACAGGCTGCGGTTCACACGCTACAGGACTATATTCACACCATTAACTGAGCGCTGTTAACACATCTCTGCATACAGGAGGAGGACTGTGAAATGTCTTCACTTTTACTCAACTGAAAACAACACTCAAGGGAGCATAGCAAGGCACGCTGACTTCACAAACAGTATTATTTCTGACCTAAACCTACATTAGAACAGCACCCAGACATCATACAGAGGTGTGCCTGATTCATGCAATTGTGTTGATAGGCAGATGATACTTCTTCAAGGGGTGTGAGACATATTTCTCTGATTGTATCAATACAGCATGATTCTGTGTTACAACCAGAGGCGTAGCTTGTCACCAGCAAGACAGGCAGGTGCTTGAGGCCATCTGGCCAGCAGGGGCCATAGAGAGCAAGCTAACTGTGAAAGTGCAACAGATCCAACACTGACATGAGGAGACTGAAATTATCACCTTTTGGGAAAACACAAAACTTCACGTTGAATATCTGTGAGATTGAAAAATGAGGAGTCAGAGAAAGTAAACAATCAAACCCCAAATGTACAGGTGAAAAATCAACATCTATTCCAACAAATATGTGAAGGAACACTTTGTTCTTGATGGTTTTCCATCCAAAATGACTCTCTCAAAGCAATCATGTAATTAAAAATCAAAATCCCTCCAAGCCTTAACTACGTCGTACAGCAGTAAAATCTCGCTCTGCAGCTTCACTAAACGCGGCTGTAACTGAACCTCTTTTTGTAAGGTCAGGTAGCTCTTTTGCCAGTGGCATGTCTGTAAATCAGTTCAGGTAAGCAAAAAGTGTAATAAATCATCTGGCCGACGCTGTCAGCTGAATCCAGCAGGAGACCATTTAAGAGCTCTGTCTGTGTCCGCGGGTTGCACTGTGCTACGATTGCTCGGATTTACGATGCTTTGGGTAGTCTGCAGCAGAAGTAGAAACAGTAAATAATATACTGAAGTCATCAAGCTGATATTTACTGAGAGATTGCATTGATAAAAGGACAAATGTAATGTACAATACTCAGTGGATACCAAAAATAAATGTTGCCACACAAATTAGTTGGTAACTGATTGTCAAGCTATCCGATGTGGGAGAAATTGATATTTTTCGTATTTCTGAAGGAAGACGTGAATCCAATGTAAAACTTATTTTTTTATAAATTGACCAATAGTCAGTAGTGTGAAAAACATTAGCTAAGATAAGCCTATAGGAAATGCTCTGAAGATTCCTTGCTGTAATGGACTTTCCATTAAAACTTTTTTTGGCTCTTTTCAATAAGCTCGCGCTGAATGCTATGGGGAAAGCCACCAGCACTTACGCCGTTGTCACACATGTTGGAGCTTTGTAGGTCGCCTCGAGACCGCCTTAGCTCCAACGATATTTACTCCAAAGCTAGTTAGATGCATGTTCACACGCGCTCGCACAAAACATCGCAACATCAGCCACGTAACAACGATCAGCTGTTCAACGAACTTATTCCCATGACAACGGGCATCAACCTGTCAATGTGCCGACACTGACACGCGCGCACGTACGTGCACACTTCCCCCAATGTTACTGTGGTCACTCCTCTCCCTCGTGGTTAAATACACTGAGGCTTATAGACGAGCAGCACGGAGAAATGTATTTAATCAGCACATGGAGAGGAAAGTTTCACTGCAGCAGGAAGGGAAAGACAGGAAAGAGAGGCGTACCTGATGATTTAAAGTTAATCCATTTTGCCTCGTCAGAGTAATCCAAACGTCCTCATGCAGCGTGTAGTCATTCTTTCTTCGTGCAAAAAAGAGGCATCAAAGCGAGAATAGTTCACCAGGGATCGGCCGCCTTCACACCACACCCACTCCGACGCAGAGAGCGAGATGCGCCGCTCCGAGACCACCTGTTTCAGCCGCAGTCGGAGCGGCTGTTTAGACCGGCTTAAAGTGCTGCGGTTAGATTCACACTGACCCTAAAGTGCCGCTCTCGGGCCGAAAGTCCCTTTAAGTCGACCTAACTAGAGCCTGTGTGAAAACGTCCTTAGTCCATTGTTGTCTATGATTTGACCACGTGTTTGGTTTATTTTGAAATGCACACTCCAGAACTGTAGATGGAGCTGCGCATATGTACTGTCAAATGCCACTGGCTCACAACAAGGAAGTAGGTCTGTCCCTGTCGTGTTGCCGTACAGAGGGTGAATTCAGGGGCAATTTTTGTGTTATTTTTCATACGACTTATTTAAATGATTTGTACTTTCTACTTTGAATACTTAAGTACTGAACATCTTTTACTTTTATTGGAGTGATATTTGACCTATTAGCCATCCACATTTGGTCCATGTCCCCAACCCAAACAATGGGCGGAAAGTTGGCCATGTGATCATGTCATCGGAAACAACAATGCAGCGCGCCCGTGGTTAATCAATGACCATTAGCAGATGCATGAAAAGCAAAGTCAATGCGGCGTTCCGAGAGCACGCAGCTGCAGATGTGAGATAAATCGATACGGACGCATCACAACGTGGAAAAACGTGCTCGAGGCTGCGTTATCTCAAACCGCTCCGCTCACCTGTGCACCACCGGGGAAGCATTTCTCTCACCAACTTCAACCAGGAGCAAATGGCATCCCTGAAGCCTGCGCGGCGATAACTCAGTGCAGGACATGGCAAATACATGCATAAGCTCATGAAAGGACAGAATCTGCCGATCATGGCGCAGCTTGAGAAACAGCAGAGCGGTGAAGACAAAGTTGCGTTTTAGTAGTCAGTAACATCCTGCTCATTCTAGTTTGGGAAAAGAACCCCCAAAAATGCTGAAATATAATGCAAAGAAATCACAAAATTTAGAAAATATGAGGGCAGACTTGGATAAATGCAAGCCAATGTACTGCCACAGTGAAATGCTACAGTAAATTGACCACACAACATTTCAACAAACTCAAAAAATTATCAAAAATTGTTAATGCTCTACATAATGCATTGAGTATTTGCCGCCTGTTGCAGAAGTAGTTCATGGAAGTTTTTCGATCAATAGCTATAGCCTTTGTGACCTGTCTATACTGTCTGTGTTGTCAATAGAAATGTATGTGTGACATCTGCAAAATGCCATGCGTCTGGTGTCAGGCTAACAGCAAATATCATTGAGTCTATTATTATAGGTGACGACTACGATGAAATAAAATGATATTGATTTGGTTAAGATGACCTATATAATTATAGCAAATAGGCGATATTAATCACATCTTAATGCATTCAAAGAGCAAACAAGACGCAAGCACAGTGTGCCTGCGTCTTACTATTGCGGTTAAGGATATCTAATGAATAAAAATGTAATATGGTCACATCATGAAAGCAAAAATTACTGTTACAATATTTTCTGAAGCAATACCCGTAACGCTAGAGGCAACTAATTGCAAAATCATTGAGTTTTACCTTGTTTCACACACTTTTGACTTGAAAGTGTTTTTTCGACCAATTTTCTGATTTTTTTACATTTTGGGTAGCGATTTTGTATTTCTTGTCGTGTTTTGACGCAAATTGATGAGAAATCAAAAAGCTTCAAGTTTTTTTAAAATCAAATTTAATTGATAGTGGCCTACAGTCACTGTTCTATTCAAATATTGGATTATCTATTCAAGACAGTATCGATTATCGCAAATTCTTTCTCATATAGTTAGTGCAGCCCTACTTGGCCATAAGCTAATGCCTCGATTTTCTTTTTATCTCTTATTCGGTATTGTTAAAACTGCATACAAAAAGAAGGTAAACAAAGCACAATATTTTTTAAAGTTAATGTAGCTAGAATAAAGGGTGGTCATGGGGCTTTTCCTCTACACGTACATTTTATTTTCTCTTACCACAGTATGTAAAACAGCTTAAAAACATGCAAAAAGACTGCTGTAAAGTGACTGACCGTCGCGGGCATCTCCGCTACGCGACGGGCAGCGTCCACTTCCGAGCCGTTGGCGCTGCTCCACGCGGACAGAGCCAGAGTGCAGTTGTTGGGCTCGTGGTCGGCGCACGCGAGGATGCTGCTGTGGCGCGCGGAGGGAGGCATTGGCGCGCTCTTCTCTCCGTCCATCCTCCTCCTCCTTCAGTCTCCTCCGTGTGTCTGCCGCGTCTGCCGCGCTGTGCTGCTCACTGTTCGCTCCTCCTCTGCCCGGGATGTGCTGCACACACGCCGACACACGCGGATTAAATACCGGGAGGGCTGTGGAGGGGCGAGCAGGTAAAGAGGAAGATAAGGGAGGAGCGGGAGGGCTTCAGTGTCCAGGATACAATAGAGTGGCAGCATCGGCTCATTACTTCACACTTGCGTCTTGTGATTGTAAAGTAGCCTATGAATGAGCAATGAATAGGCTAAACGAAGATGCCTATGCTAGACTTTGGCTAGTAAACCAGGTAGCAAACGTATGTACTGTAGGTAGGCTACATCAAGAACAAAGTCTAAACCAGGATAGCTTACAGTAGCCTACAATTTGACACGAACAATGTCTAAAGAAAGATTAAACAACCGGGACCACGTAAAGCTAGTGTGGCCTATTTGTCAAGCAAGACCAAGCAAATTTATTAATCTATCCCGCGGCACTTAGCATGTAGCCATATGCAGACACGTGCGCGGAGACCATATCACACCTGGCAAGTGGCAACAGCTATATCAGGATTATTGGCATTCACGAATAACCCGTTATTGTTGTAATATTTTGGAAATATGAACAAAGTCAATGTAAACGAAAGACAAAGTCATAGCCTACATGGAAACATTGATTAAGTGTTTATTTAACCATTATTTGTTGTAATTTGGCTCTATCATATTAACCAAACACATTTTTTGGAACGTAACTGTGGATTTGACTACAAACATAAAGCTCTTGCCACCATGACGCCGTGGTCATGGTAGGGATGTTGGGGTGTTTCCACAGCTATAAGCTGAACCATTCTGCACCCATTCACCGCTCCTGCTTGGGACAACCTCTGCCATGGGGTCTAGAGCGGTTTGCCAGGGACCGGTCGATAAAGGTGGAGGTACGCATTGATTGCATGAAGGAGAACTCACTCTCAAGCTACCCCACAACAGGCCTAAAAGCACAAAGA
Organism: Neogobius melanostomus; assembly: GCA_007210695.1. Taxonomy (NCBI): domain Eukaryota; kingdom Metazoa; phylum Chordata; class Actinopteri; order Gobiiformes; family Gobiidae; genus Neogobius; species Neogobius melanostomus. The sequence goes on along the minus strand of VHKM01000234.1, from coordinate 4,262,289 downwards.
TAAATTTGCAATTTTCGATCAAGCGCTGTCTTGTTTTGGCGATCTGGAGTCATATTACGTGAGAATGGCAAGTTAATATTGAGCACTTTTTTTTTTTTGTAAAACAAAGAAAGCTTAGCAATAGCTATTTTTGCTTGGGCACTCAAATCTACACAATTTTAAAATACACTTAGCGTTTCTGCTTCCATCCAGTCCAGTGACACTTGGTTTTGTGAGTGGAATAATTTGGGAGTCTCTTAGTTTTAGCAAATGAATTGTACCACGGTGACCACATATGGAGAGCAGAAAGGTTAACGGGTCCAGGGGTGGTTTATGGGTTTATGGACTTTGAAAATGTGAAGGACACATTTCGGTTCTATCTTATTACACAAAAATGTGTAATGCCACTTTTTGTGGTAAAAGAACAAATGACCTAAGTAAACAAGATTATGCAAACTTCTGGGAATGAAGTGAAATATACTATTCCATGTGGGGTTTTGATGTGGGAACAATTTTATGAAACATTTTTAAAGCTCAACAAAGTCAATTACGCATTGTAGCCTATGCTACTTCTTTCAGGTTTGCAGAAAAATAAATTAACAGAGCTCATAGGCGTCAAATGAAATCCTGATTGAATTCAAAAACTTTCTCTGCAGAGTAGATAAAGAACATACTCAAGGTTCCCACGAAGCCTATTCTTCCGTTTGCATATGTGCTTTGTGAAATAGCGATTGAAATAATTTCAATCCATTTCTTGTCTTCATTATGTTATACTATTCCGAAAGACCTTGCAACCTCACAAAAGCATAAAGAGAGTACTTACAGCTCTGCTGAACTCCGTTTCAGCCTCCACAATAAGATGTCTAACCTCTTTCCACTAATTTCACCGATTTTACACGGCGCTAATGCAGTTTGTGACACTAATGCACAGATAATTACATAACAATTAAAAGAGAATTGATGGACAAAAGATCTGACTTTAGTTTGTTCCCTTTGAAGAGGACGGTCCCCGACAGCCAGCGGAGCAGCAGCATTTATAAGCGAGTCTTTCGACGCACGTGGTCCGTATGGGGGATATATGGGTCTTTAGGTCAGGTAAAAGCCATCATTCTCATCACTGATTATAGCCGTTCGCTCGCAACACAAATTGGAGAGGCACTCTGCCTTGATTGTTCCACTCATCTCTATAATGCAAGGCAGATTAAGGCCCCTACATGACGTCCATGCAAAAATGTCCAAAGCATGCATGTCTCAAGAATACAGGGACACTCGAACATTAGATTTAGGTTTTGAAGTTGAGTAAGACATACAGAATAAACTTGGTGGAAACTTGCAAGCACTCAACTAAATCAAAGGGTAATCACACACTTTTGGTTGTGAAATAGCTCTCAAGGAACTGCTTGTGGGTTGTAATTAGGTAATTGACTCACAGTGACTCGCAGTTACTTAACGATTGATAAGACAATGCCTTTGACTGCGCCAACGAAGCCACCAACTAATTGAGCTAATGAACTACTGTGTGTCTAGGACAGTGGTACGAATTTTTACCACAAACTAATGTTGAATAAACATAAAAATGTGCCACAAAAGGTGAATTCATTAACAAAACATAGACACAACAGACTCGCGTGGTGTTTTGATTCTTTTTCAGTATATAGATATCGAATGAAATGCTCCCTGTGAAAAAATTGCAATCCACTGAAAATGGTTCTGGGACCACCAGCTGAGAACCACTAGTCTAGGAGTCGGCTATAGGGGAAACACCAGGAATCTCACTGGCTGCTACCGACACTTGGAGCTCTGCTCAGAGGTTTTGAAAAATCAAATACATTTTCTTTTTATAACCAAACAATAGCAAATCTTTGGAGATGACCATGAACATTAAAGCTGGGGTACCTGATTTTTGTTTTTGTAAATAAATGTGTTTTTACCATCACAGAGTGTGTTGCAAACACAACAAAAATCAGACCTTGTTAAATGGTTGTTATGTATTGATCTAAAGCACAATAATAATTCTGCTCTGATTTAAATGCATAGTAGTTGGCACTACTTTGTGTCGTGTCTGAATACTGCGCTCCGCAATATTAATGTGTACTAAGTCAGCGGACTGATATGAAACTTGTAATGTGGCACTTGTTTAGTAAAGAAGGATGTTGAACTTCTGTGCTTCTTATAAGGTTATGTTAAGTGAAAACAAACATAACCAAACTGGCGACAAGTCTTAAGAAGGACCCGAGAAATGCATCGGATGAACAAGACGGGCGTAAAGTGTTGAATGGACTTTGTTTTGTGGACGTAAGTTTTGTTTGCTCACCCGCAGTTTTGCCGTGAACGAGCTAGCCGGAGGTGGGGACGTTTGTTTATCAAGACCAAGGTAGAAGTGATCGGACGCCAAGAAACGAAAAATGGCTGGAATATTGGGACATATGGACAGTTTTGACAGTTCGGTGGAGGACTGGACAATATATGTAGAAAGAGTTGAGCAGTGCTGCAGAGATGGAGGAGAGGAAAGTAGCAGTCCTATTGAGTGTTATGGGCGCGAAAACGTACAACCTACTCCGCAGCCTGGTTGCTCCAGCTACACCGCCAGACAAAACTTTTGATGAGATAACATTAACACTGAAAAGTCACCTAAACCCATCGTTTCTTGGCGTCCGATCACTTCTACCTTGGTCTTGATAAACAAACGTCCCCACCTCCGGCTAGCTCGTTCACGGCAAAACTGCGGGGTGAGCAAACGAAACTTACGTCCACAAAACAAAGCCCATTCAACACTTTACGCCCGTCTTGTTCATCAGATGCATTTCTCGGGTCCTTCTTAAGACTTGTCGCCAGTTTGGTTATGTTTGTTTTCACTTAACATAACCTTATAAGAAGCACAGAAGTTCAACATCCTTCTTTACTAAACAAGTGCCACATTACAAGTCTCATATCAGTCCGCTGACTTAGTACACATTAATATTGCGGAGCGCAGTATTCAGACACGACACAAAGTAGTGCCAACTACTATGCATTTAAATCAGAGCAGAATTATTATTGTGCTTTAGATCAATACATAACAACCATTTAACAAGGTCTGATTTTTGTTGTGTTTGCAACACACTCTGTGATGGTAAAAAAAAAGTATTTTACAAAAACAAAAAATCAGGTACCCCAGCTTTAATATTCATGGTCATCTCCAAAGATTTGCTATAGTTTGGTTATAAAAAGAAATGATCGCTGAGCGTTTTAGATTTCACAAGAGAAACCAGTCAAAATGTGAGTCCGTGTCAGAATACATCTTTGAGCTGAGGAACTGGCCGAGATGGACTTTCTGACGCTTTGAGGGACCGGTTCGTGTGCGGGCTGCACAACGAGAGCATCCAAAAGGCTTTTGACTGAGGACAGGCTTACCTTACAACGAGCAGTGGAAATTGTTGTTTCAGTGGAGACAGCAGAAAAGGATGCAACAGAACTGCAAGGTAAAAACGCTACGACATGTTCTGTATTCAAAATGCACACCAAGCTGCATAATCCCAAAGCAAAGCCCTGCTTCAGATGCGGTAAACAGTCACATGACCCCACTGAGTGTTGGTTCAAGGATAAAGACTGCCGCCAATGTAATAAGAGGGGGCACATACAGAAAATGTGTAAATCAAAGTACAGCAACTCAAAAGATAAATTAAATGCAAAAAGTGGACAAAGGCTTCACAAAGTAGCACAAACAGACTCTGACAGCTCAAGTGAGGAAGAATTGGACTGTTTAGGGTTGTATGCTACCGAAGAGGATGACAGTGATGTGATATGGCTGACACCAAAAGTCAATGAAGTGTCATTAAAGATGGAACTGGACAAAGGATTAGCGCTGTCAATTCTATCCTCCAAGGACTACAAGGATAAGTTCCCAGACACAAGAGTAAAGCTGAAAACATACACAGGTGAAAAAGTTGCTCCACTGGGAAACTTAAAGTGATATATAAAAAACAAACCTGCAATCTTGAACTGTTTGTTCTGAAAGATGGAGGTGTGCCGCTGTTTGGTCGCAGATGGCTAAGACAGATCAAGCTCAACTGGGACGAAATAAAGACTATGCGTATTGCCTCCAAACAGCTCACTGACAAAAGGTTATCTGAAATACTTGACAAGCATGCTCAAGTCTTCAGTGAGGGCATTGGAACCATGAAGCACATCAAAGCGCATCTTGAGCTGCAAGAAGATGCAAAACCAAAGTTTCACAAAGCACGCCCTGTTCCATATGCTCTACGGCCAAAAGTGGAAGCTGAGCTGCAACATCTAATGGACCAACAGATATTATCCAAGGTGAACTGGTCTGAATGGGCTACTCCAATCGTGCCTGTGGCTAAAAGTCTTCAGACAAGTTGCGAATTTGTGCTAACTTTAAAGTAACTGTTAACCCCCGTACTGCACGCAGACCAGTATCCGCTTCCTCACATTGACATTTTTGCATCTCTAGCAAATGGTGAGCACTTCACAAAGATTGAAGAAGATTGCACAGGCTTATCTTCAATGGAGATGGATGAAGTTCACGCAAGTAACCAGGTGCTACAAGGTATCCCAGGTACCCAATGTTACTTGGACGACATTATTGTTACAGGCTCAGACAAAAACTCACACTTGACCAACTTGGATGCTGTTTTAACAAAGCTGGAGGAGTATGGACTTAAGGCAAATCGGAAGAAATGCTAGTTCTTCAGGGAGTCCATTGAGTAGTGTGGACACAAAATAGATAAACATGGACTTCACAAAACTCCCGACAAAATCAAGGCCATTGTGAACCTTCACATGTTACAAATGGAACCGCTTCCTGTGACAAGCGCACAAATAAGAAAAGAAACAAGAAATGACCCATTGCTTTCCAGAGTATATGATATAACTGTGAATGGTTGGCCAGCACGCACAGATACAGAACTTTTAGACTATTCCACCTGAAAAGACCAACTTACCGTTTGTCAAGGTTGTGTCATGTGAGGGTCACGTGTAATTGTACCTCCCAAACTGCGTCCCAAAGTTCTTAACTCACTGCATGATGGACACATGGGTGCAGTGAAAATGAAAAGTCTTGCTAGAAGTTATGTGTGGTGGCCTGGCCTGGACAACCAAATTGAAACCCTGGTCAAAACATGCACAGGTTGCCACCACACTCAGCGCCAACCTCAGATTGCACCCATTCACACTTGGGAATGGCCATTTGCCCCATAGCAATGCCTTCACATCGACTACGCTGGACCTTTCTTGGATCACATGTTCCTTTTTGTGGTCGATGCTCATTCCAAGTGGCCTGAAGTTTTCACTGTGAAGAGAGCAACTACAACAGTAACAGTTAACCAACTGCAGATGCTTTTTGCTCGGACTGGATACCCTCGCCAACTTGTAAGTGACAATGGTACCCAGTTTACTTGTGAGGAGTTTCAAACTTTCCTGAAAAGCAACGGGATTAAGCACATAACATCTGCTCCTCACCACCCCGGCAACTACTGGACTAGCTGAACGCTTTGTAGACCTTTAAACAGTCAATGAAAGCAAGTAGAAAGGAGGAAGTGCTGCTACAGAAGAAACACTCAACACACTACTACTGCACAGTCTCCGGCAATGTTGTTTATGGGAAGAAACTTGAGATCGCGCTTGGACCTGTTGAAGCCAGACATTCAAAAACATGTCTCCAACAAGCAATGTTCACCCATTCAACAACAAAGAAAACAGATCATTCGACGTTGGACAAAAGTACTGGCGAGAGACTATCGCAGCCAGGGTGACAAATGGCAACAAGAAATTTGTCACAAACAGGACCGCTCTCATACACTGTGAGTGATAAACCCAATGTCGTCTGGCGCAGACATGTTGATCAACTTTTGGATGCTTCACCGGGAAATGTGACTCAGACTGTGACACCTGCTGTTCTACCAAACCATGACAACTGTGGAAAATATGCCCACACCAGAGACAGTGAAATTACCTCAACCAATGACAAACCTGCCTGATCCTCCTGGACGCAGATATCCTGAGAGGGTTCGCAAACCACCGGACAGACTTGATTTATAACATTAATAAACAAAAAGTGTTCTGTAACTAAAAAAAAAAAAAGTTAAATGTTGAAATTTGAATTGTCACATACAGCCAATGTAATTTTTGTTTGATAATTCATAAGTGCATCAAAGCTGGAAGGGAGGAGTTGTTATGTATTGATCTAAAGCACAATAATAATTCTGCTCTGATTTAAATGCATAGTAGTTGGCACTACTTTGTGTCGTGTCTGAATACTACGCTCCGCAATATTAATGTGTACTAAGTCAGCGGACTGATATGAGACTTGTAATGTGGCACTTGTTCAGTAAAGAAGCATGTTGAACTTATGTTAAGTGAAAACAAACATAACAATGATCTTCACCTATTTTGTTTATTGAGCAATAGAAGATAGAAGTAGAACCTAAATCAGTGAAATTTATTTTGGGGGAGGCACCCCCTTCTTCACTTTGCCACCGCTCAAAGCTGTACACGGGCTTGAAACATGCATATAAACAATTTGCTTGAACAATTCGGACATGCAGGAGAGATTGTGAGAGCTAGACATTAGTTTGGTCCAAATCAAAAAATATCAGAATTTGTGCAGGAAAAATCAGGTACCCAGCTGCTGAAAAGTAAGTAAGAAAAGAAAGTACTTTTTTTCTTTACATTTTCTAAAAGCCTCTATTTTAAAGGAGATAGTACACTGCCTGACCAATGAAAAAGTCACCACAAATAAAAAAGCTCACACATGTCATCTTGGAATATGCGCAATCAGGGAAGAAGAAATCCACTCAGGGAATTACCTTGTCAATCAGAATGTTCAGGGAGTCGTCAGCTCTCATTCTTTGGGAACATAGTGTTGATGAACCTACTAGACCTGACCTACTGCAGCAGATTATAACAGTTTGTTACATCCAGGTAAGTTTTACATGCCGACTTCATAAACTGATACAGATTTTAAAATGTAAGATAATGGAGTTATTCTTCATATGGGATTCACCTGCAACTATTCTTGTTGAGCTTTCATCCCCCTGTTACTCCAGGCTCTTACAGATGTCAGCACCTTCTGGAAATGTCACACATTTATTTAGATGCACTGGCATTTGTAAAAACAATACAAAAGTCAGTACCTAGCTTTAACTATACACTTCCAGAACAGCGCTGCCAGGGTGCTGATGAGGGTGCGGAAGTATGAGCACATTACCCCATCCTCCGCTCACTGCACTGGCTTCCAACCCAGCAGAGAGTACAGTTCAAAATCTGTCTCCTCACCCACCAATGCCTCCACGGAACTGCACTATCATATCTCACCGAACTTCTGACCCCTTACACCACCACCAGAAGACTCCGCAGCACAGGCAGTCACCGCCTTCGCCCACCTAAAAACAACCTCCGCACCATGGGAGACAGGGCCTTTCAGGCTGTAGCCTGGAACGCCCTGAAAGGCCAGAAAGGCCTGAAGGGCCCTAAGATGTTCTGGAATGCCCTTCCAGAACATCTTAGGGCACCACTGTCTGTAGACTCTTACAAAAAAAAAAAAAAAAACTTAAAACGTTTTTATTTGGTCAATGTTATTACTGACTTTTTAACCATAGGCTGCTTTTATTATTTTTTATACTCACTGCTTTTACTGCCATTTTATTGTAGCACTAACCATATGTAAAGTGCATTATAAATAAAATCCATTATTAGGCCCGAGAGCCTGGCAGGGTCCGGGCCTGTTGTTATTGTACAGGCAGTGCGCGGAGCGCACTGACGAAAGACGTGCGCATAGCGCACGTCCCGAAAAGAGCGCGGAGCGCTCAAGAAACAGAGCGCGGAGCGCTCCCCATGCACTACACAGTAATAACGACACTCCCGGCACCCCGACCTGTCCGGTGATGGAAGCGTGTGCCGCGAAAGCGGCACATTTGTTGCTGCTCGAATAAAAAAAGGTGAAAGCCACAGGCAAGGCGCAACATGGAAAAGAAAGCAGTCGATGACGAGCGCAACGCGCTCGTCATCGACCATGGCCACTTACCAGCACTCAAAACACTGTTACAGTGACTCAGGGCATCGAGGCCTATCCGATAATATAGGTCTTTGCCGCGAAAGCGGCATATTTGCTTCTGCTCGCACAAAAATACGAAAAAAAAATCCATTGGAAAATATTGAGAAAGAAGAGGTAAAAGACGAGCGCAACGCGCTCGTATTTGACAATGAACCTCACGGGTGGATTACTGGACGTGAGACCTTTCCGAATATATAAATATGCGCCGCCTTCGGCGGCGCTATATTGTTATTGTATGGGTTTTTCTTATTATTATTATTTTTTTCTTCTCCCCCTAAAAAGCCAGTTTCGGCAACTTCCCACCGACGAAAAGTCCTGAATTTTTGCCCAAAATTCAATTAGGTGAAAAAAAAACCTTCACATCTCCAAAATGTAAAAAATCAAAAAAATGGCGCGTCAGCGCCCCCTGGAAAAACAGCGTTAACATTGCGCCCTATGGCCAGACCCCCCAAAATCCCCAAATCCCCGAAAATTTTACTTCGTCATAGACGAAAAAAATTCGGCACAGTCATTGGTCACGTAAAGCCAAACAAAAAAACATATTACGCGGTTGCTAGGCAACCATCAGGAGGGCGGCCATATTGTCCAGAAAAGCGATCTGGCGCCGAAGGCGCCATTTCGTGCGCTCGCATTTGAACGAACTCCTCCTAGGGCGTTGAACGCAGCGACTCCCCGTTCGCTCCAGATCATCTACACAAGTGGGACATCAAAAGTTATTAAAACTTTCTAATAGGATTAACGGTGTTGTCATGGCAACGCCATGAATTTGGCGTCCGTTTTCAGCACTCGCCGCCGCATTCAAAGAGTCGTAACTCGCACATACTGTGGCCGATTTGAGCGAAACTTGAATCGTTGGTCGAGTCCTCGACCCCGGATGTTTTGATGTATGAAATTTGAAAATGGGCGCGATAGCGCCCCCTGCAGAGCACCAAATAAAAATGAATGAGGAAAAAATTGAACTTTGTCGTAGACAAACGAAATTTGGCACAGACATCTGTCACGTGACCCCGAACAAAAACGTATTGAGGCCACGCCCCTTTTCCCACCGTGTTGCCATGGCAATGACCCGATGTCAACTTTGGCGCAGCCAAACCAAAATTAGTACACGCGTGCGTCATGACTGTCTGAACAAAAAGTACATTACATGGTTGCTAGGCAACCAACAGGAGGTCGGCCATTTTGGGAAAAATTGAGTAATCTGTCGCCGAAGGCACCATTTCGTGCACTCGCATTTGAACGAACTCGTCCTAGGGCGTTGAACGCAGCGACTCCCCGTTCGCTCCAGATCATCTACACAAGTGGGACATCAAAAGTTATTAAAAACTTTCTAATAGGATTAACGGTGTTGTCATGGCAACGCCATGAATTCGGCGTCCATTTTCAGCGCTCGCCACCGACTTCAACCAGTCATAACTCGCACATACTCTGGCCGATTTGAGCGAAACTTGAATCGTTGGTCGAGTCGTCGACCCCGGATGTTGTGATATAGGAAATTTGAAAATGGGCGCGATAGCGCCCCTGCAGAGCACCAAATAAAAATGAATAAGGAAAAAATGTAACTTTGTCGTAGACAAAAGAAATTTGGCACAGACATCCGTCACGTGACCCCGAACAAAAAAGTCATTGAGGCCACGCCCCTTTCCCCACCGTGTTGCCATGGTAACGACCCGATGTCAACTTTGGCGCAGCCAAACCAAAATTGGTACACGCGTGCGTCATGACAGTCCGAACAAAAAAGTACATTACATGGTTGCTAGGCAACCAACAGGAGGGCGGCCATTTGGGAAAAATGTAGTAATCTGGCGCCGAAGGCGCCATTTCATGCCCTCGCATTTGAACGAACTACTCCTAGGGCGTTGAACGCAGCGACTCCCCGTTCGCTCCAGATCATCTACACAAGTGGGACATCAAAAGTTATTAAAACTTTCTAATAGGATTAACGGTGTTGTCATAGCAACGCCATGAATTCGGCGTCCATTTTCAGCGCTCGCCAACGCATTCGAAGTGTCATAACTCGCACATACTGTGGCCGATTTGAGCGAAACTTTAATTGTTGGTCGAGTCCTCGACCCCGTATGTTGTGATTTAGGACATTTGAAAATGGGCGCGATAGCGCCCCTGCAGAGCACCAAATAAAATGAATGAAGAATAAGATCAAATTTTGTCGTAGACAAAAGAAATTTGGCACAGACGTGCGTCACGTGATCCCGATAAAAAAGTCAATCATGGCCACGCCTCTTTTCCTATCGTGTTGCCATGGCAACCACCCGGTGTCAACTTTGGCGCAGCCAAACCAAAATTGGTACACGCGTGCGTCATGACTGTCCGAATAAAAAAGTACATTACATGGTTGCTAGGCAACCAACAGGAGGTCGGCCATTTTGGGAAAAATCCAGTGATCTGGCGCCGAAGGTGCCATTTCTTGCCTTTGCTCTTTTATAATCTCGACCTAGTGTGGCAGGTCGGGCGCGGTAGCGCCTCCCGGTTATTGGGGCGGCGTGCGGCCACCGGCGTCAACCGGCCAAACGAGACCCTCGAGGGCCTCTAAATGCCGCTTGCGGCTTTAATTCTTATTATTATTTTTCTTCTCCCCCCCCGGAGCCAGTTTCGGCAACTTCCCACTGACGAAAAGTCCTGATTTTTTGCCCAAAATTCAATTAGGTGAAAAAAAAAACCTTCACATCTCCAAAATTTAAAAATTCAAAAAAATGGCGCGTCAGCGCCCCTGGAAAAACCACGTTAACATTGCGCCCTATGGCCAGACCCCCCAAAATCCCGAAATCCCCGAAAATTTTACTTCGTCGTAGACGAACAAAATTCGGCACAGTGATTGGTCACGTGAAGCCAAACAAAAAACATATTACGCGGTTGCTAGGCAACCATCAGGAGGGCGGCCATATTGGCCAGAAGAGCGATCTGGCGCCGAAGGCGCCATTTCGTGCCCTCGCATTTGAACGAACTCGTCCTAGGCCGTTGAACGCAGCGACTCCCCGTTCGCTCCAGATCATCTACACAAGTGGGACATCAAAAGTTATTAAAAACTTTCTAATAGGATTAACGGTGTTGTCATGGCAACGCCATGAATTCGGCGTCCATTTTAGCGCTCGCCGCCGCGTTCAAACAGTCATAACTCCCACATACTGTGGCCGATTTGAGCGAAACTTGAATCGTTGGTCGAGTCGTCGACCCCAGATGTTGTGATATAGGAAATTTGAAAATGGGCGCGATAGCGCCCCCTGCAGAGCACCAAATAAAATGAATGAGGAAAAAATTGAACTTTGTCGTAGACAAACGAAATTTGGCACAGACATCCGTCATGTGACCCCGAACAAAAACGTATTGAGGCCACGCCCCTTTTCCCACCGTGTTGCCATGGCAACGACCCGATGTCAACTTTGGCGCAGCCAAACCAAACTTAGTACACGCGTGCGTCATGACTGTCTGAACAAAAAGTACATTACATGGTTGCTAGGCAACCAACAGGAGGTCGGCCATTTTGGGAAAAATCGAGTGACCTGGCGCCGAAGGCGCCATTTCTTGCCTTTGCTCTTTATAACATTATAACCAGGTAGGGCGCGGCAGCGCCTCCCGGTTATTGGGGCGGCGTGTGGCCACCGGCGTCAACCGGCCAAACGAGACCCTCGAGGGCCTCTAAATGCCGCTTGCGGCTTTAATTATTATTATTATTATTATTATTAGAGGAACTGGGACACACATTACCTAGCCTGGTTTTTACCATCCCCTCGTACTCATTTCATTTCGTACAGAGGGTCTGGACTTTCTCAATTGAGCTCCGTTAACAGGTGGGAGGGGTAAACTCCTTTGAAACGATTGGATCTGATTTTCGCTAGCGTGTGGTCGTGACGTATGTAGTGCGCCCGTGTTGAGTGAAGCGAGCTATCATAACTCTTGGGAGCATTCCTTACGCATTCTAAAGCTTCAGTTATCATTTCTGGATATTTGGGAGCCGAGCCAGAACGGATTGAAGATCTTCCTTTACGTTCGTATCTGCCGCATTGCCGAACTACAACCAGCAAATGCGGCGCAAATGCTTGACGTCACCGACAACACCCGCCTTCCCCGCTCGCCGAGTGGTAGGTTGAAATTCAACCGATGAAACGCAGCCACTGAGATCAAACCCAGACGTACATGCAGGGAAATATAATTGACCGGAGTTTACGGATGGCTAAGGCCAGGCTACACATTACCTACATCAGATAATATATATGGATATTTTTTCAACCTTTATAAGCATTATGTCACGGTCCATGCCCGTTGTGGTCTCCCCTCCCTCTGTTCTGTGTTTGTCTGTCTTTCCTTGTTTGGAGTTCCTGGGCGTGGCCTCTGCTCCTGGGCTGATTGACGCACCTGCACCTAATCCCCTGCTGCAGTATTTAAGCATGGTTCCTTAACCACTTCTCTGCCAGATCGTCAGTCATCTTCAGTGGTGAATTCAGGCTCCAGTTATTTTTGTTTGTTGACATTTTTGGTCTCTATTTACTTTATTGTTTTCTGTTGTTCCTCCAGTCCTCGTGCCTCAGCCTCTTTCTGCTCGAACTCACCTGCAATCCACGGTCCTGCCTCGTCTCCAACTCATTTGCAATTCATGGTCTTGCATCGTCTCCAAATTCAAGACTGAAATTTCTAATAAATTTTCTAAAACGCTGTTGGTCTAAGTCTGCTTTTGGGTCCTCCAAATTCAAGTGTGACACATCAATTGTGTGACCATAACAGGAGCCAGATCTCGCGCTTTGGAGTAGAAAGGGTTAAAGGCCCTATACCTGATTTTTTTTTAATTTATTTTTTATTGCAAACAATGAAAGTGGAAGCCACCACTAAGTTAAAATGTTAGTTGTGGTCCAAACTCATTCATAACTTTCCAAATTCTTTACAGGGACAAGTTTATAGGCACATTTCAAACTTGCAGGGTCACAAAAATGCAAGAAAAATAGCCTGAAAGTTCATAAAATTGATACAAATGTTTTTATTTGATCCGTGCCGTTTTCCCCACAAACGTTTGAGTTTACAATATACAAAAGGAGGACAACATACATTTCATTCCATTTATAGAAGTAAAATCAGGTATAGCTCCTTTAAAGCTGTAGCTCTGATTGCCATTGACTTTCTTGTCGATGGGATGACATGATTTTTTTTCACAAAGATATTTGTACATGTCACAGGTTTAAAATGGCAATGGGAGCCTACATAAGTTGTGCAATCAATAAAACCCAGGGCGGGTTAAAAGGAATTAAATTATTAATATAAAAGGACATTAAAAAGGGGGTTAAAATAAATAAAAGACAGGTTAAAATCGAGGGGCGTGCAGTAAGGTGTTGTCGTGGTCCTCAGGCCAGGGGTCCAGCTGGTTCCGGGGGCTCCATAGCAGAAGCAGGGGTCCACCTCGGGGCACGTAAGCTGGGGGAGGCTTCTGCTGCTGCTCGACCCCGCCGTGCCTGTCCGGGGGACATCCCTGGCCCGAACGCGCCGCTCCCGTGCCGCCGTCTCGCGTCCCGACCTGGTGTCGCGTCATGTCACGTCCTTCCTCGTCCGTGCCTCCTCGTGTGTGCACCCTTCTCCCATGTTCCAGCCAGCGGTCCTTCCTTGTGTTCGGGCTCGGGCTCCGTCTGCTGTCGTGGCTGTCGTTGTCGTTGCCGCTGCCGCCATTGCGGGCCGGGCCGCACCTGCCCGCAGGCCCTCGTGTCCGCTCTCTCTGTCTTTTCCTTTTTTTTTCATGTGCCTGCTCCTCCGCCTTTTTATTCTCCGTTACAATCACCTACAGGTGTTTCCCTTGATTAGTGGGCGGGGCTACAGGGCAACGAGCTTGGGGCAATTAAAACATGTATAAATCTTAAAACCATGCAGATAAAACATACTAAAAACAAAGTAAAAACAGCCCGCCCGTGCCCGTGTCATACATACCCGACAACTTCTACCTCTTCACCGTGAATAACACTGCCGCACTGACATGAAGATGTGGCACATCTGAAAACCACAACCATGTCTGGGGTTTATAAGACGTTCAAATCACGATGTCTACAGTCACACCATTGATTCACCACATGATTCATTAAGTAAGGACACCAGGACTGTGTCATCTGACAACTTTACTAAGAAACTTTTCTTCTGACCTGCAGTTGTCTGTGTACAGTATGAAGAAGAGGGGTGACAAGACACACCCCTGTGGAGATTCTGTGTTGGAGAAATGCATGTTGGTTTAGAAATGCATGTAACTCTTGCATTAGTTTAGCCAGCAGCAGTTTGTATTCTCTGATTCTTGCCTAAGTTTTCTCCGGGTGCTCTGGCCATTGCGCCTGTATGTTGTTTTTGTTTTATTCGAGAAATTGAGTTAGTAAATAATGGTCAAAGCTTTAGAAATGTGAAGACTTGATTTGAGACATTGATATAGTGCTAAAGATCAATTGTACAAGATTGCATGTGCTTTAAGATTAGCCTGAAACGTCAGCCTATTCTCCTGTTTATTCTAAACTGTGTTCATTCTAAACTGGAAACCACTTTCTTTTTAATGTATAAATAAAGAAGTGTGTAGGCAGGCCAGGCTACTTTACAACACCTTCTCTGCCAAAATCATCTGTGACATCATCTGGAGGAAGGAAGTACGTAGTGGAAAGCAGATTAAAGTAAAACTAGCATAACTAACATAGGTGTAAAGATACAACTTTAAAATGTCATCCTGTTGTGTTTTTAGGTGCAAGACCAAGAGGAACAACATTCGGGGCTGTAAATTAAAGTTATATCTGAGTATATCCAACAACAGCTATAATGGAGTTAGCTTCCTGCCTCCAGCTAAACCCCGCCCACCACCTCTAGTGTTTACAAACAATGAAAGGTTCTATTGTTTTCAAATACTGTACTTCCATTTAATGCTTTTGCTGTGTAATATGGACAGACAAATTCATAAGTTAAAGTTTGAAATGTACATCAAGTACTAAGCTTAATTTGTAAAAGTCATTCAACATGTCCTTTTTTGGTTTGTTTCAAAGATTTCCAAACTACTGCTACCATGCTCTTGTCACCAATACAAAAGTGCAGCCAGCACTGAATTAAAATACAACCTGACTATATTGTCTTTAGCTACACCTCTCCCGTCCTCATATCTAAAGAAACCAAACCCATACAGTAAGGCTCATTTTGAATCAATTCCATCCTCACATCAAAAAGCCTAGGCCTACAGAATAGGCCTACAGTAAAACCTGCAAATTGAAGATAAAATCTCTTTGGAAAATGAGGTTAAGGCCATACATCCTGAAGATGCTACACCGAACAAGTGTAGGCCAGCGAGAGAAAAGGAGTAGCTGAAAAACATGCAAATGAGGTTAAGGCTGCTAAAATACCACAGAGCTCTTGATGAAAGAAAATGGTTACCGAGGAAACAACACTTTACAGTTTAGACAGTCAACAAAGACCCGACTAATAGCACATGCAGACGCTGGTGTCATAAGGCGGACAGATGGTATTAGAAACAACATCCTTCCAACCCAGTTTGACTGAGCAAACTCGCAGTTTTTACGTAAAGACAAAAGACTTCCATGTTAATTATGCATCCGTCAGACCGCAGACCTTATTCATGATTCACAAAGGACAGTCATTAGTCCATTAGCCACTTGATAGTGCTTCATATTTATGCAATACTCACTGTTTTCACTTTCATCCTCAGACATTAACTTACACCTCCACAGTCACTCAGCATAAACTCATTTTTCACAAATGTTTCCTGAGGTCCTTAAGCTGTGCAGTCTTTTGTTATTCGGGTCAGTCATAATTATGTGAAAATTCAAGTCGGGAATATGAGTCAGTCACATTATGTTACGGTTACTATACATCTGCAAGTCAAAAGAAATTTGTTCGTGATATACCTGTACCTGTCTTTGGTACATATTTCTTTCATTAATTGGGACCATTGTGAAAGGAAAGATAACACGTAACGTGTGGTATTTGTTAGCCTGGTTTTACCATACCCTCGTACTCATTTCATTTCGTACAGAGGGTCTGGATCTTCACAATTGAGCTCCGTTAACAGGTGGGAGGGGTGAACTCCTTTGAAACGATTGGATCTGATTTTCGCTAGCGTGTGGTCGTGACGTATGTAATGCGCCCGAATGAGTGAAGCAGCTAGCATAGCTCTATCGTAACTCTATCATAACTCTATCATAACTCTTGGGAGCATTCCTTACGCATTCCAAGGCTTCAATTTTAATTACTGGATATTTGGGAGCCGAGCCAGAACGGATTGAAGAGCTTTCATTACTTTCGTATCCGGCGCCATTGCCAAACTACAACCAGCAAATGCGGCGCAAATGCTTGACGTCACCTACAACACCCGCCTCCCCCGCTCGCTGAATGGTAGGTTGAAATTCAACCGATGAAACGCAGCCACTGAGATCAATCCCAGACGTGCATGTAGGGAAAAGATAATTGACCGGAGTTTACGGATGGCTAAGGCCAGGCTAGGTGTTTGTCTATGTCAGTGGTATTGCCCATGAACATTACCGTTGCAGACACTACATTAAACGCTGGGCAATACAATTTTCAATGGTTCGTCATTGCAAAAATCTGTTCAGTTGTAATTTTTTTTAACACATGGTCTATTTTGGTATCTCTGCTCACATACTTAATAAGATAATTATAATTATCTATCTATCTAATTTAAGGGTTCTTGTGAAATGCAAATTTGTTTCATCCAAATAATTTTAACAATGGCTTACACTTGTACTGCGCTTTACAAGCCTGTATTACTAACACATTTTACAGTGTTGTGACAGGTTAAGAAAATTTAGCTCAAGTGATGAATAAAATGTACTCGCACATAATAACATCTATCACATAATAACCATTACCATACATACATTTTGTATAAAATCTGCACAAGTTTCACTTTCAACTCAATCAAAACAGTTTGATTGTGAAAACAATCAAACTGGCAAGGGCCAGATTGATTTCCAAGTGGACGGTGAATAACATTAATGCTATAATATTAAGAAGTTGACGGACTTTCAGTGAAGACTTTGTCGACGACTTGATCATGCGTGCCTTGTTTTAGCCAGTCACAGCTATTTCAATTGCATTTGTTCAGTTGTAGGTATGTAGCCTTGTGTACCTTGCGTTTTTGTTGTTGCCATTTTGTCAAATAGTATTGCTATGATTTTTGATGGTGAATTTAAAACCCGCCACACAATTGGTCCGAACCACCAATACTCTTTAAACAAGTTCTTTTCCAGGTTATTTTTCAGAGAATGTGGCCAGAGAGTGATCTCATGCATACAACCCTATGAAGAAAAGCAAAATGGAAGCACAGGACTTAGAGAACGCCTTTAAAAGGAATAACTCTAAAAAGATATGGGACAACATGAAGTCTATGACAGGAATGAACTTTCCTAGTAAACCTACTCTGATAGATAATGAGTACACATTTTCTAATGACTTAAATATAATTTTCTCCATATACAGGTGCTTGTCATATAATTAAAATCATGAAAAAGTGCATTCACCTGTATTATTCAACTTAAACTGTGAAACTAATATATGATAGACTCATTACATGCAATGTGAGATACTGTATGTATAGCTTTTATTTGTTATCATTTTGATTATTATGGCTCAGCTTTTAAAAACCCCAAATTAAAAATCTCATAAAATTAGAATATTTTGAAAATGGACTTTAAGCCATAATCATCAAAATGATAACGGACAAAGGCGTGACACATGTCACTTTGCATGTAATGAGTCTATATCATACTGTATATTAGTTTCACATTTTAAGTTGAATTACAGAAATAAATGAACTTTTTCATGATATTCTAATTATATGATGAGCACCTGTTGGACAGTCATCAGAAATGTGAAAGAATACTTTCTTTTTAAAAAAAACGTCGTCACAGAGTTGGCTCCAGCTTGTTTACCAGTGTTTCTGTTATCGATCGACACATTTTCCCACAGCATGGAAAACCTTTCATATCAAATAGGCCATGAGACGGGACCCCAAATTTGGGCTACCGGTACCATTTTGAGGGATTAAATTCCTTTTGATTTTCATGAAGGTACATATCTCTAGTGTTGGAAAATGTGTGATAGCATCTGATCCATGGTAGTTTTCATGAGAAATCAACACTTTTATCATCCCATCTCAATATACGGTGTTCAGTGACTACTAGAGATAAAAATGCCTCTATAATCCAAGTGGTTGTTCTCTTCTTTTGCAAAGTGCAGGATCTTGAAGACCATCAATAACAGAACCAACATTCATTGGCTTTTCAGAGAAACTGAGTAGTTAATGGCCTGTCCATCATTATAATTTGCTGTGTAATCTTAAAAAAAGTTAACTCTACCAGATCAATTATGTGAATGGTTGTATATCTCCAAAACAGGTTGTGATGCAGACTTGTGTTTTTTTTTGCATTGAATAGAGCAATGTCTGGGCTTTAATATGATGTGTCAACCACCTTTCTAGGTCGCTGGGGGGCTGAGAAACGTTATGTTGAAAATCGTGAAAATCGTTCAACTGAACATAGTGTATGGTGTCATGATATGATTTTATCTGATCCCATGCTTTTTCTAATTTGGATTTTTCATGTAATTCTATACGATTTTGCCTTGTGTTTGCACAAACTAGCAGCAGGACTTAATCGAAAGGCAGTGATTCCAGCATCCATTAAGGCACATATCTTCACCAATCCAGCATGGGGCAGCAGATATTGATCGACTAGAGGAGACAATCACTGGAAAGGAGACATCACACATGGTTATTGGCATAGCCCTATGAGGCAACTCCTGTTTTGATATTGGGCTATACAAAACCATTGATTGATTGATAGCAGTATAGGCAAAGGTGTATGGTGTCCTCACCTAGCCAGTGCTGAACTTCCATGAGTTGAAAAGCTACAGTAGATTTCAATTTGAGGCCATGCCCAAGAGATGAAAGAGTCGAGCCAGACTTCCTCAGTGCAAAACATGGTGTGGATCCTTATGAGGCAACCACAAGCTGAACATCAAATTGTCCCAAGCTGGACTGGTTTCAACATAAGATAAGATAATCCTTTAGAGATCCGTGATAAAATAATCCATGACAAAGTAGAAATCTGAGAGGATGTAGTAGCACCTTACCACAAATGTGCCAGCTACTGAAAAGAGCACTGTGTATGAGATCTTTAAGCGTTCTGACCTCATGTGTGAAGAGTTGCATCTGGATTCAGTGATAGTTGTCCTAGAGTCTGCTTGGATGCATAAAGAACAATTCTGTGGTCTGTGGGACGTCTGCTGTGATTTTGGCTCCTCTGCTGAGGGACTCCTTCGGCCCTGGATCTCTATAGTCTGGATCTCTCCTTCAGGGTTTCTCTTTCTCCCCCTGGGTTTTAAGTTTTTCCTTGCTATTCTGGAGAGTCTATGGACAGGGGACACCCACACTGCTCCTCATCACCTGCTGCTGACATTTAATTGGACATTATGTTTATGTTTGCCTGGATACTTCACTTTCCTGGACTTTACACTGTCTTATTTACTGTTTTGTTTAATTGCCTTAATGTTTAGTGCAGCCCTGTGAGGCAACTCCTGTTGTTATATTGGGCTATACAAAACCATTGATTGATTGACAATTCATACTATCTGCAATGCATTGTCTATTCTTGGTAGGAGATTTCAGGATGGTGGGCTGATGAATGTTTGCATTGAAGCTGGCATAGTTGCTGAGGGACCCATAAGTGGGGTGATGGCTGGGAAACACTATTACCGTGCAGAGAACACAAGTGACGCCATGATGAGACTGGCATGGTCAGAATTCACTAATCAGTTAGAGACCAGACTAGCAGTTTTTTAAAAAATGTATGAGGTCAACTCTTTTTTAGCGCAGGCGGTTGCTTTGGCCAGTGTGACATTCAGTTTTGAACAGTCCACTTTGATCTGGAGGTGTTCTAGACCTCCGCCACAGCAATGGAGATCTCTCAGCCTGCTGGATATCATATGTGGAATTTGTGGAGGATGTAGTCCTTGGTCTTCTAACAATCCTCACGTGAAGGAATTTGGACTTTTGACATCTTCTCCTACTCCTACCATGGTGTTTCGCCTTTGACAATGTGAACTACGCTCAATATCTGTCTTCATGTTATAAAGGTGTTGAAGTTACCTTTAGAGATGTTGCCAAGTCTTTTCAATGGCACTGAGTCAGTGTGGACAGAGCAGCCGAACCTAATCTTATTCTGAGTGGAGTGGAGTAAGTCAAATGCAGGGAACTGATCATAGAGAAACTCTTTTTGCAACTGTCGGTGATGAGTGCTTTAGAATCACAGCTCAGGGCAGTGTGAGTTATTCCCAACTCTCCAGTGCTGATGAAGAAGAAGCTGATGGTCGTCTTCTTCTCCATGCCACCCATGCAGTTGAAGAGGGGTATAATGCTGTTGTCATCTGCTCGGAGGACACAGATGTTTTGATCATGTCCCTTGCTTTCCATGACACAATTTGGGCACCTTGTACAAAAAAGAAACACTTTTGTGCTATGAGGGGTGAGATAGAAAGCCATCAGCTTCCACCATGCTGAGACTGCTTAGTGAAGCATGCCCAAAGAGCTAACTACCAGGCTGTATTATGGAGGAGAGGCTTGGAAAGGGACCCTCAACACCTAGCCCTGTTGGTCATGGATTGAAGATCGAGTCTGTGAGATGAGTTGACCAGCTGGTAGTTCAGTTGATGGACCAGCACCTGAAGCTCAGTTAGATTTATTGGCCCACAACTGCCCAAAGCACTTCGTCTACTACAAATGCAAATGGACTCAAGTGTACGGATATGAGCCAGATATTGAGAATCAAACATGTTTTAGAAACTGATGAAAGTGATGATGAAAGTGGACATGGGGAGTCATTCCTATACTAGATGTGACAGATGTATAACGTGCACTATGCCACAAATCAAAGAGTAAATAAGTACAGTGGGTGAAAATGTACCTTTTGTAATAGGTTAAGTAGCATGAATTGCATTTGTGTAAAATAATGGCATAGCTATGAGTGTGGGTTGTCTCATGATCGGAAGGTCAGGGGTTAGAATCCCAGCCCTGAAGAACACTGTCATTGTGTCCTTGGACAAAACACTTCACCCTCCTTGCCTACAGTGTCTGTGTACATTGGTGTATGAATGAGAGAGTGAATGGGTAACTAGTTCGTTGCTGCGCTTTGGGCATGAGGAAGGTAGAAAGCGCTGTACAGTATAAGTTACATTTGCCCTTTACCATAAAAGGTTCATTTAATTCCTGTTAAATTTGTTGTAAATAAAGGCTTTTGCTCATGTTCCAAAACCTTCTCAAGACCAGACTAAAAATAATTTATCTTCTGACGCTATGATTTAATGTATGCATGGACCCTACCTATTACTTGTTCCCAAAGGCACAGAATGTTGGGTTGGAACCCTTTAAGAAAACTCTGTTTCATTAATACTTCTTTAATAAAGTAACAAATATGGCAAATCTCGGGCATTAGACAGACATTATTGTAAAATGCCACCAAGTCAGAGTTCACTTAACCCTTTTTCTTGTGATATTTGAAAATCATCCACCATATCCAAAAACTACCTTGAATCTAATGCTATCACACATTTTCCAAACACAGGGTCATATATCTACACAAAAATCACCATGTGGTTTAATCCCTCAAAATGGTACCGATTGACCCTCCGTCTCACGGCCTAAAACCATTGCCCAAAACTCAGAGAGTCCAGCTGGTCAAAGTAAACGATACACTCGCCTCTGCTCCGCTGAAGCCCCAAGGGCTGTATCGGTTCAGCTCTGCTGTTCACCATATACCTTGACGAGTGTCGAACCACTTCATATTATCAACATGTTTTCAAATATTCTGATGGTACGGTCCTGGTGACCCTCCTGTCAAACACTGACAGTCGTGGTTGTGATGTGGAGCACAAAACAATACTCTGGAAATAAACACAAACAAAAACAAAAAACAGAGGAGGTGGTATGCAGTTTGAAACCGGTAACTACAGCTCCTACTATCATCAATAACGAACCAATCAAACAGGTGGAGTCCTTCAAATATCTGGGTGTGGTGTTAGACTGTTCCTTGTCTTGGAAACACCACATTGACTTAATCTGTAAAAAGACTAAACAAAAAATCTATTTCCTCCGTTTGCTCCGGAGCATCTCGTCAGGTGCTGCTTCTGTTCTTCACGTCTGTGATTCTCGGTGTCCTGCAGTACTGTAACGCTGTGTGGTACTGCTGTCTCTCTGTCACTGCTAAATCTGGACTGAGACACTTGATAAAAATCTGCTCAAAGATAGCAGGAAGCCCCTGGATGGACAGTATGAGTACCATAACACATCACCTCAGACTCCAGCCATGTTCTGTACCCTGAATATGTGCTGTTACCATCAGCTGTGCGCTGTGGTGCTCTTGAATCCACGTCATGCATTAAAACTGTATAATGCACTGCTTCTCGTTGTTTAATCCTTATATGTCTTTGTATTTTGTGTTGATACGGAGCTGCTGAACTTATCTACCTATCTATCTATCTATGTATCTATCTATGAAACAAAAGTGATGAATAATCATTTTCTGCTCGGGTGTTCATTGTTAGCGGAATATTTTGATTGTAAAAAAAGATCGATCACACATTTTTACAGCATTTCTTTTCTCCTATTCACCATGGGGCTAGAATGTTTCTGCACATCAATGCTTGCTCAACTAAATTCTAATATATGTATCCCTAAAAAAGCAGGTCAATACTATGATCTCAAGTAGTACAGACCCATCTAATCTAACCGTACCTCATAATCCTATAGGATATGAGGGACTGTCCAGCCACACCACTCACTTCACTGAGGTTACAGTATGTAAGATAAAAAAAAGAAATCAGCTTAAAAATATAGTGCACCTGTTAACTCAGCTTTTTGTTCCTCTTTTATCAGCTCTGCCTAAAAACAGGCAGATTAACCTCTACTGCCCTTCATACTCTTCATACACTTTTTTTTTGTTTGTACAAACCAGCCCTTTATTTCTATTATTTGAACACTTTTTCTCAGTGGTTTTACCCGTGTTTAGAACATGCAGGTTTGGTAATAAATCAGTGTCGTTTTCACACCACCTCATGATATATTTGACCTCGCAAGTTTGTTTGTTTATTAAGATCCCCATTAGCCATCGCCTTGACAATGGCTAGTCTTCCTGGGGTCCAGATTATAAAATCACAATATAAAACAACATAAATACACAATTACAACATATTTCATTTGTTGAAGTGTGATAACACTTGAGTCTTTTTAAAAATATTTATGTCTGCAATGTTAGAAATGTCTTTAGGCAAAGAGTTCCAGGATTTCATTCCTCTGAACATAACAGCCTTCTGTCCAGTCTGAGTGTTACATGATGGAAGAGTAAAATGACCATTTACTGCGTGTCATGTGTTAAACTTATGTATGGAACAACTGAATACAAGTACATCATATAAAACCTTGGGGAGTTTTAACACAAGAATCTTTTGAAAGAAGCAAAGAAGGGCAAAATGTAGTCTATTCTTTACCAATGTCCAGCCTAAAGTTTGGTGCAACCTTTGAATATTTGTATATTTTGAGCACCTCAGTGCAAGACGTGCCGCCTTATTTTGCACTAACTGTAGCTTCTCAATGTCTTTTTCGGAGGCACTGGACCACACCATTGGGCAGTAATGTAAATGGGACAGAACAATAGTCTTAATCACTAGTGAAAGAAGATTTTGGCTTGAATAATTTGAACATCTTCTGATAATTCTCTTCCCATAACAGCAACAGTACGATCAATATGCTTGGACCACTTAAGTCTGCTGTCTATAATGACTCCGAGAAGTTTTGTTTCTTCTACTTGAGTGATCACTGTGCCATCTGATAGTAGACTGATAGTTCTAATTGTGGTTTTTCCTTTAATTTCCAACTAGATCCCAGTATAATGCTTTTTGTTTTGGATGTATTCAACACTAGTTTGTTTGCATGAGCCCACCTTGCAACAGACTTTAGATCGCTGTCTAGGGAGATCGACAGAACATCAGCTGATGAAGCAGGCAGGTATACAGCAACTTATTGCATTCATTGAAAAATTCAAATTTCTGTTTTTATGTTTCTGTTTTAATGACAATAGTTCTGTTTTAACGAGAAAAGTTATATCTGTTTAAAGGACTAAGCCTGCCAGGATGCCCATGACTTGAGAGAAAGGTAACAAGCTCATGAGTTAAGTTTTTACTGCTGTTGTTTGTAATTTCCTCGTCCAAACAGACCTTATCTCGCTGCTCGAGGACTAGGTCTGTTCATGTTCTTTGGGTTCAGCTGCGCACACGTCGCTGTATCAAAAGTTCACAATAATAAGTGATTTCTGTCCAGAGCCAGGGGAGCAATGTTTGACTTTATAACATCAGTCTAACTTCAGCTCATTGATCCAATCCAGCGAACAACAGTAATAATGATCTTTGTTCAGGCTCAGCGCAACTCCTGCTGTCACTGATCGTGCGCTCTGATGCACGGCTGCATTAACAACAATGGACCTCATGCGCCCTTCTTTAGTTTAGCCTGTCCTACTCTCTCTTTTCATGTCAGAACACTCTGTGACAACTGTCTTTGTAGAGAGACCTAGTGCTCCTTTGATTTAGTGGCTAAAATCTTTGGGGTGCCTTGGCAATCTCAGCCCTTAGCCAACCCAATACCGGACCGCCCCGCCCGGTTCTGGGCTGCTTTACAGTTTAGCTCACTGTATGTTTTTTCTTTACAGGAGCTACTTGTTGAGCTACTTGCATATGCCTTTTAACAGAGCTGTGTCTAGTTTCCCGATTGTGCTAAAAACAGCTCGACTGACCACGCATGCGTGCACATCTCATTATATTCGGACCAACACTCTGTCCGACTCCACTGAATTCCACTGTGCTCGCTACAATCAACCAGCAATTCCGTGTCAATTTCAGATGAATAGACGCCCACAAACCATACCGGTCAAGTTTTGGATTTGAAAATACGCAACATTTTCTGGCGCCTGCTGCAAGCCGTCACGCCAGCCCAACCAAGCTCCAAGACGGGTCAAAATATAGGGTCGTTTCCCGGCCAAAACGGGAGACATGACAGCTATGCACCGTCGCGACAACTGCCAGTCAGGCTTCTGCAGGTGGCACTTCTTGCAAGGCTAGTGACAGAGTTCAATTTGGATGGGCAGAGGAGTGTTCTTTTATATAGATTTTGTAATATTACAGGGAATTTACGGGATAAAACATCTTTCCGTGCGCCATACCTTTTACACACAGAAATACATAGCGAAGACTGTCAATATCCATGTCATTTGTGCAGCTCCACTGACAACAAAATCCCACAAAGACAAAACTACATCATCGGTCAGCCCCGTGTTAACGCAAACTAATGAGCGAGTAACAGCGACTTCACTTGAATCATCAAACTCTCTGAATTATCAACGCAAATGTCCCCAAATTTCATGCAAACCGAGACCAAACTACTATGAACCGCTACCGATTCATTTTCGTCCATGTGGAGAACCTTGCCCCTAGAGGCCATAAGCGCCACTGCAGGTGTCGTAGCATGTTGCAGTTTCTTTGTACTCATTAATTGTCAGTGAGAGTAAATACTACGCTGACAGAAAAGACAAACGGAGAGAGGGATTATGTGCATAATAACGTAAATGTAAATGTAAACGTTATTATGCATGCATTTACTGATATCAAGCTGTTGTTCGGGTGGTTTAGCTTAGCTTCTACGGCGGGTCAGTTTGTGAAATGGAGCTTACAGCACCAGAAAACAGCAAATAAAACATAGATGTTTAGTGTAGATTATTGGTAAGTAACGCAGGAATCCGTTAATCCGTCATAATAATTTGTGTTTTTTTTTGTATATTCTTGAAGCATTTTGTACATGTTTCCTATCTTTGCTGCTCTTATGTAACTATTGTGTGAGTTGTACCGTGGTGCCCACATGTGGCCCTGGCGTCTGGTCCTGTTGCTTCAGTTGTGCTCGATCTCTTCCGACCAGGACTTCTGCTCCAGTAGTGTGACGGTGTAAGCAGCGTGGTCCCAGATAAAATGGTCACTAACCCACTGGAGAGCAGGAAATCAATCAAGGAAATACAAAAGATTAATAGTAATGATGATAATAACAACGCCCACACTGTTGTTTGTCTGTGCATGGAAGGCTTCTGACTGTCTAAAAAACCAACAAAAGAAAACTTGAATATGCGCTAAATTGATTGTTTTTCAAGAAGATTGATCCAGATTGTGGCATTATTTGAACATTTGTTAGCGTCAAATTAGTGTTAGCCTTTAGCTTCAACACCAAAACACCTACATTTATGAACACAACTCTCCTCGGGTGAAGTATTTACGTCTTTAGTCAAGTTTTTAACATGTTATAAGTAATTATTCAACAGCTGCATTTTTTCTGCAATGTGTTGTTCACTTCAACAAGACATAACTGCCCATGGGAATAAAAGTCAGACAGGAAACAGTTATCATATTGACACAATGTAGTCACAATGTAGTCATAATAGGCCTTTCTGTGTGGAGTTTGCATGTTCTCCCCGTGTCTGCGTTTCCTCCGGATCCTCGAATCTCCACTACTACTAAAACATGTACAATAGGCAAGGTTAAGTGTGTTTGAGAGTGTGAGTTGTAGACGGCAATTTTTGCTACACAATTATATTTAAGATTTTCCTAAAGGTTTTACCCAGCTTTCTTCAGTTTTGCCATTTTGTGATGCTTTTAGTTTCACTTCCTTTTTGGACAGTGACAGGAAGTGACATAGATAAAGGACAACAATTTTAAACTGTTGCCGTGCCAGCCATGTTATGTCAATGGGAAATGAGTCAAACTGCTCTGGAACTTTTCCTCTATCTATGTCACTTCCTGTCAGCAGCTTAAAAAATTAAACACAATCTTTTCATCCCAACTTTTCTTCATTATAATTCACTGTAATAAGATTATAATTATTACTTGCAACAGATGTTATCCATTTAAATAAGTCATATTTTCAAAAGCATTAAAACCTGTCATATGCACTTTAAAGCAGTACTAAGTAACCTGTTTACCTTAATAAATCCTTTCCGTAGTCCCTGCGGGGGTAATACAAGTGTTAATGGGATGATTGGAGGGTCTTTCATCTCCCCCTGGTGTCTCTGGCCAGAAACCATGCTCGCAACTTGACTGCCACCGGGGCGGAGCAACCAATACACACTAATAGAATCACGGAGAAGAAGCTAACAGGCTAACGGGCAAAGCTAACTGCGGGCTAGCGCCACTTTAAACAGTATTTACAGCCAAGTTTGAGTGAAAAAAAATATTCCCATTGTATAACTGGATGTACAACACCCCTCTCTCCCTTCGCCTTTTCTGTCAGTGTAGTATTTACTCTCCAAGACATTTAATAAGTTAAAAAATCGTACCTTGCTAAGACACCTGCAGTTGCGCTTATGGCCTCTAGGGGCAAGAGTTACTTAGTACTGTTTTAACCTGCACTGTCTCAACCAAATAAACAAATAAATGAATTATACTCAGCTGCCCTGGGGTGAACTGATGAGGTTGAACATTGTCAGAGTTCAGGCCTGTCTCACATCTTCTGAAGACTGTCCCAGATAGCTGCATTAAAATGACATATGAGGTCCTCACTAGTTTAGTCCTGACTCTGGCACCAGTAGGAGACTTGTCTCAATATACTACTTCAAAGTTTAACTACACCTTATTCAGCCTTAATAAATGATCAATTAACACTTAATTCATCCTGAACAATTCATTAGTTTAGTGTGATTAACACTTAATAACTGCTTAACTACTACAGTTAATAATAATAAATAGTTTTTCACATACTTGACTTACTCATCGTTAAGTAGTTATTAAGTGTTAGTCACATTGGGTCGAACACTAATGAATTGTTCATGATGAATTACTGTAAGTGTTAGCCCATCATTTATTAAGGCTAAGTAAGGTGTGGTTTTTATGAAGGATTACCAAATTTTGCTTTCCATGTTAATAACACTGAACTTCCTTGTGATTGTCTTTTAGGGAGACTATTTGCTTACTCCGGGACATTTATACATTTTTTATTAACGTACACACTCTGGCACTGAACTTTAAACTTGAGAAAAACACCACAAAATCTTTGTCAAAGCTGAATCAAAACAAAGTCGCCATAACAATCAACATTTCCCACTCTTGTTAAATAACTTTTTACTTTCCGTAAAAGACTTCCACTTTTTGTGGTGTACTTGTCAACAGTGCCTTTTCATTTGAGCATAAAAACACATCCTCACACAATCACAGCCTCCCATCTCCAAATCAGAATTACACCAGACACAACAAATGCTTTCAGTCACACGCGCCACAGAAGTGCTGCAAACAAAGCTCACAAAGAAGCATGGCCACAGGGAACAGAAATACCCACCAAAGAACACAAAAGTGTAATTGCTCTGCCAACATTTGTCTACCCAAACACTCAAACTGCCTGTTTTGTTGGACAAAGTGGCTATGTTGTTTTAAAATCTATTTGTTATTTATTTACATTTATTTTGAAGCCCAGCTGATAAGATGAGGCAAAGCTCTGGGTTTACCGATTTATCTACGTTCCTAGCTCAGAGGTGGGCAAACTAAGGCCCGCGTGCCAAATCCGGCCCGCGAGATTATTCAATCCGGCACCTGACTTGTAGAGCACAAATTCCTGAGTATGTCAAAAAAATACAAAATAAAAGTAAGTCTCTAGGCCATTCCTGTGGGGAGTTATGATTTTTAAGGAAATAACCAGTGTGCTCATTTCAGCCACTAGGGGGCAGCTTAGATTTAAAAAAAAAAAAAAGGAAAGAATTTCACACGTGTCCAGTAGAGGGCACTGACAAAATAAGCCACGTGGTAAATGGTCAGTCTGCCCCAGGGCGGCTGTGGCTACAATAGTAGCTTACCACCACAGAGTGTGGAGTGAATGAATAATGACTACAGTATAATGACTACAGTGTACTTTGAGAAACTTGTGACACAGGCTTGTAAAGCGCAATAAGAGTGTAAGTCGTTATTATACATTATTACAGTCCTGTCGGGCTTTTGACCAAATCAGCACTATTTTAAAATCACAGCTCATTATTATTCATTTATTGGAAAAGAAAATCTCAATATTTTCCTGTTTACATTATATGTGGCCTGCGGCCCACCGGAAGCTGGATTTCGGCCCACGACCCAAATGAGTTCAACACTGGTTTAAAGGTTGAACAATATCAATATTTTCACTGACATGAAGAAGGATACTACATAACTACTGCAATTTGTTGCACTTTTGTAATGTGTCATTACAGTCAAATTGATACGGGGGTCTCTTACCACGGAGGCGTCCCATTTGTACCTGAACTCTAGGATCTTGTCACATTTTCTGTATTGTATATCGAGTTGGTCACAGGGCAGTAAAACGATTCTGGGGCCTCTTGAATCATTATATAAATATGCGCTCAAGATCCATGATAAGAAACCCAGGCGCTATCACCATTGTCAAATACTAAATAAGTATGGAATTCTGAATTATAACAACCTAATAATCTACACTAATGTTTGCTTATTTTTTAAATTATTCATGGAGTTACTGAACCTCCTCTGAGAAAATGTATAACTTTATGTACTATCAGTACATAAAGTGACAAATCACTCGAACTACTCATTCTACTTCCAGAGGAGAATGCAGCATCCCAAAATGTAAAACTGCCTTCGCTAAATCTGCCTTCTCTGTAATCACAATGGGTCAGTAGAACACACTGCCAACAGAGATTATTGCATGTACTACATTCAAAAGATTTGCGCATTTAACTAAAAAATGGCTTCTAGAAAATCAAACTTGCACTCATGATCTGTAACGATGTCATGAGGGAGTGACCGTTTACCTAGAAAAAGGATTGGTAGAAAATGTTTCAAATGTATTTAAATTAAATGTATGTTAATGATGATGTTAAAATGTATAAATCCATGGTCACGTAATATTCATCCATCCATCTTGTTCCACTTATCCGTTTCCGGGTCATGGGTCACATTGCACCAGCCCCTATGGCTCCTCCTGCAGGTGGTGGGTCCACAGAAGGACGGCCTCATGGTTCTAACCGGGCCTGATGGTCTCTCATAAGGGGCTTCTGAACCGCTCTTTGTCTGACCCGTCTTCTAGGACCTGTTTGTCATGGGAGACCCTACCAGGGGCACCAAGCCCCGGACAACAGAGCTCCCAGGATCATTCAGGTGCTCAAACCCCTCCACCAGGTTAAGGTGGCGGTTCCAGGAGAGGCACGTAATATTCATCTACATTTAAAATCAGTTTTTGTACTGTAACATCAACCTGCCCAGCATTTTTGCTATAACCTGGTACAATGCATCTTTCCTTTTGGTCAATGTTAAACTGTGCTCTGTCCCTCTCTAAATAAAAAACATACCATTGGTGAGTTTGAAAACCCAATGTGGCCCTTGCATCAAAAAGTTTGCCCAGACCTGCTATAGCTTCACCTATGGCCATGAGATCTGGGCCATGACAGAAAGGACAAGATCGCGGATACAGGTGGCCAAAATGAGTTTCAGGGGACTGGTGTATATATACAAGTATCTCCAGTATCTCAACTGCCAGGATCCTTCCTACCCAGACCACTTTGGTTGCTTTCCTTTCCGAAGCAGAGCCGTGTGACCCGTTACCACCGCATTAGCCTGAGGAGTGAGACGCTGCGGTGTGTCACCTGACCAAATCATATGACGAAATATTGATCTATGTCACAAAAGCAACTTCATTGATCTCATAATGGAGAAATTCAGTTGTTACATCAGCCATCAAGGACGCTAGACAGGGGAAAAAATTGTGGTGGGACTCGACTCAAATCTTTAATTGAGTCAGTTATGGCCTTTGTAATTAATGAATCGCAATTAATCGCTTTTAAGCATAATTTATGTAAGAGTTATATTTATTTGTTAGTGGTATATTTTAAATGCTTCTTTGTATTTTCCTACATTTGAACTTATTTTGGTGATGTGAGGCCTATGTGATCGTTTCAAACACTTGAAAGACAACAGCAGTTTGATTTATTTTGGAGAATGATCTTTTTAAATAAGTAAATAGTTTTTAGCTTTTGGCTTGTTCGTCCCTAAGCATCGTCTTAAATAAAGTGTGATTCATTTCGATTCATATTTTTAATCGCTCTAAACCTGATGTATAACCCCCGCCTTAAACGAGTGCATTTTCTCCGGTTCGTCATTACCCTAATCTACAAGGTTACAACCAGTGTAATGCCTCATTTGAAAGCTAAGACCTACACAACTCATCTAAGCTACTTCCTCGTTATGATTGTCACTTTTTGTCCTTTTTGATTGTGTTGTTTTTTGACATGTTTTGGTCACATTTTTGTGGCTTGCTCACAGTTATATATTTTTATTTTATTTTTTATTTTTTATTATTTATTTAAAGGGACAATGCATATTAATGAACATATAAATGTAAATATGCCAGAATTAGCCAATGGCTACTTTCCATCTGTAGTCCCTGGCAGATCAAGAAAATACAAAGACCAAAATACAACATTAAAGACAAAAGATCATCACACAGATCATCCACACAATTAAACTTGAGACATAAAACATGAATATAATGGTCAGTGGTCACATGTCTGATTCCCCTTCAGCCAACCTTTAAGTTTAGTTTTAAATACGATGAATGTGGTACAGTCTCTAATGTCTGCTGGGATGCTGTTCCATACCGTGGTCCCTTTCACTGATAGTACCTGTTGACTAAACGCTGTGCGTCTATAAGGAACCACACAGTCGCCTCTGTATTAAACACACACAAAAAATGTGGCAAAAGCGCTACAAAAAAGCAATGAAAACATGTCGAAAATGTGTCAAAAAGCAATGAAGATGCAATAAAACAATGACTCAAACGTGATGAGAAAAACAAGAAATAAGCTTAGATGAGTTTTGGAAGTCTATAGCTTTCAAATGAGGCGATACACTGGCCTATAGGCTGTAAGCTTCAGTCAAGAGGCTTTTAAATTTGGGTAAAACTGGAGAAACAGGAAGTACAGTCACATATGAGGGAGATGATGGCGTCATGTTCCCTACACATTACATTACCAGCAGAAGTGGTCAAAGTACTTGGGTAAAAGTACAGATACTACTATCACTCCAGTAAAAGTAAAAGCTGTTCAGTATTCAAAGTAGAAAGTACAAATAAGTGGTACGAAGTTTTGCTGTTGTTTCCTTGTTGCTATTTTGTTCCTTTGTTGTTAGGCCCGAGCGCCATCAGGGCTGGCGAAGGGGCTCTTGTAATCGTATAGAGTGCGCGGAGCGAAGCGGAGCGCTCGCCTCCTGTCAAACATGCACTAACGCACTCCTCTCCTCGTGCACGTTCCGTGCACGTGCACATGTATCAGAAAACGAACATTGTAATTGGACGGTGCGCGGAGCGAAGCGGAGTGCACTCCCCAAAAGTGCGAACAAAACGCACAAAACGAGCGCGAAGCGCTCCCCTCCTCTCAAACACTCACTAACACACTCCTCTTGTCGTGCACGTCCGTGCACATACATATATAATGCAAGAATCAACATTGTAATTGTACAGAGCCCATAAAAGTCAATGGGCGACTGAGAGCCCTGGGCCTCTACCATGAGGTTATAAAAATATATAGTTTATGGTACCCGAAAAGATATAGTTTATGGTGCCCGCGTAAGCGGGAACATTGTTTTCGTATGGGACTTTCTTTCTTTCTTTCTTTCTTTCTTTCTTTCTTTCTTTCTTTCTTTCTTTCTTTCTTTCTTTCTTTCGCACCGTCGCAATTTTCACCCAGTGAACATCGACGAAAAATCACAGATTTTGGCCCAAAATTCAAACCCGATCCGACGCAACTTTTGACTATTTCCAAATTTTGAATTTCAAAATAGTGCGCGATAGCGCCACCTCAGTTTTTTTTTTAACATTGCGAGATAGGACTTGGCCAAAAATGAAGTTTGTCGTAGAATCCTAAAAATCGGTACAGACGTGCATCATGACAAGTTGATATTATTACTGCAACGCCGTCCGCCAAATTGGGTGTCGGCCATTTTGGATGAAAGCCCGCGAAGCGGGAATCCGCCTTTAGTTTTAGTTTAGTTTATTTATTTGTTTGAGCAGTTAACCTGCTCAAAGGGAGTGGGCTGAAGCCAAAGGCTTATAAGCGCCCACCCCAAATAAAAATAATAACATTACATTTAATATTTACAAGGTAGCAAATCATAAACAAGGAACATAGGGCAAAGTAACAATAAATGATGAAGAAGAATAAAACAAAACAACAGCAAAATAAAGAACAACAAAAGAATGTGCTACTTTTATGTTATAAAGGTTCATTAATACATATTATACTCTGAGATCTTGCTACTTCCCAGTTGTCATTACCATCCTCAATATAATTTAATTTGGGTTTAATTATCATTAATTATCATTATTAAAGGTGCATTAATACATATTATATTCTGAGATCTTGCTACTTCCCAGTTGTCATTACCATCCTTAATATAATTTAATTTGGGTTTAATTATCATTATTATTATATTTGTTTAATTGATTTATATGTGAAGTATGATGTAAGCCCTGCATAGTGTGGTGCATTAAAAAGCTAGGTGTAGAACGGGCCAGTTGAAGAGGGCAGTAACTCCCCCTCAACAAACCCCCACCCAGCTGCCCTAACAGCTGATTTGTAGATGATGTTCCTATGCTGAGTGGTGCATTAAAAGACAAGGTTTTGAGCCCGTTGGGGGTCCCCTTTATTTTTCACTTCGTACAAAATCTATCTCCTCCTAGAGCGTTTATCGGAATGACCTAATTTTGGGTGGAAAATAATCTTGAGAAGTAGAACTTTAAAAGTTATCCAAATTATTTTTCTAAGTTTTACGGTTTTTATGCGGCGAAGCCGCAAACTGTATTTTGAGATTTTTCGCAAACAAAAAATGGCTCCCATTCGCACATATGAAGCCCGATTTCGCTCATTTTGTTATCAGTTGTTAAAGTCTCAGTCCTAAACACTTTCATTTGGCAAAATTCAAATTGGGCGCGATAGCGCCCCCTCTAGGAATTATATGGAGAGTACAAATTTTAGTTTTACGAAAATTAAAATAATTTGGCACAAAATTCTATTTGGTCGTTCCGATCAGAAAAGTCAATCACACCCATGCCATATTTTTCACGGTGTTGCCGTAGCGATGACCAGAACGTCCCATTTTATTCTGATGGAAAAATGTTAAACTCCATAATCAGCGAGAAGTGAGGAACCAAAGGTTATCTAAAGTACTTGGATAACCTTTGTGGATGTTCTGCGGCGCAGCCGCACCCCTAAGTAAAATGTAAAAATATTCTTCAGTTTGCAGATATAGTGTGATACAAATTCATACTAATTTTTCTCTGTATAATGTCAAAATTGAGCGTGGAGTGTGCGTTAGCGCATTCCAAAAATCCTAAAACTAAGACCCTTGGGAAAAAAGTGAAAAAACAAACATAAAGGCAGTAGCAATACCATAATTTTAGAATGAGGGAGACAAAAGGGCGCGAAGCGCCCCCTTGCTTTAGGCAGGGCGGTCGGCGAGGGCTGATAATCGCCGCTTGTGGCTATACTGTATTTCCACTATGTTCTTGTGAAATTTGGTTGTGGGCGCTTATAAGCTCTTGCTTCAGCCCACTCCTTTTGAGCAGAGTGTTTGCTGCTCAAATAAACTAAACTAACATGTAAACAAATAAATATAATTTAAACTACTAACAGGCTGAATCTTTTTTGCACAGGCTCGTTCAAAACTTTGCACTAGATTTAATTTTTATTGTGTTAGCAGCGTTAGCCTCAAGACAAAACATCCACCGCTATGAACACAGAGGTTTCCTCCAGTGAAGTCATTACATCTAATGTAACATTTTTAACCTGCTCCAGTCACATCCAAACTTTTACTCGCTGTCCTTTACCAAATCTTGAGCTATCGCTTCATTTCTGTGGGACCCTGATAATTTTTAACGGGAAGAGATAGTGGGCAGGAAGGACAGCACCAGGTTTTCTGTTCAGGCGGAAACCACATGGGGTCACTGTGCATAGAGCCCTTTGTATCAATTTCATCAACTTACAGACTAGTTTTCTAGCATTTCTGTGAAAGTGACCTTGAAAGGTGACCCTGCAAATTGGAATGCTACAAATTAGTTAGGAAAGTTAGGAATGAGTTTGGACCACAACTAACGTTTTCATTTAGTGACTTCCTCTTTCTTTGTTTGTAATCTAAAAAAAAAATCTGGTATAGGGCCTTTAAGTACATTCTTTCAGTAAATGTACTTAGCTACTGACCACCTCGGATTACTATTACTATACTACATTCATACAGGCGGTGGAGGAAGTGTCTTGCCCAGTGGCGGACTGGCACCAAAAAGAGGCCCTGGCAATTTTAGCAGAGAGGCCACATTTGTCTTCTCAAGTCATCTGCAACCGTCAATATGAGACTGCAGATAACCGGCGTCTCATATTGACGCTAAAGGGCGCCCTTTGCGTCGGATATTGAAGAATTTTCAAAAGCGTCAGTATATGACGCCCTAGGATGAGAATGCGTTGCATATACTTAGTCTGTTGATTTGCGACGGCCTATTGTTGCAGACACTCCGCTTTATTTATTTATTTAGCCTTTTTATATGGTTGTGATGAGCGCCGAGCGAGCCGCTGGCTGTGCTGCCGGTTGCGGGCGGCCAATCCGCCAAAAGGCGGCCGCATCTCCGCTTTATTTATTTATTTAGCCTTTTTATATGGTTGTGCGCCACAAGTTGTGATGAGCGGCGAGCGAGCCGCTGGTGGTGCTGCCGCTTGCAGCCATTGCGCCAATAGGCGGCCGCTTCCTCGCTTTATTTAGCCTATTTATTTGTTTGTGATGCGGCCACAACAAGTGATGAGACCAGGCGGCCGCAGTGGCATTTGCCCACATTGCCCAATGGCCAGTCCGTCACTGGTCTTGCCCAAGGAAACGACACCTCGTATAAGTCCATACTGAGCATTCAAATTCATAGTGCGGTTCTAAAACAAGGTTAAATCTTTTTACATCACTGATTGTGGGCCATAACGTCTGTAGCCTGCTGTATGTAGGTCAGACTAAACCGTGTGAAAGAATGCTGCCCTTTTGGCCTCGTCCTAATGTTCATCTGGTGTAAGAGCTCCCACACTCGCCTGATGTTCTGGGTCAGTGTGATGCGATTATGGTGCCATCCATAGATGGCTGTTTCGTAACATGCCGTGCGCAGTGGGTCTATGGCAACACGTCCTTCACAGGGCCATTGTGATGACTGTGAATCAGAGACCAAAGCAGAAAAGGTTTTACCATGTTGTCTGAAATGTACTTCGACGGTAATGATGTGAGATGTTCGAAAGTGCCTGTGGAGAGACGTTTCAATTGGCTCTTCGTAAAAGTGCACTTTATCTTTCCCTGGTGATTGCAGGAGACGGTAGAGTAAACTCAGTAAACCAAACCCTCCACCTGAACCGAGCGCATTTTCCCCAGGTCGCCTTTACCCAATCTAAAAGCTTCTAGAACAAAGTGTCAAAACAGCAATGAAAATGAGGATGTAAACGCAACAAAAAAGTGACAAAAACACGATGAAAAAGCAACAACAAAAAAGAGCCCCAAAAAGCCACAAAAGAGCGACAAAAAAGTGACCAAAATCGAAACAAAAAGCGACAAAGAAGCAACAAAAACGTGCCGGACAAGCAACAACAACAACACACAATATGACAAAAATGCAACAAAAAAGCAAGGGGGAAAAGTGATGAGGTGAGCATGTGTGAAAGTGTGTGCTCTTAGAGAAGGAGAGGCTCGGTTCTCCCGGTTCAGTCTGTGTTCTGTTGTGCGTGTTGAGCATGTTGAGCTTGTTAATAATAAAGCACTCTTGACTTACACGTCGGCTGGTGATTGCCTGTAAGTCCGGGACATTACAATATGTACCTGTCTGGTCTTTGTGCGTGCCCGTGGAAGAGCGTGGTAGCTTCCAAATTCACCCCGTTTGGAGCCATAGGAATATGCTGGGAGAGGCCAAATGCAAACAACATCTTTGGTCGTTTTGCTTGACTGAGGGCACACACAAAGACCAGACAGGTATGCATCAACTCGTCTAAGCTCAGGTCAGAACATATCTCAGTATGGAAAAACTGTGGCCTATTCCTTTAATACTTCATGATTTTTTTCATTTGTTTTTATGGTATTTTCTTAGAAAATATTACAATTTTCACATTATTTCATGTTTTGTTTCTCTTAATTTATGTCATGACTTAAACATGAAACATAAACATAAACGACTTTTACACTCAAACAGTTACTCAATACTCACACTACTCAAGTAACATTTTATCCAAGTACTTTTTTACTCTCACTTGAGTCAATATTTTAGTTTAGTTTAGTGTAGTTTATTTGTTTATTTGAGCAGCAACCAATGGCCGCTAGCTGCTCTGCTTTATGACCGCAACACTGGAGGCCGCCATTGCTCCGCCATTGCTGTAGTACCTCCATATCATCGCTAGGCCCCATTGAAAAGCATTGGACTTTAGACACGTTAAAAACAACTTTAACGCCTGGTTTCTATTTTTTTAACACTTTCTATGGCTACATATTCCTCCTGAGATAACGCTGGGTTACTCACAAAAAAAGAAACCAGGCTGGTTTTCAAAAATTTTTTTTTTAATCTCCTACTTAACGGAGGTCGGACTGTTAGCATTGGAGCTGCGCGA
Organism: Neogobius melanostomus; assembly: GCA_007210695.1. NCBI lineage: Eukaryota > Metazoa > Chordata > Actinopteri > Gobiiformes > Gobiidae > Neogobius > Neogobius melanostomus. The sequence continues at coordinate 4,224,534 of VHKM01000234.1, read as the reverse complement.
GCTACACGTCACGCAAGGGCCGAGTCTACAGTGAAGATCCCGCCCTTATGCCCTTATTAGGAACATGCTTGTCAGAGCTGGGGAGGAGGAGTCTGTAAATCCGCCATGATTTCCCCCTCGAACGTGGTCATTTGGTAAACGGGGAGGAGTGAGGAGGAGTTGTCTATTCTTTTTAACGGTCTATGGCAGCAACACTCTGCTCAAAAGGAGTGGGCCGAAGCAAGAGCTTATAAGCGCCCACCCCCAAAATCAATACAATTAAAATCATCATTTCACAAGAACACAGTGGAACAACAAAGGAACAAAATAGCAACAAGGAAACAGCAAAACAAAATAAAACAAAATAGACCCTACACACCCGCAGCATCCGACCATACCCCAAAACAGAGCAATACTGATTACATAACAACTAATTACAAAACAACTATGATAATGCCACATACTTACAAACTACTTTACAAAGAACTATAACTTACAAAACACTGTTTGAAGTGTTCGTACATCAACAGAAAAGAAGCACAATTACAACAGATGTAAATTAGCCTCAGGCTAACTCTGGTACAATGCATCAAATGGCAACATTTATGTTATAATTGTACATGGTCCCTTTTAAATAAAAAAACAAAAAAAACAACAAACAACAACAAAAAAACAACGATCTAGTTTCAAGTACGAAGTCTAGTACAAAGCAAGTAACAAAAGGCGATCATTACATTTCTTTCAGATGGTTACCATGCCTAACATTGTTAGCATTACCAAAAGTCACTAGTTTTATGTTAAAGAGACAGATTAATATACATATTATACTCCGTGAATATTATTCTGTACATTTATTATGTAAGCCCTACACAGTGTAGTGCGTTAAAAAGCCAGGTGTAGAGCGGGCCAGTTGTAGAGGGCAGTAGCTCCTCATCAACAAACCCCTACGCAGCTGCCCTAACTAGCTGATTTTGTAGATAATGTTCCTATGCTGTGTGGTGCGTTAAAAGACGAGGATTACGAGCCCGTTGGGAGGATCCCTCTCAACAGATCCATAGCTCGCCTACCCTAATTCTCTATTTGTAATTGTAATATTTTGGCTCTGCTCTTTATTATCACAACCATCGTGGAAAGTTGACTGTTTTTGGAGACTTGTTTAGTCACCAGCAGATGGCAGTCTAACACAGCTCCCAGCGCGCAGACCGACGCAGCAGAAGAAGTGCGTGCTCGTACGTGGAGCTGCTGCGTGTTGTCGGTGTTGTCTTGTTCTGTTCATGCTACTGCCGCTACTGCTGAGGTCCTCCCCGCGTGTCCCCTCCGTCCACCACCACCGTGTCCTGCGCTTCTCTGTCCAACAAACAGCCATGTCCGAGGAGCTGCGAGCCGAACTGGAGACGTATCTGCGGGGGCTGGACATCCAGACCAACTGTGTGGAGCACCCGCCGGTAACGTGCAGTGCAACTACTCACTAAAGTTATTCATCTCAATGTACAGTCAAACTCACATACAAGTAGGCTAGCTGCGAGGTTTGAACCCTTTTAATCGTGATAATCTATGACATTCCTGTGGATATTGAGTTGTTGTTGTTGTTTTTGTTTTTAACCACAAAAAGGGGCTTAAAACAATATTAAGCCAAAAATTATCAGCATGAGTATTACTTACTCTAGTGACCTATGGTATTTTCTTGGAGTCACAGTTACAGTCACAGTCACACAGTAGCCCACCTCCGACTTATTAGCATTTAATTTACAGTAATAGTACTTGAGAGTGCTCAACTATTAGGCCTGTGTCCACCCCGTCCGTCCTACTTTTCAATGCAGGCAAATTAATTTATGAAAGAAAAAAAGGAGTTAGATTTATATTAGAGAATGAAATAATATCCATTCTATACACTCGTTGCATATAATCCTTGGTGTACTAATGTTTTTAGGTCGGGATATCCATTATATCTCCTTAAAACTACTCAATAATATATCGCCAACTATTTTTATTTACAATATTGCTGCAAAAACTATATTAAAAGAAGGCACCATATATGCAACAGCGTTTATTTCATTTTTCTTGGTAACTAGGGGTTCCAAATTCCACGAGACCAGACATGAGATTGGGTTCATGTGAACGAGACGAGTTGAGATTTTGTCATCATTTGTAATAATGAACAAAGATGAAATATTTCCTTTTACTGAACAATTTAACGATATCCATGTCAAAGTGTAAACCAGTAAATGATGTAAACATTGGTGGTTAACTATTAAGTTACTACACAGTATTCCCTTTAAAGTACCTTTAAGCCGTCTACAATGAGTATATTGAATGCAGCTCAGCAAAATAGAGAAAAACAAAATCCACAATATTCATCTACTCAGAGTTGAAAAATATTGTGGCTTTTTTGATCTCGTGAGATCTTGTGGCACGAGAACTTGGCCCATCCCTAATGGCAACCTACTTGGTTTTACACATAGAAAAAGTGTACTATTAGAGTGTACTGTTATTTTTATTTATTGGCACCTTGGTATCAGGAGAGTGACAGAGATTGAAGAGCGGATATTCTGCTGTTTGCAGGTGTTTGTTGATAACACCTCCATCACAACCTTCCATTTATTTTGTCGTTTAGAAAATGCAATATTAATCTAAAACAGCTTCGACAAAATATCCAGTAGTTTCACTCCCTTATATTATGACAAAATCCCCATTAGCCCTTCACAAAGGAGGAGTTTTTGAGAGATGTCGCTGCGATGCAAAGGACATTCACTGGAGAAGATCGAACAGCTCCAGGTAAACCGTTTTTGATAAGAGAACGATGCGGTCTCTAAAAAAAGTTGATTTTGCATAGTTCCCCACCTGAAGAATCTTTTTGTCAGGGGAGTCCTCCTGTCCAGGTGATCCTATTATGCATGTTTTTTGTGGTTGAGGAAAATGTCAGAAACCTACACAGACGGGGAGCTCATGCAGATGCCACAAAAAGACTTTTAAGAAAAATTGCAATGATCCCCCTCTCCCCCAAACTCTTTCCCTAATGCAAACTGCTTCTCCAAAGGTTTCATGGTGACAGTTATAAGTTTTGAAAGTTTGAAACTACTCCGTGGGTGAGGGAAATACAGGACCACACAGACCTGTTACCCTGACGCTGCGTCTCTTGTCCCTGCAGGTGTTCACGGTGGAGGAGATGATGCCCCACCTGCAGGCGGTGAGCGGGGCCGTCTCCAAGAACCTCTTTCTGAAGGACAAGAAGAAGAAGGGGCTCTGGCTGGTTTCTGCTAGACACGATCGACAGGTATACCTCCATGACAAAGGTCTACCAATACAACTATTCCACGCTCCATCTTGTGTTCAATTTGATTTATTTGGTCAGGAAGCCCCATTGAGATTGAAACCTCATTTGCAAGAGAGTCCTACACTCGCATAATGAACTCTGAAGGGTTCCAGCTTTGTAATGACGAACGTGCTTTGTTAGATATCCTTAAAACTTACAGCGACCGACCGAGCAGCACAGAAGTCAAGTTTCAATTTGGAAAAAGCGTCACATAGACAAGACAAAGCGAGCTCATCAGCAGTCACAAAGAGGAGGTCCTGGGGTGAAGGGAACACTGCTGCGCGCTCAAGTGTTAATTAGAAAAGAAGGGGATGTTTCAATTTGACCGTGACATTGCACATTGACATTTATTTTCAAGTCTGCAGTTAATTACGTAGCATGGCTAACTTTGTAAAGTACACATCTAGTGTTTTTGTGCCCGCGCTCCTCAGGTGAACCTCAACGACCTTGCCAAGAAGCTGGGAGTTGGCAGCGGTAATTTGCGCTTTGCAGACGAGGCAATCATGGTGGAAAAGCTCAAGGTGAGAGCCGGGGTCACTGAGGGATTTAAACTGAAGTCCCAGTGTGAAATACTGTAGAGATATTGCTTGTTCTTTTGCTTATCTTGAAGTTTAGTGAAAGATGACTATAAGTATTTGAATGTACGACTTGGATTTGATGTTATTATAGCCTTTAAAGTCAAGTGTCTTTGTATTATTTGACTATCAGTTGTAGCACAGGTTGGTAAAAGTGCACATGACACATTAGACACCATTTTTGCTAAAACATAGTTAACACAATTATATTTAAGATCTTGCTCAAGATTGTACCCAGCTTTCTGTGCTAATTTAGCCTCTGACTTCCTGATTAGGGGGTCATTCATTAAAGCAGTACAAAGTAACTTGTGTTACTCCCTCTGGTGTCTCTGGCCAGAAAACCACAATTGCAACTTGGCTGCCACCGGGTCGGAGCACCAATACACACTAATGGAATCACGAAGAAGAAGCTAACAGGCTAACGGCAAAGCTAACTGCGGGCTAGCCCCACTTAAAAAGTATTCACAGCCAAGTTTGAGTGAAAAAAATGATCTTCAAATATGATACGTAAATAAGACAATGATGCTTGACTAAAAAAAGATGCATAAATGACTGAACGTACACATAAATAAAAAATTTCCCCGTGTGCAGGTGGGCCAGGGCTGTGCCACGGCCCTCTCGCTCCTCTTCGACCGGGAGAAAAGCGTAAAGTTCGTCCTGGACCGAGATCTGGTGGAGGGGGGCACGAGATGGTCTACTTCCACCCCATGACCAACGCTGCTAGCATGGGGCTGAAGCCAGAGGACCTGCTGCGCTTCCTCAGGGAGACTGGACACGAGCCCATCCTGCAGAGCTTTGACTAGGGCCTGGACTCTTTAGCACCGAGCTAATGTGCCAAAACAGACTTCAGCTGGACAGAAAAAGGGCAAAAGTAAATATGAAGTGCACACAGACCTCACTGAACAGCAGCAGCGGCGGGGGTTCTCAAAGTATTTGATTTCATTACTTGAGTAGAAGATACTTGTGGTTGAATACAAGTCCAATACAAGTAAATGTTGCTGAGTCAAGTTATGCCTTAAAGGCGGGTATTATGCAAAATCAGCCTTATATTAGACCTTTATACCATGTTACAATATTGTTCTCTCATCAGAAACATGTCTGCTGTTGTGTTTCGATCCACTTGCACACCTTTGAGTAATCACTTTTCCGCTCTGAGTAAATCTGTTAGACTAAATCTTCCCTTTGATAATGAAAATGAATCGGGACATAATTCATTTGGACTTCAATTGACTGTGTCTCACTTATTTTGTCTAAATGTTGTTTATGGTCTATTTTGAGGAAATATCAAAACGTTGATGTCATTTTATGTTTTAATTAGATCAATATGATATCAACACTAGTAGCATTTATCAAGTGATGTAAAAAAAAGGTGCATTATGCAATTTCTTATGCTAAAAAAAACATGATTTGTGTGTATTTAACCTTGTAGTGACCCAGCGGCTGTGTGAGTGCTTAACATGGCGCCTTTAATTCCTATCACATTGGTCTCTAGGATGCTCCAACTTTGTTTTTTTTTTGCATAAAAAGTTGCATAATGCACTTTTTAAAAAGAGCCTTGTAGTCAGGTGCTTTTTACTTCTACTTGAGTAAATCTACTTTCAAATAATGTTACTCCCACTTGAGGTAATGTTTTGGCTACACTGTTTGGCCCTCAGGCCAGATGAAGCCTTTGTTTACAAGCTACAGTGCCTCTCGAAAGTACTAATACACCTTGAACTTTTGCACATTTTGTCATGTTTACAACTATAAACAAAGATTATATTTAGAATTTTTTACTGAAGGTTCACACAAAAGTAACAGACAACTGTGAAGTGAAAGCAAAATGGTACATGATTCTGTTCAAAAAATAGAAAACCGAAAAGTTGGGCGTGCACAAGTATTCATACAGCATGAATTAATACTTTGTGGAACCCCCTTTTGCTGCAATAACAGCAGCAAGTCTTCTGGGGTATGACTACAAGGTTTGCACATCTAGAGACCGACATTTTAGCCCATTCCTCTTTACAAAACAACTCAAGCTCTGTCAAATTAGAAGGAGAGCGTTTGTGAACAGCAGTTTTCAGGTCTTTCCACAGATTTTCAATAGGATTTAGGTCAGGACTTTGACTGGGCCATTCTAACACATTAATATGTTTGTTTTTAAACCATTCCATTGTAGATTTAGCTTTGTGTTTAGGGTCATTGTCCTGCTGGAAGGTGAATCTCCGCCCCAGCCTCAATTCTCTTGCTGACTCCAGCAGGTTTTCCTCCAAAATGTCTCTGTATTTGGCTCCATCCATCTTCCCAACTATTCTTACAATCTTCCCAGTCCCCGCTGAGGAAAAGCAGCCCCATAGCATGATGCTCCCCCCACCATATTTGACACTGGGGATGGTGAACTCAGGACGATGAGCAGTGTTAGGTTTGTGCCATACATAACGTTTTGCATTTGGCCAAAAGTTCAATTTTTGTCTCATCTGACCAAAGCACCTTCTTCCACATGGTAGCTGTGTCCTCCATATGACTTCTAGCAAACTTCAAACGGGATTTCTTATGGCCTCCTTTCAATAATGGCTTTCTTCTTGCCACTCGTCCATGAAGGCCAGATTTGTGTAGAGTACGACTTATAGTTGTCCCATGTACAGATTCCCCCAGCTCAGCGGCAGTACGTCGCAGCTCCTCCAGAGTTATCTTAGGGCACTTGGTTGCATTTCTGACCAGTGCTCTCCTTGTTCGGTCTGTTAGTTTAGGTGGACGGCCGTGTCTTGGTAAGTTCGCAGTGGTGCTATACTCTTTCCATTTCCGAATGATGGATTGAACAGTGCTCCGTGAGATGTTCAAATCTTGGGAAATCAGCTGCTTTAAACTTCTCCACAGCTTTATCCCTGACCTCTCTGGTGTGCTCCTTGGCCTTCATGATGTTGTTTAGTGACCAATACACTCTGACCATAGCTCTGAGGCCCTCACAGAACAGCTGGAATTATACTGAGAGTAGATTACACACAGGTGGCTCTATTTAATGGTTAGGGCAAAGTGTGAACATTCTGCAGTCATTAGGAATGTTATAAAGGCAATTTAATGCACTCCGAAAAATGCTGTATGAATACTTATGCACGCCCCACTTTTCACTTTTCTATTTTTTGAAAAATAACAGAATCATGTATCATTTTGCTTTCACTTTACAGTTGTCATTTGTGTGAACTTTCTGTAAAAAATTCAAAATAAAATCTTTGTTTATGGTTGTAAACATGACAAAATGTGCAAAAGTTCAAGGTGTATTAGTACTTTCGACAGGCACTGTATAACAAATAGCTTACTTTTATGTTTGTACTTACAATCTGAATTCAATCCAGTACTCTAATTAGGGGATAATCCTACATGTCGTCGTGACTTTTAAAGAGCTTTGTGACAAAGTCTTAACAAACACCTTATCTATTTATAATGATGGGAAATATATTTGGCCTGGAAATAAACGACTTCCTTTGTTATATAATGTATCTATACATACATTCTATAACCACGATTGTGTCTTGGAAACTGTACTTTTTTATAAATATGTGTATTTTTATTAATATAAATCGTAGTCTAAGGGGGACCAGGTTAGTGCTGCCATTTGGGAATACCCCTCACCCTGTGAGCATTCATCCGAATGTTGCCCGTTTGATTCCAGCTCAGGCCAGTTCATTCTTTTCTTGTGTTCTTGGACAAGACGCGTGTCGCCCGCTTCTGTGAACACTGCTGGATGAGTGAGAGTGTGTTTGTGAGTTTGAATGCTGGACAGAGGCTGCAAATCAGTTCAACTTGTCTCCTGTGTGTTAACATGCACTGTCCAGAACAAAATTTGAAATATATGAATAGTGTATACAGGTCCTTTCTAATGAAACACAACAATTCTCACGATTTGGCAGTGGAAAGTAACAGACTTAAAAGTGAAAGCACAATGAAGAAGTGTACATTTTAGGTAAATCGGCTACTTTTGACTTGTTCTGGTATTTTTACGTGAATTAGAAATTTTAGTATACTTATTCCACTACTGCATTTTGAAAAAAATAAAATAGAAAAAAGTGATTTAAAAGTTAGTCCGTCATGGTGTATGTTTGAATCAACCGAACCTTCCTGTGAATGTGTTGCACTAAACACAAAGAACCACTAGATGGCGTAGTGAGACCTTTATAATGTCATAGCGTGCCTCAGCGTAACGTTAATATACTTCAAGATTCAAAGGCGATTCAGATGCAGTATGTTGATCTATATGCTACTTATGTTAAAAAAATAAATAAATCAGAGGCAAGACTTATTGACTTGACTTCCTCCTGTGGTTTTATTTTGTAGGCGTGCACCGGAAGTCTCCCCCTGCCTGACTGACAGCGTTCTGACCTTCCTCTGTACAGCTCTGAAGGTAAGCAGCTGTTTGGCATGTGGCGCACTGTCCCTCCTGGCCCTGTCTGTGTGCGTGCCGTGCCCGTGCCCGTGCATGTGCGTGTGCGTGCCCTGGTGTGTGCGCAGCGCTGCATGTAGTCGAGGCGCACCTACTATTGCAGTTTAGCGCTCTGGTTGTAACGTGCGCATCTGTGTTACCTCTGTCCATTATAGAAAAGCTGTGTTGGCAAAAGTGCAGTTGTGCTTTTGTTCAGATTGTCAGAATGTTATATTATTATTATTCCCTAAATTTGTCTTTAATTGGTTAAAGAAAAGTTCGTTTTTCCATTACGCTTGTATGCAGGAGTCATGCCTTCAAGTCACTATACCTTTAGAGTACTGTAAACAATTAGAGTAATTTTGGGGGTAAACACTGCCCATCTAATTATAAATAATCTGTATCAATTTCATGAACAAGGCTTAAATGGAAATATTTTTGGTAAAACATTGCTAAAATTTAAATATTGCACATTTTTAAAGTCCCTCTGAGTTAGTTTTAGCATAATGTGGCCATCTCAGTCAGATTGAGGTCAGTGATTTGACAATATATTGTGGCATGGCTTCTTGTGTTTTGGAAATTGCGTAATCTATTACTGTGATAATAATAATTGGTGATATATTGAGCTGCTGATCCACTTTTGCACATGTGTTACAACTTGTTTTAGACATGAGCAAACACTTGGTAAGCGACCCCATAGGCATCCTATAAACGTGCAAAAGGTTCACTTTTATTCATGATTTTTCTTTCATTTTAGTCTTGTGCCGGCCCTGATTTATTATATTTTAAGTCTTGATTTGACATAACGTAAATTAAAAACTAAAATTATTCTTATAAAACAGAAGAAAAATCAAACAAACGTCTAGCCGAGTGCTGTGTTTCATAAAAATGAGTTCAGAATGGTGGAGGTATTTTATCATTTGTTAGCATCAGATTTAACGTTTACCTTGAAGGCTAAAACAGCTACATGTACAAAAAACTAGGGCTGAAATCATATCGTATTGATATCGAGATATGAACATTCAAAATAGTAAAATTGAAAAAGCAAGATATAAACGATATAGATTTTCATCAATAAAACTGCACGCTTTTGTATTATGTTTTTATTTTTCTAAAAAATGCTTAGTATCGAGATATCTGGCATGAATGTCGAGATATGACATTTTGTCCATATCGTTCAGCCCTAGTACAAACACAGAAGTCTTCTCCAGTGAAGTATTTATATCTGAGGAAAGATTTTAACATGTTTTCTGTCATCATGTACTGTTTAAATACATAGTTATTTTAGCAAGACACGGCTAACTCTGTATAGGAATAAACTTGGACAGGAAACAGTCGTTACCATAGTATAGGAAGTTAGCATCACGTTGCTATGAAACCTATTTGATGAAAAAAAAACAAATTGTCATTGTTTCTCATATTGTGCAGCCCTAATCTCGACCAAACGGATTCAATTTTAATTTGACAGTGAGCCTTAGGACAGAGTTTAAACCAAGCCAAAACGTCTCCCAGACACATTGCATTAAAGTTTGTTGACATCTTCATTCGGGACGCTCCGATTGGCCGCCCCCTCTTGCTCGGTCCCTCTCCCCACCACGCGCCCGCGTTCCCTGCATCCATAATGAGTTGTGTGTATTGTGGCATTGTTGTGTAAAATTAGCAACTGAATAAATGCTACATAGTGACATAGGGGTTCCCAGGCCAGTTCACACGCTCCCGCCATGTCTTTGTATGGGCACGCACACACACGTACGTGCCTGTTCGACGCCGAGGGGACATTTGAGACGGGCGCGTGTGTGCGAGGAGGGGACCGGGTCAAAGCGAAGGGTCAGCAGGCAGGCCCCCCTTCGGTACTGGGGTGGAAAGGGAAATGCGTGTTGTTTATGTAATGTTTGGAAAGCAGCTGTTTAGTCAATGGCAGGTTTTGTTTGTTCACAAGTTGGCGGCTGCAGTTGGACTGTTTCACATAGAATATTTGTGTGGCTAACTTCCTGTTGGGTAATGGCTACTTCCTGTCCACTTTTTTTTTATTTTATTTTTTTATTTTTTTAAAAGGTGCATTATGCAACTTTTTCTGTGAGCAGTCAGCATGGCGCCTTTACTTACCTTGCTACACTCCAGGATCAATTGTTTTGTAGGTTTTCTGATGAGAGGGTCCGTCAGCAGTGAAAACCTTCCAAACAATTGATCCTGGAGCGTCCTAGAGGCCACTGTGATGGAAAGTTAAGGCCTCATGCTGACCACTCATACAGCCGCTGGTTCACTACAAGGTCAAATATGCACAAATCAACCTTTTTTTTCTGCATAAAAAGTAAAATGAAATTTAAAAAGTCAAGCCAAGTGCTTTTCATAAACATAAGTTCAGATGTTGGTGCTATTTTATCTACATTTATAAACACAGGTAAAGTTTAGATATGTATTTACAGTATTTCAACAAGACACGATTAACTACCAATTGAACGAACAAGGAAAGGATATATTGGGTTGGATGGTTTGGTGAAATATTAGCAATTGTATGACAAGTTTATCAAGATTCAAGGTTTTTTAGGCCACTTAAAAGTGGCACAGTGGCGTGGCATGTTCCCCCGGTGTCTGCGTAAGTTTCCTCTGGGTGCTCTGGTATCCCCTACCACTAAAAACACGTATAATAGGATGAAAACAGGCTGAATGATGTGTGAGTGGGTGAATGAGGGTCCGCCTCTGTCGTTTTTTTCCCAAAGGGCAGCCGAGGCTACAAACGCAACTAACCACCAACGTGTATAAGAATTCCCCTACTGTGTGTGAAGCGATTTGGCTGACTTGTGTCGTGTGAAAAGCGCAATACCAACACAATTCCATTCCATACCATACATTATAGGGCAGGATGTAGATATATTGTCATTTGCAGTGAACATTTTACCTAAATGATTGTGTTTAATGAAATTGTTGTTAGGCATATACTGATGTTGTAATGGAACATCTGCCTCTCCATCTCTACCCCCTACTTTGACACGATTGAAAACACTGGGAATATTACATGTAATATTATGTTTATTTCCTCCAGTGAACTCAAGCAGGTTTTCTACATTCAATTTTTTTTTTTTGCTCGTCTTGGGTGATTAAAGGGATATTTCAGGATTTTTACGCGTGCCCCCGAGTATGCGTACCACAGTTTGGGAACCCCTGGCCTAGATGGTATGGGGCCGACTATATTTAAATATTTTTTTCTCTCTATCGTATTGGCGCCCTGTCTTTTCGGCGCCCCTATGCAAGGCATATTGTGTATGCCTTTTTTGCGCCACTGCCTGTAGTTATGATAAAATGAAAAATGTAAACATCGTAATGAAACACTCTAATAGGTATAAACATGGCTTTAGTTTGTTAATAAAAACCCATTTAACTGCCTGAAAAAATGTATAGAGAAACAATTTTCAGTCTTAACTTTGTGTCTTACCTGGGGCGCCATCTTATGCAGGTCAAACACAAGGTTATATACAAACACAAGGTTATATACAAAGAGATACATGATGAAAATGTCTTTGTTAAATACATTAGTTGGAAGACAGGCTGGTTTATAGCCCAGCTAACTATTGACCGTCTAGATCTAGTGCACAATTACACGAGTAGACATCTCCTTCAAATCCCATTTGTAAAAGCGAGCCTTTAGCTAGCTTTTGGCCCTGAGTGATTGTTGCAGAAACTCTGTAAGGTCAGATGTGGCTTGTCCAGGGTCGACATCAGTGGGAGAGAGTGTGGGCTGGTGGAGAATGAGATAGAGCTCTCTTTGTGAGATCCTGCCGCTGAAACAAAAGCACTTTTATTTCCGTACGCCTCAATATTGTCACAAGTGCACAACAATGTTGTGCTACTGATGACATGCCAACAATGTCTCGTGACTGATGGGTTTGTTTGAACTTCCAAACTGGATTTGTTCAAACTATAAAAACACTTTATGATCCTGTTAAATAAGCTGGCCAAAGTTAGACTGAAATTTGCTTTCTGGACCATTTTCAGTGTGTAACACAGGCATTTGACAAAAGTGACAGCTGTGCTGATCAATACTTTTAAAGGTGCGTTGTGTAACCTTTTTGGCTAATTCTTTATAATACTGTATCAGTGCGCATTTGACCTTTGAGTGACCCAGCAACTGTATGGGTGGTTAGCATGGCGCCTTTACTTTCCTTCCTTGTTTTTAGGGTTTATGATGGGTTTCCTTCTGCTGAACCATCTCCATGTGTACGCATTCCATCCAGAAAACCTACCGGGAACCTTAAAACTATTGACCCTGGAGCGGTATAAGAGGCCACTATGATGGAAAGCAAAGGCACCATGCCAGTTAGAGGTCAACCGATATATCGGCCGGCCGACATTTATACTTTACAATATACGATATCTCTGGAACCGAAAGTGATAGAGACTTCCCATTTTAGGCCTCAAACGTCTTTAAATGCACCACACAGCATAGAAACTTCATCTACAAAATCAGCTGTTAGGGCAGCTGGGTGGGGGTTTGTGGATGGGGAGTTACGGCCCTCTTCAACTGGCCCGCTCTACACCCTGGCTTTTTAATGCATTACACTATGTAAGGCTTTCATAATACATTATAGATGGAAAAAAGAAAAAAAAAGTGGAAAATTGTACACAAATTAATATCAAACTGAGGATGGTAATGACAACTGGGAAGTAGCAAGATCACGAAGTATAATATGTACTGCATAGTAACGTGCCTCTATAACATAAAAATAGTGACTTCCGGTAATGTTACCAAGGTTTGGCATTGGTAACATGCTGAAATATATTATATTAAGGGTTGCCATTTGTTACTTGCTTTGTACTAAACATCGTACATGAAACGAGATCGTAGTTGTCGTTGTGCTTCGTTTCTGTTTCTATATGAACATTTCAAACAATGCTTTGTAATTTGGTCTGTGTTAAAAAAGCTGCTTTGAAGTGTAACTGGTTCTCCTTTGACATTGATGCAAATCAAAATATGATGCTGCTAATTGTATGATTGATAATGTAATTGCAATAGGATAAAGTTATTTTATAAACGGGTGTGCATGCTGCAGAGGTTTTTTCTTTTTCGTGTAAAAAGTTCCACAATGCACCTTTTTTTTAAGCTAAAACTGAATATTTCTATTTGGTTTGCGACTTCCTCATCAGTCTGAAGGTAAGTCCTGGAGCTACATCCAGAGCCACTGCGGTAATGTAAAGTGGCGGTTTATAGAGATGTTTAACGTGTTACAATGTTGTTCCTTCATGAAAAACCAAACCTGGATTCTTGTTTCGAGCCACTCGCGCATGTTTGAGTAATCGCAGTCTCAACCTCCCCCAGTGAATTGTACGTAATCCAGTGGCTGCAGCTCGTACGATGCTCCTGTGGCCTCCTACATACCCAGGAAGTGCATTCTTAACCTTATGATCTCTTGCTTCATTATTTCCTCTTTTTATTGACATTGTCTACACAACTTTTCCTTTGAAGGGGAGGGAGGGGCTTACGGAGAGTGCACTTGCTGAACCAGAACAAAAAGATTTTCTAAGCAGCAAAGTGTTAGATAGTAATCAAGGAAACCCTCCCAGGCTCAAAGATATAACTCTCTACAGAAAAGCCCTATGCCTACAAGGTCTGGGAAGCAAACCTGTGATCTTCTAGCTTTTGTGAGGAAAGCTCTAACCCCTATGCCACCAGTGTACTGACGTCACATCCCTTTTAGTTCATAAATCCCACCATTCCTTTGACTCCTGTTCCCCCCAGCTGCCTGGTTTCCGTCAGCTGTGGTTTGGGGAGGTGCAGCTCTATCGCCGTGACGACCGGGTGCAGTCTGGTCGCCATGGGAGACGGCCAGAAATAAGCTGTCATTAGACATGTGAGAGCGTGTCCGCCTCCCTCTGTATAGCCATGAGTGCGTCTAGACTGCACGGAGGCAATCCGCTCTGCAAGTGCTTTGTGCCGCACTTGAGCGCTGTGTTCACAGTGTAATGGTATGTGTGGGATTTTAGCCTGAAATGATCTTCCAAAATTACGGCTTACAATTGTAGAGCTCAAAAAGAAAATCTATGTTGAACAATGTACTTAGAGATAGCCAAATGATAAGATACTTCAACAAGCACAAAAAGAGTTTTTCTAGAGTAGACACTGCAGGAAAATGTATTTTTTGCTCTCTTAATATGTGAAACAGTCTAATGCGCTGTTTATTATTTCTCTGCATGATCTTTTGTCCATTTATTTATATAGGAAATTATAGGAACGTAAATGCAATTCAACACTTCAATAAAATAATTGATCACAAAAAAAAAGGAAATTATAGGAACTAATTTTTAAAGGCGGTTTTCTCAAACTTTCCAAACACTAAATGTTACAGTCCTGTCATTTTTACTTAATTTTTCAATAATAACTATAGACTTTATAAGATATCCTAATATCTAATATGCCTACAACAGTGTTGCCTGTAGTGGACTGTAATTAGATTACCTTTTTAAGTAATGGTGTAATCAATGTAACAAGATTACAATGGCAAAACTGGTTATTAAATATTACTTTTTGTAATATTTTTACAGATGAAAACTCATCTCATTAATCATAAAATGTCAGAAATTTGGAAAAACAACTGAAAACTACAAAGTCTAATACATTATTTTCCATATCCATCCTCCTCCTTGACCTCTCCACTGCTTTTGACACAGTAGACCATACCATCCTCCTCCACCGTTTGCAATCAATCTCCGGCACAGCACTCTGGTTCACCTCATACCTCTCTGACCGTCACCATTTTGTATCTGTCAACAACTGCAACTCTCACACGTCACCCACGGTGTCAGCGGTCCGAGAGACCAGTGGTCATCATGAGGTTCACAAATCGGAAAAAGAAATAGCTCTTCTGAAACAAGGACGCAAACTGAAAGGCACAAATGTTTTCATAAATGAACACTTGACAAAGAAAAATGCTGACCATCGCAAAGATCGCATGACAACTTTGTAGTTTGTGACTCTTTACACCATCACAATGCTGAACCCGGACTACACCAAGCATTGATATGGACATGTTACAGAATATCCTACAACAACAACAAATGGAACTGGAAACGAGTGAGTATCATGAGAACACCACAACAGAGACAGATACTGAGATAGACCCTGATAATAATTTTCTCTCTTTGATTGTTAGAGACTGTAATTATTTTACCCAAGAACAATATGAAAACAGTGTAAAATCAGAAGACAACCTGTCAATAATAGATTTCAATAGTCGAAGCATGTACACTAACTTTGAGGCTATCAAAGATTACTTGAAACACTTCGCTCATTCATTTAGCATTATTGCAATCACTGAAACCTGGTTCAACGATGATAAAGGTATTGATTTTTGTCTTGATGGCTATGAATTAAGATATAAACAGAATAAACAAATTAGGAGGGGTGGTTGCTTTGTACATTCATAAATCTGTTAAATCTAATGTTTTAACAAATATGCCCATAGCTGTGGATGGATTGTTTGAATGCTTAACAATAGAAATTCTAAACGATAAAAAGACTAATAACCTCATGAGTTGTGTGTACCGGGCACCTGGTTCAAGTATAGAAACTTTCAATGAGTGGATGGGTAAACTGTTTTCCACTGTGTACCAAAAAAGTATTTATCTGTGGTGATTTTAACACTGATTTGTTAAATCCAACCAAGCTAAAAACTGTTGATGACTTCATTGACACAATGCAGTGTATCCTCTAGGATTTCCTCTAGACTGAACAGTCCGTCTCCAAACTCAGTAAGTGCCGCTAAACTCTGTTCGCGGTTTAAATGTAGCTGAAAAGGTGGTTCGTTTGGTGATATAAAGTTGTGCTGTTTCGTGTGGGGCTGTGGCCATGAAATGAGTTGTTTGTGCCGCTGTTTTGACAGAGAAATGAAAAAGGAGGTGCTGCAGTGTTTTTTCTGTCTTTATTTCACTGTCATTGGCCGCTGCAGTCTGTGTGTTCACTTTGGGGACGGTAAAATCACCCACGTCTCTCCTGTGCGTCCAAAATCAGGCTTAAAAACCAAACATGTTTGATTTCCTGCGACTGTAGTCCAGTTGCGTCAGACTGCTGCCCACACTACACGATTCGAACGCCAGTCCAGTCGTGACCCCCCCACACTACGTGACACGACTCTGTGTGACTGCCTTCGACTAAACACGACTCGGGAAGACTCGGCGTGACTGAGAATTGTATCAAAATCGGGCATAAAAATCGTGTAGTGTGTGCGTCTGCCCCATTTCTTTTTTTTTTCCAGATTTTTTTTTCTTTTCCATTTTTGATACAGCGGCGGCAGAAATTAAGGAGCGGCGTAATAATTGATAGTAAATTGTCATGGAAACCCCATGTCAGACACATCAAAACAAAAATCTCCAAAAGCCTCTCAATTATAAATAAAGCAAAATTATACCTTGATGAAAATGCACTCCGTACTTTATACTGCACCTTGGTACTCCCATACCTTACGTATTGCATTGAAGTGTGTGGGGGAATACTTACAAGAACACAATTAATCCTCTGATCATATTACAGAAAAGAGCAGTGCGGATGATTCACAAGGTTGGTTTCCTAGACCATACTCATAATCTGTTTATGCCGTCAAAGTTGTTAAAATGTGATGATCTTGTAAAATATAGTGCAGCAATAGTCTTATACAAAGCATTCAACAAATTATTACCGCCTAACCTACAACGTTTTTTTTATAACTCCAGTGCGAGCTTATGACTTGAGAGGTTTTGGATATTTTTCATTGCCGAGAGCTCAAAACACTCGTAAACATTTCTGTGTGTCTGTATGCGGAGTGAAACTCTGGAACAAACTGGACTTACAACACAAGCAATGCCAAACTGTCCATCGACTCAAACTGTTATATAAACATTGGGTCTGGTCAAAATATAGAGATGAGGGTCTTTAATTTAAATTGCTGTTGTCTCATAGTGTTAACAAGAGCTCAATGTTTCCTTACCATCGTTGGTTTAATTTGTCTTTTACCATTATTGGTATATTGTCCATTACCATTGTTGGTATTGTTCATTCCCCTTACATTGTTGGTATACATTTTGTTACAAGTATAATTATTGTTACCTGTGGTAACGCCACCATGATATAACATTTGTGTAATAATCCTTGAACACAGCAACAGTGAAGCTGATTGTATTAAGCTCTGAATGGGGAACTGGGGGTGGGATTAAATAAGTTATCTTCTTCCCACTCCCTTTCAGGTAGAAATGGATCATCTTGTTTACATACTGTATTCCTTCTTTTGTTGCCCATTGCCTGAAATAAATGAATAAATGAATGAAATGAAATGAATATGCATTATAATGAATAATCTAAGCCACGATGTTTCAGTAGACCACTTGTTATATCAAGTTAAAAGAAAGAAGAAAAATCCCTTTGAGAAGAACATATTGCTGCGCATGCTTTTAGGTGCCAAGCCATAAACAGCAGATTTGCCAGTAAGCATTAGTCACTCAAATTCAGGATAGAGCGCCAGCTAAATTCTTCCAGAGCAGACATTGCCCACTCAGATCTTGTCTTACTCGCTATCAATGATCCCTCTAAGTATTTTCACAATGTTGATGCTAAATAACTTGCAATAATATTAATGCTTTTGTTTTTTAATCAATAAGCTATTCAAACATGAAGTAACGAGTGAAAGACGGAGCTTTATTGTCCTGCCTCTGCAAAACCTAATTGGGTTGTTTCCCCTCTTCATATTCCAACGCGTCCTCTAACTGCTTATTGGCCTCTGTGAGTCTCGTTGGTGTGCAACGCTTTTATTGTGGCGCTGATCGAATCTAATAAACACATCCTGAAGGCAGATGCGAAAATGCGAAAGTTATCTAGCACCAGCTCAGAACATGGAATCCCTGCTGGGCGCTACACAAACACTTGTACTTTTTTTTTTACCAACAGAAAACAGGGAAATACAGACACTGTTTTTGCTGTTGCTGAGTTGAAATACATCTTAAAAATCTCTAGTAAAAGTATACATATTTCATCATACTCATGGAAAAGTAAATCGTGTGAGAAATCAATGCTTAAAAAGTACAGTTACTTGAAAATGTTACTCTAGTTTATGTGTACTGCCTGCCTCTGAATGTAAGAAATGTATTAGGAATGTTTGGATCACATTTGAATATGACTAGCTCCACATGTTTGTTAAAACAGGAAAATATTCAATACAGAATCTTGAAGGAGTACATTTTTTTTCAGACTTCAAGTATTAATGATTCTGGACCTTTATAAAGAGTGGGTACTAAGCTTTTAGTAGGTATTAATAGGTAATAGGTAATAATCTCCAACATATCTTTTTCACTATCTTACACTTTGTTGCAATATTGATCTAAAACAGCTAAAACATAATATGATTATCCAAGCACTCACCCTAAGAAACCCTTCCAACCCCCCCCCCCCTCCCCCCTCCTTTTTCAATGTGAGTGAGACAGAGAGAAAAAATAATAATACACCCTGTTGGTTGGCCCTGTGTTGAAGCTATGGTGAGTGTTTTTACTTTACAATGAAAGTATTAAGCTTAATGAGCTAGACAGGTAAGGAAAGTATTTCCTTGTTACGTAAGACCTCAGAATAAGCTTCCCATGAGCTGCCACGGCGGTGATGAAGCTTAAGCGCAAATTCAACCTGGAGACGTACCTGCACCCTTCACTCATCGCCTCAACAGTAGCCTGCACCAACCATCCAATCACAGCCCCATCGCAAGCGCACCTCCGCATCAGCAATCAGCGCAGCGCCTATTCCGCTCAGCCAATCACCATCAAAGATCCCCTTCTTAAGCTCCCCGGTCAATCACTCGGAGTTTCCCAGCTGTGCAGCGACCCTCCTCCGCCCCTCCTCCTCCTGGGCTCTCCTCAGGCTCTGTGCATCGGGTCCCGTCGTACCACCACCAGTGTCCAGGCTCCGGGTAGAAGATTCTGGCCATCATCATCAACACCATGCATTCCATATCGTTCGGCCATCTTCCGCCGGGGTCTGAGCCCCAATCACAATCAAGTTCAATAAAACTTTCTAATGCAGCCTGTCTCTGTGAGTCTTTTCAGGTTGAATTAAGAATAGCAACAGGTGAAGATTCAAAGATTACTCAAAATGACCGAGTGGCTCGAGGTATGTTTTTTATTAGATAACAACATTGTCTACATTTGCCGTCAATATCCGGGTTAAGGTCAATAATCAGGTTTCTGAAACATTTTGGAAAAACCCGTTTACATTCGTGATCAGACAAAGTTACTCCTGTATACATGGTAATTGTAATCAATTGGGAATATACCGATCCAAACCACAACACACGGCCAATGTCTCGACGCACAAAGAACATCATGACGCAAATACGCGTCATTTGCGCTGCTTCTTCCTGTATCCAAAGACAACAACAGTAGCAGTAGCCGTACGGCAAATAATGAACAGTCCAGGGCTGGTAGCAGTTGCCTTTGTCTGCGCTTTGGTGCTGGTACTGACCCACCAGCAGGACTTGACACTATTTTGCCTCATGGTCTTCATTACTAGAACGAGAGAACGTGAAGAAGAAATAGAGCCGGAACTGTGCCATACACCCCGGACACTTTGGATGAAAGCGCGCCAGACATAGATGGTGAATCAAGTACCTCCTGTACTCTATAGACCAAGATTCCTTGCGAATAGAACATGCGCAGAACACAAATGAATGTTCCTTTCGTTGGGGATATTCCGGTATCCGTATACATCACCATATATTCAGGTTAGAAAATTGTGTAACCTCATATTGGGGTTTTTAAAAATCGAAATAGGTTTTGCAGGTGTTTACATCGCCGTGTGCAACTTGGTCATTGCTAATATTCCAGTTATTGACTGCATGTAAATGTAGTAATTGTAATTGTAAGCTCTGAAACGTCGATTTTGTATTATACCGGCCTATAATGTGTGTGCAAATAGATTTTTCCCCCAAACCATGATGGCTTTTGTTATAGCAATAAAAAGTAGACTGCGACATCTGCACTTGTGGTAAAGCAACTGTATCTCTGGTTAATTGCATTGGCTCTCGTCCAGAGGAGATCGTATCGAGTGAGGGCACTTGAGAGTAACAGTGGAGCACTTTATATGGCGGGATATGGAAAAGACGTTGAGTTGGAAGATAATGACTGCACTGGCCTCCAGCCGTCACAGTACAATAGTAGATGCCTATGGCCACACAAAAGGCTTTCTGCTCTAAAGGACAAGTGACAGACTGCTGAGAGAGCACCGGTGGACACCTGAGTGACTTCGACGGCTCGGTTAGGAGAAAGGTGAAAGGGAAACGCGTTTAAAACCCGTGTGCGTTTGTCAAACGTTTAATAGTCGTGAACATAGTGCCTGCTTGGTCAAAAAATACTTCATATTTTCTGACCCATATTAGGATTTCAAACAGATTCCCACCAGGGATGCCCATTGTCACCAATTCTATTCGTCATATCTTTATTGACTGATGATGAGGACTCTATGTGCATTGGGGTTGTTTTTAGTGAGTGTAAAACGGCTGGGATCAATGTGGCAATTGATAAATGATAATGTCCACTGCATACAACAATATACTGTTGCCATGGGGTCTTAACTGTAGATAAAACTTGCTAACGCTGTAGCATTCACCTCAACAAACGTGTGTAAAATACATGTGATCCTTCTGTAGCTTTAGCAGTCTTAAAAAAAAACTCAAATCAAAACCTTCTTGCAAGCTTAACATTTGTCATGAAAATCACAATTAGACATTTTACTGTTTAGCTCTTTTTTCGCTATTTCCTATTTCCGAAGCAACTACTCAAGAAGTTTCTCATCCTCACATGCCCAAACTAGTTATCAAGTTACATAACACCATTTCCAGCAAGAACCCTGCAAATTTCCTAATCCGGCTTGAGCCAGCCAATGAAGGCCCCCCTCCTATTAGGACTTTAATCTGTAAATTCTGCAGTAACGTGACGTGCATGCGCTATACCCCTCACATCCCCCCGCTGTGATCACGGCTTATTGAAGTCCACTGGGGGAAGCGTCTTTTCCCTGACCATAATCTGCGCTACTATTAAATATTGATTTTCATGAGACCCCCGCCGTGCCACATCTGCCACCGTAACCGTCATTTATAGAGGGTACCAGATTAGGCCGGACGCTATCTACCACACAAGCCAAGAGAAAAAAGCTGGGGTTAAATGAAGTGGAAGTCCCCCGCGGTGTGGCGTCGGATGGCCCTAATGGCACAGTCTGCTGGGGACTAAATTGGCTTGTTGTTGTGAAGAAGATGGAGATTATATAGCCACAACATGAGAAGCCACAGGTTGGAAGGCCCCACCATTGTGGAAGAAAGAACACAGCAACACAATATGATGCCAAACTATTCAGTTACAAAATGTATACTTATAGTTAGTCAGCCCATAATTAGCCGTTTACCATCTGAAAAAATTGCCAAAATAAATGATCTTGCATCGAAATCAGACTTAAATGATAAAGACTAATCCATGCATTTGTCTCTGTCAAGTTAGACTACTGACTTTCAAACCGCTCTGGTGGTTACAAGGCTCTTCACGGTCTCGCCCCAAAGTACATCAAAGACATGTTAGAGCCATATAAACCATCTCTGCTCTGAAATAATCAGGGAGAGGTCTCCTGCTGGTCCTAGAGTCAGGACTAAACATGGTGTGGCTACAGTTCAGTTTTATACAGAGGTGGTAGAGTAGCCTAAATATTTACTCAAGTAAGAGTTTTACTTTAGTAGTGTGAGTACTGAGCAACTGTTTGAGCGTAAAAATCTGATTTATGTTTTATTTGTGACATAAGCAGAACATGAAATAATGTGAAAATTGTAATATTTAAGAAAATGCCATATACAACATATAAAAGGAATGATCATGAAGAAGTAAACAAACACAAGATCCATCTATTTTATGCATCAAAATGAATACATATTTACTCACAATGGCATGAGCTACTATTTTTATTTTACTCAAGAGTACAGATAATTAATTATGATATTACTCAAGTAGTAAGTAAAGTAAAAAGTATGAAAAAAGTAAATGTGCTTGAGTAAATGTAACTGAGTAATACTCACCTTGGGGTTTTATGAAGCTAAAATCTGAACATTTCTGAAGATGTGAGACAGACCTGAACTCTGACAATGTTCAAACCCAGACTGTAGCTCTGTGCATATGACACTGTTTTTTTCTTTTCTTCTTTTTCTCCATTTCATTTCTCATGTAACTTCATGCAATAGCGTTTCAAAGTGAAACACAAGGGAGAGAGAAGCAATTACATGGTTTGTGTCAGATCATACCATAAGAACATCATACTAATCTATACTAACGCAAAAAAGGAAGTGGGATTAGGGCTGGATGTTTGCCCCATTTCCCCCAATTTTGTACAAATTTTTTCTTGGTAGTTTTCCCAATTTTTTCCGCCAAATTTTTGCTCATATTTTTTTCCCAATTTTCCCACATATTTTCCATCTCCATTTCTTAACATTGGAGATGAACCTGATATTGTACATTTGCAGATCTTCCAAACATTATTTTCAGTTTTCTGTATCGGAAAAAGTTCAGGTATCGGAAAATATTTAACGGTACCTAGCCCTAAGTGGGCTTGTCCCTAAAACGTCTTACAGCAAACATTTCACCTATGTAATTAATGATTATATTTATGCATTTTGGTTTACCTTTTAATTGTATGCGTAACGCACTTCGAATTGCGTACAACCTGTGCTCTCCAAATAAACTTACCTTGCCTTACACACTTGATCGCTACTTTCTCCCTTTCCAATATCTTTTACTTCTCTTTCATAGCCATCGCCAACTTAACACGACATCCTCCTCTCCTCTTGTTCCAGGCAGAGTTCCCACCTGGTGTTTAGGTCCTGCGGCGCTGACGGACACTTCCCCTTTAACACACCCAGGAAGTCTTCTCTTCTCCCTCTCTCCGCTCCGTGCCGATGTGTGGGGGCGGAGCTTGTGCATCCAGGAGGGGGAGGGGGGAGGGGGGAGGAGGAGCCGTACGAGGAAACAGGTGTGTGTGCAAACAGAGATGATGTCATTGTGAGCCCGAGTCACCTGGGAGACGGCCGCGGGATCGAGTGGGAGAGAAAAGGAGCGAGAAGAGGCAACGTGCTCCCTCCAGCAGCCAGTTTTCTGAGGCTGAGGAGAGAGGAGGCAGCAGATGGAGCAGACTAAACGTTTGGACGCAGCCGCTGTGCAAAGTCAAGGTGAGAGAACTGCCAACGCTGGTCTAAAAAGGGCAAGTGACATTTTAGATGAAGATGAGTAATACTGCGAGCGCACGGTGAGTTAACAGCCGGAATAATATAGGATATATATAGGAATACTCGCTTTTTCGTTAGCTAAAACCTCTCCACACAAACTTAAAGTATCATGTTTTTCTAATTAATTCTTAGTTTGATGAGATATTTCCTGTGGTACGTGTTAATCATAGCTTTGCACCAGGGAAGTGGCAATTTGGACAAAAAAAAAGTCATTTTTTACAATGTCAGGTATGGAATGTTTACCCTTTTTTAAGACATATTAATGATGATAATAATGAATAAATAAATGAATCTTAGACAATATGCAGTTTAAAAAGTTAAAGCTAAAGTTACCGTAATGTCAAGTGTGACCTCAACCAGCATCACAAAAGCATGACAGCTGTCAAAGCTAGTGCTGTTAAAAATCCTTTTGCATGTCAATTTTTATTAATATAGTTTAAGCTGTTCTGAGAAAGTACTATGTAGTAGTAGTAGTAGTAGCACAGGTTTGCCAGGTATCAGCGGCCAAACCCATCCAAAAGTCTAGTCAGTGCCACTGCACTCTTCCAATGATGCAGACCTACCCACTTCTGTCCCTCCCATAGAAATGAAAAATTGCTCTGATGGCCTTAAATTTGCATTTTATTGACACTTATTTTGAATTTAATAGATAATTAAGCTATGAATGGCATTTTCTACATTTTGTTTAACCCGTGGAAAGGCTCAAAAAGGTGCCCAATTTCATGTAGACAGCTAGCACAGCAGCCATGTTGGAGTAGCAAGAATAATAATAATGAAAAAAAGCCAATTGTTTTTAAATAGCTTTCAATATCCGATAGAGGGAAAGCACATGCACATTTGTTTCATTCAAAAAAGAAACACAATAGAGACAGATGTTTATACTATTGGGGGCTGTGGCATAGTCGATGGGCTAGGAAACTTGTTATGGGAAACATAATTTTAAACATAATTTCTGGCGGAATATAAGCATATTTAGCACACACAAATAAAGCAGAGTCAAAATCAGGACCTTGTGAATGTTTTGTGTCATTCTTGCATTCGGAACTTAAGCAGATTGTCCAGTAGAAGTGAAGAACCGGCACTCCAGGCTATCTGTTAGCATGTAGCGTGAAGCTAACGTTAGTATCATGGTTAGCATTCCTCGTTATTTATGTATTTACTAGCATTGACCCGGCCAGGCCTCCGCTAGTCTCCACATGTGATGTTCTGAGATTATGAGTTACAAAAAATGTCCACCCAAGTCCCTATAACCGTCACTCTCTATAGCAATAGACCTGCACTAAGTAGACCAGTGGTTCCCAACCTTTTGACTTGAGGGCCCCCCTGCACATTCTGTAGTCGGGCCGCGCCCCCATGCCAAAAACAATTGCCACTACAAATGTATCAAAACAATGAATGCTAAAAATAATGTCAAACAGACATACAAAATGCAATTGGAGTGTTTTATGCACCCGTACTCCTTTTTCGCAGTCATATTTGATGTTTGTTTTACTCATGACCTGACCCTTTGACCAGACAAAGCTCTGAGCCTCTGCAATACCAGGCGCCCCGCAGGTTTGGAACCACTGTAATGACTATATGGTGAAGTGCAAAGTTGCCTACTCGCTGCAGTGTAAAGAAAGGAGTGAGCCCGTTGTCCAGAGAACCATCAGAAGGAGAAACTACATCTACAATAGGTTAAACTCAGGGAATAAAATTCAAGAGACAGTGCAATATTTATGGATAAATATTAGGAGTTCAGCTGTCAGGGTTCGGTTCACGGTGTAGGACCCGTGGTGTGGTGCATCTCGGTGCAAGACAATAGAAAAAAAAATAAGTTAGTTTTGAAATATATAGATATAGAAATAGCTTAAATGTGCATCATTAGACAGTATTTATAATCTTAGAGTAAAATGGAATGCTTTCAAAGCTGCTTTATAATAAAATGTACCTCTGGGCTCACAATACAAAGCAAAACAGAAAACAAATGGTAGCGCACTTAACATAAAAAATAATAAAAGGAAAAAAAAACAGCGCAGTGCAGGCCATGCACTCTTAAGTGGTAGTTTCACCCCGCGATTGTGGTTTATATTATAGATTATTATAGATTATAGATGGCCCGTTGAACACACTCTGTGTCTCTGTATGTTATTTGGTAGGAAATGCATCCATAATTCAGCGTTTATTAAAGTAGTCGTGGGGAAAGAGTTGAAAGACTCGAGTTGGACATGAGCCAGCATTATGCAAATTCACTTTTAGTTGCCAATGGACTGATCACTAACTTTTCGTAAGCTCCTGAGTGACTGTTAGATGAGTTGCATTGATCCTTTCGGTGAGGAGAACATAACTTGCGCACAGCAGCAGTATGCAAAGAGTTTGTACAACTTGCTTATGTAACTGTATTTTAATGCTATAGGCGTTTTGCATTGCAAGTATGTTGATGTTAGCTTGTACCATATAAAGGGTTAGCAGTGGTCAGGAGTATACATAAACATTATCCAGTCTTTCATATCAGTTATGTATTGTATTGTAGGCATGCAGTTGTGATAAGGGTAGTTGCTGCAATAATAACTTGGAGCCATATAGTGTCACATAGATGAATAGAATATATACAAACATTTACAGCATTTCATTACGGCACTTCCATTGGTGTCTTGCTCTCCATGTATAACTTCAAACATTCTATAGGTTTGTTATCTTGGTTGATGGTTTGCAATTGTGGTGTGATTGTATAACAAACCTTGCTCTAATAGAATGATCAGGTGAATGTTAATGGATTTTGCTTTATACAGAAAGTCTAGATCTCGCCGTCTGTCGAAGAGAAAACAACCTAAATGGCAGCAATGTTTTTCGTGTTGAAAAATATGATTGTATTATTCAGTTTCTGGAGCATTGATGTTTGAGTCGACAATGAATTAGGGGTGTGACCGGTTAACCGGTTAACCGGTTAGTAAATCATAACCGGTTAGGAAAAATCAGTAACGATAACGAAAAAAAGTCAAAAAGAACACGTATTATTTAGACACGGCAGGTGAAAATATTGATTTTTCACGCAGTGGTCGAAGTGGAGATTTGTATCTATTTTCCTCCTTTACATCTTAGTTTTCATGTCAACAAAAGTCACCCGCATGATGCTTATTTTATGATGATTTGTCCGCTTGCGAGCCAGACGGAACCCGGAAGTAAGAAACCGGCGTCGAAAGACGCTCTGCAGCGGTATTTCATTCACAAATATTGACAGCTTTTACATCCACGTGTGCTGCAAAGGTTCCGTGATGACGCTATCACGCCAAATATGGTATATTTCCTTCTGGGAGACGGCTGGGACGGACGAGCCGAAGAAGTTCCGCGCATGCGCAGTCGCCACAAAACTCAGCTTGTTTCTCGAATGAGAGAAGGCCCACTCGGGCAGCGGGTGAGCCTTATAGTAGCTCCTACAGACTCCAAACTTTACAGTCAGGCACTTGTTTTTACAAATTCTACGGCAAGTTTTCTGTACGACCTAATTAGGCCTACTTTATCATAATTGTATATGTCTGGCAATTGCGTGGCGGCCGTGACGCGAAGAATCATTCTGATAAGTGACTGCACGCTCCATTGGCCGTATAGCGCAACTGCGGTCCACTTCTTAAACAAACGGTTAACCGGTTACAATTTTTTCGGTTAACCGGTTACCATTTTTTGTACCGTTCACACCCTAAATGAAATACAAACAGATTTTTTTTGCAGAGGATGTTATGTTGCCTAACTAATTGCAGCCTTTGGGATTTGCAAGTTGCAACTGTAGAATTCCTGTCCAGTTCTTTAAAAAATGCTTACTTTCTGTTCGCAAAAAAAGAAGAAAGGAAACGCCCCCTACCGAGCTTCAATGTTTTATTCTACGCCTACATTTCTATAAAGGCGCCAGAGTGAAAAGTACATTTGTCCATGTGTTTTGTTTACTTTAAAAGCCTTAGGTGCGCTGTGCGGATGTACTGTCAGTATCATTGGCTCACAACAAGGAAGAGGTTTTGTCCCCATTGTGTTCGCGTACGGGGAGTGAATTTGGGCACCATTTTTGTGTTCTTGAAATAGCAAAGTTATGTTTTCAAACAGCTTTGAACTTTCTACTTTTCTACAACAAATACTTCAGCACTTTTTCTTCAGTGAATATTTGGCTGAGCAACTTTTAGTTTATTGGAGTAATATTTTATCCAAGTTATGAAAATCACTTTGTAATTTGACCGTCACTACTTCATTGTACAAAGTCCTAGTTCCTGATTATTAGCTGTGTGAGCTATAATAACTATTCTGTTAACTTTCTCTGCTATATACATCTGCTAGATATACATCTTTAGGAAATTAATTGTAGGTCAGAGGATTCTAGTTGTCCATGTGTGAATGACAACGGGACAAAGAGAGCAAACAGGTGACTAACAGTTGCAGGATAAGGTTACTGTATGCATCTGCCACCACATGACGACTACTGCAAACAAAGGTGATGTCATACAGGAAGTGAGTGTGCCGGGTGTTGTTTGACTTTTGTTTGTCCTGTAGCTCTTTATGCTGAATTTGGCTCATACAAAAACATACTAGGAATATTATATGATTTTAGAAAATGATAGTAACCAAATAATTGCAAAAGTGCATGTAGCAAAGACCATTTTTAACTTGATGATTAACATAATTATATTTAAGATTTAGCTTTTACCAAAATGTCCCTGATTTAACTTTTATGTGATGTTTATGAATTAACTTGTTTATTGGACATGAGCACTCTCTGGATGTATATAATCCATGTTGCCATACAAGCATACTGTACCAATGGGTACGTGGGTCATAATATGTGAGCTGTGAGGATGTGTACAATACAGATACATATGTTTTTAGTTGTTTTCTAAAGAAAAGAAAAAAGAGTTACTTTATTATTTGAAGAAAATATTTGATTTTCATACTTCATGCAAGGCTGTACCTGATTTTTTTATATGTATATATTTTTTTATATATAACAAGCTATGAAGGAGGAAACCATTAAAATAAAATGTTATTTCTGGTCCAAACTAATTGTTTATTGGTTTATTTGGTATGGCCTATTGTTAAAGGAACAGGCCACCGTTTTTCCATACTGAGATATGTTCGTACCTGAGCTTAGGCGAGTTTATACGTACCTGTCTGGTCTTTGTGCGTGCCGTGAAGAGCGTGGTCGCTTCTAACTTCAGCCCTGTGGTTGGTTTATTTGGTAGGGACAGTGCAAGTTAATGAACAAGCCACCGGATTGTAGCCTTGGCTAATTTTCATCCGTCGTCCCCATGCGCACTCTCAACACACTCTCATACATCCTGACTATTGTACATGTTTTAGTGTAGGGGAACCGGAGTACCGGAGGAAACCTACGCAGACACGGGAGAACATGCAACTCCACACAGAAAGGCCCCGGCCTTGGTGGAATCGACCGGGACCTTCTAGCTGTGAAGCACGAGCGCTAACCGCTGTACTACCGTGCGCCATGGTACATGCTGAAATATATTATATTAAGGTTTGCCTTTTGTTTTTGCTTTGTTCTAACATCGTACCTGAAACAATATCGTGGTTGTCGTGTGCTTGTTTCTGTTTCTATATGACATTTCAACAATGATATGACCTTCTAGCTGTGAAGCACGAGCTCTAACCGCTGTACTACCGTGCCGCCACGTAGTACAGCGGTAGTGTACACGGTAGTGTTTGGAGCTATAGGAATATACTGGGAGAGGCAAATGCTAACAACATCGTTGGTCTTTTTGCGTGACTGAGCGCACGCACAAAGACCAGACTGGTACGTATCAACTTGTCTAAGCTCAGGTAAGAACATACCTCAGTATGTAAAAACGGTGGCCTGTTCCTTTAAAAGTAAAACTACATGTAAATTGTACATGTTTTTAGTGGTAGGGGAAACTGGAGTACCCGGAGAAACCTACGCAGACACGGGGAGAACATGCAAATTCCAGGGTCACTTTTCACGGTCACTTTGACAGAAATGCTCGTACACTAGTCTGAAAGCTCATGAAATTGATAGAGATCTACAAATTGTTTCCACTACTAGAAACAATCTGGTATAGTGCCTTTGACTTGATGTCTTTCTGCAATATAATACTTCTGTAAAAAATGTGTCACTGTGACCAGCCCGTGAACGTACAGTTTCACCATGCTCTTTGGCAATTAATAACAATTAATACGTCAGTCCAACAGATCTGTAATCATATGATAATTTGACTTGTACTGTATATGTTCCTAATCAAATGTCCAAGTTAAACCAGACTAATGGGAAATATCTTGGGACAGATGGCCTAGAAATCTGCTCATTTAGATTTGCATTTTTGCTCTGCTGTGTAAAATAAACATATTCATTATTGATGCCAATATCCATGACCAGTGTGTTGACAACTTGACATGCAAAGATACTGCCACTCTACAGAAAACAGAAACAGTGGATATTTTTGTGGTTAATATTCATGCTCCTTTTTCAGTAAAATGATGTCCTGACAAACACTGATGAAGCCTGTGTTATTGGAACTCCAGCAATACCACTGTATCTTTTTCTTTTGTGGAAAACTTTTAATCATGAACATTTCTGCCCCTCTTTTTTTTTTTGACTTTCAATGCGAGTTGGGCTATTGGACAATTGCACCAGTGGCCAGTACGGATTTGTTGAAAGGATTTGTTTGTGAACTGCGCTCCTACGTCAATGATTATAACGCCTTCAACTTTCAAAGTGCCACTGTAATGTCCAGACCCTGTTCCCAGCTCGGCGCATAAATAGCATCAGTTGTCTGGCGTGACCTCATCTGCACACGTTATTATTGACGGGAGCGCACTGGTCAGAACTAATGAGCGCCAGTGCCCCTCGCACTCTTTGTATTCAAATCAGGACGAGCATTGTGCGAGCCAGCTGAAGGAGACAACTCTCTTTTTCCCCTCCTACTCCGCTGAGCCCTTTGTTTAGCTGTCACAGAAAACAGGATGCGTCGGGACAGTAGGCATCAAAGAGAGCAGTGTGCCCCTGGAAGAGACGTCCCGGGCCCCTTATGCAACCCCCGTAAAACACACATCAGAATCATGGTAAACTTCAGGGACTGGCGTCAGACGAAAGCAAAAGATTTGCCAGGAATGCAGCAATCTTTTCACAAGCGTTCGGTCGGAACTTCAAGCAAATACCAACAGTCGGTGTACAATAGAGAAGTTCTTTTTTTTGCGATTTGTAATTTTTTATTAAGGACACATAGAAAAAACAAACATAACAAATTCCTACATAGAACAAACAAACACATTAGTATACATTAAGAGACAAAGACAACAATAGAAACAAACAACACAACAAAAAACACACACACAAATGATAATAATAATAATAATAATAATAGTAAGAAAAAAAAACGTTTGGAGGCTGTCTTATATGTTACATTCACTCATACAAGCCTTGGGGCTTCACAATAGATAATTAATAACTCACACCCACTTTTCTATATATAATATAATATACACACATACAGTCATATACATATACAATCATAATGTCTCTCAAGCTTAAGGTTACTACTATAAGCATACTCCTTTGTAATTGTAGTTATGTAGATTATAGAGTTTTTTTTAAACATTTTTTATTCCTTTTTATTTTATTATTATTTTTGTTTGTCATTAGTCTTTTCTTACCAGTGACAAATTAGATGACAGTGAGAAGACGACCACAACAGTCATCCTCTGCACAAAGTACAGAAGACTTTGTGTAGAACTTCATTGAAGATTTTGCCTTCATTGAAGATTTTGTAAACTTACATTTTTTAGATCTTTCTTTATATGAGTCATAATAATAATAAATAATTAGATCAAAATTTTGATTCCACCCTAGTGTGGATATATTGAGGTTGAGTAACAACCTGACCTGGCAACCAGAGAGCAAGATCTTCCTGGTGACACTAGATGTGGGAGAGCTTGAGAAGCATTGTTCGTGTAGATTTTAAGGCAGGTATTGTGTTATCAATAACAATGTTCATTGTATAGATTTAAAGTTCAATAAGATCAATCAAAGCTAGTTGGAGTGCCAGACACGAGGGTCACCTGCGTTGCAGTAACCAATTACGCGATAATTGCCAGATATATGTTGCAAAAAACAATCCCATTTCAGCTTATATTCTTCTCCCTTGCCTAGTTGAAAATAAGATATGCGCTCGTATGCTGCTACTGTGGAGAGTTGTACCAGTCTGCAACAGCTGGTGTATACTGTGACTTCCATTGTTGAGCTAAGAGTTTCCACTGTAACTTCCAACTCATTGCGCTTACTTGGAATAAGTTGTACACTTATTATTATGATTACTAGTAACGCTAGTATGATTAAGAGGGATTTCACAATATTCATTACTTATGACACAAGTTCTGATTTCCAGACATGTTAGTACTGACAACTGGGAATTCCTAGTACTGATGACGTTTGTTACTTAAATATGGTCTTAACCTGTACTATTATTCTTAGTAATGGTTACTGGAATATTCCTGTTCCCTTTATGTTTTATTTCTTATTCCCATTAATGAAGTTGTACATTTTTAGTACAAGAAATAAATGTTGTAAAAAAGCAAGAAAAAGTATAGTTATAAAGTCAATTTATTTAACATTGAACAGTGTTAAACACTTACATTTTAAGGTGCAATTAATGATAGAACATTTCCATTTCTGCAGTTATAGTTTACATCAGTCCAAACAGGTGGATTAGTTTGTACTGAGCTGATGAAGCCGAGGAGTTTAAGTGTCTCAGAAGGTTCCACAGACTCTGTACATGCAGCAGGTTCTGCAGACTCACAGCAGGAGGAAGGGGATCTTTGTAAATCACCGTCAAAGCTCACTCCTCAAGTCTTCACCAGCGTGATCAGATTTCTGTAATATAGTATAAAGAACAAAAATACTTTAGTTGTGAGTCCCTATGGCAAGACTAAACCAAAACCTACATATTAAATGTTGCTTTGTCTCATCCAAACATCTCAGCTCTAACTCTGTCTCACCTCATGTGTTCAGCTCCAGTCTCAGCAGATCCTTCCACAGCTGCAGTCTTCAGTCTGACACTGGACACACAAAACCATTCACAAATGTTATTTCACATCCAACTTAAGGCCAATTTGTCCAAATATAACGATTAGTGCCGTCTTACCTACTGTCTGGATGCAAAGTTGGTCTGAAAGTTTTCACAGCAGTGCAGATTTCTGTAAAACAAAGAAATACAATCAGTAAGCACACTATAGCCAAATCCACACAGGATTACAATTATGTAAAAAGTAAAGATTACGGATGTCCTCAGAGTTTTATGATAGTAGGGTAAATTATATCATAGACTAAACCAGTTCTGTACATTTGAGTCCTGTCTCACCTCAGTGTGTTCAGCTCCGTCTCATCAGGTCTTTCCACAGCTGGACTCCTCAGTCTGACACTGGACACACACAAACCATTTAAAAGATTATTTTACTAAAGGACATGTTGTTTAAAAAACTCATCAGTGCAGTCTTACCTTCATCATTGATGCTGAGTCAGTCTCTAAATCTTTAATCATAACCAATAGTATTAGATACACATTCATTTAATATAGTGAGTTGTTAAATGGTGAGTGCAAACTGAATAATATGTTATTTTTTGAGCATGCTGCACCTGATTTAACATTTGAAATGATGAGTATTATAGTAATTTGTACAACAAATGTTTGACATACCACTGTGTGGTCACCAAATTAAATAACAAATGTGTTATAAGGTAGAGCAAGAGCTTTGTTGTACTTTTCAAATATAAAAAAATAGTAACAATACATCAAACTCTTAAAGCAATCACAAATATATCCAAAGACACACTCACCTTAAGTTGATTAATGAGAAATAAAACAGGAAAGGTCCTGTTTTCTGCTGTTTCTGTTCGATGATACACTGAGGGCTGTTGAACACTTCACTTTTGAATTCAAAACAGTTCAGAGCAATCTGATTGGCTGATTCTGCACATGTGACATATGACCTGAACCAATCCCAGGCAACGTAGGTTATAGCTTAGTTTTGTCCATTATGGTTACTAGACAGTCAAGTTCCCGTTACAGGGGCTCAGTAGAGGACACTGGGGAGGTTAGTGAGAGTTACTAAAACCATGCACTGGATAAAGAGAAAAGCAAGTAAAGCCAATGTTAAGCCTATTTTATTAAAAATGGGCAAATCCTAGTAAATGGGACAGAATCTTATAATGGATACTTTAGAATGAGCGTCAGCATAACAGGACTACGAATAATCATTACTGGCATCATGTAGAGTTAGTAAATACTTGCAAAACCATGTCACTGGAACGGAAACATGCTACAGTAAAATGGAAAAGCAATTAATCACAATTTTCTCTTGATAATGTACTTTATACATGGAATAGAGGCTAAATGCTGAAAATTTTAGGTCTCCTAGTAATTATAACACTTTATTTCATGTTACGACCGTAATTGGAATTTACAGTGTACCAACCATCAGTGCAGTCTGAACAAATTCTATACAGTTCTTAGAAATTAGTCCTCTTACAGTTGATGAATCACCCAAAATAAACAAGTGAGCACAGAGTGGAATTTGATACTTAATAACAGAGATGACAGATATATGTATAGAGTTCCAAAAAACTTGAACTTTAGGGCAATGCCATAATAAATGTATCAATGTACCATTATTTGTGCATTTCCAGCATGGTCCTCTTTAAGTTTAAGACAGTACATTTTGGACAGTGTCCAGTATATTCTATTGACAATTTTAAACTGAGTAAGTCTAGTGCTAATATTTCTTGACATGTATTTGCAGCTACTTAAAATATCGTTCCACTGTTTGTCAGTGAAAGAGCATCCTATGTCCTTTTCCCATGCTTTTTTAAGTGCACTAGTAGAGCTGATATTCTCTAAAAGTAGTGCATAATAAGAGGACACTTCATGCTGTTTACCCAGCAGAGACAAAATTAACGCAGGCATTTAATCCTTTTGTGGGAGGAGTTGATTTTTGAAAGTTAAGTTAAATAGGTTATAATTTATATGTAGTGCCAATATTGATTTTTATGAAGCTTGAATTCATCCATTAGTTCATTAAATGATTTTAATCTATTTTCTGTGAAAAGGTCACAAGAACAGACGGCATAGATGATTGAACCTCTGAAAATACTTCATTGGGATCAGTACTGGGATTGAATGCATAATATAGTTAAATTTAGGTACAACTGACATTTTTAGTATATTGGCCTTTGCCTATAAGGACAGATGTAAATGTTTCCATCTTTTAATATCTTCTTCAAATTTCGACAGTACTGGTTGTATGTTTAGCTTGATGACAGGTCAGGTGGGAAAAAAGTGTAGATGATACTTTGCATCATCTACACTGCCCTGCGTGGATGGCATACTACAATCTAAGATATTGTCATTAGTTTGGTTAAAATCGCCACCCAATATTACTGGGGAGGTAGGAGTATTTTGAAGCTGATGTATTTTATACTCTAATTCACTGAAAAATAAAGGATCATCTAAATTAGGGGGCCTCGTTCTATTACGTCTAATAGTGACCAGTGGAAACAGGCTGTTACGGCATTGTTGTTATCTTTTGCTTATTCATTTCTCTCAGTTCCTATAATTCATAATGATGCAATGATGTGGTTAAACAGGTTCACAGTAATACAAATTACTTGTAAATAATACGAACAAGGTCACATGTCTTTAGCATATTTCTCAAACACACTTCTCCTATTCTGTTTTTTGAATTGTTGTAGACTAACAGCGCCTTTTAAGGGTTCCTCTAGATTATTCCACAGATTTACACCTCTCCGGGTGATACAGTGACTTTTTAGGGTAGATGAATACATTGTACTTTCAGATTATGAGTGCCCCTTAGATCATAACTTCCCTCTCTTTTGCCAAACATTTGTTGTATATTGTTTGGGAGCTGATTGTTTACTGCTTTATATATCTGTAATAAAGTATTATATTTTATGAGGTCAAGTTTCATGATGACCTCATTGTTCTTAGATTTTAAGAACAATGTATTTGTATGGTCCCTATAACCGACATTGTGAACAATTCTAATAGCCTTTGTAGTCTATATAAAACCTGTAAATGACTACTGAAGGTATTTCCCCAGACCTCTGAGCAATAATTTATGTACGGTAGGATTAAGGAACAGTACAGGGTAAAAAGAGCCTTGTGGTCCAGAAAAAATCTACACTTGCCCATTATGGCCACATTTTTCGCCATTTTCCCACAAATGTTATCTATTTGTGGTCTCCAGCTAACCTTACGACTGAAGATCACACCCAGAAATTGATATTCCTTTACTTGTTCATTTCGAGCATTGTCAATATTGATTTGAATCTGAACGTCACTATTCCGTTTACCAAATAGTATCATTTTTGTTTTCGATATGTTCAGCGATAGTTTATTTCTATTAAACCATTCAATTTATATAATTCTGTTGTGACCTCTGAGACAAGCAGTTGTAGATCTTTGCCAGAACCCAGAATTGTTGTGTCGTCCGCAAATAATATACATTTTAATTTTGTTGAGACTTCACACAGATCATTTATGTACAACAAAAACAATTTAGGTCCTAATATTGACCCCTGGGGGACTCCGCACACTATGTTCCTTCATCCTGATACATGTTCATCAATTTGTACGTACTGCGTTCTGTCAGTCAAGTATGACTTCAACCAATTATTTGCAATCCTTCTGATCCCATTGTTATGTAGTTTATTTAAAAAGTATTTCATGATCTATAGTGTCAAAGGCTTTCTGGAGGTCTATGAATATACCCAATGAATACAGCTTATTGTCAATATTGTTGGTGACTTCTTCGCTTAGATTGATTAATGCATGTGCAGTTGACCTGTTTCTGAACCCATACCCAGTCACTGAGCAAGTTATTCACAAAGCTGTCCAGGCGGACAGCAAAAAGATTTTCCAGAATCTTGGATAGTTGAAGTATAGAGATCGGTCTATAATTTGTAAACCGACGATTATCCCCACTTTTATAAACTGGAACGACCTTGACAACCTTCATGAGGTCAGGGAATTCACCGGTTGAAAAGGATAGGTTGCATATATGTGTTAAAGGCATAGATATGTTATGTATTATTTCTCATCATTATTAATCATATAGTCTGGGTAACTTGCAGCTTTCGAGTCTTTAGACATTGCATGATTTAGTCCTTTCATAATGTTTTTATTGACCTCAATCATGTTTCTATAATAATTTCTTTTACAATTTTTCATTATACTTGTTAGTTTCTTCTTTTTGTATTTAGTTTCAGTTTCCAATGTTCTCTTTTTTATAAATGTTTTATATAAGGAGTTTTCTTTTTGCATGCGTTCAATAGCCCCCTTTTCATCCATGGGACACATTTATTTGTTTGCGTATATTTGCGCGTTACTACTGGACAATGTTGATCATATAGCTGTTTGATCGTGTTAACAAAATGTGCGTATGCAATATTAACATCATGTTCTCCAAGGACATTACTCCAGTCCTGATTTTTCCCCTCAATTTTAACATTTGTTAGCGTTGAATTAATGTTAGCCTGGCTAACATTAATTTGGCTTTGGTTTCAAGGCTAAAAGACTTAGAGTTATAAACACAGAAGTCTCTGGTGAAGTGTATATAACATCCTGAGTAAAGTTTTTGACATAATTATTAATAATTAACCAACAGCTGCTTGTTTTCAGCCACGTACTGTTTAAATATTTATTTGTTTCAGCAAGACACGGCTAACTCCACCAGCTAGCCCAAACAAGCGTCACTTTCTGGTCATACCTCGGCGACGCCATGCTGGCATTGCGATATAACCGCGACACGCCATGTTACTATGCGGAGTCAAGTTATTTTCCTTTGCATTGTTGATATTTGACAACTGACGGTTCCCTCAGCGGAGGCCGTTTCTCAACTAAACATCTGAATAAATATTTCAACCCCGGCTCATTAGTTCCATTTCCATCTTGTGACATCACTTGTCAATTTATTCCACAAGGGGGACTGCTTTGACAGCTTTCCCGCCTGCTGTTGCCTTCAAAGACTGACAACTCTTTCACTACTAATAATTTATAAAACAGTTACATTGTCTGTCATCAGGAACACACTTTTATCATTTATATTTCAGCCAAAGGAAGTCAGTGTTTATTGAGTAGGTCGGTTTTGGTGTGTTTTGTTCGAGAATGACTCCCAAACCTTTAAGGACACATCAAGGAAAACCATTTTTTTTAAATTGTGAAATCACCTTGGGACTACCACCCCACTTTGGAAACTACTGTGTTCGAGAGACCACCAATGATGATAAGGAGAGGATGTAGATTTGTTGGATTTGTTATAATATTAGATTCAAAGATTTTTCAGTGGGGATTTTGGATCTTGTTTAGTTTTTGATTAGGTTCAAAGCTCAATAAATCAGGCAGGAATTGGACATTTAAAAACATCCCTGTACAAAATTAAAAAAACTTCAAAATATCGTTAAGTCCAAGACGGAAGATTGAAGTCTGTATGAGCTGCTAAAGTGGAGATTTTGTTGCAAGAATGTAAGGAAAACCTCATTTGGAGAAAATTGTTCCAAAGTTTTGTAATGTCTGTGCATACAGTATTACATATTACTCTTCCCATACGATTGTCTCCCAGAAAGGAAATGCCCATATTTGGATTACTACGTAATTTCGGTCACCTTTCGTGCTTCACATGGATACCAAACTTGTCAATATTTGTGAATGAATAAGTGCGGGAAACTGACGGGTGCAGTGCGGGTGATGTTGTAGATATTTCCTGGACCACACAAAACCAAACAAAAGATCATAAAATAAGCATCACAAAGCGTGAGTTTGGTCTATTTTTTACCCTGACATTAAAACTAAGCAGTACTAAGTAACTTGTTTACCTTAATAAATGCTTTTCGTAGTCCAAGTGTTAATGGTATGATTGGTGTCTTTGGCCAGAAAACCACAATTGCAACTTGACTGCCACCGGATCGGAGTCACCAATCCACACTAATGGAATCACTAAGAAGAAGCTAACAGGCTAACGGGCAAAGCTAACTGTGGGCTAGCGCCATTTAAACAGTATTTACAGCAGTTTGAGTGAATTTTTTTTATCTCCATTGTGTAATTGGATGTACAATATCCCTCTCTCCCTTTGTCTTTTCTGTCAGTGTAGTATTTACTCTCACGGACAATTAATGAGTAAAAAAACCCGCAAAATTCTACAACACCTGCAGTGGCGCTTATGACCTCTATGGGCATGAGTTACTTAGTACTGCTTTAAGGCATAGACCGTTAAAAAGAATAGACAACTCCTCCTCACTCCTCCCCGTTTACCATAATGACCACGTTTGAGGGGGAAATCATGGCGGATTTACAGACTCCTCCTCCCCAGCTCTGACGAAGCATGTTCCTAATCAGGGCGGGATCTTCACTGTAGACTCGGCCCTTGCGTGACGTGTAGCTCGCGCAGCTCCAATGCTAACAGTCCGACCCTCATTAGTATGAGATTTCAAAAAAAATTCTTTCGAAAACCAGCCTGGTTTCTTTAATTGTGACTAACCCAGCGTTATCTCAGGAGGAATATGTAGCCGTAGAAAGTGTTTAAAAAATAGAAACCAGGCGTTAAAGTTGTTTTTAACGTGTCTAAAGTCCAATGCTTTTCAATGGGGGCCTAGCGGCTATATGGAGGTACTACAGCAATGGAGGAGCAATGGCGGCCTCCAGTGTTGCGGTCGTAAAGCAGAGCAGCCAGCGGCCGTTGCTTTAAGGGAGTTGACGACCACTGCGTGACAGATCGATGTTTTCACCTGCTGTGTCTCACCTCAAATTGTCCTTTGTTTACTGAAGTATATTTATCCACTGGATGAATATACTTGGATAATATCCAGTCTTTGTAAATATATTCAACAGATCTAACATATTTTTATAGCAAATTTTTACCGGTGGTGCCAGTATATCTTTAAGGCACTGTATACTCAAACTGCATGATAAAGGTGGGAGAGAGAGTGCATTTATATGATTGACTTTGAGAGGTGATTGGTTGTGATGCGTATAGTCCTGACTGAATCTTAATTTTAAACAAATCCAAAGTCATTCAGCCCAACTTCAGCTTTTTGTATCTCCCTATTTCCATCTCTACAGCGCCCCCTTGCCCTGATCGATGGATTGTTTTTATAAGATAGCATCTCTTCACAGCCTCTCACTGATAAAAGCTCACACACCCAGCAAACAGGCGTTCCCCTTTCCCCACAGCTGGAACTTTTCGAAAGCCAATCGTGTGCTCAGCTAATTTTTTATCTGACGCACATTTATTGACCTTATCTTGTTTTCTGAAGCCGTGCTGATGCAGCCCCCACAGGTGTGGTCCAGAAAAATAGGACACGAACACTACGCAGAGCTAACTGCCCGGCCTTTAGGATGATCATATGAGCATACAGTACAGTATATGCCCCAAGCCCTCTTGTGAGTGACAACAAGACTGTCATGAAACGCTTCAGCCAATTTTATCTATAGGTCATTTTAGAGCTTTGTTTTGATTTTACAGTACTTGATTAAGTTTTGGTACCCCTGATAACATTTTGGCAAGTATCACAGGTTTAGACCCCTTTGCTAGGCAGTTAAGAGTTTTCCATTCTAGTTTGAGGGCCCTTTCTTCCTTACAAAACCATTCCAAAACTAAGAGATTTCTAGGCAGTCTTGCGCGCACTGGCCTTTGGATCTTTGTTTAGGTCAGGAGACCTAAACAAAGAGAAATGTGTTTATGATCATTACCCATTAGAAGCCATCCCCTTTTTAACTTAAGCTTTTTCACAGACAGTGTTACATTTTCCTCCATAATTTGTTGGAATTCAATTAATCCATTATTTTTCCTCTGGCTGCAACACAACCCCAAAGGATGATGGATTCTAACAGTTGGACAGATGTTCTTTTCATGAAGTTCTGTGCCCCTTCTTCTCCAAACTAACCTTTACTCTTTCCGGCCAAAATGTTTATACTGACCCCGTCCAAAGGTATTGCCTAGGATGTTTCGCTTCTATTCCTCAACTCAACTCAACCAAACCTAGTCCAGTCGATGATTCAAGCTTCACTACGGTGAATACTTCCTGGACGAATGAGAGCCTTCACAAACATGTGCCTTAACAACACATTTTTGTTATAATTTAACTGATTCTGTAAATGTAATGCAACAATTGAACATTATTTGAATCATTAAAATGCTAGATATCTAAATTTACTTTTTTTGAAAAACGTTACCTGTAGGTGTGTTACATTTCATTCATACTTTATTGAGAAATCTTGCATATATTCCGTCCATGTCCCTCTCAAGAGCTCAAAACGCTCTGTTCCACCTGATGGTGCAATGACGTGGTGCCCTCCTTCTTTAGATAGGGCTCTTTTGTATTTTTGAATCTCAATCTTTGAGTCAGATCTTGAAAACTGGGCGTGGTTAGTGCCTGGATGAGAGACCGTGAGGCATGGGTTGCCAGATCCACAGTAATCATATGGACTAGTGCGGCTTTATTACAAATGAAAACAACTGTCTGTGAGTTTTGGCTATGCTGCTTTCCTTGTAAAATAGTTTTGAATGGTAAAACCTCAAATATAAGACAATCAGAGCTGCTTTTTCTAGGAACTTTGAGCCGCGCCGTATGTCTCAGAGTTTTGGGTGATTTTTCAGCTACTTTAGTGCGGGTTTGGCTTCTTATATCTAGCACAGTTTGCCGTGAGAGAATACCAGGATCCTGTGTGAGTGAGTGGTGTGCGAGTGGGTTGATGGTGGTCAAAGAGCCACCATTTCTGTTGCCCTGCCCCAGGACAGCTGTGGATACATCTGGCCACCACCAAGTAGTGACGAGAGAGTGATTGAAAAACAGTCCCTTCTGGAACTCTTTGGGTAACGCTGTGTCACATGATGAACAGACAAGTTTCCCTTCGCCTGATCATCAGCTTGTACAGTATGTCTAGCTGTATTTCAACTGCTTCACTCCAGTCTCTATGCGCAGGAAAGAACAAAATGCCACATGACCTAAATTACTTAATAAGCTGTGAGTTACCCAACAGCTCCTCAAAAACGTAAGTAAGTGCTTTATTTGTCTTTATACAATTGTACAGTGGAATTGCCTTCAGATGTTGGGTTAGTCGGGAGCCACTGTGACTGAGACCGCCGCTATTGTGGGCCAACCTGACCAGCATGCAAGCATCAAGCCGGAGTACTGCCTTCAGTCTCCTCTCTGAGTTTGTCCCGGTTTCAGAGCGTGGCGTCCTGCACTGGTCAGCTCCTCCGCTGCTCCCTCCGCTCCACAACAGTCTCTCACAATCTTCTGGAAAGAGCGTAGCAGACACATATAATCTGTCTTATTCTCCAGTGAACGAACATTAGCCAGAACAGTAGTAGGGATAGAAGATTTTGTGTGGCTTAGCTGCAAGTCTTGTCCGGATACCTCCTTGTTTGTTCCTTTTTTGTTTCCTGTAGCCCCTCTTGTGATGCCTCCACTGTGCTGCAGGTATCGGGGGCTCTTGGTGCCTAATCAGTGTTTCAGAAGAATAATCTGTAGGTCTCAAATGTATTTAGCGCATGAGCTAGCTGTTTGTTTACTTTAAAAAAAGCTGTTTCCTTCATGGCCAGTACGGACTCTCTGCAGTAAAAAAAAATCCACTGAACCGCACAGAATAATATGCAAAAGTATGCAGTAAAACAATGTGGAACAGAAACTACAAATGCAGTTAGCAGAAACTGCATTTGAAAGTGAAAAAAATGAAAGTTTCCTAGTGCACTCTTACTGTTGTTAGTACTGTTTATGCAAGCAATATTCCGTGGCTCCATCCTATTATCTGCCCCATCCATCTATTTTCCTTCCTTAGGCTTTATCTGACCACTACAGCACTTGTGGTGGAATACATGGAGGTTTCCCGGCCCAGGAGAGATAGATGGGTAGAAAGATGGACAGAGCCAGCGTTCACCACAGTGCATTTGTTGGCTGAAGAATAGATTCCCGTCTGTTCTGGAGGTCTGTTGACACAAGGACTCCCCAGGGTGATAACACGACGGGGCGCGACACAACCACGTTTTCCTGCTTCTAGTTCCTAAAGTTGTAATATTGGTGGACGGACTGGTGCTAAGGTCCTGCTCTGCTTTGTGGAAAAAAAGATAAGTAGGTTACTTGGGTCACGTGTAGGACAGTAGAGCAACTGTATGTGATAAATGTAAGGAATGCTAAGTTTATAATGTTGTGGTGTAAGACACACATTTATATTATTTTACTGACACATATTTAATCATGTTCTCTGCTTTATGTTTCTTTTCCCTCATGGACAAACCACAGACCTGTTCCTTGGCAGTGAATTTAAATGAAATGAGGCTCTTTCAAACCGCGTCACGGAAGTTCATGTTTTGAATCCCTCCTTTTCATTGTAATGTTCATTTCATTAGCCAGCAGAACTATCTGGACATTTTAGAATAGTTTCAGTCATAATCAACTACTTTTAATTTTGTTTTGGCAAATAGTCAGCAACAAGATAACTTAAAGTAAAATGATGACGTGTTTTAGATTTTTAGTTTTTAACAAATGCACTACCTCAGTAGCTTTAACATTTTTCACACACCTAAGATAAAAAAGAGGACCACCAGATCTAAAGTAGATCTATAACAGGATACAGCCTCAAAATCACCTCACCAACCACTTGGTACGCCCAAATGTTATTAGCGCCGATAAGATATTCAGATGCAAAACACTTCTGGTCTATTCATTTGTATTGTGCTATTTTATGTTGTTGTATGCTTAATTAGTTAAATGTATCGTTTTCAGTCAAAAATCAACTTTTTGGAGCTTTTTTCCACGTTACAATGTTGTTCTCTCATCTTAAACAGACCTGGGCTGTTTCCCAAAGCCTAGTACCTTGGTCTGATGTGGGCGTGGTCAGACATGTACATCATCAATCACTGCCCAAGTGCTGTTCCAATGTTCAAGTCCCCCAGAGACATGTGTCCTCCCTTT
Source organism: Neogobius melanostomus (assembly GCA_007210695.1). Taxonomy (NCBI): domain Eukaryota; kingdom Metazoa; phylum Chordata; class Actinopteri; order Gobiiformes; family Gobiidae; genus Neogobius; species Neogobius melanostomus. The sequence continues at coordinate 4,181,042 of VHKM01000234.1, read as the reverse complement.
GGTTAGCATGTGGATAATCTGCCATCTGCCTTATATCAGCCAAAGTCACCCATATGCACCATGGCTCTCAAGAAAAATAAGTTGGAGCTGGCTTATGTGGCTTATAAGAGGCAGTTTATTTATATGGCACATTTGCCCTAACAGCAGCACCAGACACCCAAACACAATAAAAATGCAATAAAAAGCATTAAAAAACACGATGCAATTACATAAAAAATACATTTAAAAAGTATGTATATTGTATTAAAATTTGTTAAAATACAATCAACTGCCATAGGCAGCAGTAAAAAGGTGTCCTTTCAGCCTGGACTTAAACACAGTCAGAGTTGAGGCCTGTCTCACGTCCTCATGGAGGACAAGCCCCTACACGGGATGTACCACCGAAACATAACTGAAGTGGCGGATATCAAGAAATCCTACCAATGGCTGGCAAGCTGGCCTGAAGGACAGCACAGAGGCTCATCATGGCTGCACAGGAGCAGGCCTTGAGCACCAGAGCAATAGAGGCCCAGATCTATCACACAAGACCCCAGGTGTAGGTGTAAAGAGGCCAATGAGACAATCCAGCACATAACTGCAGGGTGTAAGATGCTGGCAGGGAAAGCTTACATGGAGCGCCATAACCAAGTGACTGGCATAGTGTACAGGAACATCTGTGCAGAGTATGGGCTGGAAACCCCAAGGTCAAAGTGGGAAACACCTCCAAAGGTGGTAGAGAATGGCCGAGCCAAGATCCTGTGGGACTTCCAGATACAGACAGACAGAATGGTAATGGAACCAACCGGACATTGTGGTGGTGGACAAAGAGCAGAGGAAAGCCGTGGTGATTGACATAGCAATACCAAGCGACTTCAACATCAGGAAAAAGGAACATGAGAAACTAGAGAAATACCAGGGGCTCAGAGAAGAGCTAGAGAAGGCCTGGAGAGTGAAGGCATCAGTGGGCCCGTGGTCATTGGGGCACTCGGGCAGTGACCCCCAAACTGGAGGAGTGGCTCAGCAGATCCCAGGAAATACATCAGACATCTCGGTCCAGAAAAGTGCAGTTCTAGGAACTGTAAAGATACTGCGCAGAACCGTCAAGCTCCCAGGCCTCTGGTAGAGACCCGAGCTTGGAGGAAAAAGAGACCGCCCGTGAGGGTGAGTTTTTATTTTATATATAAAAACAATTTACTAGACAAAAATATTTGGAGAACTCGACCATAGGTTTAATCATCTTAAACTGCTTTTTATTTAGTTTGAGTCCTACTTTAGTCTCAGAATTCCCCCTCCTCAGCAGACCTACCCCCTTCCCGAGATGAAACATATCTTTCCTTTTTATTTTGTGATGTCACTTCCATTCTTTCTGAAGTGTGTTCTACTTGGGAAACAGCCATGGAGTCGTCTTTTGAGCCACTCGCCCATCTTTGAGTAATCTTTGAGTAATCTTTTCCCCAAGGCTCCTTTAGCATTGCGGCAGCAGCTCCCAAAAAGCTCCTCTTGAGGCCCTACATATCCAGGAAATGCTGTGTGGAAGGTGTGGAAAACACCTCTCCATCTCTTGCTGAGCTTAATCCTTTTAGCGCAAAGTAAAAACACTCGCCATAGCTTCACTACAGCCACACGGACCGCTCTGAACACTTTGCTTTAGTTTTTTTCTTCCCCAGATCAATATTGCATTTTCTAACCAACAAAGTGTAAGATAGTGATAAAGATGTGGTTGAGATTATTACTCGCTTATCTTGCTGCCAACATAATTTATATCTACAGAGCTAGTTGCTTAAATAACAAAAACAAAACACTGCCATGTTCATTCTGACTTATTTTTCTTAGGTCAAATCATTGATCGATTTGTTGTTGTTGTAATACAATTGGTGTATGGCATTAACGTACTCACGACATAAGACTAGACAATTCATTGCATCCCATTTATGTAACTGTTCAATTTGTATCCAGACAGTCTGCCCTTTACAGTGCGGTCCTCTTTGAAATACAACATTATGAACAGTTTGGCCTACAACTTTTGAATAACACTAAATGGAGGCAGATGGTTTGTTGTGACAATCCCCTCAAATTGGGGTGAAAAAAAGAGAGCCGTGGCTACTGCAATCGAAGCACTTTTTAACAGACAGCTATGACAGAAGCCTACTCTAATTCCGTCTGTGCGCCTGGCCCAGTTTGGTCGGGGTTTAATAGGAACCATTCTTGGGAGTTTCCATGCGAGGAATGTTTTTCAGGGCTTTAGCCGTGGCGGTTCGTATCTGTCCTCCACCCCAAAAAAACACGCACCGCCTGCCCCTCCGACTCCGCGGGACGCCCACCCACCCACGCCTGTGTTATTCTATCATTCTATCATGAGTTTATTTCTAACCGCACAGAACTGTTTGCTCCGCGTTGTCACATATTTCATACTACTTGTTTACAGAGAGCTGCCCTTATGAAGCGCTCCTGGCTCGCGCTCATATGGTGTTTTTTATTGCAGCATTAGATGTGGTGGTGTAGCAACAAACATGTTATTAGAAGTGGTAAAGACGCGCTGGAAAACGGTTGCTGTGAAGATGGATTTCAATGCTTTTCATGTTACGTTTATTGTACCAGCTTGCCATTGTGTCTATTAATGTGTCATTTAGGGCTGCCTGCGTTGGCTATCTGAGCCTGTTCCTACAAATGAGTACTTCTGTGAGAGGCGGATTCCCAGACCTATTTGAATTGAGCGTTATATCCCGTACCCCAAATGAATGGAGAAGCCAGGCCCAATACTAAAGTATGGCGAGGTAAGGCATGTCCGTTTCATGGCACTTATTTTATGTGGCTTCTCGGACGTATAAAGTGACTTTTCACATTTCAAATATATTCAATTTGTAGATCTAAAACCATATGCGGGTTGCTTGTGAGCCACCCTTATGCTGATTTAAAAAGGAAATATGTTAAATCAGCCATTGATAGCTTTGAATAACACTGCTCCTTCATAAAAAAAAACAAAACAAAAAAAACATATCCAGGGGAGTATTTTGATTCCTTTACGCAGTTCTGAGGTATCTCGGTAATCGGGTTGTGTCTTCCTCGACCGCTGAAGTGCTCTGATCTTTATATCCAGGATTATGTTGCATAAATATCATGTGCATTTTGAAATCACTGAACTTGTTTTAATTTATTATTTTCTATTGTACACACATTAATTTAAAGGCACACTGCGTAACATTTTGGATTATACTGTTGCCATCAATACTAAACATGCTACTAATGATATAGATGCAGATTGTGTAAGATCATTTAGTACATATCATAAACATACAAATCTAAAAGCTTCTCAACTGGAGCTTACGTACAGCCTATAGGCCAGTGTAACGCCTCATTTTGAAAGCTAAGACCAACGAAACTCATCTAAGCTTCTGCCTCGTTATGACGTCGTTTTTGGTTGTTTTTTTCATCACGTTTTTGTTGCTTTTTTGACACGTTTTGGTCACGTTTTTGTGGCTTCATGAGTTGCATTACATTAAAAAAAAAAAAATGTGTTGCTACAAAAAAGCAATGGAAACGTGACACAGCCATAACAATGTGACAAAAAGTGACGAAAAAGAAATAAAAACGTGGCAAAAATGAGGCGAAAACGTGATTAAAAAAGCTATGAAAACGTGATAACAAAAACAAAGAAGAAACTTAGATCAGTTTTGCATGCCTTAGCTTTCAAATGAGGCGTTACAGTGGCTATAAGTGTCTATAAGCTTTCAGGTCAAGAAGCTTTTTACATATTTAGTTTAGGGTAAAACTGGAGAAAATGTGCTTGGTTAAGGCTTAACTAAACATGATTTAGCATTTATATCAGAGGCCACATTTAGTGCAATTTTTTATCTAAACTATATTGACTCAAAAGGTCTACATTCATTGATAGTTTCTAAGTCCATGGGTTGACATATTTTGTGATGCTTGATGGCTAAATGCTAACGGCTACAAGACAAATGCATTGAGCAGGCTAACGGACACTGACAAGTTTCCCGGAGTAGCCGGCTTGCTAACTGTCCTCTGCTTCTCATTTTTATTTCTATGCTATTGGTTCTGCGCACAGAATATTACATAGCAACATAATGCTAAATTCCTGTTCCCTGTCTGTGTTTCATTCTTATCAGTAATTAGCCATATCTCGCTGAAATGAATGAATATTACAGTAAGTGGCGGAAAACGTGCTGTTATTGGATAATTACCAACAACTAGTGGTGGGACTAATTATTATGGCCTTTGTAATTAATTAATCACATTTGGAGCTTGTATATTTTTGATGCATCTTTGTATTTTCCTCCATTTTAACTGATTTTGGTGGAGATGTGAGTCATATTTTTTATCGCATTAAACCTGATGTAATTGATTAATCGGAAAAAAACAATGAATTGGCCTGTAGCTCACCCTCCAGTTGCAGGCAATAGCTAACAGCATGCTGGCAAATCCATGGTGCTGTGATGAGCACAGAACGAGTCCGGTGATAGATTATCAGCTTTTTAAATATAACATTTTCTTGAAGCCTAAGAAATGTTATTAGAAATTAGTTATGGTGTGGGTGGATGCAGATTGCTGTTACATCATTCTGGAAATGAATCAAACCTATTTCATTCAAGCTGGGCCAGCCAAACCAAGTAGGACTTGAAAGTGGTTGTGGATAGAACCCCTCCTATCCAAGCCTCCATCCGCAGAGATCAGTCCAATGTGACCAGTCATAAGTGTTTATTTCAAGTGGTGTAGCCATTTTTTTTCCAACTGAGAGGGCCAGAGAACTTTTATCTTTTTTGAAGTGCTGGCCTTAATTTATAAATGCTACAGCCAACAGTTTTTCCATTGGGTTAATATGATACATGTATGCAAGTATAATTTGGGGTTGCTATTCTCTTTGACAGATTTATCCTATACTCTATTCATACAGTACATACAAGGAGCGTCAGTGCACAGTTCAGAAAATGTTCAGACAACAATTTCTAGAATAGAAGTTTGATACTGAAATCTAATAGCCTACATTTATTTTCCATTGGCAAAAAAAATAAATCTCTCCTGCTTTTAACACTAAGTAAGCCTACCCACTGGTAAAATATTCCAAGTATCGCCATAAAATATTCAAAGTTCCACCTCACCTACAATAAATCAAAATGGTAATATAGTGAGTCTAAATTATACATAGCCCAATCCATGTGGATTCGGATTGGGTCATGTAGGTAAAACCACTAGAGTGTTAAAAACAAGAATAGCTGAACACAGATCAAACATCCGGAACAACAACACAAAAAGTCCTGTGGTAGTACATTTTACTCAAAACACCACAATGTCAGCTCCTTGAGATACAGTATGTGGGGATTGAACATGTGAAGCTACCGCCCCGCGGGGGAGACTTTCTCACTTTCTCATTGCTTTTAGAAGGGAGGCTTTCTGGATGTTCACCCTGGGAACAATAGCCCCAAAAGGGCTTCATGAAGACTTTGACTTGAGACCATTTATGTAATGTTGAATGCAAAGCTGGTGACCTAAAAAAATGTTTTTAAAAATGCATTTAAAAAGACATTGGACTAAATGTTAAGGTCGTTGCTCCAATGTGTTGTGCCTTTCACGCTACTCCCACACTCTGTGGTATTGGCTGGAATATTGCTATCACAATATATATTTTTTATATGGGCTATATTTGTAAAATGTGCAATTAGACTGTGGACTGTACCTTTAATCACCATGTTTTCTGTGTAGAGATCTGATTGGTGTCTGATGAAGGGCATGTGGCCCGAAACGTCACATGATGTACAGTAATTATAGATTAATAGAATCTTTTTGGGAGCTCCAATTGCTGTGCGGACCATTTTTCATTTTCTCTAAATTATGCCTAGCCACAGGGTAAAACATGGCTAAACTAAGCTACATGCTAAGCTAACATGGCTAAGCTAACTAAATTTCAAAATATATTGCACTTAAAGGTGTCAATATTATTTTACAGTTGGGGTTCCCGAGTTGCTGGTGAGAAGATTTTAATGAATAAAGTTTATAATTACAGATGACATTTTAATTTTATTTGTGCCCCCACCTGAGTGACACATATGAATTTAAAATGTCAGTAATCAGACCCTACACCAGGAGTGTCCAAACTGTTTTCTTGGGGGCCGCATATTGAAGCGTTAGTGCCGCTAAACCTTAAAACTTTCATGCCAGCTCTGTCTCATAATAAAATGTTAGTAGTTAGGTTAGAATTGTGTAGAAGTATTACATTTCAAATAAAAAGGACCATCTCTGATTAGGAGTGTGACAATATATCGATTTTCCGATATATTGTGATTTTTGCAGGACAATACGATACCGATACTTTTTATTTGATGAAGTCATGCATATTAATGATCAACGTCATGCATACTAATGAGGCAGCCACTGAGGCACTCCACTGTTTTCAGTCAATAGAGGCCAACAATGATCAAGAATTCAGTCAGGACAGCAGGGGGCAGCACTACAGTTTTAAGCACTGTCACACAAATAAATTACTTTTAATGGTACAAAGTGGTACAAAGCACATGAAAAGAAATGTAAATGATGAATAATATGTAGTATGTTAAAATAAAGGTTAAAAGTAGCATGTTTTTTTTTTTAAATCGTGATGTATCGGTTCTTTTTGTGCAATATATCGATTATCGCAGTATCGGCGTATCGTGAGAATCGTTATCGTAAGCCATGTATCGCGTATTGTATCGAATGTGAGGTACCCAGAGGTTCCCACCCCATCTCTGATAATGTGTACCGATTCAGCAAGAAGGCAGAGGGCCACCAAGTTGGTCTGAGGGCTGCATTTGGCCCCCGGGCCGCACTTTGGACACCCCTGCCCTACACCAACTGCAGACCCAGACCATTGTTCTCAATCAATCATAGTTCCATTGCTTTTGAATGGTCATAGAAGTTCAGGTCTGTGGAGTGTATTAGCTTTCAACATAACTCCATAGTAATTAATAGAGGAATGAATACTTCCTGAACCCACTGCAGCCTGTGCGATATTGACATGAGTGAAGGGAAAAAGGAATTAGTCTGTCAGCCTGAGTAATTAAACAGTTTACATTGTGTTGCCGTAATAATCACAGTGATTATGGCCTCTGTATGAGCTTGTGCATGTCCTGTGGCTGTCCGAGGAGAGCAGCCACTTATCGACTTTGACATGTGCCCCTGTGTTTCTGATTGGATCTATAATGTGATCGATATCCCTGTGCACAGGCTCGGCTGCTGCCCACTGCACTGTCAGCGCCCAGCCGTACCCCCCCGCTGACTTTTACTCAGCACTCTGCAGCCAGGGACTTCAATGTTGGATGGGAAATTGTTTTACAGCCAATCTGATCATTTGTATCGCAGTGTGACTCTCAGGCTAAATAACTGATTGAAAGGCTACATGAGTGGAAAAACCCATAGGTCTATCCGGACATCCCCATGAAACTGCAACGTTAAAGGAGACATATCATTCAATAGACACAAACATTGTGACATTGTTCCCTCATACTGGTAGTATTTGCATAATTCACACAGGTTTGAGTACTCGTGTTTATTTTGCTTACGGCTTCTTCTACAGAAAGAGTTCTGATGTGTATTCCCTGAATTGTGTTGCGTAATAGATAGAACCGGAAAGTGTCCTTCACATTTTCAAAGCCCATAAACCATCACCGAACCCCTTTCAATTAATTCTGCAATCTGCACTCAATCTGAGTTTTATCATAGCGTCAGTGATTTGTTTTTGTGTAAAGATGGAGGCTTGTATTTTTGTATGTAATGAGGTTAATATCCCCTGCTGCCAGCAGACAGTGCTCCAAGCAACAAACAAGATGCCTATCCTCTTACTCCACGGCTTAAACACACGCATTGTCTCCAATTCGGCTTTACCCGAATCTAAAAGCTTCTTGACTGGAGAGCACCAGTGTAACGCCTCATTTGAAAGAAAACTGATTGTAACTTTTTCGTTGCGCTATTGGTGCGGTTTTGTCACATTTTGAAGCATTTTTGTCTCTTTTTATGTCTTTTTAGTTTGTTGTGTTATTGTTGCTTTTAGTGGTGTTTTTGCCATGTTTTGTCACATTTTGTGGCGTTTTCGTCCGTTTTGATGCTTTTTTCAAGAAAGATTTAGATTTGGGTAAAGTCAAACTGGAGAAAAGGTACTCTGTTCAGGTGGGGGTTAGGAGGTTAAAAGATCAGTCATTTGTCGACAAGTGTCTACACTTGGAACCTTAAGCAAGACTGACTCTTGGGCCCTGCATTTATAACGCATGTATAAATCCATGTCATGCAATCGGTCTTTTGCAGACACATAATAATTAGTGGCATCGGTTGCCATTTTGATGCCAAGTCATGTGACGCCTATCGACACCCAATCAGCAGCACACGATTTATACAGAGTGGCATGGTTGTGTCCCATATATGTCTCTCATTGTGACCTATGGCGTTGCCCAGTCGGGTGGATATAACCAGGAACAGTGTATGTTGCAACAGCAACATATCAGTAAGGCAAAGCATTAACAAAAGCTGTGCGTGAAGTGGGTATTGAGAATGAGGAGTTGACGTCACGGCACAGAGCCCCCCTCCCCATCCCCCCTCGCCACCATATTGGCTGCGCTCCGGCGGCAATACACATCGTTTACGTGTGTTGTTAACGCCGTAGTAGCGGAGGTTCTTGCTATTCCGCACTGTTTTACCGCCTGGAAGTCACTGCTGTGTTAAAAACTGCTCCAATACCTCTCACGATAGACATGGAAAACGTAGGAACAATGGGACACAGTTTTTTAGGTTACAGAAATGGACACAGCATCGAGGAGCGCAAGTCTCTGACCTGTCAAAACATGTTGGAAACATTTGTGTACATTGAACCTCTCGTAACAATGTAGTTTTTACGAAACACGTTACTTTGTCATTTTGCTAAATGCAATGTAATGACAACACACAAACGCATGTGAAGAAAGTTAGTTTTGTCAGTACAACGCTGTTTTCACCAGCTGGAGGCTTGTAGAGCCATGTCCTGGATCCAGCCACAGCAGAAAGTTTCCAAAGACTTTCCAAAGATGTGTGGCTTTTAAACTCCTGCATTGTGTAGTAACTTACACCAAATACAAGGTAGTTTACTATGTCCATGTTTGTGCACGGAGGTAAATGGTCCAGGTCTCCGCTGCAGGGAGCTCGTGTGTTGTTTTGAATGTCCGCAAGCTTCTCCAAATACCGCTGTTTTGCGCTTGGTATGAGCTTGTTCCTGTAAGGTCCCTTTTATTTCGCTTCATCTCTTTGCATTTTCTTTACTTTCTGTCTTTTCGTTGTTGTATTCGTAGATCCGTCTCTGTCTCGCTGAAAACGTAAATGCGCAAAATTTAAAGTGCTCTGGAATATGAGGAATGCGTGAAATTCTGGGGGCGTGCCCCCAATCCGCAGCCAATATGTCCGAAAGGCTCAGAGCCCCCCCCAAATCACCCCAACTCAGCACGTGACTCCTCATTCTCAATAGATGATAGTAAGAGGAAACACTGTCTGTTATAGGCCACTAGCTGCCTTGTAAGGCTGTTGATTAAGACAGCTATATCATCGTAGGGCTCTTGGCAATTGCCTGGTTTACCGCCCTCATTTTGACAGCTCTGTATTCGGTATATTTCTTTAAATTATATGTGCCTATAGCTGCCTAATAGCAGGTTTATAAGCCATGCAAATGGTCTTCTGCGTATTACGTCCACTTTAAGATTTAGTCAGTTGTGAACATGATGTAAATAACATGTAAACACAATAGCCTAAAGGAAAGGCATGGCTCTCATTGTCTTGTAATTATCATGTTATTATTCCCACTATCACTCTCTATTAGCAACGATGATAACTATGGCGACACAGCCCAATGCCATTAATAACGCATTCATTGATGTCGCATTTCCCAGACAGTTTGTGCTAAACGGGTGACATATTGTGCGAGCCGAGGCACACACAAACGCACGTGACACAGGCTCACACACGCGCCTCCCCCCTCGCGCGCACTGCTGCAGGTAGTAGCTCCTCCCCCTCCGCCGGGCTTCATTGGCTTTATTCTGCCGCTTTAAACCACGCTTTAAAAACACACAATGACCGCCGCCTCCCCTCATCCCAGCGCCCGCACGGACCAGCACGGGCTCCAGCCAATCCTGCCCGCTCCGCAGACCGAAGGTGAGCCCCTTTCCTCTCCCATTTTACCCGTTTGTCCGCCGTCCTTGCCCTCTGGGTCCTCTTCTGCCTCAAACGGAGCGAGCGTTTCTTCCATTCACCGGCGTCAGCTCTTACTACGTCTGCACCGGCTACACCAGCCTTGTGCTCGTAGTAAGGACGTGCTAGGCGCTACCAGCGGGAAATATCTGCGAAATCCGTCTGTTTTCTGTGCTTAAAATTGATGTCTGTGATACGCAGATGATTTGGGGTCGTACGCAGCGCTGTTTTGGCGTGATCGTTCCCCGTTAAGTTCGCTGGAAGTGATGTAATGTAGCCCCGTTTCTTGTTGTAATGAGCAATGCGAGCACTGCGCTTTGCTGCGTAGAGACTTCAAACAATGTTATTAACCACCACAGAAAAATTCCTTATGACTTCTTTTAGGAAATTGGAATATTCGCAAACAAGCAGCAGCGTGTCTGGAATCACCTTAACTTGATGGGATACATTATCTTTCTCGCTACAAAGCGGACTTCTGAGTGACTTATTTCCTAGGAGCTCTCCGGTTCAACAGAATAGGCTCCTGTTTGAAGGAAGTTTCTGTGAATAGGCTACTGATGGTATGAAACAGTATATAGGACGATTTTAGCCTTTGAGATTTGCCTGATTAGGCTGTTGCGATTGCGTTTTGTGTGTAAAAGCCGAAATTTAGTTCACTGTGCAGTGCACCGTTTAGGAGCTGCTGAAGGAATACAAGAATGAGGCTACATTTAAAAACATGTTTGTAGTATACTTTCATTTCATTTTTATTTATTTCAATCGTACTTATTATTCTTTCTTTTTTCCCCTTTTTTTTACACATAAAATAATACTGATAAGAAGAAAAAAATCTTTCATCCTCAGACAATTGAAAAGGAGCACAAAGAAGACAAACTTATATTATACTTAACCTCTTAATCCCCGTCTTAACCGAGTGCATTTTGTCCAGTGTGGCATTACCCGAATCTTAAAGCTTCTTGAAAGGAGCGTAAAAATGGCGACGGAAATGAGGATGAAAACGCAACAAAACGTGTGGGGAAAAGCAACAATAACACAATAAACAAGCGATAAAAACACAACTAAGAAGTGATGGAAAAGCCACAAAAGACTGACAAAAAGTAACAAAAATGCAACATAAAAAACACAACAAAAAAGCAACAAAAAAAGTGCTGGAAACAAGTAACATTAACTACAAAACATTAACTACAAAACAGCGACAACAATGCGACGAGAAGAAAACACAGCTAAAACGCTTCAAAGATGTGACATACATATTTTTTGTTGAGAACGTATAACTTTTACACCTACAGATAAATATAGGCTACTTTCTTCCCCGCTACACTTCAAAACTTTCAATTTCAAAACTCTATATTTCGTCCGCATTTAAAAGCCTTATAGTGCACACTCCAGAACAGTAGGGGGCGGTATGTGCTGAAGCACTGTCAATGCAATGGACTCACGACAAAGAAGCTTGTTCATCCCCGCCATGTTGCCAGGCACAATCTTTATATTTTTGAAGCCGCAAAGTTTAGATTTTCACATCGACACTTACTTAAACTGATGTGTTTTTACTTTGAAGTCTTAAGTTAATAATTATGTAAATATTTGACTGAGCAACGTTTACTTGTAATATTTGTCTCGTAAGGAAATCAAGTACTTTAACCATCACTGCTCTAAAAGACAAGGGTTAGCAACTTTATATGATCAATTGTTGTGGAGACAGATTGTTGTTGCTGTTTTCAGTCGAGTTTATATGATGTGATTATGTTTTACGTTTGGCTAAATGCGACTTGTAAAATAGCGTTTTTGCTTCGATTGCGATGGACTGTGCAGCCATAGCTCTCCAGTGCCTGGTACTAGCCTTACACCCACCAGACAAATGCTGATTCACTCATTTGGGAATTACCTGTTCCTCAAAGTATGATCCTGACCTCAGAACGCTGGACGTGGATTTAACAACTCACTGAGCTCATTCCCCTCAAAATCTCTGGTGCATTCCTGCGCGTACAGCCCGTCTGCCTGCCTCTGCCTCGTAATTGTTAGTTTCAATATCCAGCATGAATCATCACTTCATATTACGGTGTCGCCGCAACTGAAAAGCATCCCCTGAAATAGGCCCGCACCATAAGAGAACACACACACACACACTGACTTAGCGATATTTGATAACTGTCATAAACTATATCTTTGCCAGAGTACATTCCATTTAAATAAATACATATCATTAACATATTTTTTCATATAATACAAGTGTGTCATTTCCCATTTTCCCATTTCAAAGCTGAAATGGGACTAAATTGGGCAAATAATGACTAAAACTGAACTTTTGCACATTCATAAGTTATTGCGTTTTGGTTTGAAGCCGAGTTAGCAAAATTTTTTTCAAAATCTGAGTGAGATTGAAGACCTCTTTGGTGATTTTTGGGGTGTACAGTAAAATAACATTTCAGTTCGGTTCAGTTTATCGGTAACTTTCAAATGTAAAAGTTTGAAAACAGAGTGCTAACAATGAAAGAGACCCATCTTTAGCGCTTAAATAAATGTTAAATTCCAACTATTTCTGGAGATTTATCCATTTAGATAATTTCTTCAAGGAACGTCTTTTATCTTTCAAGCTTTATCAAAATAAAAGCATAAAACCAGGCTTTTGCTCAGTGGTTCATGAACACGGCAAACCGCGTATCATTGGATACGACTCGTATCATACGAGTGATGACAGGCACAGCGCAATCAGAGCACAACAACAGGACGAGGTGTGAATCAGGCGCAGCTAAAGTTTACCCGAGGGAGGCACCAGGCAGGACGACTATCCAGGGCGTTTGAAGTCATGCTTTTCCCACAGATGAGTGAAGAGTGGCACTTTAAAAGGGCTGGCATCTGCTGCTAACACTTAAAGCATACATTCACGCTGTTGCTTTCTATCATACTTTATTTTAATCTACTTTATACATGCCCTAATAGTTTTAAAGTTTTTATAGTTTATTATTTATCTCAACCATATTTTATATATATATTTTATAGCATGAGATAGATTGGCCGCAACAGAGTCCAGATCTTGACTCCATGGAGAATCTTTAGGATGTGTGTCAGTCCAAACCTCTACCGTGTACACGCTCGCATTTTGTGTGTTTAAATACTTCAGATACTCGTACAATCAGTGCTCACTCTCTAAAGGTAGCGCTGATGAAAAGTACTCTAAGCAGTGTCCTCTGTCCACACTCTTCCTCTATAGTGCGTTATACAATGGTCACGCCATTTTGTAGTGGTGTCCAAATGTCCAGAGAGGAAAAAAGTAGCACACTCAAATTTGGGTCGCTAAACAAACTGTCCTTAAATCTGAGTAAAAGCAAGCGTGAGTAAGCGTTCCGTTAAATTCTGTTAATTTATACAAACATTCTAGAGGTGCTTTGTGGGTGTGGTCCGTGTTGAAACGGCCGCTCTGGTGGGTTGTAGGTTCTCTTTTGCTGGTGGGGAAAATCTAAAATCAAAGTATGATGTTGCTTAATGTAGGATTGATAATGTAATTTAATAGGTAAGTTGGGTCACGGAGGGGTACGTTGTGTGTGTGTGTGTGTGCATGCTGTGTTCCCGGGCTCTTGTGTCTTGTACTTGTAACATGCTCCCTGTACTATTGTGATTTGATCAATTGTTTTTATTTCAATGATGTCGGGGGTGGGCGCTTATCAGCCTTGCTTCAGCCCACTCCTTTTGAGCAGAATTTTAACTGCTCAAATAAACTAATTAACTAAACTAAACTAAATGATATTTGGCAACTGTAATTCCAATGCTCAGGAAGCAATTCAGATAGAGGGTGTTGTTATCGAGCGGTTGATGAAATCAAATTCCTTGGTGTTATTATAGATGATAGAATTACTTGGAAATCTCATATTAAATATATATCTACAAACATTTCTAGAAGCATTTCAGTAATAGCAAAAGCAAAGCACATTTTAAACATCAAAGCTCTACATATCTTATACTGTTCTCTGATTTTGCCCTATTTATATTATTGTACTGTGGTTTGGGGTAGTACTCATAAAAACACAGTTAAACCAATAGTATTGTTGCAAAAAAGAGCTATCCGAGTAATTCATAACGTTGGGTTTTGGACCACACAAACTCATTATTTTTAAAATCAAAGATCATGAAGTTTTGTGACATTGTTGAGTTCCAAACTGTACAGATGTTATACAAAGCAAGGTACAAACTGTTACCGGGCCAAATACAAAGAAGGTTCCAAGAACGTACTGGTTGTTATGAATTACGTGACGAATTAAACTTTAGAATTCAGAAACATAGCTCAACTTCAAAGTTTTAGTCCAACATAGTTAATGGTGTACAATTGTGGAATAAACTGGAAATGGAGTTGAAACGAAGTCCAAACATCAACCTGTTCAAATATAAATACAAACAAAAGACTTTTGAAATATATAGAGAGGAAGAAATGCGTTGCCACTAGGGGAACAGTAGGATCAATTATATGTGTTTTTTCCTCCATCAATCAAGACTGTTGCTGCTTGGAACGGTTGTCATTCTATTGCTCAAGTTACAAATTGAGAATTAGGGTAGGCAAGTTATGGATCTGTTGAGAGGGACCCTCCCAACGGGCTCAAACCTTGTCTTTTAATGCACCACTCAGCATAGGAACATCATCTACCAAATCAGCTGTTAGGGCAGCTGGGTGGGGGTTTGTTGGTGGGGAGCTACTGCCCTCTTTAACTGGCCCGCTCTACACCCTGGCTTTTTAATGCATTACACTATGCAGGGCTTACATCATACTTCACACATAACTCAATTAAATAAATAAATAATAATTAAACCCAAATTAAAATTATATTGAGGATGGTAATGACAGCTGGTAAGTAGCAAGATCTCGGAATATAATAAGTATTAATGCTTTTTAATGCATTACACATTGTAGGGCTTTCATAATACATTATACATGAGTGAATGAATGAATAAATAAATAAAATAATTAATTAATTAATTAAAAAAGAAAGAGAAAATTGTACACCATTTAATATCAAACTGAGGATGGTAATGACAACTGGGAAGTAGCAAGATCACGAAGTATAATATGTACTGCATAGTAACGTGCCTCTATAACATAAAAATAGTGACTTCCGGTAATGTTACCAAGGGTTGCCATTGGTAACATGCTGAAATATATTATATTAAGGGTTGCCATTTGTTACTTGCTTTGTACTAAACATCAAAACTACTAAACATGAAACGAGATCGTAGTTGTCGTTGTGCTTCGTTTCTATATGAACATTTCAAACAATGCTTTGTAATTTGGTCTGTGTTAAAAAAGCCGCTTTGAAGTGTAACTGGTTCTCCTTTGACATTGATGAAAATCAAAATATGATGCTGCTAATTGTATGATTGATAATGTAATTGCAATAGCATAAAGTTATTATAGTTCTGTCATGTAATGTCTTTATATAAATGCTATATTGTAAATGTTGTATTGATTTTAGGGGTGGGCGCTGTTTACTGCTCTAATAAACTAAACTAAACTATAGACCACAATGCACTGCAACAGTTGGGAGGAGAGCATCGGACAGCGACAGATCTTTGAACTAAACGCAACACCAAAGAAGAAGAAGAAGAAGATCTTTATTATATATCGCCTTTCACAGACATGGTCACAAAGCGCTTTACATGAGAGCATTTTACATTCACTCCATACTCGGTGGTGATAAGACACATTAGTACCTTGAGTTTCCCCTGGGGGAGACTGACAGAAGCGCTGTCGCGACTGCACACATCTGCACCAACGGTCCGTCTGGTAGGGGAACCCTACACAGACACGGGGAGAACATCCAAACTCCACACAGAAAGGCCCTGTCCAGGTGGGAATCGAACCAGGAACCTTCTAGCTGTGAAGCAAGAGCACTAACCGCTGTGCTACCGTACCGCCATAAAAACGTGTTGCGTTTTTATAATGAATAAATCCCTTAAATTGAAATCATTAAAATGAAAAGTCGCTAACGTTAGCTGTTAACCTGTAGCTTGAGCTGTTAAATTTTCGACAGCTTCCCGTCTCAGGCAAAAAAGCTAATCCAAGCCGTTTTCTTCACTCATGTAATCCATTTTAGGGCTGGGCAAAAAATGTATTTGGTAAGTAAATTGTTTAATATTTTCAGAAAATGCAATTATTTCGATTCTTTTTATTTTTATTTTTTTATTTATATATATTTTTTTAGTAGTCAAAATCTTACCCACTGCACAGTGAATCTTGAGGTTTTTTTTAACAGTGAATACCTTTGCTATTTTTGGCCTTGTTGATGCACTTTAACTAAAAACAATATACTATATTTAAAATTTACAGCCAGAGAATGTAAGATTTCTTTGTGAGGAAAGCTCCGTCTCTCTCGCAGTGCCATGTCATGTGACGTAGGCCATGGAATGCCAGTCTTCTCTCTTCTTTGCCAGTCTCAACATCTTAATGCTGTCCATGCCAGTCCAGGCAGCGATAATCTGGAGGAAAGTTGTTCTGTCACCCTCTGTCTCGCTTCCCATTGATTTTCGCCGTGAGGAATACCAATTCCAACCTTTCCTTCCTTATACAGTGTCCCAGAAACAACAATAGTGTTGTTGTTTCCGAAACTGCTTCAGGAGTTTTTTCTGTTGGCCGCTTCTCTGTAATACTGTATCATTGGTTGTGTGTCTTGTCCAGTGGATTCTCATCGTCCGCTGTACGAACCACATTTCTGTTGCTTGTAGTCGGTTTTCCATTTGATGTGAGATAGTCCAACTCACATCTGTATTTCAGAACTGGCGTGGCATAACACTTAAGGATCCGGAGTCTTGTCTTCATTGTAATTTTGATATTGCAAAGTAAATTGCTCATTCTTGTGAAAGTTTCCTTTTCTATTGAATTTCTCCTCAGAATTTCTTTGTCACATTTTCCATCCGGCTTCCCAAGTAGCTGAAACTGGGCACTTGCCTTAGTTTGTCCCCATTAATATCTATATTTCAGTCAGGAATATCCCTCTTTTTGTAACTACGAGGCACTCTGTTTTTTTTTTTTTAACAGTTGATTAGAAGTAATTTTTTCTCACTTTCTGTCACCACTTTGTTGACTAATTGCTGTAGATCATATTCAGAAGTGGCAATGTGGCCTGTGTCATCTGCATACCTCAAGTTGTTTATTAAATAAAAAAATCTTAGTTTGATTTAAATCTTAAATAAAACTGATCTGACTAACATTTATCCATAAATATTAAACTGTCACTTGTGTTTATCGCAGAACTCCGTTATTACCGATGTTTAGCGAACTTGCAGATGTAGTGTTGGTGATTCATTATTTACTCAATGTGACAACCCAAACGTAATGGAGAAACTAGAAGTGTGTCTGAATCGCCAACAGAATGAGTGCCCTAGTAATTGTGGAGTTAGGGGCAAATTTAGTGGACTTTCGGACACTCCAAAAACGATCAAAGAACAGTGTGTCACAATAGCATCCGTGTGAAACAAGTGATTTGCCAACACAGGTTAATCCTGAACTAATACAAACTAATAAGTTGCCTAACTAATCATGAATACATGTTTGCGGGACAGACTTACTACTTTTAAGTTGTCTGTCTGTGTAAGCTCTCAGTCATACAGGAGTTGTCCCTCTTCATTGAAGGTTCTGGAGTTGAAGTGTCGAACGTTTCGCCTCTCATCCAAAAGGTTTCGTCAGCGCACTAGCTTTTACGTTGCGTGTCATTTGTAAACCCTCAGTTAACAATGAATGAGCATATTTATAAAGCGTTTTTGAAGATTTGTTTATGTTTAAGTAATGTCTTCGAACAAGCATTCACCAAAGAAATAACGACCCAATGCTTCACAAACATATTCCAACAATATGTATCATTAACTCATAAGTAGTTCACAGTTCCATGATTAATTCTGGGAAAGCCCTTTTAACGGAGGCCCAGAGTCATTTTGCGGCAGTAAATCTGGCGATATTTTGCAACAAAGTCCCGACCCAGTTTTGCGGGTCCCTTCAGCGAGCTTTAAATGAGTAGTAAAAGTATTCATGGGAAACTAACATGTTGAAAGAAGAGGAGGAGGTGCCCCCCCCCCCCGCCAAAACACCCACCCCCCCTCAGTCTGGATGATTTACTGTTTATTCACTGGGCTGATGGAAGCTACAGCCGCCGAGGAATGCGGGAGAGAGAAAATTAGAACAATGCGATCGCAGCGGGGGGCGTAATGATGGGAAACACCGCGAGAGGCTTTTTCGATATTGCGACGACTGGCAGTGAAAAACATGGGAGGATCGCCCGCGGTGTCTTGTCAGAAGTGGCCACAGAGGGAAACGTCTGTGTGCGCTAAACATCCCGAAATTATTTGCATATCTAGTTTAGCATACGTTTTGGCGTTTGAAAACTTGGAAGGGGGACAAACATGAACGGAATTTAGACTTGTATTAGATAAAGACCGCCGCAGAACCATTTCCATTTCCTGTTTTTTTTGCCTCGAAGACCTCAAAAGACCCAAGTCGGTGATCATTGGAGCGTTTTGAACTAAACTCCCGACAGTGCGCTGTTGGATACACAACCCAAGTTTCCTCTCCTCATATTCATAACCCCATGAAACGAGAAGTGATGATTGATCAATTTGATCTTCCTAGACACTCAGGTGCATTGTATTTGCGAGAAAATAGATCCACACACGGATATAGCCTGTAAGTTTCAAATAACAATATCACTGTAATTATTGTATTCATTTCCAAATGAACCCATATTTAATTTAGTTTCACAAATTTAATTGAAACACAAACTGTAAGTCATTTGTTTTTCAGCAAATTGCGTCTAAACAAGACTACGAAAAACACTGAATCAGCACCAAAACAAGGCTGAATTGGAACTGAATGAGGAAAATTATAACTAAAACCAAACTTTTACACCTTTATGAGTTCTATCCATTTTTTTTGTTCAAGGCTCAGTTTGTAAAAATGTGTCGATCTCAGCCAGATGAAGACTTCAACTTCGGATTATTTTAGTTTACTCGTCAAATGATTCATTATTATTGTGCTTTTATAATGATTCAGTCATGATTCAGTTAGTAGTTGCAATGAATCCTGGCTGATTGTGACTGACAGTAAATCCTTAATTTACTATTGAAGTCTGCTGTGTTTTGTTTCAACATGAGAGTTGTTCCCGTGGCCAAGTGTTGCATGTCAGTTACTCGTGTGTTGTGGCTGCTGCGATGTTTACTGTTCGCAGATAGTGCAAGAATGCCAACACACAGACTTTCACATACTTTGGCTTGACCTCACACATTCAAATCTGATTTCAGTTCAAGTTTTGGAAGTGTGGTCTTCATACCTGCTTCGAATGTTATTATCGATGAGATGGCACAAGTCCAGAGGTAGGCAACGTCAGGCCCGGGAGCAATATCTGGCCCTTGAGCATATATCCTCTGGCCTGCAGATGATTTTAAGGAATACACTGTGTGACAAAAAAAAAAAAAAGTCTGATCTGGGGTTGCTGCAGTGGGTTCGGCAATATGCTCTCAAAGAATGGGACAAACTAATGACCTGAAAATCCTAACTGACCAGGTTATTCCATCAATGGATTTCTTCTTCCTAGGGCTGGGCGATATATCGATATTTAAGATATATCGATATATTTTTAAATGAGATATGGAATTAGACCATATTGCGTATATCGGGATATTTCAAATTCAGATGAGCTATTAAGTTAACAAAAAGAAACGGCTAATCTAAGCTGATTTAAAAAAAAGTTTATCTTAAACTGAGCGCTTTATTTTATTATCTCTTTATATATAAATGCTGCCCTCCGTATAAGATTTACCTATTTTATTGTATAGGCAGTTTTTATCCAAGACATATTTTATTTAAATGTGCACCTTACGGAGCTTTGTGTTATGTTTACATTTTATAGTGAGTTTTCAATAAAACTACTCTTATTTGGCTTTGACTTAACATTTCATTTCACAGCTCTCACTTTGCAGAAGAAATATCGGGATATGTATCGTATATCGATAATCAACCTAAATACATCGGGATATGACTTTTGGTCCATATCGCCCAGCCCTACTTATTCCCTGATGGCACAGGCATATTCCAAAATGTCAACGCCAGGATTGATCGGGCTCACTTTGTGAAAGAGTGGTTCAGGGAGCCACTCTTTCACTTGTTCAGGGACCATGAAATGGATTGACCGCCACAGAGTCCGGATCTCAACTCCATTTAGAAGATTTGGGATGTGCTGAAGAAGGCTTTGCACTGTGTTCACACTCTCCCATCTTGGTGAAAAATGAATGCGACACTGGACTTCTTGACATTGCAGATGCTTATTGAAACAACGCCACAGCGAATGTGTGCTGTAATCATTAGCTAAAGGCACTACAATCAAATATTAGAGCGTGTGACCTTTTTTTGTGGCAATCTTCTTAATTTTTTTTTTAAACTTCTTATCCCCCACCTTAACCAAGTGCATTTTCCCCAGTCCGGCTTTACCCAAATCTAAAAACTTTGAAAGCTAAGACCTACAAAACTGATCTGAACTTTTTTGTCGCACTTGTCGCCATGTTTGTCACGTTTTTGTTGCTTTATCGTCGCTTTTTAGTCGTGTTTTTGTTGCTTTTTTAAATTGCTTTTTAAACTGTGTTATTGTTGCTTTCTGGCATATCTGTCACATTTTGTTGCATTTGTGTCAAATTTGTGTCGCTTTTTGATGTTTTTGTCTTGTTTTTATTTTTTGTTGCATTTTGTCACGTTTTTGTTGCATTTTTGCCAACAGCCTACAGGCCAGAGCATTGCCTCATTTGAAAGCTAAGACCTTGTTGTATAAGATCTGTGTGAGTAAAACACAACAAGTGGAGGTAACTGGTTAAAGGTGCTCCAAAGATACTATACTACTGTCACTTCCTATAAAATTTTCTCCCAGACCCCATTTTTCTCTATATAATACTATATTACTATAATACTACTAGCATTAGTCAAAAGTGTTCCTTTAATTTTGGTCACCATGGGGAGGCCCGACTCTCCATCTGTTGACTATGGAAAAAATCGGCCCTCCGCTTATAAAAGTACCAATGTCAATCTTGTATAATTTTGTCAATGGCTTCCCTCTGCAAATTTCACTGTCCTCATCCTGAAGGTTGACTATGTTTGACTACTTGGCTTTGCTTACCATAGAGCTGGGCGATTCCCCCAGCTCTATGGTAGGGGGGCGAGGGGGATTTTTTTTAATTAAATGATTTTTTATTTTAAAAAATCTGTGATTTGTGTTAAAATAAAACCTCTCAATTTTACGATTCCCCCGCCTCCATAAAAACAAAATAACTGCGAACTATACATATTTATTAATTAAAGTAAACGCAACATAAACAAAATTGCAAAGGCAAACCTTTCTCTAACCTAAAAAGTTACTATGCAGTTGCAACAAAGATTGTTAAGCATCAAATATTTATACTGTATTTGGATGAAGCTAATAAAACAACAAAAATCTGAAGGTAACTGAGGCACATTTGTAACAGCAGACTTATTCCTCTAAGCAGAGGGCAGAGAGCTAAAAATAAAATAAAATCATAAATTAACCAAAAATAATAAACCAAACAATTTAAAAAAAAAATCAATAATTTAAAAAAAAAGAACGATTTGACCTACCAACTCTATTTTTTAAAATCAATCTTTTTTTTCCCAGCCCTAGCTTACCACTGTCTCACCTCCTCAATTAACCCTTGGCTACTTAAATCCTCTGGTCACTCACACTAAATGGGCTTTGTTGCCATGAGTCTTCCAGCGGCTAAACGGACCCGTACTAAAAAGAACTGAAACTCCAATGTGCACTTTTTGTTATCATTAGCATGGTTATGTTCGCAAATGAGCACATTCTGATGCTGTTCTCATCCCCGGCCGCAGTTTATTATATACATCGTGAAAATGGCAGGTGTTGTTTATATTCGTTTGCTCAATGGACCACATATGGCAGCAAAGTTAGCCCCTCGCTTGAACGCAAGACGGTTTGGCAGAAAGCAACTTGTTCAACTCGTGAGTCACCAAGGGCTCAGCCAAAGCCAAGACGACTCCAGCTTCTGAATGAGCGGCCAGTGTCTCTTTAAGGGGAAGTTATCCGTCGCTCTGCTCGTTTTACAACAAGGGCTTAGAGATATGCTTTGGAAAGATTAATCACCCACTCCAGTGACTAATTTTCCCAGGATGCCGGTATCATGTCGCTCTTTAACAAAAATCTGGGTTCAGACTGTACAGTGCGTTGTCTCGAATATCTCTGTGTCCAACATGAGAGAACTACTTTGGCAGAATACAATAATGCAATGCAGATAGAACCTCTGACTCAGAGATCAAGATTTAGAAAGTGTACACCAAAAGGCTTGAGGTGGTTATTTGTTACTGGGATAATGTATTTTAGTTTTAGCTTGTTACAAACTTTACATAAACACTTGTGTAAAAGCATTAGGGCTGCACAGTGTGAGAAAATAATCGGTCTGCGGTATTTGACAAAACCATTTCAACAATGTACGTTCTATCTTCTTTTGTTTTAGACTGTTGTAAAAAAAAAAGTGTCAATCTCGGACCTCTACTATTGCGTCACCTAATATTGTGATACCGATAACTAGCAGATGTTTTTGCAGGCCTATTTTCATTTAGAACACGTCCCCTAATGGTCAAAACTCAGTGGAAAAACAAGTCATTACCGTGTGATCTCTTTGTAATGAATCGCCCCACTTGTTTTGTTTAGCTGTTACAAGTTTTTTTGTCTATTCATTTGTTTGAATTTTTGAAGAGCCTAGCTTGGCCGGCTAACAAGCGGGAGATAAAAGACGCTTTCTGAATTTTTACTTACTGCATTATTTCAGAGGTGTCTGTGGTTTGAGTGTCCCTGTGGTTCTGACATCATTTTGCATCTTAATAAACAATCTTTGTTTCTTTAAAGGCTAATTCATGTTTTGGTTGAAATAGTACAAAATCTGTTAGAATAAATTTGAAATATCTTTGTAGTAAGCCAATAAAATGAAAAAAAAATCTCTTTTTTTGGTTTATCTGATGTCAAAATATATCAAATACCAGAAGCACGTTATTTAAACTACTGGCAAATAGTGTGTGTGAAGGCCTCTCTGGAGTATTTTTCATGTGTCCCGCACCGCATACATTTTTGAGCGATACCAGCCTGGTTCCGTGGTTTCCTTAAACTTCTTAAAGTCTTTAGAGTAGATTTAAAAACTCTTCCATGTTCTGAAAATGTGGGTTGAGGCATCTGTCATTTTAAAATAGTCTGAGTTTTATGTTGTGTATAACGAGGCGGGGGTCAGGCGCTCTGGTGCGCAATGCTCAGAAACAGCTGTTTACAGAATGGCTAACACTGCCAGTAAAGGTTAGCATCGCCTCGTCACTTTTTTCATTTCTCTTTTTTCTTTTTAAAGAATTACAGGCCCTAAAAAGTCTTTAATTTCACACTACAAAGCATCACAATGACCGTAAATACTGGGTGAAAAACATTTAGCCCTGTTCTGGGGAAAGGTAAGTGGACATCATTGTTTTACCACATGACTCACATGCATCAGTCTCAGGAGAAGTGCTGTTTGTATTGAGTTTCACCATTGGGCCTGATGTTTTTGTTCGCTTGTCCTTGGGGTCAGGCGGCGCTTGTACCTGCCACGCTCCTGGCTCGGCCTCGTCTGAGCGTCTCGAAGGGAAAACCCGACAAGCGGAGCTAATTCCTCCCTTTCACCGCGTCGAACGGGCCCCGCGAAGTGTTCTACATTCCCAAATTCTCTGGAGTTATTTTGGTGAAGGGCGCCTGTATATTCATGAGTTCCTCTTTTAGTCATTAGGACCCAAATCTCTCTCTTCCCACCCCCTCTTTTTTTTCTCCACCGGCTGCCAATGAGGTCATCACCGCTGCTGCTGCCGCCGCCGCCTCAGTTCTTGTGCCCAGGCCTGCTTCTTAGAAAATGTATTTTCTCCCTCGGCTAGAATCTCCAGAGTTTAATAGAGGAAAAGTGGCGGAGGATTAAACTTGTCCCCGCCAAATGTGTGGATAAACAAACTGTAAAACGCGCTCAACTCTATTCTTAGGTTAGCCTCGTCTTTCGTGCTTGGCCTTTTATGAAGCATAAACAGGGCTGAGCCTGAGTGATGTGGGTAAAATACTGACATGTGCTTTTTCGAGTAAATGTCACAATTGCTTCGTCTTTATTCCAATGAGAATTGAGTTCTCGCAAGTGCATACTTTTCACCATTTGTTGAGAGTGATTTTGAACCGAAAGAGATAGAGACTTGCATTATTAGTTTTGGAATCTACAGATTTTTCTTTTTCTAATCTCCCAAATAAGTTTCCAGTAGATGAAACTTCAAAGACTGCTTCATATAATACGCTTTTATCACTGTCCTCTTTAGTTATAGCATGTTATACAGGTACTGAAAAAAAACCTTTTGTTGCTGTTGGTCCAGGGGCAGCATTAAAGGAAATGTCTTGGTTTTCAGCTCAAATACATTTTGTAATTGTTTTTCTTTTTTTCATCCCCCCATTTTTTTCTTATTTTTCCCCCAAAGTTTTTGCTAATTTCCCCCCATTATTCCCAATTTATCCCCAATTTTCCCACTATTTTTCCAAACATTTTCTTCCCTTATTTTTGCCACATTTTCTCAAATCATTTGTAATTTTTCACACATTTCTTACATTGGAGATGATTATTGTTCTGTTTTCTGGTTCTAGACAACTAATATTTTAGTATAAGTATCGTTAAAGGTAAAAAAAATGGTACCAGCCCTATCAATTGGTAGGATTTATTGGTAACTAATTCTTGGCCTGATTTTTTAATATTATTAAGCGTTTCATTGTTTGGACATGTTGCACTATGCTATAAATTACATTTCTCTTTTATATCCGTAATCTATCCATGAAGTTTCTATCCGTTATCCCGATCACCTGCCGTTTCTCGTCTTAATTTCATTTAACATCTGATCATAGCTCATCACAGCCTTCCCTTTCCCAACACTTCTCGCTGTCACCACATGTTTCGCGCCTCCCCGTGAGCCTGTCCCGCCCTTTGGGCCTGATCTCTTTCTCTCCTCCTCCCCAGCGCTCCCAGTCGTGCCCTCGGTGCCATCCAAGCACAGCGCCAGCATGGAGCCGGCAGCGTGCCAGAGCTGAGAATTAGAGGTGATTACAACCCTCTGCCTGTGTGTGTGTGTTGTGTGGTGTGTGGTGTGTGTGTGTGTGTGTGCAGGGCTCTGCGACAGACTGCCGGCTTGTTATATAATCTATTTTACACCAAAACAAGTCACCAGGAAAATAAACCATCCAAAAGCTGCAGAGGCACGGATGGATTTGCAGGGGTCCCGCCAGGTGTGGATAGTGATTCCTGCTACGATAAAAAAATAAATATATAATATATATATTTTGGAGAGATGACGATGATCAGGCCCGACCAGTCGACGTTCCCACACTTACTGACTGACCTGACAATCGCGAGACAGTCATTATTCCTGTTTGGGAGGCCTTCTGTAATTACACTCTATCAACCCTCGCATTTAAAACTCTGAGTGTCTCCTCTGAAATAGCCCGCTGCACGTAGCAGTGATTGTTGTTTACTGCCGCAGCACAGTTAGGGCTTTTATTAAAGCGGTTCCAAGGCCATATCGGCTTAACCACCGCCGAGTTTGGAGCAAATGCTGAATTGTGAAGCGCTTTGGGTGATACAATTAACGTTCGCCTCTCCTTTTGCTTTAGGGAATAATGAATTTGAGTGTGTTTCATCAAACACAATTAAGTAAGTAAGTGCTTTATTGTCACTGTACAACTGTACAACGAAATAGTGTTCAGGTGTTAGTCCTGAGCTGCTGCGGCTGAGCCGCACTGCCACTGTGTCAACCTGACCCGCATGACCTTGGAGGTCGGGGAAACTGTAGCACTCGGAAGAAACCTGGCTGGCTGCCCTCTGATCCTCTGAAACGGTGCAGCGCCTCCTGGGTTTGTCCCTGTTTCAGAGCGTGGTGTCCTGCACTGGTCAGCTCCACCTCCTCCTTCCTTCCTCCCTCCGCTTCACAACAGTCTTTCGCCATCTCTCGTTTGTCCTTTTGTTTCCTGTAATTGTATATAAGATTTAGCTAAAACTGTTCCTTGTTCCTTGTTTCCTGGTTTCTGAGAAAAGATTGTTATTCCTTAACTGTCAGTTTGCAGCAGGTTTAAGGGTAAGATATTTTTCATAAACATGATCTACTTTGTCCCACATCATAGGTAAACCTTTTGATTCAAGCATTGCCTTTCCATCTAGTTCAGTCCTCATTTGAACCCAGATCAGCCATGTTATAAACTGGTTTTATGCCAGTTTAGTGGTGCTGTTGTCACGATGTAAAGCCAGTTTAGTTTACTCAGTGTTGTACTTAGAAAATCAATAATTTTCTTGAACACAACGCAATAAGATTCTCTCTTTAAATGTAATGAAACTAACTGTGTTAAATGGTTATTAAATATCACAATATTGCAACATTCAAGACAGTTATCGAATATCGCGACTCTTTCCCCCCTTTCATATCATGCAGCGTTTTTGACGTCCTGAAGTTCTTCTCTGTTGCGAACGCGATTTCATTTTTGCCTACAAACCTTGGAAGCACATGAATGAGGACGTGTCAGCTCAGACGTACACATCGCGGCAGGTCTAATCCACGCAGACAGAGTGTGATCAGGCTAATCCTCCTCAGCTCCTCTGACCCGCACCTTACCTCACACTCACACACACAAACACACACTCGAGCCTTTCCTCCGTCTCAGGTGAAGCGCCTCACTGTCACTTCCCTCCGCTTTTACCCTAACGGCATGTAGCGGAATTAGTGGATGTTGGGTGAAATCGGTGTCGTGAAATTGTCGACGTGCCCAAGGATGAATCACTGTTACGGGCAAAGTTCAAACAAACAATGAGATTCCACATGAGTCCTGAAACACTTTATCCTTCAAATGTAATCAACAAGCTGCTTCTTTTAGCGGTTAAGGCGGCAAGCTGAGACACTTACGCTGAGCACTTAGTCAACCTCGGTGTGAGTGTCATATGTTCACCTCCTATTTGAAATGTTATTTTTTATAGCCTTTTTGTTTGTTTTGTATTATTCCAGCAAATTGTGAACAAAACGGACATAAAATCAGGCCCAAAATGTAGCTAACCTGAGACTAAATTGGAAAATTCATGATCCAGCTTTTCAGGTGCTGAGAATGCTGAAAATATTGTGAATTCCTTAAAACATTTCCCAGGGGACGCCTCCGAACCCTCCTGTTCGGTCACGATGCTTGGGAGGTTTGGCTCCGAGTCTTTTGACACAGAAGGAAGTCGGCCTGCTACAAAGAATTGCATTCCTTATGTTGTGAGTTTCCAGTTACTGTAACTTTGAGCTGGTATCAGGAAACATCTCGTGGGGCAACGTTTTGTTCTCATGTTGCCCGTTATTTTTTAAATACAATCCACCGATAAATCTTTTTGGTGGATTGTTGCAAATCTTTGTAAATAATAAACGTGTCAATCTTCTGCGTTTGTGGATTCGAAATATTGTATCTAAGCTTTAAAATGGCAGTAAAAAGAATTAAATGTTACTTTCACATTTCCATTACCTACTGTATCTACCTTATTCCCAATCCGATGTGTCTTTCTTGTTTCACTGTCCCCTTCTCACCTCTTCTTGTCCTTCACAGACCTGGCTGCCTGACGTCTGAACCTTCTGGAACCAACTTCTGGATCTCACGCTGAAGACCTTGATAGTCAAAGGAGGTCAAAGATCGTCTCACGTTTTAGCGCACAAAGACTATTGGGATTATAACGTTGACACTCTAGTGGATTTGGCTTGTTTTATTGACATTGAACTATCCTCTTTTCGCCGGGAGGACATGGCCCCGTTTTCTTCAAATCCTCTCCGGACTATACTGAGTTGATCCCAAACACAAGATGTCGTGGAAGAGGAACTATTTTGCGTCGGGCAGCGGGGGTAGCGGCGAGCAGCGGCATCGGAGGCGGCGGGATGCAGGAGATTTTAACCCCGCGGACAATGACGTCCATCGCTCCCAGTAAAGGGCTGAGCAACGAGCCGGGCCAGAACAGCTGCTTCCTCAACAGCGCCCTGCAGGTGAGTCACATGACCAGTCCCAGTGTTGCCTCACAGAGAGTTCAATTAAAGGATGGTGTTTTCTCATTGTCTGATAATCCGTCGTAATCGATCTGCAGTTTAGTCCACGGACCGGTTGTTTGAAAAGCGATATGGGCATAACCTTGTTTCACCTTGTGATGTTGCTGCAGAGATTTACAGTCGTACTAAAGGAATCCACCTGTAGGTTTAGTATGAAGTGTTGTGGAACTGCTCCTAAAAAAACTAGAGAGCAAGAGCAAAAATGTCTTCAAACATTTACCAGCCCATAAACCAAGGTCTATTGCAATTACAAACCCTAGAGAATAAACCAAACAATCAGTAAGTATCGATATGTACTGCGGCGGGGCCTTATGTGTGGAGTTTGCTTTTCTCCCTGTGTCTGTGTAGGTTTTCTTTTGGAAAGGTTGTGGCTGCACTTTACCTTTAATTTACTTGACTTGTGTCAGATCTTACAGGCATCATGAGTTCGGAAACTCTCACAGAGCTACTAATGGGTAATATATACAAAGAAATCGTAATCTGATCCCTTTGACAAACTGCTCTTTTGGAGATGATCCTCATGTTGTGATTCAGTGTTTTGTCCTGTTTAATGCAAATACAGACTCGGATACAGCATATACTTTAGTTGTCGGTAAAAGGCACATGAATTGTGATCATATCAAAATTGTGATCAGGCAAAGAAATTGCCTAGATCAGTTTTGTAGGCCAATTTAAGAATTCCGATTAAGATTCTTAAATTCCCGAATCCTCAAACTGAACCCATCAATGTGTGTATTTTTCTAAATGAGAATCCATCAAAGCTATTGTTCTGTCGCGCCGCTCTTGACTACATCCTGGCTAATTTATCTTAAATACTGGCTGTGGAGACTCTTAACAATCACAGAGAAAGTCCAAGTATCCGTTTTAGAAAACATGGTTTTGGAACTACACTTTAAGAATCGCGCTGGATTCTTACTAGGGGCACCTTTTGAAGTAAGGTGTTGAACATAAATCCATGATGTCTACGCACAAAATATCAAATGTACTGAAAATAATTTATATCAGTTTAGAAGTTCATATTTCTGTCTTCTCTCACCTGCACAATTACTTTTTCAAGCTATTTCTAAAGACATTTTTTTAAATTTTTGCGGCAACATTGGTACTTGAGTCTTTCTTTCTGCAAACCTCGTCTACTCATAAATGTATCCTGTATTGACTTGTGAAGTAACGCGATTCGTCCCCATCCAGTCTTACTGAAAACCACCAAATGAAACAATTTGATACTGCACGTACGGCTCTCAAACTTTGCAACACCGTGGGGCCGTCCCTGTTGTTCACCTTCACAAAGTATTTTTCATGAATCATCGCGTTACACATGTGACCTGTTGATCCTGAAAGCTGTGTTTGTCAACTCCGTCAGCCTCTTTCTAACCATCCAGGTCTACCACAGTGCCAGCCAGACGACTCCACCTTGACTCATTACACTTTGCGCTGCGCCACCACGGCCTGTAATCACTCCGGTGTTAAGCTTTTTAAAGAGCCTGGTGTTAACGTCTAACAACACGGGCGTGCTGCCGGGACGGAGGCAGGAGCAGTCATTAAGGGCGACCGACTGGTTTACAGAGCGTGGGTGGGAGGGGCTCCGATGACAGAGCGGAGTGAAGAGCCAAACACCCATTAAAGGCTCAACGCTGGAACTGATGCTCACAACCACGGACCAGTGTCATGCCGGTTTGGACACACGTTTCATAATGTCCTAAAGGAGTTGGTTGAAGTCAAAAGTTGTAGAAACCAACCCCTTACAAAATTTAGTCCGTTCATAACTTCATTCCTTTACAAGTCCACATTTTGTCTAGTTAATACTTAATTATTTATTCCTTTATCATATTCTAAACACTTCATAATGTTTCCAAAAGAGGTTTTACTCAGACTGCTGCTCTTCATCACTCCTGTAGAAAACAACCTTTTGAATAGACAAATATTTCCATTTCATCCCGTCACTCAACTTGTTCCACAAATCAAGCCCACAACCGGAGAGACACGGACACTTCTCTTTGTTTTCAATTTGAATTCCCCTCTTGGATAATAACCGCCCTAGCTGTCATAAAACTATTTCAAATCATCGTTCAGTTGTTTGTTTTTCCTATGGCAGTTTTAGATTTAACCAAGTCGGAGAATTTCAGTTCCAGTGATTTTCAAAAAAGCGAATGTTCTCTGCACCCAACGTTAACATTTACCACTTTTAATTCTTTTTTGAACTATAAAGAATAGGGCTGGGACGATATCGTTTATTCGAGATCCATTACGTATGAGAGGGCGCGATATGATTGCGTATTGTGATACAATATATCCAAATGCTCAAAGTTTATGATTTTAATTTTGAAAAAAAAAATAAAATAATAATTAATAGAAGAAAGTGCAAGTTGAGTTTCCAAAATATATCAAATTGAATATAAATCAGTCTTATATCGATTCAAACATTTAGAGAAAAAAAAAGTTTCAACCAACCAAATATATCTGGTCTTAACAAAACTATCTCTGAATCAAGAAAAAAATATAAAATATATAACCGAGTTGAGTATCAAAAGTATTGCAATACATGGTTTCCGAGACGATACATGTATTACAACAAAGAGGTATCACAAAACGATGTGTGTCCCAGCCTTAATAAATTATGTGAGTCTGATGCTAAAGTCGTGTGAATATACTTTTTTTACCCTACTCTTATTTAAACAACATTCAAGACAACGTCAGGCCCGGGGGCAAAATCTGGTCCTTAAGCCATAAATGTTCTGGCCCCGCAGACGAAATACAATTACGCACAATTGAGATCAAATACTTGTTAATGTACTCCAAAGATTAGGATCATATTATCAGTTCCTTTGAAATTTTCCCTGGGAGAGTCTCCCAGACTTCCCTTTTTTGTCTTTATAAAACACAATACAAGCATTAGTCGAAAGTGACCCATGACCCCAGGTTGCAAACCTCATCAATTTCCAATGATACAGAAAGCTTCAGCCTCTATACAAGAGTTTGAGTGTAGACTTTTTTGAATAGTCCTGTTTTAAATAATAATTAAATATTTTATTTTACTATCAACATGATAGATAGGAATAAACGGAGCATGAATCCTTCCAA
This sequence comes from Neogobius melanostomus, assembly GCA_007210695.1. Taxonomy (NCBI): domain Eukaryota; kingdom Metazoa; phylum Chordata; class Actinopteri; order Gobiiformes; family Gobiidae; genus Neogobius; species Neogobius melanostomus. The sequence goes on along the minus strand of VHKM01000234.1, from coordinate 4,149,658 downwards.
AACCAACTTTATATGAAAAGGATGGACCCAATCTGTCGTAGCAATGTGGTGACAAAGTTGTTCAGCTCAAGTCACATGATCAGCACTTTAAGACCGCAATGTCAAAAACAACTCATTTTATTATTTACCATAAAATCATTTCTGACATTCTTAGTTTTGTGGCATAAAAAACAGTTATACTTGAGTTTATCTGACAAACGGTGATTGACGTAGACGCATACAGGGCTCGACTCGGCTGACTCCAGTAATCGCACGCTTCGAGCGGCTCTGCCCTGCGACGCGACGGGGAGAAAGAGAAGAGGAAGATCATTTCAGTAACGAGCAGCTGAGGCCTTCATCGCTCTCTCACTTCCTCCTCTTCCCCTGTCTACAAAAAAACCCCATTCTTCTGAAAGAAAGCCCACATCTGGCTCATTTTAGGGCCAGCGTTTTTCGAGGGGCCGCTTCTGCTTTTGTTGCAAATCCCAGTGTTTTTCAGGGGCTCTCGCAGGTATTCAGCAAACTTCATACCTGGACTTCCTGTGTTTGTTTGTTTTTTACTACAATGTTTTAGCAAAGTGGGATTGTTAAGGCTGCGTGGAAGAAAACACTGAGCGCAGATTCCTTTTACAAGGTTGGAAAATATCAAGTTGTTTGCAGCGTATTTTAAGCTGATTGTCAAAGGAAGCAATTAGCGGCCGTAATGGCTTTATAATTTGAAGACATCATTTCTGCAAGTGTTCTTCTGCTGCTGCTGTAGTCCCTCAGATGGAATGCTATCCGATAACATACAAAATCCAACTTTCACTTGGAAATGAATACCGTGCCTAAATTTCACAATAAGGTGCTAAATTGTTGCACTGAATCACCCTTTCTCCACAGATTTATTTGGGGAAACTAACCGATTTTGTCACCAAAAAGTTTACAATTCCAACCATTATTTGCTCCTAAAAGGTCTTTTTACACGAAAACACTAAAGGAAAATCTTGCGATAGATATTTTTTTTTTTAAGTCCGTTTATAGGAAAGCCTTTTTTGTCTCGTACCCCTTGAGTCATTAATTTATACTCCGAGTACCCCCATCTCGAGGATCAAGCCAATGTTATTACAAAGTGACCAATTAAACTAAGATTATTCCGTGTTTATTAGTGTGTTGTGTTCAAAGTGAAGCTAAACAACTTTCAAAATCATAATTAAAATTGACTTTCCTCACATTACTTAACCTCTTACGCACTTTTTCTCCAGTTGGGCTTTATCCAAATCTAAAAGCTTCTCGACTGGAGCTTACATCCTATAGGCCAGTGTAACGCCTCGCTTGAAAGCTACAGTAAGACCAACAAAACTGATCATGACTTTGTTGTCGTTGTGTTTTTGTCACATTTTTTGAAGCTTTCCTTGTCTGCTTTCTTCATTGCTTTTTTTGACGGTTTTGTGTCGCGTTTTCGACACCTTTTTGTCGCTTTATAGTCATGTTTTTGTCGCTTTTGACTTGTGTTGTTACTTTTCTGGCACCTTTTTTTTACCTTTTGTGGCTCTTCTTTTTTTCTTTTTTTTTTGCTTTTGTATCACATTTTCATCCTCGTTTGTGTCTGTTTTGACGCTTCGTTCAAAGAAGATTCGGGTAATGCTAAACTAGAGGAAATGCGAAAACAGTAAGAGGTTAAAAGATCGACTTTCATATCAACAACTGGCCATCCCCAATCCCCTTCATATCGGAAATTCTAAACATTTTTTAAATTCTGAAATAATTCCAAGTATCCTCGTAAGTGCTTAAGTCCCCTCTGGTTGGAAAACACTGATTTAGAAAAAAACTGAAATTGATATTGGGAAATTTTGTCTTACCTCTTTATCATTATATTTATACGAAAACAGAGTGATCATGTTCAATAAAAGCTGTAATTCTCTTTCAGAATCGGCACTGAAAGCTCTGAGGCCTTCACAATTCATAGAACCACAGTTAATACGTAACTTACTGTTGATATATTGAAGACCTGCCCGGCATCAATAATTGGTATAAAAGAAAATGATTTTGGAGCCGTCACTGCCAAAGCATTACACAATCAGTAGACGAGACTCATTTGGACCTATTCGCTCAATGTATTGCTCAAGCACATTTTGACGTTGCATAATAGTGATGTTGAAAATAGCCGGCTCACCTGTCCGACCTGCCCTCTGCGCTCGTGCCATATTGGAGCCGGTGGGAGGGACAGGATGGAGGGAACAAACAGGCCCGAAACTGCTGACGGGACAGTACGCTTCACGCAGGCAGAAGAAGTAGCAGATTCACTCCACAGAGAGAGGGAGGGGAGGGGAGGGGGGGGGGGGGGGGCTCAAAAAAACCATCCGGTAAATCCCTGTGAAGTCTGGACAATGCTCGTCACGAACGGCGCAGATGAAAACATTCCATCCCGCGCGTCTGGATTGTCGCGCCGCGGGACACGAGACGTGGGGATAAAGGCGATGGTTTATGGAAGATACATTCGCGCAAACACATCCTGCCACACAGCGCTGACTCACAAAACTGCAGAAACGGGAGGATTTGCTAATGTGCGGTTTTGCTTTCCGCCGGCCCGGATTTCGGGAATCTGTGATGCGGTATCCGTTTGATTTCTCTGGCAGGTTTTTGCGATTTGCGATTGGTCCAGAAGCAATAACATTTGAGGGCAGACTGAAACTCGATCTGCCGAACTGATACAAGAAATCCTGCACATTTCAGAACTGCAGGGTTGTCAAGTTTTGAACATATTGAAGCGCTTTCTGGACAGGAATTTTTGATCACCATTAAAGGAGACATTTGTTTACAATTCCGACACTTAAACAATACTTAAATAATAAATCCATGGCCACAGCGAGACTCACACAGACCGTACCAAACTGTACAGAGGTATACCACTGTTGACCAATGAGTGAAAGTGTTTACTGATCTGGGGTCAGTTTTTTTATCAAAGAGAAATGAAGCAGGAACCGATGCAAAAAGTCTAGAATTAGGTGAGACACGGCAGGGGAAAACATTGATTTCTCATGCAGTGGTTAATGTTTTTTTCCCCTTACATCTTAGTTTTTAATGTATAGAAAAGACGAAACCTACCCTGTACGATGCTTATTTTATTATATTTTGTCGCTAGGGAGGCGGAGGTATCCCGGAAGTAGCTATTACGTCGCATTGCAAAGCTGGTCTTTCCCTCACGTGGTCACAAATATTGACAGATTTTACATCCAAGTGTCTTGAAGGGTGCCCGAGATGATGCTAGTATCCAAATATGGCCAATTCCTTTCTGGGAGCCACCCGTACAATAGAGAAATGTTCTCACGCATGCACACACGCTACAAAACATCAGGGCCAGGGGTTTTCGTGCCACTCATGCAACACCTCGTCACTTTAGTAGCTCCTGCAGACTCGATACTTTTTAAACTTTTTTAATATCTAATTTCTGTCGCTGAAAATGTTGGCAATTTTTATGCACAAAATATCTTATTTTTGATATGAAAACATTAAATTACGAAAAATGTATAGAAACTAAATTTTTCCTCCCTATTCACCAGCAGTATCTTTCCTCTCCAGTGTGTTGCTGTGTAGAATGTAAAGGAATGGGCTCTGGTTCACATGAGCAGTCAATAAAACAATGCGAGTCGACTCAAGCCATCATGTGTCCCACAGTAATGACACGTGTTGTTTTGCGTGATTGCACGTTGCAGACCGTGATGGAGAGCTCAGTGTTCACCTGTCTCTCACACGCACTCTGACCACCGTCTGCTGTCATTGGACTGAAGAAACTGTCCACAGGCTCAGACTTAAATGGTCGGCCTAAACCTGAACCGGTGTTGGTGCGTCCCGAGGAAAAACGTTACCACATCCGTATTTCCAAACAAATCATCTCAAATTTTGATTGCTTATGAAATTGCAATAACAACCACAAAAAAATTCAATATGAGAAAATACTCTTTCTTTTCCCAGGTCCTGTGGCACCTGGACATTTTCCGCCGCAGTTTTCGGCAGTTGTCTACTCACAAGTGCATGGAGGACTCCTGCATCTTCTGTGCCCTGAAGGTAAATGTTCCTCTTTGTCATTTGTCATTGCACTACCACATATTGTACTTGCTGCTGAGTTCGACTGTGCTTTGTTTCTCCTCCTTTCTCTCCAGAGCATCTTTGCCCAGTTTCAGTACAGCAGCGAGAAGGTGTTGCCTTCCGATGCCCTCCGAAGTGCTCTTGCCAAAACCTTCCAGGACGAGCAGAGGTTTCAGCTCGGCATCATGGACGACGCCGCCGAGTGCTTTGTAAGACGCACAGACGCGAGGAGTGACATTTATTTTATTACATAATGTTAGAAATCTCCATAATTGTATTAGTTTGAGGCGAGACACGGCAGGTGAAAACAGATTTTTCACACACTGGTGGTCGATGTTGATATTTTTAGCTAGTTTTCTCCTTTAGCAATGTCAGAGTAAACCAAAGACTTTGTCATGCATATTCATTCTAAGATATTGATAAGTTTGGTATCCACGTGTAGCTCAAAAGGCGAACGAGATGACGCTGTCATCCAAATATGGCCTTTTCCTTTCTGGGAGACGGCCACAGCTGAAGATGGGAGAAATATAAAACCACAGGCGTTCCAAAACTTTAGGGCCATTTCTCAAAATGAGATTTTTACTCCACTCTAGCAACAACATCTCACCACTTTAGTAGCTTCTACAGACCTGTAGTAGTCTTGGACTTAACAATATTTCGATTTTTTTTTCAGAGGAATTTTTAAATATCTAATTCCTCACCTTATTCATTGAGCTTTGAACCGCAGAGACATTGCGAAATGTGAATTTTTACAGATTTTTTTTCACTAGACTTTTTAGACATTAGACTTTATTGTCCCCAGGGGGAAATTGTTTTTCACATACACAGTGCATGTTTGACAATAGGACAGACCGAACAGCAAAGAACATAGGGGTACACTCAGCGGGCCTGTTATTAAGAAATGGGATGGCTGAGGGGATCAGGCTTCTTTTAAAACAAGCTGCATTTATTAAAAAAACTTAACAAGTTTCAAAATCTTCTCTGAATAGATATTTGTAACAAATAAAATAAAAGCATAAATTTATACTTTGCGTCTTCCATTGAAAGATTGCTATCACTATTTATGACCCAAATGGAATCTGGCACTGACTGGTTCCTTGCTGTGCAAGAGATCATTTACCATTTAACTTAAGGGTGCTTTATGGAGCTGTTTATGTGAAAATCATACTTTTTAAGTGTACGTATTTCACCTTGTAGTGACCAAGTGGTTAGCATGCCGCATTTACTATCAATCACAGTGGCCTCTATGATGCTCCAGGATCAATTGTTTTAGAGTTTCTTGTAGGTTTTCACTGCTGACGGAGCCTCTCACCAGAAAGCCTACAAAACAATTGATCCCGGAGAGTTGCAGATGCCACTGTGATGGAAAGTAATGGCACCATGATAACCACTCATACGCATTTCTCTCCATACACTTCAGAACACAGTTTCCAAGCTCTTCTAATTTATACTTTTCATTGACATTCATTGGAATTCTGCCTCCAGCTCTGATCTGAAGCTGGTGTCAGTAAAAGCCATATTGTGGAATGTTCACCTCAGTACCACAAGCTGATCATTAGGAGCATGTGTGTTCTCGCCGGCCCGGCACACGGGTTTATAATGTGCAATGTTCCGCAGTATGCCTTTAAATGTGTCTTCCTACGAGAGAATGTCCCCAAACTATGAACATTTAAAAACTGCACGTGTTAGTGAGGCTACTCGTAGTTGACCCTTTATTGCCATTTGTTCTGAAGTGCTGTTTTGCTGTGCACTTTAGGAGAACATTTTGATGAGAATCCACTTCCACATCGCGGACGAGAGCAAGGAAGACATCTGCACAGCCAGACACTGCATTCCCCACCAGAAGTTTGCCATGACGCTCTTCGAACAGGTGACCACAACTGTTTGTGTCATTGTCTGTCATTTTATTTGCATTTTTCCCCCTTTTATTTTTATTTGTAATACTTAATTTAGGTTCTAAAGCAAATTGTCTTTCATTGTTCTTCATGTTTATTGCAACAGCGTTATTTGAGATATGGTTCATTTAGAACAACATTTTCCTCACTTCGCTTGTGTAGAACTATGAAATAACACTTAGCACCTGCAGTTCAGATGCTTTGGGACTTATTACTGATTCCCCCGGTGTGTATATGTGTGTGTTTTTGTGTCTCCAGTGCGTGTGCAGCAGTTGCGGCGCCTCCTCGGACCCTCTCCCTTTCATCCAGATGGTCCACTACATCTCCACCACGTCGCTCTGGTAAGTGTCCTCCCGCTCCTCTCTCCTTCCGAGGGGACTCCAGGACACGACCCCCCCTCCATCATCCGACTTTGAGGTTGCTTAGTTACCTGTAACCCGTGGCAACACGCCTAATGCACTCAGTGACACAGGTGAATCATTTTATTACAGCATCAGACGGGAACAAAAAGTGAGCCTTCTCTTTATTTCAAATGCTAGTACTACTCAATTTGTAAAACGTTTTTTGTTTTTGTCTTTTGATACTGCAGCTGGTTTCTCTGTATTGATTGGGGACAAAAGTAAAAACGGTTTAGTGAAATATCGCAATGACCGTGTTATCCAATATTGTACACTCATATTGCACAATACTCTGTTCCAGGAAGGCGAAAAGTGTAACAACTCGTGTGTAACAATCGGATAAGGCCATAGCGAATGCCTTCAGTCTGCAACACTTGTTTTCCCGCAAACCTATAACCCTGTTCTTCCTCTCCTCTCCTCTCAGTAACCAGGCAGTGAAGATGCTGGAGTCCAGGGAGAAAGCTACTCCCAGTATGTTCGGAGAGCTGCTGCGGAACGCCAGCATGGGGGACCTCCGTAGCTGCCCCGTAAGATTCACCTTTCTGTCGTCTTTTATTTGTTGTCGCGTGTCAGTCTACGCTTTAACGCTGCCTTTTTATGTTCTGCACCAGAGCCAGTGTGGACAGCAGCTGCGGATGGCCCGGGTCCTCCTCAACAGTCCAGAGATCATCACCATCGGCCTGGTGTGGGACTCGGATCACTCAGACCTGGCCGAGGACGTCATTCACACTCTGGGGACCTGTTTACGCCTGGGAGATGTAAGAATGGAGGAACAAAAAGTCTGAAATGTTGAATTGGTGTATTGTGATTACAGACTAAAACTTTTGCTAAAGTTGATTAAATCTGTCTGAATTAGTTGAGTTGAATTAGTGCAATAAGTGAATAAGACTCTCCTTTGCTCTCCAGTTGTTCTACAGAGTGACGGAGGAGAAGGCTCGACAGTCAGAGCTGTACCTGGTGGGAATGGTCTGTTACTACGGGAAGCACTACTCCACATTCTTCTTCCAGACAAAGATTCGAAGATGGATGTACTTTGACGACGCACATGTCAAAGAGGTATTTGCTGGTTTTTGCTAATTGCTCTGACTCATTGTTTAGAGCAGGGGTGTCCAAACTTTTTTTCATGGGGCGCCACATATTGAAGAGTACACGGGCTGAAGAGCCATAGATCGGTGGTTAGTGCCGCGAAACCTTCGACTAGCAGAGGTTTAAATTGTGCCCCTCACCTTTTATTAGTGCTTAAAACCTTTATGCCAGCTCTGTCTCACAATAAAATGTTAGTTGTTACGTTAGAATTGTGTGGAAATATTACATTTCAAATAAAAAAGACCATCTCTGATGATGTGTACCGATTTAGCAAGTATGCCGAGGGCCACCAAAAATTGGTTTGAGGGCCGCATTTGGCCCCCGGGCCGCACTTTGGATACCCCTGGGTTAGAGAGTTCGATCCCTTCTGTAGCTTTGGCTTAGTGTAGTAGTGTCCACCAGGAGATATGGAGAATAGGGCACAATGTGTCTGCAAATTATTGTTAGCGCAGTTTTATTTGTCGCAATATCCACAAGAAGTGACAATATATTACAAGTACCAACCTCTAAAATATTTGACCTCCCAAATGTAATAATAATAATAAATAAAAATGGCCTTCCAAGAAACACCTTAAAATATGTGTCCTTCCAAGTACCACTTCAAAATATGTGTCCTTCCAAGTACCACTTCAAAATATGTGTCCTTCCAAGTACCACCTTAAAATATGTGTCCTTCCAAGTACCACCATAAAATATGTGTCCCTCCAAGAATCACCTCTTAAAATATGTGTCCTTCCAAGAGTCACTTCCTAAAATATGTGTCTATTAGAGATGCGCGGGTCAGCTTTTTTCCTGACCCGCACCAACCCGACCCGCTGTAAATCAAACCCGATCCGCAGAAAAGTGTCTCAGTTTGCAAACCCGCCCCGCCCCGAACCCGCACACATTAAAAAACAGCGGCATGAGTCAGGCTGCAGCTGCTGTCACTCAAACGGGAGCGTATCATGTGACCGCGAGTTTACAGCGGAGAATTAGCACTTGATGCTTTGTTTTGCTACTGAGCTCCTGAGAAATCTTTGAAACGCTTATGGACTTATCAGGAAACGAGGAGCGGAAATATCATGAGGCATTATTTCTACCACGTCATGGACAACTCTTTCTGTCAAACTAAATGGAGTTTGGACTAACGTGGAGCAGCCTTAACCTGACGCTACAAGAAGTCGCTCTCCTCAGGTTAGTAAGATGCTGTGTCTTTGTTATTTTAGTTTTACCTTGCTTCTTGCTGATGCATTATTTTCACCACATGTGCGTGTCGCATATGTGCTTGGGCACTGCTGTTGTGCCGCCGCATTTGTAGCGGTGAGAGTGTCATACAGAAGCAATAGGCCAGGTGACAGATATATAAACAAAACATGCTAATGATACGTGTACCCCATAAAACTAAACATTCAACAAAGCACAGCCGATTATGTGGCATTTATGGATAAGAATGCACTGTATGTTGTAAGCCAACAATGTAAGGACAAAAAAAAGGAGAAAAAAAAGTGCGCTTTGTAGTAACCCGACCCACCCGCACCCGAAGTTTGCCGTATTTTTGAGGTACCTGAACCGACCGAATCCGCGGGCCCCGCATCACTAGTGTCTATCCAATAGCCACCTCCTAAAATATGTGTCCTTCCAAAAGCCACCTTTAAAAACATGTGTCCTTACAAGAACCACCTTTTATAATGTGTTCTTACAAATACAGTGCCTTGCGAAAGTATTCGGCCCCTTGAACTTTTCGACCTTTTGCCACATTTCAGGCTTCAAACATAAAGATATAAAACTGTAATTTTTGTGAAGAATCAACAAGTGGGACACAATCATGAAGTGAAACGAAATTTATTGGATATTTCAAACATTTTTAAAACATTTTTAAAAACTGAAAAATTGGGCGTGCAAAATTATTCAGCCCCCTTAAGTTAATACTTTGTAGCGCCACCTTTTGCTGCGATTACTGCTGTAAGTCGCTTGGGGTATGTCTCTATCAGTTTTGCACATTGAGAGACTGAAATATTTGCCCATTCCTCCTTGCAAAACAGCTCAAGCTCAGTGAAGTTGGATGGACAGCGTTTGTGAACAGCAGTTTTCAGTTCTTTTCACAGATTCTCCATTGGATTCAGGTCTGGACTTTGACTTGGCCATTCTAACACCTGGATATGTTTAATTGTGAACCACTCCATTGTAGATTTTGCTTTATGTTTTGGATCATTGTCTTGTTGGAAGACAAATCTCCGTCCCAGTCTCAGATCTTTTGCAGACTCCATCAGGTTTTCTTCCAGAATGGTCCTGTATTTGGCTCCATCCATCTTCCCATCAATTTTAACCATATTCCCTGTCCCTGCTGAAGAAAAGCAGGCCCAAACCATGATGCTGCCACCACCATGTTTGACAGTGGGGATGGTGTGTTCAGGGTGATGAGCTGTGTTGCTTTTACGCCAAACATAACGTTTTGCATTGTTGCCAAAAAGTTCGATTTTTGTTTCATCTGACCAGAGCACCTTCTTCCACATGTTTGGTGTGTCTCCCAGGTGGCTTGTGGCAAACTTTAAACAACACTTTTTATGGATATCTTTAAGAAATGGCTTTCTTCTTGCCACTCTTCCATAAAGGCCAGGGTTGTGCAGTATACGACTGATTGTTGTCCTATGGACAGAGTCTCCCACCTCAGCTGTACATTTCTGCAGTTCATCCAGAGTGATCATGGGCCTCTTGGCAGCATCTCTGATCAGTTTTCTCCTTGTATGAGCTGAAAGTTTAGAGGGACGGCCGGGTCTTTGTAGATTTGCAGTGGTCTGATACTCCTTCCATTTCAATATTATCGCTTGCACAGTGCTCCTTGGGATGTTTAAAGCTTGGGAAATCTTTTTGTATCCAAATCCAGCTTTAAACTTCTCCACAACAGTATCTCGGACCTGCCTGGTGTGTTCCTTGTTCTTCATGATGCTCTCTGCGCTTTAAACTGACCTCTGAGACTATCACAGTGCAGGTGCATTTATACGGAGACTTGCTTACACACAGGTGGATTCTATTTATGATCATTACTCATTTAGGTCAACATTGGATCATTCAGAGATCCTCACTGAACTTCTGGACAGAGTTTGCTGCACTGAAAGTAAAGGGGCTGAATAATTTGCACACCCAATTTTCAGTTTTTTATTTGTTAAAAAAGTTTGAAATATCCAATAAATTTGTTCCACTTCATGATTGTGTCCCACTTGTTGATTCTTCACAAAAAATTAGTTTTATATCTTTGTTTGATGCCTGAAATGTGGCAAAAGGTCGAAAAGTTCAAGGGGGCCGAATACTTTCGCAAGGCACTGTATGTGCCCTTCCAAGTACCACCTCAAAATATATGTCCTTCCAAGTACCACCTTAAAATATGTGCCCTTCCAAGTACCATCTCAAAATATGTGCCTTTCCAAGTACCACCTAAAATATGTGTCCTTCCAAGTACCACCTTAAAATGTGTCCTTCCAAGTACCACCTCAAATATGTGTCCTTCCAAGTACCACCTTAAAATGTTTCCTTCCAAGTACCACCTCAAAATATGTGTCCTTCCAAGTACCACCTTAAAATGTTTCCTTCCAAGTACCACCTTAAAATATATGTCCTTCCAAGTACCACCTTAAAATATGTGTCCCTCCAAGAATCACCTCTTAAAATATGTGTCCATCCAATAGCCACCTCCTAAAATATGTGTCCTTCCAAAAGCCACCTTTAAAAATATGTGTCCTTACAAGAACCACCTTTTATAATGTGTTCTTACAAATATGTGCCCTTCCAAGTACCATCTCAAAATATATGTCCTTCCAAGTACCACCTCAAAATATGTGTCCTTCCAAGTACCACCTCAAAATATGTGTCCTTCCAAGTACCACCTTAAAATATGTGCCCTTCCAAGTACCACCTTAAAATATGTGCCCTTCCAAGTACCACCTTAAAATATGTGCCCTTCCAAGTACCACCTTAAAATATGTGCCTTCCAAGTACCACCTAAAATATGTGTCCTTCCAACTACCACCTCAAAATATATTTCCTTCCAAGTACCACCTCAAAATATGTGTCCTTCCAAGTGCAACCAGTGTAACTTTAGTAAACACGCTAAAGTTTGAGAACCACAGACTTATCAAATATCCCAATTTTCTCTCTTATCCCGCTGCCCTGGTGGAGAATGAATGAATAATGCAGGAATATGAATTTGAATTGAGGGCCTCAGTTAGACTAGCGGATATTAATTGGCCTTGTATAACAATAAACAGTGTGGCATTGAGCGTCTGGAAAGGCGTTACATCAGAGTAATGCGTTTTTATTTTTACTCAAGCCTATGTTATTTAAATTAAAAAACAGCTCTAGATTATTAATTAAACCTGGACCATTGCTATGAAGTTAAGTGTACATCTATCATACGAAAGTCCTACTAACTTTGAAATACGTGTTTATAAGTTATCCAATAAAGATAAAATTAGCATTCCTTTCTCACCATTGAAGTGCCTATAACGGAAATTAGCTCATGTTGCCCACAAACAGCTCTCTCTCTCTCTTTGTCCTTCCTCTCCACTCCTCATTTAGTTACATAAAATGTTCCCTGTCACTGCTGTCAACCCATAGCAGCGCTCCGGCGAGGTATCTATTCTGCGGCGGTGGGTCTGGCCCGCTGCAAAAACAAGGATATCCCTCCATTGTTTTGCGCGTCCAGCTGGAATGGCGGGCGTGGCCTCCGAACACTTTTGCTCACGCTGCACACTCATTCTGTCCTCTTTTGACGCACAGCGTTTAAAACAAAGCGCACAGACACAGGGGCGGCTACTGGTGTGGACTTTGGGAGCGCTCCCTGTTGCTTAAGTTTGGAAGGGGGAATATCTGAAAAAACTGGAGGAAGGGTTGGAATAACTGCTTTTGGCGTTGTGGAGGTGAGGCGGGTAAAACTGTAGATGCTTTTATTTAATTTTGGTTTTTTCGCCTGCACTACAAAAGTTGGTTTATGAATGTCATTTTTATGATTTGTGGCAGTTTGTTGCAGTTTCACTAACCAGGTTTGGTCTGTTTTTACTGTGGGTTTAGAAAATAATATATATATACCCACCAATTGATTTCTTTGTTTTTATGTTGAGATCATATAGTGATAATGTTTATTAATTCTATGCTATGCTTACAGTACATAGAGGTGGACCTTTCTCTATCATGGGCAATATCGCTATGAATTTGTATAGGATAGGAAAAACTTTCTAAACCCTTTATATCATATAAAAAAAAACATTAGATTTGATTCCAAATAGTATCAAATATAAAATTGAGAGATATAATAATTGTAAATAAAAATATTAATAATATATATATATATATATATATATATATATATATATATATATATATATATATATATATATATAAATTGAGGAAGAGTTTTTAATTTTTTTATATTTTTATTTTTTAATAAAATAAAAACTCTTCCTCCACGGGCGGTCTCTTTTTCCTCCAAGCTCGGGTCTTCTACCAGAGGCCTGGGAGCGTCCGGGTTCTGCGCAGTATCTTTGCAGTTCCTAGAACTGCACTTTTCTGGACCGAGATGTCTGATGTATTTCCTGGGATCTGCTGGAGCCACTCCTCCAGTTTGGGGGTCACTGCCCCGAGTGCCCCAGTGACCACGGGCACCTCTGATGCCTTCACTCTCCAGGCCTTCTCTAGCTCTTCTCTGAGCCCCTGGTATTTCTCTAGTTTCCCGTGTTCCTTTTCCTGATGTTGAAGTCGCTTGGTATTGCTATGTCAACCACCACGGCGTTCCTCTGCTCTTTGTCCACCACCACAATGTCCGGTTGGTTCGCCATTACCATTCTGTCCGTCTGTATCTGGAAGTCCCACAGGATCTTGGCTCGGTCAGTCTCTACCACCTTTGGAGGTGTTTCCCACTTTGACCTTGGGGTTTCCAGCCCATACTCTGCACAGATGTTCCTGTACACTATGCCAGTCACTTGGTTATGGCGCTCCATTTAAGCTTTCCCTGCCAGCATCTTACACCCTGCAGTTATGTGCTGGATTGTCTCATTGGTCTCTTTGCACAGTCTACACCTGGGGTCTTGTCTGGTGTGATAGATCTGGGCATCTATTGCTCGGGTGCTCAAGGCCTGCTCCTGTGCAGCCATGATGAGTTCCTCTGTGCTGTCCTTCAGGCCAGCTCTGTCTAGCCATTGGTAGGATTTCTTGATATCCGGTGGTACATCCCGTGTAGGGGCTTGTCCTCCCATGACGGGACCTCCAGCACCTCATCTTCTGTTCCCCATTGTCTGAGACATTCACTGAGCACGTCATCTGTTGGAGCCTTGTCCTTGATGTACTGTAGCATACATGGAAAATGCTAGTGAGGTCTGTTGGAATTTGACTAGGTGCAGAAGAAGTAGGTACGGCTCTGGGAGGTGTAAGTACAGCAGAATAACACACACACGAGTCAGTTATTGCGTTTACGTGGCTTAGCCTTATTATTAAGTGGAAAGTATGTACAATGAATATTTACAATATTTACAATCTGCAGATGAAGGTTCATAGAAGTTCATATAGGAGTGCACGTAGTCTTAGTCAATTATTTTCCACAAAAATAAAAACAATAGTTCCACCCAAAACAATAACAGGGGTCAATCCAAACCAACTCAGCAATTTACAGTTCACAATAATTTTGAGTTTGTACTCCACTATGTGTGGATAAGTGTCCAGTGAATGTTCGTTCAGAAAAAAGGTTGAATTTGAGTCCATACGTATTTGATCAATTCATGTGAACGTAAAAGTGAAAAGGCTCCTACCAGACCGCAGAAGGGATGTTGGGATTGTTGTTCTTCGGGCTCTAGGCACAGCTCGCCATCATGAGTGGGTTTTAGCACCCGACAGGGCACACCTGGCCTGTTTGAACAGACAGGACCAAATGAGTAACATACTTAACACTAGCTAGACTTTTTTCCTTCACACAATATCATTGTATTGAGTAAACAATAATAAAAACGGGTTTCAAAACACCCTTAGGTTCTAAAGTGCATTGCTCACATGCAACAGATAATTCATGGTATTACACATTCAAAATACCAGCCATCATAACATTAAACAGAACAAAAACATTTGCTACTATGGCCACTAATGCGCTACATTAGCATAACAATACACCACAGTAGATGCACAGATACCTAGGTGCAAAACGAGTGGTATTGAGATGGTAATGTTAGCGGCATAGCAAAACATTGGAGCATCAGACTCACCGATTTCCACTCAATAATCTGCCCCACAGCGAGAACCCCGGCGTCTGCGGCGGCGGTTTAGCGATCTCTATAAGTGTACAATGTACAACGGAGTTTTTAAAAGGAAAACAACCACAAACAGCGAAGACAGCGTTTAGTTTCGGAGACTAACCTGTTGCGTCCGTCCTGTAGCTTCTCTCCCACCTTCTGCCAGAGAGAAGGAACAGGAAGCTTGTATTGGGCGCTACAGGAACGTGATTGGCTGAGAACGTCTCGCGAGTGGAAAGGGTGCGCGCAGATGCGGTCACGTGACCAAGTGTTGCAGTCACGGACATGAAAAACTGGGAATTATTTATTTTATTTATTCCGAAGTCGCATAATTTTATGTGGGTTACATACTTATGGATCATGGATGTTTCATCCTGGATAGTGGCTCTCATGCTCACTAGTTCTCGGCCTCCTTCCTTACGGCTAGTGTACAGTCTCAGGGTGCTGGATTTGGAGTGGAACATCTGTGGTCTGTATCTCATCCTTTGGCCAGCTTATTATTCCTGCAGGGTATCTGATTACTGGCAGGGCGTAGCTGTTCATTGCCCGGGATTTGTTCTTGCCATTGAGCTGGCTTCTTAGGACCTGCCTTACTCGTTGGAGGTATTTGGCCGTAGCCGCTTTCCTTGTCACCTCTTCAAGGTTGCCATTTGCTTGTGGATTCCGAGGTTACTTGTGAACTGTCCTCAATTCTGCTATTGTTCCCCCCCTTCAGTGTGGACTACTTCCCTCTCTTAAGTCACCATCCGACCACACTTTCTCTATCGCTTGGACATCCCAATGTCTCACTGTTATATCCGGTGGTATGGATCAGGTGAGTCGATGTCTTGTCATTGCTTAGCGTACAGCTTGATGTCATCCATGTAGAGGAGGTGACTTGTAATCAATCCAGGCAGTGCTCAGGTTTTAGTGTGTCGGTTCTTGCAGTCTCGAGGCGACTGTTCTGTCTACTAGGGAGCT
Organism: Neogobius melanostomus; assembly: GCA_007210695.1. Taxonomy (NCBI): domain Eukaryota; kingdom Metazoa; phylum Chordata; class Actinopteri; order Gobiiformes; family Gobiidae; genus Neogobius; species Neogobius melanostomus. The sequence goes on along the minus strand of VHKM01000234.1, from coordinate 4,134,025 downwards.
GGTGTTTGGCACCTCTGGTATCTTTACCGATTCCTTCTGAGCTGTGCTCATGATATGATCAAAGTGCCCGCTTATCTGAGCCGACTTATGGTGCCGGACCATGAGCTTCCACGTTGTGGAGAGCAGTTATGGCGATAGTGAATGGGACTGACCCTTTTGAGGGGATCCTTCAGCGATTCAGGATTATTTCCCATCTCTCAGCATCTGGTTCATTTGTGCTGCCAAGCGCTCATGGAGTGCCATGAGTTTCATTAGCCAGTAGGCGTGTATCATGTCAAGGCCAGGTGCTGTCCAGTTTTTCATACCTGAGACTCTTTCTTGGATGTCTGTCACTGTGATGTTAACTGGATTCTGTTCAGGGAGGTTGCTGTGGTCCTCTCTCATAGCCATCAGCCACTGTGCATCACTGTTGTGTGCTGCCTCCTTCGCCCATATGCCTTTCCAGTACTGTTCAGTTACCAGCCTTGGTGGGTCTGCTCTGCTATTGTTATCCTGCCATTAGTTTAGTTTAGTTTATTTGTTTGAGCAGTTAACCTGCTCAAAGGGAGTGGGTCGAAGCCAAAGGCTTATAAGCGCCCACCCCAAAACTAAAAACAATAGCATTTACATTTAACATTTACAGGGTAGCAAATCATATAAACAAAGGAACATAGGGCAAAGTAACAACAAATAATGAAGAACAATAAAAAAGAGGAAAAGACAACAAAAAGAATGTGCAACAACTCTATCTAAGAAATATAAACTCTTTGTAAACGTTTTTGAAATGTACCAGGTTATTGCAAAGTTTGATGTTTTGATCTAGATTATTCCATATTTCAACACCACTTTAAACAATGGGTCAAGATTACTTTTATACGCATTTCCCCAGATCTCTACACAATATGTTAAATGGGGGAGGATAAGTGAACAGTATATAGTATATAGAGCTTTGTTATCAATGATATATTTAAATTTATTCATTATGGCTGAAATCTTTGCAACTTTAGTTTTAATTTTTATGATGTGGGGTTTCCAGCTGATTTTATGATCGAGTGTTACACCAAGAAATGTATGTTCATAGACTCTTTCAATAGTTTCGTTGCAATTTTAACTGGTAATTGTACATTCATTACACTATTTCCAAAGAACAGAAAGGCAACAGAGTGCCAAAATTGTGACACAATAGTGACAAAAACTGATGAAAATGTGACCAAAAATGTGTGACGTAAACGCAACAAAAGCGCAATGAAAAAAATGTCAAAGTAGCAACAACGTGGCAACAATGCGAGGAAAAAGATTTGTTTAGGTCTTAGCTTTCAAATGAGGCGTGACACTGGCCTATAAGCTGTGACCCTTTAGATTTGGGTAAAGCTGAACTGGAGATAATGCACTTGGTTAAGGTCGGGGGTTAAGAGGTTACACTCTAATGAGGCAATTTTGCGTTATACCCCCTTTTTGAAATGTTCAGTGCAAAAAAGAAAAAAAGAATAGGGATGTAACGAATCATCGAACATTTATTTTAAAATCGATTTAATATGCGTAAAATGTGAATCGATGTAAAAAATAAAAGAATCGATGTTAAAGCCACCCTCAGCTACTCCATTTTTCCCGACCGGAATAGCTTTATTATCACATTGCATCGTTAGAAAAAGCCAGAGAGCCAACTTTTTCTCAAGACATGCACCATACCTCCCCCCGTGTCTAAATATGTCTCATGCTTTGCTACATATTTTATTTATGCTGTAAATTTTACAAGCACGAATGTCAAAATGATTATAGTTCATTTTTATGTCTTGTAATTTGTTTGTAATGTAAAGTTCACTTACTGAGACAGTTGAGTTCAGTTTGTTATATGGACAAAAATGCAGATGTTAAAACAAAAGAAACATTGGTATGAATGAGTCATATTCCTTTCTTTAAAAAAAAATCGGAAAAAAAACTAAATCGGGAACTTGAAATCGAATCGGGGCCTGAGTGAAACGTTACATCCCTAAAAAAAGAATACTACACAAAAAAACTGAAGGGCAATTCAGTCTGTGAAAAAATTCACACTAAACGTCCTGGACATCAAGGCATTTCAGAGTTTTTTTTTTTTTTTTTTTTTTACCCCGTAGTTTAAGCTCCTTTTTCCTCTGAGTAACCAGGTCTTGTACTTGTATTGATTGCGCACGTGTATTGTGTGGAACAGATCGGTCCCAAGTGGAAGGACGTGGTTTCGCGTTGCATCAAGGGCCACTACCAGCCTCTCCTCCTGCTGTACGCCGACCCCCGGGGAACCCCCGTGTCCGCCCAGGACGTCCCCCCGCGCCAAGACCTGCATCTACTCAACAAGTCCTGCTACGACAGCGAAGACTCGGGTAACTACAACACAGCTAGGAGTCGTAGTAGTAGCACAACAGCCCGAGCTCAGGTAACTACAACTGGACCCAGTTGCTAGCTTTAGGCGTAGTGCTAGTTGCTAGGACTTGGCAAGCGCCTGGCTTCACGTAGTGACAGCTAGTTGTAGTAGTGGCTGTAGTTGTGGCTGTTGTCGTGCCAGCATGCGACATGAATGTTGTTCGCAAATGTGCAACGTACAGTAGATTACATCATGGGGACATAGAAATATTCAGCTACACATAAAGTGTCCTACATGTGTCAATCTGTGCGGTTATATGCAAGAAGACATGCGTACTTCTTGCTTATAAATATTTGATATATTGTGTAAATTTACTCAGTTGTAGTGAAGTAGAATACGGAGCCCCTAAAGTGCCCCAAAAACAAAAAAATAGATAAAATGTGCGCACTGGATAATTGACAAAAAATAAAAGCGACTCAATGTTAACAATCCTTTGGCTTCTGTTGCTATGTGATATCATCTACATACCCTAAATTGCAAATACCACAGGATCATCTAAAAAAAAAAAACTAGTATAGGATTATATATTCTTGCTTTTAAACTGCGCTTAAGGCAGTTAAAAAGCTATAGATAACAATGAAAAAAGTATTTTGGAGTCACGCAAGGAGGATTTATTTCATTCTCAATTATCTTGTGCACACTTGATATATATATTTATGTTTTTTGGGTACTTTAGGGGCTCTGTAGGGTTTGCATTGTTGGACTAATACTGCATGTTCGAAAGAATACTTAACAATTTGATGAAGTACAAGACATACTAACAGTCTCGTCCATTAGTTATGTGTTTAAACCCAACTTTTAATGCAAAAGTCGATGATTCAGTGTTCAAATAGCTGTTATCTTGGTCCTAAACCTCCCCCTCTGACCAGGGCGCGAACCCTCCATCTCCAGTGACACTCGCACGGATTCATCCACCGACAGCTACACTTATCGACAGCCCTCCCACTCGCACCATGAGTCCCTGGCCAGTCACTACTCCTCAGACTCCCAGGGAACAGTCATCTGCAGCGAGCGCACGGACGCAGCTCTGCGCTCCTCCTTCGGCAGTCTGGATACCTTAGGTACGGTGTGCAGTTCATTAAGTTAAAATAGGATCCAAATGTTGCTCTGCCTGAGGATTTGCATTGTGGAACTTTTTATGTGAAGAAAAAAAGCTTGGTATTGTTGTGTATTTGACCTTTCAGTGACCCACTGGCTGTGTGGGTGCTTAGCATGGCACCTTTATTTTCCATCACAGAGGCCTCTATAATGCTCTAGGATCAGTTGTGGAGTCTGGTGGTGAAAACCTACCAGAAACCCTAAACACAATTGATCCTGGAGCATTGCAGAGGCCTCTGATGGACAGTGAAGGCGCCATGCTAAACACTCATCCAGAAATGTATAGTATAAACTGTATCATAATTGGATAGTTTTTGCTAGTTCGCCCAGCCCAAATGTAAGGGTATTGCCGTTACTCTCCCAGATCACACTGTGTCATTTCATGTCATTGGTCTCATCAGTGTCTCATTGTGCTGCATGCTGGTGTAAACGTGTTGCATTACTTGTTGTCGCTAAGGCCACGTGACGGACGGTGAGCAGCAGCAGCAACAGCAACAGCAGCAGCAGCAGCACTCCCTGAGGAAGGGAGGCGGGGCCGGGGAAAAGAGGCGGAGCTCTAGTCGCCCATGGCGAACTAAACCTGACCACGAAGCTTCTTTGGCCGGTTACCACAGTGAGGGTACGCAGTTCTGGGGTCACTCAGAGGGACGGGGTGTAGACTAAAATGTAGAGTGTAAAAATCCATTAAATATGTATCAATGAGGATTTATAACAAAGTAAAATAAGGCTCCCAGGACAGCTTGGCTGATCCATGAATAAGGATTTACACCAAATGATCTGCATAATGAGGACAGTCTCAGTCAGCAATAGCATTATCAAAAGTTGCTGAACAATGCGAAATAACAGGTGCGAGTGAAGATCTGCCTAAGTCGTGTCTGTATTTGGTTCCTTCATTTGTGTCTCCCCTCCCCCCCCATTTGTACCCCATTATGCATGTTTTTTGTTTTACTTTGACTCCATCTTGGTGTCAGATTTATTGCCCTCATCTTTGTGTTTCCCACAGATTAGAGTATGGGTCCTTATTTCAATTATTTTATTTAAGAGCATTTTTTAAAGCCACATTGCGAAACTTTGCAGGTTGCATTCATCCAATCCAAAAGTTGGATACCACAAATGTTCAAGGCTCGCTTTTAATTTCAATCGAGCACAACATTCTTTATTGATTTAAGATGACCCAGTTCTACGAAGATTTTGCCAAGCTTGTTCCTCATTAATAATTGCAAAATAAGTGCCCCTGTGGTGGTTGCCTTGTTAGCATTAGCCACCTTTGGCGTTGTGTCCGGAAACTGTTCTTAAAGAGTAACTAAACGTGCCAAAGCCTTTCCCTACCCACAAAAGTCAAAAAGTGCTGTGAAAGAGGCGGTCTCTGAGGTTTGGGGGTGACATGCGGGGGGTGAGTGTGTGGGCCTTTGCATTGGCACAGTCACAGCAGACAGATTACGTGGGAGGGACTTGGTTATAAACCACAGGTACAGGGGCAGGACAATGGGCAGCACCTGATGACGATGTGTGGAGCTGGTGCGGCTTATGACGTTTTGTGGAGGCCGTGGACACGCTCCAGCCAATCAGGAAATTCTAATTTAGTAGCAGAGTTTACCCTGAGGTAACCCCATTCGTTTTCAGGCCAAAGTTAGGATTTTACACATGTTTGCGCTATAATGTCAGAATAATGTCAAGGACCAGTGGACAACACTATGAGACACCCACTGAGACAGTTTATCAGTAAAAAAAACTTGATTTGGTGTTTAGTTACTCTTTAACCTCTTAACATAGTGCATTTTCTCCAGTACAACTTTACCCAAATCTAAAAGCTTCTTACATCATATAGCCATTTGAAAGCTAAGACCTACGCTTTTTGTCATGTTTTCGTCACATTTCTCGTTATGTTTTTGTGAAGCAGCTCCTTCACTGAACAGCAGTTAAACTTGTGACTGTACACAAAACAAAAAGTATAATTTGTGCCATCAATTTACTGCTCAGCCTGTTTTTAGAGTGCGGTGAAAATAATCACCACGACGTACTCATTGCTCTTCTGCCCCTCATGATGCTCAGGAGAGACACTGAAGGAGCAGCAGGCCCCCCGCCACCGGCCCAAGCCTTCCTCCTCATTCTCCTCATCCACCAGCCGCCTGCGCGAGTTCAAAGAGACCATGAGCAACATCATCCACAGCCGCTCCCTCTCCGCATCGTCCTCCTCTTCTTTACCCGCCGCCGCCCCCGCATCAACCTCCGAAACCACCCCCAACAGCCACCACCCTACGGGCAAAGTCACCGCCGCCCCCACCTCCTCCGCCAGCAAAGACTGGGAGGCGGACAGCACGAGCAGCGAGTCCAAGTCCAGCGGATCGGGCGCGGGCAGGTACCGGCCGGCGTGGAAGCCCAAGAGGGAGGCTCTGAACATCGATAGTATTTTCACCAGGAGGCGACAGGCAGGGTACAGCCCGCTTGGAGCGTCTGACGGAGCAGCGACGACTGAGGAGGCGCAAGGAGGGTTCGCAATGAGAGGTGGGTAATGTCCATCGAATATTATTTCCACATGGCTCTATTAGTGGAGCGAATTCACCTCTTAACCCCCGCCTTTAACCGAGCACATTTGCTCCAGTTAGGCTGTACCCAAATCTAAAAGCTTCCTGCCTTTGGAGCTTGCAAGACGAATGTAAAGTAACGCCACAGACCTACAAAACTTCTTAATTGTTTCTGTCGTGTTTTTTTGTTTTGTTTGTTGTGTTTTGGTCACTTTATATTGCTTTTTTGGCACCTTTTTGACGCTCTTTCGTGGCTTTCTTCTCGTTTTTTTTTTGTGGGGGGGGGTTCATCACTCTTTATTCGTATTTTTATCGCTTTTTTGTTGTGTTGTTATTTTGGAATGACATTTTGGAAGCGTTTTTGTTGTGTTTTTTTGTCTTTTTTAACTTTTTTGTTCTTTTTCGTCGTTTTTCCATCACTTTTTCATCTCATTTGTCACTTTTTTGTTGCGTTTTCGTTACTCTTAAAGGGATATTTCAGGATTTTTGACATAGGGCCTCATTTCCTAGTTGTCCAGAGTGTTTTCTGGAGGTATATTCTTTTTTATTTATGCGGTCCTTATATTTTAAGAGTTTCACGGCGCTAGGCTAGCGCAATTCTACGGTAAAGGCTAGCCTGAATTAAAAACAGTCTGACCCACTCCACAGTGCACCTGAGGTAAATCACTTTTAACACCAGACTAATGATATAAATGTCTGTGTTGATAGAATAATTTTAACCATTTTGCATTTAAAATAACTTATATTTGAGCAGCATCAGCTTCGTGGTTGTAAGCTAACGCAGCGGCGGAGTGATCTGCTAGAAAATAGTCCCTCAAAAAATTTGATAATTAATGTGAGCAAGGTCAGTTTTATTTCTAAAATTACTCTATTGACACAGACATTTATATGGGTAGTCTGGCGTTATAAGTGATTTGCCTCAGGTGCACTGTGGAGTTACCGTAGAAATGCGCTAGCCTTGCCCTAGCCTAGCGCCACTAGACTCTTCAAATATAAGGACTGCATGAATTAAAAAAAATAAATCTCCAGAAATCAACAACACTCTGGATAACTAGGAAATGAGGCCCAATGTCAAAAATCCTGAAATATCCCTTTAAGGTCCTGTGTTTTTGTCGCTTTTTTGTTTTCTGTTGCTTTTCCGTCCCGTTTTTGTCACTCTTTTGCCACTTTTTTGCTTTTAGATTTGAGTAATGCCAAACTGGAGAAAGGGGGGTTTAAGGGTTAATCCATTTTTTCAGCATAAATTGGGCATAGATGTTGCCTCGAGGCAGCTAACACCTAAAAATGCATTTGTCCCATTTCGCAAGATGGTTTAGAGATTACTTTTCTTTGTTATCTGTCATTTTTAGTTAGCATTTACAAACCACAATGACGGCTAACAAGGCATTTTAATAATTTCTCATGGTTTGGAGAAATACTGCTTTATCAAAGTCACAAAAATGTAGATTTAATTTAATGCATTTTTCTCAATATCGCCTATCCTTTTTTTTCCCGCAGCGCAAGAAGAAAACTCGCTAAGTAGGCCCGGCTCTTCCAGGACCCTACCAAGCTTGAGCCACAGAGGAGGGAGCACAGACCTGCCCCCTCCGCCGCCACCTCCCAGGCTGATACAGAGGATGGAGAGCGGGTACGAGAGCAGCGAGAGGAACAGCAACAGCCCCGTGAGCCTGGACCTCAACCCGGGGGATAGGTAACTCTCCATTCGTTTTGCCTCCACTCTAAAGACTCTTCTAAGACAGACCTGGAGCTGTATTTCGACCCATTCACGTTTTTTTTAGTAATCTATGAATCTTTTCATGAGGCTCTTCTTAGCATCGTGGCGGCAGCAGCTCCCAAAAAGCTCCTCCTGATGTCCTACGTTTCCAGGAAATGCTTTTCTCACCTCTCCATCTCTTACTAAACTTATTCCTTTCATCGCAAAGTAAAAACACTTGCCATAGCTTCGTCTATTTTTTTTTTCTTCCTTTTCCCTCTTTATTTTCTAACCAACAGAGTGTAAGATGGTGATGTATTTTTATGTCTTAGGGACCAGGTCTGTGAATTAGCTGTTAGCTATAAGGCCTATGAACATGGCATCGGTTATTTGTAACAATGCTTCTTGTTCTGTCCCTATCAAATAAATAAATAAAGATGAGTTTGAGATCATTACCAAATACCTGCAAAAAGCAGAAAAGCCACTCTTAATGCTGCTCCATGTGTTAGCATTAGCCAGATACAGTAAACAACATTGGCTAGCATCTGTGTGTACTTAATGAGAAAAGTATTGTCTAATATCTAGAGCTGGGCGATTTTGGAAAAAAAAAATCACGATTATTTTCCCCATATTGATCGATCTCGATTTTCGATTCGATTTTTTTGTTTAAAAGAAAAAAACAATAAATGTGGTCTCCTGGATGCAAGTAAACAGATGCAGCGGCCAAATTGAAAACTCCAGCTAACTCGCAGCAAAAAAAACCTCCAGACTTCTAGCCTCACAGTACAGCATCCCCTAACAACAACACACAGAAATCTGCAAAAAGAATGGAATGTTTGAAGAATGTCAGAAGCAGACAACAAGTACATTTTGTGTGCGGAGCCTCAAAAGGCCAAAACTTCCGGAGTGAAGCGCTAACAACTTAATATGTAGCCTACATAAAGAAATACTCGTAAACAGCGCATTTATAAGTATAAAAGACAATCAAACTTACAATTCACTGTTAGAAGTCCAGCTCATCCACCGCTGCAGCCTCAAAACTAGTCCACATGGTCCAAATAGCGATCGATAGTTTTCCCCTTCAAGGTAAACTCTTCATCCCAGTGCGTCCTGTTCCTCTGTCAGCTCTCTGCGTGTTTCTGTTTTGCCCATTAGACGAGTTAGCGCACTTTGTAGCTGATTTTACACGTAAAATCACCAGGTCCTCTCCTTATTGCCGCATGTGCCATCCTGTGCTTCCTGTTTGTTTGGGCCGAGTGGTCCCTGGGATTGACCTGACAGGCGCTGCAGCAGTGCGCCGTCCATATTTTTTCCAGACTGCGACAGGACTGGCCAATTCTCCCGATTAAAACGCACCACGCAAGTATCGTGATCGACCTTTATTAAAGTCACGATTAGATTAAAATTCGATTAATTGCCCAGCCCTACTAATATCTGATTGGGGATTTGGTTTAGGTACACGCCCACCTTGAGATTCGATATCGATGTCTGTATTGAAACAACCCTGATTATAATGCTATCTTTGAAGGGAAAGTAGCACAAAGAAGCCTTCTTCTTCCTCCTCTGGACCCTCGTGGAACAATGTCCGGTCAAAGAGTAGCGGGGCCCTCCTGCAGGACGTCAACTCCGCCATTCAGCCAGGTGTGACAACACTGATGCTTGGATAATTGTAAGGAGAGTACCTAAATATCTGTATCTGTGTTGTTGTTTTGTGTAGCGCCTCCTCCGAGCCGCAGTGAGCTGGACGAGCTGCAGGAGGAGGTGTTGAGGAGAGCCCGAGAGGAGGAACAGCAGAGGCGTCAGGAGAAGGAGCAAGAAGCAGCTCTGGGCTTTAACCCCAGGCCCAGCAAGTACCTGGACCTGGACCAGCTGCAGATACAGGTATGGACAAACACCAGCTGCGAACAACCGGAATGTTCCGTATTGAACAGCTGAAAGGCCCATACACAAAAGGAGAGTCTGACCCTGCAGGAGTGAAAACACGTGCCACAGCCAGTCTGGCATTTTGGAAATTACTTTTGAATGCAGAATGAGGCAATATAGAAATGTCTTATTGTTCATGTTATGTTGTTCCGCAGTGTAACTTTGACATCGTTGCTGTTTGTTAATCGTCAGGTAAAGGCGACCGCTTTGAAAGATGTGTGTCTGAGGCCGAGCTCCTGTTGGACCAGTCTGTGTGTCTGGAACAGGCAGGAGAGGTCGCAGCCGCTCTGACCGCAGTCAACGAAGCTGTGTGTAAGTATTTCCCCATGTGCCCCTTCTTTACGGTGTCAAATATGAACAAAACACATGACAGTCCAATGAGTAGGGTTAACCTGTCGACAGCCCCACTCCAACAGGCAGCTTATGGATCTGATCCCTAAATTTACAAAAACTATATTTTCTGCTAGATTATGTTTTTTCTCTTTTGAATATTTTCTGCATGGGATTCATTTGAACAAAAGTGTATGTGAATTGGTCAAAGTGTTTTCTTTGTAACATTATTTTGCATGGATTTGATTTAACCATTTCACGGACAACCATTTTAAACTGAATGGAAAAATATTGAAACACACACATACAGGTGCTCGTCATATAATTAGAATATCATGAAAAAGTGCATTCACTTCTGTTATTCAACTTAACCTGTGAAACTAATATATGATAGACTCATTACATGCACAGTGAGGAAGTAGGATCAAAACACAGACAGGAAATTGTTGTTACCCTTGGAAGTTAGCATCATGTTAATGATGCACAGAATCTGTAATTATATCTGGCCATTGAAAACGATCAAAACAACATATTTGCCTTCTTATTTTTGGGAAAAGTTTGCAATCCACTAAAATACTCCCACGCCCCATTTTTGGGTCCCACCCGTTGAGAACCACTTCAGTAGATAACACATAATCATTTAAGTTGGCTTGTTTTACGTTGTAGATTTTGCATGTACTCATAATCATAATTTATTTTCCTCATATTCCTTTCTTTCCTTTGGTCGTTTGGTTTTCCTTTTTTTTTTCCTTCATGTGGATGCGTGGTGGCTCGGCCGCAGCCAAACTGCGATCAGCCACAGCCCAGTCTGGAGCCAGTAGTCACAACCGGCTCCAGCGCTGCATAAGGAGAGCCCGCGGCCTGCAGCAACGCATGCAACTGCAGCAGCGCCACTTAGAGGCAGGCAGCAGCAACAGCAGCAGCCCAGAGCAACAGCAGGAGGAACCCAGGTATTGCAGTAGTAGAGCTTCCAGAGATAACCAATGTACTTCGGACACTTTGCAGCGCTTGAGGAGGAGTTGTTGACTTTTAAGAAGTAACTCAAACCATTTTAGCCACAAGTTACGTTTTGGAGCTTGTTCTCTCGTCAAAAACATTTTTTTGTTTTAATTTACGCAGTTTTGAGATATCCTGAAGATCTCCAACATGTATTTCCTGGTTTATGTTGTGTAATAGATTAAATAGTGGACACATGCGTAATTTACGTTTTATAATTTCAAATACTGTTTATCTAAGAACACTCTAAAACACAGGGACCAGGGTTGGTGAGGCAGGCCGCTGCTGGAATGACTGAGTAAAAACAAGCTTTCAGTTTCAGCGAAAAGCGTGTCTAGCAAATCCATGGCGGTGTGAAGAACACACGTTGACCACAGAACTGCCCAAATCTGATGCAGTGTTGGATTATGAGCTTTAGGTTGTAGCTAGGGATGGGTATCGATCCCCGGTATCATAACGGCCCCGGGGCCCATGTGTGCCGGTCCACCTGGACCGATAAGCTCCAGCCTTAACGGTCTTCTTAACGGGGCCGCTGCATTGCTGCGCTAATCACACGCGCTCAAATAAAAAGTCTCTCTCCGCTCTTATGGATGCGTTCGTTGCATCGGCTCTGTTCATCCCGACTACCCCGCACAAGAGCGCACGGTGTCGGCCCATCACCGCGCTCGGCCACTGCCTGTCTCCCCTCTGCAGCCGTGTGCAGCGAGACAGGTGCACGCGTTAAAGACACGCTGTTTAGACATTCAAAACATTTAATCTACTCAGAAACCCCCGAGCTGCTGCCGCTAACCCGCTGTAAAAAAGCGACACGTAATCACTTCGTATTGAACAGACAGACGAGCCACTCGCACTTTTATTCTTTCACAAATACTCAAACTAAACAGTTTCGGGTGGAGTCTGTTTTTCCACAAACGGCGCACACGGCAGCCTGTACGTGCACACGGGTGCGCGCTCCACGTGCACGTCAGCGCGAGGCGGTGTCGACCCACTGGACACAAGCTGAGAGGCAGATGACAGGAAGTGACTCGCGTTTAGTTCATTATTTTACTGCAAGTTTTCATTTGGACTCAGTCCTCAGAGCTACAACCAAATCTAACCAACAGCCTTGATTTACTAGATAATAATAATGATTAAAAACAATAGTAAAGTAAGTGAAGTAGCCTATTTTAACTCTCATATATTAAGTGTACGCGCAAATTGGAAATAAAATGTAGAGTAATAAAAAATAAATATGGGCCAAGGATTAATGCCTACTTATACAGTAGCCTCTATCTAACTTTTTTTTTCCTTTTAAAGTACCTTTAAAATACCGGATCGATAAGGAGTATCGATAAGAGTAGTAGTATTGATAAATCCTTAATGATACCCATCCCTAGTTATAGCTATTGATATGTTGACATGCCTTTTAGCAAAAAAGGTGGCTTGAATCTAAAATATAAGAAATTCTTTCCTAACCCTTATAATGAATACCAAAACAGAAGGTGTTTTTTTTTTTTTTTAAGTTATAAACATATAACTTAAAACTTATTGGTTGAGAACAGTCTTAATCTAAACTTAATTAAAAAATCTGTATACATTTCTGAGCTTGTTTTGTTTGTGTGGTGAGTCATTTGCATCTTATTCATGGGGCGGATGCTCGCAGGTCGGTCACGTAAGTGAACTGTTGACTCATTTTAGGTGTGAAGCATGTGGAGAAAGTGTCATCTCCCCGGGAAATGATCTCAGAACTCACATTTGATCGAACCATCTGTCCCAAACAGAACACATACTGTAGCCTAGTTTCCTTTGATTCAGGTGCTACCGGCCATGTTGGCAGAGGAGCATGTCCACCATGTTTTAAGAATTATGGGAATACTTGTTTTGCTATTGTTTTCCCTCATCAAAAGCACATTTAGAGTTGTGTTTTTAGTTGGGCCAGAAATCGATAAAAAAAAGAAAATCTACAGAATTATTAATGCCATTATTTAACCTGTTATCTGCCGGGTTAGAGTTAAGGTTAAGCAATTCCAAATCTCAAAGCTATTGACTTGAGAGCTTACAGCCAATATGCCAGTGTGAGACCCCTTTTGAAAACCAACACCTTCTAACCCCCGACCCTTACCCTAACCCCCGATCAGGGCGGACAGGAAGGAACTGGTCAATCCCAGTTATTGTGATTAATTGCAAAATTGTTTATCAAAGTTGCGGCATAAGGTTTTGGTCAAGTCGAAGTGAAATAAGCAATTAGAAGCATGAAAACATTATTGTAGTGCTATCTTAGTGCTTGTGCATCTCTGGGGCTTCCTTCTTGATGTTATATCCCTGCAGTCTGTAAAATAGATATAGTTTTCAGTTCAATCAAATGGACTTGATTTGTTGTAAATGATTTAATACATGGCCTACTTTGCATTATATGAAGCCGCCTGAACAATATGTACGTTGGCATTGACAAAACTTAAGGGAGTACTGTTCCCGTACTGCAGCCTTCCCTTGCTGTGCTCAGTCCTCCTCCCCTTTTAAGTTGACCGTGACCAGGCCCTGCCACTGTGGATTTTACAAAGTCTGACAAAGTTCAAATCTGATACAGAGCACTGTCCGGTAGTGCACGTTTCTTATATGGGTGTAACTGTAGCAGATTTTGCTGACTCACTACAGCAGCTCCATCATTTTAAAGGAATGGAGGTTTGGGTGCGGGGAAATTTTACGCTTTGATTAAATTATTTTAACTTGATTTTAGTGAAGCATTTACCCTTCATAGAGCAGGAAAAGGCCAAAAACATCCAATGGACCGTTGCTACTTCAAAGTGATAATCTGCAGCCCCCTCTGATAATAGCACTGGCATTAGCCATTCAGAAGAGCCGAATCGTAACCGGGTCAGCTCCTCTGAACGTCCACTTTTCAAATGGAGATAAAGAAAAGGGAAACTTAGAATAAGCAGTTTTAGAATAATATAGCAACAGAATTTAAGATGTTGAAATAAAACCAACCAAAAAACGCAACACAAAAGTGACAAAAAAATGATAATAGCATCAAAAAGCATAAATGCAACCAAAAAGTTACAAAAATGCAACAAAAAAGCAACAAAAATACAGCAAAAAAGTGACGACATCGTGGCAGCAACGCAAGGAAAAATCTTAGCTGAGTTTTGTAGATCTTAGCTTTCAAATGAGGCATTACACTATAGGCTGTAAGCTCTCCAGTCAAGAAGCTTTAAGATTTGGTTAAAGCTGACCTGGAGAAGCTGTTTTCAGTTAAAGTGGGGGAGAAATTAATTCCCTTCGCTGGCAAAAAGTTGTACCGATCCTCTCATTTTGTTCTTTGCAGTGAAAAGCCTGTCCCGCTCCAAGTACTTCTGACAGAAGGACAGAGCGACAACCAAGTCATCAGTGAGGAAGAGCCACACCCACCTCCCTCTCCTCCACATCTCGCTAAGCCCTCCACCCCGCCAGGTCCGAAGACATTCCCACCATGGCCTCCTCCTCCAGACTCGCCACAGGAGGAGATCACGCACCGAGCCCCGTTATCCCGCTTCGGTAAACCCCTCGCCAACAGCCGCTCGCTGCCCGCCCTGTGCGCGGACGTCTGCGCGCTACCGGAGGACGAGGAGGAGGACAGCGCTGTTCCACAGTGGGCCAGGGCGTCCCCTCCACTTCCCCCTCCTCCTGCTCCTGCGCCAAACCACCCCGCAAGAGCGCCGTCATCAACTGTAGCCCCGCCCAGCAATCCCACGCGCAACTGGTCGTGCCTACAGCCCGACACGCCTAACGGCATCACCCAGCCCGCCCGCCAGGACCAGAGACCCGCCCCCTTACCCGTGGAGCGCTGGGCGAGAACGTCAACAGGTATTACGGCGCCGCGAACGAGACGGGAGAGACGGCGGAGGAGATGTCGGAGCTGGATCGTCTGTACCAGGCAAGCCTGCGGGCGCCCAGCACGATAAAAGCAGCTACGCCTCGCCGCAAGTCAATCACCGGCCAGGTAAAGTCGCGTGTACTTCAGCAGAAATATTCACTTAAGAGTAACCTTGTTCTGAAGTGATTTTGATCAAATGGGAGTAATAAGTTGTGACCTAAATAACTACAGTGGAAAATGTTATGAAAATACCGAGTAAAAGTCTGATCATCTTTTCGTAGTAATGTAATTAGACTGACATGAAATAATGTAAAAATATGTATTTACAATGAAAATAGCATATAAGGAGGAAAAAAAAGTTGAAGCTTTGTATTTAAAGAGAGTTATTATGCAAATAACTTCGCACTTTGAGGTTTCCTTGAAATGTAAAGTGCAATATAGATAAAATGTATTATTATTATTATTATTAAATCGACTTTTTAGAGCTTTTTACCGTGTTGTTCTCTCATCAAAACTAAGCCTGGAGTTGTGTTTCGAGCAGCTCGCACATCTTTGAGTAATCTTTGAATCTATCTTAGCACCGCAGCGGCATCTCCCAAAAAGTTCCTCCTGAGGTCCTACATATCCAGGAAATTGTCTTGCTTTAAACTTAAGACTATCTTTTTTACTCTTGACTGAAAGGGCTGCACAGCGAAGGGGAGCAAGATGAGGGTGTGGGAGGGGCTTATGTGAATATCAGGAAGCGAAACTGGATATTTTGTTTCAGCTGTTTCAGTTCAATATTGCATTTTCTAACCTAATCTAAGTGAATAAGATGTTAATGTTTGAGTTGATTACCAAATACCTGCATAATACTCCCTCTTTAAGTTGTTATGGCAACATAAAGCTTTTGTCCAGGGTTTCCACACGGCTTGACAAAGTCTCAGTTCATATGTTAAGTTAAAAAAAAATATATACAATAATAATAATAATAATATACAGTATATATATATATAGATATTTTTAATGGCATTGCTCAACTTTTTTATGGCATATGTTTGTGGAAAAAAATACAAACAATATTCAATCAACTGCTGTTTTGGCTTGGAATTGTGTTTTGTCCAAATGTTGCTTTTCAACATCAAAATATTGAACATTTGAAATAATATCCCTCAAGTTCAAGTAAAACGTAATTTATCATATAACGGTTAAATAGATGCAATAAGAGACTTTTTTTGTCGCAAATAATATACCAACAAACATTCAAAACCTAAATGCGACAAAGTGCCATCTGCCTCTGTCTAAGATAATCCATTCGGTTTGCTTTTGCAGGTGTGAGAAGAGTGCCGTCGGGATCTGGACGATCCAAAACTCCCACTGCAGAGATCGAGAGATGTGCTTACAGAGCTCCTGTTTCACCTGTGCATAAGGTACAACTGGAAAGTATTGCCAAACCATCATCTTACAGAGACCAGGGCTATTTGTCACATGGGGTTAAATGTCACATTGCTTTCTATAGCCACTCTAGTACTGAGTACTGGGTTATTTTTGTAGTGAGAGCTTTCCTTTTGTCAGTGCCATTAACAAAAGACCGAGATATTAGCTTTGGTTTTGGCCATTTTAGAGCTAACATGCTAAAGGCATTTGTTAGTTAGCTTACATTGTTGGTAAAGTGAACACTCTGGGTTATTTGTCACAAAACCTGACGGGTTATTTGTCACATGGGGTATACATGGTGGGAATTCTTTTTCTTTTGTGTCTAATATGTTTTTCTGATCACTTTATTTCAACATTAGCTTTTATAGAGGCCATATGTTTGGGTCATTTGGTGAATTAGTTCATTATATAACTCATTATAGAGCATTTTGCAAAAAAGTCAACAGTTCGTTCAAATTACACATCTGGCATTGCATTGCAACTTTTAAAACTTATTTTGTCCTTTAATCTCAAAAAGCAAAAGGTTAAGGTTTATCAAATTTCATGTTAATATTAAAAACAATAGTGACAACCAACCCCAAGCCCCGCACATAGGGCACATTATCAGTCAATTTTGTTGTGTTTGACGGTTAGTAACTGTTTATATCAATATGATAGATAAAAGGACGCGAGGTATTTTTCAAGTTAACATTCAAAGCTTTAATTTAATACATTTCGGACTCTTGTAGGATTTTCTGTTGATGAGCAGTGAACTCTAGAGAAAAAAAGAGTGTGACAAATGGGCACCGGTCTCCTCAATGTGCTCCTTTTATGAAGTACTCAGGCTGCACAAATAATCTCAGTGAATTCTAAACTATTCGAAGCGATAAATGACAAATTGAATCGAAATGAGATATTTCTCCAAGGTCATGCCGCTCTTAATAAGAACTCCTGAGATTAAGTGACAGACAAAAAAACTTGCACTGAAGCCCAGAATGAAACAAACCGTTCCTGTTTGTAGGTGCCGGGTGACGATGCGAGCTACAGCGCAGAGAACCTGAGGCGACTTGCCCGCAGTCTGAGTGGGACGGTCATTGGCACTCGTTCACAAAACCCGGGCTCATCTCACACCTCAGTAAGTCACACGAACACACGTGATTTTTCAAACCTAGTCACATTTTTGATTCATACAAAGCCTTCGATCCATCTTAACTGGTCACTAGTACTCACAAATTTAACATTACACTGCCACCTTGTGTTTAGTGCCCAAACTGCAGCATTCCATGTCATATATTTGCCCTTCACAACTTGGTATAAACGGTGTAGTAGGTTTTGTTTCCTTTCTGCTCAGCATATATCGACACTCTAAGCTATAGCATTAATCTCCACAGAAAGCTTCGTCTGAACACTTCAATCCAAGGCGGCAGCGTTAGTTTCACAGCAATTCACAGCTGCAGCCAAAATTCACTTCTAAAGATATTATTTTCCCCTGTTCTTATGGAAGGCAGTGCACTGTATTGAGAGTCTGAAACTTATTATACCGTAGCTTATAATTTAAACCAAAATAGATCAAATCAGCCCTAAAGTATCTACAGAGCCGTGTTGGCTCTTTCATCTAAAATATTTTCTAAAAACTCCACACATCCAGGGCTGTGGACATGTGGGAGAAGCTCCATGAAGCAGAGCAACATTATCCAGTATATTTGACTGTGAAGGAAATAATATAAATGTGGAGTTGGTAATGATATTATAGATTTAGTCAATTGCAATTTACCGGAACATTTCATACACGAAAACCATTGGCAAATATTGTAATCGCAATATTGGTTGACGCAGTATTCATATCGCAAGATGCCACAATGTTTCGCAAAATCACTGACCTTTGTTGGCCAATACAGCCCACAACAAAAATGCATGTTATTTAAAGAATAATGTCCAAAATATTCAGTTTTAGTCACAATTTCTTTTTTTAACTTCCGTTTTTAGTCCCGAACAAATTGATGACAAAAACAAAATCCTTACCATTTTGTTGAAATGTATTTGTGCACGGCAAAACGTACACTCGTTACTCACTAGAAATAAGTCACATTTTCTTCATATAAGTAAATTTACTCCTGATTTGAGCTGAGGCAAGATGTTTGCCCTTAATTTAGTGGGGGGAAAAAACATCAATAACAATCTTATGGAGTGTCCTCTTATAATATAGAAATGGTTAAGTAAAATATGGCCCTAATTTTGTCTCAACATTGAAGAAAGTTTTGAATGGTATGGTTTTCTCACATGGTGCAGCACTGCAGCTCTAACTAAAAGTAAAACCTAATTATTTGATTTAATGTTGAGTAAAACTAAATAACGTTTTGTCAAAATCAAATCAAATGTATTTATATAGCACATTTAAAACAACTGTTGTTGACCAAAGTGCTTCACTAAAGGTCTACAGTTAAAAATATATACAATACACAATATACCGGCAGCATAGCACTAACAGCTCAGATTTTGGCCATGATCTGTGCTAGACAGTGTTAAAAACTAAGACTAGAACTTCAAACAAAATCAGTATCGGTGATAAACGAAACCCATATCAGTCGACTTCCATTGAGTCCTGTAGTAAAGTCTATGAGCCTATGATATAGTCAGTTGTACAGCAGCGGCACAGTGCTGACTTCTCTCCTCTCTGCAGCCGCCATCATGTATTCAGCCCTCAGGAAACGCCTGGGGCCGGCACATTAAACATTGATAAGTGATTTAGTTCCTCCATTAGGCTTTTAACCCTGGCGCCGACTGCCTGAATCGCAACTGACAGAAGGCTTCAGATATCGGTGTGGAGAAAATTCAGCCCGCGGAGCCACCGCTGGCTCACAGTGCAGCCGGTCGATATTTTTCAGCTGCCGAAACATTACGAGTCATAAATGTTTGAGGGGAAACCGAGCAGACTTTAACCTGCTGTCGGAGGCGGTTAGGAACTCAGTAAAGGATCTAGACATCTAGACATCTCATGGGAGTGGTTTTGGAACACACTCATTTGAGCTACTGACTTTGATTTAGGTTTGGTATCATCAAGTTATTTGATCTACTGCTGTCTTCAACGCCTCAAGATAAAAGCCACACTGCGGAACTTTTCAGGCGTCAAATGATGAAAATGGATGAAACCAAACATGCTCCTAATAATGCGCTAATATCGGGTTGCATTTTCTGTTAGCCAAAGCTTCCCAGACCTGTTGGAATTGAGGTTTCTATCCCCATATAGATGAATGTTGAAGCCAGTCCCTATGAAAAAGTATGGCAAGGTATGACATGTCTGGTTCATGGCATTTATGTAATTTGTACGATTTCTCCATTGTTAATGCTAACGGCTATAGGAAAACATTGAGCAGGCTCACGGATGCTGAAAAGTTTCCCAGACTAGCCAGCTTGCTAACTGTCGTTACAATCGAACGCTGCTGCTTCTTTTTATTTCTGTGTTTAAACCGTGTTTGGGTACTTGTCGTCAAGGCAAAGCAGCAATATCTCCACGGTGATGAGCTGGTGAAAATAAAACCATAAATTCAATCTTTGCTTGATCCATTATCTAGATTTTGGCTGTGAAAAAATAGACAATATTGGCCATTTTTAGAATGCCTTAATTTTTCTATGAAAATGACAGAAAATAAATAAGTACATAATAAAAAGGGGAAAAAAGAAGAAACTTTACTCTTGCTGCAAAGTCAGACAAACGGTGGGTTCACAATAATACTCATTCAACTATATTTACTGCGTATGTGTCAAAAACGATGGTCTGAAACAAATTCAGATGCAGATCTATCAGACGGTTGGGGGTTTGAATCCCAGCTCCTGCAGGTGTCCTTGGGCAAGACACTTCGCTTGAGAGTGTGAATGAGTGACTGGTTCCTTGCTGTAAAGCGCTTTGAGCCTGATGCAGGTGGAAAAGCGATTTATAAGTTGAGACCATATACCACAATCTTTTGCTTGAAAGTTGCACATTGTGTCCAATTTAGTTGTGAATATCAAAAATTCCCCTCATTCTCATGTTTGCTTGAATGTTTACCAATCTTATATGCTATAATTTTTTTCATTTGTGGCATTAAAAATATAGAATTTAAGCATTAAAAATGGCATTATATTATTATATATTATAATTTTGACTTGCTGCTACCGGTAGAAGCTCCATTTCAATTTGATTATGTGGTGGCTTACTAAAACCCTTAGTAGAAATATAAATCTACACTGATTAGCCTACAATAATACATGGATCTACATGTAGCGTTTGTGATATTGATAAAAGGAGATTATTCCTGACCGTACATTCAAAAAACTCAGTAGCCCATTCCTTTGATGTCAGTAACCATTTCTGTGCCATTTTTATGTTTTGTCATTTCCCCCTCGACTCGACACTCATCACTCATGTGTCCTTTCTTTTTGTTTTACCTCACGTTTGTCCACACTGAAGGACCCCCAGTGTCCAGACCCCCTCTCAGGCAGGTCATGTCCGCCTCCACCCTGCCCCGACGCCCCAGCACCTCCTCTGTGCACTACGCCCCAGCACCTCCCCCGCCCCGTTCACCGCAGACCCCTCACCCCACCTCCTCCTCCACCCACCACCCCTCCACCTCCTCCACCATCACCACCGCCAGCACCAGTCCAGACAGCAGCAGTACGGCCCTCCACACCTGCACCACCTCCACCGCACCCCCCCACGCAGACCTCATCACGGACCCCGGCTCAGGTACCATCTCCATACCCCGAAGTCCACTTCAGCGTGTGGGACGTTCGTGCTTTTTGGTTTATTTTAGCGTTGTGATTTGGGACGTAATCGGTGTATGGGACCGGTCCCAAGGTGAACGTGTGCGTGTTTGAACTCTTTAGCTTTTAGTTTCATCGCAAACCACACTCGTAAATGTGCTTCAAATCTTAGCTTATAAGCACCCACCCCAAAATAGACTTAAAACCTTATTCCGGGAGCCTCAGCTTTGATATTGTACGTTTTATAATTAGAAAATGTGTCTCTGTTAGAATTAACCTCTTACCCCCGCCTTAACCGTGCGCATTATCTTCAGTTCGTTTTACCCAAATCTTAAAGCTTCTTAACTGGAAATTTACAGCATATATGGGCCAGTTTACCGCCTCATTTGAAAGCTTCAAAATTGATCTAAATGGATCTTTTTCCTCACATTGTTTTTTATGATTACTTTTTTGTCCGTTTTTGTTGCTCTTTTGTTGCTCTTTTGTCACATTTTCATCGCTTTTTGGTCACTTTTTTATTGCATTTTTTGTTGCATTTCATCAGGTCTTTGTCGCTTTTTGTTTGTGTTTTCATCCTCATATTTGTCTCGTTTTTATCGCTTTGACACTTTTTTTTTCCCAGAAGCTTTTAGATTTGGGTAATGCCAAACTTTATAAAATGTGGTCGGTTCAGGTGGGGGTTATGAGGTTAAATAGTAACAATGAAATGCTGGTGGAAATCTTGACTAGGGCTCCTCCTGCTGGCAGCTCTAGGATTAACTTTCTTAAAAAATAACTGCCAGGTTGGTTATGGCGCGGTTAGCAGCTGCAGCAGTGTGTGATAAGCACACTCCGAGCACAGAACGGCTCAGAGTCGATAACGTTGGATTATGGGCTTTAAAAATGTGGAGGACAGTTTTTGGGTTTGAACAATGACGGGAGTGTAAGGAAGAACAGAACGAGGCGCTGACGCCGTAGAAGAAGAAACAGCTACATTTTAACGGCTTTGTCCGAGCATAACTATGTGAACCTCAAGAAAGTCCAAAATTAAATTTGATAATGAAGCTCAATTTGTTTAAAATAAACATTTAATTTAAGTACATATATACTTATTCACCTTGCAGATTTTTTTTTACTTTGATGGTAAAATGACATAAGGTCAAATATTCTCAATTTTTATTTATCAAGATATCCTTATTTTTCTCCTTTCTTGCTTTTGTGTTTGAACCAGTCAAAACTTTCAGTATCACAGTTTGAAAGAGCATCATTCATCATTTAATTTCAATGCCTAAGGAACAAGTCTGGTCCCTTGTCCATGTAAGGGAAGCTCCCTGGAGCTGTGAACCTTAAATGTCATTATATTAAAAATATAAATGTAAAGTTGACTGAATGAACTATTTTTTTTCACCCATGTTGAGTTGAAATTTTCAAAGGGTAGGACCTCCGCACCCTTATCCAGTTCACAAATGTTGATATTGTTGAGTGACTCATGCCTAAAGCTTAAACATTAACAATAACAACAATACAGCTGTAACAATACATTGTTTTTCAGAATAATAAAAATAGATTTTTGCATTAAATTAAATGTTAAAGTAGGAACTTTACTATTTTAAGAAAAACAAAGGAGTATCACACATATAAAAGGTGTAGATGAAGAGGCAAAACTTTTAAATATGTATGTATGTATGTATATATATATATATATATATATATGAATGATCGCTCACTTATATTGCAGTAGTCAAAATGATTTATTACACTAGTGATCAGTGATGTGATAATATGACTGTGATGCTGTTCTTTAAAATAAAGCAGTAACTGTTATATTTAGTGCTAGTAGAGACAGCAGCTCAGAGTGGTAGACCGTGTGAAGTATTTGGCTTCTACATGAACTGTTTGCTTCCATCCATGTCTTAACGCTGCTCTAATAATGTTGAATATTCTGTCCTTGTTTAGGAGCTGGCCCAGCCTTCCAACAGCAGCAGCAGTTTTTGGCTGTGCCTGACCGGTATCCGACTGTCCCAGGTGAAAGCCTTCACAGCGTCGCGCTGAATTACGGCACTCTGCCCCGCGCCCCACGGAGACCTCCCCCATCGCCCACTACCATGTCCCTCCCCAGGTCCAGGGCGGCCTCCAGCTCCGGCGCCATACCCCGTCTCTGTACGCTACCCTGTCCACCAGCCCCGCGCCAACAACTCTCACTCCAGACAAGCCTCGCTCGGCGGTAAAGTGAACGGGACGGCCCCTCACTACTCCCAACACCCCAGGGCTTCAGGAGAGGGCCCCCGCAGCCGCGCCGCCTGGACATCCCACCTGACAGCGATTGGCGCCACGACGCCCGCTACATTCCTCCCCCGCGTCTGCAGCATCAGCCCCTCCACAGACAGACGGACCCTCGAGTGCACAGCAGGACCCCCAGCTCTGCTCACTGTGCCGCCATGTGCCCGCGGAGCCCATGCGACCGTACTGCCCGCCTGTGGGGCTTACATGACGCGGTTCCGCCACAACAGCTGATCACACCTGTCCCATACCTGCCAAGCACTAGATTTGTTTACTTTGGATAATGTGCCAACACACAAGACTTATAAATACAAGAACTCTATTTTTCCTCTGGTGTTGTTATATCTCTGAAACCTACCTGAAACTTAACTCGTCAAAGCACACTCGATATACAGACAAAGGGACGTTGTATATTCGATGTAAGAATGTTGAGTAGCAAAACTATTTCATTTGAAAATATCAGTGAATGTTTCAAGTAACCTGAATATTAAATACTCTCAACACGCGCCATATGCCACGCCATAAAAGAAGTACATCTAGCTCCATTGATGATGATTGTACGTCATAGATTTTGATTTAATCTTAGATGAAAGTCTGAATGTAAAGCAATAGTGTGCCTTACGCTTTTGTCCCATGGTGAGTCACATTGGCCTTATACATATACTCATCCATGATATAATCTTTATATGAAGACTGCGTGTCTGTCGATATTTACACTGTTGAAGCATTTGGAAGACCAATAATAATGGACTAGTTTATTTTTGTAGCGTCGTCACATGACCGTGCATAGGTTAAGCATCTAACCTGAGTGTTATACTATCTATTATATCTACCTACTCTCTCATTTGATGTGCATAGCGTGCTGCCATTTCTTTTTCAAGATACTGACTTCAAGTTTGATTTGAACAGCTAATATTTAGCATGTTATTTAGCCTTGTTAATGTAATGTACTGTAAGCAGTATATTTATATATGCAGATCCTTTTAGTGCAGCCACTAAACTGTTGTTTGCTCATTCTGTTTTAGTGCACTTTAGAAGTGTTGCGGATAGATTTGCTTTTGACTTGTTGCTAGTTACCAAGCGTCTCCCATTGTCAAGGGAGTGCTCTCTGTGATTGAAACTGATTCAAACTCAAGTCTGCAGGGTAGACCTAATGCTCAAACAATGACTTCACAATGCGTGACTTTGTAAAAAAAAAAAAAAATACAGTTGGACCTCATTTATCTGTAGCCAAAAGAACATGATGACAATCTCTTAGTTTTGGTTTATTATGGCAGACTTGAGTTTCATTGTAAACATGTTAATAATTCTGACGTGGAAAGATTATTTTTTCACTTGATCATGTCAAAATTATTTTGCTTCATTAGAGTTACTTATTTTTTATTTTGGAACGTTTGTATGCTATTTTTATATTTCCACTAACATGATTAGGTTGATGAAAATGCTTTCTGATTTTAATTGAAAGTAATCCCAATTGCCACCAGGGCCGTGTCTTAGGGGTGGCCAGGGGTAGCACAGGCCTCCCTTTGAATCTGACTGGCCGCCCTCAGAAGGGCTGAGGTACAGAGGGCCGGTTCAGTTACATTTGACTGTTTGTATAACTAAACTAAACACAGATGTGGAAATGACCATAAATTGGGACAAACCATAACGTCACCCAGTGAAACGTCTGGACACGCTCCTGTCGCCACACCTGCTCTTTTGCGGTCTTTTGTGTAAACATTCGGCAAAGTTTTATTTGTATAACTGGAACAGATTTTTTGTTCACCTGTGTAAAAGTTAAACCAAAGACAAAAGATTGGCACAAGAGTTGTTAAAATGAAAAATCCATATGTTCATTTTCCATACTAACAGATTTAGCGCTTTATTATGATTTCCTGCTGAGTCATTTCTTCTCCTGTGTTAAGTGTTCCTATGCTGTGCAAACTACATGAAAGGAGAATATTTTTTTCAATAAAGTTGTAGCAAAGATACATTGTGAAAATAGGAAATTCTTAACATGTGTATGTCTTTTCTGATCTGGTTCAACTTTCCCCATTTATAATTACAATGTAATAGAGCAATAATCGTTTTTACATATATTTGCTAAAGCTATTGAAAACAAATATATAACCTCATTATGGAGAAGATGACGCGTTAGAACTCTCTCAACATTCAAAGGGTTAACAAAGTAGATCTCTAACCCTGTTCTTAGAATGAGATAGATGCAGACCAAATTGAGCAACCAGGGCTTGACGTTGACAAAGTCCATCCATCCATCCACCATTTTTTCCCGCTTTATCTGGGGCCGGGTCGCGGAGGCAGCAGTCTCAGCAGAGATGCCCAGACTTCCCGATCCACACCCACCTCCAGCTGTCCTGGGCCTTCCACGAGGCCTACGTTGACAAAGTCTTTTTCAAATTTTACAAGCCCCCACTTCTATATACTGTAAAAGCAGATCTTTGTGCAGCTAATCATCAAGCCTTTAACGACTGTGAACCAACAGGATAGGCCTAGTTTACCGTGACAGTATTGCTCCCTGAAAAGTTATGAAACGTGCTTATACATTCAGCCCCAGGTGAAGTATTGGGATGTTTGAAATGAGCAAATTTAGGAATAAGTTTGGCCACAGCTAAAGAAAAACAAGAAAAAAACATCAGGGCTATAGGGCCTTTAATACTTTTACTAGTTACACAGATTGTGCACAGATAAAATCACAAAGTGCTGTACCAGAGACTGTAGGTAGGCTATAGCGTGACCAAGAATAGATGTGCCATGTAAAATGATGGTAAACAGGCCACAGAAAGGCCACAGAAACTAGTAAAATGCTAAGGCTATTCGCTAACATAGAACTCTACAGTGTTTGGCTAGTTGGCCAAATCTTTTTTATTTTTTATTTTGTATCATTTTATTGAAAAATATACAAAAATAACAGAAACAAGGCTCGGGGCTCAGGTGTGCAATGCTTCAGTTTTCAGTGTAAATAAAAATAACATACATAAAAATAAATAGTTTTACAGTGCAAATTCGTTACATATAAACTTTGGTCTTCAGGGCTTTGGCATTGGTGCAATAATTCAAGGAGGTCAAATAAGAGGACATTAGTGATTCAAATACAACAAGTTTGGGTTTTTGGTTGAGGTACTTACAGCTATGGATATGATACTTGGCCATTATTAATATTAAATTCAAAATAAAACGGGCTAGTTGGCCAATAGGCTAATGTAGCTGTAATTGAATGACGTCGCGCGCCACATTGAAAAAATAAGAAAATGCGTTAGTTTGAAACTTCTTAACATGAAGAATCCATGACGTGCCTGTGTGTTCAGCTTTCAGGTAAATGTAAAGTGTTTCCAAATTTACTTAAAACTTCTGCTTCTGTACTGACTTATAAATGCAAAGCTAAATAAACAGCTAATTAGTTGCAACAAAGCTAGACAATGTAGCTTCAGGATAAAACGATCAGGCTGCAACTGAACTGATTCAGTTCTTTAGGACTAAAGAGTCCTAAAGATAAGGCCTAATCTCAGCTTCAGTAAACCGTTTGAACTCGATTTTTTGTTCATTTTAGATTAAAAAATATATACCTAACTCTTGTAAAGCTTTTGCCTTTTGAGGTGTAAGAAGAACTATTCCAGTGCAGCATTTCTTGTGAGGCTAGATGGAAACATGGTTATCATTTGAGGCTTTGAGCATAAACATTCAGATATTATGTATTAACTGATTAGCTTGAAGATTAAACATTAAAAACACGATTTGTATTTAAATGTATTGTATTGTGCTACGTTGTGATATCCACAGAAGCTCGTCTTTGTGTCAATGCGCGCAGAATACACAAGAGGGCGCTAGAAACCTCCACTCGAGAAGTGTCAGTCCAGGAGCCAGCAGCAGCCAGCGCAACTCTGCCTGCTCCAGAACGGTAGGCCACAGTGCAGTGAGGATCTCACCGCACAACGAACTCCCAATACCCTTTTATACGAGCCTACCTTTAATAAAATGACAATAGGAAATGCCAAACGCCAAGTGCTTTGGCTTTACCACCCGCGATAATGGTATCAAACTTTGATTTACAGAGCTCCAAAGGGGAAGGAAAGAGGGGGGTGAAAGAAGAACTTTCAAATAACTCAAGAGCATATCAATTCCCAGCTAAAGTGTTTAAAATGGGCCCGTTGTGCGGCGAGATTTGGCCTCCAGCTTCGGTTTAATACTTACAGCTTCTTCTGGGCTCTAAAGAGTTATGGGCGCCATAAAAGTACGTGCGAGTCTGTCTGTTCCCCCCCCCCCTCTCACTCACACAGTTAAGTTAATGTAGGCTGTATTAAATGTGATGACCAGTCCTGATGCTGATGTTATTTCCGTTTCATTAACCCGCCGT
Organism: Neogobius melanostomus; assembly: GCA_007210695.1. Lineage (NCBI taxonomy): Eukaryota > Metazoa > Chordata > Actinopteri > Gobiiformes > Gobiidae > Neogobius > Neogobius melanostomus. The sequence continues at coordinate 4,106,503 of VHKM01000234.1, read as the reverse complement.
AAATTAGGCGCTGAATAAAGTGAACAGTGGGGACTTTTCCACCTCTTGGCAATATTTACTGCTACAGGCTTAAGATTTGCGCGTCGAGTAACAAAAAATGTATTTCTCCCATGCAGTAACCGAATGCACTGAAATGATTTTATTTCCAGGTGGAGGGTCGGCGGAAGAGCGGTGGGGATGCCACCCACTGCGAGAGGCGTCTGCCGTTTGTCTTCCTGCCTGCACGTTTGAAGGACATTGGAGAACTGCGAGAGAGACCACTGTACTTGGCAGTGAAGGGGAAAAACACCTGCTGGAGGATTACAGTAAGGTTTTGCGGTGTCTCTCTCTGCAGTTGCCTTCTTCCACTCACAGTTGGGGGTGACTGTCTCCCAGTGCACATTAAGAATTTGCTCTATATGGCAAAAAACATGTAGCAGTGGACCTCAACCTTTTTCAGCTGTGACCCCCAGTATAACAACCGCCGGGGTTTGCGACCTCCACAGGGCACATTTCCTATTCAGACTACATGCCTCCCATGTGATCTGACGGCCCTCGTAAGAATTCCGACCCCGAGGTTGGACTGGTTACTCCGTAAAAGTAATGCAACTCCTGGTTACTAACAGTGTTGGTGTAACATTTTACAAAAGTAGTTACTAAAATATATTACTTTTTTCAGTAACTAAGGAATGTACTGTAACATACTACTTACACAAAATACAGGAATATATTAGTCATTACACTTCAAGTAACTCAAGTTTCAAGACCATTTAAATGTACTGTAGGAACTCACCAATAAATAAAACGCAGCACCAAATCATGTTGGACACTGATGTATAAGATCTGCCTTTGCGTCTAATGTCGTCAAAACAACAAAACACGAGAGAATGGGGGATATGAAGGAAAAGGAAATCTTTGACTGCACTTTTGCTCAGTGGCATTATTACTATTCTCAGTTTATATTTTGCCAAAAGTAACTCAAAGTAGTGTAACTCAGCTACATTTTTGAAACAGTAATATGTAATACAAACATATTAAATTTTTAAATCTATAATAATATAGAATATATTACAAATTTAAAGTAACTTGTCCAACACTGGCTACTAATAACTCCTCCCAAAAGTAATCTGGTAACTTATTTGATTTCTTTATTTCAAAAGTGATCTAAAGTTATGGATTACTGTTGCTTTAGTTTTAAAAAAGCATCAGGGGGATTATGAGGAGATGGCATGACAATCAGGAAGTGATACTACGGGGTATTTTGTTATCAGCTGTTTAATACTCTCTCTTTAATTCCCTTAAGTTCAACGTGGAGATTTTTTAAGTGTAAAATGTCCTGCACAGAATCGACAACGTACCACAACATTCTTTGCCTTGGATGAGATAAACTCATGTCAATCATGTCTGGGACTGGGACTGTGCCCTGATGAAGACTCAGTAGAGTCGAAACGCGTTGGCGTTATTAAATAAAACTACTCAAGGAATACGGAGTGCCTCGATCCTGTTTTCATTCATGTCTGGGACTGTTCTCCCTCCACTTCATGCTGTATTTGTTTTAGCTGCTTACTTCTCATATTATGACGTTGCCCTGAACAATAAGACAAATCAGGATCTAAACACACTCAAATAACTATAGTCACAACAGGGCTCTAGAGCAGTGGCTCCCTTCCCCCTAAACGTGCAACACTCAGGCCGGGCCCCTCAAGTCCAAAAACGGGCTCCCATGAATGCATCAAAACACGAAAGGAAAGGCCAGCGATAAGTATGTAAAACCAAATAATAACCACAAACGGGAGGGTTTTCTGTAGCTGTAACCCTTTGTCAGTCAATCCAAAAAGAGTAATATCCTATAAAGCAGGTCTATATTCTTTGTTCATTGTTAGATTAAATGAAATGTTATGTAAAATGTACGGTTATAGAAGATGAATTGAGATATTTCTAAAGCAGTGTGTCTGAGCCTGAATTTAAATGATGTCCTGATGCACTCAGAGGTCTCCATCCAGTCCTGGCAGTAACAGCATAAGTCTGACATATATAAATATTTAATTGGTCCTGGACTGCACAGTATTCACTGTTTTTATGTATACTGGGGCTGTGGCGTGCAATTTAGACCAGCTCTCTTTGCAGTCGAAGCAATAACTTATCCATAAAGTCACTGTCTTTGGACATTACTACATATGGGATCGCATCCACTTGAGGACATCTATCTTTTCCCATTGGGCGGCCACACGCATGATCTGGTTCTGATACATCTAATGAATATGGTCTAAAATAGACCTTATTCATCCACTTTTTACACATAGGCCATTAACGCCTTTATTTTGCAGCCCCACCTGGCCCTTTTCTATCCATTTATTTACTCAAGCAGCACATTGGATTCTACCAACTTGAACCATACGTGGACTGGTGTTCAAAGTCAAACGGTATCTCCTAATTGCAAACCAATGAAAGAAGAGTTCTTTCATATTTCAATAGTGAGGATTTGCTATATTTACATGCCCAAACAAAACATTAACTCATGTCTCAACTGGGTTTTATTGTGTCCTTGATAAGACACTTCCACACATCTCACTCCAGTCTCAGCTGTTGGGACACAAACTAAACCAAAAACGTCAAATCATGGTGTAATGGGTTTCTTGCGCAGACATCTGACATGTAAGGCGGTAGGTGAGTGACAGAAAAGTAAAAATAATCACAATGCTATGAACATTCTCCCAGATAGGACCAGGCTTGTTCCATGAGCGTTGAATTTGAAATGTATGGGCTGCTTTCATTGAAACAGAATACATTATGTACAGTAAGTCTCAGCAATGCCGCTGTGTCTTTCTTCCACAGTTAGGGTAACCAGATGTGGATTCACACAGTTCCTCCCCAAAATACAAAATACACAACAGATTTCAATTTGTTTTCTGTTTACTGTTGATGTGATGATCAAAGTAGGACTGAAGGTAACACTTTATAATAAGGTTACATGAAGTCATGCATGAATAACATGAAATTATGCATGAATTAATGCATGATTTCATGATGTATTCATGCATGAGGATATCATGACTCATCATGAGTTAACATGACTTCATGTTCTTTCATAGATGACTTCATGCATGAATTAATTAACTACTGTAATGAATTCATGAGAAAATCTTGTTAATATATCATGATCTTAGAATCATGATGAATTCACTAAAACATTTACTTTTTTTTTTTTTTTACAAAAACATTAACTAATCGTAATTATGAAGTTTATGCATGAATATCATGATTCAGAATGATTTTTAAGAAAATGTGTTTGCAAGATATACCTTGATACAGCATTTACTGCTGTAATGAACTCATCATTAGCTAATCCTTAGTTCATTCATAAATTCATGATGATTGCGTCCCCTATACTAAAGTGATGCACTTTTATGCTTTGGACAAATTTGTGCAAGAGTAAAAAAATTGATATATTTTTTACTTATTTACATCATGAATAAGTCTTAATATAAGTTTTTTTTTAAAGTTAAGCATAAATGTAAGCAATAGGCAGTGTTTATGTTGATGTAAGTGAAATTTAATGGACCACAAAGCATTAACTTAATTTAAACCCATAATGCATTGTGGACAGTTCTAAATTATAATGTCTATGATGTTTGTGTTTGTTTTGTCCTTGATTATTGTCCAAAGCATAAAAGTTCATCACTTTGGTATAGGGGACGCAATCATCATGAATTTATGAATGAACTAAGGATTAGCTAATGATGAGTTAATTACAGCTGTAAATGTTGTTTTAAGGTATATCTTGCAAACTATATATTTTTTTAAATCATGATGAATCATGATATTCATGCATACACGTTATAATTACAATTAGTTCATGTTTTTGTTAAAAAATTTAAATGTTTTAGTGAATTCATCATGATTCTAAGATCGTGATATATTAACAAGATTTTCTTATGAATTCCTTACAGTAGTTACTTAATTAATTCATGCATGAAGTCATCTATGAAAGAACATGAAGTCATGTTAACTTATGATGAGTCATGATATCCTCATGCATGAATACATCATGAAATCATGCATTAATTCATGTTATTCATGCATGACTTCATGTAACCTTATTATAAAGTTTTACTAAACTACAGGTTTACCATCTTTATAGCTTCCATTACACTCTGAGGAGACACTATTTTATTATTCTGCCAAATCAACATGAACTAATAGAAATTATACTCGGCGATTGTTTTTATTGCAGCCTTTCAAATTGAGATTTTGATTGCGATTCATTGAGTAGCCTTAGCAAGACTATATTTTTGTAAATAAACTAAAGGCAAACCGTAAATGTAATTGAATACACAACCTTGACATGTATAAAAGGTGCAACTCAAACACTAAATGTAATTTCAAAATGAGATCAGAAAAAGAAACCACTCTTTCTCCTCTTTCTCTCAAACAAAATGGACATTTTCCTCAAATCATTGATTGTCAGTTCAGCATTAAAAAATACAGCTGATAGCAACTTGACGTCTTGTTCCAGATGATGATTCACCTAGTCCTCGGCTTTAAAGGACAAAGGTAAGTGTGTGACCGTAAAATATGCATTTTAACTTTAACTTTTTTCATTTGAACAAAGATTTAACCTACTAAGTAAGTTGTTCAGTCTCTGTCTTTCATGCTGTATGAACAGTAACAGAAAAAGAAGAAAGACATTTTAAATTGGTCCAATCATTTCCCATCTGTTAGCCTCCTGCATGGATAAGTATATTAAGAGTAAAGTTGTGCCAAATTATTAGGCAATACAATATCCATATCACAAAAGCCACCATTTATTAATACAAAATCACAGAGGTTTTGATTTAGATTGACAAATTGTATTGCCAACACAGTCTAAAGCAAAAACACAGTAACGTAAAAATGTGCCACGGTTAGTTCAGTATTTCAAGTCTCGTTTTGATCCAAAATGATAAAAACTCCTTACCATTTTTGTTTAAATTGAATACGACATAACGTGATGAACTTGATGCATACCGCAAATATCGCAATAATATCGTTTTTCACACTATTTTTCTAGACCGTTTTCTCATATCATGCTGCCCGAATTTGCTTCAGCCTACTTACAAAAGAATATCCCAGTGTCAATATAATCCATCACTTTGAATGGCAACACGGATGTTTTTATACTAAAATAAACGCATTTCTCCGTGACGATCCCTCTCGAATCGGCTCATCCAGTCAGTCCGTAAAACAGGCGTCTGGGTCAAAGCCATTTGGACGTGCGTTTTTGCAAAAAAAAAAGCTCGGCCGGCGTGCTTTTAGTGGGGTAGATAGTATGTGAACGAGCAGCTGGGGCCATGGCCAATTACGGCCTTTTTGCCCTGTCGAGACTCGATCATTTGGAGCGAACACACCGTGGCCCCTAATGCGCAGCACCTGCACGCACGCACACACTGCAGCGGCCAAACGGTGAGCTGCTAAGCAAAGTGCAGAAAGAAAACATAAAAGCCCTGGATAGACATTTGGTTTGTCTTGTTGCGCGCATTTATTGTGCATTTGACAACCGAATTTTACGCAATTAACGCCTACAGCGATCTTAGCACACGCGTATCTTTGTAGAGATGGGCCTACGTCTGTCACTGCAGCTCAATGTAAGTCCGCGTGGCGATTTACAGCGCGATACGCCACGCAGATAAGGCATAAGAGAAACTTAGCACAGTGACTTCTATGTGTATGCGTGTCCCCGGGCCGAGGAGAGCGTGAATGCGCACGAAAAGAACGGGCCTTGTAACCGAGCGGCTGGAAGGAAAACCCCTGACTATACAAGATGTCGTTTCGGACAAAAAAAAAAGAGTTGAGATGAAAATGAGCCTGTGTTCTGCGATGACATGTGCAGCAAATACTTCATTTTTCCACTTCCTGTACCCAAGGACCAACAATAAATATCATAAAAAAAACGTCAAAGCTCAGAGAAAAGTATAGGTCATATTTTCGCAAAATTTTGAACACTATGTTCTTGCAGGAAATGTAGTCTCGTGTGTCATATGCACTTTAACTAACTACTGCAACAATAGTCCTTTTCAAATTCAGCCCATACTGTATGAAGTTGTTATTTGTTTACAAAGGAGTAAAAAACTCAAACCTATGACCGCAATCCTCAAAATCACCAGATCACCAACAACTTGGGACCCTATCAGGCCCTATTTATAATAAATTCAGGTGCACAACATTCAAAAGCTGGTTTATTCATGTTTTGAGATTTGGCTTCATTTCACTAATAAAATACTACTTTCAATCAAAAATAGGCCCATATCAAATTCATTGTCATGATTTTTTAAATATTGTCTTGTAAACATCTCGTGACCCCCAACTCAGTGATCGCGACCCCCCCCCAAGGGGTCCAGAGCCCCACTTTGGGAACCCCTGGTCTACATTATAGCCTAATAAGTGTAGCCTGCCATCTACACTACAGTTTTAAGCCGCCATCTGGACACGTTGCGGACGTTTCGCCTCTCACGCAAGAAGCAACACTTCAACTACCAAGTACAGATGACGGTTAAAGGGCTTTTCTCTGCGACTATGACAAACCTAAGCAGATCAGAAACAAAACTAACACAAATAAATGAATAAAACAGAATAAAATTAAAAAGATAAATCCTTACGTAAAGGCCTGAATATCGCTCAACTCTCATTTAAACCCCGTCAATAACCTCTCAAAGTGACAGGTAAGTGACGAGCATAAATACGCATGACTATGGAGGAATGAAAACAACTTTATTTATGATAAATGAAAATCCCCCTCGCCTTTGACCGTGAGCCTGTAACATAAAAGATATTAGCCTGCGTTTTCCTCTCAATGTAACGAATTCTCCTTCCGTCTTGTGACACACATACCGCCCGGAGAAAGGCTTAATTGTCTTTTTCCACGTAAAAGAGAAAAAAGAAAAAAATCCCGACTTTAAACATATATGTACCGCGACGCCATTTATCTCGTTAGGGTTTCCCAATAAATGGTGCTCTTTATGTGTTATTGCTGCGTGTCATAGATGCGTAAATCTGCAAAAGGACTTAACTTTGATGTATGGGTGTGTGGGACATAAGTGTGTGTGTGTCATTCATGGGCAGGCCTGGCGTGGATTTTTAAAAACATGCAGCCCCGCTTGAAGGCTCGACACTGTACTTACAATACTTTTGAAGACACTCGCCTTTTCTACATTTAATTTGCTGGAAAAAACTAATCTGGTTCGATTTTATTTTTCACGGTGCAAGACGTCGTTCAAGTTTTTACGCACAGCTAACTCGCACATGTTGGATACAGACAAGTGTCAACCCAGATTGATTGATTTTCTAGTAAACTTTTCTGACTAATGTATTTACCGAGCTGTTACAACATCCCGTCAAAGCCTGACTTTGGCACAATAGCGCACGCATCGACCTTGCTGGACCATAACATCCCAGGCAGGAGACTTTCAGAGTACAAGGGCTACTGGCCGCACGCCTCTCACGCGGGCAAATGGAGCGTGTACCAGGCGCAGCACTCGCAGCAACACTGCTTCAACTCCCCCGCAGCAGAGGCAGTGTATCACCGGGAGCAGCTGTACGCGGCCCCGGCCTTCCACACACACGCCTGGAGCTCCAGCTGCAGCAGCAGCGGCGCGCAGGGCCAGGACTCGCCGCTCTACCTCGGGGCTGCGAGCAAGAACAGGGTCCTGCCGTCCGCCTTTGACCAGTTTTTTGACTACGCCGCGGCGGAGGCTGTCGCGCACAAAACGCAAACAAATCAGAGCCAAACGGAGAAGGACACCGGTCCGTGTAGTAGCGACTGGGCGAGCTGTCAGAGCAGTGAGAGCGCGGAGGAGAAGGAGGTTCCAGACGGTCTCAACAAGGACGAGGGAGAGGAGAAACACTCAGGAGAATTCGGTGAGTAGCCTACTATAACCCATCACAGTGCTACGGGATAAAGTTGGTTGTTTTTGCACGACTTTGGCATCTTTTCTTAAAGGCCTTTGTGACCTAAAGTCAGGCTGAAGTATTATTAGGCCCATTCTGAGGAATTGTTGCCTGTGTCTAGCAATTTTAAATGGACGTTTTTGTAGGCTATTGATAAGCTGCACTTACACTTATTTCAAATATCAGCATACAAGTCAACAAAGTAATATACATTTAATTGTAATTATTATATAGGCTATTGTAAACGGTGTGCTTCGAATGTAGCTTTGTCTATACTGTAATATATAGACTATGTTGAACTTGAGACACTAAATTCAATAAGTGAACATTTTTGGGAAAAAATAGAAACTAAAATTGTGATTTTTCTTGCTTAAGAAGACGCGCTTCAGGATATTTTGTAGTTTGAACGAAATTTTGTCTCGTCTAAATAATCACTTTCTTTGAGATTCGATTCTTGCAACCAGAGTAGAATAGGAATTTAGATTCAGTTGCAATTCTAGTGGAGCAGGTAATGCCAAAATGTTGTGCCAAAGTGTTCACTTTGGGTTACGAGCCATATTCAATTTGTCATGTACGACTTTGTGTCTCATAAAAGCCTTCCAAAATTCCAAAATAAAAATGCCAGATGTCAAACTCTGATATCTTTATTTCCTTCTGAACCGTCAGTTTTATTTGCAGTTGACCTCAACACATAAGAAGTTCATAATATCATCCCTTTAGAATGATAATGTTCTGAGTAGATCTGGGATTTCAGTTTTGACCACTCATAGAACAAAATAGAAATGGGTGATATATTATCGCTCATAAAATTCTAAAAAATACATCAAAATCTACAAAAGTTTGATTTAGACTTTGAAGAACACTCCCAGGATCCTAAAGCTTCTTCTGTTGGGTTAGCATCCTTTGAAGGACTTTGATGAGGTCACACGCACATATGATTCGTTAGGCCAAAAGATGTCCACTTTTAGCTGCCAAACAGGCTTTGCTATTTATTGCATGGCACTATTTAATACAAATCGCAAAATCACGTAAAGCTCGAGAGCATATGAGTTTTAATGTCTGACTCGTTTCTTGCCCTTGCAGCGAAGCCCTGCGTGAGGAAGAAGCGCTGCCCCTACTCCAAGCAGCAGATCCGCGAGCTGGAGCGCGAATTCCTTTGCAGCGTCTACATCAACAAAGACCGGCGCGTGCAGCTCTCCCAGCGCCTTCGCCTGACCGACAGGTACGCTACACCATCCATCACGTGTAACATACTGCGAAAGAAACCGAACACGGGGCTCGGAGCTGCTGTAAAAAACAGAAATAAACGTCCTGTGCTTGACGCGTATAAACTGCTACACCTGGACAGACTGACAGATAAGACCCTTTTAGAGGTTACGTCAAGGTCAAGTAGGAACTTTGATGTCAAAAGAAATTTAAGAGGGGCCTTAAAACGTACACAAAATCTAGCTTTTAAATTGTAAGGGTCATACTTTTTACAGCAAACGCTACGAACGCCATGTTAGTCTTAACTCGTATTGTAGTAGGGATGCGAAATATCGCAAAAATAAGAAATCGTCCATTTCTAAGATGTGATCCGTGTGTTGTCTTGCAGACAGGTGAAGATCTGGTTTCAGAATCGCCGCATGAAAGAGAAGAAGTTGAAGCGGGAGCGGCTGCAGTACTACACGGGATACCACCTGTTTTGACGGGGGGAAAAGACAGAGCTTTGTGTGTGTTTGTATGGCTCGGCTCGGCTTTCGAAGCATTGGTATTGTTTTTAATGTGTGGTCGAGTGTGCAGGCGATGCTTTAAAGCCAAAACGTTTTCATCATATGAGTAGCTCTTTGGGAGTAAAGTGCAGCCTGTCGTCTCTACCCTCCGGTGTTCAATAGTGCAGTAGATAAAGCGATCATAGTGTTCTCTGGTCAGTGAAAAGGTAGAAAGATGCATCAATTTCAGCACTGATTTAGGTTAATGGATCATTTCTATTTTATATTAAATAATGCAGTAATTCTTCTGATTTTGTTGTTTTCTTTGCCTTTTTGCCGTATGTTTCTGCGCTACTGTGACAGAAATCAGATCAGACCATGCAGTTTACTTCAATAATCAACTGCAGAAATCAGAACAAGGTCAGATTTTTGTGTGGATGTAGACCTTGATACAATTTAGCCAATACATATCTACAGGAGGCTGAGGATATTTATAAATTCATACTGCCATTTTTAGATGATATTCTTTTTTCTTATGAGAAGTGTGTTACCAATGTTTCATAGTAGCACTATTCCTTTGAAAAAAACACAGGAGGCTAAGCAGCCATTTTTATTGATACACACGAACGTTTGAACCTTTTCAAAACGTTAAAATTTGTAAACTTTGTGTTGAACACAGCAAGCGTACTTTTGCCATGCTACAGACAATCCAATTGTCAATGTGATATTTTAAATATCAATTTGAAAGGATTTTGTCAAGTGTTTTCTTGACAAAATGCTGTTGAAAATATTAAGTTGAATTCTTTCTGTACCTTTTTTCTACTGGGAACTCTGATTGAGATTTCTAATGTCTTTTACAACATGAAGGCATTATAATAAAGCGCGATAAATAACCTGATATCTTTTAAAAAGTAAGAGATTCAGGGTGTGTTTCAGTCCATTTTGTGAGAATAAACTTTCCTATTATCTCTTTGTGAGTATCCAAACTGTGTGTATATATGCACATGTGATTTTAGGTCTGCTTTGAGTTATTTGTACCTCTAAACGTTTACATATGTGTCTATTGAAGCACTTAAATCAAGCACAGACAATCATTTTGAAACCCTCATGTATTTGCATTGATCTTTCTATTACTTTGTATTACAGTGTAAGTGCAATAACACACATGACAACATGGCTTTGTGACTTGTCTTTTTATCTGGTGATGTGAAATTATTTACATTTGTCATTTATTTATCAAAACCCATTATAATAATATGGAAACACTCACATTTTTATAGTTTTTTTTTAAATGATTGTACAGGGTAACATGCACATTCGGTAATACCTGATTGTAACTGATATTTATATTAAATCAACACTTCATAACCTGTTATTTCAATGCTGACATAAAAGAAAGCAGGCTTTTACACAACACGTTTTACTGAAAAATTGCAAATTTTATTGTTGTAAAATACAAAGTGTTATTTTCAGATTAATGACATTTCCGACTTTTGACCCATTTGAGTGTCGCAGTCGAATTGAAACTGCAATTTTGGTGGCTGCATATCGCTTTTGCTGCAATTATAATTTTCCCAGGAAAACAACCAAATAATCAGTCTCCATTTGGACTTATCATGTATACAACTTGTTTAGCAGCTCATTTTCAGTCTCCTCTCAAGCCTTCATTCCCCTGGACTTATTTAAAATATCCTCTTAGAACTGTATCTTCATTTTACACAACATAATTCATCTTTTTTCCCCACCCCAAAAATCCTTCCTATTGGAGCGTCCCGACCCAGACTTTGAACAACACTGGCCCAAAGGCTGGTCTGCAGCGGAGTGAGTCCAAGGCTGTAAACGAACCTTGAACCGCAGCGCTCCCACAACAGCACAGCGTTACAAGTGCCATTTCCTCTGCCTCCTAATGCCTTTTTACGGCAGGGCAATACAGACAGTCTGCTGCTCCTGCGTCTTTGTCCCGTCACTCAGACACCGTGGGACCGTGCGTTTGGGTGTGACGTAAAAGAGAGGACACAGGGCACATGAAAGCAGGGGGACTGTCTAAAAGGCTCTTACCTAAATGACCTACAATAAAGTGGGATTACACACTGTCACACACTTGGACAGATAAGAGGGAGAAATGTGGCTGTTTCCCTGAAGGTATTTGGCACAATAGAAACACATGGAAGTATAGAATAAGTTTACTACGCCACATTTTGTTGTGGACGTGGCAAAATAATGTAGAAGTGAGTAAACTTTTTAAAGAAATAAGACCATTTGTCGTTGATTTTTCCAAGAAATCTGTCCATGGGGCAAGTCCTTTTACACTTAAATCAAACCATCTTTGTTTTTAAATCTAATTTCGAGTGCGATGAGATCTTTTTTCTTCATTTAAATGGACCGGTTTCTTGAATTGAGTCAGTCAAATCAAGGAGAAAAGAAGTACTCGTTCCTAGTCTCATTTTTGCTGCTTAGACCTTGTGCTTACAATTGATAAACTGAAAATAGATTTAACATTGTCCAAAACAATATGAAAACGACAAGAATAGCAACGTAAGGACAAGTGCAGTGATCGATTAAAAAGAATAACAGTTAAGCATCAAATCTGGCATTGGTTTCAAAACACTGTGCATCTAATCATAACGCATTTGTGTCACTGTCACGAACTTACAGGAGAGTTTTCTAACATTTCTGTGAGAGTGACCCCGAAAAGTGAGCCTGCAAGTCGAGAAATGTTAAACTCGTCCCTGTGGAGAATTGGGATGATACAATGGTCGGGAAGTAAGGAATGAGTTTGAACATAGCTAATATTTTTATTAAGGGACTTCCTCTTTCATTGTTTGTTCTAAAAAAAAAGGCAAGTATAGGGTCTTTAAAGGAATTGAGCGTCAAATTCTTTTGTCTGATTGATAAGTGTTTTACATTTTGTTTTTGCCTGAATGATTATGTGCAGTATTATTGTCAATCCTATGTCACGACAGTACAAACGTCTCAAAAATCAACATCGATTATCTTAATTCAAGCTGTTTTAAGTCATTTATCTTATGTTTAATACTGCTGCCTATATTCTTATTTTTTATGAAGTTCATTGTCGCGTGATGTTTATTTTTTTTGTAAAATGTCTGTTTATAAAATGAATTGAAAGTGCAAGCAGCAGATGGTCAATGTTTTGTTGAAGTTCTGGCATTTAACCCTGTTTTTGTTTAATGTTAGTCTGGAGCCAAAATGGTTATTTCGGGTTCGAAATGGAACTAAGTTAACCGGGCACTTGGTGGGATTCATCCTAGGGCAGAACTAGCTTTTTCGCACTTAATATTAGACTAAATATCTTACTTCACCCAATAACTACAATCAAATCCAAGCGTTTATTTTATTACAGATATTTTCATCATTGAAAAATACCCTTTTAAATGACCAAACAAACCTGTGTGTGTTTGCTCAGACCCGACTGTAACTTTACCGGGAGCAGGGATGTCTTCGGCTCGTCTCCATGGAGATGTCCACTAAAGGCAGCCAAACGTGAGATTTAAACAGATTAGGTCCTCAACTAAATCCATTCTTTGTAATCCAAGTGCAGAAATATACTTTTCTGTGTCGAGCATGTTTTTTATTGGCAACAATAGAATCCAAAATGTTACGAAGTGTATCTTTAAAAATTAGATTAGATTTTTTTTTCTTTGCGAGTCAAAATGGTTCAATATAAAGTCATATATCCTCAACTCATCATTTGTTGCCATGTTGGATAATGTGTGATATATGGATTTATGTTCAGTTAATGTGTAAAATCTTCATTTGTCTTTTTTTCCAGACATGTGCCTTGCGTAAATTTACATTGCGCTCCTCATCTGTTGCCGAGGCCTGTAAAATAATCTACAGCAGCTGCATTTGGTGCTGGATTAGCGACGTCTGGATGGCCGTTGGGAAATACTGACAGTAACACAGCACAGACGGAGGATTAGAGCGATACCACTGCATTATGGGGCATTAGCCATAGCTATAAATGCTTTGTAATCATATACCTTCATAAAGAGCATCATAAGGCTCAGCACTAATCACCCCGTTTCCAGAAAAAGAAGAAGAAGAAACAGTCTGAGGGCAGGTGTTTCTCATTTCAGGTGATAATGGCCGCTGCTAAAATCATAGTCAGACTTCACTGAAGGTTAATGCCAAAGTCAGACTTTATGAACACTTAATATTCACTGTTTTTACTACACTTTTTTTAGTAACATAGCAACTTATCCAACCTCCATCAGACGACTTACAATCCTGACTTGCCCATCTTGATCAATGACACTCAAATCAAGATGGGAAAGTCAGGATTTTAAGCACACTCGCTTATTAGTCAGTTTTTAATGCTTATTCACAGTGTTATTGGAAACTTGCTAATTGTCTAAGAGATGCCTTGATTTCCCTTGAAATCAATGTCAATTTGTTTTTAAAGAATAATTGTCAAAAGTCCCCAAACCCCCGCCCCAGCTGGAAATCTGGATATTACACTTTCCCCTCATAGGCTTTTGATGATTAAAGACGAACTTCCCACGCCAGCAGGAGGCGCTAAATGTACACAGGAGGCAGCAGACATGGCCTACGTTTAAGTTTTGATGCAGATCCATCGTCCACGCGCATTCAGCAACTATAGCTTTGGCCTTTAATTTAATAGCCTGTAAGCCTATATTACGTTTGTGTGTGTGTGTGTGTGTTCCCATTAAAAACTGCACTCAAAACACCCCTCCACGCATTACGCATTGTCAAATTGATCATTTAGCCTAAGTCGCCAGCAATGCGTAAAGCTAAGCCCCAAAACGAGTTTCCGTTTGGGTGACCACGTCAAATCGTAGTGAAAGTGGGACAGTGTGTGATGCGGTGGGACATGGAGGGACAAACGTGAGAAATTCAAACTTTAACACGAAACCAACCGTTTCCTTTGCTCCTTTGCCCCAACATCACACAAACAGAGAAACTGGTAATAAAATATTCGATTCCGGAAAGTCAGGACACAATATTGTGCATGTTATTCAAAATTACGTTTTTTTTTTCATTTAGTGTTTCTAAAAACGTGGAAACATTAGATTAAGCCGAGGAACGGAGTCACATTTGGATATTGGACAAATTAGGAAAAAGTGTAAAACGGACAAAGTAAAAAATAAAAAAGTAAATAAAAAAAAACATGAACATTATGCTAACTGTGCTTTGGACCATGATACTTTTCTTCTTCTTTTTCTTTAAACATGAATTTATGGCATGAAAGATCAAGAAATTGATCTAAGAAATTAGATCAATATTTCTAAATATGTTTGACGTATTTAGATACGTCAAACATATTTAGCCCAATGCTTTTCTGTGATATTGAAGGTCTTCATGTTGGCACAGTTCCTTTAATTACTCATTTAAACACTGGCAGATCACTTGTCATTCTCCAAGTAAATCTAACTTTATTGAAAAAGTGAGACATTATCTGAATAGGTGGGACGGAGGACAGAGGTGGTCATCCGTAGTTTCAGTGCTTTGCTTTTTCATTCTAAAAAGTATACTATTAGGCTCATTTTCTGAAAGGGGTTGTGTGGAACAAGTAGAAACTAACTAACTAAATAAATAAATATGTTCTACTTGGTCAAACAGTCGCCGATAGTGCGTAAAAAAACAATGCCACGTTGTTCAAAATATATCACTTTTGTTTTGGACGAGACTATAGCCTTTTCTTACGTTACGATTTTTGAATGCAAATGTGGCAAAATGATACTTTTAGACTTTTTCTTTAAACTTTTTTGTTTCTCTATAAACCCCTCAATGTCACAACAAATTGCAGCCTACAACTAGGCTCACGTTTTAATTTGACGTGGTCGCCCTGTATTGGGAAGTTAAGTAGATCTATTCTGCGCAAATACTCATTACGATCTATAGTGACCACGACCTTACTTTACCCAATTAAACTTTCCTCATTTTTGTCTATATGCTCCCAAGTACAACTCACGGTGAAGCCTAGAGATGAAAAAAGAAGATTTTGTTTTGTGTATTTTGCGTTATTTTCACGCGTTCCAAGAGTTTAGTCCAATATACACTTCTCTGTCAAAGTCGAAAAATTACTTTGACTTTTGTGTGCTTGTGAAAATTTGCATTATAGAGTAACTACAGTTACATTAAAAAAGTGATTGAAGAATAAAATGAGTGTTTTTGTGGATTTCAAATGTTTATTTAGCATTGAATTCAACATAAGCGCATAAAGGCCCGTGCGTAATCTGTGCGTAATTGCGCGTTTTAGCGGCAGGCTGATGATAGGCGTGTTTTATTAATTTCCTCACGGTCATCCCAAGGTTATATAGGCTTAAAGTGTCGGGGGTAATCGGCATGTGCCCGTTGTGAACACGTCCATCTGACAGTAACTCTGCGCTGCGTCAAGCCAAAGTAAAGATGTGTTGTGCGTAATAAAACAAAGTAGGCTTGGGTTATAGGTTATGCTCGGCCGAAGAATGTCCCAAACAACACACACACACACACACACACACACACACGGGTATCCAGGCGCGCGCGCGCACTTAACCCACGCTCGTAAACATCCGCGTGCTGCTTTTTTATCCCCCTTGTAAAGAACCCTGCCTGACGAGCGGGGTATTAAAATTATTTCGCCTACATCCAGCCCAGTCTGGCAGCAGACAGTAGGCCTACTGTCACATTTCTGCGCACAAAAGAAGCGTTTGATTTATCCCCTATACTGGGTAAATACAGTCAAACCATGTGATCCAGCTCACAGCCAATGGGCGGCCGAGGAGAGGGTAAGGGCTGGAAAAAAATTACTACCGTTTTAGGGGAGGATGTAAGCCACTATAGCAGCCCATCTACGGTTTTACAGTCGCACTTAAGTTACTTTTTATTGAAATAATAAAATAAACATGTCGCTAACGAATTATTATTCTATGATGGGGCTCCAGAGCGACGACCCGTACGGAGCACACTTCATCCAGGGAGGTGTGCAGGGCGCGACGGCGAGCTGCTCCAAGCCAGTCCGCGGCGGAGAGGAGGAGGACAGCCCGGGCGCTCACATTCCGGATTTCTCTCATTTCTCAAACAAACAGACGGGTCATAACGGCTTCTCTCCTTGGGCCAACACGTCCACGTCTTCGTCGTCGTCTTCTCCACAGCTGCAGTCCACTATCCCGGGGCTGTTTCACCCACACCCCCTCCTGAGCCACCACCACCACCCTCCGCAACACGCGTACTATGGCCCCCAGTCGCACCCCGAGCAACTCGCCCCGTCCGCCGCGTCCGAGAGCAGGTTTGTCCGCTGCTGGGAGGGAGCTACTCCCACCCAGGAGCCCGCGCTCACACAGGCTTTCCCAGCGTGTCTCCCACCGCAAAACGAGCTCTCCAGTCCCACCGCGACGCCCTTTGAGGCTGTGAAACCAGAGAGCTCCCCACCGGCCAACTCAAGCCCCGAGGAGCCCAGCTTCGCCAGTCCGAGCGAGGTGGTCCTCGAGCGGCTCGGTACCGTTGAGGAGCTGGGCAGAAAGGCCGAGCCCAAGAAGGAGAGCGAGGAGCGGAAGCCCCAGCCGCCGCAGCAGAAGCAGTCTGAGCCCGGTAAGGACATAGCCTGTATAAGTTCACACGGGCAGGAATGTTTATTAGACTTTTAGAAGTGCTAATTCAGGTGTGTGTGCGAGAGGGGCAGGAGCGGAGTGCGGCCTGTGAGGGAAGGAAGGAAGGAAGTGTGTGTGACTTTTATTGCCCTATAAATGTCTAGTAAACGACAAAATATAAAACTTTATTGTCCATTCAAATAATTAAATTGTTATTTAGCAATTTGTCACGATAGGAAGTGCGCTGGTTGAGACTAGTGCTACAGTTCGTGCATGGGGTTATTTGGCAATGCAGAGAAAGCTTTATTTTCTTACTGTAAAATGTTTTTAAGTACAAGCTTTATAGTCGTGACCCTCTCAACAAAACATGCTCCGCTGTGATATATTATCGTCAGCAAGTGTTTACACAGGAACTACATCTGACAGACGTAACGCGCAACACGCCTGCATGGTTCTTTTTACCAAATAGCGTTGCAGTTTTAGCCGTCTATTTCAAGATCATGTATTTATTTATTTCTCAAAATTGTGGGGCATGAGCCTGTATGTGACACCTTAACATGCAACACTGTTTTGAAAATACGTTCTAATCTTTAATAATTCAGCAATAGCTTATGCTTAATGAAACAGCACAATCTGAAAAAAAAGGCCTTTCTCAAACATTTCACACCAAGTACCACCTTCCTAAACCATCCCTATAAGTGCCAACATGACCAGACTAAAGCTGCACAAAACCAGGTCTCAAAAATGGAATAGACTAAACTAATTATGACAAGCCATGGCTGCGAACCGAGACGAGCCCAAACTGAAGCAAAAAAAAAAAAAAACGAAGCTACCTCTTATTGAAATCGAATGGAATAATGTTCCAAATGGCCCTGAAGAAGCCCCACACTTTGAGACTTGTTGCTCCCTCGGCGTGTCTCTAATTTCCAAACACTCTGTGGCTCCTGCGCTATATGTCAGTGGCCTGTGAAGTACGCCATATCAGTCAGCATATCATTCCGCAAATGAGCTGCAGCTTGGCTCTTTTGCAAGTCCTCCTCGTAGTTGGGTTTCCTTTGTTATTTACGACCCCCTCCATTTTTTTTTCTAATTTTTTTCTTCTTTATCGATGTACAGAGTTAGCATCCATGAGCATAACTTTACACGATCCCTCATTATGTTAAATTATGAAAATGGGGGGGAAGGGCATCAACAAGCAAAGAGGCTATAACTCTCTCGCGTGGAAGAAGCCAGAGCACTATCCTAATTTATAGAGCTGTGTTTTAGAGTATGGTTTTGTTTCCTAATGAGCCTAAAGTTGCAGGCTCATAAACTTTCCTTCCTGAGGCCATTCTTTGCGTTTTTAAGTGTTTGAAGTTTGTCCAGCACGCAAACATATGCGGGCGACACACTGAAGGCAAAGAGAGTAGCTAATGTACTAGTTTTTTTTGGTAAAGGACTGCACACAGTTTTGGAGAATATTGCATTTTTTTCTTACAAGAATGAACATTTGAGAGAAGACTGGAGTATAGATCGATATACACTCCAGGATTTAGTAGGGCTGTACAGTAGCTTTCGATAAGTATCATCTCTCTGCGATTCTGCGATAACGATATTTTTGCGATATTTTGCCAAACCGTTACAACAGCACGCTCCATTGAATGTCAGCAAAAATTAAAAGCAAGTCGTTTTTTCCATTAAAATAAGACCAAAACCGAACTTGTGCACAATTTTAAAGGCCATATACATCATTTTTCTACTTCTTAGTTTTGTCCTTCAGTATATTGTAAAACCAAACATTTGCGAAGAAAACGACCTGCGCTGCAAAACCAGGTCTTTTTATCCATGGTGAACTAGCAGCTAGTTGTTGTAGTTTACATAAGTGTGACAGTATTTATACTGAAAGTTGTGAAGCTACTGTAAGGCCCGGGGACCAAATATGGCCAAAGTAGCCCTTTAATCCGGGCCACAAAACGTGACCAAGCGCAACATGGTTAATAAGGGTGAATAACACCAAGGTTTTCACTGACATATAGAATGATAATGCGCTGAGGATATTGTGTGGGTTTTTTTTTTTAATGTGTTTAGGTGATAACATTGAGTTGCCTACGAAATGCACGGTATAAATAAAGTTGCCTTGCCATTGTATTTAAGAATTGGTCTTGTTAGAAATGCCCAAATTGGCCAGAAAATAATGCCAATGTGGTCCTTGCATCAAACGGTTTGCCCATGCTTGAAAAGCGTTCGGAAAGTTAGGAGTGACAATTTGAAAGACAGAAAGATTTAAAAACCAAAACATCTGGTATAGGCCCTTTAAAGCACTGGTACCAAACACGGTTTGGGTCATGGCACGACATTCTGCGGTCAATGAAATGGAAAAAAAATATTTTTTTGGATGATTTGTTTGAATGATCTGCAAATGACCAAACCGAAATAAATGAAATGAAATATGTCACAGGTTGATTATTTCACAGACATCAAAATATTAATCTAAGAACACGTGTAAAGTATGAGATATGATTAATATAAGGTCACTGTGTTGTATTGTTTTGCAAAATCCACTAAACAAATCAAGGAATTTGATTATAATTCAATATAGGGAGATGTCTCTGTCATTTATTTGTGTTTCAGTTATTTATATGCCTGTAGAATTAATCAAAAACGAATAGGCTGTATAATGCAGAAGTGTTTATTGTAAATACTCCCACATGTGCTGAAAATTGGGTTTTTATTATTATTGTAATCCTCTAGGTTTAAAAAACAAATCAACTAGACTTTACTTTGCTTCCCGAGAGCATCCTCCTGACAGTTTTCTGTGACTTTGTGAGTGTGCAGCAGACGTAGGAGGAGCTGATGCAAGGGGTGATGGCACTTTGACTACTTGTGGTTGATGCACTATATTGGTCAGAAAATATTAATTTGAGAATTGCCTCGGGGGCCAGATTAAAACTCTAGGGGGCCGGATGTGGTCCGTGGGCCGGATGTGGTCCGTGGGCCACATCCCTTAAAGGAGGGATGCCAGGGAGCATCACTCCTTTAAAGTTACCAGACATTTTTGGCTGTGTTTGCAAAAAATGTGTCAATCTCAGTCAGATGGAAGGCCCATGTGATTTTGCACAGTACATTGTGGCTTCTCGCGATATGGATATTGTGTCATTTAATGATTTTGATA
Source organism: Neogobius melanostomus (assembly GCA_007210695.1). NCBI lineage: Eukaryota > Metazoa > Chordata > Actinopteri > Gobiiformes > Gobiidae > Neogobius > Neogobius melanostomus. Next base: position 4,086,206 of record VHKM01000234.1, on the reverse strand, counting down.
AAGATATTTGTTGTAAGTTGTGATTTTGATTTGTTTGCGATTTGTGCTTGACACTCAAAGAAATCTCCTGTCCCCTCCCCAGTAGAGAACCCGTCGGCCAGCTGGATCCACGCCAAGTCGACCCGGAAGAAGCGCTGCCCCTACACCAAGCACCAAACCCTGGAGCTGGAGAAGGAGTTCCTGTATAACATGTACCTGACCCGGGACCGGCGCCTGGAGGTGGCGGGACTTTTGAACCTCACCGAGCGGCAGGTCAAGATCTGGTTCCAGAACAGGCGCATGAAGATGAAGAAACTCATGATCCGCGAGAGGAGGAGCGTGAACGAATAATGGAAAGAGATGGGAACATCGGAGAAGAATTAAGAACAAAAAGAAACTGAAGTGCCCGCAAATGTGCACCATTGTTCGCATTTACCTGGCGCGGTCAGCGGTTCAAAATGGCCGCCGAGGTAGAGCGAGCGATCTGAACTCTGCAGGGGAGACTGGGGCAGGCTCGCGGCATCTCCGACAGAACCATCTGAGGCAACTTGTAAATACAAACCTGTGAAATTGTCGGCAAAAACGCACAAAAATAGCTTTCAAAACAAACACATCTGTTTCGAGTAAGTCCGCATACTTTACATGAATTGACTTGACCTACAAAAAGGGAATGGTATGTAACTAAAGAGTCTTAAGGGGGCATGCAGATGACGTCACGGAATAGCAACGGAGGCCACAAGAAATGTCAACTTTGACGGTTCTGTTTGCAATGAAAGGGAACAGGAAAGTGACCACAAAGCTTTGTGTCACAGTTTATTGTCTAAAACATCCATGTGACTATATTAACAGTGATTTATGTCCAAAACCATCCTTCAACACGTTCTTTAAGTCAGAAAACGTTACCAGAAAGATAGTTAAAGGCCCTGTACCTAATTTACTATTTCAAAGGGTGCATACGTACAAAAAATTGTGGTCCTAACTTTATTACACGTTTAACCTCCCAATTTTTCACAGGGATGAGTTTATAAACACCTTTACACTTTCAGGGGTCAATCCTGACAAAACAATGACTAGCTGCTAGTTCACCATCAATAAAAATGCTTAGAATTTGATGCACAAATATATATCCCCCCACACACAAATGTGCTTTTACTAAATACTGATGAACTAAACTAATTCTATTCCACTTCTATAAAAAAGTGTATTCAGTTTTTATTTCATTTTTTTTTTTTATCATTTAAATGTGGCATCTACATATGCATATACATAAATACAACAACATCAAATTGACTGAAAATACGTGACTAACATGTCGTCGAAACGCTTTCAAATGTTTTCAGAAAGATCTGATACATGGACAGGAAGCATAGGACTACAGATGTACAATCCAATCCCATCTGTTTTGGATACGGCTCTATGTCCTCAGTGAAATGACTTGACACATACTTGACTTCTCCTCATAAACTGTCTGTGCTTTCTGCCAAGACATGAATCACTTTTTAATGATTGGGCGAATGCTAAAAATATCTCGATCCAATCTCTGGGACGAGAAGCTGCTCAGTGCTGGATTTGAATTTACAGTTGACGAATTGGCAATTGGGATTAGATTTGCGGGGACAAACCTTCTTCCTTGTCGGGACATCTGCACAGCGCCGCCTACTGTTCTGGAGTGTGCATCATAAGGCTTTGAAATGGGAGGGAAGATCTGCCAGTTTGACTCTTTGGACTTTGTAGCGTTTACAGAAATGTAGTGAGTAAAGTATTATACTTATCTTGTTAAATGATAGCCTCAAGGAGTTTGCCAGGAGTTTTTATTATATAAAAGACTCAAATCATAGAAACTTCTAATCAAATGGTAAAAAATCTACACAAATGAGCCAAAATGAATATTTTTGTGAACCTTTGAAAAAATATGAAAAGTGTTCAGACAATACACAACAACCGCAGACCCGTTGCTCGATATCGTGTAGTTTGGCAAAGGCTTGGACAGAACTACATGATTTCCAAAACAGGTGAATGGGGCTGGACGATTTATCTCCAAATGATTGTTATCATGATATTTGCTGTCGCGATATTCACATCGCGAGAATCCGCAATATATGAACAAAATCACTAAAGGTCTTCCATTTGACTTAGATTTACAATTATCATTACCAACACAGCCTAAAAACACATATGTGACCTTAAAAATGTGCAGAAGTTCAGTCATAGACATAATTTTTTGCATTTTGTTTTTCTCCTTTAAAGTCTTGTTTCAAAGCAATATGAAGAGGAAACAAAGAGAAGAGAAAACTGCTCATGGTTTGCTGTATCGAGATGGTTCCGTTAAATATCGCAACCATGTCGTTACCGCACATATTCAAGATAGTTATTGAATATCGCTGAAATTTACCACGATTTCCACGCAGATTACGCCGTTGCACCATATGACAAAAGCCCGAGCATCGCCGCCTCCCTCTGTCTTGTCAATCCCGCCACAGGCAAAAAAAAAAAGCACCTCCGCGTGACGAGATAACATGGAGCCTATTGTATATCATTTGGTTTATGACGCTGTTGCCTTGGGGCGCCTTGGTTCTTGCGAGCCTCCCCCCGGTCTCCTCCCTATCAGCGAAAAATAATGACAAAAGTTATCGACATATCCTCCTCCATCAAAGTAGGCTTTCTATATTATTGTTATTATTTTTCTTTTTATATAAATGTGCATGTGTGGGTTTTCATCGTCGTTCTTGTTGTAGTCAGTGTTGCTAATAATGTACAGTGTTGAACCAGTCATGGCTAAGCTACAGTGTGACAGCAGTCCGACGGTTAATTTTCAACGTTTACCTCTCATTTAGCGCCGCAGTCGATGTAAAAACACAGACTATTGCACAAGAGACATATGTTTGTATAAAAAAAAACACACACACACACACTTGTATGGACATTAATGATTGTACAAACTCGATAGTGGTCATTGTCGTTACGTTGAGTCACATAGCAAGCGTTCTCTTTGGGGAAAAGAAAATGGCAGGCTATGTTAGCCTACAGGCCTGTGTGCCGTGTCCTGGGGGAGTCGGTGTTGGTACACCCAAGGCCTTCATGTTCTCATTGTCAACACTATATGCTGCTCGTGTACATTTTTGTATGAAATAAAACATGGCTTACAATGTTGGTTGGCACAATGTCACTTCTTTGTTTCTGGTTTGGTATTAAAGGTCTTATACCTGATTCTTTTATCTAGTTGTGGAGTAAAATGTCCTTTGTCCGTCATGTAGTATATCGCAATAGTAGACATTTGTGGGAAAAAAGACCTTTGTATTTATCTTTGACCCTACCTATTTTGAACAGGCAGCGAGTTGTTTATATTATTGGGACAGTATTGCTCTCTGAAAGTTGTTAAACGTGATTATGAACTCAGCCCTGAAGAACCGGGATGTTGGGGTCTAAATTTAAAGTTGGGAGTATTTGGACCATAAACGCTTCACTTGACGCACTCCCTCCTATATAGCTTGTAAACCAAAAGTCAGGTAGAGCGCCTTTAAGGCTGGGGTAACAGCCATAACTCATTTCCAGCTCTAACAATCCCTCCTACACATCGCAATTGTTCTCACAAATTAATTCTATGCATGTTTTGAGCGCGTAAACGGCCTTGTCAGACGGCAAAGTGAAGCAGGCCAGAGCACCATAGAAATAAATTGCCTTTATTCAGATTTATGCTTCCATCTTTCCAGTGTTCGATGAAAATGCAATATTTCAGTTTCTATGGTGGCAAAAAGACACCTACAGCTTTAGGGTAAGTTTAGGAAGCAATATTCTAATTTAATGAAATTTACTATACTCAAAATGCTCCATAGAAACCGGAAGTATGTACAAGGCTTTGCTGAACACTGTATGGTTGCATAATTGTTGCAACCATGCATCATTACGCACCCGTCTACACCCCTTATGACGAAAGATGTAGGCTGTGTATAGCCTGATGTTATTGTGACGTCAGTATATTGTCTCTCTATTCAATAATTTGAACCTTTAAAAGACTAATCATAAATAAAACAGTCTTTTGTTTAAATGTCATAAGGTTCATTACTAACTATCGTGGCTTATAAATGTTTGAACTGGTTTTGTGTAGAAAACAAACCCAGTGACTAGTTTTAGGAGGAGGCTTTTCTCTGGAGGGCTGTATCCCTGCACGGGCACGGCCCATAAGCTGCGGGCCTATACCTGCCCATTCCCACGGACGCAGACTCGTCTCAAAGTCGTCTCCGCCGTATACGTGACTTTAATCGGCCCGCGCGTCAGGTGTTGGGACCGCGCGCGCTCTCCCTCAGATTGACATGTATTGTCTGTGAATATTTGTCAAAGTCAGTGCAGATGCTCGCACAGAAATCCTTCCCTCGTTTATTGAGGGCCATATAAAGTGTTCAGCGCGCATCCTACTGCAGGGTCATAAAGCAACAGCATGCATTTGGAGAATAAACGTGACTTTCCACCCCCCCACACACACTCAAGAAGACACAGAGACGCGCAGAGACACGCAGGGCCATAAAGTCATTTAGCCCAGACGCTCATCGTGACTATATGGTTTTATTGTGCAGCCTTTTTTCACTTTTTTTTTACTGCCTCGGAGCCAAAACTGTCCTTCCGAGTGTTAAAGTCATTGTCTGCGGATGAGACCAGACAGCCCCAATCACTTTTGTACGCCACGGAAAAAAAAAACACACAGACACACACACAGACACACACACAGGAAACAGCCGTATACAACGAATTAGACAAAAGCGCGCAGGGCTAAAAAGGCGTTCAGTCTGGAGCAATTTCCGAAATCTGCCTTGGAATGGAGGGGGTGGGGGGATACAAGTTGTCGTATAGGGCCTGCAAACGTCTTCATTTGCTGTAACATTAAAAATAAAATAAAAAGTTTTGAATCGTAATGTCGACAGAAGAGATAACAAACGATAACAAAAAAATGCCTATATTTAACAAACCAGACAAAATTGAAAGGACATCATCAAAAAAGGGCAATATCATCTAAATTGCTGATGGGGCCTAAATGGCTGTGCAGCCCAACCAGAAGAGGGACAGGTCGCTCACCATATTCGTTATTGTATAGCGAATACACACACACACACACACACACACACACACACACACCACACACACACACACACACACACACACACCACACACACACACACACACACACACACACATACACCTCCGCACACACTCCGCGCATTTACGCACAGACCGTATCGGGCATTTACTGGGAAACTGTTTAATATAACGTGTTTACACTAAATACTCAATATTCTTATCGTTAAATTGAATACAAACAATGAATGATAGAAATCCTGAAAAGGTTATTGATAAAGCCAAACACTAAGACACTGTTCTTAAAGCGAGACGAAGGCGAACAGGGAAAAACGTTACATTTAGAGATGCACAGCCTTCAACTTGCTGTCACGTTATGCGTAAAAGAAAAAAGGCAAACATTTGGCGTTAAAAATGAGTGGATATATTTGGTTGACTTATTGCAATTGATACACACATTATTATTATTATTATTATTATTATTATTATTATTATTATTATTATTATTTTAAAGGGGATCTTTGAACAAATTATTACCGGGGAAAAATGTAAAATTGCAAATTAGGGAATAGGGATAGATATTCTAAAATCAAAACTGCAGAATTCTCCCAAATATTGTGAGTACAAAGCTGGGAAATCTAGTGTCTGTAGGTGCTACTCTCTTAACCTATGTTATAGACACAACAACGTGAGGAATGTGCGTTTTGAGAATATGGCGCTTGAAGTTGCAATTTCCCCATACAAATCTATGGAGAAACGTTGAATCGGTGCAAAGATTAAACATCGTATTGTGAAGATTGTGCAATACATTTATATGTTAACATCAAAGTTGACTAAACCCTAAAAAATATTATTATGGGGGGGAAATGCGGAAAAATACAGAATCCCATTTATTATGGTGTCTATTTAAATGATATATTTTGTGTCCTTTACCCAAACCCTTAACTAGCCTAAACAAATGGCCTCAGCCCTGATTTTGGCTCGTATAATTAAATAGGCGTCGTGCGTAATGGCCACTCATATTAAACGTCGTTCCCTCTTCAACTTCTGCAGTAAAAATCAAATCCACAGCAGCGTAGTAACAATCAAGGCGCACGGCTTAAAGCAAGAGGGCAGGGTGTAGCCATTTGTATTTAGTGCGCTGTTTGAGGAAATAAATAGTTCCGTATTGTCCTCAAGGGCTCGTCGTAAAAAAGCGCTATACCGTCTTATAACAATTAGGACAACGGGGACAAACAAGTCTGGGTAAAGTTCACTATTGTCCAAACTCTGTAATGTTCCAGTTTTAGCCCTTAAGAGACTCACGTCAGGCCTCCAATATTGGATTGTTATTTGCAACAACAAAAAACACCACCAACAACAAACACTTCTGTCGTCTCGGGAGGTGCAGGTGCGCTATGTGTCCGCTTGATGGCAGAGTCGTGCTGCGCAATGTTTAGAAGAGTGTTTACTGCAATTTTATTTTATTTTTTTGAGTGAAAAGATGCTATGGCGCACCACCCAAAGGCTCAATGCTGCCTCTCAGCCTGGAACGTTTGATTTGGCAAAGATGTTCTGGATCTGTAGCTGTTGTTTTTTTTACGCAGAGCACTCCAAATGTAATTCCAGATCTGTTATGCTAAACTGTATGTGATCTTTTACACTGGACAGCAAGAAAACAGAACTTATACGCCATCAAAGGAAACATTATTTTTCCTCTTAGAGTGCACATTTGGATGGTTTTATAATATTAAATCGTTGCCACTTCGCGATTTTACGAGTCCGTTAGTTGTTTTGCTGTTTAGAATCATGCGCGCGCACAAAGCTTTGTGACAAACTAATTGTCATTGAGGGTATGGTGAAATAATATGAGGGGAAAACATAAACCGTAATGAAACAAGTAACCTATTAGCCATATGGCATGCGAGTGTGTTTCAAATACCGTAAGGCGTGCGTCAAAAGACCCGTCCTTGGTTACAGTGGGAGTGCAACAAGAAACAAACATTTTGCCTGCTTATGTGTAATTGTTATTATTATTATTTACATTTTAGGCCTTTAACTGTCGACACAAACGAGCTATGCTGTTTCCGTACAATTCTGAATAAGCAAACCCATACTCGGATAAACTGATCCGATACATTCATATCTAGGCCTATTGTATTGCATTGTTACGAATGCATTAGGCCCTACTATTGCGCATTGCGGATGCGCGCCCGTGTCTCACCCTGGAGAGTAGAAAAGACCCAAAATAATTCAGAATATAACACACTCCTTTATTTGATGTGCAGGGGTATACGTTTATTTTAGGAAAGTCCTTTTACGCACGAAACCAGTGGCATATAGACATTACTCGCACTCACAATTGCACATTTTACGCATTAGCAATTAAGATATTCGCATCAACTTTTACTGATTGTTTTTCACTTTTAGAGAGCACGTCACATTACAGCATCATTTAAAAAGCTTAAAAATGATAGCCTTAAAATATATATATTGAGTTGAAACAGGCCCATTTCCAATCTTCCAATCAGTTGTGCGGACACTTTTTTCTCCTGCACACTATTCAGACTGGATGTGCGTGTTTTTTTGTTTTGTTTTCTAACGCCATTTCCAATCTTTCTCTGCTTTTTTCCTTTCCTATGTAATTAAAACGAAATAGTAAGCCCTATTACGCTGTTAAACGCAGTTCCATTCGAAAATGATGTAGATCTCACTATGTTATGGCCTTGCATTTGGGCTATATTGCATAATAGGCCATCCTTAGGACACTTTCATCTCCTTTGTAACGATTATAGGCGCTCTAGTCGCAAAAACAAAGTGCCTTAAACATGTCTGCACCATCTGACCAACACCCATCACCGAATCAAATCACAGCAGATCAAACCGATTGGGGCCTGCTCCAATATGGCGCGGTCGGATAAATCCCGGGGCTCTAAGTGAGTGTTTGCTGACGTGAGATAGAGCTTTCTCTGGAGCTGCAGCTGCTCCACGCTCACTTTCTCTCTCACACACTCACACACACACACACACACCACACACACACCACCCACCGGCCGGCCGGGGCCATAAACCGACTTTACGAGCTGAAAATGGCCGCCATTGGCCGCTAACGGTCATGTGTGCGCGTGCGGGGCATAGGCTCACGAGCAGCCTCTCCTCCGCGCGCCCAGAGCTGTTCCTTGACGCCCGCGCGCCTCCAAAGAACGGTAATCATCTTCTCTTTTTTTTGGCACTTTTTTTCCATCTCACATCAGCGGTATCTCCCTATAGCTATCAAAGACCTTATATATTGATTTACTAATAATAGAAAAATGTGTTGAATGTGTTTGCGCAGGGTAGCTACAAGCTTTATGGCATAATTTATGGCAAAAGAATTTGGCACTGACCTCAAAATTGTGCGTCATTAGGTTAGCATGCTCAAGACTTCCCCTATAGTATCCGGAAATGCGTTTTATAGGCTACTCGCTATTACTGACAGTTGGCATATTAATCGTATATTTATCAAAGAGCTACTTTGATATTGATGATTTTTGATGCGTTACATTATCCTCGCTCTTTCTTAGGATGCTGAGAAGAAAAAATGAAGGCGGAGGTGGCTGCTTTCGTCAGGTAAGAGAATACACATGTGACTTTTGAACTTGCAATTGAGCTCAGGGATTGTGTCGTTCAAAGCCGCTAAGATTTCTGGGATTCCCCGGTACATTCTATAATAATAAACCAATGGAGATTTCAAAATGTAAAATACCCACGGGAGTCTACGTTCAGATAAAAGCGTTTGGCCAACTTCTCTAAGTTTTTTTTTTTATTAAATAATGTTTTAGCTGACATAGACGATGTTTGCGCTCGATTCATAACATTCTTCGATCTCGAATTATAGAGGGGGAGAAGATGACGTCACAGCATGGCAACGGAAGCCAAACGAGTGTCAAGGTTGAGTTATTTCATTCTGTTACGTTTGGTTTTTGACACTCGGGCGACGTCCGTGCACAATGAAAATACAAGAAGACTCAGTGCACACCCCTGTTTGGCGCCTATTTAGTGTTTACAGCAAAACGCGTGTCGAAGTTTAGTTATGAAATTTGTTTGCATTTTTTTTGTTTTGACACTCATTCCTGAATATCGAGGCTTACTGAAGGAAGACGGCTTAAGTGCATATTATGGGAATTTTAATGGCTGCATTTGCAAAATCGCAAATACCGCAAGAAGAAATAAACATCCTTTTGCCAAGCGAAATACTATAGATCTTTTGGGCCTTAAAGAGTATGCACGTACATTGTTTTCATTCAAAAAGAGAAGAAACCCTCAACGTTCTGGATTGTTGTGACATCACCTGCATACCCTCTATTATGCGCTCTTCTGTAATGACCTGTGATATGCATACTACCCTAGTGTTTTAATATCTCATTATTTCGGTCCTGAGTCTTAGTTTCGAACGCAAACATCATCGCAATCTCGATATCTGTCCAAAGAAGAAAAACAATCGCAATTAGATCATTTTATCTTGTCTACGTACATCTTATTTATTATGAGATCTTTAATCGCCGTTGAAATCGGTTTGTTTCGATCCATGAGAAGATGCAGATGCGCAGATGGAAGCACCCTCGACTGTTCTTTGACGTTTTTGTTTGGCCTCAGTTTTTTTTTACGAGGGCGAGCCTTGGTGTCGGTGCGCACAAAGGGGCCCAAAGACAGTATTTTTCTCTCCCCCCCACCCACGATTCTCAATTTTTACATTCGGTCCCTTTCACTGCCAGGCCAGGCGGGGTGTGAGAGATATACAGAAACAAAGGCACTATTTCACTGCTGCTGCTGCTGCTGCTGCTCAGTGGAGCTCAGCTGGCACCCAATATTTACAACCTACTGCAATGCGGCACATTGGAGGGACCGGTGTGTGAGAGAGACACCCATAGAAACAAAGAAACAAAAGAAGATAAAGACGACGGCGGTGTTAAATGGCCGTCTTTGGATTGACAGCTTCAGATGCAACAAAAAAAGAAAAGATCTGTATTTTCAAGGCTCTTGTCTAACCCATGTAGAGCCGCATTACGTCATGCCAGTTCAAAATGTTATACAATTTTCATCACATACTGCATTTTGTAATCATTTTCTCATTTTGCAATTGCGTGTTAGCCTACATAACGCGGTGAAACTTGCAGCCAAACTATACAATAACTGCACGCTAAGCAGTTCTTCAAAGTTTGTAAACACATATTTCATTGTTTATAAACCATTCCCTATCATTAGTTAATCATTTATAAGCACCTGCATTGTGATGAGCATTCTTACGCCTTGTAGAGCGGCATTTGGTTCAAAATAATATACAATTTTTGCTTCAAATTTTCTAATTTTGCCATAATGTATTTGTGGTAACGTAACGCATATTACAGAGGGTATGCAGATGATGTCACTGCATGGTAACTGAAGCCAAATGAGTGTCAACGTGGAGTTATGAAATTGGTGAATATTCGTTTTGACTCTTTAGGGTTCTGTTTAGAATTTTAAAAACATGCATAATGCATTTGAGAGATCTCGTCACAAAGTGGGGTTTTATGACACAATGAAGTAAAGTGTTATTATTGTTGAGCTGTTATAACAAAATGCGGCTGAAAAACGTTGCGTGTTTGCTTCTACAGGTTGGTGTGCTGAGGCCTGACTGGGCACTGTGTCGCGTAAGTCTAATGTCAAACTTGTTCATAATCTTAAATATCTACAAAGTATCTAAAAGAGCACAGCCGTAAGAAGTAAGGAATGGTTTGTCTCATTTCTGTGCAGCATGGAACAGCGGTGGATCCATCAAGTGAACTCGCTTGAGGTTTACACATCGCTCAATCATCCAGGTAATTCATAAAAATGTATTGAGCGAGTGCTTTAATTATTCATATGGTCTGAGAGAGTTGCTCCTATAAGGTCTAGCAATACATTACAATGTGTTTTCATGGTTCTCCTTTTCCCATTTCATTTGGAGGACTGAAAATAGGTCGTTCATGCACCTTTTGTCCTCTGATCAGTGTGGTTGTTATCACAGTCCACCAGGTGGAGACAGCACAAAGGCAGTCAATCACAGCACCATGTGCACTCCCTGTGGAAACAAAAGATGCACTGGGCTCCAGACCTTTGGGCTTGGTTAATCCAGGACATAATAGGTACTCCATTGTAGAAATGCTTTGGTTCAGTGCCAATGCTTCAACAAGACATTCACCAGAAGCGGTTACTGTATCGATATCTTTTACCTTACTGCATGTATAAAGTCATAAATGAAACTTTAAAGTGGTCTCACTGTGGAGCCCTGTGGTAAGGTAAGACAGGTGAAATCTCTCATTCACATGGAATTATATTATCTGAAAAGATGTACACAGATGTCTTTTTGTGTAAACACTTTGTGTTTGACAGAATCATGTGTATCCAAGCTATGGCCCATGGGCCAAATGTGGTGCTTGGACTGATTTTTGTTGGGCATCAGGCCTCCTGCTGAACTTTCCCAAACTGCCAAACTGCAAGTTTAAAGCCCTCCCCCTAACTCTGGGTGAGATAGTCAAATCAAATCTACCCAATGTAGCCTAACCATTCTCAAATCTATGGCCTTCTGCTTTAATATGTTTCAGTCTAGAAGCCTCACGGCACACGTTACGCAAATCATGGTTTCTAGCCCTTGACGCCAGCTTTACTTTGAAGTGTCCTTTGCATAATTTTGGCAACACGTGTTTGGGCCCTAAAGTTCACTGCAGGCTAATGTATTATTTGTTCAGATTTGGTCAGAACCCTTCCTTCATATGCGCACACTGTTAAACGATTTACTGTACACTAGATGGCGCCAAAGATTCAGACATATTTTGTGCCGCTCTACGTATGCGGCCGGTTTCATAATCTCCGCTCATGCGCGGGTGACGGGGGATTCTTTTTTGTTTTGTTTTTTTGTTTAACCTCCCTCGAGGTTTTTCCGGACCGTGAGAATTCCCCTCTCCCAGTTACCTTGAATGCACCCCCAACAAAGAGACTCCGTTGCTACATTATTTTCCTCCCAGATGTTTTTTGTTCTATTCGGGCGTACTTTATGTGGCAGCTAGGGGGCGTCACTGCACAAGTCAATAAGCAGTTGTAAATCACAGGTTTGACTTGAAACACCGTTACGCAAGAGGGGAAGACTATGCATACTACTACTACTACTACTACTACTACTACTATAGCCTACTACTACGACAACTATATTATTATTATTATATTATTATTATTATTATTATTATTATTATTATTATTATTATTATTATTATATTATTATTATTATTATTATTATTATCATTATTATTATGATCTTCTTTAAGGTGCTGGTGGTCTGTTAAGGTACTTGGCGCGGGGCTCAGTCACAGGAGCCGCTAAAGCAAGCAAAGCGGTGTCCACTTTGACACACAGTCTGCCGCGTGTTTTCACAGCGCGCGCTTTATGGCTTTATTGCTCCCCATTTACGGAAATCAAAGCAGGAAACAAATGCTCCAAACAGCATTCCAGAAACATCCGGGAAAATGCCAAACCGTGTGTGGAGTCTCCCTGTGTGGAAGGAAAGGACTGTGGCGCACAACAATGACAACAACAACAACACAAGACACTCGCACAGAGCGTTTTTACGCACGATTTTACATTTTTACGCACGTGATATATAGGCCTATGTAATCATTATTAGTTCGTTTTTAATTTTGGGTGCATTTAATATAGCTCAGAGGTTATGGCTTTCTTTAAATTCCTTGTGAAATACAAATTTGTAAAAAGTGTAAATGTTTAGAGGGAGTAAATGTAAAAAATTAAAAAGAAAAAAAGAAAAAAAGAAGAGCCGAAGCAAAACAACTTCATTTGCGGTACAAACCCTTGAGATTAAAGGGCTCTTTCGTTTGGCGCCATAATGGAATAAAGTGGCTCTTGGTGCAGGGCCTAATAATTTATGAACCCGCGTGGGAGCAGGGGGGGAAAAACGGAGCACGTGACGGTAATAAAGTCTGTTTTATTGCCGCTGGTTTGACAAGCCCCAAAATATAACTCAGAGAGAATAGCCGACAGGCGGCCAGATGGGATTGGAGCTGATATTTGTCCGTAATCAACAGAATGCTCTTTGTGTCCTGGAGAGGAGCCGCAGTGCCACGGACCGGACACCGGCCTGTGCGCGCGCGCTCCAAACGGATTTACCCCGAGCCAGGCGCCGCTCCTATATAGCGCTCCAGCACCGCGCCGCATGTAAGTCATGCTTTTCATATTTGGCTGCGATATGAAGTTATGACTGTAGGAGCAGGGGGCGCAGGGGGAGGGTGGGCGGGGGGCAGTGATGAAATGAAATCCCTGCAGCACGAGCGAGGCGGAAATATCCACCTGTAGTCTCGGGTTTAATTCAATTACACTGGGACTCTATTTCACCACTGTACTTTTAGCAGGCTTTATGCGGACAGGGCCAGGAGAAGGTCTGCTGGCATTTTAGATCAAACAGACTTATTCCTTTTATATTAGATTTGATTTAAAACATGAAAATGCAACTTGTTGTTTTTATTTGCAGAAACAAATACAATAATAAGCGAATATTCTATTTTACCTATATATCTGGGTCAGTCTTTCTGAGCTAAACTCTCCCAATACAGTTGCAGAAATAAGAAGATAGATTTAGATTATAAACAAGAGCCTATACTTTGACATGTGCAAAACGACTCCTTCAGTGAAACTGGAAACGAACACTTTATTTTGTTGGTCCAAAAAGGTTTAAAAAAAAAAAGAAATTGGTCAAATATATTTAGCAGCTTTGACATTTTATTACAGTCCTTGTTTAGGGTCTGTGTTTGTGTGTCTGTGTGAGTCTCTGTCTCTCTGTGTGTGTGTGTGTGTGTGTGTTTTCGGCCGACACAGCTCTGCATTTGTCAGCTCGTATATGCGCGTGTGTTATGAAGACTGCACAAACACGAAGTGAGTTTTACAGTCCTGGCGCGCCCACTCTGCGGCTGTAAACGAAGGGAACGTAAATATGGACCATGCCGTGATATGACAGAACATGTGGAGTATACTGGAGAAATGCACTCAAGCGCAACAGGGCTCCGTGTGTGCGTGTGTGGTGTGTGCATTTAAATCATTTCACTTTACACAGTTTCGTCTTTCTTTGCATTTCTCTAACGCTATTCGCGGCCTTTATGTGTTAATCTTCGTATTATGTACAAAGCCGGTGGGCAGTGGCACATGCGTATACGAGTCCGAGCGCATGGCTGGAGGTCACTTAATGTCTAACCCGGGTTAAGGCTGCTTGCGCTGGCCGGCTTTGACCCGGCAGAAGGCCGGGGGCGGAGGGGTGATCCGGCGGTCAGCCTGTCTAAGATGAAAAAGTGAAACGACCCCTCAAAGAAAAGACAGCGCTCAATGGCTTTATATCGCAGCTCCACATGCGGGACAGTTTATTCAATAGTTTATCTCAAACTCCCTCGAAAAGCAATCCGCGGCGGCCCTCACACACACGATCTGAAATAAGAGCGTTTAAGCGGGAATATCAGCGAACGCCTCGGTGAGCATGACGCACAGCTCAGCTCCATTATCGAACAGCGCGCGTTTGGAGCAATCCCGCTGATTAGACTTCAGCCAAACGGCATCAGCCCGAATAAATGATCACTGCGCCTATTGGAAATCGTTCAGGCTTCATTACAGTGTTGCTGCAAAAGAGGTAGACGCGTACAGAGACTGCGCAAAAGCGACGCCTCTGGATAACGCGCGTCCAGGTACCTTTTCTTTCCCCCTTCGCCTATACGCATTTCGAACCTTTGCGCATTTGTCTTGGCACAATAACAACACCACTATACAGAGGGTGCAGGGCGGGAGCATCGACGCACTGTTGGGGGGCACACAATGGGCTCGTGAACTCTGGATGGTCCCAGTGTGCGAGCCCCTGCGTTGCCCTGTCCAAGCGCGAGGACTAATGGAACGGTGAACCAGCGGTCAACGCTCCTGGTTGACCCTCTGGCGACCTGCGCGGCTCCTAGGCTACATTCTCCCACAAGAATGCCTCTTTTCAGGAGAAGCGCATCGTCTCTCGCGCCCTTGTTGCGCCTCTTTAAAAAAAAAAAAAAAAAAAAAGAGGGGACCCAAAGGAGTTGAGAGCTGGGAGCCCCCATTCAGGAGTGACTTCACCTTACGCTGCACCCTGGAATACGCGTGAATAATGAAAGTATTAGGTCAAAGTCCCTTTTGACTCTGGGGCATGGATTAATTACTTTAGCTCAATAGATCGCGCCATTTGTATGTAGCTCCTTTAAAAAAAAAGAAAAGAAAGGTGCCCTGAAAGCAGCGGCGTCATTTCTCAAATCCAACTGAAAGATTGGGATTGATGTTTACGCGTACTCTTTTGTGCGGAGTCGGCAGATTTCGCTAATGTTCAGTTGATCATCTTTGGACGCTTTGCTGCGCACTGTTTACTTCAGACTTTCCACCAGCCCGAGTGGCCATCCATGGGAAGTTTGTACAACTCTGGAAAAGGCCCTGAGGCTAAAGCCTGCCACAGCGCCAGAAAGAGAGAGAGAGAGAGAAAACAAAATCTCCAGCCATCTTGCGCAGAGTATACAGTAATCACCAGGGCCAGAGACATGCCAGCACGGCTCTTAATGAGACTTTCCCAGCGCTGAAAGACACTCAGCAGAGCATGGGAGTGGAGCGAATAGGAATAAATCATGGCGGAGCGGATAATGACTCCAATGTCCAGGTCCCAATATTGATCAAATTTGGATCCAAATTGGAACAAAAACTTCCTCTGTGTGTACTGAGGTCATTTAGTTTTTTAGGCTCGCACAAGAAGGAGAAACTAGAGACGAGGTGTGGATCTACAGGCGGTAGTTTTAAACTTTGGACATTCGTAGATTTTTTTTTTGATTGAAAGCCAATGGAAAATACACAACATCGATGGATGTTATGTATATCCAAGGGTCCCAAAATAAAAATCAGTATCATCATTTCTTTACATTGTGACAAAGGTGTAGTATTCCAATTAGGAGCTAAGGCTTTACGTGTTCAAATATAGCTGTAAGTAGAGCAGCATCATCATTATCAGATGTAACTTTCGGACCCTAAAAATAAAACAAATGTGCAAATCCCAGTTCAAAACGTAGCACGAAAGAGCGACAGTTACAATCCAAGCATTAACATAGCGTTATACTTTATGCTAAACATTGAACATTGTCAGCCGTTAGTTATACAGCTTTATACAGGGCCCCCCCTTCAGCTTGGGGCCCTGAACAATTGCCTTGTGTGCCTCCCCCATCGTGACGGCCCTGCCGTTACACATAAGACAGAATTATTAGAATATGCCGAAACCTTGAGGGAAATTGTCTGATAATAAATACATATTGACCCACGATATTGTTCCATATGGGCTATACAATGGAAATGATCACATTATTTGACTTTTGGCCCTGTAATGTGCTGATCATTATGAGGTATGCCAACACAGGGTCATCTGCAATTTTAGACATTTAACTCGAGATATGTTCATCCAATAGTGATGCAATAAGGTGAAGTTTATTCTGATCTAGGCATTGTCAACACCCAGTTTAGTCAAATTTAGATCTATTTTACACCATTTATAGACCTGGTTTATTCATCTAGGCCTGGCAGTAGGCTTCTTAGGAGACCAAAAAGTGGGACTCAGAAGGTCAAAAAAATCGATTGACTTCAGACGTTTTTTTTTTTTTTTTTTACGTTTGATTCCTCTGCACACAATGATCATATAATGTTAAATAAATGAGCTAGAACGATTCCTATACGGCACTGGAATTGGAGCGCCGTATAGTGAGCCCATTCATTACCGTATTGCTTGCGGAGTCAGCATGTTTCATTTACGCCTGTTTAATTACTCCATCCCGGGATTCCTATATTCTACGACCTGTGCTCTGCACTACTACATGGGCTCCCTGCCGCTTCATCCCATCAGGCCTTATCTCGTCTTGAAAGAAAACCGCACGAGCTCGCTGTAATTACACCGATTCATCAAAATTAATGCTGTGGACTTTTTAACGAGAGACCCATATCAAAATGCTCCCGCTACAATAATGGCCTCGATAAATTTCACCCTGACACTGATGCATCTCATACGTTGAGCAGCCCCATGAGTGAAAAATGACGACCTATGGGCTGAATGGTGTTTTAAATACGCTCATTATTGTACAGCAAATGGCGTTGTTAGTGCGCCATGTCCTACAAAAAAATAAAAAATGAAGAGGAAAAAGAAGAAACCATGGAAATGAAGCATGGTCTATATATACCCTGTAGAACCGAATGTGTGTGGAACTACCCTCATCACAGATTGGGCTCTAGGGGCGTCTATGGGCCATGGATGACCGTCCGAGCAACGCCACTCATGAAATAAAGGAGGAACATGCTCGCAAGGCTCAAACAAATGGTCAAAAGTGATACATTTCTGTGTGCATTTGAGCTAAAGGGACGTTTTGCATGACTTTCATGTGGTGGTCAAAATACTTGATTTCGTGACTTGGGTAAAATACAGATACAACTGGTCAAATTTGTCTTAAACTTAAAACTTGGTGGGGACAAACCTTCCTTGTTGTGGGTCAGTGACGTTGACAGTACATCTGCACAGCGCCAACTACTTCTCATAATGTGTGCATTTTAAAGCACGGACGAATTTACTGCATTTATAAATGTATTGGTGTAGAAAGTATTATATCTGTCATATGAAGTGGAGAAAAAGGTTCTCAACAAAAATATCACTCAAGTAATGTACAAATCCTCAAAAGCTCTACTTCAGTACAGTATTGTCCACCTCTGGTTAAAGCCACTGTACCTGATATGTTTTTTGTTTACAAACAACGAAAGAGTGGGTGACGTTTTAGCTCGGGCTGCACGATATGAGGAAAAAATATCGAGATTTGCCGTTGCCATTTTTTTTAACGCAAGGAACCCTTTTAATATGGTATGTTTTAATTTAAACAAAGATCGTGAGCAATTGTGACAAGCTAATGAATCGTGTAAGCTAATTGTGACCAAAATACAAAATCAGGGCTAAAACATGGCTGAAATGTTAATAAATCAGGAAAATCATGACTAAAGCTCAACTTTTGAACATTTTTAGGTTACCTTGTGTTTTTGTTTTAGGCTGTGTTGGCAAAAAAAAAATTCTCTGTCAGATGGAAGACCTCATTGATTTTGTTATAGCCTTTGATGTGGATTGTCATATAACCTAATGTTGATGATAATTTGGCGATATATTGTGCACCCAGTGTTCATTAGTTGTGCTCCAAGCTCATTCCTAACCCTCACGCTTTTCTAACACCCCATGAGTTTATATGGTATAAATGAGATTCACAACTTTCAGGAAGCAAAGCCACGGCAATGCTAACGAAAACGTGCCCGTTATTTCACAAACGATAAAAATGCGTTACAATCCACAGTGTTTTCCCCCACCACAATTGTCTGACTTTACAATATACCAATGGAGGGAAAAAAAAAGAAATGTTACTCCAGTAGTTAAAAAATAAAAGAAATCGGGTATAGAGCCTTTAACGAGGAAACGCAAATTCGTCTTTAGAATGTGGCGGCATTCACACTTGTCTCAAATATGGCTTTGATTCAGTTTGGTCACATTTGATCTTGTCAGTGTAAACAGGGCAAGTTCACCATCCTCTGTGTGTGATCTTAACCAAGTTCATAAAGATGAGTGAATAATTCGGCTAAATAAATATAATAAGTTGTATACATCTGAGAACAAAACGCGTGCTTGGATGCGTTATTGCTTCGCTTTACGCAGCTTTACGTGACTCTGCGACTGGTCAGAACGTCGCACATTATTGTCAACTGCCAAAAGCAATACAACTATGTTTGAATCAGCGATGTGTCTTGTTGTTCTGAGTATAATTTCCACCCAATAATAGCTTGTGATAGAAGAAACATGGGGGGGGAAATGGCTTCATGCTGCTTTCGTAAACTTTCAAAGAGAGAATAGCGATATCAGCGTTTATTTATTTTGTGTCATCCCCCATTACGTCACACATCAAACCGGCTACACTCGGTCCATTTAGGCCAGTGAGCCGTGCCAAGACCTTTAAGTAAGTCGTCTCTTCTGACAAAGCTAATATTACAAGAGTGAACTGGTTTGGCCCGAGCCTTTAGACCTTTAGCGTCTTTACGCACAGCTGCTGCCAAAAAAAAAGAAAAAAAAGAAAAAATCCTCGTGAAATCCCTGAAGCTCGCTGCCTTGGGATTTATGACTCTTCGCTGGCTGTGCAGATTATACTCATCTTCAGTCATTTATCTTTGAGCGGAGAGCGAGGAGCTGCGTTGTGCCAAATGCGTAAAAAGGGGGAATCCTACGCATTCAGTTCGTGTGCGCCCGATTTAGCGCAACCCTATTGATTACACTTCTATCACATTATTTCTCACCATTTCTCCAAAGTCGTGGCACGTCTTTCTTAAGCTCTGGCGTCATTTTTTACGCAAACCGTACGAAGAAGAAAGGGGGGTTATCGGTGTTGAGCGGGACACCTCGGCCTGACCCCTGCCCAAACAAAGCCATCTACTAGTCACTGTCTGGGACTCTTTATGCCCTTTATTCTAACAGGGCTGCCACTTTTTGTTGTGAGTTTTTTTTTTTGTGTGTGTTGTTGCCTGTCCTTTGACCGCGGCCCACAAGGCCAACA
Source organism: Neogobius melanostomus (assembly GCA_007210695.1). Taxonomy (NCBI): domain Eukaryota; kingdom Metazoa; phylum Chordata; class Actinopteri; order Gobiiformes; family Gobiidae; genus Neogobius; species Neogobius melanostomus. The sequence continues at coordinate 4,066,527 of VHKM01000234.1, read as the reverse complement.
AAATATGGTCTCTCAATATGGGCCGGATTGAATTTTTTCAGGTCGGGGCCATCTGCGTGTGTGTGGGGGGTTCAACTCAGGCCGCAAAAAGTCATAAATTACAGTCCTCCGCGCGCTTCTTCAATAGGTGCTCTCTGGGAGTGGGGGGATGCGCGGAGAGACAGATTTATAGAGGGGCTTGAGTTATGTCTTAGGTAAACAATGGGCAGATTTCAGTCCATTCGTTTGGTTTTTAGCGCGTCGTGGGGCAGCCACGAAGACATTGGTCAATAAATAGACGCCGTGGCGCTAAAAGGTGCGGGCTGTATGTCACATAGGAGGAGGGAGGGGGGGGGGGGGGGGAGTCCGTCTCAACAACGTAGAATTACAAGCGAATATGCGATTTGGATTGAGTTATACGCGTCAGCTCGCGTGCGTAAAAGCGCTCCTGACCGCAGTGGCTTAGCAGTATCTTAGGAATATGCTTTAAGATCACAACGTGGCCCATGAAATCACAGAACGCCTCCCTTTTGAGCGACACATAGGTATTCTCTGTGTGCGTAAAAGCGCGCTTGAACGCCTTGGATAAGTGTAAGCAATGTTATTGTGCATTGTGCAATAATTCAAGGCATTCCTTATACTCTTAAGCCTAAATAAGGGTCAAAATTGTAGCTTTCCATGACCGAAATGTATAGGCTACCAAAAGACTATTATGATAATGATAAAAAAAGATGATTATTCTATGGAAAGGTTAATGAAAATACTAATTTGAAGCCAGATACACTATGGAAATACGGTAGTTAGTCGTGCCAATCACTTTTCTGCTGAGAACTAAAGCCTACATTAGCAGTGTTTATGCTTTGGACTAGTATAAATCCCCACTGGTGTCGCTTTAAAAGTCCATTACTGTTGTTTTGCGAGCGCGCGTATCAGATGCGCCCATCCCCAGCAGCAGCAGCAGCGGCACATCTTCATTAGCGCCCCCGTAATGAACATTTTCCCCCTCAAATTATCCCATTACATGTGACATAAACAAGGCGAAGTTGCCGCCGCTGATTGGCCAGCCCCGGGGTCACGTGCCCCGCGTGGCCGTCCGTCTATTTGACAGCCGCAGGATGGCTTGATGCCAGAGGGGGGAAAAAGAGACAGAGAGAGGGGAGAGAAAGAAAAATTAGTATTCTCGTGCTAGCCTCGCTATAAATCAATCATGGAGTCGTACGTGGTGAGCTGTAAATACGCTGAGCCGCAGTTCCCGCCTTGTGAAGAAGATTACAGTAATTTTAGTGACCAAGGGGGGTATTACAACAGCCCCAGGACAGTGGTGGTTATGGAGCGGGCTATCAGTCCGGCCCGCACCCCCCTCCGCCGCCGTACACACCACAACAACAAGCCGCCTATGTCCACTCTGCGCAGGGCCCGCTACGGGAGGACCGTGGCGTCACCAAGGAGCAGCAGCCACAGCCGCAGCAGCAGCAGCAGCAGCAGCAGCAGCATCCTGTGAGCTGCGGCCACTTCCCGGGATTCACGGACCAGGAGCAAGTGGCCAAGGATGACTACCTGCAGTGTCAGGCCTGGATGACGTGCGCGAAGCCCGTTCAGGTGCAGAGGAAGGCGGGCTGCCAGATGAAAGACAAGCCGCCCATCGTGGTGTACCCATGGATGAAGAAGGTGCATGTGGCGCACGGTAAGAGCACCCACCCCCCACCCCCCTCCTCCCCTGCACCTCTTCCATTCTGGCCCCTCTTCAACCGCGCTATATCTCTCTCATTTGCATTTCTATTCCGGCTTGCGGAGTTATTTACGATCTAGCTGAAAGTCGGGTGAGAATTACGAGCCCATAAAAGTTTTACAGCTCTGGAGCAAATCGCGCGCGCGCGGTGTGTGTGTGAGAGTGTGAGTGTGCGTGCGTAAAAGTTTGGAGGTGTTGTGACGCTACAGCGGTGTTTCCCACAGATTTGGGGGATGAGACTTCAGTGGCGCAGGTGATTTTCATTTGAATACGTTGATTTTACGCATTTACGCATATTTGTTTTTATAGGAAATGTCTCGTTTTGCCTCTCCTTCATATTGCACTGTTATCTCATCAATATATACAGGAAGCAAAACGCACAATCTGTGACACCACTATATTCTGCAGCTTGTTTTGGGGAGAAAATGAGACTCATGGGAGGCCAACACAGTCTCTTTTCTATTGATGGGGAGACACCGCTGCAGCTCGAAAAGTTCAAATGGTTCGCTGAACATTGACCCGCGCACAACTTAATACCAAGTCTTTGAATGCGCAGCGAGAGGAGCTCAGGGCCATAATTACCCTCCATTTTAGCGGACACACACAAAAATGCATTCACTCTTAATGAATTGCTAATGATGCTGTCCAGTAAATTAACGTCGAGCCAATTTTTGAGATTTGACATGTGCGCCAAAAGAAGAAAGACACACACAAAACTCTGCAATGGCAGGACGCGAGATTGTGCGATATATAATAACACGAAGTCAAACTAGTAAAACAGAATGCACTAAAGACAACAATAGAAGTTCACGTGGAGTGCGCGTGCGCGTGGGGATGGGGAGGGGCGGGGGGGATTGTGCAATAGGATCAAAGAGGATCAACACAGAGCGATGCCCAAAATATTTGCAGGAACCGATGAAAGGCCCTACTTTTGTTTACAAACAGTGAAAGGAGGAATACGTTTTTTATTTATTTTATTTTTTTTACGTTGTTTGTCGCTATCCAATCTCATTCCTAAGGTTCTTAAAGCATTTTAACACCTCATCTCTTCACAGGGATGGGGTTATGTTTCACAGCTTTCACGGAGCTCTATACTGCTACGATAATGTAAACAACAAGCAGCGAGTTCGCGATTGTTAAAGTGCTTTATGATTAGATGCACAAGTCTTCTCAAAACAAGTCTAATGCACTACTGGGGGGGAAAAGGGGGGGAAAATCATGCATGTTCAGGGCTTTTGATTCTAATTCGAATTGCTTTATCTCCATCTCTGCCGCAGTGAACCCAAACCACGTAGGCCCCGAGCCCAAGCGTTTACGCACGGCCTACACGCGCCAGCAGGTCCTGGAGCTGGAGAAGGAGTTCCACTTCAGCCGCTACCTCACGCGCCGCAGACGGGTGGAGGTGGCCCACACCCTCTGCCTGTCCGAGCGCCAGGTCAAGGTTTGGTTCCAGAACCGACGGATGCGCTGGAAGAAGGACAACAAGCTGCCCAACACCAAAGGACGCAAGAAGAAGGCGGCTGCTGCTGCGGCGGCGGCGGCAGCAGCGGCGGCGACGGACAACAGCGGGGCTTCGGAGAGGGACAAGGCCGCCATCACGGTCTGAATTTAAAGGCTGGGCACGTGGAGCAGAGTTTGGCCCGATGGAACTGAGATGCTGCGGAGGAAGAGGCAGACTATAGGCTTTTGAAAAATGGTTAGCTTCCTCGGGTAATTGCCAAAGTCATATTCTAAGATCTCCAGCTGTCCCCTTTTGTCCACTTGCATTTATGGCATCGGTTTTTAGACAATGCGCCGCTTGTTCCGTGTTGTGAGTAACATAAAGCAGATGGACTGTAGCATACATTATATCGCCAAATGATATTGCGTTATCGCAATTTTAAGCGATGTAGCGAAATATCCATATCAGAAAAACCCACGATATATCGCAAAGTCAATGAGGTCTCCTTTGTCTCCTTTTTAGATTTGGACATTTTTTGCTGCCACAGACTAAGCCAAAAACGTATATGGTAACTTAAGGAATGCACCAACAATTGAGTTTTGCTAAGATTTTCCAAATTACGGTCCAGTTTAGCCTTTAGCTCTGGCACCGATTTAGTATTTTTTCGAAGTCATGTTTTGACACTATCCTCTCTCTCTTATTATTTAAATTCAACAGAACAAAATATTATTATCGCAATATACGCCCCTCCCCCCTTTATATCGTGCAGCCCTAATTTGCATAAAGACTATTCATACTCCTCGCGTAAAATGTACAAATACGTGCGGAGAAAATGAAACAAAAACATTTTTAAAAAATGACTTTAGCAATTACCTCATGGGCAGCTGACGAAATGATAACTTTTTCTTATCTTTTTTTTTTTTACATGTACGTGTCATGAATATATTTAGATTATTTTTATATTTGATTTTACGATGACTGTCTTTCATATGGCGCGTGCTTCAGGTCACGTGACACGTGACAGGGCTTGGGAAATGAAATAGGCCGACCATATCCTTCCAAAGACCAAAGCCGAAGTGCGCACAAACGCGAAAGCAGATGTTGTCAAATGAGGGTTTGGAAATATGGTCATCCTATATAAACTTTTTTTTTTTTTTTTTTTTACGCCGATTCAAAGGCCAAAACGCATATTATAGACTAGCTATATAGTGTCGCAGTCTCGCCAAACTCCCGTCTGAAAATGCGGAGAATGAGGGTGAACTTGTGGATGTAACAGGGTTTGATTTCTTACAGGGTAAAAGAAAAGAAGAAGAAGAAGAAGAAAAAGAAAAAAAACACAACACACAGTACAGGGTTTTTCTACGAGCTACCTAGACCTGAGTAATTTATGAACACGCACAGAATGTCGCTCCCACAAACTGGCGCTAAGAAAAACACGACCAAACGACCCGAGACGGCTGCGCCAAATGCTGCGGCCCCGCACTGTACAAAGACTATTTATGTTACACACGGAGGAGCGGGGACGAGCACTCACTTTGCCATATTTCTCAACAAACGCCCGTTCTTAACCATTCTTTCTTTTTGGGGGGGTTTTGTTTCGCACGAGATGCAAAGACAAATAAGTTATTTAAGTGGCCGGATTTTGGCACGCTTGTTTCCCCCCCCCCCCCCCCCCCCCCTTTCCATCCATTCCGTTCTCAGGGTTTACGCACGGTTTTTTATTGTTATGTTTTGTGTGTGTTTAAAGGAGCAACGGGAGCTTTAAACGTTAAACAAACAAAATGGCACCATTTTTGCTTTGTGTTCCCAGATCGATATGCTATTGTTTTATTTAGTCTATACGCCAGTACTTATTTTATGTGTACGTATTACTATAGACGCATATTTTATTCGTTAGTACGCGTCCTCGTTGTGTTTATTTGTGCAATTTTTTATATGTGGAAAATGTTTTTTGATACTAGATGAAACAATAAAAAAAAAAACACAATTTGTGCTAAAGGGACGTATTGTTGTTTTTCCCACACACAATTAAAGCGACACTTTGCAATATTTCAATCAAAAAATAAAGTCAGATACAAGCAGTTATTTAATTACGGATTGTTTATCGGTGAGAAATACCTGGGGGAAAAAACAACAACAACAACAAACAAAACATCTTTACAGCGTCTTGTCTCTCCTTAAACCTGACTCATACTTTCCTAAAACAGGGACATCACCAGCGTGTCTTGTCTTTTTGCTTTTACTATATTCAAACGTGAATTTTAAAGTACATATAACACATTAGACACATTATTTTATTTTTTTGCCAAAGCTTTATCACAATTATTGGCCTTTAAGTGTTTTAAGTATATTAGATGAATACTTAAAGGCACACTGTGTAACATTTTGGATGATACTGTTGCCGATTCAAAACATGCTCCTAATGACCAGCTTGACACTGGAAATTTTATTTTGGCAGTGGGTTATCAGTTTGAATGAGAACCTCACCTATTTCAATCTCATTCGGCTGCCTTTAGTCGACGTCTCCATGGAGACGTGCAGGAAATGTCCCGCTCCCAGAGGTGAGCCGCTCATAGCAAACACACACTTTTGTTTGGTCATATTTTAGCGATTTTTCAATGTCAAAAATAACAAAATACATGAATTTCACTTATTGGGTGAAATGTCACGCGGTGTGGCTTTAATTACGGATTTTCTTATGTATCAGTGAAAAATGTAAGAAAACAAATATGCGTCTTTACTGTGAGTTGTCTAGCCTCTCCTCGAACCTGGCTCGTAACTTTGCTATGTGCGGGACATCGCCAGCTTGTCTCCATGGTGATGTCACATGCGCCCAAACGTGAGGTTCATACACACACAATATCGGTCCGAATACTTTATTTTTCGATAACACACCGCAAGTATCAGACCGTTTCATCACCTGAGCCCATTCCCCAGTCGCTGACACCTTTGTTTATGTTTTGACTTTTACAATAATTGTCTTGCTCTCGGGACACGGCAAACGTATAACCGGGAATGTTCCGCGGTGTGGTTTTAAGAGCGTTTTGTTTTTTCTAATATAGCTAGCTGGATTTTCTTGTGCGCTATTGATTCGGTACGAGCGAGGGGGAAAAAAATCCATTGTAGCCTTTAGCCAAGAGTGAGCATCTGCGCCATAATAGATCTCTGTCCCGGCTGTAATTCACTCGGGCCTCTCAGGTCGATGGGAAGAGGAAGGAAGGCAACACCAATATACCGCGTTATATCTCCAGGCTTTCCATTAAGGCCACGGCGGGCGTTCTCTCGTGGGGGAACTTTACGCATGAGCGGAATAAATGGCAGCGATACAGCGCAGGGTTTGATTAAACGGACCTGGGGCTTTAGGTGTTGGAGTAGACCTTTACGTGTTGCATTTTATATAGCCTATACAAAAAAAATAATACACACACACACACACACACACACACACACACACACACACACACACACACACACACACACACACACACACACACACACACACACACACACACAAGTCTGGATATTATCACTCAACATGCTCCTAAATAAATTATACTCAAGAGAAACTATACATTCCAGAGTCGTTTTATCACTACTTTAACTTTAACTTACGTAATACAAATTTTTAAGTGTCAGTGCTCTTTTCTGAGCAAAACAAGAGGTTTTAACACTTTGAGTAAATCTGCAGGCTGAAGCTTCATATCGGCATGAAATTAAAGTTTGTGTTTCTTATGTCTCATCTTTCAAATATCAGGATTTCTACATAGTTTTTTCTGTTGGAAATGCCTCTTAAAGATGAATCAGACTTTTACGCACAGTTACTCAGAAGAAGTGCGAGGGGGGGGGGGGGGGGGGGGGGGGGGGGGGGCATGATGGTGCGCGCCGTGGATGTCGAGGGAAATGAGCGCTGAGAGCCAGTAATTGGTGTCTTCCGTGGGAGTCGCGGTTAAGACCGGAGTAGCGCTGACAGAGACGTTTCTTCACCCCCCATCCCTCTCTCTCTCTCTCTCTCTCTCTCTCTCTCTCTCTCTCTCTCTCTCTCTCTCTCTCTCTCTCTCTCTCTCTCTCTCTCTCTCTCTCTCCCTCTCTCTCTTTCTCTACAGCGCCACAACAAGCATATGCTTAAAGTAATGCACGGGGAAACACTGCAGTCACCGCAGTTTGACACGACAATGGATTGATCTGTTTGGGGGAAATGGAAAAGATTGTAGAGTTAATAACGAAATAAAACATGTGAGGGAAAACTTGTAATAAATAAATAAATAAATAATTCTAAGGTAAAAATCACATACACACTTCTGCAGCATCAGCGACACGGGACTGTGAGTTGTGAAACAGGCACGCCATCTCGTGGAAACATGCGACACTGCAGTTATGAGTCTTTTTCGAAAATCTGTGTGTGGTTATGTTTTCCAAAGCTCTCGAAGCAAAACATACCGCATACATTCAGATAAAAATGGACAATGATCCACTATGTTTGTTTGTTTTAATTGATGGACTACATTAATATTTAACCTCAATTTTCTCCAGTTCATTTTTACCCAAATCTAAACGCTTCTTTGGCTCGAGAGACATTTTTGTCTTTTTTTTAATCTATTTTTTTTGCTGCATTTTCATCGCTTTTTTTGTCACACTTTTGTTGCTTTTTCATGGTCACTTTTTGACTCTTTTTTTTGTCGTTGCGTTTTCATCCTGGTTTGTGTCACCATTTTGACGCTTTTGTTTATTTTTTTGTTTTGGGTAAAGCCAAACTGGAGACAAAGTGCTCGGTTCAGGTTGACATTAAGCGGAACCTTCGCGTCTGGTCCTAAGTACTCGCGGGGACGCCAATCCGAGCCGGACCCGCCGGAGTCTCCTGCCTGTAGATCAAGCCCTTGCCCTTAAACTTGCGTGTCCTGTGTTGTTTTGCCCCTAAAATCGCCTCTGTTTGGAGAAAACATCGACCAGCAGCATGTCTCTGGCTGCAGAGGCTTTCGTGTCGCAGATGGCAGGTAGGACCACCTCTGCCATAAAGATGTCTGTAACCTTTTCTTTACCTCTTAACATTTAAGGTTTGTCAATGCAAAGAACCACTTCGTGTGCCCATATTCTGCATAAGCTTTGCCTGACAACACTATTATCGTCTATTAGCATTATAACCATTTAACCCAGCTGTGTAGTGTGCCTTTACAAAAGTGCAAAAGTGAAATCCTCCTTTATTTTTGTGTCCTTCCATCTTACATATGAGCCTCAGCAGATAACTATACAACGCGTATTTAGTGCTTGTGACAAAACGTGCTCTTTATGTCATTAAAGCACATTTGGTTTGTGTTTGTTCTATTGACATTCCGCAACCGGCCAGCCCGGTTTGAGCCAAAATGGCGGCAGTCTTCTTCGCCCACTGCGCATTGGCGTTTGTAGCTGTGTGCGCCCTCTGGTGGATATGAAATACTGAATTACCACCGCAGTTTTATTAAAGTAGTTTTACGTCTTACCCTCCGCCTTAACCGAGCACATTTTCTTCAGTTCGGCTTTACTCAAATCTAGAAACTTCTCGACTGGAGCTCCCTTACCAAAAAGTAGTATATTCTAGTGTTCTTCAAGTATACTAAAAATAAGAAAGTGTACTTTAGTTTACCTGTAGTTTACCATTTACGTACTTATACAAGATATGCTTCACCAAGTTAATGTTAAGTATACTCTAGGTTTACAGAAAATTATACTATACTATTTGAGTATACATTGTACTTCAGTTTAGTAAACATCTTTAGTGAAAGTTTAAATATTACAATGTAGCATATACTGCTATTTGTAATTGCACTCAATAATGCAATATTTTACAACTAATGTTAGTAATAATTTTCACGCCTGCTGGATTCTGTTATACTGCATGTTTTAAAACTCGTACTGTATTCACAATCTTTCTAGTTTGTGCCAACAGTTTAGCATGAACCAGAATATTCATTTGTATCATTTTTTGTGATTGTACCAATTATAGAAAAGAAAAAACAAAATGTTACACTTTCAGTCCCGTTCATATTTATTGATACATTTTATCAGCCATTTCGACAACAACACATTTCATCATCATAAAAAAAAAAAAAACGTTTTGCGGGTCTTAGCTTTCAAATGAGGCACTGGCCTACAGGCTTTAACAAGATTTTAGATTTGGGTAAAGCCGAACTGGAGAAAATGTTCTCAGTTAAGGTGGGGGTTAAGAAGAAGAAGATCTTTATTTATATAGGGCCTTTCACAGACATGGTCACAAAGCGCTTTACATGAGGGCGTTTTAAGGGTTAAGAGGTTAAACACATCGTACGTTTTTTAGCGAGCAGAAGTCCTCAAAACACACAAAATCAGGATCAAAACAAGGGTAACATTGAACTAAATGAGCTAAAAAAAAGATCTGTGCATTGATAGTTTTGGGCTGAGTTTGCAAAAAAGTCTATCTCAGTTCGATGAAGGCTTTAGTGATTTTGCGATATATTGTGGCTTCTTGCGATACACATACTGCATCGCCTAATATCCGTGATACGATATTTTGTACCTGACATTGAGCAGCCTTAATTTGAAGGTACCATGAATTTTTTTGTTAGCAAAAACGTGTGTAAATCTCTGTCACATGGAAGACCTCCATGATTATACCACCTAAATTTGATAGTTTGACCTTGATATACTGCAGCCCTGGTGGTTATTTTAGATGTGCAAATAGACTAATGTCATATGTTTCTATGTTTAACCCGACATGTGCGTGTTGTGTGTTCTTGGCATGAACAGCTGCAGAGCCCTGGCCTGAGAATGCAACACTCTACCAACCTCTCAAGGGTAAGAGCCAATAAATGACAGAAATATTACGATTAATAAGCATATCAACTTTTGTTCTCTTTACAGAAGATCAGATTTTGTTGTCAGATTGCGCATCGTCACTTGCCGTTCAGGTAAAGCTTACAAATGAATTAATGTTTTTATGAAATATACCTCGGGCCAAATCATTAAACTACCAGCCTTTGATTAGGGCAAGCTTTCTCTTTGCCATCGTTACATTTGTTTCTCGCTAAGATTTTGTGTTGACGATGGGAGAGTGCAAAGCAGTCTCCAGCACCCCCCAAAGATAGTCAGATTAAATAGAGTTTGAAATGATCTTTTATATGACAAAAACGTGACAAAAATGTAACAAAAAAATGACAAAATAACGTGGCAAAAATGAAACAAAACGGTCTGATTGCATTTTCTCCATCTTGTCTCTAACAAGTGATACAATAGGAGGAAATACTTTCTGTATGAGCAAAAACCTGGTATTTTAAAAAGAGTGAATTCCCTATAATTTGAGGTCTCCTGGAGAGACTGTCATTCTCCCAAACTCACTTGTTCTACAGTACATGAATGCCAGCATGGTAGAAAAAGTTGCTTTTTAATTCAGTTTGATTTGTTCGAGCAGCATGAAAGTAGAAACATGTTTATGCTTGGAAAGTGAATAGCTGTGTTGTGTTTACCTGCAGGCTTACCTCCGCATGTGTGGGCTCCCTGTACAAATAATATGCAAGGTCAACGCCGAGTTTATGTCTCCGTCCGGTAAGCAGCCGGTTCATTACTCTCATACTTATTCACTAACGCAAACCGAACGGTCTCACCAACGATGACTCTGTTTCAGGTAAGATCCCCTTCATCCACGTGGGAAACCAGGTGGTGTCAGAGCTGGGACCAATAGTGCAGTTCACCAAGGCAAAGGTGGATTTACTTAATGATCATCTCTGTAACGGCGCATTATTGAAAAATGTCTGTGTGTGATTCCCTTCTCGCCCCAGGGCCATTCCCTCAGTGATGGGCTGGAGGACGTGCAGAGGGCTGAGATGAAGGCGTATATGGAGCTGGTCAATAACATGCTGCTGACGGCGGAGGTACACGCACACACGCACACACGCACACGCACACCAGTAAACCTTTAGTATTCAGTTCCTCCAGGATATTGCGGGCATTTTTCCAAAAGTTTCGATGAAAAGCACCAGGCTCCGATTCCACACAAATCTGATGAAATGCAGCCATGAATGATAATCAGAGGAGAACACACGAAAGGACGAATGTGTTTATTTCACACACACAGACGTTGAGCTTCAGCTCCGATTCAAAAGAACTGTAACTCCTAAAGTCCGCACAGTAAAAGCACCAGCCCCTCACACAAACACCACCACATCAAGGGGAAAGAAGCGATCTGAATGCATACAGTGTTTATCTGTGAGACAAAGCCTATATCGCCAAATAAAGATCCAGTAGCAGAGAAACGAAACTCGTACACAGCGGTGCACACTGTAAAGACCCAGTCGAGTGAGAGGAGGGCGGGGAGCAGAAACAGCAGCTTTCTAACAAGTAAAATGGATTTAACTGACCAGAAACTCACTTTAGTTGTGCATAAGTTGCGGAGTTAAGGAATAACTGCTAAGGAAATCGCAGATTATTGGACTGATTTCGTGGAGTTTGCTTGATTTTGCGTTAAAGCAGTACTAAGTAACGTGTTTACCTTAATAAATCCTTTCCGTAGTCCCTCTGGGGGTAATACAAGTGTTAATGGGATGATTGGGGGTCTTTCATCTCCCCCTGGTGTCTCTGGCCACAATACCACAATTGCAACTTTGCTGCCACCAGGTTGGAGTCACCAATACACACTAATGGAATCATGAAGAAGAAGCTAACAGGCTAACGGGCAAAGCTAACTGCGAGCTAGCGCCACTTAAACGGACAATTAATGAGTAAAAAAACGTAGCATGCTACGACACCTGCAGTTATGGCCTCTAGGGGCATGAGTTACTTAGTTGCTTTAATAGTTGCAATCGCAACATCGCAAAATCCTGGAGGGACTGGTTATTGAGAGATTATACCAGCTACTGCTCCTCAGTAACACAGTCTGCTCTCATTGTGTTCCAGTTGTATATCCAGTGGTGTGATGATGCCACAGCTGCAGAGGTATGGGGGATGGCCATTATTTATCACTTTATGTTCGGTTCCTACAGTTTCTTACCTCTTTTTGTCACGTTTGTCCCTTAGATCACGCGTCCCAGGTACAGCAGCCCGTACTCGTGGCCCCTGTGTAAGATCCTGGCCTATCAGAAGCAGTGGGAGGTGCGGAGGAAGATTAACGCCATTGGCTGGGGCGGCAAGTCCTTGGAGCAGGTCAGTTAAACGCTCCAGAGAAACGCTCCATGTTACTGTAGGGTGTAGCGGTACGTGTAAAGTATTGAACCATTTCGGGTTTACACATTCGGTACCATTTCAGTACAATTTTGGTCCATTTAGTTTTAGTGCAGCAGAACCAACGTTTTATACGTTTCACACGGATACGTTTGAGTAACGTACCTCCCCTTGGACATATTTTGGTGTATTATTCATCAGAGCTGCCTTTTGAGTGGTGGCAGTGATTATACTAATCGATTTTTGAACTATCCAAAGTATTTCAACTTTTCAAAATGTGAGCGCGTAGGAGGAGGTTTGGACTTACTAGAGCTGACCAGTGACCGCTGTCCCGATCATCGCTCTGATGATCCACAGTTTGTTCTGTTGTATGAAAAAGCCTGGTTTTATACTTACTAATAAACTATGAAAGACAAAGTTGATTGAAGGAATAATGTAATATAATGGATAAAGCTCCAGAAATTGTAATTAATTTCTAAAGAGCCATAATTGGGCCTCTTTAAATTATTCTTAATACTCTGTATGTTATTAAACAACAGCATTTTGCAAGTTTATTTTCTGTGGGTTTATTTTATACCGAACCGTGCCCTCCAAGTATTTGAACCGAACCGAAATGTCATTGTAGTGACCGTTACACCCCTAGTTACTGTGGTCTGTAACTGAAGTAAATGTGCTCTCAGGTTTATGAAGACGTGAGCCAGTGCTGCCAGGCTTTGTCTCAGAGGCTCGGGACGCAGCCGTACTTCTTCAACAAACAGTGTGTACTCTATTCTGTTGTCTTCTTCATGTTCAACACTATTTACAGCTCTATTAGCTGGGAGTCTCAATAGCACCATCTACTGGGTATGAAACAGAAATAATCGAAGTGGGATGAAAAGGTTATATTACAAATATATAGATCATTTAGAAATAAAGTTGTGGTGTTCATGGGTTTCAGTCACAATGGCATTATTGTGTGTTGGAGGCCAATTTTAGGCCTCAAATGTCTTAAAAAGCATTACATTGGATTCTAACTGGCATTAAATCTAAATTTTTGGAAATTATGACATTGCTCAACAATTGTGACCGTCTTGTCCAATTCTGTTGTTTGCAATGTTAAGAAATTAAACATTTTTTATGTGTTTGTGTCATTAGAATGTAGTATATGGGCAGTAAAACTGGCTTTAACACACAAGAATCCAAACTCCAAAACTAGGAGCTGTTTGTGCCAAAGAAATGACTGTAAACCTGTGGATTATAAAGTCCTATGACGATTATTGAGATTGACCAAAGTAGGGATTGCGATTTCAATTCATTGCCCAGCCCCACTACAACACACAGATGTTTAATGGAATCACATAGTCATCACTTAAGGCCCTTTTCTTCATCATTACATTACGTTTTGGATGTGTTGAAAGTGGTTTGACGGCATTTGTACATTTCGATTGTGTCTCGCAGGCCCACAGAACTGGACGCCTTAGTGTTCGGGCACCTGTTCACCATCCTGACCACCAGACTGACCTCCACGGAGCTGGCCGAGCGGGTCAAGAGCTACAGCAACCTCCTGTCCTTCTGCCGCCGCATCGAACAGACGTACTTCGAGTCTTCCTGAAGACTTCCTCAAGAGGACCGCTCTGTCTCACGCACGTTAACATAAATGTATCATTCCCTCACCCTGTTCCTCCACAGTCCCACCACATCCGCACACCCTTTAATATCTCTCTTTTAAATGATCTTAACGAGTACATGAAGTATTTTTCTTCAATATAGGAGATAACAATAGGGTTGGGAACGGTTGGGAAAACTCTCAAGAATATTTAGCAAATGTTTCCACTCCATTCTTCTGTTTTATATGATAGAGTTCATATAACGTGAGCGGGAAGCATTTGGAAAGTGGCCTGTTGTGAAAGTGTGGCCAAAACGCTACCACCCGAGCAAAATGAGATGTGATTGTCATTGGATGTTTCAAAGTGTCTGCCTGGTGTGAATGAGAAGTGCCTGCATTAAACTGTCACTGGACGACTCTGGACTTTTCTCTTTACTTTAGTATAGGATGCAATGTGCAAACAGAAAATCCATACGATCCAAAATCTTTCTGAATCTTTCTCATCCTCAATTTGAAACCATAGAATTTCAGAAACGCTCGCACTTCGTTACAATAATTGCTATTCATGTGGGACGATAGTTGCATAATTTCAAGCAAATGTGATGCGTAAAGTGTGTGTAGCTTTGCAACAACAGTTTACAATATAGAATTTTAAAAAATACAGTAATTGCACGCAAAGTACTTGATCTAATTACTTAAAGGAACAGGCCACAGTTTTCCCATACCGAGATATGTTTTTACCTGAGCTTAGACGAGTTGATACGTACCTGTCTAGTCTTTGTGCGTGCCCTCAGTCACGCAAAAGACCAAAGATGTTGTTAGCATTTGGCGTCTCCCAACATATTCCTATAGCTCCAAACGGGGGTGAAGTTAGAAGCGACCACGCTCTTCCACGAGCACGCACAAAGACCAGACAGGTACGTATCAACTCGTCTAAGCTCAGGTAAGAACATATCTGGCCTGTTCCTTTAAGAAGTAGAAAGTACAAATCAGTTTAAGTGTTAAAAAACAACAACTTTGCAGTTTCAAAAACATAAACTTTCCCCAAATTCACTCTCTGTACGGGGACAGACATTCTTCCTTGTCAGTGGCATTTAACAGTACATCTTCACAGCGCCTCCTACTGTTGTGGAGTGCATTTGTTAGACTGTCAAAAGGAACCAAACATGGACACATTTAGTTTTTGCTTTGGAATCTCTAGAAATGTAGTAGAGTAGAAAGTATTATATTTATCTTTGAAATGTTGTGAAGTAAAGTAATGAGTTCTCAACACAAATGCGACTCAAAGCACAGATTCTCAAAACACCTCAGTGAATGGGCACAGCTTTGATTCGTTTTCAGCCAAGACTTGAGCCTAGAAGAGAATGTTTTAAACTCTGATACAGGCATGAATTCAGAGGCCAATGAATTCCACAACACATTTGTGAGAAAAGGTAAGCTGACCAAATGAAGTCCTTCAGTGTGGGATTGTACAGTTCTTGTAATCTAGCATCTGATTAGTTTAAAACCATGTAATGACTAAGGTCCACCAGAGTATCCATGTTAGCTCCTTAGCATGGATACTTAACGCCAAGAGTTTTCAGTGAACCCCAGATCTTTCGGGTCATGCACTCGGTCAGATCACACTCTTGTCCTTCCTGCTTCTACGCCTGAGGTCATACAGACAAGCTCATGGTGTGCCTCCTCACCCGCCTGCCCTCTGTTTGTGTGGGTCACTATATAGCCTGACGTGGGGCCTGCTCTCCACCGTGAGCCTCCAATGCACTTTTCAGTGATTAGAAGTTGCTGTTGCAATGGATGTTTTCATATGTAAATGAAAAATAAATTATATCAAATAAATATTTGCTGCATGTTCTAACAGTGTAGTCTATAGTCATTTGGGCCTGAAGAGATTCGGGCTTAAACAGAAGTATGAACATTTTGTCTTATTAGAAACATGAAGAGAGTTGGGTCTAGGTGTCCTCCCGCAAGAAAATGTTGCTATAACAATTATTTTTTCCTATGTTTTGGAGCATTCTAGAGCAGCTTTTATTTTAATCATTGTTTTCTTGACTGGCACACATGGCACTGTATTTTATCTATTCTTATGAAAACTCGTGTTTGAATTCGAGGAGTGCACCTTGAGAGAGCCCAAAACTTTATTTATAGCCCTCAGTATAGCCTTTATAGTCACAGTAAAAGCAATGAAGTCACTCATGCGTATAAAACTAAATAATGTCCATTGATCTCTGTAAATGGCTCCGCTCCTGTGAAGTCTAGCTAGCTTCTTTGTATTGCATGTAAATTGGTCTGTTTGCTGCTTTTTATTAAAAAATAATAATATTGAAGCCGTGTATTGTGTGTCCCTCTTTTGGGACACACAATAAAGATCCTATCATCGTCATAGTCTTTAGTCTGGCCTGCTGTAGTGCATTCATTACTGTGTTGTCTGGTTTCATTTGTAGAACAGACACTTTTCCACCGTAAAGTTCTCTGCTATACTAGATATAAAGGCTGCTGTTAGGGGAACACTGACATCCTTAAACAGTGTGAGAATTGTCACTTGCTCAAGACATCAAAGTATCGCCTACATTTATCAAATCAAAGCGAAGTGAGGAGAATATTTTGAAGGACAAAACATCCTCTTCTAGGACATTTTTGTCATTTTCCATGACTCGATTTTCCAGTTGGAAATCTGGTACATCTCTTGCCCCCTCTGTGCCCTGTGTCTGTGTGGGTCACCGCCGTGCAGAGATGGTTTCCGGTATGAGCCCCTGACCGATGGTCAGTGGGTGATCGCCTGGTCATTACTCTGTGCCCTCTCTCTCAGACAGACAGGCAGACGTAAACAGAGCAGACGTCCGGTCAAGTCCTGTCCATACGCCGCCTGGACCGCGTAGTGACCCCTGCACCTCCACGGTCACCGGTAATGGGGCTGCCACTGGAGAACATATGGGGAAGCATGTGCTATGGCTTTTCTCCCTGTGGCGGCAAAGAGTTATGGATGTTTTGGTAACTATGGGACTTCAACAATTAGTAGCCACGGCTCAACTCAAAGAAATAAAATGGACTTCAACGAGCTATCACTTTAAAACCTTAGCAGATTACAAAAAAAAAGAATAGAAAGTGCTTTATGCTAACCTTCATAACAGCTATGCTAATTGCAGAGCAGTTTGCGGTGACATTTTGAAATAGATACCCCAGACTTACCAAGTTCAAAATGGCTATGCTGAACATTAGTGTATGTATGGCATACCTGTCAAGTTTTGGCAGTGTTTTGGCAGCGCCATCTGAAAGTAGGGGAACTTTTCCGGCACCCGCTGCGAGCTGTCCCATCACCACAACCAAGCTCCAAGATGGGGTAAAATCGGGGTAAAATCCGGTAGTTTCAGTAGAGGTGGGCCGTATTGTATCATGTATCGTTATACAGGTATAATTTTTTGATATCGTAATATTTTATATTGTTGTGGACACGGCAGCTCAGCTCCATCAGAGCAGCATAAACTCTGACTGTGTCGGACACAGGGGCAGGTGCTTATGAAGTCAAATTAAATGAAGAATGTAAACTGCTTGAGTAGATCATATTTGCGAGTAAGTTACCATGGCACTAAAAAAAAAATCTTTGAATGAATCTTCCCAATAGGCGTAAGGCTGGGATTTTGAAGTATTTCGTCTGTGGAATTACAACGTCAAATATATCGTTATTGTGATATTTCTTTTTTATATCGTGATATAGAATTTAGGCCCTGCCCTACTTGACAACTATGGTGTACGGAAGGTTTTAGACAATTAGCCTATTAGTTTCCAGGTGCCTATAGATGACCAGAGCATTGATAGACCTGTAGCTAATAGTCACAGATGCTAATCACTCGTTAGCATTTTAGGCTAAATATCACCATTGTCATGTTTTAAGCTGTCATTGCCCCTTTTGGCAGATATGAAAAAAGAGGTTAGGCCTACGAGGTTTGAGCGGTTTATACCTGTTTCCTTTCAAGTTTGACATTTGTTTGTTTAGGGGTGTAACGTGGCTGTCAAAAACTCATAGGAATAAAAACAGGTCCTGGTGTATGAGGACAGTTAGCAAGCTGACTAAGTCTGAGAAATGTCAAAGTTCGTTAGCCTGTTCAATGTATTTTTCCTTTAACCGTTAGCATTTAGCCATCAAACAGCTAATTATGAATGATCCAGATTTTTTCAGCTGTTAGCCCTTTGACCACATTTAGGTGAGGTCATAGCCTAGTTAGAAACAATTTATCGTGAATTATGATCAAACGGGTTTTGTGGCTAATAGAAACTCATATTCAAATATTAGAAGGTTATTAAATATACTACAGTATGTTAGATTAAAAAAATCAAATGCTTTGGTTGTAACACATGATGCTGAGAAAGCATTTGATTGTATTGAATAGCCTTATTTGTTTCAAACTTTAAAGGAATTTTCCTGATGATGTTTTTGTTGACTGGGTGAAATTGTTGTATTCTACTCCAGAAGCCTCTGTCTATATAATAGAGTGACATCTGATCCATTCCCAATAGGCAAAGGCAGTAAGCAAGGATGTCCTCTGTCGCCTTTACTTTTCACTTTTGCGATGAAGCCCTTGGCTGAAATGATTAGAAGTTCTCCTCTAGTTGAAGGGATCCAAACTAAAGAGAGGACACACAAAATTTCTCTTTATGCAGACGACGTCCTTATTTTTTGAGTGATCCATTATGTTCTTTTCCACCACTCTTGAATATAATTAATGACTTTGGAAAGTTTTCAGGCTATAAGGTGAATTATGAGAAATCTTTAGCTTTACCACTGGGGAACATGGAACATTCAGATTTAATCAAATCAATGCCTTTTAGGTTGTCAACCCAGGGTTTTAAATATCTTGGTTTTTACATTTCATCAAGAATTGATGATTTAGTAGAAACTAATTTAAACACAGCTGTGAAAAAACTACAAAGGATTTACAAAGATGGATCCCTTTGCCATTATCATTGATTGGGAGAGTGACTGTTATTAAAATAAATATATTACCTCATTTATTATATCCAATGCAGTTGGACATCTTTTGATGTGGCGGGAAAAGATAATGTCAGTAATACCTTTAGAAAGGCTGTCATCTGTTCTTAAAGGGTCTTTAAATTATTATTTTTTTAAATTGGTCGCTTTTAGCCCTCTACTTTAAAGCGGAATGGGAAAAAGTGATTTGTATTGGGTTATCAGATGGAAATGATGAAAATACTTCAGGAATTTATCATGAGAATGTCCATCCATCCATCCATCCATTTTCTTCCACTTGTCCGTTGCCGGGTCGTGGGGGCAGCCGTTGGAGCTGCCCAGGTCACATAGCACCAGCCCCCATGGCTCCTTCTGCAGGTGGTGGGTCCACGGAAGGACGGCCTCACGGTTCAAACCGGGCCTGTTGGTCTCTCCTAGGGGGCTACCAGTGTACGCAGACACTGGAGGCAATGTGGGTGAAGTGTCTTGCCCAAGGACACAACGACAATGTGCACCTTCAGGAGGCGGGATTCGAACCCCTGACCTTCCGATCATGAGACGACCCGCTCTACCATCTGCGCCAAATGTGTAAAAACTAAAAATAGGCATGTATAGCATATGTATGGGTGTATATTTGTGTATATGTGTATGTGTGTGTATGTATATCTATGTATGAGCATATGTGTAGACGTGTATGTGTACATGTATGTGTATATATGTTTGTATGTATGTATTTGTGTATGTAAATGTACATATACATAATGTGTGTGTATGCATGTGTGTATATATGTATATATATGTATATGTGTGTGTGTGTGTGTATATATGTATATATGTATATAAAAAACAAGAACAAAACATTGTACATACCCCAAAACAATATACAATTGGTGCTGCTTTAGTATTATTTTACCATTATCACGCTGCTGTTTTGTTTTATATTGTTTTTGTTTTATATAGTTTTTGTTCTGTTTTGTTTGTCAATTTATGAATGTTCAGACGTTTTGAGATTTTACTTTAGATTTATTTTAGTATTAGTGTATAAAGGTGATCTCTGAGCTAAATGCTAAATCATATCCCATTAAGTTTCTGCTGTTTATGAGAGCGTATACATATCCACAAAACATTATCTTATAGCCTAATATGTTGTTGATAGAGAAACTACATGAATTGTATTAAAAACAGACATGTCATACTTTAATATAGGGACTGGCTTCATCATTTATTTCAATGTGGATAAAACGCTCCTTTCAAACAGGTTTGGGAAGCTGTTGGCTAACATTAGTTGGAACAGGCTCAGATAGCTAACATTTATTTATTTTTAAATAAATAAATAATGTTTGCAATATTTATAAAATGGCCAGATTTGCACAGTATTATCAGGGACGATATCAGAATGATGTGAACAGGCAGGTGGGGATTTCTGTTGACATATTTGCTACATAAGTATTTTGTCTTTGCATTAACTATTCGGCTACTTGCTGCATAAATTCAAATGATGATAGTTTTTTGAGGGGTTGAGTATTACAAATTATCACCGGTCACTGCCTGATGCATTTTGCCTGATTTGACTAATATGGCTTCTGCTAAAGCTAATGTTTGACAAACCGCCATTTATACCCCATGTGACAACCACCCCCTGACCGCTGACCGACCATCCCCATGGCTTCAGCTGCCGCTCCAAGATGGCTCAATTCAAAGCAATAATCTATGACCTTTTGCATGAAAATCCTAGTATGTAGTACTTTCAAATGTACTTTAAGTATTTATAAAGTCTTTCTTCCTAAAATACATGAGTTACTTTCCAGTACTTTGTCCGTTTGTGTGTGTTTTGTTTCTCACAGTGTGTGAAACAGTCAGTTCTCTGCTTTGGCCTTGACTGTATCTAAAATCCTCCCTCAGTTGGTCGCTCAATATGAAGCCCATTCATTGTTCTCTGACCAGTGTGATACAAAGTACAGCTCGGAATTGTGTCTTCAAAACTTCAAAAGGTAAGGGTACATACATGTTATAATAATGAACCAATGGAGACATTAAACTGTAAATGTACTGGAGCTATTGCTCACATTAAAAACATTTGGACAGTACAGTGTGTTAGATGCATTTGCCCGTCGTGACTCTGCAGCAAATGGAGGTGTTCTAAAGCTCAGCACTCCACTTTTTCTATTGGAAAATACAAAATATTATTGTATTTTGTTAATATTAGCTTCTCTTATGAGATTCACAAAAATTGATCCATTATTGAATTGGGCTTGAATTTTTGCAGCACTTATAACATTATTATAAGCACTATATGTTTATAGGCCAGGGGAAGGTAACACTGCAGCTTTAAAGCCTCTGGTGCTTTTGATATTTGGTGAAAAACTAAAAAATGTATTGAGTGTATGAGTTCTAAGTTACTATTGGGCTACAGTGTTGTGGAGAACTTTGAAAATGTATTTAGTTATTTGCCTTAAAATGTAGTTTATAATGTATTTGTCCAGTATTGTATTCTTTAACTGTACTATACTTTCATAGTGATGTGCATTATATGTATGTTTAAATATGGTGTATTATTAATACATTCTGTTACTACGCGACACTGGTGACAAATGATATGTTCAAAAGTCTCGCCCTATTTTTGACTTCTATTACAATAAATGATTTCAGAGATTTTACTTTTAAAAGTGTGTATGATTCGTTGTTTGCGGATTCAAACTCTACTGCAGCTCTTTAAAACGTTCTTTTACAGACCCCTGGCCTCAGCTTTATGCCCGCCCTCTGTCGCCCTCTGGTGGTTGTAAGACACTCCTGCAGCCACTCTTCCTGGAGCTGGCAGGGGCTGGGATTGTGATAGTGCGTGAGAGTTTTTAAGTTCTAACCCTTTTTTTTCTTTTTTCTTTACGTTTTTGAAAACTGATTTTACTCATAGAATCTGGCAACCCTAAGGGTGTGGCTCATTCTGCTGTCTGATTGGATAGTCGTCTGAAAAAACAAACTAAAAATGCAAACATAAACAACTTTTAGAGAGTAATGGGAATAACTCTCTGTCCTAATGAAACACTACATTGATAGCAGTGCGTCAGTGTCGCCGGTTCCCAGCAGCTGTGTGCAGGTGTGCAGGGGGAGTGACGTGGGAAGCTCCTCCACATTCTTCACTCTGATAAACTCTGGCTCTGAGCGGCCGCCCTCCAGCTGCCATGGACCTGCTGCTGCCAACCTGGAGCCTGCTGCTGGGTGAGCTATACATGTATTACTGAGAATGTTAATAGTTAATTTTCTCTTTTGTATGGGCTGTGACTGGGGTCGTGTGTTAGATTTACTTAGAGAATGCCATGAAAACCCATACTCTTTGCAAACAATGTCTTTGGAAAGTGTGTGGCCTGTTGCTATCTCGAAACAGCAAAGTAAGTGCTTCTATGATGGTGTTTATTGAATTTAAGATTTAATTTCTCAAGGCCGTCCCTCGGTGTCACGACAGGCCACTTTTATTACTTTTTGAGGTGGTCACCCTACTTTACAGTACTGCACAAGTCTTGAATTTTCCTCCTCATAAATAAAGGTGTAGTGTGAGCAAAATCAGCCGTACTACAGTCTGGACATGGACATACAGTAGATACTGTCCATAGGCCTGATGACATTACAAACACTATTTACATTGTAGATTCTCACTGAAGGAATGAACTCACATGCAATTATGTTTTCACCTCTTATCCCCACCTGAACTGAACATTTTCTCCAGTTTGGCTTTACCCAAATCTAAAAGCTTATTGAAAAAGAAAAAAAAAGCATCAAATTAGCAACGAAAATGTGCTGGAAAAGCAACAATAAGACAATTAAAAAAAAAAGTTATGATTTGACAAAAACGTGACTAAAAAGTGCTGGAAAAGCAACAATAACACACAAAAAAGTGACAAAAAGACAAAAAAGAAACAAAAACGCTTCAAAAATGTGACAACGTGGTGCCAACGCGACAAATATGTTACCATCAGTTTTGTAGTTCTTAGCTTTCAAATGAGGCGTCGCACTGGCCTATATGCTGTAAACTCTATTTAACGCTGTAAAGCTAGACTGGAGAAAATGCACATTTGACATTTTCTAAATGTTGGCACGGTGGCGCAGCGGTTAGCGCTCGTGCTTCACAGCTGGAAGGTCCCAGGTTCGATTCCCACCCAGATGGGACCTAGATAGGTTCCCCTCTGGGTCCAGGATTCCCCTGATAAATAGATTTTTAATCTCAGTGGGACTTTCCAGGTTCAGCTTCAAGATGTCGTCTTCAGGTTCTCACTTCACAGACTGTTGAACCGTTTCAGGTGAGCCTGAATAAAAGGTGGCAATTTTGAAGAATTTAAAATATAAAACATATTTTTAGATTCCTACATAATCACATCAGATTCATGGTGATGAAAATGTGGCAAAAATGTGATGAAACACAATAAAAAAAGCAATGAGAACAAAAGAGGAAATGATACGTTTAGATTAGTTTTTTAGGTCTTAGCTTTCAAATGAGCCGTTACTCTGGCCTATAGGCTGTAAGCTTTTAGATTTGGGTAAAGCTGAACTGTAGAAAATGCACTCAGTAAGGCAGGGGTTAAGGGGTTCATTTAAAATGTATTTATTGGTTTATTTGGGCGGGAAAGTGCATGTTCATATGTTAAAATGTCAAACACACATGGGTCTCATGCATGTAAACGGGCCACACCAGACTGTAGCCTTGGGCTAATTTTCATCCGTTGTCCCCCACGTGTCAAACACACTCTCATGTGGAGGAGAACATGTAAACTCCACACAGAAAGGAGTGGGAATCAAACCCGGGACCTTCTAGCTAACCGCTGTGCCACCGTGCTGCTCATTGAATGTCTTCAATGCGAATCACACAATGTAAATAGTGTTGAAAATTAAAAAAAAGCCAAAACATAAAAGTGGTTTCCAAACTTTTGACGGGTTCTGCACATCTGCCGTATCCAATGGCAACGCACACGCAGAGGCATCCATAACCAAACAGCTGGGACAGAACATTTGATTTTCATAGGCATTAATACATCAGCCAGTGTTGGTTAGTGATGAAATACATGTATTTAGAATACTTATTCTGAGTTACTGTATTTTAGAATACAGTTACTTTCTTAAAGTCAAAGGGTTATATCACAGTACTCAGTCATTACATTTTAGCTTCATATTATTGCATTATTAAGAAAAAGCTTTTAATGATGACCTGTTGTTCCTCTGAAAATCAAATAGAGATTTAAAATGCCTTATACTACAGGCTCATGCCGTTCTGTGCATTTGCTAAAAGTGTTTTTGAGTTCCTAATTAGTGTGAAATAAGAATATGCGTTCCAACAAGCGTAGCTACATAAAAAACATGTACAATAGGCCAGGATGAATGATGTGTGTGCGTGAATGAATGGTGGTCAGAGGGACCGTTGGTGCAGATGTGTGCAGTCGCTTCTGTCAGTCTCCCCCAGAGGAAACTGAAGCTACAGACGTAGTTTACCAACACCGAGTGTGGAGTGAATGTCAAACTGTCTCATGTCTGTGAAAGGCACCAGAGAAATAATGTTCTTCTTCCTCTTCTTCTTCTTCTTAATTATACGCCAAATTTCCATAAATATAATGCAAATCAATGTGAAAGTATTCTAAGTATTCAGATTACAATCTCTGACTGAACAAAGTAGTGGAATACGTTATAATACATTTTAAATCAAGTGTTCAGTATTCTGTAACTAAATACAATTTCAAAGTATTCTCCCCAACACTGACATTAGCCCATGTAGTGCAGATGCTGCAATTGCAAAAGTTTTCAAATTGACTACAGTATTTTCTCAACACGTTTTTTTTTAAATTCTACCTTTGATGAATTGTTGTAATATTGTTTTTTTTTCCCAATAGAAAATACATTTGTATGATTTTAGTATCAGTTACAGCATTCAAATGTGTGGTACACTGTAAACTCCAATTTGTGACAAGTACTCAGAATAGTTTGTAAACCCAATGCGTATAAGCTTTCAAGCAATGGTTACTGGTACGACGCTTGAATTATTCAGAAGGCTTTCACAGTATGCAGTACTTAAGATACATGTTCTGATTACTAGACAGCTTAGTACTGACAACTCGCAATGCCTTGTACGGTTTACTTACATTCAAGTTTTCGAGAAATTACACAAAAATACTTGAACAAAACAGTGTTATGAAGTGAAGCATGAATGAATCTGACTTTTAACTTCATAGCCTTCAATCATTCAGCTAATAACAGAAAGGTTGATTAGTGTTTACTCTTACATTAAAGTTTGCGAGATGCGCTCTTAGTGGTTTACACAACTGATCCACTCAAGTACTTTACAGGGAATGTAGGAAATGTTTTGGAACGACTGATATACTTAGTGTTTTTACTATTATTTCCATGATCTTTACCCACAGAGTTTGTCCTGCTGGGCCTCTCCGATCAGGTTTTTTGTCAGATGAGGCGCTGCAGATACCAGAGTAGGCCACACAGACGGCAATATGACATGGTCGGCGCCGTGAACGGATCCGAGCAGCACTGCTTCTACACCAACTGCTGCCTGGCTCTCTACCTAATCACTGACCACGGCGAGCTGGAGGTGGACACTCTCGGTAAACAGATTTGTAATCGAATCATTCACTCAGGGTTGTTTTCTTTCCTTTTTCTCTTCTCGTTTCAGCGTGTTATTTGAGATATAAGTCTTGTTCAGAAGATGCCTGCACTCGAGTAAATCATCACTTCCTCCACTGTGTTTGCAACGGCGACCTGTGCAACAACGTCACCTCGTGGACTCAAGAGGAAGAGAGACTTGTGCCACTTCAGAACTCCAACGGTACCAGCTCATGCTTCATACTTAGAAACAAGTATTGATACTAATGAACATAATGAAATAAAAGGCGAGGCATCAGTTAGGGTTGACTGGCTTCATCTTTCGTACCTAAACACATCACAGGAGCGGGTTGATTGATGAATGGAAAATTCAAACTTCAAATCCTCATGTGGCCTTGAGCTCCAGAACAGGGCGTAGAGAGAGCTTCACACATTTTGTTTCTGTAACCAAGCAGCTGCCAGTGGTCTCTTCATCCTACTGGCCCCTTCCTGTTCCAATATGACAGTGCTCAAAGCTCTGTCCAACAAAACATGCAGCACGTTTACATGTGAGGTCTAATCCGACTAGGCTAAAGATTCCACTTGGATCCGTTTTTCCTGTCAAACCAGTCTACATGACGGCCACCGATCCGAATGTTCTTTAGGAGCAGCAGAGGGGTGGCTATACTATTTCCGGTTGACCATAGGCTGCTATGTTGTTGGTAGCAAACAGTTAGCCCCAATTAGCCCAATACATTTGGTATTATATCTTCAATGAAGGTACTTGAGTCATCTTCTGTACTCGGTAGTTGAGGTCTCCAAACGTTTCGCCTCTCATCCAAAAGGCTTCGTCAGTGAACAAAGTCACGCTCAGCACGCAGCGTAGATAAAGACCAATTGGGAGGAGTTGGGGTTGGCCCGGCTCCTCCCCTCTAATCACAGCTACTCTCATTTGTGTCCAATTTTGTTGGATTTCTGAAGCTACTAAAAGATACATCACAGTTCTACTAATTTGTACATACTGTATATTATGGCTACCGTTTGTGTGTAACCTAGCATGTTGCTTATTTTCAGACACCATATTAGCGGTTGGACTGCTCACGGCACTGCTCGTGTTGTGTGTAGCTGCGTTCACAGTGAAGTACTTCTGTAAGAAAACAAGTGAGTACTTTATTTTGTGCATACAGGGGAAGTATGAGAACCCTTTGGAATTTCTCACATTTCTGCCTAAATTGGTCATAAAATGTGGTCGGATATTTATTAAAATCACAAGAATGAGTAAACTGTGTCTGCTTATACTAATACCACCCAAACAATTACATTTTTATTGGCCATAACATGTAAACATTCACAAGACAGCGCGGAATAAGTAAGTGAACCCTTGGATTCAATACCTGGCTGACCCTCCTTTGGCAGCGATAACTTCATCCAGACGTTTCCTGTAGTTGCAGATTAGACGTTCACAACGATCAGGGTGAATCTTGGACCATTCCTCTTTACAAAACTGTTGTAGTTCAGCAGATTCCTGGGACGTCTGGTGTGAATGGTTTTCTTGAGGTCATTTCACAGCATCTCGATGGGGTTTAGGTCAGGACTTTGACTGGGCCATTCCAGGACGTGTATTTTATTCTTCTGAAACCACCTCTTTTGAGCTTCAACTGTTTTGTTTTTCTGCAAATATCTTGATAAAGTTGTGAATTCATTTTTCCATTGATGAAAGCAAGTTGTCCAGGCCCTGAGACAGTAAAGCAGCCCCAACACCATGATGCTCCTGCTCCATACTTCACAGTGGGGATGGGGTTTTGATGTTGGTGTGCTGTTCCATTTTTCCTCCACACATGACCTTGTGTGTTCCGCCCAAACTATTTAACTTTGGGTTCATCAGTCCACAGAATATTTTGTCAGTAGTGCTGTGGAGCATCCAAGTGCTCTTTCGCAAACTTCAAATGTGCAGAAATGTTTTTTTTTTAGACAGCAATGGCTTTCTCCGTAGTGTTCTCCCATGAACCCCATTGTTCAATGTCACAGAGATGTTGGCACGTGCCAGTGACTTCTGTAAGTCTTTAGCTGAAACTCTAGGGTTCTTTTATACCTTATTAAATATTCTGTGCTGTGCTCTTGGAGTCATCTTTACAGGGCGGCCACTCTTTGGAAGTGAAGCAACAATGCCAAACTAGCCGTGGATTTATGAACATCAAGACTTTCAGAGAATGGTTCTGTAACCTTTTCCAGCTTTATGCAAATCAACAATTCTTGATCAAAGGTCTTCAGACAGCTCTTTTGCTCCTTTAATTGCTTCTTAACAAGAGAACATTTTTAACTAGTGTGTGTTTTCCATTGGGCATGGCAGCTTTAAGCCACACCTCAGTGATTGAACTTCAGGTTGGCTCATACCTGTCTGCATAAACTTGTCTAAATAGCTCTTGGAGGATCCTTAGCCAGGGGGTGTACTCACTTATTCCATACTGTCTTGTGAATGTTTACATGTTATGGCCAATAAAAATATGATAACATGTAGTTGTTTGGGTGGTATTAGTTTAACCAGACACTGTTTACTCATTCTTGTGATTTAAATAATTAAAGATCAGACCACATTTTATGACCAATTTATGCAGAAATGTGAGAAATTCCAAAGGGTTCATATACTGTTTCCTCGTTTGTGGCCTTAAAAATATTGTTTTGGGGTATTAAAACCGCACTAAATGCCATTCAATTTTACTTTGAGGTACCCTAAGGTGAGACACGATAGGTGAAAACATAAATTCTGAACCCAAAAAAACAAGGTGGTATATATATATATACAGTATATATATATATATATATATATATATATATATATATATATATGTATATCACATGTTTTTACTTATTAATTGTCCGTGAGAGTAAATACTACACTGACAGAAAAGACAAAGGGAGAGAGGGATATTGTACATCCAATTACACAATGGAGATAATCTTTTTCACTCAAACTTAGCTGTATATATATATATATATACACAAAATAAAACCATCAATCTGGCTCCATTCATTATTTAGATATTGTCACTGAAAATATAATATATAATTATAATATAATTCTGGCTGTTTTTATGCATAAAGTTCCTTAGTTTTATGTAAAAGTGACAGAAAACTTGCAATACATTTGTTCCCCTCATATTTATATTGAAAGTGATATCTCTTTAAATACATCTTGTTAAACTTTGAAAGTATCAAACGCTGTGCATCCTATTTTCATGTATTTTCCTCAAGTGCACTTGAGATCCCAACTCTGCCCTCACCATGTGCTGCTGCGGTCATTGTTTTGCCTTGACCACGTTCCCCTCCTTCCTCTGAAAACGGATATAACATTCCCGCTCATGTGTTCAGTGTGTCTTTTGCGAAAGTGGTGTGCGTGTGCGTGTGTGTGTGTGTGTGTGTTATTGTGTGTGCGTGTGTGTGTGTGTGTGTGTGTGTGTGTGTGTGTGTGTGTGTGTGTTATTGTGTGTGCGTGCGCGCGTGTGTGGTGAAGTGGCGGAGTTCTCACGCTGCCCCTGTCCACCTTGAAACAGTTTCATTCTCTGTGGCCTTGTCGTTATCAGTGCTCGAGTCCTCCCGCACTCCCCTAAAGCTTTTCTCATTTCCAGTACTGTCCTGAAGAGGACAGACTGTGTGAGTTAGGAGAGATTGAAAGTGAAACTCATTTTGTGTTATATTGTCCACGAAATGTAAAAATTAGAAATGTAATGTTTGGTGAATTGTT
The DNA here is from genome assembly GCA_007210695.1 of Neogobius melanostomus. Classification (NCBI taxonomy): domain Eukaryota; kingdom Metazoa; phylum Chordata; class Actinopteri; order Gobiiformes; family Gobiidae; genus Neogobius; species Neogobius melanostomus. The sequence continues at coordinate 4,037,353 of VHKM01000234.1, read as the reverse complement.
TGTTCAAAAGTCTGAAATGTTTTGGATCAGTGATGATGACAGGATGAAATGGTTGTTTAATTCTAATGTGTTTAAATTGGCTACTTTTGTTTGTAAAGCCTGGATGAGGCGCAGACTTGTTTGTTCAAATAAGTTTATGTATGGTATATTGTGCCTACTGTCTGGCATCTGGTCCTTTTGTTGGTGTTATTGGTGTCTTATAAGCCCATTAGGGCTGGGCATACAGTGCGTATGGAAGACACAATAATAACAAACTATTCATTCATTCATTCATTCATACATTCATTCATTCATTCATTCATTTATTCATTCATTCATTCCAGTAACTGTTGCATGAGGCCACTGTATCCTTGGGCAAGGCACTAGGCAATGTAGGTGCCTTGCCTTGCCCAATAATAGTTGTCATATGCACGGGTAAAAAGAGCTGTTTTCAGCCTGGATTTGAACATTGTCAGAGCTGAGGCCTGTCTCACATCCTCATGAAGACTGTTCCAGATTTTAGTTTTAGCCTCACCGTGTTTATTATTGACTCTGGGAACCACCAGGAGACCCCTCCCTGAAGTTCTCAGGGCCCGAGATGGTTCATACGGCTCTAACATGTCAGAGATGGACTTTGGTGCTAAACCATGAAAAGACTTGTACACAAGCAGAGCTGTTTTAAATTCTATTCTCTGAGTGACAGGAAGCCAGTGCAGAGACCGGAGCACTGGACTAATATGGTCGTATTTCCTGGTTCTTGTCAGGACTCGAGCAGCAGCGTTCTGGATGTTCTGCAGCTCTAACAGCTCGTTTAGAAAGGCCAGTGAGCAGCCGTTACAGTAGTCTAACCTGCTGGAGACAAATGCATGGATGAGTCTCTCTAAGTCTGGTTTTGACACTATTCCTCTGATCTTAGCAATGTTTTTCAGATGAGTTCAGGTCTGAGTCCATGATTACTCCGAGATTTCAAACCTGACTTTTGGGTTTTAGAGCGAGAGACTCGAGGTGACTGATAACCAGTGTCGGGTAACGTTACTTTAAAAGTAACTGCTTAAGTTAGCTCGTTTCTGCTCTAGAAAAGTAGCTTGTTACGTTACTGCGCTACTTTATTATGAAAATAACACGTTAGAGACTCATGCGTTACCAATAATAAACGTCTATAATGGCCTTCATTTGTCGATAAGTTTTTCCAATGAGGAATGCTCCATTCCACCAACAGAGACACAACAAAAGCTAACTCACGCAAACAGCCTGATATCAGTAAATGTATTGAATGACAGCACAATAAATTTGCTTCTGAGCTTTAGTTTGTATGTGGACAAATTACAGCTAAAGGCAACAATAATGAGCATGAACTACGAACATGAATGATTATCTACTTATAAAAGATCGGCTTCGTTCACTTTTATGTAAACAGTTTGGCTCTGTCAGAAACTGCGACAGTTTTTCAACAAAAGAACATCTTTAAAGGAGCTCTTACGCTTTACAAAGTGCATTGAATTGGTAATAATAAACACACAACATACCCAACTTGACTGTACAGCTTTCCTCAACCACATAAGCAGAAAAAGGTTGTTGATTATTGGAAGAACCAATGCTGCCAAAAGCTACACGTTGTTGTTTGTGAGGCGAGGGCTTCATGGTGGTTTTCCTCTTTAGCTTCGCCTCCAGTGCTGTATTGTCCTTTTCACCAGTAAGTTCAAAATAATGTAACTTCTTCCCCGATGTGTGCTCTCTGTGAAAACTCTGCCATGTTGCTGACTCGATGTGAAGTTTTGGACCACAGTCTGTGCATGCACACTAGCACTGGTGTGATGCAATGATAGCAAATATAGCACAATGTTTAAAAAATAGCAAATGTTCCAATTCTTGGTCGAAGAGAAATGACAATCAAATATATGTCAAGGATTCATATTTCATTTCTGAAATGTTCCCACCCTGTGGGGTGTCAGCAGCAGCAGACAATAACCTTTTCATTTTATTTTTTGGAAGCCAAACTTTGCTCCCCTGTCGACCCACTGTGTGAACCCAAAGTTGTGGACATCACGGACATAGAGCTACTGAGGGTAAACAGACTGACACAGTTTCCACCATGCTAACTTCGGCCATAACCCGCCTCTGTTCACAGGAGTTACGCTGTGGGACTTTTGCCACCGTCTGGGAGGGCCGATTCGAGGGGGTGCCGGTGGCAGTCAAAGTCTTCCCTAAAGCCTGGAGACACAAGTTCGTCGTGGAGAGAGAGGTGCACCGGCTTCTAGAGTTTGGGCACCCACACCCCAATATCGTGCAGTACTTGGTCGCTGGCTCCATCGGGGCCTGTAGGTCATCGGGGCCTTTTGCCATCGTCCTCGAATACGCCGCACATGTGAGTTCAATCATGCACTGTCAACTTTATTGGAGCTTTTAATAACGATTCCTCGTCAGAAAACATTCCTGGAGTAGTTATTCACTTCTGGTCCGCCATCACAGAAAGCGTAAAATATAAGTATACGTTTGTAAGCCACATTTAGGCATATGTCCACTTTGAAAACAACTGTTATGTAATGTCTGTTTTGGACTTTTATTTATTGATTATTTATTTATTTTAAAGAATTTTTGGCTCTTAGGCTTTATTGGAAAGGACAGTCCAGAGGGAAAGGGGATAACGAACAGCACTCTACATTATCCACAAGACCAGTGGTTCCCAAGCTTTTTTGTCTTGTGGACCCCCTGGACCTTTAAGTGCTAGTCAGTGGACCCCCTACCTCAAGGGGGTGACCTTTTGTTTAGAAAGCAATCACTTAAAAGCAACATTTAAGTAAAAAGACAATGTTGCGTTCAAAAAACCTAAAATTCTACAAAGTTTTCAGCTAGTGACACAGGATTATCAAATGTAGTGGGGTCTAAACACCACTGTTCTATCCTTTGAATGGTCAAGGTCCTCAAAATGGCGTCGTGTGGCTGAAACCCATGAATGTTCCCATGCTTTGCCTTTGATTCCAGGGCTCTCTACACTCATATTTATCAGTGCACACCTCCAGCTGGACGTCCTGCCTCACACTGTGCCAGTCTCTGTCAGAGGGACTTTCCCACCTCCACGAGGAAGGTACTGTAGGACGGCCAAGGTCATCAGGTTCAGCTCCAACTCATGATTTTGGTGGGACATTTCAAATCAGAGGGAGATGAAATATTCGGGATATGATGTTATGATGTTTGCATACTGAAATAACAGCATACTAGGCGCTCATTTTAGGTGAAAAATAAGATAAAGGGCTTTTTAACCTCTTAACCTCCAGCTTAACCGAGCGCAATTTCTCCAGGTTGGCTTTACCCAAATCTAAAAGCTTCAACAACAACAACAACAACAAAAAAGCATCAAAATAGCGACAAAAACAAGGATGAAAACGTGACAAAAAAGCAATGAAACGGAAGAAAACGTGACAAAAACGTGATAAAAACTGAAACAGTGAATCGATTATTGACATAGTCATCGTTTTCTAGTAAACACAAACTCAAATACAGCAAAAAATGACATGAAAACCCACTTTTTAAAGTTCGGTCTGTAGTGTTTTGTTTATTGAATATTTCATAAATATCTGTCTGTGTCTTATCCAAAGCAGAATTGGCATTAAGCGCCTCCAATAACACTTTAAGTTTACTCCATCAACATGTCCTCAAGCGGCGCAACTTTAGCGGCACGGTGGCACAGCGGTTAGCGCTCGTGCTTCACAGCTAGAAGGTCCCGGGTTTGATTCCCACCTGGACGGGGCCTTTCTGTGTGGAGTTTGCATGTTCTCCCCGTGTCTGTGTAGGTTTCCTCCGGGTACTCCGGTTTCCCCTACCACTAAAAACATGTACAATAGGCCAGGATGAATGAGAGTGTGTTTGAGAGTGCGCATGGGGGACGACGGATGCAAATTAGCCCAAGGCTACAATCCGGTGTGGCTTGTTTACATGCATGAGACCCATGTATGTTCATTAACATGCACTGTCCCAACCAAATAAACCAATAATAAATAATAAAAAAAAAAACATACACCAGTCACAGCCAAGCGATCCTAAAAATAAATCGATAGATGAATCAGTCGATAGATGAACCAATTACCAAATTATCTTTAGTTGCAGCCCTAAGAAACTCGTCAAAAAACGTGACAGAAATGAAGCCTAGGCGTTACAGTAATTCAACCTGGGAGACGACTTTCAGCATCACCTCCAGCCAATGATCGCTTCTGTGAGGGCCACACCTCCACCTCAGCCCATCAGCATAAGAGCTGCACCTCCGTAGCAGCCAATCATTGCCCTCTGACCCGCTTTTAAAGCGGTACTAAGTAACTCATGCCCCTAGAGGTCACAAGCGCAACTGCAGGTGTCGTAGCATGTTGCGTTTTTTTTACTTATTAATTATCTGTGAGAGTAAATACTACGCTGACCGAAAAGACAAAGGGACAGAGGGATATTGTACATCCAGTTACACAATGGAAATATTTTTTTTCACTCAAACTTGGCTGTAATACTGTTTAAGTGGCGCTAGCCCGGAGTTAGCTTTGCCCGTTAGCCCGTTAGCTTCTTCTTCGTGATTCCATTAGTGTGTATTGCTGCTCCGACCCGGTGGCAGCGAAGTTGCAATTGTGGTTTTCTGGCCAGAGACACCAGGGGAGATGAAAGACTCTCCAATCATCCCATTAACACTTGTATTACCCCCAGAGGGACTACGGAAAGGATTTATTAAGGTAAACAAGTTACTTAGTACTGCTTTAAGCCTCCAGCAATCATGGATCATTCGCTTCCCAGCTGCGCTGCGACCCACCTCCGCCCCGTCTTCACCTCTTCTGCCCACGGCTTCTCCTGCTGCGTCCTTCACGGGTCTCGTATACCACCACCAGTGTCCAGGCTCTGGGTGAAGACATCCCTAACTCCAAGCTGTTCATCCATACTGACTTACATACATACATCGATATCTACTGCCAGGGTCTGATCGCCAAAACTAATACACATGTCAATAAAACTTCATAATCGCTGCTTTTGTCTGTTTGAGTCTATCCAGGTTGAAACTCAACATAAAGCGTTTTTGTCACATTTTTGTGGCTTTTGTTAGCACCTTTTTACGCTTTATCATTCTCGTTTTCTTCTCATTTTTGCCACTTTTTTGACGCTTTTTTCCAGAAGCTTTTAGGTTTGGGTAATGCCAAACTGAGAAAATGTGCTCGTTAAGGTGGGGGTTAAGAGGTTAATAACTAACTGGGCTGAATTAATTTTAATCTTACATTCCTGCACGAAGCTCTATAAGTGTGACACATTTGTAAAAGTGTTTTCCCGCAGGCGTCCACAAGCCTGCTGTAGCCCACGGAGACCTGAGCAGCTCCAATGTTCTGGTGAAGGCGGATGGAACTTGTGCTCTGTGTGACTTTGGGTGCTCCACATCCTGCGGCCCGGGCATTTGACAGGACCACAGGTAAAGCTCGTGTTCACTCTAGGCCAGACGTACAATAAGAGTTTTCATGGAGTCAGTCATGAAGATGAATCTGAGTTGTCTGACCTGCAGGCTGCACGTGGGAAGGGGCACTGCTCTACATGTCTCCTGAGATCTTGGAGGGCTCTGTGATGTTCAACCATTCCTGGCATCTTCAGGCGGACGTCTACTCTCTGGGCCTGGTCCTCTGGGAGGTCTGGATGCGCTGCTCGGATTTGTTTGGTAGAGTTGTTCTTTAACCCCTCACGCTTTTTTATCACTTTTTCATTGCATTTTTGTCACGTGTCTGTGGCTTTTTTGTGTGTGCTTTTTCATAGCTTTTTCGATTGCTTTGTTGTCATGTTTCGTCGCTTTGTTGTCGTGTTTCGTTACGTTTTTTTGTCACTTTTTTGTAGCGTTTTTGTTGCTTTTCCGGCACATTTTTGTTCGGTTTTCATCCTCGTTTTGTCGCTATTTTGATGCTATTCTTTGAAGCTTTTAGATTTGGGGTAGAGCTCGGTTAAGGCGGGAGGGTAAGAGGTTTAAAGGAACAGGCCACCGTTTTTCCATCTTAAAGAGGGGTATTATGCTTTCTTCAATCAATAGCACCATCTATAGCTACTACATGATGACGTAACCTTCTGTTGGTCTGTATATGCAGTAAATTAAAATAACTGCCTTGAATAAAATTGCTCTCTCAAAATGGCTGTACTGAACGTCTTGAAATAGGCCTCTGTCTCTTTAAGAAGCTTTCCGACACGCCCCCTTCAGCACACTGCTGTGGCATCTAAACAACACTACTGTGAGGGGAGGGGCTCTGCTGAGCTGAGGAGCAGTGGTTGTGGCTTGGCTGGTGAGAAGGTCAGAGCGTCTCCAGGAGGTGGGGGCGTTCCTAGGAGGACTGAGGCATGGCTGCCGTCTAAGTTTGTACTGATTACTCAAAAATATGTGAATGAGCCAAGGCAACACTCCAGGCATGTGTTTAATGAGGGAATGACATGATATAAAGCTTGAAAAAGCCGATTTTGCATAATACCCCCCTTTAAGATATGTTCTTACCTGAGCTTAGAGGAGTTGATGCGTACCTGTCTGGTCTTTACGCGTGCGCTCAGTCACGCAAAAGACCAAAGACGTTGTTAGCATTTAGCCTCTCTCCTCTCCTCTATGGGGCCAAATGGGGGTGAAGTTAGAAGCGACCAAGCTCTTCCACGTTTTCTCTATTTATATAGGGTTACGTAAAGAGTTACACAATCCTAGTCTAGTTACACAATATGTTGATTTTCGAAGCGGATAAAAGGGTACTGTATTGTAGGGCGTACTAATACTTTAGGAGCTTGGTCGCTTCAAACTTCACCCCCGTTTGGCCCATAGAGGAGAGGAGGAGAGGCTAAATGCTAACAACATCTTTGGTGTTTTTGCATGACTGAGCGCACGCGTAAACACCAGACAGGTATGCATCAACTCGTCTAAGCTCAGGTAAGAACATATCTCAGTATGTAAAAACGCTGGCCTGTTCCTTTTAAGGAGAAAATTGAGAGGCAATAATGGTGGCCCTAGAGCCAGTGGCCCTTCTGTCCTCTTCCAGAATGGACATATAATAATAATAATAATAATAATAATGCATTAGTCTTATATAGCGCTTTTCCAGACGCTCAAAGTCGCTTTTACAATTTGGTGCATTATTCATTCACTCCATACTCAGTGATGATAAGCGAGGCAACCAGTCTGCGCACATCAGCCACCACCACCAACCACTCACTCACTCACTACTAGGGATGGGTACCGAACCCGGTATCATAAGGCCCGGGGCCACGTGTGCCGGTCCCCGGACCGATATGCTCCAGCTTAACGGTATTCTTAACGGGGCTGCTGCGCTCAATAATACTCCGCCTCATGAATGCGTTCGCTGCATCGGATCTGTTAATCCCCGTACCCCCACGAAAGTGCAGGGTGTCCACACATCCCTGCGCTCTGCCACTGCCCTGTCTCCCCTCTGCAGCCGTGTGCAGTGAGACAGGTGCGCGCGGGAAAGACACGCGGTGTTACGAGCTTCTACCGCTACCCGCGGTAAAAAAAAAAAAAAAGCGAAACGTAACGACTTCGTATTGAACAGACAGACAGCCACTCGCACTTTTCTTCTTTCACAAATACCCAAACTAAAGAGTTCGGGTGGAGTCTATTTTCCACAAATGGCGTACACAGTGGCGCGTATGTGCACATGCGTGCGCGCTGCACGTGCACGTCAGCGCGAGCCGGTGTCGACCCCACTGGACACAAGCTGAGAGGCAGAAACAGTTCATTGTTTACTGCATATTTGGACTCATTTGGACTCAGTCCCCAGAGCTACAGCCAAATCTAACCAACAGCCTTCATTTACTAGACAATAATAATGATTTAAAAAAAGGCGTAAGTGAAGTATTTTAACTCCCATATATTAAGTGTATGCGCAAAGTGGAAATGAAATGTAGAGTAATAATAAATAATATAGACCAAGGATTAATGCCTACGTATACGGTAGTCTCAATCTACCTATATACAGTATATTTTTCTGTTAAAGTACCGATAAGAGTACCGTTAAAGTACCGAATCGATAAGGAGTATCGATAAGAGTAGTAGTATCGATAAATCCTTAACGATACCCATCCCTACTCACTACATTCGCTAGGCTTCCTGTGTTACGGAACGGTCTCCCATCCAAGTACTAACCAGGCCCTACCCTGCTTAGCTTCCAAGGTCTGACGGGATTGGGCATCGCAAAGGCGGCATGGCCACATATGGCAGTCCGCCCCTGCCCGCCTTAACTGAGCGCATTTTCTGAAAGCTTCTCGATTGGAGAGCAACAGTGTTATGTCTCATTTGACAGCTAAGGCCGACAAAAGTGATTGTAACTTTTTTTGGTCACATTTGTCAATTTTGTTGCTTTATCGTCATGTTTTTATTTCTCTTGTCGCTCTTTTTTCATTTTGTTATTGTTACTTTTCTGGCACGCGTTTGTCACTCTTTTGTTGCTTCTTGTTGCTTTTTTGTCGCTTTGCGTAAAGCCAAACTGGAGAAAATGTGCTCGGTTCAGGCTTTTGTTTTTATGGGGATAAGGGCATTTTTTCATGGGCAGTTAGGGGAGGGAAGCGCTTTCATCTTGAATAATATGTGAGAGGAATAAAATAGGTTCTATGGATGAAGTCAAAATGAGCCAACAGAAAAATAGAATATAATTTTCGAAACAGATCTATGTGGATTAATCAGGTCAAGCTTCTTTCAAGACAATGTGCCTCTGTAACCAATGTCTCCCTCTGCAGGCGAGAGAGTGCCACCGCACCTCCTTCCTTATGAACAGGAGCTGCGGCCCAGTGTCACTTTAGAGGGCCTCCTCCAGCTTGTGCTTTTCTCAGAACAGCGACCAGCCATCCCGAAGTCTGGCAACAGCACCCACAGGTAGCTCTCATTCACCCACGCTTGCAGTTTTGAGATGAAACAGCTGGATCAGTAGGAAAAAAAACAGAAAAAACTGTAGTGTAGTGTGTAGTCCTGAGTACCGGCCCACTTAAAGCACTGGTTGCGGCTCTTCAGAGATTATTTAATGTTTCATTCTAAAATAAGCAGTCCCTCCAGGATTTTGTGGGTCAGCTGAGCAGCATGTTTTTGAAGGTGGAGGAAACCGTAGCACCCGGAGGAATCTGGCTGGCTGCCTTCTGATCCTCTGAAGCAGTGGAGCGCTTCTGGTTTGTCCCCATTTCAGAGCGTGGTGTCCTGCACTGGTCAGCTCCTCCACCTCCTCCTTCCTCTTCCTCCTGTGCAGCTCCCTGCGCTCCACAACAGTCTTTCACCGTCTTCTGGGAAGAGCTTAGCAGTTAATCTGTCTTATTCTCCAGAGAATGACCATTAGCCAGAACAATAGTAGGGATAGAGGCATGTGTAGCTCAGCTGTGAGTCTTGCCCGGATACCTCCTTGTTTGTTTCCTGTAGCTCCTCTTGTGACGCCTCCACTGTGCTGCAGGTGTGGTGGGCTCTTGGTGCCTCTTCAATGTTTCAGAAGAAGAAATTTGAAGGTCTCAAATGTTTTTAGCTGCAGTTTTTTTTACTTATAAAAAGCAGCTTTCTTCAGGACCATTATGGACTCTGCAGTATTTTTGTAGTTTATTCTTCTTCTGTCTCTGGCATTTGAATGATATGTTCACCAATCTGTGATTCCATTCCAGACATATTTTAGTCACATGGCTGTCCCCAGAGGTACTCTGAATGTCGGAGAAACTCCTCCAGAAGAGGGCGCTGTCAGTGCTCTTCTGATCATCTGAAACGGTGCAGCGCCCCCTGGTTTGTCTCTGTTTCAGAGCGTGGTGTCCTGCACTGGTCAGCTCCTCCACCTCCTCCTTCCTCTTCCTCCTGTGCAGCTCCCTGCGCTCCACAACAGTCTTTCACCGTCTTCTGGGAAGATCTTGGCAGATCATCTGTTTTATTCTCCAGTGAACGACCATAAGCCAGAACAATAGAAGGCATGTGTGGCTTAGCTGTGAGTCTCGCCCGGATAGTTGCTCAAGTCTTGTCAGGATCCTCGAGGACTCTGGGTTCCCATGGTCTTGTCAATGCATTTTTTCCCTCCATGTACTTCCAGGGCGCAGCAGTGGCAGATCTCCTGAGCTGTTGCTGGGATGCAGATGCAGAAGCCCGACTGTCTGCTTCCTGCGCCGCGGACCGACTCGCCTCGTTGTCGTCTTCCACTAGAGAGGACTCCTGTGTTATGGGCAACTTTTGTAACATTCACAGCAAAGAACACATCTTAACACGTGTCACATCTTGGATCTCTGTACGTTTGGTATCATTGTTTCTGTTAAAGCAGTACTAAGTAACTGTTTACCTTAATAAATCCTTTCCGTAGTCCCTCTGGGGGTCATACAAGTGTTAATGGGATGATTGGGGGTCTTTCATCTCCCCCTGGTGTCTCTGGCCAGAAAACCACATTTGTAACTTGACTGAAGAAGCTAACATGCTAACGGGCAAGCTAACTGTGGGCTAGTGCCACTTAAAACAGTATTTACAGCCAAGTTTGAGTGAAAAAAATATTTCCATTGTGTAAAAATTAGATGTACAATATCCCTCTGTCCCTTTGTCTTTTCTGTCAGCGTAGTATTACTCTCATGGACAATTAATGAGTAAAAAAAACACAACATGCTATGACACCTGCAGTTGCACTTATGGCCTCCAGGGGCAAAGTTACTTAGTACGGCTTTAATATTACCAGTTTTATGACAGCACACTTAACAGCACATGATCTGGAATGTGGCTTTCAAGTACATATGACACATAGACACAGTTGTTTATAAGAAATGACCCATTTTTCGTTAGTTTGACCATTTTGTGCTGTTTATTACTTCACTTCCTGACAGCTCAGTATCTGACTGACGGCACCATTGTCACCATTTTTCTGTGGTTTGGTTGGATATTCAGCTGAAATTGCCACGGGAATGCTAGCACAGTGGAAATCAATGGAGTCGGACAGAGTTTGTTCGAATATAATGAGATATCCATGCATGCCTGGACAGTGGAGCTTTTTTTTGCACAATCAGGAAACCAGACACAGCCCTGTTGGACACTGACAGGAAGTGATATAAATGTTGCAACCATGTTATGTCAAAGACTAAATAACTTACTCAGAATTCTATGGAACTTTACCTCTATCTATGTACTGTATGTCATTAACTCAAAAATTTGAATAAAAATAACTTTCTTCATTAAAGGGACTATACGGAGTTTAAAATTATATATATTATATCTTTTTCTCCCCTACATTCAGCCATGTCCTAATGTGTAGAATGAACCCAGACCTGTTCACCACAACTGCCTCTAAAATCCTGCACTGTCACTCAAAAAGGTGTTAATTCGGGTCCAAGTGCTGTCATGCACGAGCTTAATATAGAGACTGCAGTTGCGTGTAAGACCTGAGGTGGCAGAAGTGAGTATAAAAATGACCAACTTGCATCTAGTCCCTTTAAATTGTTGCGTCACTGAAATAAAACTATGATTACTCACACAGATGTTATCCATCGAACTAAGCCATAATTACAAAGGATATCATATACACTTTAACTCTATTCACAAAGAACTCTGTATGATACAGATCCTGATCATCATGTATCCATACAGACTGTATACATGCCTTTCAGTCATGTGACTTTTTTGTTATGGCGGCCATTTTGAATACCAAAGTAGAATTATGCAGCACTACAACATGTAACAATATCTCTACTCAGGATATAAATAAAAGACAACTGACTGACGGTGGCATTTTTATGTCCTCGTCATCATTGCTCAAGAAGATAACAGTAAAAACACGGCCCCAGAGACGCACTTTATGTGAAGAAACCAGTGAGTCAGTGTTTAAACTGCTCAAGATGTTAGCATGCTACCGGTTAGAATTTAGCTTCAACAGCTTCAAGAGAAAGCCCTGAACCACACTCTAAACATCTAGCCTTGGATACAACATGTGACAGAGGTCAGAGCTGAGCTGTTACTGTAGTATTTCCTCAGTGTTCATAGATGTAAGACACACGTGAAGCCATTGACAGTTGCTAACCGGTAGCATGCTAACATCTTGAGCAGCTTAAACACACACTCAGACTGAGACTGTTGACATAACAAACTGTAAAAATCACAGAGAAAGGTTTGATGTGTTCATTTAGTCTGAGGAGTGAAGCAGATCTTTAGTAAATCCTGCTGAAGCTCGACAGACAGAGCGGTGCCACATTTGCTGGTTATATCACATAAACGTGTGTCTCTGGGGCCGTGTTTTTACTGTTATATTCAAGAGCAATGATTACGATTACATAATAATTAGCCTGGTGGGACCAGAATGATTCCCCTCTGTATTTTTGTATACATCAGTCTGGTCACCCCGCCCCGCTGGATGTATCCGCAAAATCAAACCGATCCCGTGCAATCAGATTTGTTTATTTGCCGTGACGTGTTGTTAGCGAGCAGCGTCACTCACGGGATGCAGAAGTCCCTCAATAACAATCTACGAACGACGCACGAAAGAGAAAAGCGTGTCTCCAATCGGCGGTAAATGACCAAAAACACATCGACAGTAGGTGATTTTTTTTTTTTTTGCAGTGAGTTGCATATGGTTCTGCATTTTCTATATATCCTGCGCAAATATTAACGCAAAACCGCTAATAACACCACATCAACAGCAGACGCCTGCCCTTCGCTGATTGGTTTACTCCGCTTTTTTTTATTTTTCCGGGCTACATAAAAATGCCACTGTCAATCAGTTGTCTTTCATGTTCATCCTGAGTAGAGATATGTTGTAGTACTGCATAATTCTACTTCGGTATGTATACCTGGGGTGCCCAAATGCTTGTTTTATTGGCACACATCGCTAGAAATAGTACTTTTATTGCAATTTTAACCTCTTAACCCCCACCTTAACCAAATGCATTTTCTCCGGTTCAGCTTTACCCAAATCTAAAAGCTTCTGCACCGGAGCTTACAGCCTATAGGCCAGTGTAACCCTCATTTGAAAGCTAAGACCTAAAAACAGATCTAAACAGATCTTTTCCTCGCATTGTTGCTGCGTTGTCGTCATCATTTTGGACAATTTTTTTCCCATGGCTTTTTTGTTTCGTTTTCGTCACACATTCTAGTCACTTTTCTGTTACTCTTTTGTGTCTTTTTGTCACCTTTTCATCACTTTTTCCTCTCGTTTTTGTTGCTATTTTGACACTTTTTTTCAAGAAGCTTTTAGATTTGGGTAAAGGAAATGTGCTCGGTTCAGGTGGGGGTTAAGAGGTTAATCATTTCACACAGTTAAAAACCTCACCGGGTTTTTACTGTGTGGTTTACTGTATGGTTCCAAGCCTATATAAAAGTGTGGGGCACAGTTTAAACCTCTCTTCACCCAGTTGAATGTTTGAATGCACTGATCACACCTGTGGCCATCCATGTTGTACAGTCTGTTTTGCATGTAATATAACCTTCGACCACTAGATGGAGCAGTTATCCAACTCATAAATGGAGTGTCCTTCACGATGTTCCTTAATATGATTTCTTCTTTTACTACTAACTAACTAACTAACTAACTAACGTGTGCTCTTACTAACACACTTTCCCCATAGACAACGCTCTCTCGATTAAAGTGCAAAAGTATCTGACACTGGCCAAAAATTAGCAGTATTTTCATAATCAAAAATACATAACACCATACCTCTACTTCGCTGCAGCTTTCCATCTGCTCACTAATCACTTTTCGGCATCTCATCATATAATTTGACTTGTTCGTGAATGTTTTTGATCTAACTCCTTCATAAGCTCCTCTAAATGTTTCATATGCTTTGACTTATATGATTAATAAAGTATGCACCCCGTTTTTTCTCTGTGATGTAGATGTTTGCGTGAGTATAACATTTTCAATAAACTGGTTTAACTCATCGAAGGTCAGACGACAACATGCAGTCATCTTGAAATGGAGAAGTTTATTTAAAAGTACGTATTTTTTTCCGTTTTTTTATTGCATTTAATACTTTTAAAAAGGATAATAAACAAATAAGGAAAAAACAACATAGAGAAAAAAAGAAAAAAAGAAGCAACCACAAACAATACCCCACACCCAGCCTATTTACAATATATACGTAAACATCTACAAAGCATTTACAAAGAAGACATATATATTAAAAGCTATAACAAAGCAAAATTCATGATAATAAATAAATCAATGTAGAAAAAAACAAAACAATAACAATCTGTACACGTATATACGCATACACACACTTATACATATTCACACGTACACACACATATATATACAATATATATATACAAACATACATACACATGTACACTTAAATGTACGCACACTCACAAATAGATATATAATTAAATGTAGTAGAATGACAGCAATAAAACTTTTCACTATCAATGCTAACATAATAACATATTGTTATATAACAATATAACATATTTACAAATAATATCAATCTTGCAAAAACAAAAAACAAAAAACTGTATGTATATTTATTTAACACTCAAAATAAATTCATATAATGGATACGGTATAGTATGCACAGAGGCGGGTAGTACTTATTTACATTCACATTTCATTTTAACTGTACTTCTCAGAGTAGATTTATCATACAGTACTTTTTATTTCTGTGCAATCATTATTATAGTGGAGTATCAGCACTCTTACTTGAGAATAAAAACAAAAAAGGTAATGTTCCGCTGAGAGATTTTTTTTTTGTCAGTAGGTGTCAGTGGTGAATAAGATATATAACAGAGTAAACATTTGCTAAACTGCAGCTTTCCTGTAAGTCTTTGTGTTTGGGCATTTAGAACATTAACCTCTTAACCCCCGCTTTAACGAAGTGCATTTTCTCCAGTTTAGCTTTACCCAAATCTAAAAGCTTCTTACAGCCTGTAGGCCAGAGTAACGCCTTCAAAGCTAAAACCTACAAAAATGATCCACCATTTTCCCTCGTTGTGTTTCCATGGTTGTTGCCGCGTTGTCGTCATGTTTTTGTTGCTATTTTGATGCTTTTTTCAAGAAGCTTTTTGAGTTGGTAATGCCTGGATGATAACAGGATAACATGTCGGTCAAGAGGTTAATTTGACCTTTGTCCCATTGAGATTAGGAATCTCTTTGTCAGGGGACTCCTGAACATATTTTTAGTGGTAGGGGAGACCTTGTGTGTGTGACATCACACACAATAATTAGCTACCTCCGGATCCAAACTGTTGAGAGCTCCATAGATAAACACAGCAAAAAACACAACTTTATCTGAATTTCCTGCTGAAATAACAGCAGATAAAAGCCTAGAAACTGTTTTACACCTAATTAGAATAATATAGCTCACCATTTCTCCAGGCAAATATATTTCAAATAAGCCTTCATTGTGTATGGGAAAAAATATTTGATAATTAATGCCATAAAAACATACTCATGAAAATCTAAAGTAAATGTAATATTTCTGTGTGATCAGATGTTTAGAAAGAGCCTTGTAGTCGGCTCTATAGCAGGTTCAAATCAGCTAAATCCCATTATAGGGAATAGGACTAAAGCTAAAGCGATGACATCATCACTTAACAAACGTATGGAACAATACCTCACGTCACTTCCTGTCAAATTTCTAATAAAAATAAATAAATAAATTCTGTCCAACATTTATTTCTTCATTAAAACTGCTGCTTCACTGAAATAAAATGATAATTATTTACTTACAACAGATGTTATCCATCGAAATAAGTCATATTTACAAAAGCATTCAAACCTGTCATATGCACTTCAAGTCTATTTTAAAACCCCATATGGCCATACCGCCTTTGCTCTGCCCGATCCCGTCAGACCTGGAAGCTAAGCAGGAAGGGCCTGGTCCTGGTACTTGAATGGGAGACCGTTTGGGAACAGCAGGAAGCCTAGCGAATGTAGTGAGGAGTGGTTGGTTGGTGGTGGTCGAGGGGCCGATGGCGCAGACTGGTTGCCTCGCTTCCGTCAGTCTACATCAGGGCAGCTGTGGCTACAATAGTAGCTTACTACCACCAGGTATGGAGTGAATGAATAATGCAACTGTAAAGCGTCTTTGAGTGTCCAGAAAAGCGCTATATAAAACAATGCATTATTATTATTATTATTATTATTATTATTATTATTATTATTATTATTATATGCATGATATGCCCTGTGTGCACTTTAGTATTGCTTGTCACATTAAAGATCATTTATAGAGCACATGTGTCAAAAAAATCAACTGATTTCATGAAGTTTTTTTGGTTTATATAACAAGTTCCCTCCGATCTCTCGAGACCATAGCCGACCAGATGTGTTTCTCAAATAAGTATGTTTCCCAGAGTTCAAAGGTCGCTCAGTCGTGTGTCCACTTGGCTGACAGCCTCACGCTACATATGTGCTTAAACAACATTACACCACCCGCTTTTTACACGACAATATAATGGCTTATTTGGCACTAAACGCTCAAATCCCCGCCCTGTTGCACACACACGACTCCCACTCCCATGTTCTGGCAACACTTTTTTATACAACCGAGCAGATCAACATCACAGTCAATTGTTTCCAAATGTAGGATCTTATTAAGTCAAAACAAATGACCTGATACGGCTGACATTTGTGGATTTAGGTTGACGTCAGAGAGGAGAGATGAAATTATTTCTGGCAACTTCGCGGCTCATGTTTTCAATCTTCTGGACGGAGCGACTTCGTCCAAATGTGATCAAAGAATAAGTGAGTAGAAAAAAAAAATATGCCAAAGAATATAAAAGAGGCAGACCACAACAAATGAAGCAAACAATGTGCAATCAATATTGGTCTGGGAAAGCCGTTCACCCCATATTCCCGTAGACTCTGTCGCTCGAGCCTCCTATTGTTCCTGCTTATTACATTGATGTGGACTGGCACAGTATGCAGCCATGTATGAAGTGACTGCGATGGCAGACCGGCAGCTCAACTCACAGGAGGTCCTGGGTAAAGTTAGCTGGACTCCAGGAAAACTGCATTTTTGCAACTAAGGCAGACTGAATTCTCACACAATAGTCACACATGTTTTATTTAACATGGATCTAATAGACAAACAGACTGGATTATTGTAACGCCTGTAAGTGGAGGAAAGTGATCGCTTAACCTCTTAACCCCACCTGAACCCAGCCCATTTTCTCCAGTTTGGCTTTACCCGGGTATAAAAGCTTCTTGAAAAAAGCGTCAAAAACAAGGATGAAAAACATGACAACAAAGTGGCAGAAGAGTGACAAAAACGTGCCGGAAAAGCAACAATGACGCAGTATTTCTTTCCTGAAAAAAGACAAAAAAAAAACACACAGTAAAAAAAAAGCAACAAAAAGATGACTAAAGACTGAGTGACGAAAAAACAACAACTGTAAAGCCACAAAGAGCGAAAAAAGAAAAAGAAAAACGTGAATAAAAATGAGATGAAAAACTGTCGTAAACAGGACAAAAAAGTGTCCAAAAAAAAGATGAAAAAGCAACAAAAACACGACTAAAAAGCGATGCAAAAGAGACAAAAATGTGATTAAAAAAAAAAGCAGTGACAATACGTCAAAAAAAGATACGATCAGTTTTCAGGTCTTAGCTTTCAAATGAGGCGTTACTCTGGCCTATAGGCTGTAAGCTCCAGTCGAGAAGCTTTTAGATTTGGGTAAAGCTGAACTGGAGAAAATGCGCTCGGTTAAAGTGGTTGGTAAGAGGTTAAGAGCTAAAGCTAAAGCTAAAGCTAAGCGACTTTGAGTGCCTAATGTAGGTGGAAAAGCGCTGTATAAGTTGAGACCATTTACCACAATGCAACACGCGATAAAAAGTGTTAGACAGTTTTGATTCATGTTGACCTGGAAATGGTGGAATCACTGCACACTGGGCGGCACGGTGGCGCAGCAGTTAGTGCTTGTGATTCACAGCAGGAATGCCTCGGATTTGATCCCGGCCTTTCTGTGTGGAGTTTGCATGTTCTTCCATGTCTGCGCAGGTTTCCTCCAAGTGAACTGTGTGTGTGTGTGTGTGTGTGTGTGTGTGTGTGTGTGTGTGTGTGTGTGTGTGTGTGTGTGTGTGTGTGTGTGTGTGTGTGTGGGCGTGCAGTGCATGCATGAAAAAATAGTGGTGGTCGAAGGGTGTGTTGGCGCAGGTGTGCGCAGTTGAGTCTCTGTTAGTTTGTCTCAATGGGCCAAACATACGTAGCTTAATATGTGTGGAGTGTGTTAAAGGAATAGGCCACCGTTTTTACATACTGAGATATGTTCTTACCTGAGCTTAGACGAGTTCATTTGTACCTGTCTGGTCTCCACGTGTGTCTTCCGTAACGTAAACACAGCACAGATGGTGTTAGCATTTAGCCTCTCTCTTCTCCTCTATAGCTCCAAACGAGATGAAGATAGAAGCTACCAAACTCTTCCACGTTTTCCCTATTTAAATATGGTTACGTGAAGTGTTACACTATAAAGTATAATTACACAAAATTAAACAATGTGGATTTTCTAAGCGGATAAAAAGGGGACCTATATTGTAAGGCGTAATAATACCAGGAGTAATTCGGCATCAGCGCAGTGATATCTTCACTTTACTGTGCGGACGCCGAATTACTCCTGGTATTATTACGCCTTACAATATAGTTCCCCTTTTTATCCGCTTAGAAATCCACATTATTTAATTTTGTGTAATTATACTTTATGGTGTAACACTTCACGTAACCATATTTAAATAGGGAACACGTGGAAGAGTTTGGTAGCTTCTATCTGCACCTCGTTTGGAGCTATAGAGGAGAAGAGAGAGGCTAAATGCTAACACCATCTGTGCTCTGTTTACGTTACAGAAGGCACACGTGGAGACAAGACAGGTACAAATGAACTCGTCAAAGCTAAGGTAAGAACATATCTCAGTATGTAAAAACGGTGGCCTATTCCTATCCCCACACTGTGTGAAGCATTTTGGGTGACTGGTGTCATGTAAATAAATGCAATACAAATACGATTCCATTTCACCACTTTTCAAGGTGCATTGTGGAAAAATATTGTAACATTTCCTCGTCAACAAACATACCTGGAGCAGTACTCTACTCTCAATTCTCAAAATACATTCATCGTAGCGCTGTAGATCTGTTTGCATGCCGTTAGCTGACAGTGAAAGCTTGTTTTCAGTTTTCATAACGTGTCATTCTGACTGTTACATTTTAAAACGACAAATATCAATGCTGAGGTGCCCTAAAGAATGGTTTTAGGCCTCAATTAAGCATACTGAACTCAATATAAATATAGTTGTTTACTTAAAATAAAACCTATCTTTAAAGTGTGTCAATGCTCTGTGTTTGTGCTGCAGATTGGATTGGACTAAAGAGATTACGTTGTGTGGATAATCCTCTCCCCCCCGACACATTACTGTAGAACCTCTTTGATGATCCCATGTAGGCTCTAATTGTCTTGCGATGCGTGCAGAGATCGTGCCTGTCAAAATAAGCCGCTTTCCATTTTGATACCAATCAGGAATACTCCCATAGAGGAAAGGAAAATGCAGTGTTTTGTTTTGATATAGGCTGCTGATGTAAATGTTGATCAATTGATTACGATAGACTGGGAGGCGGTCCTTTTGCCTCGGCCAAAATACATTTTTGATATTGTTTCTGAAAGCTGTGCAGAAGACGTTCCATCAAAGTTTTTATTTTTGGGGGTTCCCAAATGATTTCAGAGTAATGCATTTTTTAAAGCGAACTAAACTGACCTGAAATATTGTCGTTTTGTTTCGAGCATGACATGGAATTGGTAAAGGGAGGGTGTTTCCATCATTCTACCCCAGAGGTCCCAAACTAACTAAGCCTACCACTGGCCAGGATGCAGGATTCATGGGGTTTCAGAAGCTTTCTAAAGTAGCAGAGACACTTTACTGGAGGAATGCTCCTCTTAAGTGGGGGGTTGGTGGGTCGACTCCCCCCTGGATAAAAAGGAAATCATTCAGATGGCACTTCCAGCTGTTGTCAAAATGTGACTTTTGTACTTTTAGAATGATTTTTTCCCTTCAAACTGGGGCCTCTAAGCATCTGCCCAGTTAGCCCACCTTATACTGTTGTTCTCAAAAGTTTACATACCCTGGCAGAATTTGTTTTATTTATATTTTTACACACAAAAAGAACACAAAAGGTTTTTCGGTGTAACTGAGCCAAATTTGTGGGCCACCTTGCATGCACATGCCTTTTCAGTTCTGCCCATACATTTTCAACTGGATTGAGATCAGGACTTTGAGATGACCACTTCAAAACATTGACTTTGTTATTCTTAAGCAACACGTATTGGCAGTATTTTCTGAGAATTGTCCATTTGGAAGACCAAATGGACAAACTATCCCCCCTCCGTTAATTCATATTTAATATTTTATGTTTTTAACCACAGTGGTTTAGTTTGACAGTGCAGCTCATTTATTTTCTATTATTACTTTATTATATACTGTATACCTAAAAGGCCTAAAAATGCTTCATATACAAACACATATTCAATACAGATTTGTCCTGGATACTTAGTTCATGGTTTATTTGTTTTGTTTGTTTGTTTATTGTGTATTCAATGTTTGACTTGAAATTTCATCTGATTTGACTCCTGTTACAGAAATGGAATAACCTTTAATCCTGTAGTGATATAGATATTTAAATTGGTGGTGGAATATTGTACTTTCATTGGGCCAATTGAAATTGCTAGTTTTAGATAGAATATAATAATTATTAGCATACCACATTAAACAGGAGGGCTGCACCAGGGACACAGGATTTTGTGCTGGGAATAACACATTTGTGGCTTTAAAATATCCATTAAAATGCTCTGTGGCCCTCAGGCATGAACAAAAAAACTCAAGGCCTCAGCCTGATTTAGTCGCTCACATATTTTTGAAGCCTATGAGTGTATTGTCAGTAAATTCTTTTTCTAAAAAGTGAGCCTGGAATAGGCTAAATGGCACGAGCCCTCCACCTTTTCACTGGAACCACGTTGACTCGTCTCCAAAGCTGCGCATTTATAATCCGAGTCTCCAAATGTGCGCGGCTAATTAGCATAATTAATTCGGCGAAAATAGCGTGAGCGACCTGTGGCCTTTGTCACTGTATTGGCCTGATGGCAGTCCATCCATCTATCCATCCATTTTCTTCCACTTGTCCGTTGCCGGGTCGTGGGGCAGCTGTTGGAGCTGCCCAAATCACATTGCACCGGCCCCTATGGCTCCTCCTGCAGGTGTGGGTCCACAGAAGGACGGCCTCATGGTTCTAACCGGGCCTGTTGGTCTCTCATAAGGGGCTTCTGAACCGCTCTTTGTCTGAACCGTCACCTAGGACCTGTTTGCCATGGGAGACCCTACCAGGGGCACCAAGCCCCCGACAACAGAGCTCCAGGATCATTCAGGCGCTCAAACCCCTCCACCACGTTAAGGTGGCGGTTCCAGGAGGGGCTGATGGCATTATATTTATAGGATGGCAGTCAATACAATAAATATAAGGAAAGAGAAACTTTAGGAGTTAAAACAAGGAAAGAAGGAGCTCTGGCTCTGGCTCTTTCTCTGACTCTGTACCTTCCACTTCTCAGTGCAGGCAGAGGCAGGGACTCGCCTCACCTCATGTTTAACTCTCATTTATGACAGAAAGTTGCATCTAAGTTGCATCTACTTGTTTCACTCTGGATAATGACAAACTCTTACCAGTTTCAGCATCTTTACCAGGTCTTTTGCATTTGTTCTTGGGTTGATATTCACATTTCAGACACAGCACGTTCATCTCTGGGACACAGACCCCATCTTCTTTCTGATCTATATGATGGCTGGTCATTCCATCATTGTTTTAATCAATGAAACTGGACCTTCAAGTGTCTTGAAATTTCACCAGACTTGTGCTTCCAAGGTCATGACACCATCATCTGGGCTTTCCTAAATTGTTTAAAGGTATAGTAATCTTAGTGTATGTAAACTTCAGACTTTGCAAAAAGTTAAAAAAAAAAAGAAAAAAAAATCTAATTTACCCCAAAAAGTAAAAGTTAGTTCTGGTTTCATGTCATACAGTGAGAAAAAAAATGCATGTCTGTCTTTTTATATAGTGTGTGTAAACATCTGGTTCCCACTGTATGTAGACAATATATTATATTTTAGATTATATATGGCACTGTAGTATTGTGTATTTTGGTTCAAAACAAAACAAAAACAAAACTACTAGAAGTAGCCTACGACCATTTGTTTGTAAGTTGTTGACCATTATTTTCTACACCTAATCACCACTCAGTCTGAATCAATATGCTACTTGTTCCATTATCGTAGATTAGCAATAACCCACATCGCAGTTATCTCTACAGCCTGTAGCACGTCATTAGCACTGATTAGCCTATCCATTAACCGCCTTTGTTAGCTCATGTTAGCTTGCTGTGAGTGTGATGCGTCACATTTAGCAACAGCTGCAGCAGACCAGGAAATGGCCGCTCTGACCTTTAATTAGAGCCATGTGGAGAGCGTACTGGGTAACAAGCCGACAAGTCAAACCAGTGCCAGAAACCAGGGAGAAACCCGGTCAAATGCATAAGAGGCAAGACAGAGGTTAATACTTGAAGGGCTGTGAGGTTTGTGCTTTAGAGGTGGCAACATTAGCACTGTGGTGATTGCTAATGATATGCTAAGGCTAAAGGCCAGGGTTGAACCAGTTTACCACCAGTAAGAAGCAGATGTAGCAGGCCCATAAGAGAGTCATGTTCTCAATCAGAGGTTCTCAACTGCTGATTCGGGACCCAAAGGATTTTCAGGTCCATTTTCCCAGGGTCACGGGGTTAATAGTTTTTGATAGTCAGCCTCATGAGAGCTAGGATTTACTCTGGAACACTTTATAATAACTACACCGTATTTAGCCTTCATCAATCATGTACTAACACTAAATAAATCATGAACAATTCATTAATTGTGACACATACTTAAGTATTACCTAAGTACTCCAGTAATTAAATCTTACCTTCCAATGAAAAGCTCATCAGATATTTCTGTTATTCATTGATTTTATTATACATACAAATATGTAATAAAGCATGAATAGTCTACACTTTAGAAAAGCTCACAAAAAGACTTAACAGTTAATAACTGCATGAATTAATAATGCATTGTAGTATTAATTTATATAATTTTATACATTAACTAATAATTACTATATGATTAAAACATGGTACAATATAGCATCAAAAATGTGTTCATAAATTGTTACTTCACAGTTTATTAAGTATTAAAAACAAATGACTTGCTTAACTTCTAATGTCCATTAAAAGTTAAGCATTAATTACTAGTTAAGTAATAATTAAGTATAAGTCATATTACATGATTAATTAAGGATAAATAAGGTGTAGTTTTTATATAGTGTTATCAAGAACTCAGAACTGAAAAATGTTGTCATCGCTTTATGCTGGCCTCTGTATGTCACAGGTTTGATTCATAAAAAGTTGTATATGGCGTGGCCGAATGAGAAATCACTGTGCGAGGTCGAAGCAAGAGCTGTGAGGTGGTGTATGTGGAGCGACAGTTAAATAAGGTTAAAATACTATTTAATTTGGTCATTGAACATCATTAAAAGCAAACCGTTTAAAATATAGCTATGGCTAAAAACACTACAATAGGTTCAGTCTGTATCCTGTCCCTCCCTGGTGCGTCCTTTTCCAGGCAGGGGGTCTGGCCCGTGAGGAAACCCAGTGGAAGTCACTGGGCTTCCTGTCCGGTAAGTACACATGCCCGGAGAGTCCTGTCACTCAATCCCGCTGATCGTGTGGTGACACCGCCCCTTGTCTTTGTGTTGTGCATTTTTGTTGTGTCTTTAATGACAGTGTTTCTCAGAGACACTCGTGTTTTTATTTGTTGTTTCGACTCAGGCTTTGTAGCTACTACAATAGCTGTACAATAGGCCAGGATGAATGAGAGTGTGTTTGAGAGTGCGCATGGGGGACGACGGATGGAAATTAGCCCAAGGCTACAATCCGGTGTGGCTTGTTTACATGCATGAGACCCATGTATGTTCATTAACATGCACTGTCCCGACCAAATAAACCAATAAAATAAAATAAAAAATACTACGTAGCTTACCACCAGCGAGTATGGAGTGAATGTAACATTCTTTCATGTAAAAGCGCTTTGTGACCATGTCTGTGAAAGTGCTATATGTACTGTGCGCTATATAAATAAAGATCTTCTTCTTCTTTGTCTCTTGTTTTTTGTCACATAAAAAAAAAGACTTATGTTACCTTCATATTTCTGAAGGCAGTTTGTTAGTAGCTAGTCCTCTGTGGTGTTCAGGTACATTCACTGCATTTGGGTTTAGTGTCTAGTGTGGCTGTGGCCCCTGCACACGAGCAAAGCTCCACGGTCCTCCACTCTGGCCTTATGCACGTGTGATAAGGTGATCTGGCACAAGATTAAATCTGTGGTTTTGTTTTTTTCTGTTGCATGCATTTTGTTTTTGTGAATGAACTTTCGTCCCACCCTTTCGCTTGTTGCCATGACTGCAGGATCACATGACTTAACCCTTCCAATCCCAACGCAGTGTAATCAGTGCACCTGGACAGTGGCGTGGAAATGGAGAAATAAAGTCAGGGAAGAAATGGGGAAACAAGAGAGTGACTACAGGGCCTGAGTGACGCTGAGTGAGGCACGGGGCGAGCACCGGCGGCCCAGGAATGGCATGGTGAATGGACGCGTGAGTGGACTGCATGGCACGGGACGAACGCGCTCGTCAGGAGCGCAGGGCGCGCAGGACGGAGGACGAGGAGTCCTCCCTGCGGTGTAAGGAGCATACTTGGTAGCTACAGCAGCGGTGTTCATGACGAGGCTTATGGCTCGAGGGTCGTGTGTGTTTGGGATGTGCTGGCCTGTGTGTTTGCGGTGCATGAGGACGAAGTGGTGGGGACCGTCCTGGAAGGAGGAGTGCTGGTGAGAGTGTGGCCCGTGGAACGGAGCGGACGTGCTGTGGATCTCGAGGGGGCAGCGACATGGGGAGCCTCGCTTGTCGGACCGAGACCAGGGGCCATGGTGCGAAGGGAGTGAGTGAGAGAAACCTGCTGGTGTGGACGTTCAAGCCCTGGCCGCCCTGTACAGCCCCGTCACAAAGGAGTCATCGTGGATAATGCTGTTACCTTTATTTTAGATTTAATTTAGTTTAGATAAGAACCGGTTTTTAAGTCTATTTTAATATTATTAACTGTGTTTTTAGAACTTAGCAAATAAAAATCACAAAGACTTTTTATGTTTGTTATATTGGCTGCACCTATTCTCTGCTCTCACACTCACCATGTTGCAATAATTGAAACCTATACATTTCTCGGCCTTGGTCCAAATTCATCATTCCATAACGTAACCTCCACCCGTGACACACACGTGCCATGGTGTGCTTTGTGAGTGGAAGGCCTTGCTGCACTATACATCCACACAGTACTTTGACAATACTGTACCTGGAACATGAGGGCCGCTGAGTAAAGTAGCGAGAGACTGACCGATGAGAGGGCTGAGTCTCTCTTCTCCTTCCTCCTGTTGCTTAACCTTTGAGGCCCACGTTGAGGAACCTTTTGCAGTCAGGAACAGGAGCTCCAGCTGCTCCTTCTGCCCGTCAGAACAATCTGAACCTTCGTAACCAGTGGAGGGAACAACCAGGAAGTTACGGCGCCAACAGCTTATTCATGAAAACTACAAAACCCACACAAAGGGGAGGATATGGAGAGTACAATATACTGTACACTCCAACTAAACAAATATAATCCGAGCACCGGCACAAATGTCAGAATGACGTGTTAAATAACTACTCTTATAAACAGCAATGTTTAATTATCACTGACTGAAAGTTTCAAACATGAACCACTGCGATATGAAACTACACAAACGGATGATGAAAATACTGTTTCATCCTCAATTCTGATGCTACAGCTCTGTCACAGAAATAAAATGCTCTGGCCAAATATTCCACCAAATCCTGTCCTTTAGTTCACCGCAGACAGCTGCTGCGCTTGCGGCACAGAGATCTGTTCTTGTGCAAATGAGCCGTTTGGGCTTAAGTTTCGTTCTTATAAATGTAAACAAAAGTGCCATATGTTTGTAGAGCCACTGCAGCATCTGAAAGTTTTATATCGGAAATCTAACACTGCATGACCTGCTTTATACTTTCAAATACAGGTGAAACTCGGAAAATTAGAATATCGTGAAAAAGTTTATTTTTGTAATACAATTTAAAATGTGAAACTAATATATAATATAGACTCATGACATGCAAAGTGACATTATGTCAAGCCTTTGTTTTAATTTTGATGTTATGGCTAACAGTCCATTTTCAAAATATTCTAATTTTCTGAGATGTTTTATTTGGGGTTTTTACAAGCTGAGCCATAAATATCCAAATGATAACAAATAAAGGCTTGATATATCTCTCTTTACATGATGATTTTGGCTTACAGCTTGTGAAAAACACAAATTCAAAATCTCGAAAGATTAGACTTTTGTGAAAATTGTAGGCTCAAAGTGTCACCCTTTATCCAAAACACCTGCAAAGGGTCCCTGAGACTTTAAATGGTCTCTCAGTGGTTCAGTAGAATTCACCATCATGGGGAAGACTGTTGGCCTGACAGTTGTGTAGAAAATCATCATTGACAAAAGCCTCAAAAGGTAATTACAAAAGAAGTTGGATGTTCTCAAAGCAGAAAGTTAAATGGAAGGGAAAGTGTGGAAGAAAAAGGTGCACAAGCCGCAGGGATGAGCGCAGTCTGGAGAGGACTGTCAGGAAAAGGCCATTCAAAAGTGTGGAGGACCTTCACAAGGAGTGGACTGAGGCTGGAGACACCACACACAGACGGATCCTGGACATGGGCTTCAGATGTCAGATTCCTCTGGTTGAAGCATCCTGGTCTTCCATAACACGTCAGCAGTGCCACAGGCTAACTTTATTTATAAAGCACATTTACAACAACAGGCAATACGAAATTTCAACAAGGTTAAAATATATCATTACATTACAAACAATAGCAATAACAAGAACCACCAAAGAAAATCCGGCTCAGCTTGTGTTGAAGGCCCGTGTAAACAAATGGGTTTCAAAAGAGATTTAAAAACATTCAAAGACTGAGCTGTTTTAACGCTCAAGGGAAGACTGTTCCAAAGTGTGGCCGCCGCAACAGCAAAAGCACGGTCACCCCTAGTTTTCATCCGTGATCTGGGAACAACAAGCAGCATTTGATTTTCCGACCTGGTTGTCCTCTGTGGGACATGAACAATCAGACGCTCTGACAGGTAAGAAGGAGCCATCCCATTTTAAGTGCTAAGTACATGTTTAGTTTGTCTTCCTGCTGTGCATTGAATAGTGCATTAAAAACCAAGTGCATTAAAAACCAAGTGCATTAAAAACCAAGTGCAAAAAAAAAAAAAAATAAATAAATAAAAATATTCAAATATGTTACACTTCTTAACATATTTAACTAAACACTTACATTAGGGGCATGAGACTTAACTGTTTCATTATTAATGCAACACAATATTCCCACACACCAACACAAATGTTTTATCCTTTTCTCACGACCAAATGGATGGCCAGGATTGTAATTTTTTTTTTTTTTTTTTTTTTATTTTTTTTTTTTTTTTTTATAAACAATAAATTAACTATGGGCACTATAGATGGGGGAAGAGGAACAAACTCAAAATTACAGTGTACCCTTTGGAATTTTGAGTTAGCAATAATACATTAACTTTAACATCATAAATATCATAATGCATATCCATTGATTTCTGGTTGTAATACACCACCTCACATACACACACACATACACACACACACACACACTAATTTGTTAGTGTTACATTTTGTCTTTGGTCAATGTATGTGTTTGTTTTTTTTTTTTGCTCTGTGTCGTGTTGTAGTCAGTTATGTTGTTGTTAGTTGTAATAAAAAAAAAATAAAAAAAAAAAAAAAAAAAAAAGTGCTAAGTACATATGCATGATTATAGTTTTCATAGGACCCCAACATTTCTCTCTTTAAAATAATTTTTGTTATTGAGTTCATGTAATATTCTAATTTTTTGACATTTTTAATTTGCTTTTTTTTACAAGCTGTAAGACCTCTCCTGGTAAACGACTGAGCTGTTCAGTTGTGTCGTCACAAAGGAACGAAAGTGCTCTACGTCTGTAATGTAATGCCTTACGGCCTGATTTTAATTTATAAAACAGCTTTTTTTGTTGTTGTGTAAGAGAGCAATAAAGAAAAAAAAAAAAAACAATAAAAAAAAATAAACACTCTCCGTCTCCGACCGTCTGTGCTGTCCCAGGACAGTAAGCAAACGCTCCCGCGGCCGGAGGGTGCATTGTTTGTGAAGACGGAGCTCTTTCTAACCTACTCTGGACACCGCCTGTTCATTTTGCTTACGATAATGTCACGGATGCGCGTTTGCTCTATTAGATCCATGGTTTGGCTACGAGAGGACTAGTCAGCCTTCCTAAAGAAGAGTGCACTCGCCAGAAGTTGGAATTTCTTTCTGGGATTCAGCGACTTTATCAACCAACCTGATGGATGCTTGGTGAACCTTGGCCAGAATCAAAGTGGATTAACTTTTATAACCAACAGGGCCATAACGTAAACACCCGACGATGGGAGGCCATGCTGAGCGGTGAGTCAATCAAAACGCGTGTTAGCGTGTGAGTTAGCGTGTGTGTTAGCGTGTGTGTTAGCGTGTGTGTTAGCCATTTATGAAACTATGTTGCACATGTCAACTCCTTATAACTGCATTATGTGAAGTAACTTCACTTTTTGCAGCGATATTTATAATACTGTGAATGTGGAATGAGCGGAGAGAGGGCGGAGTTAACTGAATCGAAGCGTCTTGTCTTCTGGGTAGGGAAATACCCCCCAAAAATACTTATATTTCTCTCACAAATGAGTACTTCATAGTGATAGAGGTACAATAAATCATATACTAAATGCCTATACTTTACTTTGGAATGGCTAAAATAGCATGATACAGGACCTTTAACTCCCTCCTCACTGCACTGACACATTTGGATGTTCCTTGTCACGGCTGGCGATGACGCATGTCCGGGTCAATGAAGAGGAGAAGGAGCTTCCTCAGATTATTTACACTTTTGAGATGCAACCCAAAACTAGACGATTTGCAGGAGCACTTACTGGATGAAAGCGTCACCTCATGACATCAGCAGGTTGAAAAGTGTTATAGGCTCTCTTAGGGAAGACAAACTGAAAATAAGCAGAGTGACTCACATAGAAACAAGATGCTAATCCATTTTAATGAGCTGAAATAAAAGTTAGATTATAGTTTTGGGGCCAATTAACTGCAGAAAAATGGGCAAAAACACGCACAAAAGAAACTAACCATTTGGCCTATATGTACACAAGATATCCACAGTAATTAATTGAGTGCCTGCGTCCTCCTCCCACTGTCTAAAAAGACAAATGTTCAGCCTTTCCTTACAGCCCCGGGCCTTTTTCCACCGCACATCCATTTACATCTCCGCCAGAGTGAGTGAGTGTTTGAAACGGTCGCTCTGATTTATCTCGGGTTTCTGTGGTCAGGCGGCGAGCGTTTAGCGGCCGCGGCGTCTGGAGTCAGCACGACCCGATTTACAGTATGTGTGTGTATATATCCGAGCCCCGGTTTACGCGGCAATCAGTCAACTCGCCGACGCCTACATGCAAACCGAGACCTCGCTAAGTTTTGGCAAAAGTTGAAAAATCAACCGAGCGGCTGACACGCAGAGGAAGGGAGGGGGTTCCCATATGTGCGCCTTTAGAGTTTTCAAACTATTTCAGTATTAAGGTCGCAGGTTTTGATTTATTGGGATTTTCATTTTAGCCGCGGGTCATAGGTACACCCTGAGTTTTGGACAATGATTCACTCTCGCTAACACTACTGCAACCAGAGTCTAAGCTTGAGAAAGTTTGTGAAGACATTGTTGTTTTTTGCCCACAGCCTTTATTTGACTGGACATTATAGCGTGAAATGGGTTGAAAAAAAGGGAAAGAATGAATCGATCACAGGACGCTGAGGAGAACAATATGCCATGTGTGCGAAAGTGACCTAGCCCCTAGGCCACAGCGCTGTGCGGGATCAGTAAGTATGAAGACACTTTTTCTCTCAACCTCCTTATGTTTTACTGCAATTGTTTTTCAAATACAGCATGTAACAACTGCCTCTATGGCCTAGATGGAACTACTACATTACTTTGCAAGGTTTTCAACATCACACTTCCTGTAGTACATGCCTGGCGTAGTGCTTGAATCATTGCATTGTTGCCAATGACCTTGTGACATGACTTGGTCCTTTGTCTTTAAAGACGCCTCGGGTCACTCCTCGTTCCTGAAGTTTCCGTGCTTTTTGGCGTCTCTCCACGTTGCCACCGTTTTAGAATGAAAAAAAAAATAATAATCAAGGTTCTGTGACGCGGTGACCTTTGAAACTGTTGATGTGGCACAGAGCTCATCCACACGCATCCTTTGTGAAGGACGACTCACAGTGCCTTACAAAGTAACATTGCTTCACAACAAACAAGAATCCAGGAATTCCATGTTTTTCAAACAACACTCCAAGTTATAGAAGTTTATGCAGTATCGATGACAATCCACTTCATATAGAAAGTTGCGTGTTTGGATTGAGTTCATTTGCAAAAGCAGATATGTGTGAATTTGATTAAGAACAGAACTGAAACAGATCTGGTAATGAAAAACACTGCTATGCAAAGAGAAATTAACAAGCATACGCTGCGTTTTTCAATGACACTTATTGTTTTTTTTTGCAAATGAAGTCTTCATCTCTTTTTTCAATAAATCATATTGTCACTGAGATCTGTAAATGCCCACAACCGTGGACTGGGACAAGGGAACATACATGTTACTTCACACCTGGAAAACAAAATCTGAAAAAGGCATTGACACTAAGTATGGGCTGTACGCATGTATCGTTTGCTATTCACAGTGACCTAGCAAAAGTATGTGACTGGCAGCAAGTTAAAATCATTACGTCAGACGTAACGACCACTAATTCAAATATGAAAAGTAAAAGTAGCGCTAAATCCCTCCCAGTAAGGGAGGTAAGTTCTAACGGCAGTTCAAAGGCTTTTCTCAAACCGTGCAGCGTTTTAAAGGGGGGTATTATGTAAAATCGACTTTTTCAAGCTTTATATCATGTTATTATGTCATTCCCTCATTAAACACATGCCTGGAGTGTTGCCTTGGCTCATTCACATATTTTGAGTAATCAGTAAAAACTTAGACGGCAGCCATTTTAGGTGTAGCTATGCCTCAGTCCTCCTAGGAACGCCCCCACCTCCTGGAGACGCCTCTGGGCCTTTTGTCACCAGCCAAGCCACCAACCACTGCTCCTCAGCTCAGCAGAGCCCCCTCCCCGCACAGTAGTGTTGTTTAGATGCCACAGCAGTGTGCTGAAGGGGGCGTGTCGGAAAGCTTCTTAAAGAGACAGAGGCCTATTTCAAGACGTTCAGCCATTTTGAGAGAGCAATTTTATTCAAGGCAGTTATTTTAATTTACTGCATATACAGACCAACAGAAGGTTACGTCATCATTGTAGTATGCTATAGACTGGTGCTATGTGATTGAAAAAAGCATAATACCCCTCTTTAAACACATTATAAAACACATTATCAAACATTAAATGCAAAGCGTAGGTCAGTGTTGTAAGAGAAAGAGCAAACGTGGCTCTTTTTTGCAGGTTAACAGCGAGTTGGCGACGGAACACTTACCTTCCCAGGGTGGAGTTCTGACAATGGTTTGTCTTTTTCCGCTGAGTCTCTCGTAACTCCCAACAACGTTTAGAGCAGTCTCCCTGTTTGTCACAGTCCAGAGTCGTTTGTGTTGCTGCAGAAGAGTAAAAACCTGTGTTTTCCTCGATGGAGCGCATCACCTCTCTATAGAAATGTGATAAAACTGTGTTTCAAAGCGTCTCGGTGTGCGTCGGCTTTAATGGCTTATCCAAAGCGCAGTGCATGGACAGAGGGAGGTTTTGACAAGTATTGACTTGACCTGCGCCAGGAGATAACGGCGGGTTTGAGTGTAGTTCAGCTGTAAGTCCGGTTGGTCAGTGTGTTGGCATTTGGCACATGGCGCGCTGCGTTCTGGTGCGCACTCGCCGCTGGCCTTTAAAAAAAACTCTGGACTTGCCGGGACCCATGAGATACCAGGAACTTCCGGAGCCAGCCCCCATTTCCTATTAGGCCTCAGCAGCTAACAGCGATATGCTAGGTCCACGTTTCATTTTTCACAGTCTATGCAATGAACACATTTCCTCTGGGTAAGTGACCTAAAGTAACCTAAAGTTTTTAACTCGATACCAGTAACTGTCAATGGGTCGCTGTCCACTGCATTGGCTTCAAATATTTATTTTGTTTGTGTGAGCGCGTGCAAATTCCTTCTTAATATGCCTCCACTCTGTCCATTTCATCCATCAAGATTCAACCCGCTTTCCTCTAGTACCAATTTCTTTTCGCATTTGGGCAACTTCCATATCAAACATATACATTTGCCAGTTAAAAGGCCTATAGCGCTGTGTTATCTCAGCGGTGCGCAGACCACACAGGCGGCGCTTTGAGCCGACTCACCTTTCATCTCCCTCCTGGAGAAAGTACAAGTACAAGTCCTCTCTGTGTACCGAACATGCGCGCGTGCAGCGGAGTACAGAGCTCCCGTTGTGATGCACCGCTGATTGACGGGGCGCAGATAGAAACTTGATGCGCGTGTTGACACAAAACACACTCAGCCAAAAACTCCTGTGTTTACGCCGGCGGATTACGGCGCCGCAAATATGGTTTTAAGATTCAAGAGCGGCAGCAGATGGTTTGTACAGAAGAGAGGCAGAAACATCCTTGATACGTGCTCCGTCTGAGTGCGCGCAACAAGAAAGCGAGGGGAGAAAGAAAAAAAAGAAAAAAGAGTGTGTGCGAACGCCGAGCGACTCAAAGGCAGCGCGGAGATGGGGCCGTCTGTGTGCGGGTAAGAGGGGGATGAAGATGTTTCACGCATTTCTGAAATGTCAATTTTGTTTTCGGTGGATCAAATCACACGGCAAAGACATTCCCAACATCGCCGTCCTCCCTGCTTTACTGAATTTTGAGCTACGTGTATGAGCAGGAGGATTGGGTTAGTTGTTCAGCATTGCTTTACGTTTCTATGGAAGTGAGTGAGGAACTGGGCTAGATAGGATTTGGAATCGGCCTGGAGTGCCCTCTGCAGAAAGTAGTGGAAATGTACGGAGCCCGCCAGAGGACATGACGACAATTTTTATTACTGCGTTATTTCGCTTCAGTATTGTGAAAAGTTTTGCGATATAACGCAATAATTATTGCGAAATAACGCAATCATATTTGGGTAGAGAACGAGGCCGCTTACGGTGTATAGACTCTACGCTATCATCCTCCACACACAATGGAGCATGAATGGGGGAAATTAATTGATCTTTATTTCGAATTGGGTTTAAAATACAAAGAATCAAGATTAGTGCTGCCAACAGACATATGTAGCCTAAGTGAAAGACTTCTTATTGTATTACGTGGAAGCTGTACGACTGTACGAGGTCTGTCCCAGAGTCACGAGAGGCGATCTTGGGGCAGATTTCAGATTAGCACAGCCAGGCCCCGAGATCAGGAAGAGGGTCACTCCCCTACCGCGCTCTAGCTGACAAAGCTGGCCTGAAAGACGCACCGCAGCTATTTGGGGACAAGCGACAACATTCACCCCCGGGTTGGTGGATAGTTGATCGTAAATTCAGGCCAGTTTTGTGCAGAGACTGACTGAAAGTTGCAGGTGCTGAATCTGTACGCATTATGTAACACAGGAATCTGGGGCTGACACCTCCACAATCAGCTAGACATCGGCAGAGGAGTGACCCTCTCCCCCGATCTCGGGGCCTGGCTGTGCTAATCTGAAATCTGTCCCAAGATCGCCTCTCATGACTCTGGGACACCCTCCAACACCTCGTACAGCTTCCACGTAATACAATAACCCCGGCTCACATTAACTACGGTCCGATTTTACATAATACCCCCCTTTAACTGGAGGTGAGAGCTTGTTTTCGGTTTTATAATGTGCTATTTCCTCTACAGCCAGTAGAGTGCGCTCCAGCCAAGTCTCTCACTTATTACTGCCTTTTCTTGGACATGATCTCGATTTGTAAAGTTTGGTGCAGCCAGAGGTCGATTGGTTAGTTCTGCAGCTATTTATTTTTACTCCGACAATTAGATGAATGTTTCTCCCGGCTCACCCCTTTCACCCTGAACTGTCCTGTCCAATAAGGGTTAATCACCCTCAAGTAAAAGTCAAACGTAAAAATCTGTGCTGAGGACATTAAAACGCATCGAAATCAATTGACAGAATTGTGCTCATGTTAAATCCTTAAATGTCATTATAGGAAGGTATTTTGCAAAATCAACTTTTTAGACACTTTACACCATGTTACAAAGTTATTCACTCATCAAAAACAGACAACTTTGAATAATCTGTGAATCTTATGCTCCTCCTGAGGTCCTGCATATGTACAGTATCTCTTTCTTGAAACCGTTGTGCAGGGAAGGGGAGCCGCTACTTATTTTCCCATAAGTTGTGACTTTCACTTGAAAATCTGGAAGTGAAACTACAGGATATTTCAGCTGTTTAAGCTCAATATGGCATTTTCTAACCGTGATTGACATTATTACCAAATACCTGCAAAAAGCCTTAAATTTGATTCCAATAGGCATGGAATCTAAATGTCTTGTAAATAGTAACATTGCTCAACTTTTGTTGTTGTTGTACCCAGATGCTTATTGAAAATACAATTATTCAGTATGCGCCCAAGCACATTGAGTAAAAGGTTTTGCTAAAGAATTATGCCGATCTCTTTTGTACTCTTCCCTTTTACACACATTTTGGTTTATTAGTTCCCATTGTGTCCAACGCTCTCACCATTCCTCTGTGCAATGGACTGGGTAAAGACCTTTAGAAAGGAATGCCGACTTGTTTCTGAATCTTGTCACAAATTCCATCCTCCAAAAAACGTATACTATTCCAATCTTGTGCTTAAACAGACCAGCGCCATTGTCCCGTGGGCTAAAGAAGCAAACTCCAGCCACTGGGGTTCAGTAATCAAACAAGTAATCAGCCTTTGTTGACTCTTCCCCATGTTGTGATTGTCCCGTGTTTTCATAACCGCTTTCACACTTTTCTGTTCCCATCTCAATCAAACGCGAACTGCACGGGGCGGTTTCAATCAAGCCGCCCTTTGCCGAGCCCTTTCACGGCACATGTTTTAAAAGAGCCGCTTAATGTTGTTTCGCCGTAATCCGAGGTGTGCTTCATTTGCTGGGCCTGCCACTCCGCTGGGATGACCTCATACGCTCGGGGGCCCCAGTACGACCGTATAGGCGCGGTAATTACCCCACGCCCGTGCCCTGGAACCGAACGATCATGAGAAACATGGGCGGTGTGGCTGGGGGCCGAACTCCATCCATGTGCGGGCAGACTAAACACGGTGTCTGCTGATTAGAGCGTGTTCGTAATGAGGCCTATTAACATGAGTCTGAAGCAGGTCTGTACGATATGACACATCGCAGGGGCAGGAGGCACCGAGAGGCGAGGGGTTAAGGACAGGGCGAGGGGGGGAAACGTGGTTCTCGGAGACTGTGAGGTAGTTGGTGACCCGCTTTTTTAGTTTTTAAACCATGCCAGTTGAAGGTAGCTGGGTAAAATCTCTTCATCACTTTATACTGTTCAGTTAAAGTCAGCTTATCGTGATCCAGAGTGTGAGGCACAGTAATAATGATTTTCATTCTCCTGCAGCGCATGTTACGAGAGGCATATCGTGCAAAAATCAACCTTTTTGAACGTTAAACCATATTGTAACATCGCCGCCAAAAGACCGGGAAAAGTATTTCACTTCATTCACGCAATTTAGATTCATCTCATTCACTTTGGTCATTTCTTGTTCTATGGTTCTAGCGCTCCGATGTGCACTTCCTGGTTATTCTGTGTTAGAGGCAAAACACAAAACTGTCCTCCACCTTTTTAAAAACTGTTTTATGAACGTCTGCTTTGACCAAGTCATTCCCACTATAGCTTGTGGGGGGAGATCCAGGCAAACTCCTCACCCGTCCTGGCCACTTTGTTTTAGGGCCACTGGCTTATCCTTATACATTATTTCAATTACAAAACTATCAATGCACAGGCACCCGAAAGAATGTGTTTCAGCCCTATTCTTTCCGCCCTATGCATAAGACCATTCCATACATGTATCTATCTATTTTACATAGATCTTCTCAAACCATCAATAATGACCATCAGTGTTTGCCATTTTGCCAAATGTCTTCATCTGTTAAGCAAGTAAGTGAGTAAGCTTTAAAGACACAAAATGTACAACATTTGAACAAATACAATGTAACATGTAACCAGTCAGTCTCAAAAGAGCCCACAGATTCAGCCACACCGGGGCAGATCAATCCAGACTCTGGGGGCAACAGCCCAGATTTTGAAATGAGTCTTTGGTTCAGCTGGAAGAAAAAGGGCACAAGTCAGCAAATACTGGGGTGCATGAAAGCAAATCAATGCAAATTTTTGACTGAAAGCCAATGAAGAGTTGAATAGGACAAATACTGTAAAAAAGATAAAGCCAAAAGTATGAACTAAGATTAGATGCCGTCTGTGTCAGGAGAGATTACGTCGTCAGGTGCACATTTTATTAGTTGCTCCGACACAGACATACGGCTCAGACTAAAGGTCAACTCACGCTGCACACGCCGCTGCAAAGGTCACCCTGACACCTGCAGACTGATGGAGAAGATGGCATTCACCTTTTCATTCACAAATACAGGAAGTACTTTACCAGGGAGCTTCCACTGCTGCAGAATCTCCTCACAAAAATACTAGTGCTGAAGTTGAACATCATAGACATAAAAGGAGGCCCTGCAGATTTGTTTGGTAAATTTGCATGTACATTTTTGCTTATTTACTCATTATTTACTTTTTGTTGGTATGTGATAGCTCTCAGTCGCCCAGGGATTCATTGAAGTATAACTTTTCAAATATCTTCGACTGGACTGGGTTAATGTATTCATGATGGTAACATGCTTAAAATTGCCAACAATGCCAGTCTGACTGAACAAATCAGATAAACCATTGGAAGATCACACAGGTTGGTCTCTGTAATTTACAATTACAGAGAGCAGGGATTCAGTTTCTATCGAAAATTCGATTTATTTGATGCATTTTCAGTTGGCTTCTAAAGTCATTTCCAGCGCATATAAAATCAATCCAGTCCATCACATTAGAGGGTAGGCAATGGTAATGGGCCAACAAACTTTAGACAAACTACAAAAATATGGAAGGAGGTGAAATTGCAGCTAACTCCCTTGGATGAAAGGCAACTACAATGGCGGAAACCTACCCCTTCAATCAGCATACCCTGTGCGCATACAGTCCCGAGCAAAACACCAGCTATACATGGACCCCAGCAATCTAGGCCGGCAACACGGGGACCCCAGCACCATGGATCGGCTGCACACGGACCCCAGCACCATGGATCGGCTGCACACGGACCCCAGCACCATGGATCGTCTACACACGGACCCCAGCACCATGGATCGTCTACACACGGACCCCAGCTCCATGGATCGTCTACACACGGACCCCAGCACCATGGATCGTCTACACACGACCCCAGCTCCATGGATCGTCTACACACGGACCCCAGCACCATGGATCGGCTGCACACGGACCCCAGCTCCATGGATCGGCTACACACGGACCCCAGCTCCATGGATCGTCTGCACACGGACCCCAGCTCCATGGATCGGCTCCACACGGACCCCAGCACCATGGATCGGCTACACACGGACCCCAGCTCCATGGATCGTCTGCACACGGACCCCAGCTCCATGGATCGGCTCACACGGACCCCAGCTCCATGGATCGTCTGCACACGGACCCCAGCTCCATGGATCGGCTCCACACGGACCCCAGCTCCATGGATCGGCTACACACGGACCCCAGCTCCATGGATCGTCTGCACACGGACCCCAGCTCCATGGATCGGCTCCACACGGACCCCAGCACCATGGATCGGCTACACACGGACCCCAGCACCATGGATCGTCTGCACACGGACCCCAGCTCCATGGATCGGCTCCACACGGACCCCAGCTCCATGGATCGTCTGCACACGGACCCAGCTCCATGGATCGTCTGCCACCCCCCCCACCTCCACCGGACCCCAGCACCAGGATCGGCTACACACGACCCAGCATCATGGATCGGCTACACACGGACCCCAGCTCCATGGATCGGCTACACAAAATGTCATTTAACAAATAGAAATAATTTTTAAAATTCTACACAAAAATAAAAGTTAATTCTGATTTCATGTCATACAGTGAGGAAAAATGCAAATGTGTTGTTTTATAAAGTGTATGTAAACATATGGTTCCCGGCGCTGTATACTGGAATCTGTTACATAAACGATATACACTGACCTTGGTGGATTGCAGCCTATTGTTTGTGGGGAGATGGTGGTCTCGTGTACATCTGCAGCTTGCACACTGTCCTACAATTTATTAGACAAAGAGAACAAATTGCAACCTGACTCACAATGTGGTCCCTGTATTTGTGCCTAATATCTTCATAAATGGGCTCTATGGGAGTCAGCAGAGTGTCGGATATTGAATAAACAGACGCAGCGTGATCACCTGCAGCAAACAACCATTTCACCACGAATCTCTCTGCATTATATACTGGCCCCTGAATGCATTCATTTTATCACTGCACGCGGCGTTGTACTGACCGCACTTTATGACTCCATGCGTCAGACTGTCCCGCGAGCCCAGCTGGAAAAACAAAAGCGTCAGGAGAGAGATAAATGTTTATGGGAACAGTTGAGTACGAGCTTTCCTTTGTAGACAAAAAAGAGAAAGGTTTCAGTC
This sequence comes from Neogobius melanostomus, assembly GCA_007210695.1. Lineage (NCBI taxonomy): Eukaryota > Metazoa > Chordata > Actinopteri > Gobiiformes > Gobiidae > Neogobius > Neogobius melanostomus. Next base: position 3,998,525 of record VHKM01000234.1, on the reverse strand, counting down.
GTCATCTGCGCTGGCTTGTTTTACTGGTACGGATGTTTCACCTCCCACTTCAAGAAGCCTCATCGGCAACTTTAGATCTTCTAACAGCAGGGTGATAATACTGTATACTGCTCCATCGGTTAACTAATTTTATTTTATTTTTTTCATATTTAATCTAAAGAGCTACTTCTTTTTGTCAGATTTCTTTTACAGGTTTTCGTGCTGTTTTATTGAACATTTTATTTGCTAGACCTGAGCAAATCTATATTTTTCAAACATAAACAAAGCACTTGATCAAAAGTGACGGGGACGTGAGGTGCTCCAGTTCCCAATAACTACGAGTGGAGTGACCGAAAACGGGGCAGAGTAAAACAAACATTAGGTGTCTGAGCCAGACACCTAAACTAGACCAGTTTCAAGACTGGACAACGCTCCTCTCTGTGTACTGTTGTGTTTGGCTCAACAACTGACAATAAATGATTCAATTGAATAAAAAATAAATAAAAAAGCAGAAATGTAGAGCAAAAGTTTCTCGAGCTGCTATTGTGCTGCTTATGTTGTTCACAACTTGTCGTTAAAGCCTGTGGTTCTTCAGCCTTTTGCATGAACAAATGAGGAGCGTCCCGTTTGCTCCAAGTGGAGCAGGGAGAGTGAGAGGGGCGGGGAATGACGCTTTAAAAACAAGTTTAGCTGTAGTAATGAGCAGTTCCTCACTGTCGGGGCCAAAGATCTTTAATAAATCTCTAGATAGGGCATGGCCATAGTATTACGTTGGAACGAATGGCAGTTCTGGCGGCCATCTTGTGCCTGGACCTCCTAACCAAGTACAATGTAATCAAATGGAAACACCACTTATTTCCTTGATACTGTTTTTTATCTACTTTGAGTTATTTCATGACTCTTTATTAATTGTGACTGACCTTATGTCAGCTCTGGCAGTAATATAAAGTTTTAGCAGTTTTTCAAATGTTATTCCGGTTTTATAGGAGCATAGACTTTAGCTCCATTTGTTTCCTATACTTTAAAACTGTATTTCTGTACTTTTAACACCACATGACCAATATTTATTGAACATGGGACAGTGATACAATGAACGCTAACCACTGAACCATTGGAATGAATGGAGGAAACAATGCTAGTACGGCTCAACAACACGAGTAAAAAGTGAGACATTTCAAAGAAATGACCTGATCCTGACTGAGATACTTAGACTTAGAAATAATAAAGCGAACACTAACAATGAGTGTATCTCACATTCTGCCATTGGATCAATGAAAATGTTGCTCCTGGTTTTACATTGGTTGCTTTAGGGTTTAGCTAATGCCTTTCTCTTTTCTTTTGGCCGCACCTGCCTTTTTCTCATCCCTTCTTTACTCACGCAGACGCTGTCTCCGCTGGATTAGACTGCACTAACTAGAACACCTTAAATACCCCTCCCCATCAGAGTTTCAGCCTACTCCCGGAAGATCATTAGTGTTGACAAAGCTTCTATAGGAATGAAATGACGTTTTCCTACTCTTGTGAATATTGATTATATTACCATTTCCCTTTTTTATGTCTGACCTTTTGCAAAACTTTCTGAAAGATTTCTTTGGCCCACAGGCTTTATTTGACAGGACAACACCGTGTGAGAGAGCGGTCAAAGCGCGGGAAGAGACACAATCCCCCTCTGGCTATCATCGGGATGCACCTATTGGTTCCTTGTAGAATATTTCTTTCTTTTTAATATTTTAACAGGCTAATGCGCACAAGTCATCTGCCTCGGGGATCAATAAAGTCCGTCTGAGAGCAGCGGAGAGTGGGCTTAAAGGCGTGCACGTGAAGCAGGAGAGCGCTGTGTTTTTAATTTACATCGTAACTCATTGATATTTGCTGGAAATGCTGCCCTACTTTAAAGGCCTGCTGTTCTTTGGTTTCGCGCAATTACCAGAGTAATTCTTCAGTGTATAGCAGACATTCGCGAGAAACAAAGACTTTTGTGTGCTGTGTAAATTATAGAGCCCTTTATCGATCGTGAACTGGCAGCTACAGTCGGGGCCGTTTTATGTTTACGTTTTATGTTTCTTTGCTCCCTGAAAATTGTGAAATGCATAAAGTCGTCCCCGTGAAGAAAAACTGGGATTTTGGAGAGGAGTTTGGAAAGAGTTTTGGATTAGGCTGAAGCAATAAAGCTTGTATGTGCCTACCCCATATTCAATTCAATATACAGTTACATAACATAATAAATTATATTATATAGGTTTTCTCCTTTAACATCTTAGTTTTAATGTCTTAGTGTGTTCAATGTGTATATATAAACAAGACAAAACGTACCCTTTAAAGCAACACTGTGTAACTTTTGGCCATTAATCATTAACTTTCCCATCAAGCGCCATTGCACTGTCGCCAAATGACAGCATTCCTCCGTGTTTTGGAGTCCTGTTAGCAGAGCACGTTTGACCAGCTGATAGAGAAGCCATCGACTCACTAAAGACGAGGAGACATCCGCCTCTTTCTTGCCTCTATATTGTCCTAAAACAAAAATCATCCGATGTAACTCAAATTAAGCTGAGATTTGGATCAAACGTTACATGTTTAAGATGAGGGACACCGGGTATGGTTGTAACATGGGGAGAGTTCTAACACCACCCATTCCACCACTCGGGGGTAAGATAGGAGTCAAACGATGGTGCAGTTCAATCTCATTCAATCAATCAATCTTTATTTATATATAGCGCTTTTCATACATTTCATGTAACACAAAGTGCTTTACAGATTTAAAAACATTCTCTCACACCCACCTCCTCCACAAATACAAACACATTGTCGTATTCAGACTCTCTCCACCCACCTTCCCAGAGACACACCACACAAGCACACCACACACACTCAAGGTAAAACAATGGACGCAATGGACATAAGGCTGAGGTAAGGCTGGGTACAGATAAACCAGGTAAGGAAAGTTGGTAGAGCGGGTCGTCTGGTGATCGGAAGGTCGTGGGTTCGAATCCCAGCTCCCGCAAATGCACACTGCTGTTGTGTCCTTGGGCAAGACACTTTACCCTCCTTCCCTCCAGTGTCTGCGTACATTGGTGTATGAATGCGAGAGTGCATGGGTGACTGGTTCCTTACTGTAAAGCACTTTGGGCCTGATAAAGGTAGAAAAGTGCGATATAAGTTGAGTCCCACTTCCTCCCTGATCCCACATGGTGGTTCATGCAGATTCTATAGAGAAAAAATTGATTTTGAGGTAAGAAAGTAAATGTTTTGACCAAGACTATAATTTGGTTAGTGCTTATACTATTGCACGTAAAATCATATGACTTACATTAGATTAAATTGTAGTTTCCCAGGCAAAATGTGATGCACATTTCCCCTGCTAATTTCAAACCATTATGCTGATACAGCTAGCTAAATAATGGCTGACGGGGTGTGGCGGGTTGTAACACAACTATCCCCTTACATACAACTAATGGCACTTTCTTGATTTTATTCTTTTACAGAATGCCTAGGCAGTGGAAAAGAAAGATTGAGTTGTGCCAGCTAATGTTTAAAAAAAAAAAATCATCTGATGTGGTCAGAAAGAAGCGCAAGTCAGATCAGTTGCAAAGGCACATGTGATCTGTGTAAAACTGAGCAGATACTGTAAAACACTGCAGAAGCTGAGAGACCGGGGTCCAGTGATCATCCCAATGCAGGTTACTGAAGCATCAACAACGTTTTCTCTGAGGCGCAGGAGGAAGTGTTGGCTGATTATTTGACTCAGACAGCAGACCTGTGGCATGGACTGACTCCACGTGAGGTTAAGCATGTGACAGGTTAGAGCGAGAGAGACATTGTTCTGGATTGTTGTTTATTTCAATAAACCTCTATTTGAAGCATATCACATGGCGTGGCCTCTGTTTTTGCTTCTTTGTTTACCTGTTACAACTTACCCCAGCATGTGCTACTCCAGTATTGGGGTAGGTTGTAACAACAGAGGTTTGAGTTGGTGCCATGTGTAGTAAACAAATGTGAGTACTTCGTATGAAAATTTGAGAAATCTTTGTAACTAATACAAAGATTTAACTTGCAATGAAATCATAACACTTTCTCATATTTATATCAGTAATGTACAGCAAAAGTTTCAAGTTCCCCCATTCACCTGCAGTGTCTCGCCTGAATCCTTTTATCGCGGAGTAAAAACACTCGCCATAGCTGCACTACTCTTTAATGAAACAGCTGCTTAGCAAAGGGGATTCTGGACATTCAGCTGCTTTAAAGCAATATTGCATTTTCCAACCAACAAAGTGTGAGACGGTGATCAAGGTGCGTTTGAGATTATTACCAAAGACCTGCGATAAGCATGGACGTAAAGGGTGGAGGGGGGCCGAGGGCGTGCGTGTACTGTGGGAGTGGAGAATTGTGTTTCTCGTGTACTTGTCATGTCCGTTGACCAAACACAGACAGAGTGTGAGTGTGTACGTCCCCCTTTACTCTCCTCTGCTGTCTCTCTCTGTCATGTCTCCAGGTTCAGCCTCCCCCCACACAATAATCACTGGACTCATCTAGGTCAAGTTGTGTTGTTTGAAGCCCTTAGTTTTAGTCCCAGACGAGCCCCCATTTGTCTTGAATTGGGAGTGTGAATGGTGCAAAAAATGTGTTGTACAGACCAGAGATAGCTACAAGCTAATTTTCATCTGTAGTCCCTGGGCAGAGGCAAAGTGACAGCAGGTTTATACAGTGGCCAATACGCATTCTTACTTAAGTCCATTCACACTATAAAATATAAAATACAGATAAAGCTCCAGCAAAAGGATCACTTCAACAAACATTCAGATGCAATATTTACAGTATTACACTTGCTATTACAAATATCTACAGTTTATAAAAAAAGATTGTACCTTCATACATTCTTAACAATCCCCCGATTAACCCGTTTTTTGCTAATGATCACAAATCTGACTGTCTTTCAACCACTTCTTCAGGTCAAGTTTAAACTGTTGTAAGGTACTACTCTCTCAACAGTTAATGGCAACGAGTTCCACATCCCTACAGCTTTCACAGAGAAGCTTCTGTCCAAAGGTGGAGGATCTAAAGTTCACAGAACAGTCTCCTCTGGAGGAAGCTCGTGTTGTTCTACGTCCTGCCTCGTCACAGGATTTCACAAACATTCTCAGGGGCTGTGGGGCCAAATCATGAAGAATTTTAAATACTAAACAGACATTCGAAAACAAAATGAAATTTTCATGTTAATAATTTATATTTCTTCACAATTTTACAGTAGTGGAAGAAACAGGTTTTTATCTAATATTTTGAGTGTCTGTTTGTACAGGCTTTGAAGCGGCTGTAACGCAGTGTTGGTTGATAGAGACCAAGTTGTAATGCAATATGTAAGATGTGAAAATATCATCGCATGCATATAAAGCTTGGCTGCATCTGTGCTCATTTGAATATATCTGAACTGCGCTAAATTAAATTTGACAGTTTTTATCAGTATTGAAATATGCTTCTTAAACGACAGTGTCCTGTCCAACACTACGCCTAAATACTTGACAGACTCTGCTTCGAGAATTCTTGTTCCTTTTACAATAATTTCCGGTGCGGAGTGAGAAGTATTCCTTATTGAGAAAAACATGCAGACAGTTTTGCTAAAATTTAGTGTCAAGCATGATTGCACCATCCAATCTGAGATTTGTTCCATCACTCTCTGGAGCTCAGCTGCTGCTTTCTGACTTGATTTCGCATGGACATATATCACGGCGTCATCGGCGTACATTTGTACGTGAACTTCAGGACAAATAGTTGGAAGATCATTTATATATAACTTTGATACACGGGTGTACGGTGCCATGCCATTAGTCCGAAAATTGACCATTGAGCAGAGGTGCCATTAGTCTGAAATCTCTGTAACCCAGTTATGTTGTGGATTAGAGAGCCATATACAACCATTGGCCCTAACCTTAAGGTCAGTGGACTCTTGCCTGAACCTAATTTTATTTTTCAACCCCTACTCAATGGGACATTTTCGGACTAATGGGACCAAGCGTTCAAGCATTCACCAACTCGAAATCAGCACAATTTCCGATAATTCAAGCACTAATATTCCTACATCCATTAGCAGGGTGAATGCTCCGTGCAGCACCGGACCATCGGGATCCCACATGCCCCAATCTACAAGGGATAGCTTTGACCAGGACCAAGTCAATGATTATTTGAAATCAATGAAAGGTAGTTAGGTTTCAGTAAAGTAGGCAGAAGAACCCATTGGGTCTTTTTCTCTTGCAGGAGGGACGAGCCAACAGCAGTTTGGAGGTCGTCACACTATTACGAAATGAATTAAAATCGTCTAAACGACAATAAAAGTCAGATCAGGGGGATTTGTTCACCCTTGTACACCCGGGGTCGGCCCATTAGTCCAACTCCCGATTAGTCCAACGTCTCATTATTCCGAAAAATAAAATTAGGTTAGGGCAATAGTCCACTGACCTTAAGGTTAGGGCAAGTGGTTGTATATGGCTCTCTAATCCACAACACTATTGACCTTTCGCCAAGCCCCGCCCCCCTTGGTTACTGTTGGTACGCCCGACAAACAAATGGTAAAACACGAGCAGTGCAACAGATTGCCATGCACGTCAGTGACCTTTTTTGGAACAATACCTCCGCGATATCCTCCAGATCGAGGCACAGTCACAGTATGCAGTGGAGCTATATATTCAAGATATTAAACTATCCAACGAAGGATAAAGGACTATTGGCACTAAAGCTACGGACAAGTCTCCAGAAATATCAGAGAAACCTTCTGATCTCTTCCTTAAAGAGGGGGTATTATGCTTTTTTCAATCACATAGCACCAGTCTATAGCATACTACAATGATGACGTAACCTTCTGTTGGTCTGTATTTGCAGTAAATTAAAATAAATGCCTTGAATAAAATTGCTCTCTCAAAATGGCTGTACTGAACGTCTTGAAATAGGCCTCTGTCTCTTTAAGAAGCTTTCCGACACGCCCCCTTCAGCACACTGCTGTGGCATCTAAACAACAACACTGTGCGGGGAGGGGGCTCTGCTGAGCTGAGGGGCAGTGGTTGGTGCCTTGGCTGGTGACGAAAGGTCCAGAGGCGTCTCCAGGAGGTGGGGGCGTTCCTAGGAGGACTGAGGCATAGCTACACCTAAAATGGCCGTCTAAGTTTTTACTGATTACTCAAAAATATGTGAATGAGCCAAGGCAACACTCCAGGCATGTGTTTAATGAGGGAATGACATAATAACATGATATAAAGCTTGAAAAAGTCGATTTTACATAATACCCCCCTTTAAATACAACAGCACAGCCTTGTGGACCAGTCGTGCTCTTGCACTGCCCGGTAAGCACTCTCTTATTTTTTGTTAGTATTTCTAAAAATAGGAACACGTCTCCGGTGCATTTCTCCGGTGCGCTAAAGTTAGCTAACGCTAGCTAAACCTACAGGTGCCATAATGGCAATCAGCTACAGCCAGTTATCAGGACCGAGACAAACACAGTACTTTTATCATAAAGGGAGACAAAAACATGTGAGTCTGTAGGGTTGTAAAAGTTCAGTTAAAGTTACAGCTCCAGTTTGTGTAACGTTATGTGTGACTGTCAGGAGCTAGATGTTAGCATTCTAAGGTGTTAGCCTAGCGGCCCTAGCCTTACCTTAGAGCAGACATATGCTTGTTTATTTTGGAGACATTTAGCTGGGCGTAGGCCGTCCACATTGTTTGATCCATTGTAGGCAGTGCTCAGGTTGTGTTTTCGCTTTGGGAAGGGGAATAACTCCACTCCTCCAGACACACTTTTGGTCCCTAGTGTCTGATTTACATCCTCCATAGGCAGATCGCTTCACCATTTTGCTTCTTCTTCTTTGTCTGGTGGGTTTTTGGTGGTTAGCAGTTAAAAAAAGTGCATCTGCTCAGTGCTGTTATGTCCCATTGTTTTGCATTAGAAATCTGCGGCATGACGGACCTAGCTTCATAGTAACGGTTGCTAGGATGTCTGATTGGACCATTACTGTTTTGGGGCGGGGTTTTGCGAAAGGTCAATTGGGTTAGAGAGATTTCGGACTAATGGCACCTCTGCTCGATCGTACATTTTGGACTAATGAGACGTCGGACTAATGGCATGGCGCCTGCTCCATTGGCGGTTGTATTTTGAAGATGGTCCAAACCTGCTCAAAATCAGCATTAATTGTCTTAATTCAAGAACAACAGCTACTTTCGAAAATAACTGCTCCACGACTGACGAGACACTGTCCAAAAGTTGTCCAAAAGCAGCGTGGGAAAGTAACCGCGCTAATCTTAATAATCCTAATGTCATTATTTCTGCCGAAGATTACCCAGCGCTGTATCCAGTCCACATTGTGTAGGCCCGCAGATGATTTGGCTAATCGCGCCGCCCCCAGCCTGCAAGTAAAGCCTTAAATAAGTGTACAGTAAAGCCTGTACCTCTGCGGCTGACTCCATCCCGGCTGCCTCCGTCTCATCTCCCGCCCGTGTCTCTCGTGGCTGATTAGCCTTTAGCCCCGAGGCAAGCCTGTAGTGGCCGGGCCCGGGCGCTCCCAGTCCAATCCGTCTGCTTCTATAGTTAGCCGCCGCCGCGCAGCAAACGGCCATTATAGGTGAATGTATCCTCGGGCGCTAGTGGCTAAATGAGCGTCTTCCCCTTGCATGACTTACTGCGTTTAGTCGGTTGCCAAACCATATTTTATGACTCAAAAATGCTTACCCAGTTTGAGGAAGGAATACAGTGTCGATGTTTTTGCGCCGTGTAGGTCATTTAACAAAAACATAGTCAGCTAGGGGGAAAAAAGCACACAATGGCGACTTGAATCAAAGTTGCTACTATTACTAAAACTACAATTGCAACTGCTTCAAATTAATGCCATATATAAAGTTTATGAGCAGAAACAAATGTTTAGGTTCAAATAAGGAGTTTGCACATTAATCAGCATGCCAGCAGTGAGCGTCGATGTAAATATGCCGGAATTTGCACAGCAGCTAAATTACATCCAATGTCCTCAGACAGCTTAGAACATTCAACGAGACAATATACAGAAGAGGAAACATGCACTGCTGCTGGGAACTGGACTGTGGTAGCTCATGGTAAGGCGAACATGTGGTGGTGTTGTTGTTTTTTGGGGATATTTGCCGCTGATTGGATCAAGCGAATCGCGTATTAGCCAATCACCGCTAAGTCTAAAACTACAATTAAAGGCAATCACAAAAGCAATTAGACATAGTTAAAAAAAAAAAGTTACTCATGTTTGTATGTCTGTAGCACCATACATGCGTTTTTCCGTTGTCGCAGTGATGTTTGTTTATATAAAAGTGCTTGTTGTCGCCGGCTTTGTAAAACCCGCCCATTCACAGTAATACTGCCACGTGACTGGCCCAAAACACCAGGCTATTCAACTTTGGGGATTAGAGCCTTTCAAGATGTATTTTTGCGACTTTGTGAAATCACAAATCTCGCGGGAATTCATCTTTCAGAGAATCGTCACACCCAATTGACCATTAGATAGAGTGGTTATATGTATCCATTCAGCGTTTCCATTTCTGCAAGAGATTATGGGCCCGATCTTGTGTGTCAAAACGCAGGCTGTAGAGTAACATTTTGCGCTAAGTAGGAGCTCACTTTGTGATCTTGCCACTCCAGACTTGGTGCATGTAAGTAGGAAGTACTGGGTGGAGACACGCTTTTTTCTCCAACCAGATCAACTCTGCGGCCGGGAAGGGGAGGGAGAGGGCTTTGTGGGGGAGTGGGGGGTGAACATGTGCATTTGTTTTGTTTCATGTTTACAGCCAAGTGCGCCTGTAGCTCATTCTCTCTCAAGACATGAACATTGTTTAGCTCACGATGGGGTTAATAAAGTTTTTAGTTTGACCTGTGGGAGTAAGGCTTAAGGAAGAACACAAGGCAGCGTGATATAAATGAGGAAATGAATGTCAGTGGTGCTCCATCAGAGCAGTCACCTCCTCTTGCAATGCCCTCTCACAAGTGGCAGAGGTGAATAGCGCATTATCTGCCCCTCAGTTCACCAGAGGACTGTGCACCTGGTGCGCCAGGCCAAGATCTGGCCCAATATGTGATACTGCTGAAAAGACATATAACGCCTGTATCCCCAAAATGAACTCTTGATGCCCCCTGGGGGTTACGACCCTCATGTTGAAGAACTACAGACAGAGACAGAAAAAGGCTTATGTCCTTAGCAAAATATGTGTTTTTGTTTTTGATAGTGGACTGCAGTCTTTTACAACCTTCTTAACATGTACAGCTTTAACCGTTGAGACCACATTATGCACATGTTCCTAAAGGCTCTGAAACCACTACATGTGTCTTTTTCCAATCCCTTGTTTATGGCGCAAACCCGCTCGCCCCTGCACTTTACTGTAATCCCGTCACTGTGGACTGGCGGATGATGTTTGGGTGGACATTAGCGCTGGCTCATCCCTATCACAGCTATCGCCATCGATTTGTGCTGCTTTCAGGGAAACGTGGTTCACTCCAGAAAAGACAGGAACGATCTGCCACCAGGGACTCTGCTGTCTTGATCCAGACAGAAGGAGGTTACCACTACGGCTCACAGCCCAATCAGATGTTTCAATGATTCTTTAAGTAAGAAGGATGATATAATGGTAATATAGATAATGATAATGAAAACAAAAGCTGAAAAGGCAATACAACGTAAAACAACACCTAGAATGAATGGACATGAAATCACAATGAAAAAGCTATCCTGGACAGGTGCAATGTTGGATTATTTCAAAGTGTGAAAAAAAGTTCATCTGTGACTTTGGAGGATTGGGCCGGTGCAGATAGTGAGTGAGACTGACAGATGGGTCGATGCAGAGGTTGCAGTGATGCGGTCGCTGTATTGGACAGTGAAGGAGGAGTTCAGTCAAAACGATTTACTGGTCGATCTACGTTCCTACCATCACCTATAGTCATAAGATCTGGGTCATGAAAGGACAAGATCCAAATGAATCTCCTTCGCAGGGTGGCAGGGGCGCACAATCAGAGACAGGGTGAGGAGTTCACGTTGAGAGGAACCAGCTGAGGTGGTTTCGGGCATGTGTTCTTGAACCCCCTTCTCGGAGGGGGGAGGTGTTCCGGGCACGTCCCATTGGGAGAAAGGCCCCGGGGAAGGCCTAGGACATGCTGAAGGGACTATTCAAAAGGTTTTCCCTGGACAGCTGAACTCACATACTGTTATGTAATGTGAGTACACTGCCTGACCAAAACAAGTGTCCACCTGGATCTGACTAACTGTTCTGATCTGGGGCTGCTGCTGTTGGTCAGGTTTCAACAACACAAGAGGAGTCGTCTACCAAACATTTGCTCATGTGCAAAAGTAGATCAGCAGCAGAGTCGTTTATGCTTTTTAATTATTTATTTTTACTCACACAGCTTTGTCTTATTTACATATCAGATTTGGGGCCCTAATATTGCAGTACACCAATACATATACTTTATTTTTCAGCTTGCACCCGCTTTTTAGCACCTGCCTTGATAAATGGCCCAAATGAGTCAAAAGAATGAGATTACCTGAACCAGGTTATTGCATCAATGGATTTATTCTTCCCTGATGGCACAGGCATATTCCAAGATGACAAAGCCAGGATTCGGTGGTCACACTCTCCCATCATCAATACAAGATCTCGGTGATAATCAAATGGATCTTTTGCGATTGCAGAAGCTGATTAAAACTACGCCACAGCGAATGTGTTGTAATGAAAGCTAAAGGCGCTACAGTCAAACATTAGAGCGCGTGACCTTTTGGTTTTGGTCAGGCAGCGTCAAATGCGTTGAGATTAAAGCGAGACACGGCAGGTGAAAATATCGATTTTTTTTCCAGCTAATTTTCCCTTAACATCTCAGTTTTCATGTCAGAGTATAAAACAAGAGAACACTTACCCATTGACATATTTTCAAATCATCAAATCAAACTTTATTTATAAAGCACTTTTCATACAAGACACAAAGTGCTTTACAGTGCTTAAAAATCCTTAAAATCGTCCCCACCAGCAAATATACATAAATAACAACAACCCCCCACCTCCCCCCACCCGCACACACAGACACACAGACACATATACATACAGACAGCCCAGCAGTTAAAAGTCTTAAATAAAAATGGACATAAAGTGGGGGACATAAGGCTGAGTACAGATGGACCGCAAGAGGAAACACCATCCAAGGAGCCGTCTGCACCAGGAGCAGCCCATCGGCCACAGCCACAGAGCGCCAACACAGGGCGCCCGGAGGAGGTGTAGGATAGACGTCCAACCTCCATCCAGGCACCCACAGGAGAGCGCCCGCACGGCCACAGCCAACCAGCACTCCCGGGGCAGAGGGCTCCCTCAGAGGAAACACTGGGAGAACATCAAAAATAAAAGATACATTAAAAACAGCTAAAACTCGGATAAAAGTGTGAAAAAACACAAGATAAAAAGAGTGAAACTAAAGAAATAATTGTATAGAACTAAAACAGATAAATAAAGTTAATATAAATAAATATTAGTTAAAAGCTAAACTAAAAAGGTGGGTCTTGAGCCTGCTCTTAAATACATGAACGTTCTCTGTGGTCCTGAGCTCCTCCTCAGGTCGCTCCAGAGGCGAGGGCCGTAATACTGGAAAGACGCCTCGCCGTGAGTCTTTCTGTTGACTTTAGGAATAACTAAGAGACGCCTACCGGAGGAGCGCAGGGACCGCGAAGGCTCATAAGGTAAAAGCAGTTCTGAAAGATAAGAAGGACCAAGACCATTAAGAGATTTAAAAACCATTAAGAGAACTTTAAAATCGATCCTGAAACACACGGGGAGCCAATGCAGCGACTCTAAAACCGGTGTAATGTGGTCCCGCCTCCTGGTCTTTGTCAGGACACGAGCTGCTGAATTTTGTAAAAGTTGTAAACCTGAGATACTCTGGAAGACCAGAGAGCAGGGCATTACAGTAGTCGATACGACTGGTGATAAAAGCATGCATCAGCGTCTCCGTGTTGGCCCGAGAGAGAATGGGGCGGACTCTGGCTATGTTCTTTAGATGGTAAAAACCTATCTTTGTGATATTCTTAATGTGTGGAATAAAGTCAGCTCAGAGTCAAAGATCACACCCAGCTTCTTCACCTGTGAGGAAGGATTAAAAGACAATGACTGTAGTTTTATTGGATATTTTATATCCACGTGTCCTATGGAAGGTTCCCGAGATGACGCTATAATCCAAATAAGGTCATTTCCTTTCTGGGAGAACCCCGCTGTAAATATGGCAGAAATGTACTCACACATGGGCACAAGTTAGACTTTCAGGCCGATTTTATCAACATGCAACGACCTCACCACTTTGGTCGCTCCTACAGACTCTAAACTTTCCAGTCTTGGATTTTTTATTTGATGAGCTTTGAATGCAAAAAACAAAGGCAAAATGAAATTAAATTCGAGCTTTAGAACGTTTGAACTTTACTCTTTGAAACAAACACCCGCAAACAATCAACTCTCTGTCGTCGACACAAATCCCGTCCTCACAGTGCTCTCTGAGGGCGAGGATGGATCTGCCGACACAATCGGGTTTGGACTGAGGGATTTTCCTGAGTCTGTGCACGCTCCTAATAACAAGCTTACACCCCTCCCTCTCCGCTGGGACACGAGGAGAGATGATCCCAGCGTTTTAAGCACACTCTCTTCCCCCCCCCTTCCCCACATACAGATTATCTCTCACACAGGGGCCAGATGCTGCTGTCGCCCCTGGGGGAGTCGGCACTGGCGCTGCTTTATCACTGGACTCCACTGTTCTACCTGCAGGCTCACTTTGACCTTTGATGCGGGAAAAACCGGTGGACGCTGACGGCCCGGCGCACTGATATGTTTAAGCCTCGCACTCACTGTATGCCTCAGATGTCAGTGTATTCTCTATAGCAGTTCAATCACTCTGTTCCATTGCTTTACCCTAAACCTGATCAGGAGCCAGTTGGTTTCTGTTCTGAGACTGACGAGCTGTGTTTTTAATGTTCCGAAGTGTGGCTTTTGCCGAAAAAATTTAAAAACCGTGAATGCATCTCAGTGCCTGATCCCTGTCGTTCTCTGATCTAATCGGACCACAGTGAGGTGGAGTTTTTCTAACCTCATTTCTGCACCGGGCTGTCGTCATGTTTCTGTTTGCTTTGCAGAGTGAAAACACCGGTTGATCTTTCACCTCTGCCAGTCACCCGCCAAATACCCTCTGAGCCTCTCCCCCCACGACCAAACAAAAACAAAGTATCAAAGAAAGAGAGCAGTCTGGAAGATGTGCGATAAGAAACGTTTGGAAATTTGACCAGGAAAGACTTAAAGTATGGGCTTAGCTCAGCTGCAGTGAGGCGCGTTATTTAAACTTCAATCAGTGGAGACACGTATGGCTTGATATAATGTGCTCCAAGGCCAGTCACACGCCAGAGGATTTTTAAATCTTATGCGATATTAAAACAAGATACAAAGACCACACACTCAGGGCATTTTCGTACAAAGAGAATGGGGCGGACCTATCTTTATGTCTATATTCTTAATGTGTGGAATTAAAGTCAGCTCAGAGTCAAAAATCACACCCAGGTTCTTCACCTGTGAGGAAGGATTAAAAGACAATGACTGTAGTTTGGGTAAAACTTCAGTTTTGTCCTGGTTAAGCTGGAGAAAGTTTTCTGCCATCCAGGATTTGATATCTGAAATGCAGTTAAAAAGTGCGTCCATTGGCCTGGTGTCATCAGGAGACATGGAGATGTACAACTGTGTATCATCCGTTAAAAAAGTTTATTTCACTGAGCTCAGAAATTCATCTCGAGCCACTCGGTCGACTGTTCGGGGCGAGTGTAGTAGTAGTGTGTAAAACAGCACTCTGCAGCTCAGCCTTCTCCAGTGTGGCCATCAGACAGTGGAATATGTTCCCAACAGAGCTGACCACATGTGTACATTTTAACACTTTTTCACACCAGGCCAAAAAATGGCTTCTTTTAAACAAACCTGTTCCCATAATACTGTAATTGGTGTGTATGCAAGAGTGTATTTGCAAATGAATGAATGAAGTGTGTGTTTCATTTTAATGCTGTTTGGGGGGAAATGTATTTTTAACATGTGCATTTTTCTAAGACTTTGTCTGTTGACATCAGCCTGCCCAGGGACTGCAGGTGGAAAAACAACCTGGTAAATGGTCATATTTATATAGCGCCTTTCTACCTACATTAGGCACTCAAAGCGCTTTACAGCAAGGAACTGGTCACCCATTCACACTCTCATTCATACACCAGTGTACGCAGACACTGGAGGCAAGGAGGGTGAAGTGTCTTGCCCAAGGACACAACGACAGTGGGCACCTGCGGGATTTGAACTGCCGACCCTCTGCACCACCGTCGCCCCGATAATGCATCTCTCCTTTCTGAGGTTAATGTATATTATACACTGTCCCTGTTCAAATAAATAAATAAACTAAACTAAATCAGCGTAACTATGAAAGTTGACTCCATGTCTCCTGATGACATCAACAATAGGGGACACACTAAAATCGAACATTCGATTATAGTGGTAAAAAACACTAAAATCGAACCGTGGGGCACACCACATGTAATTTCATGAGCTAGAAACAAGAAAATGTCACTGTTTGAACAAGAAAAAGTCAGGTACCCCAGCTTTAACAAAATGAAACAGGTAATCACCTGTTTCATTTTGTTAAAGCTGGGGTACCTGATGTTTAAAAACGTTTATCTTAAACTGAGCACTTTATTTTGTTATCTCTTTATATATAAATTCTAACCTCAGAGAAAGATTGACCCATTTTATTTTATAGGCTTTTTTATTTAAATGTGGACCTTACGGAGCTTTGTAATAGTGTTTATGTTTACATTGTATAGGGAGTTTTCAATAAAACTATTCGTATTTGGCTTTGACTTTGACTTAACATTTCATTTCACAGCTCTCACTTTGCAGAAAAAATATCGGGATATACAGTATATCATATATCGATATTCAACCAAAATATATCGGGATATGACTTTTGGTCCATATCGCCCAGCCCTACTGAAAATACATATTTTTCTACATATTTGTTTGCACTGTTTGCTGTTTTAGGGATCTGTGTTATAAAAAATATACATTTTCCGACTAAGCCATCATAATTTTTCAACATTTTTGAAAATGATCCCATGACATGGATGGAGAATAATAATGTGAGCTTCAGTAAATC
Source organism: Neogobius melanostomus (assembly GCA_007210695.1). Lineage (NCBI taxonomy): Eukaryota > Metazoa > Chordata > Actinopteri > Gobiiformes > Gobiidae > Neogobius > Neogobius melanostomus. The sequence goes on along the minus strand of VHKM01000234.1, from coordinate 3,982,363 downwards.
TGGACAATCTATTTTTATCTCAAGTATCTCCTCAACCCTGACAGTTGGCCCAAAATGGAACAAAGTTTTAAAATATTTGCAAAGCATCAGACTGAATAATAGAATATAAAAGAAACATTTCAAGAATGTACAGCAGGAGGCAGCGATATGCCGTAGTTCGAGTCTGCAACTCGAAAAGAAGAAGAAGAAGAAACGGCGAGAGTTCAGCGAGTGAGTTCCCAAAGGCGACACAACATGACAGGCGCACATGAAAACGGGCCGCCCTCTGACCGGGTACCTGCCAGGACCCTCCCTTCAGACGGAGCCTGCCGTAAAAAAAGCGACGCTGTCAAAACAAACCCAGCACTCGCAGTAGATGGGACTCTATGGGCCAGTACACACAGATGTTTGCCGTGGACAGACAGACAGAGAGGGAGCGAACTTCTTTTGAACCCTTTCGAAAAATATCAGTTGTGAAATTTTGGAGTCCATTACTATGACAGTGAGAATATCCTGCTTCATCTTCTCTGAGAGGATTTTCTTGTTGTCATCTATCAAAAGTTCCAAACGTACATTGATTGAAACAGCCATTACGCATTTGTGTTGAATCCTCCTACGTTCAAAATCTGACTGCCACCACATGACGTTCGAGCGGGTTATTGACAACCGACAGCTGGCATTATAAACAATTCACACTGTCGCTGTCGGGCTCGGTCTGGGGTCACTTTGGGCCGCTTCAACGTAGCTGTAGCTCTTAGCAGACAAACGGGTGCAGACGAGAGGAAACCTGAGCAGACAAATAGTCGGTTTGACGTGAATCCAACTTTATCTCGTTAACTTCTACCATCGCACAGAAAGCCCTCTGCCCTTATCTTCTCATCCACACTGTTATTGTACATCACTAATTTGAATATATTTGAATCTTGTAAAACATAGGAATAAGCTCATTCTACCCATTTTATTCATATCCCTCTGCAATGGTTTATTTGGTTTGTAAGAGTGTATGGATTGTATTATTGAGCCATTGTGCCAACAAAGTGACAAAGAAGACAATTTCCATCTGATATGTTCCAAATGCCTAGACAGGGATCTCTTAAACACCCAGAAAAGGTCCGCAGACATCAGGTATAAACAACTACAGTGAGGCCCTGAGCCTCTTCCAGATCCAGATGACTGACTCATAATGTACTGGAGTGAACTCAGCTGTACAAATAGAGAAGGGGAAGGAGCGGTGAGAGCCAGGCGTGTTTTATGGTCTATGTGTGACCACAAATTTAGGCGACTGTCGGAAACGTGGCTCTAAAACAAATGCATTTTACAACATGGAGCTCGTACGGACAACTTGTGGTGGGACATTATTTGATTTGACATGACATGCGGAAGGTTCTGGTGTTGCAATATTGACCGACAATGACGCTAAGAGTTCTGCAATACCAGGGTTTTCACTTACTCATCACTGAGAACACTTACTGTTCATTACAGCATTCTGGCACACTAAAGCCCTATTCGCACGGGATAGATACAGACGGCAACGCGTCACACAAGGGGGCACTGTTTCACTGTTTTTCACAATTTTCTGGCAGACAAACAAACAAAGCCCTCCTGGAACCGTCACCTTAACGTGGTGGAGGGGTTTGAGCACCCGAATGATCCTGGAGCTCTGTTGTCGGGGGCTTCGTGCCCCTGGTAGGGTCTCCCATGCAAACAGGTCCTAGATGACGGGTCAGACAAAGAGCGGTTCAGAAGTCCCGATCCGAGAGACCAACAGGCCCGGTTAGAACCATGAGGCCATCCTTGGTCATAGGGGGCTGGTGCAATGTGATATGGGCAGCTCCAACGGCTGCCCCCACGACCCCAACGGACAAGTGGAAGAAGATGGACGGACGGACAAATATATTTCTCACACACCAATTAAGTCAAGCCAAAATCAGGTCCATATGGATGTTTTTTTCACAGCACTGTACAATAGAACTGAAAAAAAGGACACTTGTTGCTAACATAGAATTTGTAGCATGATGCTAAAGTTGGCTTCCTGGTTAGTATTGTTTATTTGAAGTATGTATGGGATGTTTGGACCACTTTGTTCTGTTTTTGCATCCAGCCTTTTCCTCAGGGTCTCCATGTTGGTCTGTTTAACATTGTCATGACAGCGGGACCGGTTCAGGTCAGTGTAACATTGTAGTTTGTTTTCCCTTTTATACTTTTCAAATGGATAAACAAATAGCATTTGGGTCGAAGAAATGCTTTGTTGGATAAAATTGCATATTTATGTCCTCTTAAATGAGGACATAAATAAAGTGTTAAAAAGATGTTTTGAATCGATATTGCCCTTATTTAGAATTCATTACGCTGGTTAAAGACTTTCTAAGCTCCAACATGACAGATCGTCAGTAATTTTTTACTTTTTACCTGAGGTCCATAGGTAATTCTAATCCTGTGCGAATAGGGTTTAAGATGCAAAGGTTTGTCCTGATCCATGGCCATTTTTCCATATTTGCTATTGGTTGGTGATCTATTGTGAAGTGAAATCAATTTTAACCCGTTTGAGCCATTAGTGATGCGCAGGTCAGCCGTTTTTCTGACCCTGCCCAACCCGACCCGATGCAAATTAAAAACGACCCACTTAACCATATAAACAGCACTGCAGCTGGCCGTCATGGCAACAGGGGCGCGTGTTTACTGTGGATAAATGGCACTTTTGTTTACAGCTAATGCGGGGGACACATTTGAAATTGCGTATGGGCTTGTCGGGTTACAAAGAGCATTAACTGTCACGATGCTTTATTTGTTAACCGCATTAAGCACAACTCATTCTGTCACTAAAAGGGAGTTTGGAACTAAAGTGGCCCCTGTAGGAGAAGCCCACCTGATGTGGCATTTACACTATTAATATAGGGACTCAACAAAACTAGCATAAAAAGTTGCATAATGCACCTTTAAAGCAACATCTATAGATGTTATAAATAGATGTAAAAAATTAGGGCCATATCCCTTGGAGAACCAAAAGTATTTGGAATCACAGTTAAAGCCTGTTTGTTATAATTGCTGCCCAATGCATATCAGCATTTCAAAATATCTAAATTATCTGTCTGTCTTACATCGATGCTAACATTGATCGAGCTCAAAGCTAACCCGCTAGCTTTGTAAATGACAGAGGAATCACTCTAATACAATAAGCCAGCGCCTCAGAGCAGTCTCAGGTACAAGGCCTCTGTCTGTCACAATGCTTCTCCTGTGTAGAGAGAGCTGTAGAGTTGTCCCTGTGAAACAGGTTGCTAAACAAGTTAGCTCGGACTTTGTTTACGAGTAGCGCTGCAGGTGCTGCGTCAAAGTCAGATGACTCAGGCCTGTCAATCCCACCCCTCCCCCCTCGCGCTCCCCTTAGTCCTCCAGGCAACGCCCCTTTACTGTTGAGATTTTCAAACCTGATGCTCTGAGGCTGAGGCTCTGGAAGGGAGGTTAGTAACTCTTTAAGAAAAACAAAAAACTTTTGAACAGCTCTTTGAAATGAATGGATCTCAAAAAGTCAGCGCCCACAAATGATATAAATAAATAAATTGGATTAATCACTGGATTACCATAACCATTACTAAAAGAAGTGTTTTTGCTCATGCTAATTTATAAGACTTAGGGGGTCATTTATCAAGATTTATCAATCTCCTGTTTTGTGGACATGTGGCACTTAATGTATCATTTAATGTTGCCTGTATTGAAGTATCCGCCTGTATTACAGTATCAGGCCCACAAATATGATATGTAAATAACACCATGCTGCGAGAGTAAAACATGGATAAATGAGCCTGCTGCTGATCCACTTTTGCACATGCTACTCGCTTTGCACATGAACAAACGCTTGGTAAATGACCCTGTTAATGCACAGTCCAAATCGCTCTCTCCAAATCATAAGTCCTGCTCTGACACTCTCCAGCTCTCCAGCCTGGGCCTCACTGAGTCATGTATTAGCGAGAATAAATCACTAACCCCAAAAAACACATTTCACTGTTTCATGGTGGTCACGAAAATAACTTCTATTACTAAACTTGACAAGGATTTCATTTTTTATTACATTTTTAATACATCCATGTCTTTCGGAAATGATCCAGTCTGCCCCTTATCTTCTAGTGTAAATGGACCACGAGGTGCTTCAAATGCGGATCGGAATAGATTTGAACAGATTTGCTCCGACATGTTAGAAAAACAATCACACTCGGCCATTGCGACTAATCTTGAACACGTGTGGAAAAACTCTTATCTCGCTGCAAAGGCTAATGTAAACAGCCTATTGCAGACATGGTGTTCCTCAGGGATCGATAGTGGCCCCCCTCTTATTCACACGTGTGGTTGTTTGTGTGTACGCTACTGATGTCAGTCTCGCGCCGCTGCCCACTATACTCCTGAGCTTCACAACTCCAGAGAGGCACATCCGATTTCAGCATTAAGAAGATAGAAGGTTTTATGAGATTTACAAAGGTCTAGCGTAATCCGGTTAGTTGCTTTTGGTAGTGTCCGGTGCTTTGCCTGCTGTGTCAAACTCAACGGCGCATTTTTCTTCTCGTGGAGTAAAATGTTTGAGATGCTAATAGTAGTTCAAAAATAATGCTATTGACAAAACAGTCTGTCGCTAGCCGAGCGCATGTTCATTATGCTATCCTCTGCAAATTTTGGTTGTTTATTTAGTATGTTCACTGGAAAAAATGTATGCCTACAATCTGAAGAAAGTAGTGCACAGATTATGTTCCACAGACATAGTTATAGACAATGGTGTTAAAAAAAAAGATGGGTAGTGTGAGGTGGCTCATGGTTCTGCTGCTGGAGCCGTGAATAGGTAATATGATAAAAGTATTGGCTGGAAGTTACTATTGCTATTAGTTACTACCACAGCAGTAGCTAATCTCCCTGGAGCGGACATCAGGAAGGAACGCGCCATCCTGCTGGAATAGATACTGTAGGACAAAGACTGAGTGGCTAGCATAGATACAGGCAGTATCTTTGGGAAAGCCCACAAATGGTCACGTTTGAAGCTGCCGTGTGGGGAAAACAGACAAGTGGAAGAGCTGCTCTGTCACTTACTCACGGTTTCACCTAGTACAGTTTCACATGTTACGTTATCTTTTGGGAAAAGTCCGCGTGAACTGACCAGACAACACAAGAGAACAAAAGCATGTCGAGAACTCATGAAGTCATTAAGTTCTTACACTGTTGGGCGCAGTACTAGTCACATAATTCTGGGAATGGGAATACCCAAGAACGTCGACCTTAGGTTCCATGTACACGTTCCAGATGAGGCAATTTTCCAAAGCAAAATTCCCACATTTGTCATCGCCAGCCGGCCCCGTCGTATGATTCACACTCTTTATGACCGCATTGTGCGCTAACAGGTGGGCCCTGTTGCAGTAAAGCGTCTGTTCGTCACAATGTGGAATTCTGAGGAAGTGCTGAGGACATTCTTTTACTGTTTAGGCTGAGGCGCACTTCCTCCCATTCAAACAGTAGCACAAAGAGAGAGAGAGAGAAGAGAGAGAGAAAAACGAGAAAGCTATTTGCAATTTCCTTCGGGATTAATAAAGTATCTATCTATCTATCTTCTATCTATCTATCTATCTATCTATCTATCTATCTATCTATCTATCTATCTATCTATCTATCTATCTAAAGCAAGGGAGAGAAGGTCTTTGAACAGGCCGCCAGTGTGAACCATGGTCTCTTGGAGCTGCTATATGACCACAAAGTAATGTCCTAAGCCCAACTGTGGAGAAGACAAGAGAAGAGGACGTTCATCCATCATTGCAAGAGATCCAAAAGAATCTGTAACAAAAAGACCCCATTATTCCAGCTTTGTAGAGTCAAAATACTTTTATTAAACATGTGTACAGTTCAACCGTTTTTAAACAAATGTCCACAGAACTTTAATGAATTGTACCCTAACTACACATCGTTGATTTGAATAATTACAATATGTATTTTTGTTCCTTTTGTGAATATGTTTGGCTAAAAAAAAAGGAAAGATGGAACCATGAGAGCGAGAGAAAAAAAAGATGGAAAGAGGGAACCAGAGAGAGAAAGAATAAAGAAAGAGGGAATGAAATCAAGAGCAAAGTGTGGCAGTGTGCCTGCAGGCGGGCACTGCCACTTGTGGTTTTGATGGTGATTGGCTGTGCGCGCCGGCCGTCACCTGATAAATAGCACTTCCGTTTATTATTTGACCTCGGACTTCCTGTACGCCCAGTCTCCTGTGTTGTGGTTGTTGCTCCTCGTCGCTCCATTCAGGTAGTATCCATATTATCGTAAACTTGAATCACAAAAGTTGGTAGTAACTTTAGTCCCTGTTAATGTTCAGTTGCCGCGGCGCCGCCATGGGCCCGCGTTCTCCCGGCCATGATAGAGTGGACCGGCTGTGTTGACTTGAACCCCTCTGTCAAAGCCCCGAGCCGCGCTAATGCCTCCGCTCAGGTTTGTGGCTTGGTCAATTTAGTAATCTATTCTACTCGTGGTAGTGACACATGCTTTTACATTTGTAGCCTCGGGTCAAGGAGTGGTCGTCACTGCCGCCTGCCTTTTTCTCTGCCCTTTTACCACCTTTTGGTTCGCCTGTTCTGTTATTATTCCCCTGTCACTGGATTCGTGGAGCACCGTATGTGTGCAACGTCATCATGGGTAGACTGTGGTAACTGAAATATGGACTGAAAACAAGTAACTAAACGAACTGTGAAACGAACTTCGGACAAACCTGATTTTAACTAAAGAATGTGAAAATAAATGTAAAACATTTCTATACAGTGCCTGGCCTCTATGATCCATTTATTAAACAACAAACCTACGTGCTTTACTTATTTTCTAGTGCTGGCCATCTCCAGCTGGCGTTGTTTGGCAATTTTATGTTTTAAACAGCGAAGTTAACCCTTGCATTGCCACAAAAGCAAAAGGCTAAATATATCGAAAGGCAAACAGATGGACAAAAGTAAGGAGCAAAAGACGGACAGAGGTAAAGAGAAAAAGACGGACAGAGGTAAAGAGAAAAAGGTGCGTGGGGTAAGAAGCAAAGGGAGCAAAAGACGGAGAGAGGTAAAGAGCAACAGGCGCAGTGACGTTAGAGGTTGAAAGATGTAAAAGGGCGAAATAAGTAAAAAGGCAATTGACGTAAAAGGGTGATTGACGTAAAAGAGCGATTGACATGAAAGGCCGATTGACATAAAAGGCCGAAAAACGTAAAAGGGTGAAAGAAGTAAAAAGAAGTAAAAGGGCAATTGGTGTAAAAGGGTGAAAGATGTAAAAGGGCGAATGTTAGGGATCTGTTTTTTGTTGTTGTTGTGCTCCCCCCTCCTTTTTCTGTTTTTGTGCAGGGCGTGTCTGACAGGGGCGTGTCTGACAGGGGCGTGGCTGGCTCCTCCAGGGGAGTGAGGCACACCTGAATCTACTCATCAACTGCAGTCTTCAAAAGCCCTGGTTCTCACTCCACACCTCTGCCAGATTATTCCGTCTACTTGTAGCGTTTAGCCAGACGTTTTGTTGGAAACTCTTTTTGAATACTAATATTTTTTCCCCTGTGCTCAGGTCTCTTTGTATCTCTCCTGGAGTGACTTTGCCAGCCTACCAGCCAGCCCCCTGTCTCCACAGCCTATCCTGCCTGCCTGTAAAGGAAATAAATTGTTGAACTTTGTTTGGTTGGTCTCTGGCTCTGCTTTGGGGTTCCTATTTACAAACTTTAACAGTGAAAGATGTAAAAGTGCGAAGGACTTAAAAGGGCGAAGAACGTAAAATTGCAAAAGAGGTGAAAGTAGTAAAAGGCAAAACTTCCTCTATCCTGGATGGAAACTACTGACCAGTCATACAAATAATAATACAAACCTCACAGAGACGGACGTGGAGCAAAGCTGGACAAGGTTACTGAAGAAAACTTTTATAAAAGGTGTGTTAGTTTTCATTGATGTCATGAAAGGTGGATAAACGTTGAGTGGACGTTCGAGAGTGTTTGGTACCTTACAATGGTAGGATAGAAAACCTTCAAACCATGTTATGATGTTTTCATACATAGAAGTGAAGGCCTTGTTATTGCAGGGAAGAAGTAGACGTAGAGTAGAATGATGTGGTTAAAAAAAAAACAGGCAGCAATTACTGTCAGGTAATAGCAAGAGATGAACTAACTATAGTGGAGGAATTTGAGTGTTGAAATGCTGAGAATGTGACTGAAGATATTGGACTTGGGCTTTTGAGCTTCAGACTGAAAATGCAGTTTAAAAATGCATGAACAAAACACAACAGGCAATGAGCTTGGATGAGATTCAAGCTCAGAGTGGGTTTAAGTATAAAACGAACCCTTTAGTGGTGACTTTTGAGATTCACCGAGATATTATGCGGTTTCCTCATCACATACCAGTGTAGCATTTCCGGGGCGGCAGACTCTGGTATGTTGAAAAAGTGACAGTATACCCCGCTGCCACACATGCACCATCAAATAACAAATAAAAGCGTCACTCGGTGACAATATATGCATTCATAAAAATGTCAGACGTCAGCGTCAGTGTCTCATAATGTGCTTTTGTGGTTTGTGTCAAATTCTGGGAAGGTTTTGACAAGGTCAGACACACTTTTTTGGGGGGTTTACTTTTAGGGATGATGATGATGACTGTACTAACTCTCGTTTAGTACAGTCATCATCATCATCATCCATTTATCACCTTTAATTCCTTCCTTTAAATACAGATGGCAACGCCAAGGGGGAAGAAAACCTCAATGGGAATCACAATTTTTTGACTAGTGATTTGAAGTTTGATTCATTTCACTGACTCAAGTTAAAATGAATCACTCACCAGAGTGAATCAGGTGTTTTGAGTCAGTTAGTCTTATGTAAACTACTACAGTGGACAGCCAAATCTCAGAACAAAAACTGAAGCTTCCACACAAAATTAAATCCAACCATTGTTATGATTGTAATCTGGTGCTATTTTAGAATGTGAAACTGGATAAAGTAGCATTTTCTGTAATGCTACAATCTTATATTATATTATATTTATCTAGTTTTCCTACTATGTCTGAAATGACCACCACGGCCAAGTTCCAGTCGACTGAAGAACAGTTTCATACACCAGGCTGTCAGGAAGCTGAACTCCCTCCCTACTCCCCACCCCCCCGCTCCACAGCAAGGATGAGAGAATGAACTAATTCATTCATTCAATTCACTGTGAAATTAAATGAAGCCTCAGCGCAAATTCAACCTGGAAGACGTACCTGCAGCCTTCATTCATCGCTTCATCAATGGCAGCCTTTACCAATCATAAACACGGCCCCAGCTCAAGCCGCACCTCCACGTCAGCCAATCATCACGGCTGCTCATGCTGCTTCAGCCACTCATCGCCCAGGATCCCCTTCTTAAGCCCCCCGGTCAGTCACTCCGCCGTTTCCCAGCCGTGCTGCGACCCTCCTCCGCCCCTCCTCCGCCTGGCCTCTCCTCGACTCTGCTCGTCGTCGTCAACTGGCCGCCACGGGTCTCGTCCTACCACCACCAGTGTCCAGGCTCCGGTGGAAGATTCTGGCTATCGTCCATCAATGCAATGTATTCCATATCATTAATGCAATCTTCCGCCGGGGTCTGAGCCCCAATCATGATTCACATTCAATAAAACTTTCCTAACGCATTCTGTCTCTGGGTCTATTCAGGTTGAATTGACAAATCAAATCTTTGAATTGAATTGAATCTTGGTTTTCACACTTTAGCGTGAGGCTGGCTTAGCTGGGAGTTGGCAGTTGAGTCATTTGTATCAGTGCCTTCGATTGACGTGAACCACAGAGGGATTTGTTCTCCCAGTTCATATGAGTAGGTCACTCAGTCTCACTGAGCCACATACGACTTCAGAGAGCACTAACTCTCGTTTAGTACAGTCATCATCATCATCATCATCAAACCGTTATTGCAGACACGAGGTCCAGTTAAAAAAACAAACACACAACAAACAAAACGATAACACCAAACAGAAATATTCAACCACTTTTACCATGGGGTTTGGCGTAGTATCACTCTTAATGTTAGAGTAACTATAACGACACAAAGTTAAAATAAAATACTGGCTGAATTGTTTAACTGTGTTAACCTGACCCGCATGACCTTGGAGGTCGGGGAAACTGTAGCACTCGAAAGAAATCTGGCTGGCTGCCCTCTGTCTCCTCTGATCCTCTGAAAGGGTGTACTGCCTCCTGGGGTTGTCCCTGTTTCAGAGCGTGGTGCCCTGCACTGGTCAGCTCCTCCTTCCTCCTCCTGCAGCTCCCTCCGCTCCACAACAGTCTTTCACCATCTCCTTGTTTGTCCCTTACTTGTTTCCTGTAGTTCCTCTTGTGACGCCTCCTCTGTGCTGCAGCTGTGGTGGCTCTTGGTGCCTCTTCAGTGTCTCAGAAGAGACATTTGTAGGTGTCAAATGGGTTTAGCTGAAAAGCTAGCATTTTGTTTACCTTTTTAAAAAGCTGCTTTCTTCAGGACCATTTTAGACTCTCAAAGTAAACAAATCCACCAAACCTCCACAAAAACACGGCAAAGACGTACAAAAGTATCCAGAAAAACAATGTGGAACACAGAAACCACAAATGCAGGTCACAGAAAAGGTGAACAAATTAAGTTGTACGAGGAGAGAGGGAGGTTTCTTAGGGAGGTTTCTCTATACACATAATTATCACACACTAATAAAGTCAAGCCTAAACCAGGTCCATATGGATGTTTTTTTCACAGCAAACTGTTCAGTAGAAGTGAGAAAATGGCAGTTGTAGCCAATGTTGGCATGTTAGCATATATAGCATGAAGCTAACGTTGCTCCCTGGTTAGCATTGTTGTTGTTTTTTATATTCACAGCTCCTCTCCATGTCTCTGCATCTTTATTAGAAAACACATTCATAATTCAGCATTTGCTAAAGTAACGCTGGAGAAATGTGAGGGAGTTTCCTCTTTGTTTTCCCTCTGGCTGCTTTGAACATGACCATATAGGCAAACATGCTGTCCGTTTATTTTTGAAGTAGCAAAGTTATTTTCCCTGCCACCTAGAAAACTGATGCATTCTACTTTCTTCTTTTATTGGAGTCATATTTGACAGCCCAGATTTTTCGTTTCACTTCTGCAGTTTTGCGGGTTCGTTTTCTGCTGGTTTCTGAAGGGCTCCAATCTGTATGTTCCTGGATTTGTCAGCACGCCGTTAGCTTAACATAGTGTCTTGTTCATTTGAATTACAAAATGTCAAATATCAAAGCTGAGATGCACAAAAGTAGTTTGTGTCACACGTAAGCCACACTTATGCATCATGTCCATTTAACCTCTTTACCCCCACCTTGCTGCCGTATTGTTGCAACCTGTTATTTCCAGCCTATTGTGAAGATGTGTTTTTAAGGCTATTGACAAAAATGTGTTGCAAATAAACGGCTAAATAGTTTCTAAAGGTTTGCTGTTTGCCGGGCCTCGTAGCGCCATGGTGAGGCTCCTTAAGGTGCCTGTTTTGCGAGTGAGTCATCTGGGCTCTTTTTGGGTATTATTTATCACTAAGCTCGATTCTCATGGCCAACTTAAACAGACTCTAGTGCGGTTTGTCATTTAAAAAAGAAAACTTACACAATAAACTCAGAGAAATTTTAGCAGAAAGATGATTATTCTTTGGCAAAGGATAAGACTTATTGTTATCCTTTGTTCCATTTGGTTGGCCCGCAGAGACCTTGAAGCGAGACCATGAAGCGCCCATATACAAAAGTTCTCCTGGAAAGGTATTTGGCGAAATGCGGGGTGTTCCCATGGAAACAGGAGGACGTGGACTGAGGTCATGGGTGGGCTGGATATAATAAAGTCCTTTGTTTATTCATCTCGAAGCCAAACCACTTTGTGAATTCAAGGCAAGACACTTTCGGTGAATAGGGAAAAAAATGATAATTTAGAGATTTTAAACTTGAACTTGAAATATGAGAACAAAGCCAGGTGTAAATGTATTATTTCATTTGGTTGAAATATGTGTTACAAAGATGTTTAAGTTTGCCTTGCTATTTGGGTTCAAAGCTCCAGTACATACTTTGTGAGTGAATGAGTGTGGGGAAAAAGGCTAGCCTGGTTTTACCATACCCTCGTACTCGTTTCGTACAGAGGGCTGGACTTTCTCAATTGAGCTCCGTTAACAGGTGGAGGGGTGAACTCCTTCGAAACGATTGGATCTGATTTTCGCTAGCGTTTGGTTGTGACGTATGTAATGTGCCCGTGTTGAGTGAAGCGAGCTATCATAACTCTTGGGAGCATTCTAAGGCTTCAGTTATCATTTCTGGATATTTGGGAGCCGAGCCAGAACGGATTGAAGATCTTCCTTTACGTTCGTATCTGCCGCCATTGCCGAACTACAACCAGCAAATGCGGCGCAAATGCTTGACGTCACTACAACACCCGCTCCCCCGCTCGCCGAGTGGTAGGTTGAAATTCAACCGATGAAACGCAGCCACTGAGATCAAACCCAGACGTACATGCAGGGAAAATATAATTGACCGGAGTTTACGGATGGCAAAGGCCAGGCTAGAAAAAGGCAGGTGCAGTGCAATGTTGTAGTTACTTCCTGAAATGTACTATAACCTGGAATGTTCCTTGTGCCTTTAAAAGATGTGACATTTTGAGGTAGAATTGGTCCATATTTAAATGGCAAAGATCATACAAAACAGTGTTTTTTCTATGTTTTATTCATGTTATAAGGGTTTAATCACGTTGTAATGTTCAAAACACACCTGGAGTATTTGGCGTCATTCATCTTCTACGGCCCATGTGGATTTCTCCAAAATACAAAACTGTCCTCCACATCCTTTAACCTCTTAACCCCCGCCTTAACCAAGCGCATTTTCTCCAGTTCGGCTTTACCCAAATTTGAAAGTTGATTGGAGATCTTACAGACCAGTGTTAACGCCTCATTTGAAATATTAAAGGGGGGTATTATGTAAAATCGACATTTTCAAGCTTTATATCATGTCCCTCATTAAACACATGCCTGGAGTGTTGCCTTGGCTCATTCACATATTTTTGAGTAATCAGTAAAAACTTAGACAGCAGCCATTTTAGGTGTAGCTATGCCTCAGTCCTCCTAGGAACGCCCCCACCTCCTGGAGACGCCTCTGGACCTTTCGTCACCAGCCAAGCCACCAACCACTGCTCCTCAGCTCAGCAGAGCCCCCTCCCTGCACAGTAGTGTTGTTTAGATGCCACAGCAGTGTGCTGAAGGGGTGTGTCGGAAAGCTTCTTAAAGAGACAGAGGCCTATTTCAAGACGTTCAGTACAGCCATTTTGAGAGAGCAATTTTATTCAAGGCAGTTATTTTAATTTACTGCATATACAGAGCAACAGAAGGTTACGTCATCATTGTAGTATGCTATAGACTGGTGCTATGTGATTGAAAAAAGCATAATACCCCCCTTTAAATCTGCAAAACTGACCTAAATGGATCTTTTTCCTTGTCGTGTTGTCATCACTTTTTTGTTGCATTTTCGTCACTTTTTTGTTGTGTTTTTGTCACATTTTCATCACAATTTTGTAACTTTTTTTGTCACTTTTTAGTCAGGTTTCGTCACATTTTTGTCCCGTTTTCATCACTACTTTGTTGTGCTTTTGTCACATTTTTGTCACAAATTGTGTAACTTTTTTGTCATGTTTTCATCACTTTTTCATCACTTTTTGGTCGGGTTTTCGTCACTTTTTTGTTCTCGTCACATTTTGTTCTCGTTTTTATTTGCTGTTTTGACGCTTGTGCTCCGTTCAGGTGGGGGTTTAGAGGTTAATCCCATAATCCAACGCGAGTGTGTCCACCACCGCCATCTATTTGATAGCATGCCGTTAACTCTGAGTGTCTTTGTCTGCGGGACCTGCTCCACATCTGACTGTCTCTGTATCTTGAGCTCTGTGTCAGTTATCATCCCCACAGCGCTGTTGGTGAGGAGACATGTCTTTCCTCTCTCTCTCCACTGGGCCTTCCTTCTTCCTTCCTTTGTCTCTCTGCCGTGACCGGCTCCAGAGAACACTACAGCTCGCGTACTATTTGCTGATTGTTTTACGTTTTGCCTGATGAGTGAACGGAGACTTCACGCACGATAAAGCCTGTAAAGTCTCCCCATTGCTGGCAGCGTTGGCACATGTTTGCTTTACTCCTCTTCCTCATCGTTCTCATTGAATGGGAGCCGGGTTTTTTTTTTTGTCAACTGCTTTAACCTCTTACCTCCCGCCTTTAACCATATTCTCCAGTTCAGCTTTACCCAAATCTACAAAATTCATCTAAACGGGTCATTTCCATGCATTTTACCGCATTGTCGTCACTTTTTTCATTCCTTTTTTTAATGCGTTTGTCACATTTTTGCCACATTGTCATTGCTATTTTGTTTTGTTGCGTTTTTTCATTTTTTTCTTGCATTTTTGTCAATTTTGTTGTTGCACTTTTGTTACTCTTTGGTCACTTTTTTGTTGCATTGTTGTTGCGTTTTTTTTTTTGTAACTTTTTTGTTGCACTTTTGTCACTTTTTTGTATTTTTTCACCTTTTTGTCGCTTTTTTCACTTTGTTGCGTCTTTTCACTTTTTGAAGAGCTTTTGTCCCATTGTTGTGTTTTTGTGTCACTTTATTTTTTGTCACTGTCAGTTTTGTCACTTTTTGGTCACTATTTTGTCGTGTTTTTCATTTTTTTGTTGCACTGTTCCTTTTTTGTCACATTTTTGTTGCGTTTAAAAAAAAAAACTTTTGTTGCACTTTTGTCACTTTTGTATTTTTTCACCTTTTTGTCGCTTTTTTCACTTTTGTTGCGTCTTTTCACTTTTTGAAGCGCTTTTGTCACTTTTTTAAAAACTTTTTTGTCACTATTTTGTCGCGTTTTTTTTCCCTTTTTTGTCACTTTTTTGTTGCACTTTTGTCACTTTTTTGTATTTTTTCACCTTTTTGTCCCTTTATTCACTTTTGTTGCGTCTTTTCACTTTTTTAAAGAGCTTTTGTCCCATTGTTGTGTTTTTTGTGTCACTTTATTTTTTTACTTTTTTGTCACTATTTTGTCGTGTTTTTTCACTTTTTTTTGCAACTGTTCCTTTTTTGTCACATTTTTGTTGCGTTTTAAAAAAAACTTTTTTGTTGCACTTTTGTCACTTTTTGTATTTCACCTTTTTGTCGCTTTTTTCACTTTTGTTGCGTCTTGTTGCGCTTTTGTCACATTGTTGTGTTTTTTCACTTTTGTGTCACTTTATTTTTTTACTTTTTTTGTCACTATTTGTCGCGTTTTTTCACTTTTTTTGTCACTTTTCTGTTGCGTTTTTTTCTTCACTTTTCTGTTGCGCTTTTGCCACCTTTTTGTCACGTTTGTCGCGTTTTCACTTTTCTGTCACTTTTTCATTTGTTGTTGTTTGTTGCGCTTTTGTCACTTTTTTGTCAAGTTTTTTTTGTTCTCTATTCACGTTTTCATCCTCGTTTTCGTCATGTTTTGTCGCTATATTGATGCTTTTTTTTTTCCAAGAAAGCTTTTAGATTTAGGTAATGCCAGACTAAAGAAATTGTGCTGGACTCATGTGGGGGTTAAGAGGTTAATAAAACAAATACTATTCACTGCGGCTCAGTCACAGTGGCCTCAGCGTGAGGACATTTCATGGCAGACGCACACTGAGTTTTGAGTGTAAAGCAGACAGCCGCACTGGGAGAGGAGTGAGGACGCAAGATGGTTGTGCTGCTTTGCCGAGACGCAGGACGTACAGAGATGTTTAGAGGCACAAAGTTAAAGATCTTCAATTAAAACAACCATTAAAGGAATTTACTTACAAAATCTGTGTATTTTCTTTGATAATGTCCATAATCTCCATTTCCTCTCACTCAACCTAAACTGAACCATCCACTCTATAAAAAAAAAATTCAAACATCCGCCTGGGCATCATATCACACTACTACATATAGTACTATGCAGGGGTTAAAGTGGGCGGGAACGGCAAAAAAAAAAAAAATGAAGTTAATGATTGCGACTGCCTGTGAGATAAATCAATGCAATAAAATACTACGTCAGGGCCAGGGTAGGAACCCGGCACCTTGTGTAGTTTTAGTGTTAATTTGCTAAATGTGCGCTGGACAAAAGTCCACTCTTCAGAGAGAAACTGGAGAAATAAGATCAGCAGCAGGTCAGTCCGCTCCTCATGCACGCGGGTTTAACACGCCTCAATATAACAGCATTTATCACGAAATCATAAACTTTACAGACATAAACTCATTCATAAACTGAGTCTACTCTTCCCAAGCTTTAGCCCACTTTTTTTTCATATCAATCAGCCTCATATTTTCGGTTTTACAGATAAGCATAAGAGAAAAGGCGATAAAACAGTGCGGCGTTACGGCGCTCAGTTACGGCACAATGTCGGCCTTTTTCACAAAGTATTTCCTCTGATATGATCCTCTGAATCTGCCCGCGGATTAAAAGTAACAATAGAGTCATGAATCCTGGCTCAAGTTTAGCCTTTGGACTCGTCTGGAGCCTGTGTCTCCTCCTCACTGCTCAGCACAATGAGCAACTACAGACGGAGGAAGAACAGGGCGGAGCTGACACAGGCAGCAGAGGAACTGGGGCCCCAGCAGAGGGGCCCCAGAGACTTACATAGGATTTTGACAGTACATTAAAACAATAAATATATTAGGTATATAAAAAAACAACTTTTTAGGAAAGTAATCATAAAGTAGCTCTGATTTTCATCCCTGTATAAGGCTAATTTAAACAGCATATGTTTGCCTAAAATACACCAGATTGCACTAAATTATATCTGATTATTAAAATAATTTCCTGGGTAGGACTGGCTGTCTGGGAGTATCTCAAACAAGAACACCATAAAGATGAGGTATTCTGTTAAATGAATTAAAAGTAATATAAAAAACCTTCTGTTACATTTAATATACACACAGCCTTTCATATATCGACCTAATGTAGCGTTCTGAGTCTTCGAGATTAGAGTTCCTCGTCCTCCCAAAGTCCACTTTAACCACTGACTATACTGGAGTCCATATATGGAGTAGCTGCCCATGAGTCACACTGGGCCTGTGTCAGCATGGACTCACTTCCCTTTGTAAACAGACAACAATGGGCCCACATGACGCACTTCAGGCAGCCAGGGTGACAAACGCTCTCTTTGTGTGCACCTTTGTATCTTGGATGTTTACTATGGCTCATCCTCAAGGAGCACTTATTCTAAAAAAAACATTCAACTTAACCTCCTAACCCTAACTGAAGAAAATGCAGATATGGCAGGTGAATAGTATGAAATAAAACATATAAGCAATTTAGAGATTGTGTTTTTTCTTTCATATAAGCATTTAATATGGAAATAAGGCAATGCATGTGTATTTGGAGAAATATTATCACACACCACAGAGATCAAACACCTGTTAAACGACTTTGCAAAGCTGAAAATACTGTTCATTCTTTGACATTTCCCGGGGGAACGCTCCCCCAATCCCCTGTCAGGTCACAACACTGAAACTTGGATAAACGGGTCTTTAACTTGGTCTGTTAATGAGGGGGGAAATCGATGAACCACAAAACAAACATACCTCCCCCTGGCATGAGGAATCGGTTTCTAGTCAACTAGTAATAAATTAAAGATTTTTTTTCTTCAGAAAGGGGATTTGGATATCTTATAATGAATAAACCAGTTTTCAATGAAAGAAATCAGGGGGAAAACACACACACACACACATGCACAAAACAAACACAATCAGGGTGCGTTTGTAGCGGGTCTGATCAAGTGCCCGGGTCTAGATCTATCTCAGTCCATTTATATCTTGGACTAAATTGTAAAACTTAATTTATGGGAATAACAAATAAACCATAAATGGAACAGGAATATTCCAGTAACCCTTACTAAGAATAATAGTACAGGTTAAGGCCATATTTAAGTAACATAAGTAATCAGTACTAGGAATTCCCAGTTGCCTGTACTTACATGTCTAGTAATCAGAACTTGTATCATACGTAATGAACACTGTGAAATCCCTCTTACTGGCGTTACTAGTAATCATGGCTTAACATTGGGCTTAATAATTATGCATCAGGTTTACAACTTATTCCAAGTAAGCGCAATGAGTTGGAATTTACAGTGTGCTCACACGACGAATGGCAAGCAGAAAGCAGTGGGTTACGTGTCTAAATCGCAACAGAATCAGTGCACTGTATACTACTATTTAGTGCGGGCCTGTATACTGAATGAGTATATACCAGAATCGATTAATCATTCAAATCAATCATTTATACGTCATGGCAATGTGTAAACAGGCAGCGACCTCCCTCTTTTGGTGCAGCTTCGTTTTTTGCCTTTTCTGCGAGCTGCGTTTGTGCTTTTATACGTCTTTGCCGTGTTTTTGTGAGGTTAGGTGGATTTTTTTATTTTTTTTTACTGCAGACAGAGTCCATAATGGTCCTGAAGAAAGCAGCTTTTAAAAGTAAACAGCTAGCTTATGAGCTAAACACATGTGAGACTTACACATTTCTTTTTCTGAAACACTGATGAGACACCAAGAGCCCCCACACCTGCAGCACAGTGGAGGCGTCACAAGAGGAGCTACAGGAAACAAGGAAGGGTCAAACGAGGAGAATATGGTGAAAGACTGTAGTGGAGCGGAGGGAGCTGCGCAGGACGGGGAGGAGCGAGGAGGTGGAGCTGGCCAGGGCAGGACACCGCGCTCTGGAATAGGGAGAAACCCCGGAGGCGGTGCACCGTTTCAGAGGATCAGAGGAGGGCTGAGGGCCACCAGCCAGGTTTCCTCCGGGTGCTACGGTTTCCCCAACCTCCTGGTGTAGTGGCGGCGCGGCTCAGTCGCAGCGGCTCAGGACTAACACCTGAACACTATTTTGTTGTATGCTTGTACAATGACATATAAAGAACTTACTTATTTACTTTACTGAAATAGTTAACAACATGCATTTCAACAATAAATTATTTCAGCAATTGTGAATAGTGTGAATCAAGTGCTATCCGTTGTTTTGTTTTTTTGTTTTTTATAGTTTGATCATATTTAAAGTTTTTTGGAGGAGGATTGCATATGGACAGGTGTTAGGTACAAGACTGGAAAAAGTAGTGTTTGTCCAGGTGCTAAGTGGAGATATCTGGGAACACACATGTGAGTTTAAGCCAGGGGTGCCCAAACTTTTTGTCTCCGAGGGCCAAAATGAAGAAGTGCCTGTGGCTTGCTGGCCAAACACGGCGATGTCAAGCGTGAAACAGACATAACTGCAAATAATAATAGATACTTTATTTTATTTTTCGGTATACATTTGCATTTGATTCTATCTATGCAAATAACATGCTATATTAACTATGGCAAAAGCCCAGTTTTAGTAGAACAAAATCAACAATTGTCGCAATATGTAAAATGTAAAAAAAAAACACCTGTATCTATACATTGACTTTACCTCATTCATTTGTTAACTCAAAGAAAATGCCACATTAGATCTTTTTGAAAGTGTCAGTTCAGCATAAATTCTTTTATAAGTCCATTTTTAACATGACCTATGTTGATGTCAACAAAGTTTGCAATAAAAGTTGGAAAATTGGGAAAGTTGATGCTACAACTCTCTGTGATAAACACCAAGACACCATAACAGTGTTTCCTTAAAGAGTAACTAAACACCAAATCAAGTTTTTTTTTAACTGATAAACTGTCTCAATGGGTGTCTCTTAGTGTTGTCCACTGGTCCCTGACATTATTCTGACATTATAGCGCAAACGTGTGTTAAATCCTAACTTTGGCCTGAAAATGAATGGGTTGCGCCCCCTTCAGGGTAAACTCTGCTACTAAATTAGAATTTCCTGATTGACTGGAGACGTGTCCACGGCCTCCACAGAACGTCATAAGCAGCACCAGCTCCACACATTGTCATCAGGTGCTGCCCATTGTCCTGCCCCTGTACCTGTGGTTTATAACCAAGTCCCTCCCACGTAATCAGTCTGCTGTGATTGTGCCAATGCAAAGGCCCACACACTCACCCCCCGCATGTCACCCCCAAACCTCAGAGACCGCCTCTTTCACAGCACTTTTTGACTTTTGTTTGTGGGTGGGGAAAGGCTTTGGCACGCCCGTTTAGGTACTCTTTAACTTTGCGAAAGGAGTGAAACAGCGCCCCAATTTGACGCTGGTGGCCAAAAAGTGTACTGCATCCATATTTACCATTGAGAATGAATGGGAGAGAGTTAGTATTAACCATATGGCGCAAAAGTAGATCATTCTTTGGCGGGCCAACAGAATTGTTTCGGCGGGCCAAATTTGGCCCCACTTTGGGCACCCCTGGTTTAAGCGATATTTACATACCCTTTCTTTAACAACGTACACTTTCAGTTTTCACCCTTTGATTCCTACACTAGTTCTCGAGCTCTCTGTCAGTGTTTACATCTCTCACTCCCGCTCTCTCCCTTTCCTCTTTTATATCTCGCAGCCATTCCGTCCACTTTCCTCCACTTCTCTTTCTCCCTCTGTGATTGGAGACCCCAAAATTGCCTGTGAATTTCATCATAACCCTTCCCTTCCTGCCATCTTCGCACACACACTCTGACACACACAACACACCCACCACCCGAAATCTAGCATTCTGCATAACAATCTTCGCGAGAAAAAAAAACAAGAAAAGAAAAAGCATTGGACGCTGCCAGAACAACAGAGTTTCTTGTTTGCAAAGAGCAGTGAAAATATTTATTGAGGCGTCTAAATCGACAAAAGCGTGCCGAGCCGAGAGGAGAGATAAAAAGCAGGAGAAGAAAATGCAAATGTCGGGAGCAGCAGCGTTTCCCTCCTGGCATTGACGGGGGGGGGGAACACATGCACGGAGGAGGGAAAAAAAAGAACACAAATTGACATGCAGGTATGAATGCTAATCGTGAGACGAGCCCAAGCAATCCGAGAAACCGCCACCTGAACGGGGTTTGACTCGGCAAAGCGTTAAATCACAAGCTAACGTGATGTAAATGCGAACGATTGTTTTTGGCGGGAATGCTTTTCGCAACACTTACAAGATGTTGCTAATGTGGTTTACGGTTGTTGTTGTTGTTTTTTTTGGTTTGCTGATGAATTTCGGGGGCCGCTAGGGGGATTGTAAACAAAAGGCCTGCAATAATTGAAATCGCAATTTGAATGGTCACGCTTAGCTAACCGCAGAGCCGCAGTTATTTTGGCGGCACAATATCTGGGAAAATATCCACGAGGGTCTAGCTGCAGACGGTCATTGCCAGGTAACCTCTATGTGACGATTGGATGTTTTCTTCACTAGAGTTTTCATTTATGTAGCATGACCGGAATGCTAGCTAGATTGCCCAAATCCTTTTTCCCTAATCTTGCGCCTGATGAGACACAAAGGTAACCGTGGTAATGGTAAATGGGCTCAACTTATATAGGACTTTGGTTCCTTACTATACCTTTGGGCCTGAGGTCTAAAGGTCCAAGTCACCCATTCACTCTCTCTCATTCATACACCAATGTACGCAGACACTGGACGCAAGGTGGTTGATGTGTCTTGCCCAAGGACACAACGACAGTGTGCATTTGCCGGAGCTGGGATTAGAACCCGCAACCTTCCGATCACGAGACGACCCGCTCTACCGACTGCACCACTGTGTCTCTGCACTGTGTCACACTAGGGTATGTGGCAGAGGTGGGAAGTACTTAAAGGGGGGTATTATGTAAAATCGACTTTTTCAAGCTTTATATCATGTTATTATGTCATTCCCTCCTTAACACATGCCTGGAGTGTTGCCTTGGGTCATTCACGTATTTTTGAGTAATCAGTAAAAACTTAGACGGCAGCCATTTTAGGTGTAGCTATGCCTCAGTCCTCCTAGGAACGCCCCCACCTCCTGGAGACGCCTCTGGACCTTTTGTCACCAGCCAAGCCACCAACCACTGCTCCTCAGCTCAGCAGAGCCCCCTCCCCGCACAGTAGTGTTGTTTAGATGCCACAGCAGTGTGCTGAAGGGGGCGTGTCGGAAAGCTTCTTAAAGAGACAGAGGCCTATTTCAAGACGTTCAGTACAGCCATTTTGAGAGAGCAATTTTATTCAGGCAGTTATTTTAATTTACTGCATATACAGACCAACAGAAGGTTACGTCATCATTGTAGTATGCTATAGACTGGTGCTATGTGATTGAAAAAAGCATAATACCCCCTCTTTAAGTATATTTTCAGGTATCTGTACTTTACTTGAGTATTTATTTTTTTGGCGACTTTTTACTTTTACTCCTTACTTTTAAAACACAAGTATCTGTACTTTCTACTCCTTACATTGTAAAAAATCAGGTCGTTACTTTTAAAATCTCCAAAGGTGAGCGACAACACGACGTAAACAACGTAAAAACCCAGGCCGACAAGCGCTGAAAGCTAGAAGCTAGAGGACGCAAGCTAGTCAAGCACACGGATAGTCACGCCGTGTTTGTTGTGACTGTGAATGAGTCGGTATGGAGGAAAGTGAGGATGATACCGCAGACACCGAAAGACAAGAAACACGGCACCCATGGCCTTACCTGAGAGAACTTTTTGTTGTTGTTGGCTATAAGAATGATTCGTGGCGGATGCAGTGCGTCCTGTGCTTACCCAAAAAACACAAACTTTTAGCATTCAAGAATTCACCATCCAATCAGAAGAAGCACATTCAGGTTTGTTATTTAGCTTTCGTATTGATGTTACTAGTATACATTTGATTAAAGTTTTAAAATGATATAAGTGTTAGTAATGCTTTTGGAACACTATATTAGTTTGTTAGAAAGAAGGCTGGTGCTAGCTTGTAGTCTGCCGCACTAGCTGTAACTTATGTCAGACTGAGTAAAAAAATAAAGAACTTCAAAACATGATTTTTTTTTTGAGGGGAAAATTATCAATTTACTTTGTACTTTTTTACTTAAGTACATTTAAGAGTATGTACTTTTTACTTTTACTTAAGTAAGGCAGAGGTTGCAGTACTTTTACTTTTACCAGAGTAGTTTTGTGCACAAGTATTAGTACTTTTACTTAAGTACTGAACACTAGTACTTTTGACATCTCTGGTACAGTATGTGGCCTAGGAAGTCTGTTATGGAAATCATGATTATTTTTTTTCACTCTTTGTAGACGGTTTTTGGCTGACTAAAAGTACATTTACACACAGAAATAAAGTCAAATAACAAATCGGGTCTTAATGTGTTAAGAGGTGTCAAAACATTCTGAGTGCCAAAAAGGAAAAAAAAATAGTTGTTGTGTTTTTTCTTCTTCAAATTAAACTAGACACTCTAATATTAAATGTGATTTTGGGAGCTCTGTGATGAACAGAACTGAAATAAATGACGATCAAAAAGTTGTGAAAAGTCTTGATCTGGACATTTCCTCTGGGCATTAGACTAATTTGTGGCGGTGTCTGCGCATAGTCGTGGCATCCAGAGCTTCTGCCGGGCTATTGCATCTGACCCCCCGGCCGCCTCTCACTCAGCCCCGGATCTGACCTCTACTGAAGCGGGTGCTGTTGCCCCGTCCTCCCCGGGTCTGACCTCAGTGCCTGTTCTGTCCTCCTTCAGCCGTCTGTCCATCAGTCTAGTTTCTCTCTCTCTGCTACTGGACCTGATTTGACTCATATCTGATAAACTGCGTGTGCATTTAGATCGCTTCTTTTTTCTTGTGATGTGTTCGTGTTCGTGAGTTGCTTTCTTTTCCACACGGACTTTTAAGAGTCACGTTGCTGACCCGGGAGCCAAAGCTCATTTCCGCAGAGCAGCTTGTTCTGGGCAGTGTTTTATCAAACTTGTGTGGACTCAGAGGCGCTACAGCCGATATGCACAGATCTGTTTCATAAAACACGTGATATCTCAGTTTCTAGGGGGAAAAGAAGGTGATTTTGATCAAAACCAGCCTTTGTTTAGCTTAAGATTTCACAGAAACAGAGGCGCGTAGAATTAAACGGTTTTCACCAACTGAGAGCTTAGAGTCCCACCTTTCAAACATAGCATGTGTCCATAGCTAAATCCCCAAAACAGCACGGCACGTAATGTGTTAAATAGAAAATGAAGCAGGTTGTGGGCTAGAATTGAAAAACTGGTACTAGGAGCTATCCATTCGCATGTTATCTTGAAGCTAACATTATTATTGTTTTGGTTATGATGCATTTCAATTCCAACAGGTATCAGGTACATTTTTCCCACTTGAAGATTATGGCTTTCGATTTCAAAGGATTCCAGCAGAATATGCATGTATGTAAACAACACAGCTGATACTACAACAGTTAGCTAATAAGATGCTAACGCTATATGAATGTTTCTTCAAACCAGATATCATTCAAGACATGCCAAATAATGTTATATTGTTGGCTGTGACGACTAATGTTTAAGTTACAGCTTTTACATTAGCTGCACTCACTGGTGGCCCCATTGCTGTCTTCATTTCATATCTGAACTCGGACCATTCTCATCATCTCCGATTTTACATTTCCAGTTTCGAGCTGTGTTCCAAGGCATTCTTCCTAGTCTTGAGTTTGGAAATGTACCAGTTGTTCGTTGTTCGTTGCCTGCAACACAGCATTAGAATCCCCTAATGTGCGAGTTTAAGCTGTTGAACCACATTGTTCCTCTCCATGTCTCTGAATCTTTATTTGGTAGAAAATGATGGTCTAGTAGTGGGTAAAAGAAAAGTTATTTTCCTCCTCTGTTCTCTCCCTCAGGCAGCTTCGAACGTGACCCTTTGTGTCTGTTTTCCTGGGATGATGGTGGGCAGTGTTACAACAGCAACACACACAGGGTCAAACTAGTACGTCTCAACTGCTGTAGATCAATTTGACATCTTTATAAGTAGATTTGGACAGTAACGTTTTTGACAACCCTATAGTTTAGACATGTTTTACGAAATAAACCCGGCAGGGAGCTTACTTCTGCTTTGAGAATACTTGAGTTAGGCTACTGTTCATTTCTCTTCATACTTTACCACACCAACGGAAGTGTCAGCCAGTCTTTCCATGAATTTATGGTAAAGTTTTCCTGATGATAGCGCCATCGTAGGCCTGTTGCTTTTGTACATTGACTGCAGCCTCACGTGGCAGGCCCTTGTGAACAGTGTGTGTGCTCTGTGTGAGATTGCGCCCGTGTGGGATCATGCTTGTAATCTATCAGGCCATTTTAGAGAGCGTGGTTTAGCTTGGAAATCTGTCTGTGCAGTCAAAAACTAAACTTTTCAAAATCTCTTGAGAACTGCACTAAAAGGCCCACGACCCATAGGCTAAATACAGATTTGAGAATTCCTTCGGGACTTATAGGTTCAGTCTGCCAATGTTTTGCAGATATAAAAATGCACTTATTCGGTTCATAAGATTTGTGAATAAGAACGTGTAGGAGCATCTCACTATTTGTCTTATTCTTGTAACTGTAATTGTTACCTTTGCCTTACTTATTATATTGTGTCTCGTGTGGATGTATATGAAGCAGCGCCCCTACACTTTTCCCACATTTTGTTATGTTACTGACCATCAGGGTCTTGGTCACCTCCCTGACCAAGGCTCTTCTCCCTGATCGCTCAGTTTGGACGGGCGGCCAGCTCTAGGAAGAGTCCTGGTGGTTCTGAACTTCTTCCATTACAAATGTTGGAGGCCACTGTGCTCTTCGGGGACCGTCAAAGCTGCAGCCATGTTTCTGTATCCTTCCCCAGATCTGTGCCTCGACTAAAACCTGTCTCGGAGGTCTACAGACAGTTCCTTTGACTTCAGGGCTTGGTTTCTGCTCTGACATGCATCTGTCAGCTTTGGGACCTTATAGAGATGTGTGTCAGGTCCAATCCATTTCATTTAGCACAGGTAGACTCCAGGAGAGTTGTAGAAACATCTCAAGGACGAATAAGGATGCTCCTGAGCTCAGTTTTGAGTGTCATAGCAAAGGGTGTGTATACTTATGTACATGCAAGTTTTAATATGAAGAAATTTGCACGACATTCTAAAAACTTTTTTCACTTTGTCATTATGGGGTATTGTGTGTAGATTGATGAGCCAGAGGGGGAAATAAGAAGGCTGTAACATAAGAAAATGCGGGAAAAGTATTGGGGTGTGTAGACTTTCCGTATTCACTGCATGTGCTCTTAAAGCGGGTCCCAAAGAAAATAGTTTTTTGGGGGGTCCTGTGACCAAACAGGGCATACCTGCAAGTCAAGTTTTGGATTTGAAAATAAGGGAAATGTCCCAGCACCTGCTGTGAGCCGTCCCATCACCACAACCAAGCTCCGATAGGGTCAAATCAGGTAAAATATGGGGCACTTGACAGCTATGTAACCTTGTAACAACTGCCTCCAGGCAACTGCAGCGGCATTTCTCGCAAGTCTAGAATTCATTTTGGAAAGACAGAGGAATCTTTTATTATTATTTGTTAGAACATGTGAGATTTACGGAATAATATCAAGGTCAGCGGGAAAGAGTAAAATATGGTAGTTACCGGCTAAAATGGGACAATTGACACTCATGAAACAGGGCCGATATGAAAGATTCTGACCTTGTAAAGGCTCACGTCTGCTGTACAGTGGTCCATCGCTATAACGCAGTTCACCTTTCGCAGATTTTTTTTTAGTACAATTTTGCATGCTTTTTTACAGCATGTGAATGCCATATACACGCATTGTGTTCTGCGTCCTGATTGGCTGGTCACAGAGTGAGCCTCCTCTCACTGCAGAGAGGATCTCTGTCAGCATCAGTGCACACCGCAGAGTCACAGCAACAGAAATAAACACCGCTGGCATGCGCCACTTGCAGAGGCGTGCTGGCCATAGGGAGAGTCGGGACGTTTCACGGTGGGCCGCTCGGTTCCGGTGCTTCTGGCTGGAATAAAATAATGAAATAATAACTCACTATTCCAGGCCTAAAGGCTTTAACTGGGCTGCAGCAGGAGCATGAGCTGCTGTTCCAGATATAAATGAAGTAACACAAGCGTAATTGTCATGGAAATCTATCAAAATATTGACTGATGAATGAAAATCTGAAAAATATTCGCATCGAACTTTTCATTCTTGCAGCGGGGAGATACCATTTCATATTGAACTAACTCAGAGGGGTGTTTAAGTGGAACACCCCTCTGCTTTAGTTCAAGTTGGTGCAGTCCAATCCAGCGGAGACAAGTGTCTGCGTGAGTTAAGAGACTAAAAGGCAGTGAAAGGTAGAAAAGTGGACAAATAAATGTTTTCATCTACATAACTTGTGCTGATTGTGGGTTTGTATCAGGCTCAGACTGTGTGTGCAGCGGCCCATGTGAAAAGAGAAATTGTCAATGTGGTATTTGATCCAGCGACCTCTTGTACTTGAGACCAGCACACTATTACGGAGCCATGGACAGTTGGCCGCTCTTCTCCAAATTGCCGGGCTGAAATTAGGTCCCAGCACGCTCCCGGCCACTTGCCTCGGCTAAACACACGCCTTCTGTAGCCTGAAACTGCTACAATAAAACTTTGGTCTTTGCTGTGATTGTCTCTTACTTTGAACAATCGCACAGCGAAGATGAGAGCAGCTCACGATGTAACCATCCCCACGTCTGTGATGTGACATCTAAAAATCTTATAAAACAAAAGGAAAAATCACACAGTGTCCACCAGGCATAAGGCAGTACCCATGTGAACTAGTGAGAAACGTGTATAAAGTGTGGTGAGGGGCTTTACTGCCTTAAAGGGGGGGTATTATGTAAAATCGACTTTTTCAAGCTTTATATCATGTTATTATGTCATTCCCTCATTAAACACATGCGATTTAAACACATGCCATTTTTGAGTAATCAGTAAAGACTTAGACGGCAGCCATTTTAGGTGTAGCTATGCCTCAGTCCTCCTAGGAACGCCCCCACCTCCTGGAGACGCCTCTGGACCTTTTGTCACCAGCCAAGCCACCAACCACTGCTCCTCAGCTCAGCAGAGCCCCTCCCCGCACAGTAGTGTTGTTTAGATGCCACAGCAGTGTGCTGAAGGGGGCGTGTCGGAAAGCTTCTTAAAGAGACAGAGGCCTATTTCAAGACGTTCAGTACAGCCATTTTGAGAGAACAATTTTATTCAAGGCAGTTATTTTAATTTACTGCATATACAGACCAACAGAAGGTTACATCATCATTGTAGTATGCTATAGACTGGTGCTATGTGATTGAAAAAAGCATAATACCCCCTCTTTAAAACATATACAAATACTACTTCACGTATTTCACCTATTGCGGGTTATTTTTAAAACGAAACCCCCCACTATAACTCAAAAATAATTGTTAAACAAGTAAACAAACATCATTATCAGGGGTGTGACAGCTGTCAGTTCAGGAAACCCTTTTGACAAATGGCGTCTATTTACAAAACGTTGACGCAGCTAGCGTGGTACAGAAATAAACAAAATGTGTTCGTCGGCACACATTTGGTGCTCAAAAATGGCCCTAATCTACTCCACAACAGTTGGTGCACAAAGAGAAGATGCGTCTGTGAATGTGACTTGGTACAAATGAGTCGTGTGTCGCCAAGATTATGATCTAATTTGACCCCTATTTTCTGAACCGTAAGACAACATTCGCCTCCACATCCTGTCACCACTGGCAAACTTGTTCTTATTTTCAATCATCGCTCATCGGCTAATAATAGCCGATTTTCTTGACAGCGGTAATTGACAACACTGCGCAGTCTCGAAACGAATTCATTCAGTCCATCGCTGCCCATTTGCGCCTGACAACAGTTTACGCCGCTTCCGCCTCCAGCCACACTTTATTACTCTCCATAAAATTAGATATATTTCAGTCAAAAGCTCATTTTCCACTTATCAGGGCACATTCGAGGATCGCAGTCGCATTTTTCCCAGGGTATAGTTTGGCTGTGTTAAACAAATAGCGGGGGGGGGGGGAGGAAAAAAATCCGTGGAGACACAGACAATTAGTGGCTTGATCTGCGTCAACTGTAGACGACATGAAAGTATGGCCCCAGTCTTGTTTATTGGAAAAACAGCGAGCGTGTTTTTTAGTCTGATTACCACGCCGCGTCCCGTCCAAGAGTTTCTTTTTTTTCCCCCTATCCCCCCCGTTCTCGTTTGGTTGTGTGTGTGTCGAAATGAGTTATTTTGCCGAATCCAGGCTACATGGCTGCAGGTCGGTGCCATTCAAGCCCCGCTGATAAAACAAGCGGGTCAGATTGGCGCTTCTAGGAAGGACACGGAAATCAGCGCTCAACACTGAAAAGAGAGGGGGAAAGATGTTAATTAGGGAGCGAGGGGGTGGTGGGAAATTACGGTTTGGCTTCAATGACACCCAAGGACATGCAGGGTTCAAACATGCGGCAGAGATGTGCTTTTTGCCATGGATGCTGCTGTACTTTTGAAACGTTTTTTTTTCTAGTTTCATTTTCTTGATATATTTGGAACAAAGCGGGGACTTTTGATATCTTGTTTCGTTTTTGAATAACGTGGAAAAATCTGTACATTTCAAATTTCGTGTTGTCGTTTTTAGGGTTTTTAGAGTTCCTTTGGAAAAACCTTCAAAAATATTGTTAAGGCCAAGACTGCAAAGTTTGGAGTCTGTAGGAGCCATGGGCGTCGGAACCATTCATTGTGAGGGGGACGTGTCCCCCCACTTTTGAAAAGTGGTTGTTTGGTCCCCTCCACTTTCACAACGTGAATTTTTATTGACTTTACATTTACTAGTTTAGACTGGACCTTTTCAATAGGCTCCCGAGGGCAAACAATTAAATCTGACCTGCTCCTTATTTTCCATAAAAAAACTATATTTGTGGGCATTATCCGCGCCAGTATCACATTGCTCCGCTTCGCGTAGCTGTGTTTATGCAGCTCCGCCTCCATTACCTCAGAGCGGCTGAAATGTAAACATGGCTCTGTAAACCGCTGAAAAACAGCTAAAGTGAGAATACTGGAGGCTTATCGTTGGACAGACTGACAGATTTGATCAAACCGAAGCACAAGGACACTCGTGCATCGTGTCTTCAGAGTTTTTCACTGATTATCACATGGAGGAGCAGGACTTTTCGCGGTCCTCGTCAGGTGGACAGCGTGTTTCCCTGTCTTCATTGGTACAAAGGGCCTGACCAGTAACTTTAAGGTAGGGAACATCAGTTATGGATGTGTTTGTAAAGCGAGTGATGAAACTGATGTAGCGTGAGTTTGGGGAAACTGCACCGGGCTAGCACGAGTGTTAAACCTCGCTGTCTGGACTCTAACTTAACCAAATAATATCTGAATTATTCATTTGATGGATAAATGTTTAATTCCTTTACCCCTTGACTCAATTTTATCTGTGTTTGTGGGAAATGTGAAGATACAAGCGTTGAGATGTTTGTTTGCGATGGCAGGAGTTAACGGGTGTGGCTGAAGCTGAATAAATGTGGATGCAAACACGAGCGCGCCATCTCATAAGAGCGCTTAATTCACTGAGTTTTTTCACAAAGCGTCATAAAGCCAGGGCTGGACAGGTGAACAGCGGCTCCACAGACGTTGTGTTATCCGCCCTATACTGTATGTCCACCCAGCTGCGAGGAGGTGCACTGCTGAGCTGATCGAGTCTCTCATGTTTTCCTGAAGTAGCGCCCGATTTGGATGTAGTCTCGCTAAAGCCCTAACATTGCCCTGTTTTTGCCCTGACCTTGTCCCACTGTAGTAGTTCTTCATTTTAAGTCGGCAGTTGGCAGTGACCTTCAGAATCATCTTGACCTAAACACCATTGAAGATCTGTGTATGGACCTCCAAAGGGCAGTGCGTGCCGGACAACTCAGAATCTCTCAGTTCTCAAAGACTTTTGTCAGGAAGAATGGGCAAAAATTCCTTGAAGTAGAATCTGAAGACTCTTGGCTGCCTAGAAAAGCGTTCAAAGCTGTGATACTTGCCACGATGGGAGGGCTACGAGGTATGAACTCTTCAGGCGCCCAAACTTTTGCTGTTGTCTTTTTTCCTTTTATGTTATTTCGAGAGATTAAAGGGGGGGTATTATGTAAATCGACTTTTTCAAGCTTTATATCATGTTATTATGTCATTCCCTCATTAAACACATGCCTGGAGTGTTGCCTTGGCTCATTCACATATTTTTGAGTAATCAGTAAAAACTTAGACGGCAGCCATTTTAGGTGTAGCTGTGCCTCAGTCCTCCTAGGAACGCCCCACCTCCTGGAGACGCCTCTGGACCTTTCGTCACCAGCCAAGCCACCAACCACTGCTCCTCAGCTCAGCAGAGCCCCCTCCCCTCACAGTACACTGTAAACCCGAATGCTATTTGAGGTCATAATTTAAGATGTGAAAGAACTCAAAACTAGCCAAAATCTTCATTCATCTAAAAAAATTTAAGTCCAAGAGGTGTTTTTTTAAGTTTAGTAAAGTTTTATTGCCATTCAGATTAAAACTGTCACGTTTATAAAGTTTAAATTATAAGTTTTGAGGCGGGTCTTTTGCGTCATGACAGCATGACGCCTGCGTGCCTTGGCTGGAGTGACGTATTTGGTTCTGCACAGCCGCAGTGCGCTGCTGTGGGAGTGTCCGTCATTTAACTGAAGAGGAGCTTCTACGGCCTGAATAAGGTAAATATACTTTATTAATATCCAGTGAAATTATATGTCTGATTACAGTTTGCAGGTAGTTAAACCAGGAGAATTGTTTATGCTTCAGATTGTACTGTTTAATCGATAAAGCGTAGCGTGAGATTTTTCCCGCTCCTTTTTTTAAAACTGCAACAGCGACGCACTTCCGCCCGAGTCCGGAGCCGAGTCCGAGTCGCGTTGTCTTTAAAACTCTTATAACTAACCGCGAGGACCTGATTAAATATGCACGCAGGCTATTATCGACCGTGAAGTGCAAGTAACGTTAATATCTCTGTTTTCAGCGCTGTCTCCGCACCTCCGTCTGTGCAGCAGCAGCAGCGGGGCAGACAGAGGCACAGAGCTTTGAGAACTAACTCCGTAACAAATGTAACTTTAAGAGCAAGTTATATTTCTTTGGGCTAATAGACGAAATTACAATCATTGTAAAATTAATCTTTAAGTAAAAGGGCTAAGCTAAAATAAACTGTATACAACTGCTTATGGGCCTAAAAAGATTGTATGAGCTACAATGGTCCTTGTTTAAGAGAATGTTGAATACAATCGATTAGGTCATTGTCCAAGTAGTAAAAAAAAAAAATATATATATATATATAAGTTTTTATTTATTAGCCAAATTGCCCAACCCTAATTTGTTTTTGTAACGCAGGTTAACAAGTACCAGACAAGAAGGGAAATTGTAGCAGAAAATAAAGGTGAGACCATACACTTACTGATTATATGATCCTATTTTACACTTTTTGTTAATTAGTTTATTGCGTTTTTTGTTGTGTTTTTTTATCCTGGATTTTGTGCCAGCCAGACAACACACTTGTCCAATTCTTTACAAAAATGTATTGTACAGCTCTCTGGATCAGAGAAACGCTTAAACCTAGAAAATGCAGATCCACCCCACTACAAAAACACTAAACATAACAAATATTGCACTCTGTCAAATCAAAAGGCAAATCACTTGACTATTTTAATTACAGGTAACAGAAATGATAAAGTTTGTTCTGAATGAGATGTGATTTAAGACTCTTCTTCATTTACAAATATGCATCTGTGATTGGAACTATATGAAATGTGATGAATGATTGGCTGTGAGAAAAGTCCCCGACGCTCCTGTCTTTGGGCAGAAAGTAGGCGTAGCTGTTTAGTGTGCATTTGTTACATTTGTGTGAGACAGAACAGTTTCTTTTGGTGTTTGATTTGTCACTATCACAACTGGGAATTGGGGCAATTCTTTACTGTGTCCTTTTCACTTAGATGATCCCAGCTCCCACAGGTGCATGCTGCTGTTGTGCCCTTGAGCAAGACACTTCCCCACCTTGTCTCCAGTGTCGTCTGCACACGCTGGAGTATGAATCAGAGTGTAAATGAGTGCCTCATGTAGGTTGAACAATCAAGACCATTTACCATGGTTTATGATCTTTTAATTCTGTCATGGATACCTATAGAGTACTAACAAATGTTTCTTTTTATCTAGAGAATCAACTCTAGAAATTCCGTCTTACTAACTTGGAATTCTTTGATATGCACAAAGAAGAAGGTAAAGTCAGTAACTATTGCCATTGTTGTGTTAAGGTGAAGTGTCCTGACTTCAGTATCCTGTTTGTCCATTTTACAAATACAGGAGGAGGTGCTGTGACCTAGAGGCCTGTGAGGATGAAGACATGAAGGCTTTCCAGTGTTCACCAGTATGTCGTACAGTATGTGGAAATGAAGAATGCAGGGAAAAGAGGCACACACAAGGACTCAGCTAATCAGCCAGAATGTAAGTAGATTTGTGTCAGGTTTCAGTTTGTACCTCTCATCTATTACTGAAGTATTTACAAATGTTTATGGTCTTAAACATACCGGCCATACCGCCTTTGCGATGCCCAATCCGTCAGACCTTGGAAGCTAAGCAGGGTAGGGCCTGGTTAGTATTGGATGGGAGACCGTTCAGTAACACCAGGAAGCCTAGCGAATGTAGTGAGTGAGTGAGTGGTTGGTGGTGGTGGCTGATGTGCGCAGACTGGTTGCCTCGCTTATCATCACCGAGTATGGAGTGAATGAATAATGCACCAAATTGTAAAGCGACTTTGAGCGTCTGGAAAAGCGCTATATAAGACTAATGCATTATTATTATTATTATTATTATTATTATTATTATTATTATTAAATGTTTTTGTTTCAGTAGACCTGAGGCCGATGGGATCTCGTGCACTGACATTAGAAGCGCCGCGCGAATTATGATGAGAAGCACTCGCTGAAAGACTCTCAGCTCTTCGCTTTAAAAGTGAGTAAATGTAATCCACTTGCGAAAGTAAATTTTTCATCTTTACTGAAGCATTTACAGGTGAAACTCGGGGAAATTAGAATATCGTTCAAAGCTAATTTATTTCTGTAATTCAACTTAAACTGTGAAACTAATATATGATATAGACTCATCATGCAAAGTGACATATGTCAAGCCTTTGTTATTATTTTGATGATTATGGCTTACAGTCCATTTTCAAAATATTCCAATTTTCTGAGATTTTTAATTTAGTTACATTAGTTTTTATAAGCTGAGCCATAATAATCAAAATTATAACAAACAAAGGCTATACATATCTATCTTTGAATGATGAGTCTATCATATATTAGTTTCAGTTTAAGTTGAATTACAGAAATAAATGCACATTGAACGATATCCTAATTTTCCGAGTTTCACTTGTAAAATTTAATTGGTTTTTTTGGGCTCATAGTGGGGCAACCTTTTTTTATGTGTCTTTTTTCTCTCTATGTGGTCGCATTTCCATGCACATTTATACAAATTTGTTTCAGAACATTTTTGAGTGTGCAACTAGACAAGCTTAATTAAATGTAGGAAGCACAAACTGTCGCCTAAAGCAGTGGTTCCCGAGTGGGAGTGCCTGGGATTGCAGGGGGGGCCCAGGGTCAGATCATAAATTATATTATTTGAGCAAATGATATGGTAAAAATCATCAAATATGATGAGAACGGACTACAGGTGCAACACTCCAATTCCAGTTTATTTGATTGAAACTTACTTACTTATTAGCAACTATTTGGATGTTTTGATAACATTTGTGCACATAATGCTACCATTAAAAAACGTTGCTTTTACTCTGTTAATGTAAAAGTCTAGAGCTTTGTGTTCATTGTTCATCTGTTTGCTCACATCATTTTACAGAATGGCTTAGAAAGTGTTGGAGCAATATGGGACTATACGTGGTAAAGCTAATAATTTCTGACATTTGATGTTTGTTGTATTGTTATTCTTACAGACTTGTACAAGCCAAGTGGTATATCGCAGAATGTGAAGAGGAGAAAGAGTGTGCTCTAGAAGACAAACAGTAAGTTTAAACACAGTCACATGACATTGAACTTGGTTTGATTTCTTGCTTTGTACTGACAGACTTTCTCCATATTTTTCAGATGTTGGTGCCAGTTGAGCCAGGAAGCAATGTCCAGTGAATCTGCTTGAATCAATAAGGACTAACACACAAATATTTTGCATCTTTACTACATTCTGAATTCTGTTGTGAATAACTCAGCCTACATGTTACAACATAAGGTATGTAAACTATTATTTTATGAAATAAAATAAATAAAAACTGTAATTTGCCATTTTGTAATCGTTTTTTGGGTTTGCTTGTAATGTTTGAAATATTTGTTAGAAGAAGCCGATTGGACTTACAAGTTTTGATGTAATCTGTTTCAACAAAACTTTAAAGTTGATGAACTGAAAACTTTAAAGTTGAACTTGGCTTAAAACTATCAGGAGTTTTTAAGCTAAGTTGAACTTTAAAGTTTTCAGTTTATGTTGGCAAACATTTTTTAAGTTAAGTTGAACTTGAGATTTTTCAGTTCATAAAAACTTAAAAAACGTTTGCCAAGATAACCGAAAACTTTAAAGTTCAACTTAGCTTAAAAACTCCTGATAGTTTTAAGCCAAGTTCAACTTTAAAGTTTTTAGTTCATCAACTTAAAAGTTTTGTTGAAACAGATTACATCAAAATTTTAAGTCCAATCGGCATGTTAGGGTTTACAGTGTAGTGTTGTTTAGATGCCACAGCAGTGTGCTGAAGGGGGCGTGTCAGAAAGCTTCTTAAAGAGACAGAGGCCTATTTCAAGACGTTCAGTACAGCCATTTTGAGAGAGCAATTTTATTCATGGCAGTTATTTTAATTTACTGCATATACAGACCAACAGAAGGTTACGTCATCATTGTAGTATGCTATAGACTGGTGCTATGTGATTGAAAAAGCATAATACCCCTCTTTAAATAACACCAGATACTTGTAAATGTTATGGGGATGTGTCATCTGTAACTCCATGCCATTTGGAGATCATTAATCTTCCCTTTTGTGTCATAGTTCACATTAATTGACATTTTGATCCAGGGTGCCTAAGCTGCTCATGTGGCTCCGTTGATACAAAAAATTGCAGCGCCATCGTTGTGTCAGCCTATGTTTTACACAATCTACTGACCTTCCCTCCACTGCGAGCCACAGTTGTCACAGAGGAAAACCACCAAGGAGCCTCAATTCAGACTTCAACAGTTGGTTCCGAAGCGAACGTTCACCTCCTTGTGTCTTCTGTACAGTAGGAGCAGTTTCACCATTCATTTCTTGTGAGAGTTGTGAGTTGTGTTGTCACACTTGATGCACACTGTTTCTGCAACTTGCCTAATAAACGTACAAAGCCATTTGTAACTGTAGGGCGAATTACGCTCTAACGGAGACTGCCACCACACTGCGTTTGACCGGCATTTTGTTGACAACACACAGTTAGACGCGCGTTACATTTTTATTGATGATGGATGTTTTTCTTTCCCGCTTGTCGATCTTTAGAGAAGGAGTGAGCTTAGACGGGGGGATTGGCCGAGAGTTTCCCGGGTACGTATTGTCGAATGAGCGGCCATGTGAGGGAAAAACTAAGGGAGCTGTCACAGCACTTCGAATGGTTGCTGCAAGACAATGTACAGTGAGAACCATATGTTTACATACACTTCATAAAGATACATTTGCATTTTTTGTCACTGTCTGACATAAAACCAGAATTAACTTTTATTTGTTTTAGGTAAAGTAGAATTTTAAACATTATTTCTATTTGTCAAATTCCAGAAAAATGATTCAATGAATCAAAAAAAAGATTTTTTGTTTTTACAAAACCAAATGTTTGCATACATTTCATTAATATTTGATAACATTGCCTTTAAACTGTATAACTTAGGTAAATCTTTTTGGATATTGTTCCACAAGCTTCTCACAATAGTTGGCAGGAGTTTTGGTCCATTCCTCCAAACAGAACTGGTGTAACTGAGACACATTTGTAGGCCACCTTGCGTGCACATGCCTTTTCAGCTTTGCCCACACATTTTAACTGGATTGAGATGAGGACTTTTAATGACCACTTCAAAACATTGACTTTGTTATCCTTAAGCCATGTTGTAACCAGTATTGGCCATATGCTTTGGGGAATTGTCCATTTGGAAGACCCATCTGCGCCCAAGCTTTAACTTCCTGGCTGATGTCTTGAGATGTTGCTCCAATATTTCCACATAGCATTCTTTCTTCATGCTGTCATCTATTTTGTGAAGTGCACCAGTCCCTCCCGCAGCAAACAGCCCCACAGCATGATGCTGCCACCCCTGGATTTCACAGTTGGGATAGTGTTCTCAGGCTTGCAAGATTCCCCCTTTTTCCTCCAAACGCGATGATGGTCATTATGGCCCAAAAAAGTATTTTTTTTCCCCCGTCAGACCACAGGAAATGTGTCGAAAAATTAAAGTCTTTATCCTTATTTTATTTTTTGCAAACTCCAAACTGGCTTCTTTATATTTCTTTTGGAGTACGAGCCTCTTCCTGGCAGAGTTCCCTCTCAGCCCATGTCGGTACAGTACTTGTTTCACTCTGGATAATGACAAACTCTTCAGCATCTTCACCAGGTCTTTTGCATTTGTTCTTGGGTTGATATTCACATTTCAGACACAGCACGTTCATCTCTGGGACACAGAACCCGCCTTCTTTCTGATCTGTATGATGACTGGTCATTTCCATCATTGTTTTAATCAATGAAACAGGCACCTCAAGTGTCTTGAAATTTCCCTCAAGGATGAACCAGACTTGTGGATGCTTCCAAGTTCATGACATCATCATCTGGGCTTTCCCAAATTGTTAAAAGTATTGTAATCTTAGTGTATCTGACTTTGTAAAAAGTAATAAAAACATTTAAAAAAAAATCTATCTCCCTTTTTTAAATTCTGCTTGACCTAAAAAATAAAAGTTAATTATGGTTTCATGTTATACAGTGAGGAAAAATGCAAATTTATAAAATGACACTGTATGTGATGGATTTAAAACACAATTTCAGGCATATTTTTTGATCAGGGATCAACATTGTAACATGGCAGGAGTCCGTTTTTGCAAAATACTCTCCCTTTACTGAAATAAGCAAAAAGTAACACATTCTATTAGCACCGAGAGTGTTATACAGTGTTATGAAGTTGGATTTCTCTGTTAGATCATTCCATTTGTACAAAATCTTCTCTCCTTTCACAGACGTCAGTGAATTCCATCCAGCCCCGACCGTTCGAGCAAGTCATTTTGGTGATTTGCATTTTTAATTTGGCCATGGTTTCGTTGGATGCACTTATTTCTGGGATTCTGACCAGCACAAAGCAGGCACTGGCTTGTGACCCTTATGCCAGATTGGGTTTTGGAATAAATTTACTCAATGGTGATTTTTTTTATATATAAATTGCATTGTTGCCATTTTCTCTTGTTCTCTAATCAGCCGGAGAATGTGTTGGATGCAAATGCAGGCGCCACCACCAATGTACCTGTTTATTATGAGCTGATTTTGTGCAGGTCCAAAAATCCAGATAAAGTACTGCGCTAATTGTTTATGCAAATCAGCACAAGGAGAGAGTTGATTTGTCGTGTGATTCAAATACATGCATAGTTTATGATTGATAAATCCTCTGAAGCAAAGCCAAGTGTCCTGCTACCGCCGCACTTGAGGCCTCCTGCAAGGAATTTAATTTAAACTCTTAACCCCGCCTTAGAGCTAAGATTGGGCCCAAAAAAATCAAGCATAAAGCCCGACCTGACCGGAGCCTGAGCAATCAAGATGAATTGTCGACCCGAGCCCGAAACAAACCTGACGTAAATAATTATTGTATTAAGGTATTGAGGCTCGGTCAGATCGCAATGCATTTGACAGTAGCGCGCACATACAGCGGGAACCATATGTTTACATACACTCCATAAAATACACATTTGCTGTCCGACATGAAACCAGAATTAACTTTTATTTTATTTAGGTCAATTATAATTTTATAAATTATTTCTATTTGTCAAATTCCAGAAGAATGAGAGATACACAATTTTTGTATTACTTTTTACAAAACCAAAAGTTTACATACTATACTAAGATTACTATACCTTTAAACAATTTGGGAAAGCCCAGATGATGATGGGGCACCTTTGAGAAAAGACCAGAAGTAGTCTCTGAGGTGCAGATGTAGGGGAAAATCTTCATAAATCAAAAAAACAGCATCGCACACTCATAAGCCGATGTCCAAATTTTAATGATTACGTTTCGGCATTAGCCTTCATCAGATCTTTGTTTTTTTCTTCTTTGAACCAAAGTGTATGTGGAGTGGACCAGGTGGCTTAGATCTTCTCCAAAGTACAGTATGGGTGGTACCCATCAATTGGGATCGGGACCTGATTGATGAGTACCTTATGAGTGTGCATAGTGCACCTTTACCTAATGAAATTGTCCCAAATGCTTTATAAGATGCATAGTATTTTTTCCCCACAATTGTCTAAGTTTACAATATATGAAGGAGGACAAAACACATTTTGTTCCAGCACTAAAACAAAAATCAGGTACAAAGCCTTTGAATTAAGGAGGCTATATCTGTCATAAGCACCTGGCTTGTAGAGTGTAGTGGGATCACTCGCACTTGCAGCTAAACGTAAAAACAGTGATTGAAAATTCAATATTTCATATTAACGTTAGGCTGTTAACAGCCTTTTCTGAAAGAATCGTACCCAGAGCGTATTCCTGTCAAATCTGAACCACAAACATTTGCATATTTTGCCCCACTACCAAAGCCCAGACCAACTCAAGACTTTTCAACTCAAACACGCTATTCCCAACACCAAGCCATATTTTTCACTTGAACTGTATATATAATGCTACTGTCTGGGCTTCTTGGAGAGTGTATTAACGAGTGCAAGCCAAAAAGACAAGTCATTTTGAGTGCAGTCGGCAGTGCAGGCTGGTGAGTGCGGCTGGGTAACGGCATAGGAGACATTGCATCATCAGAGGGCGCCGAGCGGGCCATCACCTGCTCCTCACTTCAAAACAGTTTAACCTTGATGCACGGATCACAGCAGATCACAGCGGCGCAGAGTACTACCACAGGAGAGGCTGACCTTAACCCGCACGCCCTCTGCCCGCTTTGACACATGTACAACCACACGGAGTACGGGGACAGGCGCGGGGCCGTCGTGCAAGATCTGCAAAGAATATCGTCATGGAGAAGATGAGATTTGGGTGTTTTTTGTGAGGCATTGCAGGAGAAAGGAAGAGAGAGGCAGTAAAAGAAGATATGAACTGTTTCACTGAGGGCTTTTAAATACTTTTTGATTTAGATCTATTAAATATAGACGTGGCGGGAGAAACATGTAAAACGTTTGACCTGAAGTGCGTTAATCACAGTCTTAAAGCTCAGGTAATAAAGACATTTATCCGTTGGCATTTTCTGTTTTTTAACATGTTAATATTAGTGGTGGTCTAAGTACTTTATTTTATTAATTGAGTAAAAGTACATATTCTAAGTTGCTTAGTCAAACTAATATTTAAAGCTGCCCTCCCATCACCTGGCTTTCCCCTCACTACTGATGTTGGATTCAATGATAAACGGACATCTCATTAATCTCCTGTGCAACACACATTTATGCTAAACTGCACCTTTCAAGTAAGTCTGTGTTTTTGGGCATTTAGAACATAATACTTCTACTTTCAGAACAAAGTGTACAGTGCAGATGTTTGGTTTCCCACAACTGTTGAACGTCTCACAGCCTCCCGGTGCCTGTAACCATAAGGAGGAAAATGAGTTAGATATTGGATTATGAAACAAACTGCATGGACATTTCACACTGGTTTCAGCTGCATCAGAGCAGGTCGCTCAGGTGTTTGCTAGTTTTCTATGTTTCGTAAACTTCTGTCATAATGCTAATCTCTTGACTGTGTTAGCCGCTAACTGCTGTGACTTCTGCTGCTTCGAACATCCCTGCACATGTATTGTTCACATGGTGCGGGGCAGGTGAGTGGTGTGTTGGGGTGAGAGGTAGCTGGTGTAGAGCTTGTCTTTGCTTCTGTGAGAAAGTGTGCTTGCTTTAAAGGAATAGGCCACAGATTTTCCATACTGAGATATGTTCTTACCGGATATGTTCTTAAGACGAGTTGATGCATACCTGCAGTGACGTGCGGTCAGGGGAGGCAGGTGAGGCCAGGCCTCACCAGTCATCATGGAAAAAGACAAAACTTAAAAAATACAATAACTTTATAAAAACAAGTCCCTTCTCTTAAGATGATTGGGATTTCCTATGATTTTAATTAATCTCGTTGTTAAAAAATGCCCAAATGTTTTATCAGTTGTCCATATCGTGT
Source organism: Neogobius melanostomus (assembly GCA_007210695.1). Classification (NCBI taxonomy): domain Eukaryota; kingdom Metazoa; phylum Chordata; class Actinopteri; order Gobiiformes; family Gobiidae; genus Neogobius; species Neogobius melanostomus. The sequence continues at coordinate 3,941,218 of VHKM01000234.1, read as the reverse complement.
AAAGAGGGCGGAGCCTCTGGCGTCCCGCACACACTTGAGCTCGGCTCATTCCCTCAGCGCTCTGTCCCATTCGGGGCTTTTTTCGCCCCCTAAAAGTAAAATACATTTGTAAATGGGTTTTTGTTGGGCGCGTTGGTTTTCTATCACCTGGATAAAGAATCAGGCATAAGAACAACTTGTTTAACCTGTTCATTTGACTTTAAATCACGTTTTGATAGGCCCGAAGTGAGGCTCGCCTCCAATGCACTGCCCTGACGATACGAGGGGGGCGCTGTGTCAGCGCGACACATTTCTACAAAACATGTGGACTACACGTGAAAAACCAGCCTGTTTTATTATTCTGCACGGTTTAGGAGAGGCAATTTAAACGTAAAGGAGTAAGTAAAGGAAAAACTAATTAGACCGACATTTTATGGATGAAATGCTGTAGACGAGTCTTTATACTGAACATGTCGACGCTATCACGCACCGCCCGCGTGGAGCATCAGGTTTGTCCATAACTCATAATTTGGACGGGCGGGGTACGAGTCCCGGTCACGTTCATAATGTTGTCTTTTCATTTTTATTTGCAATATCGTGAGAATGTATTTTATGTTTAAATGTGTTGCTATTGAATGCTATTTCAATGTAAGACAATTACCAGAGACAGCAAGTTGCATTTTTTCCTGCATTTTTTCCCTGCAGTTTTGTTTACTTTATATTGGAGTCAATAGCATGTGCCTCATCAGCAACAAACCTCACCGCACGTCACTGCATACCTGTCTGCCTGTCTTTGTGAGTGCCCATGGAAGAGCATGGTCGCTTCTAACTTCACCCCGTTTGGAGCTATAGGAATATACTGGGGGAGGCCAAATGCTAACAACATCTTTTGTCTTTTTGCGTGACTTAGGGCACACAATTCTTCCATACTGAGATACAGTATGTTCTTACAAGAGCTTAGACGAGTTGATACGTACCTGTCTGGTCTTTGTGCGTGCCCGTGGAAGAGCGTGGTCGCTTCTAACTTCACCCCAGAGCTATAGGAGTACATTGGGAGAGGCCAAATGCTAACAACATCTTTGGTCGTTTTGCGTGACTCAGGGCACGCACAAAGACCAGACAGGTACGCATCAACTCGTCTAAGCTCAGGTAAGAACATATCTCAGTATGGAAAAACGGTGGCCTGTTCCTTTAAAGTACTAAAGTATTTGCTGTAGAAAACTAACTGTACATTAGTTTAAGTGCGAAATATCTTTGCAGCTTCAAAAACAAAGGTCGAGTTCATTGGGTACAAACCCTCTTGTCATGATTCATAGCGCCACCTACTGTTTTGGAGTGTGCATCATAAGGCTTTTAAAATTGACAAAAGACACAGGCAAATGTATGCGTTTTACTTAGGAGCTTGTAAAGAAATGGAGTAAAAGTATTATATTTATCTAAAGGGCAGAGGTGTCTTGCTGGACACATACCATAAAGTTGTGAGCAAAGGTAAGCAAGAATTGGCTCGGTGCACGGAATGATGCACAGTAACATGGTCCTAATACTGCGTTTCGGGCATAATGGTAACGGACACATTTCTGACCTCCAACCAGGAAAAATGACTTGGAACAAAGCTCAGACTGGGAACTTGCAAACTCGGAGATGATCAGAGTGGTCCGAGTTCAGATACAAGATGAAGACAGTAATGGAGGCCCCCAGTGGAGAAGTGCAGCTAATATTAAAAAACTTGAACAAAGCATCAGTGACGTGTTACGTTTGCTCACAGCGTTGGCTATAACACTATTTCACATCTTTTGAGTGAAATCTGGTGTGAAGAAACGTTCATATAATGTTAGCATCTTATTAGCTAACTGTTGTAGCATTAGCCGTTTTGTTGACATACGAGTTTATTCAGCTGTCGTCATTTTTAAGTGGCAAAAATCCCAGTTACAAGTTCCCTGTAACAAAGCATACCTTCCTGCAGTAATGAGCGTTAGCCGTGTTTAGTTGAAATGAAGAAAGAAATATTTAAATTCCAAACTGCAGGACAAATGCTTCACCGGTGGAGACTTCTGTGTAAAATCGACTTTTTCAAGCTTTATATCATGTTATTATGTCATTTCCTCCTTAAACACATGCCTGGAGTGTTGCCTTGGCTCATTCACATATTTTTGAGTAATCAGTAAAAACTTAGACGGCAGCCATTTTAGGTGTAGCTATGCCTCAGTCCTCCTAGGAACGCCCCCACCTCCTGGAGACGCCTCTGGACCTTTTGTCACCAGCCAAGCTCAGCAGAGCCCCTCCCCGCACAGTAGTGTTGTTTAGATGCCACAGCAGTGTGCTGAAGGGGGCGTGTCAGAAAGCTTCTTAAAGAGACAGAGGCCTATTTCAAGACGTTCAGTACAGCCATTTTGAGAGAGCAATTTTATTCAAGGCAGTTATTTTAATTTGCTGCATATACAGACCAACAGAAGGTTACGTCATCATTGTAGTATGCTATAGACTGGTGCTATGTGATTGAAAAAGCATAATACCCCCTCTTTAAATACGTACAATGCAGATGCGTTTTGACAAATGTCTCCTTGAGGGCTTCTTAGTGAACTACAAAGGTAATGAGCGACTCCGCAGCCTCGAAATAAAAATGAATGCAGTAAAGGGAAAGTGCTTAACTTTGGAATAAAACACATTTTTAAAAAGTTTGAAGAAGGTCTACAGTACAGGTTTAGAAGGTTTTCTCCATAATAAGAGGTTTTATTCTCAGTAGAGGTTGATACACTATTACCAAAACAAGCGCGTCTTTTGTGATTTGCTAACTCTGTAAAGTCACACTGGCACGTAAAAGGGGCTACTTTTCTGTGTCGCTGAGAGAAAACACGGGACATGCTCTTGACAAGAAAACATAATCTCACGCACAAGTACAAAAGCTCATTATCCATCCATATCAAGTCTCATTTGACATATCTATCCGTGCGGTAATCCATTTTAGAACGCCCGGTCTAACCGCCTTAAACACCATTTGCATTTGGATTAAGGATTCTAAACATGGAAACGATCTGTAACTGTGCGGTCTCCTCAAGCTGATCAGCATGCATGTATTTAGCAAGAGCCCACATTGTTTTGCATCTCCGTTTGATATTGCACACAGATGTAAAAAAAAAAAAAAAAAAAAATCCTGTTTGCGGGGTGTGTTTTGGATCAGAACAGAAAGGCGAACAGAGGAGGGGAGAGCGTGCCGAGCATGTTTATCCCTCGTCTGCGCCCGCGGCTCTTTCATTTGAACACATTCCCCATTGCTCCGTGAGTTCATTTCAATTCAGTCAATCGAGAAACAGAATGGAGGCTTTTTTTCCCCCCCTGTCACTTTGCCTTTTCTAGGCGAGTCTGAACCCTTTTCATTCACCTTGTCGGCTCATGCGGGACACAAGCGCATGGCCACCGTGCATTCCAATACTTTACGCAGCGCTATCTTTTTACATTACGATGGGGCAGAAAGTGGAAACAAATCGAACAGGAGAGCAATACGATTAAGGTCTGCTTTATCATCTCCGCAGGATCTTGTCAACCTATCTCTGGAGCTCGGAACTAATTTGATCTCATTTCTAAAGCTGGGCTGACTACATTTGGCCAAGATGTTTACAGATGTTACAAAAACACACGTGGAGTTGTGTTTCGAGCCACTCCTGCATCTTTGGGTCTTCTCCAGTGGCTATTCTTAGCATCATAGTGGCAGCTCCCAAAAAGCTCCTCCTGAGGTCAGAATCGCGTTCCTCACAGCTACATCTCTTGCTATGCTTTCCAGAGTAAAAACACATGCCATAGCTTCACTACAGCAAAACACGAACCGCACTGACTTTATCCTTTCCCTTTTTGTTTGACAATTTATTAAAACAGCTGCGATGTTGAGGGGTGGGCGGGATTTTGTGTGAATATCAGGAAGTGAAACAATGATTTAGTTTCAGCTGTTTTAGATCAATATTGCATTTTCAATCCAAAGTGTAAGATTGTGTTAAATATGTGTTTAACATGAGTACCAAATACCTGCAAAAGCATAATACCCCCTCTTTAATGTTTAGTCTAGTTCATTCTGGTCAAAATTCATGGACAATAATTCTGTACAACAAGACTAATGAGGTATGGGCTGACGCATGTATTTTGCCAACTTTTCTCATAATCTATGGTTTGCACACTGAGAATACCAAGTGAGTTTACAGAACATCAAAAAGAGTTTACATTCATCAAGAGAACGATTCCTCTTCCAAATATGAGTCCATTATTTTAGCTTGAAGCTTTCTTTTGTACATAAATAATGATGTACACGACTTGCGCTTTCTGTTTAACTTAAATCAATGATCTTCTAAGTTCATATGGAGTGTTTTTTATTATTTCAAACAATATCTGGACACAACCTGGGACCATATTGTTTATATTGTATGCATTATTTTATAATCAACTAAGTCATTTACATTAGCTTTTTAAAGCAACTGGCAACTGGACTTTCTTATGGGAAACGGCCGGCGGTAGCAACAGTTCCAGAACATCACACTGAACACACGGGTACCCTCAAGGTTGTGTGCTGAACCCCATTCTGTTCACTCTGCACTGCAAAGCATGGCTCCCTAAATGTGGACTTTCGAAGAGCGCACATCCAGCATGCTCAGCTGCTCAGTCAATGGACAATGTAATTTTTCCTCAAACTGAGAAAACCCAAAGTCCCGGCTCCATCATGCGTACCTTCTACACAAAGAGCATCCTGACCAGCTGCACTGGATCTGGCTGTAGCTCCAGAGTTAGAGCAGCTTAGAAGATCATTAGTGCCCCTCTTCCCTCCATTCAGAATATTCACTCCACCCGTCTCGAAAAGCCTTCAGAATTGCGACCGATCCCACACACCATCACACTCTTCATTGTACCACCTACAGAGAGGAGACTGCGGAGTCTACTGGTCCTGCCGACTGAAGAACAGCTTCATCCACCAGGCTGTCAGGAAGCTGAACTCTTAGCTTTGAAAAAAAAAAAAATGTTGGCCTGTAGCCTTTATTGGATAGAACAGCACAGGGTAAAGAGCGGGGTGAGACCCAGAGCCAAGATTCAAACCCACAAGGCCAAGGAACAAAAGGATAAAAAACACTTTTTTTTTCGACAACCTAAAGCTTATTATGCGTATTAGCTTCCGCACAAAATAGCATAGAACCTAAAGTTAATAGCATGATATTCATGAAAATTACATGGGCACTGGAACACTTAATGTCATGGTAATGTGATTAGAAAAGAAATGCTGAGAAATAGTAACTTGAAACAGTATCTAAGTAAGTGCAACATTTCACCTATCTCTGAACTTGCAACTATTTTCCAACCTTGCCAGCCTAACTCTGAATACTTTACTTTGTACAGTCCTCTCACCTGCCAAGATGGGGAGTGCTTTGAAACTAAAACATTTTTAAACAAACATGATCTCATCATTAAAAAAATAAAAATAAAAAATGTGTGTTACATTTCCCAGAATTCCTGTGTTGTTTTATTAGGAACTTAACTCTGTGATGAATTACCACATCTGGACACTGGACACACGAGGCTCAGATTCCGGGGAAAATTGCAGCGCCTTCCCATGAGCCAGAAAATGTTCGTTTCTTAACCTAGTTTGCGCCGCACTGGAGTGTGTTTTCTTCACTCGGTGGTCTGTAATGGGGTTGGGAAATGACCCCAGAAAGACTAAATATAGCACAAATGCTCAGATGGCTAAAGGAATTCAGACTAGGACGACACAGCAGTGGGGTGTGGGGTGAGGAAGGGGAAACATCTCAAAAGATCTTGTGTTTTTTCAGTTGTAAAGTTTGAAAGTATTTTGGCTGCAAGGATGAGAACATTTCTTTCTTGGCTGCAGTGTGTTTCCACACTGCTGAAAGCACAATTTCCATTGTGCTTTCAGCACAATGGAAATTCCCTAAAACTATATAAAAGGCATACACTGTCAAGAAGTCACAATCCAATCCAAACGAAGGCTTTGTAATTAGAGAAAATGACAATAGCATATAACACTGACTTTGGACTGTGAAGACACTACAATCAAAACAGATGTATTTGTGTTGTTTCTTTAATTCCTTCATTTAGTCTGGAGTGGAAGTCGAACATTGGCTAAATGCTGTAACGTTGTGTTGTTACATAGCCGTGTGCTTCTTTTTTCCAGATAACACATTAAGTGGACTATAAAGTAAAGTATAAACAAAATACTTTGCACACTGAAGAAATTGTAAATATAAAGCCACTTACATGCAGCTAACCTTTTCCACATTTGCACATGCCTACACCGCATCAGTACAAATGTACAATCGAAGAGTTTGAGAGATTGGCTCAAGGGCACGTCATAAGTATGAATCATAAGCACATACCACAAAGATGTCATAAGTACGAATCATAAGTACAAATCATGATTCGTACTTATGACGTGCCCTTGAGCCAATCTCTCAAACATGCCACAAAGTGGTATGTGCACATGTCCACCGGAAAGACCGGGTCAGAAGTGCTCCCACACAGGCTACGCTTTATTGTTCAAATACAATGCCCATGGATAATGTGTCGAAGCCTTTGTTCATTTAATGTCCTTGTTTTTATCAGTGAAATATGAATGAGGATGAAAAGAGAGAAAATGTAAAGACTGGCTGAAAAGTAAGGTTAACCTTTTAGCCGCACTGTAATGTTGTAGTTAACACTTTAGTCTGCTTTGTAATATGTTAAAGTGTCGTTCTTTCATGAAATAAAATAGTTTGCTTTGTGTCCTTTGCACATGAGTTATACTGCTTATTAAGTCGAAGCTCAAAACACTCAGGCTGTCATTTATCACGACAGGTGCTAAATAGCAGTGCAGGCTGGAAAACGGCATGTAGCGATTTGTAGGAATGTTGCGCCTAATTTCGCATTATGAAAAATCGCAAATCCTATGTGAGCTAAAATGACTGCTGCTGATCCCCTTGAATGTGAATGAGCTCAATCATTTTAGTGCTCAATTTGTACAACAGATCAAACGCTAACTTTAGCTATGCTGCTATAACACAATTGTCTATAGCTGTTGTTGCATTAGAGACTTGTTTTTTTGTGTGCATCTTTCTGATTTATTAAAGTGTTTTTTGTGTGATTTAGCCTTCAAACCGCCACTCTGTTTATCTGCTCGCACTGCAACAAATGGAAACCAGAAACAAACATGCTTCTCTGGCTCTGAAAAGACTTGACCTTACTGTAAAAATGCTGCAAGCTTAGCTTTCCCCCTATTTCATTGTTGTCTTGTTGTCTGTTACAGTGACACTTAATATATGCATATTTTAAGTTAAAGCTGCAGTCCGGAGTTACTGATCTATGTATAAAACTTTAGAAATGCTTAAAAACAATAGTATGGTCCTGTACTATAATATACTGCTGGTGTTTCATGATATACATTACGCTTGCCAAGTCCCGCCTTCCCCCCATAGACTCCTATACAAAATGACTGAGCCGCCGGTTTATCTAAGCCAATAGGATTTGAGTTTCCAGGATGCAGATCTGTCAATCAACGAGCGCCACTCGCTCATAGCCCCCACCTTCCTGATTCAGACCGCACACCCCCGCCGTGTTTACTCTACGGACTTCATGCTGTTTCTCCTTCTCTCAAGCAACAGGTAGCCTACACTTTATTTACGTTTATTTTGTGCTTGTAAAACGCTACTTTGAATGATATTGAAGCTGCAGTAATCCTCGCTTTTCTGAAAGTGTAAAAAAAAGAAAAAAAAAAGCCTTACACTTGTATTGCACTTTACAAGCCTGTATTACCAAGTTACTCAAAGCGCTACACTGTCGTCATTATTCATTCACTCCATACTCTGTGGTGGTAAGGTACTGTTGTAGCCACAGCTGCCCTGGGGTAGACTGACGGAAGCGAGGCTGCCAATCTGCGCCATCGGCCCCTCCGACCACCAACAACCACTCACTCGCTTCCTGGTGTTACCAAACGGTCTCCCATCCAAGTACCGACCAGGCCCTTCCTGCTTAGCTTCCAAGGTCTGACGGGATTGGGCAGAGCAAAGGCGGTGTATCATTCTGTAAAAGAAAAGAAAACGAGACTAGCATCACTGAGCTAAGTTAGCATCCTCTGCAGATCCGTAGTTTCACATTTCAGTGTTTTGTTGTCACTAGCTTTGGATTAGGTGTGAAAGGCTGTGGACGAGCCTGGCTGATCGTTTGAAGCTTTCACTGGACTCGTTTTTATTATGCTAATGTGGTCGTTAGCATTGTATTCAGTAATGAATCTGCAGAAACCTGCTGTGATATTATACCTATAGTTCTTAAAATGTTGCATTTACATCGCAAAAGGACTCAAGTCAAAGCCAATCGCTGTGTAAATACTGTATAATTAGTAAATCAGGAGAGTTTGGGAGTTTGTGTTTTAAACATAGAAACAAATAAATGACCTTTTCGCTTTACTCATGCAGACTTTACTCAAGGCAAAAGCTGTAGTTTCAGTATTATAGTTACTTTATTTCAAATGTCACGTAGGAATGATGTCACATGTGTTCATAATATAATATTTTTTTTTCAGGTCAAACTATTGACAAGCTGGATTGCCACTTTGTGGAGTGATAGGAAGAATTCTTCAGTGTGTCAAGACCAGCATGTTCAGCAATACAACAATTCAAACAAAGTTACTATACAACAATGCTCATGTTTCATTTATATACTTATGAACTGTGTTCTTATGTGATGGTGTAATTCTCAAGTATGGAAGTAGATTTTCTGGGAAACTTTATTAGTCAATTATATTTAACAAAACATGACAGTTTACACCAGTCAGTAAAGTACATGATCATCCCTGTGTCCACACGTGAAAGCCTGAGATCATCCTGAGAGTTGTCTCCTTTCTGAGGTCTTCATAGCACCACCTGGTCTGCAGGAGCTCAGCACAGTCCACTGTAAGTGTAAGTGGAGTTTACAAACTAACCCTAACCTTACCTTAGCCCTAACCTTAAGGATAGTGGAGTTTACAAACTAACCCTAACCTTACCTTAGCCCTAACCTTAAGGATAGTGGAGTTTACAAACTGAACAGGCTACGCTCAAAACTATTGTCAGAATGGGGGTATAAAAAAGTGTCGGATTGGGGGACGTCACGGTGGAGGGTTGTCAGAATGACGGGGTTTCGGTTTGGAGGGCTGTCTAAATGGAGGGTTGTCGGAATAAGGGGTAGACGCCGGACTAATCATAACTGGTCCTTTTCTTGTTCTTGTGGTAAAAATCATGATCAGATGTATACAATGATTATACACAGTAATGACTTTAGGCAATTAGCTATGATATAAAATTAACTATAAAAGAAATGAAAAATACAATTTCTTCTTTCTCCAGTCAAAAAAAAACACACACAAAAACAGGAGGGGCTGAGGCCACCTAGCCCATTGATACCAGCCGTCCCTGCACTCTACCCACCTCTGCATGGAGACAGCTGCATTGTGTTCTCTGCAGAGGACATTACATTATCGGAATAATTGCGGCCTTCGTGAATTGCTACGTACGTGTAAACATTAAAAATGGATGGTGATTTGACAAATGTTGACGCATCCATGAACTTGAATAACAGGAGCACAGTGAGGGGAAAACGCACAACGATGACAAGTTTGGGAAAAAGAAAAGACTATAGGTTAGTATCGTTGAGACATGCTTGTACGGCAGGTCTAAAACGTAGAATGAAAAGCGCAGAATGGAAAAACTATAGTGGTGTAATGGGTTGTAATAGTGTAATAAGGGTGTAACACCTTCAAAAACGTTTAACCCTTTCAACACCTTTTAACCCTTTCATCACTTGTAACACCGTCAACACCTTTTAACACAACAGCTTCAGCCAGTGTACAGTTTCTAGTTCCCTCTTCTGCCAACTTTGGTGTGTTTCAACTCTTCAATACGTTCACCGAATTCAACAAGTTATACCTCATTTCGACCGGCTTCACCATCTCACTCCTGCTCTCACTTTTGACGCTTGTACCTTTTGACCTTTTTGAAGTATTTACAAAAGTATTTGTACTTTTCCCCATTGACTTACATTGGGCCACTTTAACTCATTGACTGCCAGCCATTTTCAAATCAGAGAGCTCCCCACCGCCAGAGGTTTTTCAGGATTTAGATTTTTCAAGACCCACAAAAAATTGAGATCTTGGTCTATGTCAACACCAAATCTACCAAAAGAAAGATTAGACTCTCTTCTTTCATCTAAAAGAAAGTCTGTTTGTACCTCTTTCCATTCATGCAAGCTTTTTGTAATCAAGCAGAACAGTGACTTTGACGATAATATTTATTGCTTTAGTAACACAATAGTACCCTTTCAACACAATAGGAACCTTTCAACACAATAGAAACCTTTCAACACATAGTACCCTTTCAACACAATAGGAACCTTTCAACACAATAGTACCCTTTCAACACAATAGTACCCTTTCAACACAATAGAACCTTTCAACACAATAGTACCCTTTCAACACAATAGGAACCTTTCAACACAATAGTACCCTTTCAACACAATAGGAACCTTTCAACACAATAGTACCCTTTCAACACAATAGTACCCTTTCAACACAATAGGAACCTTTCAACACAATAGTACCCTTTCAACACAATAGGAACCTTTCAACACAATAGTACCCTTTCAACACAATAGAAACCTTTCAACACAATAGTACCTTTCAACACAATAGAAACTTTCAACACAATAGTACCCTTTTAACACAATAGTACCCTTTCAACACAATAGTAGGCAAGGCAAGGTAAGTTTATTTGTAGAGCACAATTCATACACAAGGCAATTCAAAGTGCTTCACAGTTGCAGAAAGAGAAATTACAAGAAAACAGATAAAATCAATCAATAAAACATCAACATAAAGTTAATCAATGACAGTAAAAGGCAAGAGTGCAGATAAAATACTTTCAGTTTTCATATGCACGGGTAAAAAGAGCTGTTTTCAGCCTGGATTTGAACATTGTCAGAGTTGAGGCCTGTCTCACATCCTCATGAGACTGTTCCAGATTTTAGCTGCATGAAACTGAAACGCAGCCTCACCGTGTTTATTATTGACTCTGGGAACCACCAGGAGACCCCTCCCTGAAGTTCTCAGGGCCCGAGATGGTTCATACGGCTCTAACATGTCAGAGATGTACTTTGGTGCTAAACCATGAAAAGACTTGTACACAAGCAGAGCTGTTTTAAATTCTATTCTCTGAGTGACAGGAAGCCAGTGCAGAGACCGGAGCACTGGACTAATGTGGTCGTATTTCCTTGTTCTTGTCAGGACTCGAGCAGCAGCGTTCTGGATGTTCTGCAGCTGTCTAACAGCTCGTTTAGAAAGGCCAGTGAGCAGGCCGTTACAGTAGTCTAACCTGCTGGAGACAAATGCATGGATGAGTCTCTCTAAGTCTGGTTTTGACACTATTCCTCTGATCTTAGCAATGTTTTTCAGATGGTAAAAAGCTGATGACGTTATTGCTTTGATGTGGCTGTTTAAGTTCAGGTCTGAGTCCATGATTACTCCTAGATTTCTAACCTGATTTTTTGGTTTCAGAGCGAGAGACTCAAGGTGACTGATAACACTTTGTCTTTGTGTCTGTGGGCCAAAGACAATGATCTCAGTTTTGTCTGAGTTTAGTTGGAGAAAGTTGTTTTGCATCCACAAACTGATCTGTTCGATGCAGTGACAGAGTGTATCTACAGGCCCATGTTCACCTGCCGTCAGTGACACATAGATCTGAGTGTCATCTGCGTAGTTGTGGTACGACACATTGTTGCTGTTTATTAGCTGACCCAATGGAAGCATGTACAAGTTGAATAAGAGGGGTCCCAAGATTGACCCCTGGGGGACTCCACAGGTCATGGAAATTTTGTCTGAGACACAGTTGCCAATTTCGACAAAGTACGTCCTATCCTCGAGATAGGACTTGAACCAGTTTAGAGCAGTACCAGAGATTCCCACCCAGTTTTCTAACCTGTGAAGTAAGATCCTGTGGTCCACTGTGTCAAAGGCAGCGCTCAGGTCCAGCAGAACTAAAACTGAGACCTTACCTGCGTTTGTGTTCATACGAATATCATTTGTCACCTTGATAAGAGCTGTCTCAGTGCTGTGGTGGGGCCTAAATCCTGACTGGAAAGTATCAAACACATTGTTAGATAGGAGAAAGTAAGTGAGCTGTTGATATATTACTTTCTCTAGGACTTTTCCTAAGAACGGTAGGTTTGATATGGGCCGGTAGTTGTTCAGTACCTTGGGATCAAGGCTGCTCTTCTTTAGAAGAGGCTTAATGACTGCGGTTTTCAAGGCCTTTGGAAATGCTCCAGTCTCAAGTGAGATGTTAACTAACTGAACAAGTTGTGGTAACAAGCTGGTCAGCACAGACTTCAGAAATCTAGTGGGTAATTCATCAAGGCAGCATGTACATGAACTCAGACCGGAGATAACCTCTTCGATTGTTTTGTCAGTAACAGGAGTGAAATGTGTCAGCTCAAGGTGTCTAGCTGGTGGCAGGGTTGCTATTTGTGTTGTGGAAATTATGGCATTTTTAATGCCTTGGACTTTGTCATGAAAAAATATTGCAAACTCATTGCACTTAGATGTAGAGATTAGTTCTAAGGGCAGTGAAACTGGAGGGTTAGTTAATCTGTTTACTGTGGAAAACAGAACACGAGGATTGTTTCTGCAGTTTGCGATGATTTTAGAGAAGTATTTCTCCCTTTCTCCACGCAAAATCTGGTTGAACTCACAAAGCACTTCTTTGTATATCTCAAAATGAACCTGGAGCTTTGACTTGCGCCATTTCCTTATGGCTTTTCGGCACTCCCTTTTCTGTGCCCTGACCGAATCTTCACTTCTCCAAGGTGCCTTTTGTCTATTGTTAACCATTTTAACCTTGACAGGAGCAATAGTATCCAAAACATTTAAGACGCTTGATGTATAAGAGTCCAACAGATTATCAACATTTGAACATGGAGGATTTTCAAATCTGATCATTTCCATAAACTGTGTCCCTGTTTTATCATTTATGTGTCTTCTCTGAATAACTCCAGGCCCAACCACTGGTTTGGGTGTAACAGACAAGTCAAAAAAGACACAAAAATGATCAGATAAAGCAGCATCAACAACATTCACATTTGATATATTAACACCTTTTGTAATAACTAGATCTAGAGTGTGACCTTTGTTGTGAGTCGCCTCACTCACGTGCTGAGTTAAACCAAACATTTCAAGAACAGCATTAAGTTCTTTTGCATGCCTGTCATTGGTCACATCCACATGCACATTAAAATCACCTGAAATGACTAAACAATCAAAATCAGTGCATATAAATGAAAGTAATTCAGTGAAGTCTTCGATAAAACAATTCTGTGGTGGTTTGTAAATAGTCATATAAAGAATGGAAGATTGTTTTATCTCCATTTTGAAAGACACATACTCAAATGATACAAAACCCCAAATGACAATTTGTGGATGACTATATTGTCCCTGAATATTGCACAGACACCCCCGCCCCTCTGATTTTGGCGTGTTTCAGACACAAAATTGAAATTTGATGGACTACACTCAATCAAAACTGCGTTACCAGTGTTTTTGTCAAGCCATGTTTCAGTTAAAAACATAAAATCTAGATTATAAGAAGAAATAAAACTATTTATTAAAAAGGACTTGTTTTTTAACGATCTGGCATTGAGTACAGCATGTTTGAGATTTGTCTGTGTTTGAGTGGATGGAATCTTTTTGCAAGGGATATGGATTAGAGTTCTTTGATTGGACGGTCTGACTGTCCCTCTCTTATCTAATCTATGTTGTTTGACTGTACTAATTGTTTCAGAAGAACACACTCCCTCTGTGGACCCTTTCAACACAATAGAACCTTTCAACACAATAGTACCCTTTCAACACAATAGTACCCTTTCAACACAATAGGAACCTTTCAACACAATAGGAACCTTTCAACACAATAGTACCCTTTCAACACAATAGGAACCTTTCAACACAAAGACCTTCAACACAATAGGAACCTTTCAACACAATAGTACCCTTTCAACACAATAGAACCTTTCAACACAATAGTACCCTTTCAACACAATAGAACCTTTCAACACAATAGTAACCTTTCAACACAATAGACCTTTCAACAAATACCTTTCAACACAATAGTACCCTTTCAACACAATAGGAACCTTTCAACACAATTGAAGAGTTGAAACGTGCCGAAAACTGGCAGAAGACGGAAGGCAGAACTAGAAACTGTACAATGTCTGAAGCAATTGTGAGTGACTGCATTGTGTTTAAAGGTGTTAAAAGGTGTTGAAAAGGTTAAAAGGTGTTGAAAGGGTTATAAGTGTTGAAAGGTTCCTAAGGTGTTCCTAAGTGTTGAATGTGTTGTAAACTGTGCAAAGGTGAAACCCTGTACTTTTCCCCCATTGACTTACACTGGGCCACTTTAACAAAGACCTTTGTAAATGCTTCAAAAGGTACAAGTGTCAAAAGTAATAGCAGGAGTGAGACGGTAAAGCCGGTCGAATTCGGTGAAAGTGTTGAAGAGTTGAAACGCGTTGAAAATTGCCAGACAGAAGACAGTTTTCCATTCTGCGTTTTCCATTCTGCGTTTTCCATTCTGCGTTTTTCATTCTGCGTTTTTCATTCTGCGTTTTCCATTTTGCGTTTCCATTCTGCGTTTTCCATTCTGCGTTTTCCATTCTGCGTTTTTCATTCTGCGTTTTTATTCTGCGTTTTCCATTCTGCGTTTTAGACCTGCTGCATGCTTGTATGCCATCACACAAAGAAACACACAGAAAAAAGACTCCCTCCCCTGACCTCGCTAACCTGCACGCTGCCTCGTATCCTCACTCATATTTTGGCAGGAAATGCGGAGTCTGTGTACCGGCATCTCCGCTCCGGCTTTGACGCCAACGAGGAGTGACCGTGTTAAAAGCATTAGCATTTTCAAACCCCGAATCGCTAATCAGAATGTTGTCTGAGGGAGGGGAGCCGTTCGCCAGGGCTCTGCATTATTTAGCGCCCAGTAGTTAGCGTCCTCGCAGGCACGCAGGCGAACGCACGCCAGCCAGCCAGCCAGCCAGCCAGCCAGCCAAGCGCTTTCTTTGACTTTGTGAGATATTTGAAAGATGGAGATCAGAGACGGACATAAAAGGCGCGCGGTTGTAAAGTCTAGCCCTGCTGAGAGAGACACATGTTAGTTATATTTGGGGCTAAAAACTAGAGCAAAAAAATGGAGACAAAATACAAATTGCATTTTTTCAAGGAAGTATTGCAGTTGGATTTGCCATTTTAAAAGGTGGACTTCAGTTCACAGCGCAACTGTAGAATTAACATTTGAGAGATAACTGAAATATAAACTGAAGATTATGCATTTTAGAATTGTAGATGTTCTATTTGTCCGAAGAAGTCAGATATTCAAAGTTCAGACCTCTAAATAAAAATAAAAAAAGAACACGCCTCCAATTTGGGATTGTGTTTTTTATGAGTCATGTAGTTAAGGTGACCAGACGTCCCTCTTAATGCTGGGTTTGCACGTTACAAATGGCGTTTTTCCGTCATTCTTAACATTACTTAAAGAGGGGGTATTATGCTTTTTTCAATCACATAGCACCAGTCTATAGCATACTACAATGATGACGTAACCTTCTGTTGCTCTGTATATGCAGTAAATTAAAATAACTGCCTTGAATAAAATTGCTCTCTCAAAATGGCTGTACTGAACGTCTTGAAATAGGCCTCTGTCTCTTTAAGAGCTTCTGACATGCCCCTTCAGCACACTGCTGTGGCATCTAAACAACACTACTGTGTGGGGAGGGGGCTCTGCTGAGCTGAGGAGCAGTGGTTGGTGGCTTGGCTGGTGACGAAAGGTCCAGAGGCGTCTCCAGGAGGTGGGGGCGTTCCTAGGAGGACTGAGGCACAGCTACACCTAAAATGGCTGCCGTCTAAGTTTTTACTGATTACTCAAAAATATGTGAATGAGCCAAGGCAACACTCCAGGCATGTGTTTAATGAGGGAATGACATAATAACATGATATAAAGCTTGAAAAAGTCGATTTTACATAACCCCCCTTTAATTCATCTTAATAGGGTTCTTAACAGAGCGCATCGGTTCGTGACATTCGTGGAGGATGTTTCTGGCTGCCAAAAAAATCTTTCACGAATGTCACATTTCACCCACTATTCGTGGAGGTCATAACAGAGCATGTCCTTTCGTGATGATTATTGAGCGTGAGAGTGTTCTTACAGCACTCGCAGTGTAGGAATCATTGTTTTCTTTCACGCTTGTGCTCAAAATGGATAGAAAGCCACGATGCGCCAATGGAGAGGGCAGCGAGCAGCAACAGGCTGGAGGGAGCGCAGCATGGCATGTAGCAGAGGCGCAGGTTAAACAGGACAAATCAGAATCATCACGTGTCAGAGAAATGTGGGCTAGTAAACTAACTATTCCGTCTGATTGCAAGGCCTTCAAGCGTCAAAAAAGAAGCAAAAGCGCGATCTGTGCAGTGAGGTGTGTAGGCACCATTAGAGATGGGTTTCCATTTCTCGAATCCTCCGCGGTGAGCAGCCATATTGTGTGGCAATTGGCAATGTTTACACATGCACATAATTTATATGATTGTGTCTACTCTGAGCTACTGTAGTCGCTAGTGTGTTTAATCACTGACAAAGAGCCATGTGATTGATCATCTAATTGCCTGTGCATAATAATCACGAAAATAAAAGACTTGTATTAAACTTCAATGAAGGTACTTGAGTCATCTTCTGTACTCAGTAGTTGAAGTCTCGAACGTTTCGCCGGGCCAACCCCAACTCCTCCTCATGGTCTTTATCTAAGCTGCATGCTGAGCGGGACTTTAGTCCGCTGACGAAGCCTTTTGGATGAGAGGCGAAACGTTCGAGATGACTCAAGTACCTTCATTGAAGATGGACAACTCCTGTACGACTGAGAGCTTACACAGACAACTTGGTATTAAAGTAAATATGCTGTTTATCAACTTACCTGTGATAAAATGCAGGGAGCAGACTTTATAGTGTCAGGATCTAAGCCCTCCTTGTTTATTCTCGCCAGCCATAGTTTACGTCTCGAACGAAAGCCTTCTGTCTCTGTTCCTGGGTGATAAATCACTTTTGGGAAATCGAAATATTGTCTCTTCGTCATGTCGGGATCAGCCCCCCACAACACAGCTGTGAACCATTGCTTCAGGATATTATCAATGATCCGTAACACAAACAATTATACGCTTGACACACGTGATGGCACCATATGTAACTGTGGGAGAAATGTGACGTCATTGGAAATCTATCTATACACAAGACCTGTCCCTGGTGTGAGGTTTTCTTTGCAATCAATAGGATACGGTGGGTGTTATTGCCTGTGGGACAGCAGAGCATCACTGTGTGCACAGCGACACCCGCCTCACGCCTCGATGTTCAGGGACGGCTGAAAACATACCACAGCTGTGATGGACACAGACTAGTAACCTGCTGTCTTTGCTCACACATGGCCCCATATATTATTTTCCACATTAAATTATACCGTTTTTTCAACTTAAGACCACACCAATGTTTTTCTTGCTGATAAACTTTGTATGTGCTGATTTTAGTATTATCAGTTGTTCCACTTCAAGTACATTTTGCTCTTATATAGTCTAAAACCGTGTGTGTATTACCCACTCATGGCTAAAAAGTAAATGGAGTTTGGATTTTCTTTTGGTGGCAGTTTGTGTAAAAGCAGAACTTCGCGGTGATCTGATCAGCGGATTCTTCCCTGATCAGGCCCAGCGAGGGAGGAAGTGTAGGTTTTCTGTATTACATCCACAAAAGAATCAGGTGCGTGTGTCATTAGCTCTTAATGCTCCATGGAGATGTCAGCTATCCACTGTGGCGGCAATTTCAAAGTGCAAATGAGGGTGGAATCTGGTCACTTTCACCATTTTCGGTCATTCATATTACATAAACACAAGTCACTTCACAATAATTCCACCTTGAAGGCCCTATACCTGATTAAAAAACAACAAAAACATTTTTTGTCTTTCTTTAGTATATTGTAAAACTCAGACAATTGTGGAAATGATACTGTGCATGGAATTATAAAGCATTTGTATAAATTTCATGAACTTGAAGGCTAGTTTTCTCGCATTTCTGTGAAAGTAACCCTGTAAGTTGTAAAATGTGCTGTAGAGAAATGCTACAAATAATATTATGTTGGCAAAGTGAGGAATGAGTTTGGACTCGTTGTGTTCAAAAAATGGATGAAAAAGAATATGTAGGCTCGTTCTATTAAAATCAAAATCATTGTTTATTCCCTAAGATTACAATCTAAGCACAGAGAGGTAACATCTGGACATGTTGACCGGCCAGCCAGGAGGGGGAGAAAGGGAGAAGCGGCCCCGTGCCTGCCTTTTATAAACACAGGAAGTAGGCGTCTCCTTGTTGAAGAACCAATCAGTGCCTTTAGAATACTCTTCTTCTGCGCGATCTGACTCTGCATTATAACACACTGCCCCCCAGTGGATATCAGAATAAAGACAACAACGATACAGCAAAATGTCCGCCCAATTCAAATCAAAAAAGCACAGATTACAATCAACACAGTTTCATATAATCATTAAAGCCTACATAACATATATAGAAATATTCAACAGACTACAACAAACATTTTCATTTAGTGGCTTCCTCTTTCATGTGATTTGTAATTTGAAAACATCCCCTTGCCAACCTGTTAATAGTAGAGGATAACACACGGCCAAAAATAGCCTACCTAAAAATAGGCGTCTGCGGTTGCTAATTGCGACCATTACAACAGTGATTTCAGTTCGCTTTCCCATCAGTTGTGCAGCTCTTCCTAAAATCGTGGTCTGTGCCATGGATCGTCCCTGGTCTTAGTCGGGGGTGCCGGAGAGTGATGAAAGACGGCGGTAACAGAACACAGACAGGTGGGAGAGGAGCGGGAGGGGAGCGCAGCGGGCCCATTCACCCGCATTTGTACGCAGTTATCTGGGTTTTAATGGAGGCGGCGCGCATAAATTCTCCGGGCGTGATTCACGTCGGTGTCTGCCTCAATATCATTATGCCCAATATGTCACATTTGGCAAACTGAAGAATGACTTTGAGAACACGACTGGAATGAATGGAAGCTTCGAGACCTGCTCACTCGGCTACACAGACATTTAAAGGTGGGGCTGTGTAGGAAATGTTTTGGTAATATCACAAACATTACGGAACCTGACTCCCCAGATAGGAGGTAAACAACAAACATGTTAAAATCCCATCTGGGTAAAAAGCTAATAAACCAAAATATTACAACCCAGGTCTCCTTTACATTTGTAGAGCCGCTCTAAAACGGTGAATGTGCATGCTTCCATTTTTCTGTGCACAGTGGTCAAACGAGTTAATGGGCTAAAGCAGGGGTAGGTTTTATTAGTGGAGGGCTGTTTTTAGTTTAGTTTATTTGTTTATTTGAGCAGTTTGTCTGCTCTAAAAGGAGTGGCTAACTTTCAAAACAAGGAACATTGTGCAAGGTAACAAATCCGAAACAAATGAAGATAATGCAAAGGTAACAAAACAATAATAATAAAATGACAGCAAAATAAAGAAACAACAGCAAAAGAATGGACAACAACACTCAAAATATCTAATACATTTCAAAACATCACACCAAAATCACACCACAGACCAAACTTACAAGGCACAATTTTAACTCATCCTGTAATAAATACAAACGAATAGAAACAAAGCACAACAACAACTGTCTCGTTTCATGTACGATGTCTAGTAAAGAGAAAGTAACTAAAGGCAGTGGCGGGCCGTGGGGTTTCAGTCAGGGCCTTCAATAACAACCTGGGTTCACGCAGTCAAACGCATATACACTTATCGACAATAGGCGTATGGATAAAACTGCCTTTTTGCGTGGCATTTGTTCGCTAAAGGATTTGTCAACAACGCAAATCAAAGCTGCGGTGCCTCCGACTCCAAAACAAAAGCAAACACCTTCGGGAATACTCGTGCTAGAATACGGAAATACACGATACATGACAGGCGGGGACAAGCGTGTTATAACGTGGTAACAAGCGGCTGTTTTTAGGAGATGCTTTGTTGACTAGAGCGAGTAAAATAAAAAAGATACTAAACTTACAGTTTGGTGCTATTTGAGATCCCTTTTTATAGCGCTCGTAGTCTCACCTGTTGCCTGCCCGAGTCCCAGCTCAGCTGACGCGGAAAACTCTTCTCCTGTCCGGGGAGCCGAGCATCTACGTCCCGCTGTCGTTCCCGCTGCTTTGCTCTCGAAGCTCTTCACAATGAAGGGGCGCAAAATATCCGTGATCAGTAAATCCACTTCATTTTGCCTCGTTCGGACGTTTCCAAGAGGAATATCTGTTTATCCGGTTCTCTTCAGAGTGGCTGGAACGTCTTGCCCATGCGCGGCTACATTAGCGGTTTTCTCAGGCGAAGAAAGCGTAGGGGAAGCTGCTGAGTACTGCAGGCCCTGGGGGGGCGTACTGTCAATATATGTCGAATTCTGATTGGCTGATAATTCTGTCAGTCAGGCTGGCTGTCAATCATGTGTGCGGCCTGAAACACAGGGCCTGCAGAATCTGTTCTGAAGGCCCTGAGGAGGAGCAACTCGCCAGACGTGTTTAAGGCACTTTTTGAGTAGGAAATTACAGTTACACATCAATAAAACCAATATAAGCGACTCAACTGTACATTATATAAATACATTAGAAATTAAATATACTATTAAGAGATTTTACACTTTTTTTTCTTCATTTGGTCAGGGCTAGCAGAGAAGGCCCTGCTGGCCCTGACGGCACACCACTGACTAAAGGTGATCGTTCATTTCTTTCAACTTGTTACCAATGCCAAATATTAGCAACATTACCAAAAATCACTAGTTTAAAGTAAAAAAGGAACAACAATATCCATATTATACTCAATGAGTATATTCATTTATATTTTTTAAGTAAGTAAGTAAGTGCTTTATTGTCATTGTACAAGCGTACAACGAAATAGTGTCCAGGTGTTAGTCCTGAGCTGCTGCGGCTGAGCCGCGCTGCCACTGTGTGTCAACCTGACCCGCATGACCTTGGAGGTCGGGTGAACTGTAGCACTCGGAAGAAACCTGGCTGGCTGCCCTCTGTCTCCTCTGATCCTCTGAAATGGTGCAGCGCCTCCTGGGTTTGTCCCTGTTTCAGAGCGTGGTGTCCTGCACTGGTCAGCTCCTCTATCTCCTTCCTCTTCCTCCCTCTGCTTCACAACAGTCTTTCACCATCTCTCGTTTGTCCCTTACTTGTTTCCTGTAGCTCCTCTTGTGACGCCTCCACTGTGCTGCAGCTGTGGTGGCTCTTGGTGCCTCTTCAGTGTCTCAGAAGAAGACATTTGTAGGTGTCAAATGGGTTTATTTTGTTTACTTTTAAAAAGCTGCTTTTTTCAGGACCATTATAGACTCTCAAAGTAAAACAAATCCACCAAACCTCCACAAAACACGGCAAAGACGTACAAAAGTATCCAGAAAAACAGTGTGGAACACAGAAACCACAAATGCATGTCGTAGAAAAAGGCAAAAAACTCAGCTGCACAAGGAGAGAGGGAAGTCACTTCCTGTTTTCACGTCGCCAATAATTAATTTGTATACAATTTTCCTTTTATTTTATTTTATTTTTATTTTTTATGTACAGAGTATAGTGTAAGCCCTACATAGTGTAGTGCGTTAAAAAGCCAGGATGTAAAGACAGTTAAAGAGAACAGTAGCTCCCTATCAACAGACCCCCACCCCACAGCCCCAACAGCTAATGTTGTAGATGATGTTCTTATGCTGTGTGGTGCATTAAAAGACAAGGTTTATGAGCCCATTGGGAGGGGTCTCTCAACAGATCCAGCAGCTCGCCTACCCTAATTCTCAATTTGTAATTTTGAGCAATAGAATGACAACCGTTCAGAGCAACAACACTCTTCCTTCATTAATAAGATGTAAATTGATCCTACTGGCAACTAATTTCTTCTTCACTATATTTTTCAAAAATCTTTTGTTTGTATTTATATTTGAACAGGATTGATTTCTTAATTGTAAAAAGACCGAGGGCTGAAGCTGCCAATTTGAGCCCAGAGTAAAGCACCACACTGCAAAAATCACCCTCTTAAAGCTGGGTACCTGATTTTTCCTGCACAAATTCTGACATTTTTTAATTTGGCCCAAACTCCTTTCTAGCTCTCACAATCCCTCCTACATGGCCGAATTGTTCAGGAAAATTGTTTATATGCACGTTTCAAGCCCGTGTACAGCTTTGAGCGGTAGCAAATTGAAGAAGAGGGACCACCCCCAAAATAAATGTCACTAATTTTAGCTTCTACTTCCATCTTCTATCACTCACTAAAAAATAGGTGAAGACCATAGCCTGGCTAACGCCAGACTAACATCACAAATGATATTTAGTCTGGGGACCACCAATTCATTTTCTCGCAGGAGAGGTGTGGTTTACGATTGTCCAGAGCCGTTTATTGGGCGCTGTGAATGTCTCTCATGTGTCTGCATGTAGCCATAGCCAATCGTATTATGACGTGTGACGTACCCTCTGTAAACCTTCGAGCTAAACTATTTAGAACACGTTCTAAAGCTTGATCGAAAGATGGCATTGCGTCTGCTGCTGTCATGTTGGATCGGCAAATATATTTTTAATTTTTTTTAAATCCGTAAACAAACTACAAGCTTCCGTATGTCAAATAGTGTGTCATTGTCTTGCCGTCCCTCCTCGTTCTGTGATTGGTCCCCAAATCCATGCGAAGATTTCGGCCATGGTCCCCAGACTGCTGTGACGTTCGAAAAGATTCGAGCACACACAGCAGTCTGGTGTTAGCCAGGCTATGAAGACCAAGAGACCAATGTACTCTGTGGTGGTAAAAACAAATTAAAACAACAAAAAGTTAGGTACCCCAGCTTTAAATGAGATAAATTACTTAAAATTTAATAAAAGTTCTTTATGTTGAATTTGAGTCTGTTTGAACTAAGATAAGATACAAATGCTAATTCAACCTGGATAGACTCAAACAGACAAAAGCAGCGATTAGGAAGATTTATTGACATGTGTATTAGTTTTGGCGATCAGACCCCGGCAGTAGACATCGATGTATGTATGTAAGTCAGTATGGATGAACAGCTTGAGTTAGGGATGTCTTCCCCCAGAGCCTGGACACTGGTGGTGGTATAGCAGACCCGTGAAGGACGCAGCAGGGAGAAGCCGTGGGCAGAAGAGGTGAAGAGGCGGAGGTGGGTCGCAGCGCAGCTGGGAAGCGAATGATCCATGATTGCTGGAGACTTAAAAGCGGGGCCGAGGGCGATGATTGACTGTGGCTTTTACGCTGGTGGGCTTAGGTGGAGGTGTGGCCCTCACGGAAGCGATCATTGGCTCGAGGTAGGTGATACTGAAATTAGTCTCCCAAGTTGAATTAACGCCTAGGCTTCATAACCATTGCAACGAGCATAAAACCCACTCGAATTCAGACAAATTAACTTACACTTTAAAAAAAATATTGATTTTCACTTGAAATGATTCAAAATAATCTGAATTAAGAAAATAATTGTTCCGTTTGGCAATAAGAGGCTTTATCATATCCAAGTTCAGAACTAACCTACTCAAATTTAGATTCTCCTAATTCAAGTAGATTTATGTCATTTATTCCTTAAAATTATTATTCTTTTCCAGTGCACTTCCTACAAATGTCAGTGTTGGACACAATATATGACCTGATTGGTGGTATTGATAGTATTTCTCCCATTTAACTCAAAAAATATGAAAGTACTCTGATTTGTGTAATAATGTTTCTCAAATCATCTTGGGAGCCAGAGGTTTTGTGCTGGAGGGCAGGATTTGGCCCCCGGGCCTGACGTTGCCTAACCCTGGGCTAGAGAAATGTGCATTTTGATGTGCTCAAGAACTTGATTTTTTTCCTAAGAAACGAAAGAGTAAAGTTCTAAGTCAGGCCCGTGGCCAAAATTGGGCCCTCCAGCCGAGAACTTCTGTCCGCCTAGATGATTTTGAGAAATATTATTAAAAACTTCAAACACTAGTTAATGCACTTAATATAGAAAGCGTTTGTTCATGAGCAAAACAAGAAGCACGTACAAAAGTGTCTCAGCATCAGAGTCATTTACAAATTTATAGTCTCATTTTCTCATTTACTTATCATATTTGGGGCCCTATTCCAATTGGTAAATTTGTTGCAATCAATTCAATCAATCAATTGTTTTGTATAGCTCAATATCACAACAGGAGTTGCCTCACAGGACTGTACAATCATTAAAGCAATGAGACAAAACAATAAACAAGACAATGTAAAGTTCAGGCAAATGAAGTATCCAGGCAAACAAAATGTCTAAAATAAGCATCGGCAGCAGGTGGTGATGAGCCGTGTGGGTGTGTCGATTCATCCATCAATAATCAATAATCATTTTTACACAAATGAGTGAAAAAAAGCTAACTTTTCTGAAATCATACTCTTTTCTTTGCATGGTTTGAAGGATAACAGATAACGCACAACTGTATTCAAGAAGGTAAAAAATAAAAGTACCAGCCGCTTCCATCTCTGCTTGTGTTGACCAGTAAATCTGCTCCATCTTGTTTAGAGAAAACATTCCGGACAACTTTCAGCCCACGCTGCAACACACAAATGTTATGATTAGCGCAGCCGAGTGTGATCAGGTATGTACGCGCTCAGACGGGGACGGAATAACACGGTAAGTTAAGCAACCCGCTGTACAAAACTCTTCTGAAGTCTGCCAAGAAAGATCATTAAAACCGTTCCAAGATGCCTCCCTGCAGTTAATGAGCTGTCAGTCAGAGCTGCCAGTCAAAGTACACATCAGACAGACGGCATCAGAGATATGAGAGGGTTAATAATATCATCTAAAAAAGCTGGCTGGGGTAAGTTGCGGATAGGTACGTAAAATATTGTGTTACAGAATTGTGGTAGAAAGAAAATTGTGATTAAAAAAAATAATACAAAACTGCTAGAAAAAGTGTGAGTGCTTTGGTGTCTCGTAGGGTTTGAGAGAAAACACATGAAATACAATCACCAAAAAGTTAGTAAAAGACACACACACAAAAAAAAATCACTTCCAAGTAACATTTGATCTCAATATAAATAATTCCTGGTCGGGAATATCTTAATGTAAAGCGCAGATATCCATGCGTTTCAGTCATGTGACTTTGTTATGGGCACCATTTTAAGGACGTTTTTCCCATTTAAGGCGAGACATAGCAGGTGAAAGTATAGATTTTTCACGCAGTGCTCAATGTGTCGATTTTTAGCTAGTTTTCTCCCTTAACATCTTAGTTTCCAGAGTATAAAATAGACAAAACTTACCCTGTACGATGCTTATGGGAGGAGGAGATATCCCAGAAGTAGGTTTACCTCGTGTATTAATTCACAAATATTGGCATTTTATATCCATGTGTCCTGCGAAGGGTGCCCGAGATGACACTATAATCCAAATATGGTCATTTCCTTTCTGGGACGCATGTGCACACATTACAAAACTTCAGGGCCGCTTTTCTCAAAATGAGGTTTTGCCAATGGCCGCTGGCTGCTCTGCTTTGTGACAACGACACGTTGCTCCGCCATTGCTGTAGTACCTCCATATAGCCGCTAATCCCCCATTGGAATGCATTGCACTTTAGACACATTAAAAACAACTTTAAAGCCTCGTTTCACATTTTCTTAAACTTTCTACAGCTAGATATTCCTCCTGTGATAACGCTGGGTTAGTTCCAATTAAAGAAACCAAGCTGGTTTTCAAAAAATAAATAAAAATCTCGTACTAATGAGGGTCGGACTGTTAGCATTGGAGCTGCGTGAACTACACGTCACGCAAGGGCCGAGTCTACAGTGAAGATCCCGCCCTTATGCCCTTATTAGGAACATGCTTCGTCAGAGCAGGGGAGGAGGAGTCTGTAAATCCGCCATGATTTCCTCCTCGAGCATAGTCATTGTGGTAAACGGGGAGGAGTGAGGAGTCGTCATCTATTATTTTGGTTTTTGCTCCACTCATGCAACGACCTCACCACTTTAGTAGCTCCTACGAACTACACACTTTCCAGTCTTGGAATTAACAATATTTTGACTTTTTTTTTTCAGAAGGATTTTTTAATATCTAACATAAAATGACAAAAACTTGCAATACATTTTTTTCTCTCATATTCACGTCAGTAATCTACAGCAGAAGTTTCATATTGGTATCACTAAATATTGTTTTCCCTAATTCACCTGCAGTGTCTCGCCTTAAAACGTACAATATTTCGTTCTGAATTCTTCATTGCTATAGAAAGGGTCTTCATATTTCATCACTGTAAAACTAATATGAGGATAGATCAATAAACTGAACAACAACAAACCCATTATGGTCTAATCGACCTGAGGCCCCTCGGACCGTCGTGACGTGTCCCTCACCCTTTCCCCGCTGTCCTGAAGCTCCAGCTAGGACTGGACGAGATGGTTCTCCCTGAGGTTTCCCTTTCTCCCACTGGGTTTTTGATTTTTTTTTTCTTTTAGACATCAGTAACAAGTGACTTCCAGAGTGTCCATCCAACTGAATTAGGGCTGTAATATCTTTCCAACCATCCCACTCGTCCACAGGGATGAGTTGACAAGCACGTTTTACAACTTTCCAGAAGCAATCCTGTCATGGTAACGCTAACGGTAATGCTAACGACTAGTAGCTGCTAGTACACCATCAATAAAAAGACTAAAAAGGGACTATTTTCCACAACTTTAAAAATAAAAATAAATCGGGTGTCTCACTTTTACTTTTTGCCCAACCTGCTGCAGCTCTGTAAAAATGGTAAAGATCGGGCTCACATGTTTTGACCCTTTACCTCTTTCGCCTTGTATTTTAGCCGCAGTGGGCATGTCCAACATTCCGCGGAGCGTAATGTAACTGCTATTTGTTTTGCTCTGCTCCTTTTGTCTCCCTCACACCCCCTGCACTCCCCTGCCCTGCTCAGTCTGTCTGCCCCGAGGCGCGCTACACATTACCATGTACATCAGTCACTAGCGCTCCCCGTAAGTGCACCTCCCTCTCCTACACACACATGTACACACACACACACACACACACACACACACACACACACACACACACACACACCACACACACACACACACACACACACACACACACACACACACACACACACACACACACACACACACACACACATGCACACGTCGACTTTGCTCACGTTAGCGTAATCATGCGTAACGACGGACCTTAATAGCTAAAACATGTCCAGAAAACGTCCAGTGATAGTGACAGGATTTATGTTTTTATGATGAGAGCCGAACCTTCGGGAGTTGTGCCGTGTTTAGAGGAATTGAAAACGAGCCCCATTTTTGTATTAGGATTCACATTCAAAGCCATACAGGCGTAGTCTTCCTGTCCATAGATAATATAGCTCCTACAAGCATTTTGTTAGTGATTTGTTTTCCTGTATCTCTATTTTAAAAGCAGACAGTTTTGGTAAAACACCTTTCTGGTCTGAGCATCAAGCGTTTGTATTGCTAGTGAAGTAGCATGCTAGTTAGCATTAGCATGACAGTAAATATATGCTTTTCTGCCTGAAAGTCGTGAATTTGAATGGTAAAGGCCTATATCACTGGAGGAGACGTCGTCTGACTGCTGCCACCTCTCAGTGATTCGGGATTGCTTGCTGTGCTCACCATATTACGTCACTGCGATGTATTGGAGATGTCTCCAGACAACGTGACAGCGAAGTCGCAGTGACGTCTCACGACATCTTCTCTTCTCTGCTACGTCACCCTTGCGTCTCGTTTTGATCTCTGTTATCTGACAGGTCTCGGAAACTTGGCAGGGACGTCACAGAAACGTCTTACAGGTTGCAGACAACAATTAGTGTCCGCAACATCGCCACAACTGCTTGAGACTGCACCCTTTTTGGTGTGAAGCAAATAACCCATGGTAAAAAAGTCCTTTAAAAGAACCCAATTGCCGTCAGGTGCAAGGAACCCCTTTAAGACACAGCAGCTGAGCTGGGCATGCCCCTGGCTGCCTAAAGAGAGAAGTGTTAGAGAACCGGCGTTACAATGTAACACATATCACATGAGTATGGGGTAGCTCTTTAATACATCCTGTTAGAAGAAAGTGCAGCCCACAGTCCCATAGTGCATAAACAAACTATATGCAAATTTACATAGGGATGATGGACAGGCCTGCAGAGGCAAGACCAACTGACACATTTTGACCTGTTGCGGTCTTCACCTGCTTTGTTGTTTTTTTTGTTTTATACAACACTATGTTTCAAATCCTTCAACTTTACAGCGGGACTTGTTTTACCTTTTCAAATACATGCATGCAAATACAAATTGTGCCACAATCTCAAAATAACTACTGCTAAGCCTACTGTAACCCCCAGCTCACATTAACTACGGTCCGGGTTCGGTCCGGGTTCGGTCCTGATCCGGTCCGGGTTTGCCCCAAACTACCACTCACAGTGAGTCCGGCTGACACTGTGGCCAGCTCCGCCAGCTCCGGCGCCAGATGCTGTGCCAGGAACAGAAACGGCCCTCGCGAGAACAGAAGTGCACGTGAGTTTCGCTCTTGGTGCGAGTTCACGTGATAAGTAGCCCCATATATAGGTAGTTTTTGTAAACAAAAGCCGTATTTGCCAGTACAAGACTCTCCCCAGTGAAGTGGATGCTTTGCAACACACTGTGTCACTGGTAATGGAGAAATGTTTACATTTCCGACGTTACGCACGTGTACAGCTGGTAAATAAGTAGTGAGCAGACAGATTTTATTTTGAAATACACCGGATCTTCTTTTCTCACAAGACCTGACTTCCTGTTTGGCTCATGTTTTTCCGTCAACTTGATCCATTGGGGCTCCGGTCTCCGGCAAAAATAGACTTCTTGCGGATTCTTTCCGTAGCCGCCGGATGGGCGCCGGATGGCCTCGGTAGCCGGACCCGGACTTCGCGGAGCAGTGTGAGTGTGCAACATTAGTTTTAATGACTTTCTAAGTTTGCGGACGCCGTACCGGACCTTAACCGGATTTAATGTGAGCCGGGGGTTAGGCTTTTTCCTTTGTTCATCCAGTTACCTTTGTCTATAGCGGACTAACAACAGAAAGGAAAAGATACGGCTTTCATAATGAGATCTGAATGGAACCGTTCATGTATTCACCAGATCTGATTCCGGTCATGAGCGCCGCATCGCGAGTGAATGCAAGAAGCGTAAAAACACAGACGCGAGTGATGTTGACAGCCACCCTGCTATTTTTAAAGGGCACACTTCACAAGATATCATCTCCTCTTTGGAGGCCCTCGGGGATCCGCGTCTATTTACACACACTACTGTAACGGAGCGGGCATTATGCACAGAGGTTAGGGCCCTTTGTGTGTCAAGTCTGCGGAAAACGCTGGAAACGACACGCTGGCCGGACGTTTTGTAGCCCCGACGGACTTTTCACCACATTTTAGCGATGCAAAGTGTTCCGGATATGTCACGACCACACATAGCACACAAAAAATAAACACCTACCGACCGACCGCGCTGAGCGAGATCAGCCGCCACCTGCAGCTATTTCTAATGCGCCCGGTAATAAAAGACAACGCGCTCATAATTAAATGCGGACTTAATTACATCTCTGGAGATTCGCGGTGATTGTTGCGAAGTTGATGAAAAGGTAATGTATTCCGTTCTGTTCCGGGGAAATTGACAAAATGAGGATTGCACGTTAGCTGCGAGACGTCAAGGTCACACTTTTAAAGCAATTAAAAATAATGTGCTTGTCTCCAAAAAATAGACAGAACTTTATTATGTTGTTTTTTTGTTTTATGTTCTGATTGCCACTGAAAACAGCAAAACAGTTGAAAAATGTGGTATGCAGGATCTTTTTAAGTACAATGCAAAAACATCTACACATTTAAAGTTATGTTTACATTTTCTGTACACTCTTGGGTCAAGTATCCAAAAAGAGCGCAGAATGAGCCCCACACGTCCGGTAAACAAACGGTGGAGCCGAAAAAGCAGTTTTTCGGCTGAACTGGTCCCTTTGTTATTCATTTATTTTTTGATAAATGTTGGCCAACAGGTTTTATTAGACAGGGCAGCTCAAGGTGAAAGGGGGCTCAAGAGCAAGGAGAGACTGTCAGCAAACTGTCAAAGCTGAAATTTGACCCATGACCACAATTGTCAAGATTTTGACATTTTCGGGCGTCCACTGCAAGCCTTCCTACCTGAATCGAGCTCCAACAGGGTTTAAATGCCGTTGTTTCCCGGCCAAAATGGCAGACTTCGCAGCTATGCTAACCTCCGTGGAGTTCCGTTTTGAGAGGCAGAAGACTCGTTTTTGTTTACTTTTGTTGTAATGCGGGAGATTTTCAGGATAATACTAATGCCCACGACATCACAAAAAGTGCAAAATTAGTTACAATTTTCCCTATGACCTTCTGTTTGAAAAAAGCCTGTTAGCCACACACACAAAAATTCAATGAGAGGGCCATTTTCCTAGAGGGCTTCCAATAATACCAGGCCCAACTCTAACAGAAGAGTCCCAATCTGCCAACTTGTCTGATGGAGAAAGCTCTCAGTTGGATCTGGCACAATATCTCCCTTTGAGAACTCCGAAAGAAAGCCGGTCGAATGGTCACTGCCCAGATCATTGTTGATGAGCCAAAGCACAACAATCTAACGCTGGGTGTACACTGCACAATTTGTCTGCAACAATTCATCATTCCGTTGTCGAAAAAATCTTAAAAGTGTTCGCTCAATAACGCAGTTGGTACAGTGAGACACCGTCATAGGATCAAAGACGAGCTGCAACAGACATCAGGCAGTGTCTGATATTTTGGAACGCTATTCGCAGAATGAGCCATCCTGTCGCTGCAACTAGGATCTCTGTCAAGTGTCTCGTCAACAAAACACAAAAGCCACATCGTTATAGTCCCTGGACTTTTCCGTGATAATGAACACCACTAGCGGGCTAAACACGCGGCCTCTGGAGCCTGAAACCCGCTACAACAAACTTCGGTTGTAGCTGCGATTCTTTCTTTGAACTATCGCGCAGTGAAAACGAGTGCAGGCTCACAATTTTACAATCTCCACATTTTGCAGTGATGCATCGAAAAATGTTGTAAGATGGCAAAGATCATGGGTTTTACAAATTCAACCATGCCTTGTCCAGATTGATAGTATGTTAAATTGCTAAACGGACGTTTGTTTTTAGCGTTCGACTTTTTGGGTTTCAAGAGTGTGGGGCCATAATTCAAAGTCAATGTTGAAAGTTATGTTAAAGGGGAAAAAATCCAGTGCTTTTTAGTCGAACCGCCATCAAAAGGACTCGCCCAGTTCTATTTTCAGTAAGCAAAGAAGATCAAAAAGGAACTTTAATGCTCCCCTTTGGCATAATGTACAAACTTGTGTTACCAAGCAAGCTGCATCTTCAACGTGGCTCATTTCAGGGAGAGTTTGCTTTATCCCATTCAACTAACTCAAAATATGAGTTTGCACAAAAATGTCATTCTGTTTCTGAAGGTTGTGGAGATATCTCCTTTTGAGAAGTGGAACCATTGGATGAAGTGTTGACAACCAGCTAAATATTACTGGCAAAGAGATACTTTCAGAGGTGGTTTGACCTTGTACATTGTTGCCTTCAAGTGTAATCGAAATAACGATAAACACACGGGTGAGCTGATGTTTTGAAGCGTATTTGCACAAAAATACCAAACAAAGTAGCAGTTATTTTCCCCATCTGAATGTACATGTTGACAGCGTATGCCGGTGTGTGTTTTCCATACTTTCTATTTTGTCACGATCACACATGCACTCAAACACAATGTCTTTGCAATTTTCCATTCACTGGAAAGGACTATTTTCTCTGTAGCACATGAAGTTTTGCTGATATTGCATCCACATCCATTGTCTGGTCTAAAGATCACGACTCTGCAAAACAATTTTGAGAAAATGAAGATGCAGCCTCGTGAACTTAGGTCAAGGTTGTCAAGTTTAGTACTTAGCTACTGGAAAAAGTCTATCAAATAGGATAGGATTCAAAATATTTATTCAACAACAAATGGGAAATGTACAAATGACCTTTCCAAAGAGCATTCACCTCTTGACTGTATGCCCAACTCTCCACTAAACGTACTTCCAGTATTTGCATGTGATCTTTGGTCTTTGCCAATGCGTCAAATTTTTTTTGTCTACATATGGGTATAAAGAGAGCCTTACTTGACCGGGATGTGCGTGTCTGTCTAACCCTGTTTACTTGCTTTCTCGCCATGGAATCGTGTAGGGCTGTCACGATAATTACTATATCAACTTATCGTTCAATAAATGACCGATAAATACATTTTTTGGGCTCAGAATTTATCGTCTGTTCATTTATTTGCATTTTATGTCACAGTTTTCAAACAAAGCTTTACTGTCATTTTTAAGCTTTAGAGTTGGTTTCTGTGGCTCAATATATCGAACTTCACATTCTGTTATTGTGACAGGCCTAGAATCCTGTTGACTAATGTTGGAAAGCCTTAAGGCAATTCCGAAATACATGCTAGATAAATACTGAGGTGAGCTGCGCATGTGAAAGGGACTGGCGTCAGTCAAACATCAGGGTAAATGAGCAGAACTGAAGAAAATCACAGGAACTCGCAGACTATAAAGCATCGTGAAGTTGGATTGAAAAACCTAGGGGAAGCAGCGGAAATGGCGAACGTTGAGCTCGAGCCTGAGGAACACTCCCACAAAGAGGAGAGAAAATTTAAAGAACTGTTTCTTGGTTAGCAGGTAAACGATAAGCCACTGTGAATGTGTCAGTATCACTCTGTCACCTGGTCACTCATTTACTGTAAATCACTATTCGTCATTCTGGCTCAGGCTGTACCCTCTCAGTAGTGCAGTCATAACCTTGGTTCCATGATGAATGAAAAGGCTAATCACCCGCTAATGCTAACGCAGCTAGTGCTAACACAGCTAGTGCTAATGTCCACAGCAGCTTATGAATGCACTCACTCAGGAGGCGGCAAGAATGACCTTTGCATTGCTTCTATGTCGCCTATAGAGTTCAGGATCGTGACGTCATATCGCAAAGCATCATGGGATTAGCAGCAATAATAAACTAATTGAGATTTTAAAAGGCTAAAAACTGGAGTTATTGTTCACATCAAAACACTTGGACACTACAGCGATGCCTGTCACTGTGAAAATGATATTACTGCATCTGATGCCACTGTTGTGCTGTTTAAAGGGGCTAAAAACGCATACTTAAATACTTCAAGTGTATGACCCAACTTGCGCTCTGTCTCCCATTTTTGCACCTGCGCAATTCGACTCAACCTTGACCAAGCACGTATTTTTAAAGTGAAGAATTAGTATATTTACCGGCCAGTGTTAAAGGAATAGACCACCATTTTTCCATACTGAAATATGTTCTTACCTTAGTTTAGACGAGTTGAGTTGCGTGCGCTCAGTCACGCAAATGTTGTTAGCGTTTAGCCTCTCCCAGCAAAGGTATAGCTCCAAACTGGGGTGAAGTTAGAAGCGACCAAGCTGTTCACGTTTTCCCTTTTTAAATACGTGAGCCTTTACACGATCCAAGTCTAGTCACACAAAATACAACACCGGGAGTACTTTGACAGTATTACTGCGCGAATGTCGAAGTGCTCCAGGTGTTATTAAACCTTACAATATAGTGCCCATTTTTATCCACTTAGAAAATCGACATGTTTCATTTTGTGTAACTAGACTTGGATCATGTATCTTTTCACGTAACTGTATTTAAATAGGGAAAACGTGGAACAGCTTGGTCGCTTCTAATTTCATCCCAGTTTGGAGCTATACCTTTGCTGGGAGAGGCTAAATGCTAACAACATTTGCGTGACTGAGCGAACGCACAAAGACCAGACAGGTACATATCAACTCGTCTAAGCTAAGGTAAGAACAAATCTCAGTATGGAAAAAGGTGGCCTATTCCTTTACAGGGAATTCCATTTTGCGCCCTCGCTGTATATTGTGCTTACAAACATCTGTGGAAAAAAGCGACAGCTGCAGTCTTCAGCAGCATACTGTATGATGAGACTGTAAACCCAGAAGCAGCGCCGCACTAAAAAACAGACTCTCATTAAACAGTCTTTATTCCAATCCAGGAAACAGGCTCTGTCACCTGTCTTTGATTTCCTTTCATCACTGTTTGTTGATCGACGTGCGTACGGAAACCAGAGAGAAAAATTGTAATGTGCCAGCAGGCATTTATTTAGATCACGTTAGAAAAAGCATGGCCACGGGCTTGTTTACACAGAGGCAGAGAGGAGAAGGATTCCTTTCTGTATACTGTAAAGTCGCAGCCATCTGTACTTTTGTTTAAATCCAGACATGTATCTTTCAATCTTCGTCTGAGTTAGTTCATTAGTGCTATTAGTCGCCACTGTCATCATTTTGAAGTTCAGTCAGTCTAACTATTATGTCCTCAACAGTACTGTTTTCGTCAACGAAGACTATAACAATATCATTGGTTGATGCTTTATTTAATGGAAATAACATAACAATGACGGGCTAAAAATGTCTCTTTGGTGTCTAAAACATGACCAGACGTTTGAGTTTACTTTGACGAGACAAAAATGTGGAGAAAGTCTTTTGTCAGATTTTCCCAACCAGAGCTCCCTCCCTCTCTCCCCCCACGCTCCAGTCTGCGCTTAATAGATCCATGCTCTGATCGCGTCAGTGACAGCGATGTCACAGGGACTTTATCTTGGGACATTTTTCCCCCCCAATTAATTAGAGCAGCATATGAACACAGAAAGCATGATGATGAACAAATGTGCAGACTGTTTAATAAACAA
This sequence comes from Neogobius melanostomus, assembly GCA_007210695.1. Taxonomy (NCBI): domain Eukaryota; kingdom Metazoa; phylum Chordata; class Actinopteri; order Gobiiformes; family Gobiidae; genus Neogobius; species Neogobius melanostomus. Next base: position 3,906,393 of record VHKM01000234.1, on the reverse strand, counting down.
GATGATCAGAGGATGAGGAGAGCAGCCGCTTTTGGGGAAAAATCTGTCAAAAGCTTAGTACAACCTGTCAACCTTCATCCACATTTCCAATACTTATTTTCAATACTTGTCGACCTAAATTCATTTGCTGAAATACTAACACTTCATTACTTTTTAAATAAGACTTGACTAAAACCTTTTTGAGATTAAAACTATCACATTTAGAAATGACTAAAATGTGACTAAAACTAAAAGCATTTTCACCCAAGAAGGGGTACCAAAACAACACTGATCCTCAAGTGTGGTTATTGTGTATGTAATCAGGATGGTCGTGAGATCTGATGATTCTATGCACGGGCGGGGAGAAAATGGAACTCAGACATTGTTAGCCTTCAGCAAAAATTATTAAGTTTTGTAATTTCCCCTTGATGGCCAATGAAGTATTCCGATTCTCATTTTCTCTTCTCTGCACCTTTCACCAATCAATTCCAATTAAAAGCGAGGGCAGGAATCCATCATAGTAGCGCATACCACACACACTCTCTGTAAAATCATTTGGCCTTACAGTTTGCTCTTATGCCCGTTCCTTCCCAAAAATAGCTCCCAGAATCGTCGTGTCAGTATGTCTCCAACCCTCTCACACAAGAAGCATGAGCTAATTCGCCAGTATCTTCCAAGGACGCACGGAGGAGTCTGCATCCTCTTCATCTTCTCCCTGACACTTTCTCTGCCTTATCGGGGCGCCTTTGTCGTATTACGCCATATTTTCTCCTCTCCTTGTCCACTCTGTGTACATCTCGGAGCCGGGATGGCCTCACCAACCCCGCGGAAAGAAAAAAAAAAAATCCTCCACACGCGCGGTGATGCAAACGTTGGTCAGACCCCAGCAAGGCGAACTCGGCGCGGACATGTTATTGCTCTGTTAGCAGATAGGGAGAGGGTTTAAGGGAGGCAACCTGTAAAGACTAATGTGAAGTTGTGAAGGGGAAGAACCTAGAATATCTGCTCATATAGAGAGAAATGGGGCAATAAAGGGTAGATTTGATGAACTGTAATATCTTAGGATAAGATATGGGAAGACGAAGAGCTCGAAAGCGATGTGACATGAAACAGAACTGTATAAGCATGTCAAAATGCCAACATCCACCAGATGCCAAGGAAATGAGACATGGACATGGGCTTGCAAACTAGTTTTTTGGAAATGAAGGTAAATGTTTCTATCAAAGTTAAACATTGGTAAGGAAGAGTCTTTTATAAATATTTCACAAACACCAATGTGTTTCAAGCGAAATCATCCATCCATGCATCCATCCATCCATTCCATTTTCTTCCACTTGTCCATTGCCGGGTCGTGGGGGCAGCTGTTGGAACTGCCCAAATCACATTGCACCTATGGCTCCTCCTGCAGGTGGTGGGTCCACAGAAGGACGGCCTCATGATTCTAACCCGGCCTGTTGGTCTCTCACCGCTCTTTGTCTGACCCGTCACCTAGGACCTGTTTGCCATGGGAGACCCTACCAGGGGCACGGGAAGCCCCCGACAACAGAGCTCCAGGATCATTCGGGCTCAAACCCCTCCACCACGTTAAGATGGCGGTTCCAGGAGAGGCAAGCGAAATCAAATTTGACTGAAAATTGAAAACTCCCTGAACCACTTTTTTCCACAGTGCGAGTCCCATGAATCATTGTCATGTCGGAATATGCTTGTGCCATCAGGGAAAAAGACGGAATATACTGGTCATTCTGGATATGTAGGTTGTCAACTGATCTCATCTTCGGGCACATAGTGTGTCTGAATCTAGACCAAAACGGTTAGCTAAATCCAGGTGGACACTTTTTTTGTTCCGTCCGGACATTAGTTTTGGTTCTCGAAGATTATCCAGTTGGAAAGAGTCCATAAATTGTTGGCTACATATATGTAGAAAAGAGCCGTCAATCCTAACGCTTGTAGCCATTTCAATGTATTTCTTTCCCATAGCCATAAGCTTTAGCTATAAAGCGGCACAAATAATGAGTTGCTTTTGGATGTTGCCATAACATCAACCACATTAATGTTAGAAGTCATTACTGAATGTGCTGACTTTACAGATTTTACTTTATCATCTTGAGGGCACTAAACCCACTTAACTGGACTGTCATTGTGCCCAGTGGCAAGAACAAGAAATTCTGCCCTTATTGCCTAAACCAGAGTTGTGTCAAAACTGTTGTCTGAACATATCCAGATCTGGTGCTGCTGGTTTACCGTTGGTGGTTTATCTCTGTACTGACCCCACTGACATGACTTTAAAATGATCAGGAGAGCCCTGGGACTTCTATTGGAGGTGGGTATGACCGACTTTTGTTCCGGGGTGGGGCCCTCCATTTAGGAACTTGAGGCAGCAAGGAGAAGACTGAAAGTTTAATAGAAATAATTCTAAGTCTGACTTAAAGCCTATCGTTTGGGTTATTACTTCTAAGTCACAGCAGCAACTAAACAGTAAAAAAATAAACAAATTGAAATAAATAAAGAGGCACAGCAAGTCTATTTGTGGAGCACAATTCATACACAATCCAATTCAGTGCTTCACAGTTACATAAACTTACAAAAAGGCAGATGAAATCAATCCATGTAACACTATACAGTAGTAATTAATTAATTACATTAAAAGCAAGAGTGCAGATGTAATACTTTGTCAGATGCACGGGTAAAAATAACTGTTTTCAGCTTGGATTTGAACATTGTCAGAGTTGAGGCCTGTCTCACATTATCATGAAGACTGTTCCAAATTTTAGCTGCATGAAACTGAAACGCAGCCTCACAGTGTTAATCCTGACTCTGAAACCACCAGGTACCCCTCCCTGAGGTTCTCGGGTTCATATGGCTCTAACATGTCAGAGATGTACTTTAAATTCTATTCTCTAAGTGACAGGAAGCCAGTGCAGAGACTTTAGCACTGGACTAATATGGTCGCATTTCCTGGTTCTTGTCAGGATTCGAGCAACAGCGTTCTGGATGTACTGCATCTACATGGGCTGGGCACACATCCATGGCCAATGGTGATGTTATGTATAATCTTTTTCCTCAGCCAGGAATGGGCGAGGGCAAGTGGTGGGGGGAGTGGGGGCAAACACTCCAGTCGAAACATGTTTGAATCATGTTTCGACTGAGTGCCACAGCGGGACCAGCAGTATATTGTATTTCTTCCCGGACTCCGGACATGGACAGTGTTTAACTCACAGTGGGATAAATAAAGTTTGGAGTTTGACCAGTGAGAGTTTGAAAAAGATGTAGCTGAATGAATGCTGAAGGAAGAACATGAGGCAGCGTGATGTTAAAGAGGAAAAGATGTGTGCTCATGCCAGATTGATGTTTGGAGCAACGCTGTCCTTGCGCCAGATGAAAGATACTATACCTCTGATCTAAGCCATGTTTATTTAAATGGTAAAAAGCTGCTGATGCTACGTTTAAACGTTGAAACATATGTAACAAATTGCATCTAACTGATCGTCTGGGCCTGCAGTTTTTCGTAATGCAAGTAATGTTAAATAATCCTATTTTTTTCTAAATTCCCTCCTTCATCAAATCAGAATCCTCGGTATACCACTTTGATTAATGAAACAAGCTTTTCCTGTGAACCGACCTTCAGGTCCAAGCGGACCTTTGATTGTTTACTTTCTAAAGTTTGTTCTTGCGCTCTTCATTTGGCAAACTAGAAGGGGCTTTCTGATCCAATCAGAAGGGAAGAGGAGGAACTTGATTGTTTACTTTCAGATTTCACTCTCACTATCTCCTCACTTTGCAATCTATATAATAATAATGGCTTACACTTGTATTGCACTTTACAAACCTGTATTACCAAGTTTCTCAAAGCACTACACTGTAGTCATTATTCATTCACTCCATACTCAGTGGTGGTAAGCTACTGTTGTTGCCACAGCTGCCCTGGGGTAGACTGCCGGAAGCGAGGCAACCAGTCTGTGCCATCGGCCCCTCTGAACACCACCAACCACTCACTCCCTCACTACATTCATTCAGGCCTGTTGTGCATGTTTTTAGTGGTAGGGGAAACCGGAGTACCCGGAGGAAACCTAGGCAGACACAGGGAGAACATGTGAATTCCACACAGAGAGGCCTCTTCCGGCCGGGATCGTACCCTCACCTTCTAGCTGTGAAGCACGAGTGCTAACCGCTGTGTTACCATGCCGCCCAATTTTACAGCCTATCACTTCAACATAAAGTAATGCACTTTAAAATAAATTATCAAAAGTATAAAATGACTTTCTGTTTCCAGTACAACTATGTAACTCTTCAAAGGCCAGCCATACATCACCCGTGAGCACGCCAGATCACAGAAGCCGTGTTCGGGAGCTCTGAGATAAAGTAAATGCCTTTCAAATCCACAAGTCCACGCGGCGGATCGGGAGAAAGTCCGAGTCCAATAGTTTGCTATAAATAGTAGGTCATCACAAATAGCTTTAAAAGGTCAGTTCACTTAAAGGCCAATGGCAATCAGAGGATTGAAACGTGACATTTGAAATCCTCAGAAGTAGCCAGGCTTCCCAACAGCCTTGTTGTTAAATTTGGCTTTAGCCCACACAACGCCACAGGAGAGCACAGAGGAAGTTAGAGCTGTAACCGTAGTGTTGAAGGGAGGAGAGTGAAACGTCCAGTTGAATTCTTTTTTTAGGATTAAAAGGGGCATATAATGCAAAATGTACCTTTTTAAACAATGTTTCAATGTGCAATGCTTTGTAGCACAGCTGCTAACCCGTCCTCCATAGAGCACCAAAAGGCAAAAATGCCAGCAAAGCTTTACTACTACTGCCCCTCCTTATGCTAGCACCAATGGCCTACATTGGAGAGTTATTGAAACTCCAACAACAGCTGACGCTCCAACAACAGCCCTATCAGCAGTGGGACTCCCATCACCCCATGGAGTGGATCTCTCCTTCTTGTGGTTATTCCCGAAGTTTATCTTTTCTCCCACTGGGTTTTAGAGCATTTCCTTGCCATGCAGGAGGGTCTAAGGACAGAGACTATCCGGTGCACGTTTCCATCTGCTGCTGAGTGCTTATTTAGACATTGCATTTGCGTAGACATTACCACAGTTATTTGTTTCACTGTTTTGATGTTTGGAGCGTCCCTGTGAGGGGACACCTGTTGTGATTCTCATTGGAGTATGCATTGATGGGATGCGAGGGGTGTAGGGTCTTGAAAGGACAGAGGCGACTTGCAGAGCATGTGGAAATGGAAAATAACGTCCTCATCAATGCGCATGCAGAGCTTTTCACACTGTAGTCTTTACCCCAGACCCAGAACATGGCAAAAGGTTTCAATACACGATACTGTATATACGTAGCATGCTTTTCCACGTCCAATGGGCACTCAAAGCTCTCCATCAACCATACACACTCTCATTCAGTCCCTCATGTACAAAGACACAGGATGCACGGCCAAGCCTATAAGTGGATTAAGTGGATGCATAGGGCCCCAAAGAGTTCCTACATTTTCATTGCGAAGAATATTCAAAATAATGCATTGAAAACTCAAACACATAGCTCAGCTGTAAATAAGTAATAAAATAACATTTCTGTTTATTTTGCCGTGCCAAGCAAATAAGTGCTTAGATTACAGTGTGTCAAAGGACCCTTCTTTTTAACTAAAAAGATAACTAAACAAACTGACTAAAGCACGGGACCATGTGCCAAGGGTATTACACAATAGTTGAGCGTGACTGTCTTGGCCATAGGCACAACAGCAGAATGCACTTGTATTACTGTAGAAGTTCGTATGGAGGAGATGTTAAAAACATCAAATTATTGAGTTCTATCAGTTCTCAAACAGCTGGTTTTACTTGGTTTTATAAATTGATGATTTGCAACAAACCATATCTATTTTCTCTCATGAGAGTCATATAAATAGTTAGTGGTGAAATGTTGGCTTTGAAACAAGTAAATCCTGCTGTTATTGATTGGAGTCAATACTTGGCATGTCTAAATAAAGGTTTGCCTTGTGAGAGTAAAATTAATACGACCCGTGCACAGTCATGACCCACCTCCGACTGTTGCATCTTGTGAAAGACACAGGCACTAATCTAGCCATGAAGAAGCTGCATGGTTTGTGGCAAACTGATTGGACTCAATAGCTCAATCATAAAACTAGTCGCAAAACAGAATTACTACTAGATATTTTTCCCCACTTCGTACAGGATCATCGGCGAGCCACCTCATAATGTTGAGCGAGGGCAGTGAGAACAACTTGAAGAATACAACAGGGTTTTTGATGTTCGTGGTGGTCACCAAAGTAAAAAGAAAAACATAAAGTAAACAGAATTGGTTTTGACAAAGCAATTTAAGACCATCTTCGAAATGGCACTATTTCTTGTTTGCCCTGGCTGGGACTTTTTAAAGTGGTAAAAGAAATGCCGAGGTGGTGACCCCACTAAAGTGCATCCTCTGGGAGTGCAGCACAAGCCAATTTGACACGATGTGGTCTGACCTCTCATTCCACCGGCGTCCAAAGATTTCATGCTTTTACAGTTATTGCTTCAGACAAATGTGTTTTTAACTTTTATTTTCGGTAAGTCGTTAAAATGGGGAAAAATACAAAATGTGGACAGGAGATGAGAGAGGAGATTTACACGAAGCATAAAATCACCCCAAGGCAAGAAATGAACTCGTGTTAATGAAGAGATTTCAAAAACGAGGTGGTTATTTCAATCTTTTTAGAATAAAAACAAAACAGTTGGACTTACTTTTAGAAAGATGTCAACATTTGACTTTCCATCTAGCAACCTCCCTTTCTCTCTTTGTACAGCTACATTTTTTGCCTTTTTCTGCGAGCTGCATTTGTGGTTTCTGTGTCCCACATAATTTTACTGAATACTTGTGTGTCTTTGCTGTGTTTTTGTGAGGTTCGGTGGATTTTTTTTTACTGCAGAGAGTCCATAATGGTCCTGTAGAAGCAGCTTTTTAAAAGTAAACAGCTAACTTATCAGCAATACCCATTTGAGACCTAAAAATGTCTTCTTCTGAGACTCTGAAGACGCACCCCACACCTGCAGCACAGTGGAGGCGTCACAAGAGGAGCTACAGCAAACACAAATGGGACAAACGGGCAAGACTCCCAGCGAAGCTACACATGGGCTGCGTCTGAAACCATCAAATTATAGCCTCTATGTTCTAACCCTAGCTCCTGATCCTTAACCTTTCATGGGGTCAACTGTTAGACCCCTATGCAGTTAGTGAACTAGAGCTTCAGCAGCATTTGCTCAATTCGACTGTTCTTACCCAGGGGAAGTGACATCACCAACAGCTGCTGTTCTTCTTCTTTCAGGTTATTGGCGGACCTCAGGCCAAACAAAAGCGCATGCCGCCACCTACTGTATTGCGTATGCAACAACATAGTGTCCAAATAAAGACATTTAAGGATACAAAAAAAAAGAAAAATCCAAATGAGCGATCACATTTCCCTTTTGCTTTATTTTGTCTCAACAGCTGTTTCATAAAGCTACAGTATGCAAATTAGCCATATGGCTTAAGTTTCTACTAAATGAAAGCAAAAGCACAAACTGCCTTCATTTAAGCCATTTACTCTTTAAAACATGACATGTGACTGTGCTGTGGTGACGACAACATGTATTTTGTCACTTTTATGAAGTTTGGCTTGTGCAGAATCTTTTTTTATTATTATTATTAATTGTGCGGCTGTCAATCAACAGTGGTTGCGCATTAAGAATCACTCGAGGGTGGGGGGATTGGCGGCGCGGTGGCTTATGGGATGGCACATAGCTCCTAATCGCCGGTAAGGGACCACAAGATGCTAAAGTAGCTATGATAGTTAGTATTGAGGCTCCTTTTCCTAACTCCTTCCTAACTGTCTGCCCAATTCGGACGCTTCTTATCATGGCGGACGCTGATGCACATCCAGTTTGGCGTTAGACCTCTTACCAATCTGCTCGTTTCGGATGGGGCCATGCCTTCTGTCCCTACTAGTGTTCTGGCTAATACTCGTTCACTGGAGAATAAAACAGATGATCTGCTAAGCTCTTCCCAGAAGATGGTGAAAGACTGTTGTGGAGCGCAGGGAGCTGCGCAGGAGGAAGAGGAAGGAGGAGGAGCTGACCAGTGCAGGACACCACGCTCTGAAACAGGGACAAACCCAAGAGGCGGTGCACCGTTTCAGAGGATCAGAGAAGACTGAAGGCAGCCAGCCAGGTTTCCTCCGGGTGCTATGGTTTCCTCTACCTCCGGGTCAAGTTGGCTCACAATGGCAGCGTGGCACAGTCGCAGTGGCTCAGGACTATAACACTGTAACACTATTTCGTTGTACGCTTGTACAATGACAGATAAAGCACTTACCCACGGCAGTTGTTAGTGACCGCCACGGCCACCAGACAGAGATCTGGGCGTGGGTGCTGAAACTCTAAACGACTCTGTCCCAGGAGTGTAACAGCTGAAGCCCTGCTCCTCCATCTCTGTTGAGGGCCGAGCGCACTGAAAGACTTTTAATCTACTGATCAGTCCTTCCAGAATTTCGCGCAGGATCTGGTGCAAAATCAAGTAAACTCCGCAAAATCAGTGAGGCATTGTAACTTTTCTAAAAGCCCGCAATTTTCCCGTAACTATTCTTTAACACTGCAACGTCTGCACAATGAAAGTGAGTTTCTGATCAGTTAAATCCATTTTGCTTATTATATTTGCGCGTAGGAAAATGTTCAGCACCTCCATGGGTTTGTCATTCAGATCTGAGGGCTTCTATCTTTTAGATGATACAATGCCTATCTAAAGTCTTTTCTTATTCCCATAGTCTCTTTGGTTAAAACGGGTGTACAATGCAAAATAAAGGTTGATTTTGATGTAAATAATATGATGTTTTAAGCAGAAAAAAAATCACAACTTTTCATCGCACCTTTTAGAAAAATGGATAATCCGGCATTTTAGCAACAATCACCAAAAATGCCTGTGAAATACTGGAGGGACTGACTGATGATGCTAACACAAAAATGCTAAAGGGTGAAAGCCGACTCGTTCGTGACCGACCCATCTATACAGAAATATTTGTTTGTTTATATTGTTTTATTGTGTATTGTTTTATTAGGATCCCCATTAGCTGCCCGTTTAATGGCAGCTAGTCTTCCTGGGGTCCTTCAAAAGACTACAATTACATACTTTACAAAAAATTAATTTGCACAACATGCTTTAAAGTGTCTACAGAATTACAGTGTTATTTATTTACTGACACTTGTTTTTTATGTCATGTAATGTCCTTTTAAATGTTGACTTGGCACTTAGAGCTCCTTGCACATTTTTTTCTAATGTGTTTTTATACTACAAATGGCTAATAAACTGAGAGAAGGGAGAAAGTTCAGCCTTATATTGAGTTTTTAATCTGGTAAAAAGCCAGGTTGATAATACAGTGTGAAAATGTTCACACAGTAACATCAATCTGAATGGGCCTTGTTTAAATTGTTCACGAAGAGGACGTATTTGCAGCGTAATATTTGCAGTCAAATTGATGAAGCGCGCCTCGTTTTAGCCTATCAAAGTCTCGTAACGCAATGTGATGTTTCTCTTAAAAGAATGTATGTGTTGTGTGGCCATACCGGAAGGGCCTGGTCGGTTCTTGGATGGGAGACCGTTTAGTAACACCAGGAAGCCTGGTGAATGTAGAGAGTGAGTGAGTGGTTGGAAGGGCCGATGGCGCAGACTGGTTACCTCGCTTCCGTCAGTCTACCCCAGGGCAGCTGTGGCTACAATAGTAGCTTACTACCACCATGTATGAAGGAAAAATTCAATGTAAAGCATCTTTGAGTGTCCAAAAAAGCGCTATATAAAACCGATGCATTATTATTGTTATTATTACTGTGCTTATATATAAGAGGCTACCTTGACTTTTTTTTCCATTGCTGTGTCGCTACAAGCAGTGTTGGCAAAATTACTTTAAAAAGTAATTAGTTACCCGTTACTTCACCACAAATGTAACTGTATTACAGTATGATAAAAATAACTTGTTACTGTACAAAGTAATTACAAAAAATACTGCAAGAAAAAGTGCTCATTCGGCATGTGGGAGCAAACATAAGCCTGTTATAGCTACATAATCACTAAAGCTGCAGAGCTAGCATTTACTTTCAGTCTATGACCCAGAGCTTAGCCACTGACACCACAGCAAACTCAAAAGGCAACATCTAAAGCTAGCGAACACAGTAGCACTGCAATAAAACAACTGATCTGACATCTTAAAGCAGAAGACGATGGACAAACACATTTACTAAACGTACAATGATATCAGGACATATCACGACAAATGTCAGCGCCTGTCGTCATGTGTAAACTACGATAGATGAAGCGCAAAGTAAATAAACATCTGCGCTCGGTGTGCTAATTTACCCACATCGCCACGGACTTCTATAAACTCTAAAAACAGGCAGCAGCTCCCGCACCTCACGTCTGCCGTTGCCAGCTTTAAATCCATCCAAACGAGTTGTTAATGAAATATATCTGTAAAAAAAAGCGCATGTGTCTGGCAGAGTTTGCCAGACACGTGCTGCTTAAACCAATAAACGTGTCAGACACACTTTTCGCCCACCCTGGACCTGCTCTGATTGGTCCCTTGTGCAGTCAATCACTCTGTCAGCCAATCAACATCACTGTTGCTCACTTCCTGACCTGAAAGAAAGCCTGCTCCTTGGTTAAACAGACGAGAGTAGAATCTGAGGGAGGGCAGGTTTTCTGCAAGCCTAAATAATTACCTCCGTTACTTAGACAGAAACAGGCACGCCGTCCTCTCGGTGGAAATTTGTTCGATTACTTGTTACTGGGAAATCTGACGGAGTTATTGACTTGGTTATTTATAAACGACGTCATTGCCAACCAGGGGCGTGCTGGGACCTCATTTCGGCCCGGGAATTTAGAGAAGACCGGCCCAGTTTTCTGTGGGTTTATAGCTCAGTGATAGCGCGCTAGTCTCTGGTGCAGGAGGTCCCCGGTTCAAGTATGGCTTCGACACATGTCTAACACCGTCTCTTTTTACATGGGCCGCTGCACACACAGTCTGAGCCTGATACAACTCCACAATCAGCACCAAGTTATGAAGATAAAAATAAGATAGTGATAAACATTCTTGTCGTAGTCGTTGTCTCCAAATGTAAAACCTGGACAATCACCGCAACGCTGCCATGTGATTAATGTGCTGCACCAGTGAATTTGCCGCAAACATAACAGCTTGTACCTTAAAAGACGGATTTTTTAGGGCAGTGATTCCCAAAGTGGGGTCCGGGGCCCCCTGGTGGGCCACAGAGACACTACAGGGGGCTCCCCAAAGCTTGTATACAAAACTACATTGGAAAAAAAATCATTTTAAAAAGGTAAATACATTTATTTGGAGAAACGTAATAGTTTGAACCAGTATTTAGCTTTACCACCATTGCTAGATGTTGCTTTTTATGTAATTTAAGCTGTAAAATAATAGAAAATTCCTTAGAATAGAGTACATTTTTATGATTTGAGAGATTTTCGGATCGATAAGGGGGCCGTGATGTCCTGGACTTTGGGAATGGCTGTTTTAGGGGATTGAAAGTTTAGATATTTTCCAGATCCTTGAGCGGCTTAAGCGGCTTTCTGTGGGTGAACAAAGCTCTGTTTTTGACCTGCTGTTGTCTGTGTAAAATAAGCTGTTTTTGGTTTATTTCTTGATGGGGGAAAAAAAAATCAATATTTCCAATGACAGACTCTTAAATTCAAGGCTTTCAGAGCTACATTTTCAGTGAGAGAGGAAGAAAGGTACGGTTCCGCACCACCGGAGAAGCACATGAGCTCTGTAAACTAGTCAAATACAAAGGGAATTCCAGCTGCGCCGCAAAGAAATCACTGATATTATGCCATTAGCTGAGCCTGTTCCTTCAAAAAGCTGAAATTCGCCTGAATGTGAGTAAGCATTTAGCTCAGAGGCCACTTTTATATCGTTCATATACTTTAATTCTTATCTCAAGTAAAGTCTAAATAACTCTGTACATTCAATAATGATTCTAACAAGGCTTTGGCATCACTTAAATGTGGTTGATGGCAGACAACAGCTGACAACATCTGGATTGTTCATAATATGGGATGGCTAATAATTGCTAATAGCTCTAAGAAAAATACAATGATACAATTTAATTCCTACGCCGCGCTGTAGTCCGCGGGTTCTGCCGGTTTTCCTGATGTCTTTGGTAGAGCCTGGCCTGGCCTGCAACAGCTACAATTTAAATGAAACTTCCTTCCTCAATCGCTGTTTGAGAATGGGAGAAATTTTTTTTTTTTTTACGCAAACTATTCCTCTTTTAACTTACATGTCTGGAACTAAAAGCGAGAAGTTGAAATGGGGCGCTTGTTGCTCGGCATATATTCATGAGGAGCTTTAACAAGTACCTCTAGGAGTGTGGTACAACATAACAAACACGTGTTAGCAACCGCGCCTCATTTACCCATGTCCTCATTAAAACATCAGACACTGACCTTGATAGTATCCTCTGAAGATTCACCTTAAAAAAAAGAATAAAAAAAAAAAAGTGGCGATTTTGGTTACCTCCACGTGTCCTTCTGTGATCCTCCCGGTTGATGCCAGGACAGGTAGGTAGGCGCGGATGATGAAAGCTAGCCCCGTAGGCGCGTCACGTTGTCGCCGGTGCCAGATCTCTGCCTCGGTCCTTGATGTCTCGTCCCCCACCGGCCTCGTCTCCAAGTCAAAAGACGCACCAAAGCGAACATCACCCGCTTTCCCTTTGCATGTCACGGGGATGCAATTTTTAGAGTGTTTTTTTCCGGAAAGTAGGCCAAGCGCGCGAGGAGTTTCGGGGAAGATGACAGGGAGAGTCGCAGAGGAGACGGAAGGAGAGCAAACATTTGCGTGACGTGCCGTATGTTCGCGGGACGGGACGCGGAGCGGGGCTGGTGCACGGGAAGAGACGGGAGGGAGGATGGTGGGAATTGTTGCACTGAAAAAAATCTGTCCTTGTGAAATCAACAAATATTAGAACGTAAAATTCGAGGTCAGTTATTGTAGCTGATCATGCACAACAGGCTAATCCTCAAGATACTCCTGACCAGGATCAAAGCTCAAAAGCCGGAGAAAGGCAACCTTAACCTTAAAACTGGAGTAAGTCATTCATTTTCTTTGAGCATTTTGCCACTATAGACTTCTATTGTAAAAACAGTCATTTATGAATAAAAAAGCAACAGGCCACACAAGCTGTACCATCTAAATATAGTGCGTCTTTATCTATTAGAGTTTAAGGCCCAATCTCATTTCTCCCCCTTAGCCCTTAGCCCTTCCCCTCCGTTTTGCGCATTCACAAGAGACAAAGGGGTGTCCCAATCATAGACTGTACAAATAATAGACAGCTCCTCCTCACTCCTCCCCGTTTACCATAATGACCACGTTGGAGGGGGAAATCATGGCGGATTTACAGACTCCTCCTCCCCAGCTCTGACTAAGCATGTTTCTAATAATGCGGGATCTACACTATAGACTCGGCCCTTGCGTGATGTGTAGCTCGCGCAGCTCCAATGCTAACAGTCCGACCCTTTTTAAATATGAGATTTCTAAAATGTTTCCTACGATAACCAGCCCGGTGCCTCTGATTGTGTCTAACCCAGCGTAATCACAGGAGGAATATCTAGCTGTAGACAGTTCCAAAAAATTAGGCACCGGGCATTAAAGTTGTTTTTAACGTGTCCAAAGTGCAATGCATTCCAATGGGGGACTAGCGGCTATATGGCGGTACTACAGCAATGGCGGAGCAATGGCGGCCTCCAGTGTCGTCGTCGCAAAGCAGAGCAGCCAGCGGCCATTGGTCCCAATTCTGTTTTCAGCAAGGTGTAGGGGTGAGGGGAATGGCCACATAGGGAGCTTTTTCAGAAGCACCTTACAAACGGAGGGGTAGGCGGAGTTTGACAAAACACGGAAATACGCTGGCGAAATGAAATCCCGAGTATCATCAATAAGCCCTTTTACAACATTTATAAAATTGTAGGACTCTTCTTTGTGCAACAATTAAAATAGTCCATTACTGTAAACATGTAGATTCTGCGTCTTCCCCCTAAAACTTTCGATACATTGCTAGTGTTATGACACGCGGGGTTCAGTGCCTCGCTGGTGTGCTCTGAGCCCCAGGTCCGACTGGAGTCTGCGTCTGTTTGTCCCCGCTATAAACGCACTGCAAGAGGGTCTGCTGCTGCCTGTACTGTACCCGCTAAGAGTGCGCTATGAGCAGTCGACTCGGCTCTATTGTTGCGTTCCAACTGGTAATTCGTATCTTTCCCACTTGAAAATTGCGACTTACGAACACAGAGCGTTCCAGGTGAAGGAAGTCATGTGTAAACAAAACGGTTAATGCTACAGCAGTTAGCTCATACGACGCTAACGTTATATGAAATTTTCTACAAATCAGATATAATTAAAAACATGCGACATAACGTTATGTTGAAAGCTGTGACCAAAAGTAATGTTCTCTTCACTGATGCAGTGGTTTTACCATTACTGTCTTCATCTCTTATACATGTGTTTCCAATGACATCACGCATAGTTCCGGGCCGCCATTTTTAATACCGAAGTAGAATTATGCAGTACTACAACATGTAACAATATCTCTACTCAGGATGAAAATGAAAGACAAGTGCTTGACAGTAGCATTTTTATGTAATCGTAATCATTTCTCAAGAATATAACAGTGAAAACACGGCCCCAGAGAGTGCATGTTTATGTGATATAACCAGCAAATGTGGCACAGCTCTGTCTGAGATCTGCTTCACTCCTCAGACTAAATAAACACATCAAAACCTTTCTCTGTGATTTTTACAGTTTGTTATGTCAACAGTCTCAGTCTGAGTCAGTGTTTAAGCTGCTCAAGACGTGAGCATGCTACCGGTTAGCAACTGTCAACCATTGACAGTTGATTCAACCAACTGTTAATGGCTTCAACACGATAAACACATGTGTGCCTCACATCTATGAACACAGAGGAAATACTACAGTAACAGCTCAGCTCTGACCTCTGTCACATGTTGTATCCAAGGCTAGATGTTTGTGGTTCAGGGCTTTCTCTTGGAGAGGTCGGAGCTGAGCTGTTGAAGCTGAATGCTAACCGGTAGCATGCTAACATCTTGTGCAGTTTAAACACTGACTCACTGGTTTCTTCACATAAACGGGCGCTCTCTGGGGCCGTGTTTTTATTGCAATGATGACGAATAAATAAAAATGCCACTGTCAGTCAGTTGTCTTTCATTTATATCCTGAGTAGAGATATTGTTACATGTTGTAGTGCTGCATAATTCTACTTTGGTATTCAAAATGGCGCCATAACAACAAAAGTCACATGACTGAAAGGCATGTCGGTGCAGGATGAAGTGGTGATAGATGAAAATCTGAATCTCTCTGGACCTGCCCTAGAAGGCTGGATGTAATTCATCAACCATGAACAATCGGGATGTAGATTTACGGGAGGTATTGTGAGAGCTAGAAATGAGTTGGGGGTAGTAGTGAATATGTCTGAAATGGATAGTTTAGCTTCAGTTGTGGTCTTTTCTGGCATACAGTGTACAGATAATGTACTTGAATGATAATGGCAAATGAACTCGTCTAAGCTCAGGTAAAAACATATCTCAGTATGGAAAAATGGTGGCCTGTTCTTTAACGGACAATTTCTCAAAAGTGTGCAAATGTACTGAAATACTACTCCAGGTACTGTATGTGTTTGACAAGCGTTATAACATGGTTAAAAAAGGTCTATTTTGAATGAAATGCCCACTTTAAAGTTATAATATAAAGTTATAATTCGTAATAAAGCAGCACTTAAACACATTTTTATAAGTCATTTAGTTGATTTTAAAAGTATGAAACGTATTTCACTTGAGTTATTTCTTTTCAGTCTCCAAAGCTGTGTTTCCTGACCAGGGGTATGGTGGCCCCGAAGGAAATCTAAAAAGTGTATATGAGTATCATTTTCAAATGAAAGTTATTTAAATGTATTTACAACAAAAGGTATAAGAGCCTTTTAGATTATTTTGAAATTAACACATTATTGAGCTACTAACAATTTTGCAAAGAATCGGCAGCGACCTTGAGAAGGCAGCTATGAATGAATCAAAAGGCCCAGTGGATTTTAAGACATGTTGGTAATCACAGCTCTAATATCTTTGAAAAACATTCCAAGCCGGAATTTTGTCTTATAATATTTTTTTCATTAATATATTTATATTGTCTGCTTGTTCTCAATCTATTATCAATAATTTAAACAAAAGTTAAGTAAGGGTTCCCGACAGTGTTGCGTAAGACATCGTAACATTAGTTCACACCCAGAGTAAGAAATCTCACCCAAATGAATTTCGACCTTCATCTGCAGCACCACCATTATCCGAGCTTGTGAATGAAATAAAAACGCTTTTACCCCAGAATGTACAGCCACAAAAATGTCTCTATCCGCACTTTGTTACGGCGCGCAGTACACGACATTCGCTTATATTTGTCTAGGGTTGACGCTTATTCGACTAAAAACAGGTTCAATGGCTTCCCTCCAGCGCTCCAGACTCCCAGACGCTTCGCTGTCACCTCGCGCGCTGATGGCTTTCATCCGTCCAATGTGACAGTTACATCGGCGTGATGGAAGACGATTTCCCTCAAGTTAAATGTTAGTTCTTTGACAGGAGGAACATAGAGATGTGCTGAGAAGAGTGCTTGAGCGGGGAGGCGAGGAGTGGTATCGGGACGGCTTTCAAAGACGAGACACAAGAAAGAGCCGCCGCGGAGTGACAAAAACAGACAAGGGCACAATGAGAAGGAGAGACGTTTGCTTAAAAAGTATAGTAAGACTCGGATATGCGCACGAAAAGGCAAAGGATTTTTTTTTTTAAACTCGTAGAAGGCGTTCAATGACAAACTATTACAAAGTTGAATTAACGGGGATTTATTATGCAAATAGTTTGGAGCTTACCTGGAGTAGTGTTATGTTTCAGTCATACAGTTTTGAGAATCTTCTGCTTAATCTGTATTTTCTGGATTTTGTTGTGTACCAGATTGAACTAGGAAGTGTCCTCCACATTTTGCAAAGTTTAAAAACCCAAATATCATTGATCTCTTAGCATGCTGTTAGCTAAAAAGGGTGTCTCATATATTGTTTTTCATACTTAATTCCACTTGCTGCCTGTGGGGGGCGCTCCACGAAACATATGTGATGTCAATGGTGGAGTCACAGCAGTCAAACGTTTTAGTCGGGTTGTTTAGCCGTATAGCATTGTTTTCTCCATTCGGGGCGACAGTGGCGCAGTTGGGAGCGGGTCGTCTCATGATTGGAAGGTTGGGGGTTCGAATCCTAGCTCCTGAAGATGCACACTGTCATTGTGTCCTTGGGCAAGACACTTCACCCACGTTGCCTGCAGTGTCTGTGTGAATGGGTGAGTGGTTCTTTGCTGTGAAGTGCTTTGGGCGTAATGAAGGTAGATCATTTTTACCAGTCATTCCCAGAGTTCAGTGGTTAGCATTCTGGTGTTTAGCATTCATTGTATCACTGTCCCATGTTCAGTAAATATTGGTCATGTAGTGTTAAAAGGTACAGAAATACTGTTTTAAAAGAGTGCAACAAATGTTGTACTTGATATAAATAGAATTATTATTGAAAGTGTTTGACAGAGGAAAATTAACAAATTTTATGCATCCTTTGCAACTGAAATAACATTTTAAAAACTGCAAAAACTTTATTTTCTTGCCAGAAATGACATGTGACACAATTTCAGAGAGTCATAAAATAACAAAAAATAGATCAAAACAGTATCATAGAAAAAAAGTGTTTCCAATTTGATTCCATTGCACTGGTTAGAAGGGCCAGTATTAAGATGGCTGCCAGAAGTGCCATTAGTTCCATTGTATTAATAAAACTTATCTATAGTTTTATTAAAGATCTTTGGGTTCACCGTTCCAAGGTGGCAGCATGAACCGCGCCAACAAACCACAACTGTGCAAGTGCGCATGTGCCATGCCAATTCTTCGCACTTCATTGACTTTAATGTTTGTCATGACAAGTATTTAACGATGGAGATTTAACGAGAGATGGTGAAAGACTGTTGTGGAGCGGAGGGAGCGGAGGGAGGAAGGAGGAGGTGGAGCTGACCAGTGCAGGACACCACGCTCTGAAACAGGGACAAACCCAAGAGGCGCTGCACCATTTCAGAGGATCAGAGGAGACAGAGGGCAGCCAGCCAGGTTTCTTCCGAGTGCTACAGTTTCCCCGACCTCGATGGTCATGCGGGTCAGGTTGACACAATGGCAGCTCAGGACTAACACCTGTACAGTTGTACAATGACAATAAAGCACTTACTTACTTACTTACTTACTTATGTCACTTTAATGCAATGGGCAACGAATACAGTCGAGTTTGTCCGGTAGAAATGTTTTTAAGCTATAGCATCTAGCTAAGCTAACTGTTAGGATGTTTGTATTTTTGATAAATAGAAGTACTTTTTCAGAACTGGACTTAAACTTATAAGTAGGCCTCTGAGGCAAGTCATTTTTTAGTTAATTCTTTTTTCAAAGTGGTACAGTTTTGCTTAGGTGACTGGATTTGCCGTGGATCATTTGAAAACGCAACTATATGGCAAAGAACCGAAACTAGCCAAAAAGTGTGCTTCAATCTCGTTTATCACTCTATTTTTTCTATCAGTTAACAAATCTAATGTCATCAATTGATAAAACAGACTGGATCACTACAGATGTTGCCAACAAGGGAGGCAGGTTATATGTTTTCATCTCCACACAGCGAAAGCTATGGTAAGCTTTCAATACTCATATTTTAATGTAATAACAAAACACGAAATGTCAATTCTGAGATGCTTTAAGCAGCTTCATAAGCCACAATTATGCAGGGTTTGTCCACTTTAATGGTGTCTTTTGTGTTTTTCGAAGTCGCCGGCGCTCCTTTTCAGCTACTTGTGGGCAATTTTGCACAATGCCTCCATCGTTATTTTCTCCTTTTTTATATTTTTGAAAGAGAATAATGTCCCGTCGCTTTTTCCTTTGATGTGTTTCTTTAGAGCTCTTCCTTTGTTTCAGACTAAAGAATTCGGAACAATTGTGTGCTTATTACAGGGCAAAAGGACAAGGTCGTAGCTATTCACCGAGAGTCTTTGTTTGTCTTTCAAGTTGGCAAACTCTGAAATACTTTATGAAAGATACCGTGTCATATTATGCATGCAGCTTCTGAATATGCTTTCAGGCGCCTCCCCGTTGATTGTTCATGTTTATAACTGTATCGAAAAGGCACTATATGTAGATCTGATCAAAACATTTTTCCCGTTTATGAGCCTGAAAAGTCTGTAAACTAGTTTTGTCCCTTTATAGCATAGCCAAATTCAAAATAATGTACTGTACGTGTCTAGAAAATACTCCTACTAATAATGCAAATAAAACGTAGTCCTACAAAATATCAGCACTGGCCGTTTAACCATGACAAGTGGTGAACACATATTTGCAGATGGTTTCAGACTACAAAAAGACAATTTTTGCCCGATTTTGCTAAAAGTTTTAGTCACAGTGAGTCTTCCAGAGTCATGAATGTAGCCGCAGCGGCTTGTGTCTCGTAGTGTGGAAGGGTGAACAACTTGATTTGTGTTCCAATTGTTTAGTGTGGCCGGCAGAAGGATGCAATTGGACCCCAGTCGTGAAGAATTAAACATTTTTTAAAGCAGATTTTGGATGCTCTGGAGACGTGTGGCCTGATTTACCAACCCAAAAGTGAACACACACAAACCAAGCAGCAGCAGAGCACAATGCACACAGAAAATGCATATAGCTCCCTTGTGCTGCCTTCAAGTCTGTTGACAAGGAGAAACTAGGGCCAACCTTTCCCACGGCATCAAAAAAGCCAAGAAGCAGTACTCCAAAAAGATAACTGATCACTTCAGAGACAGCAGAAACCTCCTCGACAAACCTGTGACAGTGACGCCTCTCTGTTCAACGCTCTAAATGAATTCTTTGCTCGCTTCGAGGCACTCAACAGAACCCCGGCACAAAAGTCAACACCTCTTCGAGAAGAGCAGGTGCAGAAGCTATCTCCAGAGAGTGTGAGAAGATCTCTGAGCAGGATCAACGTACGCAAAGCACCGGGTCCAGACAACATACCAGGTCGTGTACTGAAAGGTTGTGCTGATGAACTCACTGAAGTCTTCACAGACATTTTTAACACATCTCTGCAGCAGGCTGTGGTCCCAACATGCCTCAAAGCGACCACCATCATTCCGGTGCCAAAGAAGTCACCACCATCCTGCTTTAATGACTACGGCCCAGTAGCACTCACTCCAATTCTTATGAAGTGCTTCGAGCGGCTCGTCATGGACCACCTCAAGTCTGTTCTTCCTCCCACCCTGGACCCATACCAGTTTGCTCATCGGTCCAATCGCTCAACTGAAGATGCCATCACCACTGCGCTTCATCCAGCCCTCACTCACCTTGAAACAAAGGACTCTTACGTTAGAATGCTGTTTTTAGACTTTAGCTCAGCATTCAACACTATAATCCCACAGCAGCTAATACACAAACTGCTCCACCTGGGATCAACACATCACTGTGTAACTTACTGCTGGACTTTCAGACGGGGAGACCACAGGCTGTACGTGTCGGCGGAAAGTCCTCCAGAACCATCACACTGAACACGGGGGCTCCCCAAGGCTCTCATTAGCAACAGAGACGAGTCAAACTACAGGAGTGAGGTGAGCAGTCTGGCCATGTGGTGCACACAGAACAATCTCTCTCTAAATGTGGAGAAGACAAAAGAGATTGTTGTGGACTTTCGAAGAGCGCGGGTCCAGCAGGCTCCTCTAACAATCAACAGTGCTGCAGTGGAGAGGGTGACCAGCACTAAGTTCCTGGGTGTGCACATCACAGAGAACCTTTCCTGGACCATGCACACTACATGACTGGTCAAGAAAAGTAATCAGGGTCTCTACTTTCTCCGCAAGTTAAGAGTCCCAGCCTCCGTTATGTGCAACTTCTACAGAGGGACTATAGAGAGCATCCTGACCAGCTCCATCACTGTGTGGCTTCTACAGAGGACTATAGAGAGCATCCTGACCAGCTCCATCACTGTGTGGCCTTCTACAGAGGACTATAGAGAGCATCCTGACCAGCTCATCACTGTGTGGTTCTTCTACAGAGGACTATAGAGAGCATCCTGACCAGCTCCATCACTGTGTGGCTCTTCTACAGAGGGACTATAGAGAGCATCCTGACCAGCTCCATCACTGTGTCTTCACAGAGGGACTAAGAGGCATCCTGACCAGCTCCATCACTGTGTGGTTCTTCTACAGAGGGACTATAGAGAGCATCCTGACCAGCTCCATCACTGTGTGGTTCTTCTACAGAGGGACTATAGAGAGCATCCTGCCAGCCCATCACTGTGTGGTTCTCTACAGAGGACTATAGAGGCATCCTGACCATCACTGTGTGGTTCTTCTACAGAGGGACTATAGAGAGCATCCTGACCAGCTCCATCACTGTGTGGCTCTTCTACAGAGGGACTATAGAGAGCATCCTGACCAGCTCCATCACTGTGTGGCTCTTCTACAGAGGGACTATAGAGAGCATCCTGACCAGCTCCATCACTGTGTAGTTCTTCTACAGAGGGACTATAGAGAGCGTCCTGACCAGCTCCATCACTGTGTGGCTCTTCTACAGAGGGACTATAGAGAGCGTCCTGACCTGCTCCATCACTGTGTGGCTCTTCTACAGAGGGACTATAGAGAGCTCCTGACCGCTCCATCACTGTGTGGTTCTTCTACAGAGGGACTATAGAGAGCATCCTGACCAGCTCCATCACTGTGTGGTTCTTCTACAGAGGGACTATAGAGAGCATCCTGACCAGCTCCATCACTGTGTGGCACTTCTACAGAGGGACTATAGAGAGCATCCTGACCAGCTCCATCACTGTGTGGCACTTCTACAGAGGGACTATAGAGAGCATCCTGACCAGCTCCATCACTGTGTGGCACTTCTACAGAGGGACTATAGAGAGCATCCTGACCAGCTCCATCACTGTGTGGCTCTTCTACAGAGGGACTATAGAGAGCATCCTGACCATCACTGTGTGGTTCTTCTACAGAGGGACTATAGAGAGCATCCTGACCAGCTCCATCACTGTGTGGTTCTTCTACAGAGGGACTATAGAGAGCATCCTGACCAGCTCCATCACTGTGTGGTTCTTCTACAGAGGGACTATAGAGAGCATCCTGACCAGCTCCATCACTGTGTGGCACTTCTACAGAGGGACTATAGAGAGCATCCTGACCAGCTCCATCACTGTGTGGCTCTTCTACAGAGGGACTATAGAGAGCATCCTGACCATCCATCACTGTGTGGTTCTTCTACAGAGGGACTATAGAGAGCATCCTGACCAGCTCCATCACTGTGTGGTTCTTCTACAGAGGGACTATAGAGAGCATCCTGACCAGCTCCATCACTGTGTGGTTCTTCTACAGAGGGACTATAGAGAGCATCCTGACCAGCTCCATCACTGTGTGGCACTTCTACAGAGGGACTATAGAGAGCATCCTGACCAGCTCCATCACTGTGTGTTCTTCTACAGAGGGACTATAGAGAGCATCCTGACCAGCTCCATCACTGTGTGGCTCTTCTACAGAGGGAGTATAGAGAGCATCCTGACCAGCTCCATCACTGTGTAGTTCTTCTACAGAGGGACTATAGAGAGCATCCTGACCAGCTCCATCACTGTGTGGTTCTTCTACAGAGGGACTATAGAGAGCATCCTGACCAGCTCCATCACTGTGTGGTTCTTCTACAGAGGGACTATAGAGAGCGTCCTGACCTGCTCCATCACTGTGTGGTTCTTCTACAGAGGGACTATAGAGAGCATCCTGACCAGCTCCATCACTGTGTGGCTCTTCTACAGAGGGACTATAGAGAGCATCCTGACCAGCTCCATCACTGTGTGGCACTTCTACAGAGGACTATAGAGAGCATCCTGACCAGCTCCATCACTGTGTGGCTCTTCTACAGAGGGACTATAGAGAGCATCATGACCATCACTGTGTGGTTCTTCTACAGAGGGACTATAGAGAGCATCCTGACCAGCTCCATCACTGTGTGGTTCTTCTACAGAGGGACTATAGAGAGCATCCTGACCAGCTCCATCACTGTGTGGCACTTCTACAGAGGGACTATAGAGAGCATCCTGACCAGCTCCATCACTGTGTAGTTCTTCTACAGAGGGACTATAGAGAGCGTCCTGACCTGCTCCATCACTGTGTGGCTCTTCTACAGAGGGAGTATAGAGAGCATCCTGACCAGCTCCATCACTGGTGTGAGTTCTTTCTACAGAGGGACTATAGAGAGCATCCTGACCAGCTCCATCACTGTGTGGCTCTTCTACAGAGGGACTATAGAGAGCATCCTGACCAGCTCCATCACTGTGTGGTTCTTCTACAGAGGGACTATAGAGAGCATCCTGACCAGCTCCATCACTGTGTGGTTCTTCTACAGAGGGACTATAGAGAGCATCCTGACCAGCTCCATCACTGTGTGGCTCTTCTACAGAGGGACTATAGAGAGCATCCTGACCAGCTCCATCACTGTGTGGCTCTTCTACAGAGGGACTATAGAGAGCATCCTGACCAGCTCCATCACTGTGTGGTTCTTCTACAGAGGGACTATAGAGAGATCCTGACCATCACTGTGTGGTTCTTCTACAGAGGGACTATAGAGAGCATCCTGACCAGCTCCATCACTGTGTGGTTCTTCTACAGAGGGACTATAGAGAGCATCCTGACCAGCTCCATCACTGTGTGGCAGACTCCGCTCATCACTTGGCCTACAGAGGACTATAGAGAGCATCCTGACCAGCTCCATCACTGTGTGTTCTTCTACAGAGGGACTATAAGAGCATCCTGACCGCTCCATCACTGTGTGTCTTCTACAGAGGACTATAGAGAGCTCCTGACCTGCTCCATCACTGTGTGGCTCTTCTACAGAGGGACTATAGAGAGCATCCTGACCAGCTCCATCACTGTGTGTTCTTCTACAGAGGGACTATAGAGAGCTCCTGACCTGCTCCATCACTGTGTGGTCTTCTACAGAGGGACTATAGAGAGCATCCTGACCAGCTCCATCACTGTGTGGCTCTTCTACAGAGGGACTATAGAGAGCATCCTGACCAGCTCCATCACTGTGTGGCACTTCTACAGAGGGACTATAGAGAGCATCCTGACCAGCTCCATCACTGTGTGTCTTCTACAGAGGGACTATAGAGAGCATCCTGACCAACTGTGCCTACGAGCTATACACTGACCAGCTCCATCATGTGTGGTTCTTCTACAGAGGGACTATAGAGAGCATCCTGACCAGCTCCATCACTGTGTGGCACTTCTACAGAGGGACTATAGAGAGCATCCTGACCAGCTCCATCACTGTGTAGTTCTTCTACAGAGGGACTATAGAGAGCGTCCTGACCTGCTCCATCACTGTGTGGCTCTTCTACAGAGGGAGTATAGAGAGCATCCTGACCAGCTCCATCACTGTGTAGTTCTTCTACAGAGGGACTATAGAGAGCGTCCTGACCTGCTCCATCACTGTGTGGTTCTTCTACAGAGGGACTATAGAGAGCATCCTGACCAGCTCCATCACTGTGTGGCTCTTCTACAGAGGGACTATAGAGAGCATCCTGACCAGCTCCATCACTGTGTGGCACTTCTACAGAGGGACTATAGAGAGCATCCTGACCAGCTCCATCACTGTGTGGCTCTTCTACAGAGGGACTATAGAGACATCCTGACCATCACTGTGTGGTTCTTCTACAGAGGGACTATAGAGAGCATCCTGACCAGCTCCATCACTGTGTGGTTCTTCTACAGAGGGACTATAGAGAGCATCCTGACCAGCTCCATCACTGTGTGGCACTTCTACAGAGGGACTATAGAGAGCATCCTGACCAGCTCCATCACTGTGTAGTTCTTCTACAGAGGGACTATAGAGAGTCTGACCGCTCCATCACTGGGTCTTCTACAGAGGATATAGAGAGCATCTGACCAGCTCCATCACTGTGTGGTTCTTCTACAGAGGGACTATAGAGAGCATCCTGACCAGCTCCATCACTGTGTGGTTCTTCTACAGAGGGACTATAGAGAGCATCCTGACCAGCTCCATCACTGTGTGGCTCTTCTACAGAGGGACTATAGAGAGCATCCTGACCAGCTCCATCACTGTGTGGTCTTCTCAGGGGACTATAGAGAGCGAGAGCTCCTGGCCAGCTCCATCACTGTGTGGTTCTTCTACAGAGGACTATAGAGAGCATCCTGACCAGCTCCATCACTGTGTGGTTCTTCTACAGAGGGACTATAGAGAGCATCCTGACCAGCTCCATCACTGTGTGGTTCTTCTACAGAGGGACTATAGAGAGCATCCTGACCAGCTCCATCACTGTGTGGTCTTCTACAGAGGGACTATAGAGAGCATCCTGACCAGCTCCATCACTGTGTGGTTCTTCTACAGAGGGACTATAGAGAGCATCCTGACCAGCTCCATCACTGTGTGGTTCTTCTACAGAGGGACTATAGAGAGCGTCCTGACCAGCTCCATCACTGTGTGGCTCTTCTACAGAGGGACTATAGAGAGCGTCCTGACCAGCTCCATCACTGTGTGGCTCTTCTACAGAGGACTATAGAGAGCGTCCTGACCTGCTCCATCACTGTGTGGCACGGCGCCAGCACTGCCTCCTGCCAAAGGAGCCTCCAGCGCATCGTGAGAGCAGCAGAGAAGATCTGTGGAGCCCCTCTCCCCTGCATTAAGGACATGTACTCCACCCGTCTCACCCGCAAAGCCGTCAGAATCACCAGGGACCCTACGCACCCATCATACAGCCTCTTCAAGGTAACGCCTTCAGGGAGGAGACGGGCCAGGTCCAGTTGACTGAAGAACAGTTTTATCCACCAGGCTGTCAGGAAGCTGAAGTCCCTCCCTTGCCTGCTCTCCCTGTGCTTCCACCCCTCACTCCCCCCGCCCCACACCAAGGACTTGAGAGAATTAACATTTCGATTCATTTTGTGATCATTTCTTTATTAGGCTATTTGTAAATGTGTACATTTTCATTTACAATGCTTTGGGTTTTTTTCTTTTTTCCCCCCACTACCCTAACCAGTGATCTGGAGAGAGAGAGAAAGGGGGAGAATGAGGAGAGGAAAGAGAAAAAAAGATGAAGAAACATAAAAAGGGGACAGAACAGACTATAAATGTTTACAAAACAAAACAACGAATCCAGAGAAAAATAAATAAATGAATTAAAAATACAAAAAATACAAAAATACAAATAATAATAAATACATAAAATTAAATTAAAAACATTTCGATTCATATCAATGAATTGACAATGAAATCTTTTGATCTTTGATTGGCCTTTTCATTTCTCTATCATAACAGCAGCACAAACAACAACAACAAAACGGCCACAGTGAGCCTGATCAGGCCAAACAGCACACAATATGTGTGACAGTGGCGCAGATGGTAGAGCAGGTCATCATGATCAGATGTTTGGGGTTCAAATCCTGCCTTCTGCAGGTGCCCACTGCCATTGTGTCCTTGGGCAAGACACGCCACCCACCTTGCCTTCAGTGTCTGTGTACATTGGTGTATGAATGGGTGACTGGATCCTTGCTGCAAAGCGCTTTGAGTGCATAATGTAAGTGGAAAAGCGCTATCTAAGTTGAGCCCATTTACCAATATCGCTAAAAGGTCACAAGAACCACTTTGTTCCAGCCACATTTCAACCGTAAGCGGCTTTTAGCGGCACTCACTCTTTTCAAACAGCTACCTCTTCACTGTCACAGCCTTGATGTCTGTCTTGGCTCCTTTTCTTATTAAATCCACTGGAAAAACATCACGCTTCTTCGACCACTTTAATTTCCATTTGAGAGAGCTATGAACGACCTCAGAAAGACTCGTACCTGCGCCATTGAACCATTTTTGGGTGGTGTTTACTTATCTGCAGTAGGAGAACAGTGATGCATCGCAGTATTGGTGGCGTCAGCCGTTTCACAGAATCGTGTAGTGTGACCTCTCTCAATTCTCACTCATTAGGTGTGAGCCCCGAGTTTTTCTATCATCGCGCTAAATTTAGTCATGTAAAATGTGGCTCTCTCAGGGTTTACAAAATTCATTAAGACTATGACCATCACTTTACTCAGCTTTACTAGACAAAACCCACACTAGTTTACACTGAAATGTAAACTGAAGACAATATGTAATATGATCGACTGATATATCGGCCAGCATTGAAAGAGGGCGGCATGGCAATAAGGTCACAGGTTCGATTCCCACCTGGACGGGGCCTTTCTGTGTGGAGTTTGCATGTTCTCCCCGTCTCTGCGTACTGTAGGTTTCCTTCGGGTACCTCGGTTTCCCCTACCACTAAAAACGTGTACAATAGGTTCCCCTCTCGAGCCAGGACTCCCCTGGAAAATAGATTCTTAATCTCAGTGGGACTTTTCTGGTTAAATAAAGGTGAAATTGAAAAATAAAATTAAAAAAGAGCTAAATTTCCTTGTGGAACTGAGAAACACTGTGATGAAAATCGGTCACAAGTTTGTACAGCTCAGATGGTATTTTATATATTTTATGTTGCAGACTTTTGCTTATAACTTCAACACCATAAGATATAGAGACTTGCCGTTTTTTGTTTGGCAATCTGCTGGTTTAGAAGCATCGTACACAGGATTTGCAATGGCCGTGCAAATTGGCATTGGCCTTTAGAAAAAGAAACGTATCAATCGACCTCTAGTTATCAGCAGAATAATACTTTATTTTGTGCTCAGTTCCACTTTAAACATGCATTAAGTCCCCAGTTCACCCACAGATCGAGGCATAAAACCAGCAACCTAGCAGCGCGTACATTACAAGATGGCCGACTTCATTGTTGTGCAGCTCGAGTCCACATCAGCTGAAGTTGCTGTAAATATCTTTGACGGGTAAATCAGACATCGTTCCTGGTATTTGTGATGAATGCCGGCTTTTACGTCCATGGCAATAAATTAGAAGTTTATCAAATTATGGTGAGCAATGAGATTGCTTCGTTCGGACCATTGGGGTGACCCACGCGCTTCTCTCCTGTTGCTAGGACAGACTTTGCAGCTTTTCAGGGGTTGGGCCGCTGGAATGACGCGGGATTGTCGAATGAGACCATTTCATTTGTTTAATAAGATGGATATTACATTACGGCGAAGCTAAGAGCAATACTAGATTACGTTTTATCCAATTATGTTCAAATATATCTCTTACGATGATCAGCAGTAAACACGGCATGGCTGAGTTAAAAAAAACAAAAACAAGGGGGACAATCTAATGCAGCAATGCTCACAATCTGAACACGACACTAAAAGATAAATGCTTTGTGGTGAAGGCAATTTAAGAGCTGATATCATCGGAACATAGAGTTGAACCAAACGCACAGTATCAGTGTCATGAACCAGGTAACCAGGTGATAATTATACTCGTTAATACTTGGCCGACATGAAACTAATTTAAAGCGTTTGCTCACATTACATTAACCAAATATTCAGTTTCATAATTCAAATTCTCACCCAAGGCTTTCAACATATTTACACGCGCTTGTTAAGTCATTTTCTTTGAGTGCCGAACATTCTGAATAGAATCTGCAAACTTTGTAGGTACATAAAGAGAGTATATGGACAGCATTAAAGTCATTTTCTTGAAATAGCATCATTAGACAAGCCTCTTTGTCGCGTTTGTTACATAAAAGTACCTCATAATGTGAAGAGGAGAACCCGGCTCATAATATGTTGTTATTACAAGTGTTTTGTCTTTCAGGTCATGTGTGTGTCAGATACAGGAGTGTGTTCGGTCAAAACATATGATGCAATTAACTCATGGACTGCCAGCCATTTTCAAATCAGAGAGCTCTGCCAGAGGTTTTTCAAGATTTTAACTGTTTATTCAAGACCCACAGAAAAAAAATAGTTCTAGGTTTGTTTGCAGAAAATGTGCCCAGTCACAGGAACCAGGGACACAAGTCGGTTCTGGGGTATTTTGAGATTTTCACAGATTATCAAAGTGTAGTGTCCAAGCTTTCCAACGATGTGTAACACATGGAAATCTGATCATATTTGGACCATTTTGTAGACGCTTGAATTTAGGCCTTCAACGAAGGTTGAAAGGAGTAAACGGCTTTCAAAGAATGAGCAGTTCTCACCTCTCTCTGCAGCTGAAGTGACAATAGGGCTCATTTACATGTCATTTAGATAAGCCATACCCCCGTAAATAAATGTCTCTTGTCTTGCACAAATTAAGTTGGTTGGATAGTGGATATTCCTCTCTCAAATACACACAGACAAACTCCTCTCACATTTGCCAGATTGCAGAATTTGCTGTATAGCAGACACGCACACACACACGCACACACACACACACACACACACACACACACACACACACACACACACACACACACACACACACACACACACACACACACACACACACACACACACACACACACACACACACACACTAGTGATGTGCGGGTTCAACCGCAGGCCGCCGTACGCGCATTCATTGTATACAGCCACGACTTATTCCATCATCTTTACAGCATGTGCTGTAAATATACGTCGGATTTTCACAAAACAAGCAGCGTTTTGCTCAGTGTCTCCTATTTTCCACGTGTGTGTGTCTCTGTGTGAGTTTGCGTTACATCTGCTCTCTTCTCTCATGCTCATGCAAAGAAAGCACTTTATGAACGCGCAAGAGAAAAGAAGCAAGGCGAAAAATGACACAGAGGGCTGAAGGAGCACAGGACAGGCTGGTGCTACACAGTCAGGCCTGGGGTTGAGAGGAAGGCGGCCGGAAGGACGGAGAGTCTGCCCGGGGCTGCGTGTGAGAGGCGGGACATCAGAGATCAACTCAAACACAAAGTCCACCGTTATAAAAAGATACTAAACTTACAGTTTGGTGTTGTCCTGTCTGGGAAGCAAAGCAGCGTCTCTGTCCCGCTGTCGCTGCTTTGCTAAGGCTCTTCATGAGGAAGCGGCGCCACATAGGCTAATCCGTGATTAATAAATCCACTTTGCAGAAGTACTTCCAAACATGTTCGTTGTAACGTCCACGGTTCAGCTCGTCTGCTACAATCTTTGCGGCGTCCATCCAACACAACCCGGTGTTTACCCAGTATGTAAATACACACAAAGTCACGCCCCTGCCGTGCACTCCAGAAATCTCCCGAATCAAGCTGTTTTGAAACTAAAAGTTTGCGCTTTTAAAAATACCATTACGGCTAGCTTAAACATGGAGTGGCTTCTTCATGACTTTAACTGACCGATTCTGCAAAAAAGCGAAAATCACCAATTAAAAAAAAAAAAAAAACTTCTTTTGCGTTTTTCTCAAAACTTGGCCTGCCGACTTGTGTCCCTGGTTCTGACGACGTGGCACAAATAGGTGAAATCACCCAAAATGCTAGTTTCTGACCAAAAAGTTGAGAAAACAAGCTTTTTGTAATCAAGCAGAACAGTTACTTTGACACTAATATTTTTTGCTTTATTGACACCTCAAACATCTGAACAGTGGTTTCCTTCTATAAAACAGAAGCACAAAAAGTGCTTCTCTCTCGTGTGCATGCTGTGATGAAACAGCTTGACATTATGTCCGGATGCGGGCTCGGGGTTAGCATTTTTAGTATGCTAGTTATGGGCTTTTTTAGGACTATTACCTGTCTGCTTCCTTAATCCTCCTCCTCCACCATGATCCAACACTCTTACTACGAGAACCACCCCTAACCAAAACATGTTCAAGTGAAACATGCCTGTATTTTTCCTCATGTTTCACCATTCTCTCTGGATCTTCTCCTACTCTTGTTGCCATAGTCCTTCCCTCGCCACGGTATCAAAACAAGTAGCTGCGTTACTTCTGCCTGTGATTGCATCCAAAGAGCACTGCTGCCACCTGCTGACTAAATAAAAGGTCTACAAGTAAGATATTTACTTGGAAGTAGCACAAGGCTTTACTGCATCCGTCCCCACTGAAAAACCTAACTGACGTATATAGACGTCATTGGCAGCCAATGAGTTAAAGCAGTGCTAAGTAACGTGTTTACCTTAATAAATCCTTTCCGTAGTCCCTCTGGGGGTAATACAAGTGTTAATGGGATGATTGGAGGGTCTTTCATCTCCCCCTGGTGTCTCTGGCCAGAAAACCACAATTGCAACTTGACTGCCACCGGGTCGAAGTCACCAATACACACTAATGGAATCACGAAGAATAAGCTAACAGGCTAACGGGCAAAGCTAACTGCGGGCTAGCGCCACTTAAACAGTATTTACAGCCAAGTTTGAGTGAAAAAAAAAAGATTTCCATTGTGTAATTGGATGAACAATATCCCTTTGTCTTTTCTGTCAGCGTAGTATTTACTCTCACGTACAATTAATAAGTAAAAAAAACGCAACATGCTACGACACCTGCAGTGGCGCTTATGGCCTCTAGGGGCATGAGTTACTTAGTACTGCTTGGACTTCGGTATAGAGTTTCCACTTGTGATGGGATTTACGGCTCTTTACTGGGAGCCGAGTCTGTGGGATCTGTTCATTTCAAAGAGCCGTTCAAAAGACCGTCTCTTTTTAATATAACATTTTAATAAGGGCAGCCAGATAACTCACAATATCTAAGACAGAATCGATAAAAGGCACCTTTTTGATGTAAATCATCTAAAATTACAACGGGTCTGTTATTTACGCTTTGAAATGAAAAAAAAAAGTGTGCTGAATAAAATCTTGCAATAAAAAGAGGCTGCAACTGTCTGACAAATCATTTTATTGCATTAAGCTTTGACTTTAGAGCAAAAGGCTTTCACTTGTGTGGCCTGCTCCATTTTTGGGCTGATTCTTGTGTTCGTTCAGCGGAGTTCTGGGTAAGATCCGTCTCTTTTCGCAATCGCAATTTGGTTCGAACCGTTCACCTTAAAGTGATAATCTGTAGGTTTGCAAAGTGAGGAGAGGTCGAGTGAAATTTGAAAGTAAACAATCAAATTCCTCTCCTCTTTAAGCAGGAAGCCCTTCTTAGTTAGGAATAGCATTTCCAAAAGTAAACAATCAAGCCACTCCCTCCTGATTGCACCTGACAGGCTAGTTCACAGGAAAAGCTCGTCTCATTGGTCAACGCGGGAGGATACTGGACTCTGATTAGTTGCTGAGATCCAGGAAGAAGGGACTTTACAAAAACAGAATATACACAAAGTATGACTTACTTTACATCAAAATGCAATACTAGCTGGTCGCTTTTGCACATTTTATAAAATTTGCAAAACATTTAGACAAAAGAGCCGCTTGGTCGTGTCACGTCACTAGTTTCCATGCAGTTTTAGATGAAAACCTTATAAATGCTAAATGGTCACATTTACATAGCGCCTTTCTACCTGCTTTAGGCACTCAAAGCGCTTTACATCAAGGAACCCATTCAAGGTCTCATTCACACACCAGTGTACGCAGACCATAGACATATTATTAATAGACCGTCAATACTCACTCCTCCCCGTTTACCACAATGACCACGTTCGAGGGGGAAATCATGGAGAATTTACAGACTCCTCCTCCCCAGCTCTGACGAAGCATGTTCCTAATAAGGGCATAAGGGCGGGATCTTCACTGTAGACTTGGCCCTTGTGTGACGTGTAGCTCGCGCAGCTCCAATGCTAACAGTCAGACCCCCGTTAAGTAGGAGATTTCTAAAATCAATCCTACGTTAACCAGCCCGGTGCCTCTCATTGTGTCTAACCCAGCGTAATCACAGGAGGAATATCGAGCTGTAGACAGTTCCAAAATATTAGGCACCGGGCATTAAAGTTGTTTTTAACGTGTCTAAAGTGCAATGCATTCCAATGGGGGACTAGCGGCTATATGGCAGTACTACAGCAATGGCGGAGCAATGGCGGCCTCCAGTGTCGCCGTCGCAAAGCAGAGCAGCCAGCACCCATTGATGCCGACACTGGAGGCAAGGAGTGTGAAGTGCCTTGCCCAAGGACACAACAACAGTGTGTACCTGCAGGATTCGAAACGCCGATCCTCCGATCACAGGACGACCCGCTCTACTCTCTGCACCACTGTGTTCCCTGGAATAGGCTCGCGGCCCACTAAACATGGTTCCACGACCCACCATTTGAGAATCACTGCTCGTACTTCATCTCGGATTTACTTTGCTATATCACCTTGGGGGCCTGAGGTTGTATCCTGGAGGGCCAGATTTGGCTCCCGGGCCTGACGTTGCCTACCTTTGCTCTAAAAAGTTGATTTTGCAAAATACCCTCCCTTAGTCTTTGGAGTAAATCGAGTTTGGTGGGAAACACTAAGAAGGCCTTAACTCCAGTCGCACTCAAAGCCGTACTGCATTCATTTAAAACACACTTCAACACTGCTCCATTTCCATATTGCAGGGCGCTGAATGTGCACCGACCTCGCTTTTGTCTCCAGAATCTGACTCACACACGCAGTATGTTCCCCCGTCTGCAGCCAGCAGGACCCACGCCTGTCGCGAGCCTTTTGAGTGAAGCGAGGCGCGCTTTATCCCGAAGGTGACTGCACCGATGGGGGGGGAGGTCAGCGTGCACCGTTGGGTCACCTGAGATGCGCGGTCGGGTCACGGGCAGAAAAAAAAGAGGCAAAGATCTGAACACTCCGGGGGCTGTGTCGGAGCCCGTCGTGACATCGCTGTCTTTGAAGCGCGTCCATTTCCGAGAACCATACGCATATGTTTATAATTGGATCCAGGGCAGTGGGCTTTTCAACGTAGATCAAGTGTGTAACCAAAGCCATGGTGCGAGAGAACGGAGGAAGGCCTTCTCTGCGAGTAATACAAGCTGTAATAAAAAGATTGCATGAAGACACAACACAAAAGGGGGTAAAAAAAGAAAGAAAACAGACAGCGAGAGCAACAAAGATTTCGGTTTCAAAGCGAATAAAAGAAAAAGATGACACTAAAGCTGGCTAAATAAATCAGGCACTCGTTAAAAATTAAATGCTGAAATTAATTAAAAGTTCACAAGATTTGGAAAGGACAAAACTTATTGTTCGGATGTGTTCAAAAATGAATGGGATTCGGTCATTAAAACATCACTAGGACTAGTAAGTAATAAAGGCATAGTGTGTGGAAAAAAAAGAAGAAATCTTTGTTGAGAATATGGTGTTAATTAGTGTTGATGGAGCGTCATCAAAACAGCACACAATGGTAACCCTTGTGTGGAGGCAGTGCAGTTATAGGAAAAGTGCTGCAGCACAAATACTTTCAGATATATGATTTGTGTAATGGTTTGATTTAGGTGTCGATCAGTACTGCAGTATATATGCTTTATTTACTGATACAGTGGGGTGTGGAATGATCTACAAAAGGCATGAAGTTACAGATGAGGCAAGGCAAGTTTATTTGCAGAGCACAATTCATACACAAGGCAATTCAAAGTGCTTCACAGTTGCATAAAGTTACAAGAAAGCAGATCAATTCAATAAAACATCAACATGAAAATGAATCAATTACAGTAAAAGGCAAGAGTGCAGATAAAATACTTTCAGTTTTCATATGCACGGGTAAAAAGAGCTGTTTTCAGCCTGGATTTGAACATTGTCAGAGTCGAGGCCTGTCTCACATCCTCATGAAGACTGTTCCAGAGCACTGGACTAATGTGGTCGTATTTCCTGGTTCTTGTCAGGACTCGAGCAGCAGCGTTCTGGATGTACTGCAGCTGTCTCGTTTAGAAAGGCCAGTGAGCAGCCGTTACAGTAGTCTAACCTGCTGGAGACAAATGCATGGATGAGTCTCTCTAAGTCTGGTTTTGACACTATTCCTCTGATCTTAGCAATGTTTTTCAGATGGTAAAAAGCTGATGACGTTATTGCTTTGATGTGGCTGTTTAAGTTCAGGTCTGAGTCCATGATTACTCCTAGATTTCTAACCTGATTTTTTTGGTTTCAGAGCGAGAGACTCAAGGTGACTGATAACACTTTGTTTTTTTGTCTGTGGACCAAAAACAATTATCTCAGTTTTGTCTGAGTTTAGTTGGAGAAAGTTGTTTTGCCTCCACAAACTGATCTGTTCGATGCAGTGACAGAGTGTATCTACAGGCCCATGTTCACCTGCCGTCAGTGACACGTAGATCTGAGTGTCATCTGCGTAGTTGTCGTATGACACATTGTTGATGTTTATTAGCTGACCCAATGGAAGCATGTACAGGTTGAATAAGAGGGGTCCCAAGATTGACCCCTGGGGGACTCCACAGGTCATGGAAATTTTGTCTGAGACACAGTTGCCAATTTCGACAAAGTACGTCCTATCCTCGAGATAGGACTTGAACCAGTTTAGAGCAGTACCAGAGATTCCCACCCAGTTTTCTAACCTGTGAAGTAAGATCCCGTGGTCCACTGTGTCAAAGGCAGCGCTCAGGTCCAGCAGAACTAAAACTGAGACTTTGCCTGATGAGACATTCCCATGACATATAAAACACACGTCCCTCACTCACACGCTGCCCTTATGATGTGTTCAAAGAGAGAAGGGAAATGGCAAAGTAAACACTTATATGTATTTGCTAAACTAAGCAACACAAGTCTGTGTTTTGGACATTTAGAACATGAATGTTTCATTTAGAACTGACATCAGCTACATCAAAATTGTTTTTTTATTTATTTTTTTTTTTTTTTTAATTGCTTTATTGTTACTTCACCGGCACATTTTTGTCACATTTTGACACTTTTGTTGTTTTTTGTGTTTCTGTCGCTTTCTTGTCGTGTCTGTTGCTTTTATTATTGTTTTATTGTTGTTTTACCAACACGTTTTTGTCACATCTTTGTTGCTTTTACGGAAAAATGTTGTCATGTTTTTTGTAGTTTCTTTGGTTGCATTTCCGTCGCTTATTTGTCGTGTTTGTCGCTCTTTTATATTGCTTTATTGTTGCTTCACCGGCACGTTTTTGTCACATTTTGGTTGCATTTTTGGCAAATTGCCATCACGTTTTTGGACAAATTTTTTTGTTTTGTTGGTCACATATTCAGCACTTATTTGTCCCCGTTTCATGTTTTGTCTTTTTTTTTTTTTTCATTTTTGTCCAGTTTTTGTTTACAGCTTATATAGACCAGTGCAATGCCTCATTTGAAAGCTAAGACCTTGCGAGTCAAACAAAACTTACAGGTAATGGATGGAAGATCACTTTTGCCATGTTTGATTTGTTAAAACAAGAAATACAAGACGAGTCAAAAAAGTCTGACAGGGGACACATTTGTCACCGGTGAAGTTTTGCGCAACCATGGAAAAAAAAACAACAACTCCTCCTCCTTTTCCCCGTCACATCACCATTCCCCAGGACTGCAGTCCCCATTATGTCTACTGCAAACATGTGCCAGAGTGTGCGTGTGGCGGGGCGTCTCTCTCATCTAATTTACCGACTTTAGACAAGATCTCTGTCAGATAGGCTCACACACACCGCCCTCGGCCAAAGTCAGCCCTGTGAAATATTTACCAGCCTCATGTGGGGAAATCTCTGCGGATTATCCCCAATAACCTGTTTAACGTAATCCTTATCTCCCACACATGAATAATAAATCTCTACTCTCTTCCCCCGTCGCTGCCTTTCACCCAGGAGCGCTCGGCGAGTCGCTGGGGTTGCGGGAGGGGGTCTGCAGACCGGAGCGCGCCGCAGATTTGCGACTGCGGGTCCTGAGATCGGGCCATCTGTCTAATTAGATGAACATTTTTGTACCTAGACGGGGAGATTCAGGCACTTTGGTCAAGAACAATTACCTAGGATGGAGAGTTTTATAGGTGGTACTTATGGGAAGTTTGAGAATAAGGAATATGTTAAATGCACACTGTAAATTCCAACTCATTGCGCTTACTTGGAAAAAGTTGTAAACCCGATGCATTGATTACTTGTAACGCTAGTACGATTAAGAAGGATTTCACAGTATTCATTACTTATGATACAAGTTCTGATTACTAGACATGTTAGTACTGACAACTGGGAATTCCTAGTACTGATTACTTTTGTTACTTAAAAATGGTCTTAACCTGTACTATTATTCTTAGTAATGGTTACTGAAATATTCCTGTTCCCTTTATGGTTTATTTCTTTTTCCCATTAATATAGTTTCACAAATTTACTACAAGATATAAGTATTGTAATAAAGCAAAAGTGCAATCTGATTGGCTTATTCTGCCCATGTGACATATGACCTGAACCAATCCCAGGCAACGTAGGTTATAGCTTAGTATTGTCAGTTACGGTTACTAGACAGTCAAGTTCCCGTTACAGGGGCTCAGTAGAGGACACTGGGGAGGTTAGTGAGAGTTACTAAAACCATGTACTGGATAAAGAGAAAAGCAAGTAAAGCCAATGTTAAGCCTATATTATTCAAAACTGGCAGATCCTAGTAAAGGACAGAATCTTATAATGGATACTTTAGAATAAGCGTCAGCATAACAGGACTATAAATAATAATTACTGGCATCATGTAGAGTTAGTCAGTACTGGCAAAACCATGTCATTGGAACGGAAACATGCTGCAGTAAAATGGAAAAGCAATTAATCACAATTTTCTCTTGAAAATGTACTTCTTACATGGAATAGAGGGTAAATGCTGAAAATTTCAGGTCTCCTAGTAATTATAACACTTTATTTCATGTTACGACCGTAATCAGAATTTACAGTGCAGCTAATGAAACAACAAAGAAAAGTAAGCGCATTTTAGTTCTCAGCTGGTTTGGCGCCGAGACCTACAATCACCCTGGAGTGACAAGCCGAAGCCGCGGCCCAAATATGACTTATACTCAATAAAATATATTGTGAAAAACTGTCTTCCCCTCAAAAATGGTTGTTGAATGAGCATTAAATGAGCCAAAAAAGCTGACATGATAAAAACAACCCAATAACAGTCCTTTTAACAGACTCAAGTTGTTATTCTAAACTCTGTACGATTCTGTATGTTAATATTAAATTAAATGTTTTCTGGGAAAGGCTCGCGACCCACCAGTTGAGAACCATTGTTTTAATAGGCCAACTGCAAAAAACAAAACTACACAATAGATATTGAAATATATTTTAGGATTGTTATCAAAAACCTTTAAAATAGTACACTGTATATATATTGTAGCGTCCTGAGGGACGTTAAGAAGAGAAATCCAGCTGTACGCAAGTTGTCACTTTATTGCAGGAACTTCAGTGGGTTACTGTCGGCCGTAACCACGCCGTACACTTAGTCGAAGACAACAACAACAAAAAAAAACGTAACCTAGCCCGTCACTCGTTCAATTCGCGCTCAACCTCAACATCAACACAAGCTCCCGCACTTGTCCCGCCCCCAACCTTCTTGTCTAATCACAACACTAGCTATAATAAGCCATTCAACATGCACTATTTCCCAACTTTAGTCATAAACCATTAAACATTAACATTCGAAACAGGGTCGCTACACTGCCCCCCCCTTACTTAGTCCCTCGCCCCGAGGGATCACATAGGAAGTCTTTGAGGTGGGGTGGGGGCCTCCTCTGCCTCTGTGGCCTCCTTGGTGTGACTGCATGCAACTCAGCCTGCAGCATGGGCGGAACATGCTGCTGCAGGGCAGGGGGAGAGTTAACAGGTGAGGCCAACTGCGGTGAAATGGTGGGGGAAATAGTCAACAAAGTCTGGGGTGTGGTGGCTTTGTCTCTCCTGGGAGGTGTGGAGGGTTTAGGGCGCTGCTGGGGGCGTGCATCACCCCTGTAAGGGGCTAACCTGTCCCTGTGAAGAGCCACCCGTCTTCCTCTAGGTGGCAGTTGAACCCTATAAACCACTTCCCCAAGCTTCTCAAGTACCTCACAAGGCCCTACCCAGTGACAGTCCAGTTTTGGGCAACGCCCTTTTTTCCTTTTCGGGCTGTACACCCACACCAGATCCCCGGCATGGAAGTCCTTTCCTTTGGCCCGGAGGTCGTAGTTCCTCTTCTGCCGTATTCCTGCTTTCTGTAGTTGGTCACGCGCAAAAGCATGAGCTGTCTCCATCCGGTCCTGGAGCCTCCTGGCATACTCTGGGCCTGGTGAAACTGGCGGAGTATCAGGAGGTCTCCCAAAAAACATTTCTGTCGGGGTTCGCAGCTCTCGGCCCAGCATGAGTAAAGCAGGTGTGCAAGATGTAGAGTCCTGTACTGCGGATCTGTAGGCCAGCAGGACCAGAGGGAGGTGCATGTCCCAATCCCGCTGGTGCTCTGCAGTGAGAATAGCGAGCTGCTTTGCTAGAGTTCTGTTGAAACGCTCAACTAGACCATCGCTCTGAGGATGTAATGGAGTAGTCCGCGTCTTTTGCATCCCCATG
Source organism: Neogobius melanostomus (assembly GCA_007210695.1). Lineage (NCBI taxonomy): Eukaryota > Metazoa > Chordata > Actinopteri > Gobiiformes > Gobiidae > Neogobius > Neogobius melanostomus. The sequence goes on along the minus strand of VHKM01000234.1, from coordinate 3,867,083 downwards.
CGCTCACACATAGCAGAAAACACAGCAGACTCAAAGTTTCTCCCCTGGTCGCTGTGGACGACCTCAGCTGCCCCAAACCGGGAAAACATGCCTTCCACCAAGGTGTCTGCAACAGTCACTGCTTCTTGGTCTGGAATGGCAAAAGCTTCCGGCCATTTTGTGAAGTAGTCCATGGCAACAAGAACATAACGATTGCCTTTTTCAGTGCATGGAAATGGGCCCATTATGTCTACTGCCACCCTCTCCATTGGAGCTCCCATTGCCAACTGTTGAAGCTCAGCATGGGACCGATCTGGGGGACCCTTGTGTGCAGTGCAGAGGTCACAGCGACGACAAAAATCCTCTACGTCTCTCCTGAGCCGGCTCCAATAAAAACCTTGCCGGAGCCTACGAAGTGTTTTGGAAACTCCAAAGTGCCCTGCTCCCGTAGCCCCATGACAAGCCTGAAGAACAGAGTCTCTGAGTGTCCGCGGAACAACAATCTGCCACCTATCTTCTCCAGTGGCTGGGTCTTTCCAGGCTCTCTGCAGCACTCCTTCCTCCATCCGGAGAGCCCCAAACTTTTCCCAAAGTCCTTTAGTGGCCAGTGAGCGACCAGCAATCCTGTCCCAGGGCGGCTTCTGTCCTGACTCCACCCACTGCAGCACGGGTTGCAAGTCAGGATCCAGTTCTTGCTGAACTCTCCATTCAGGTGGGCTATCAATTTGTGCCACCTTACAGACTGGTCCATTTCCGTCACAACTGGAGCCCCGCTTTTCCGCAGAACAAAGTTCCTTCTCTCTGGCCTCTCGTTTGTCACAGTAGCGGCAGCTGTCCTGGGTGCAGGGACGCCGGGACATAGCGTCAGCATTACCATGGCGACCTCCAGCTCGGTACTCCACCTTGAAGTCATATGGTGCCAGCTCCTCCAACCAGCGAGCAATTTGGCCTTCAGGTTCCTTGAATGACATTAACCATTGGAGTGCTGAGTGGTCTGTTCTAACAGTAAAGGAAAGGCCGCAGAGGTAATACCGGAAGTGCCCTATAGCTCTCACAATGGCAAGACGCTCTCGGCGTGTTACACAATAGCGCCGCTCAGCTTTGTTGAAAGTTTTGCTAAAGTACGCCACAACTTTTTCCCCTTCCGGTCCCACCTGGCTCAACACCGCCCCCATCCCCACATCACTAGCGTCTGCGTCCATGACAAATGGCAAGTTGGGGTCCGGAGGCGTTAGGATGGGAGACTCGGTTAGGGCCTTTTTTAAAGTGTTGAACGCGTTCTCACACTCGAGTGTCCAAACAAAGTCACAGTCCTTCCGCTGCAGGCAAAACAGTGGGGCTGCAATACAAGAAAAGCCGCGCACAAACCGTCTGTAGTAGGAAGCAAGTCCGATGAAGCTCTTAAGCTCTCTGAGGTTAGATGGTGTCGGCCAGTCTCTCACTGCCTGCACCTTCTCTTCCAGCGTACCAATGCCCTCCCCCCCAATCTTGTGTCCCAGAAACTCCAACTCCTTTCTCATAAAGCAGCACTTGTCGGGGTGGAGTTTCAGACCTGCAGCTGAAATTCTCTGCAGGACCATCCGGAGCGAATTCAAGGCTGTTTCGAATGAGCTCCCATGAACCAGGATGTCGTCCAAGTAGACTAAACACTCTTGACGGGGAATGGCAGCCAGCACTTTTTCCATTAGCCTTTCAAAAGTGGCCGGGGCATTACAGAGGCCAAAGCAGAGCACCCGGAACTGCCACAATCCCCTGCCAGTGCAGAAAGCGGTCTTCGGTCTGGCGTCCGGACTTAAAGGCACCTGCCAGTACCCACTGCGCAAATCCAACGAGGAAAACCAGGATGAGCCAGACACCAAGTCCAGAGACTCGTCAATACGAGGCAGTGGGTATGAGTCCTTCTTTGTCACACTGTTCAAGGGTCTGTAATCCACACAGAATCTCATTTTGGGATTGTTTTTTTTATTGACCATCACAACCCCGGAAGCCCAAGGGCTCTCTGACGCCTCAATAATGCCTGCTTTCAGCATTTCCTCTATTGCACTATCAGCAGCTGTTTGGTGCGCCAGGGGAAGGCGGCGGGGGCGCATTTTGACTGGCCGCGCATCCCCTGTGTCGATTTCATGTTGAACCAGGTGTGTCAGGCCCACTTCTTCTTCTGAAAGGGCAAAAATGTCTATGTACTCCAGCAAGACTTGCCATAACGCCTCCTGCTGGTCAGCTTCCAAATTATCGCAGCTGCGTTTCCAGATCTCCCTTACAGCTGCCACTCGGTCGACATCTTTCTCAGCTGCAACATGCTGGCTCAGGTCGTCAGGGGGCAGCTTATCCCCGCAGTGGTGGAGGGTGGTAGGCATTGTGGAGGAGGATGTAAGAGGGGGGTCAAAATCTTGCTGTATCTCTGCGGCTCTGGAGGTTGCTCGGCACTGGCTACGAACATTTGTGGGACACACCATCTCAATTATGGGACCCCCAGGAAAAGTCACTGTGTTCTTGCCAAGATCTAACACACAGCGAGCGGCCCGCAAAAAGTCCAGGCCCAATATGCAGGGGTCTTGTACCGCAGCAACCCACACTTCAAAGTCCACTGACAGTTCCCCAACCTGTATGGCTACTAACCCTTTCCCAAGCATGGGGGCTAGCTCCCCGGTCACTGTCCGCAGCTTCACCTCAGTAGATTTTAGCAATGTCCCAGGCGGCACCACATCAGGCCTCATTAGCGTCGCAGTGGAGCCGGTGTCGACAAGGGCTAAGCATGACGCCCCTGTCAGTGTAACAGGGACATGGCAAAAATTTCCCATATGAGTCCAGCCCACCACCCTAGAAGATTCGGCGTTGTCATCTGCTTCTGGGGGAGTGGGGCCCCGCTCCCCCGACTGCTCCGCTGGGCTCCGTCTGATGGCGGCACGGTCAGGTGGGACCCGGTGGCGGGGGCCTGTGTGGTCCCATTTACACAGACCCCGAGGCGTTTCCCTGCCCACTAACATTGTTGGGGCACCGCACGCTGATATGGCCAGCCTGACCACACGTCCAGCACACAGGGGGACCACGACGAGGACGGTTGCCGCTGCGTTGTGGTTGCAGTGACACAGAGCGTATTAGTTCAGTCAGCTCAGCAACCCAGGCAGGCTTTTCTTGACCTGGGTCTTCTTGAACCGCGGACCTCACCACAGGGCTGCTCTCCGCTGCAGCTCCCACGGCTTCTCTCTCCAAGGCAAGCTCCAGTGCCTGCTGTAGGGTACGGGGATGTGCCAGCTGTGTTTGTACACGCAGCTCTCGTGGTGTTAACGCACGGATAAACTGATCTCTGGCCAGCTCACTCTGCACTCCAGTGGGCATGTGGGCATACGCTCTTCGTGTCAGGGTCTCAATGTCATTAGCCAGCCCTCTGAGTGGCTCACCTGCCAATCTTTGCCTGCTTGCCAGCTCAGATCGCAAAACATCAGGTTGGTTACACTGTCCAAAACGCCTCTGAAGAGCTCCAATTAAAGCACCATAATCATTTCTCTCAGCTGGGCTCAACAGCAGCAGACATGTCAGGGCGTCATCAGTAAGGCACAAAGCTAGTTGGAGTGCTTTAACTTCTTCTGGCCAACCAGCCGCGCTAGCTAACAGTTCAAATTGGGCATGGAAGGCATCCCAGTCCGCTCTCCCAGAATATTTTGGGGTTTTCACTTGGAGCTGTTCAACGCGAGCGCCACCATACTTGTTTACATCTGGCATCACGTCCTTCATAGCAGGCGTTTTCGCGCCAGGACGCCCTTTCTGCGAACCGAAGCCCGCCTCCGCAGCTAACTCCATGGCTGTCTGCCTTATGCGGGCAGCCTCTGAAGTATGGCTGAAGTCCATCTCATGCCCCCATGCCCTCCTGTATTCACTGTCCATCACCTCCTCTTTGACTCTCGGACGAGTGTCGGACGTGTGGTGCTCCGAAGTCATGACGAGCGGTCCGCTGCGGCTACCGGAGTATTAGCAAGAGAAACTCCACTTTTACTTCTGACACCAGTGTAGCGTCCTGAGGGACGTTAAGAAGAGAAATCCAGCTGTACGCAAGTTGTCACTTTATTGCAGGAACTTCAGTGGGTTACTGTCGGCCGTAACCACGCCGTACACTTAGTCGAAGACAACAACAACAACAAAAAACGTAACCTAGCCCGTCACTCGTTCAATTCGCGCTCAACCTCAACATCAACACAAGCTCCCGCACTTGTCCCGCCCCCAACCTTCTTGTCTAATCACAACACTAGCTATAATAAGCCATTCAACATGCACTATTTCCCAACTTTAGTCATAAACCATTAAACATTAACATTCGAAACAGGGTCGCTACACTATGTATGGTGAAGAGATAGTGACATTTTTCTTAATAACCCTCATTGTGTAATCAAACTGCATTTTGTGACAATGTGCAACTTTTTCTGTGGAAAAACAAGTGAATATTAATGCGTTTTTGACCTTTCAGAGACCCAGCGACTGTATGGGTGGTTTCCATCCTGGTTGCCTCTAAGACGCTCCAAGACCAATTGTTTTTTTAGGGTCTCCATGGTAATGTATACATGTAATCTAGAAAACCTACCAGAAACCCTAAAAAACCTGAAATACCTTTAAGTAGTAGTTTTTATGAGAAAAAAAGTTATTATTTGTGGGCATTTGACCTTTCAGTGACCCGGCGGCCTTTATTGTGTGTTTATTTTCCCTCACAGTGGCCTTTATGATACTCCAGGATCAGAGCCGGTACTACATATTCTCACCTCTGGTCCCTGACCCGCAGTTTGGAAACCGCTGATTTAAAACTGAAACCTGCACCTGATGGTTATTTCTGTTTTACCACTGAGAATTAGCCTGTGAGCAGCCCAGTTCGTTTTAGACTGTGCACATTCACAGAACCAGAGTTACTGTAAGTAACTGTGCTCATGAGAACCGTGTGGAGTCAACTTCTCTTTGAGACAAAAAGGCCACGTGTACGGCTTTTTACTCTCGTTTGTTCGGCAAACTACTGTCGTGATACTCCGCTAGAGACAATAAGAAGAGTTTAAATGAGAGTGAGGCGATGCAGCCCCGAGTCCGAGCAGAGAAAACATGAGAGCAGCGCCCGGGACACGGGTGACATGCAGGAAGGTAGGCGAGCACCGGGAGACACACAGTCAGATGAGCGGGGACACGAAGGGGAGAAGCACTCGCGCCTGGGAGTGACAGGGGGAAGGCGGTAGGTCTCTCCTGCTCATCCACTTCAGCAGACTGCTGCGTTTTAGTGTTATATGACGCAAAGTAAGCGGAGAGTGAGTGAGCGCTGTCAGAGAGCCTGTCCTGTAACAACTCGTTGCTTAATCAGTGAAACAACACCGTAGTTTGACTGAGATGCGGGGCCCTTGCGGCTGCGGGGGCCCTACGCATCTTGCGTAGTTTGCGTACAGGAAAAACCGGCTCTGTCCAGGATCAATTGCTTTTAGAGTTTTTTTTCACCAGAAATCACCAGAAAATCTGCAAAACAATTGATTCTGCAGAGTTGTAGAGGCCACTGTGATGGAAAGTAAAGGCGCCATGCTGACCACTTATATGGCCATTGGGTCATAAAAAGGTCAATAAAGAACCAATATTTTGTTTTTTCTGCATAAAAAGTTGCAAAATGCTGCTTTATCTAAATAGTCATGATGTCATAATAACACTGCTGCTCACCCTCCCTGTGTCTGGTTACGGATAGGCACAAGTCAGGAATGGTTAAAAGTTAGCAAAAGGGTTTGTCTCATAGGATCTACAGGTGAAAGCCTTTGTTTGTTATAATATGGATTATTTTATTTATTTTTTACTACAGAGAGTCCATAATGGTCCTGAAGAAGCAGCTTTTTAAACGTAAACAGCTAGCTTATGAATACTTGTGAGACCTACACATTTCTTCTTCTGAGACTCTGAAGAGGCACCAAGAGCCCCCCACACCTGCAGCACAGTGGAGGCTTCACAAGAGGAGCTACAGGAAACAAGGAAGGGACAAAGGACGAGGTATCCGGGCGAGACTCACAGCTAAGCCACACATGCTTCTATTGCTCTGGCTAATGGATGTTCACTGGAGAATAAAACAAATGATTGGCTGAGATCTTCCCAGAGATGGTGAAAGACTGTTGTGGAGCGGAGCGAGCTGCGTAAGAGGAAGAGGAAGGAGGAGGAGCTGACCAGTGCAAGACACCATGCTCTGAAACAGGGAGGCGCTGCACCGTTTCAGAGGATCAGAGGAGACTGAAGGCAGCCAGGTTTCCTCCGGGTGCTACAGTTTCCTCCACCTCCAAAAACATGCTGGTCAGGTCGGCCCACAAAGGCAGCGCGGCTCAGTCGCAGCGGCTCAGGACTAACACCTGAACACTATTTTGTTGTACGCTTGTACAATGACAAATATAGCACTTACTTATTTTGATTTATGGCTTACAGTCCATTTTCAAAATATTCTAATTGTCTAAAATGTTTAATTTGGGTTTTTTACAAGCTCAGCCATCATTATCAAAATGATAACAAATAAAGGCTATACATATCTAACTTTGCATGTAATGAGTCTATCATATATTAGTTTCACAGTTTAAGTTGAATAACAGAAGTGAATGCACTTTTTAACAATATATTCTAATTTTCACTGTTAACATATCCATGGACTGAGCTGTAACGTGAATCAATATTGATTTTTTTCAAACTATTATGATTAGGAAAGCTCTCTAAATGTTTTAGAAATGATGAAATATCTGCTCACAAATGCCTTACAAAGGCTTTGTATGATACAGTTATCACAGTGTTGCCATCCATCCATTTTCTTCCACTTGTCCATTGCCGGGTCATTGCACCAGCCTCTATGGCTCCTCCTGCAGGTGGTGGGTCCACAGAAGGACGGCCTCATGGTTCTAACCGGGCCTGTTGGTCTCTCATAAGGGGCTTCTGAACCGCTCTTTGTCTGACCCGTCACCTAGGACCTGTTTGCCATGGGAGACCCTACCAGGGGCATGAAGCCCCCGACAACAGAGCTCCAGGATCATTCGGGCGCTCAAACCCCTCCACCACGTTAAGGTGGTGGCAACACTTTTGACAGTGTTGCCAAAAGTTTTATTGAGAAATGAGAAAATGATGTGAAAATGTGGTTTAAAATGGTAATTCTTTTACATTTTGAACTGTTATTTCATAATGCTGTTCATGCTTTTGGTACTCATGAATGATTAACGAATAAGTATGCGTTACAAATACTCAATAGTGTGCAAAACCCATTTTTCGGCATGATACTGTATAATATAACATCACAAAACACGGCACTTGTATTCAGTTGTTGATCTTCCAAGTGGCAGACTCCGTTTGTCCTTAAATCCACTGCGGCCCCGAATCTGCAGCTCCTCCGGCTCGCGGGATCCACGGCGTCGGAGCGCTCGGCAAGTAACTCCCTCTCACCTTACAGCCCCCTCCCCTTTGGATCCCCTCTCTCTCCTCTCGTCTCCTCTCCTCCGTCTAACTCACTCCATCCTCTCCCCGCGACAACAACACCGCTCCGGCTGCTGCTGCTGCTGCTTCGTCTCTCCCCGTGAGCGGTAAACATATGCCGGGACCGTCTCTCAGGACTTTCTTGTCTTCTTGTGTTGTCACTCTTCCACCTCCCCCCCCCCCGAACCCCCCTCCTCCTCTTCCTCGCTCCATCACTGCCCCGATCAGAGCGGACAAACAACAGGAAAAGGGAAATGGGCAGACCTACATGAGTGGGAAAAGGAGCAGCGGTTGCGGTTCAAAGTGGTCAGTTGAGCTTTGATTGTTCTTGGCTACAGGTTGAGACTTCACGGGGATTTCTTTTTCGCCTGTACGTTGGGGGATTACGGAATCTTCAAGAGTCTCGAGAATCAACTTTTTCTCCACAGATGTCCATCCTTAAATTGTTCTCTTAACTTCCAGATTGTTTTATTTTTGGATCAAACTTTTGTGGGAAACCTCACCGTTCCGCGGGAGAAACCACCTGCTCCGTTCTCTCTCTCCCTCCAGGAGCCGACAGAATCCGGCATCCCCGGGTCTCGACTCCGGAATCACCAGGACATTTCACCCTCTAATGAGCAGACAAATCACCCACCGCTAAGCTCCCGTCACGCTCTGCCAAAGAGACGGAAGAATATCAAGATTTGTGGGATTTTTTTTTTGCCTTTTGAAGCGGTGAGTTCCACTTTGTCTTTCTTTCTGTACATAAAAAGGCGTGGGAATGGTTTCAAGCGTCGAGCTCATGAATGTCAAAAGGGAGACAGGTTTCGTCGCGTCACAGATGGAAACATTGTTCAAGCCCTGAGATCCATCATCGGACACATTCTGAACAGTTCTGCTCTTAATTAAAGTGTGTTCATCACCACACTTCATTTCACAATCCTGATTTCACAGTCCTTCAATGCTTTAGTTTTTTTTTACATAGGCAATGTTACTGATGGCGTAAAATATCAAAGCGGAGGTACCCAAGAGAGTGTTTTGTAAGCCTCCTTTAACATGGTCATGATTACAAGTTGATAATGCGACCGGGAATCTTACTGACCAAGCCAAAAGTGCGATTCGGTTTCCCCTCAAGTCAATCATTCATAATTCCCGGTAAAAGCTTCTCCGATCCCACGGGACCAAAGTGGGAATTTCGTCAGCATGTCCTGGCCCGACATTTGACAGGCGTAATTGAATATTCCGTGGGCTATCTTTTTGCTTTTGCTTGTCATTCTCCAAGACGGACAAGGCTGCCCATTAAGCTGATACGATCCCATGTGTGAGACTGGCACTCGAGGGGAAATCTACAAGGAGGAAGTGGGTGGTGGTGGGGGGGGGGATTTGATGTCTTCTTCTTTTTTTTTATTTGCCCTTCAGGATCAGGCTGTCAAGTTGCAAGCTGACGCGAGAGCCTGGCGCTGGGTATGAAGTATTGATGGCAGGATTTATTATTTCCAAAAAGAGGGGAAGATCTGTGGCATGGGTGACAGCTCGAGATGTCTTTGGTGCGGTGGTGGTGGTGGTGGTGGTGGTGGTGATGGAGTCCCTCGGGGTGCGGGTATAAGGGCGCCTCACAACTTCTGACAACAACGGCTGCGTCAAGTACAGCGTTGGCTTATTTATCAAGACATGTCAGAGTGGGCTTGTTTTGGTACGCTCTTGCATGTCGCACAAGAGAGTTTTCATTCATTGCTCATCCTAAGGAACGGATCGTCTGTGACTTGGACCGTTGTGTTCAGATTCCTTGTTGACTGACGCCGTTCATGTTGTCTTTAATGTTGAGAAATGAAAGCTTTTCAGTTTCAATCGTGTCAATGTCACGTGATTGCCCCGAGGTGCTTGTTTATATAATGAAGCCAAGTAACCACATTATGGGTGAAATGGTAAGAGAAAAGACAAATGAAAGGGAGACACTGCAGTCATGTGTTGGGCTAGTCAGTTTTACCTGGAAACAAACAAAAAGCCTAATCTTCCCAATGTGGGATTCAACTGTTGCACTGATTCAACCTTTCTCCATTGATTTAAATAGGAAAGTATAAATTCAAGGTACATTTTCTCACACTGATCTCCATATAGCACGTACAGACACTGCATTTTACAGTCTTGTACTTGATAAGATTTTGAAGGTGTGACAGAAGGCAAATTTACTTTCCTCTAATATGTGGTTCATTCAATGACACAATCAAAGTCCATCCATCCATCCATTTTCTTCCACTTTTCCGTTGCCGGGTCGTGGGGGCAGCTGTTGGAGCTGCACCAGCCCCTATGGCTCCTCCTGCAGGTGGTGGGTCCACAGAAGGACGGCCTCATGGTTCTAACGAGGCCTGTTGGTCTCTCATAAGGGGCTTCTGAACCGCTCTTTGTCTGACCCTACACCTAGGACCTGTTTGCCATGGGAGACCCTACCAGGGGCACGAAGCCCCCGACAACAGAGCCCCAGGATCATTCGAGCGCTCAAACCCCTCCTCCACGTTAAGGTGGCGGTTCCAGGAGGGGACGATCAAAGTCTTCTCTGAAAAAAGAAATCATTGTAACTAATATGCCAACAAAATTACACCTGGCAAAGTCAATTGCTCAGATTTTGTCACCACTGTAAGCATTTTTTTCTGCAGAAACATGTCTTTGTTTTTACATGAAAACATTTATACTAACATGATTTCTCTTTGTCCCCCGCTTTTGAACACTTCGGTGTCTCGCCTTGACCCACAAATTAGACTTTTATGATTTTTGACTGTATAGATTCCAAGGAGCAGAATCCGAGAGAGAAAAATGAATGAAGTGGTTGCTATGCATAAGTGTTCAGTTCAACCGTGGATTTAACTTGAATGGGTCTTTGGTGAAGCCTGTCACTTGTACCCCGCTTTTATGTACATTTTGATTTAAAAAAAAATTAGGACGGAAACAAAGCAAAAATTGAACTACATAAAAAAAAAACATCACCAAAATGAACTTCCGCACGTTTGAAAGTTTCCAAGTTAACTGGAACTAGGCCTGTCACGATAACAAATTTGAAGTTCGATATATTGAGGCCGGAAAGTATCGCGATAAACGATATTATTGACTCTAACGATACTAGATACTGTCAACTCTCAGGCATAAAAATGACAGTAAACCTTTGTTCTGAAAGTGCATCATCTTATCCTAAAATACCACACAAGCTGCAATAAGCATAACATATATTCAGTTAGAAATCAAAGTTTTACAAAGAAAAAATAGGGGGGAAATGCTAATAAATGTACAGACGATAAATATCAAGCCCAAACTAGAACGCACAATACACAATACAAAGACTGTATAAACATTTAATACCATTTCTACCCGAGCCATGTCATCCAGCTCTATCTTGTCTGTACTTGGATTTCCTCCCGAGCCTCCCGAGCGGCCGGAGGTGATTTGATTTGGTTGTTATGTCGAAAAGCCGTTGATGCAACTAAAGCCAGTGGTCTAATTCCTGGAGAGAGAGAGAGAGAGAGAGAGAGGGAACTATCAGGGAAAATCCACAGCCATCTGGGAGACTTCAGCCCCTCGACGCACGCTCACAGGCACGCTCGTAAGAAACTCCCCGCACGCACACACACACACACACACACACAAGACTGATGATTAGAGCTGTTCGGTCAGATATGTTAGCGCTTGACACGGCTCCCAGCTGTGGCCATGTTAGCGCGGCTCGAGTCGGTGATTACGGCGGAGAGAGACCCATTTTTAGTCTCGCTCACTGACCTGTATTTTCTGCTTTTCTCTATGTGGGCTTACTTGTTTGAAAAAAAAAGGAAAAAAGATGAAGAAAAGTTAACGGTAATAATGATAGTGCAGCTGTTTAAAAGCTTCTCGAACTTTCTCGAACAGGAGCAGTCCATTAGACCGTCACTGCTTACTTCAAACGTGACGGCGGTCAGCTCTGTAATCACGGTGGCCCTGGGGCTAAGTGATGGAGATGACGCGGCTGCCAGTCTACGTTAATGAAGCTCCAACAAGGACTGGACGTTCTGTGATCTTGGCCCGTCTGCTTAAGGGACTCCCATTGGCCCTGGGTCTCTATAGCCTGTCCGTCCATGGGAGTGGATCTCTTCTTCTGTGGTTCTCCCCGAGGTTTCTCTTTTCTCCCCCTGGGTTTTTGAGTTTTTCGGGGCACACCCACGCGGCTCGTTGGGGTCGGCCCATTAGTCCGACAACCCTTAAGTCTGACGTCTCATTATTCCGAAAATGTCCCATTGAGTAGGGGTGAAAACATTTAATTGATTGATTGCCTGAAAAGGTTAAGGCAAGAGTCCACTGACCTTAAAGGGATATTTCAGGATTTTTGACATTGGGCCTCATTTCCTAGTTATCCAGAGTGTTGTTGATGTCTGGAAATATTTTTTCTTAAATTCATGCAGTTCTTATATTTGAAGAGTCTAGTGGCGCTAGTCTAGGACAAGGCTAAAGCATTTCTATGGTATCAGTTAGCCTGCATTAAAACAGTCTAACCCACTCCACAGTGCACCTGAGGTAAATCACTTATAACACCAGACTAACCATATAAATGTCTGTGTTAATAGAATAATTTTTGAAATATACCTGACCTTGTATCACATGATTTACCGCATTTTGAGGGACTATTTTCTTGCAGATCACTCCGCCGCTGCCTTAGCTTACAGCCACGAAGCTGATGCTGCTCAAATATAAGTTATTTTAAACGCAAAATGGTTAAAATGATTCTATCGACACAGACATTTATATGGTTAGTCTGGTGTTATAAGTGATTTACCTCAGGTGCACTGTGGAGTGCGCCAGACCAAGGCCGTGGGAACCCAGGGTGCTGAGGGTGCTGCAGCACACCCTGGCGGATAGTTTGTCCATTGCAAGCAATACAAATAAATAGGAAATAAGCACTAACAATGTGTTTATGGGGTGTGATTATACTCTTCAGTACCTCCTAACCAAAATATGTTCCCACGGCTCTGCGCCAGACTGTTTTAATGCAGGCTAACTGATACCATAGAAATGCTTTAGCCTTGCCCTAGCCTAGCGCCACTAGACTCTTCAAATATAAGAACTGCATGAATTTAAGAAAAAATATCTCCAGACATCAACAACACTCTGGATAACTAGGAAATGAGGCCCTATGTCAAAAATCCTGAAATATCACTTTAAGGTTAGGGCCAGTGGTTGTATATGGCTCTCTAATCCACAACACAACTGGGTTAGAGATGTCGGACTAATGGCACCTCTGCTCATTGGTACATTTTCGGAATAATGAGACATCGGACTAATGGGTTGTCGGACCAATGGCATGGCACCGGCTTGTTACCACCCGCTACTGACACTTATTAGGACATTATGTTTGCCTGGATACTTGATTCGCCTGAACTTTACATTGTCTTATTTACTGCTCTGTTTTATTGCCTTAATGTTCGGTGTAGCCCTGTGAGGCAACTCCTGTTGTGATATTGGGCTATACAAAACCATTGACTGATTAATGGCCTCTAACCCCCACACACACATAATTCATGTTACCTTTTTCAGATTTAGCACGCTTACGATGATTCACCAAACCAGGTGCTAAATTGTAAGTAATTAAAGCGAGACAAAGGTGAAAGTAATGTTTTTTCAGGCATTGGTCAAAGTGGAGATTTTTTGTTAGTTTCCTCCCTTAACATCTTTGTTTTCATAGAAAAATATTAAGGGGTCAGTGTTTCAAATGTCTCTTGAGTAATCAAAAACTGTAGACAAACATCAGAGTCAGAGTATATAAAAGACTACCTACCCTGTACGATGCTTAATGTATGACGTTTTGTATGACGAGCGAGGCGGGGATTTCCCGGAAGTAGCTACTACGTCGCTTCGCAAAGCAGGCTTTCCATAGCGCATTCATTTATAAATATTGACATATTTTACATGCATGTGTCCTGAAGGGGGCCTGAGATGACGCTATAATCTAAATATTGTATCTTTCCTTCTGCGAGACACCCGGTGTACGGAAGAGCGGAGAAATGTGACACTCATAACTTTAGGGCTGGTTTTCTCAAAATTAGGTTTTTGTTCCACTCATGCAACAACATAGCCACTTTAGTCGCTCCTACAGACTCCAAACTTTCCAGTCTTGGGCTTTGAACCCAAAAAGAACAAGGCAAAATTAGTTTATTCAAAAACCCCCTCTTTGTTACTAATATGTCACCAAATAAAACCATCAATTCAAATCTGGGTCCATCTCCATTACTTAGATTTCGTCACTGAAAATATAGACAATTTTGGCAATTTTTATGCACAAATGCCTTATTTTTATATGAAAACATAAAATGACAGAATAGTCGCAAATACATTTATACCAGTAATGTTCAGCAAAGGTTTCAAATTGATATCTTTAAATTAAACATTTTTACCCTATTCACCTGCATGTGATTTAGAGCATGTTAAAGAGAATATACAATGTCAACTGGACAGGTCTTTATGTTTGATCAAACCGTTTCGCCATTTCATCAGTTGGAAAATTCAGAATAGAATCCCGTGCGTTTGTTCACCTTATCCAGCCCCGCCCACTTTTGTTGTTAAAAGCATTTCCTCTATGTGTAAGCACTTCCTGTTGGCGGGGAAGTCCATTGTTGTCAATAGAAGAGAGCGAAGGAAATGAAGTCTGTGCCTTCTTCATAGAGGTCCGGAGCCTTCACTCTGCTGCCGTTCATTTTCGCCATTATATACAGTATTCTTAGAAATATGCCAACGCTTGTTTATGCATCAACTGGCACCAAACTTTTCCATCTGCAAGATTCGATGCATCCTAATTACGGAACTCATTACCTGAAAATCTTCGCCTTGAGACCTCAATTTGTATGTTTAAAGCTGCTCCACCTTAATTACCGGGTTTTCACGCCGTTAAAAGTCAGAGGCAGTTGAGTAAAATCTCTTTTCCGTTGCCTAATGTATGTTCTAGCTCTCGCAAGACCCTTTCAGCGCCGTCCCGATCGGGCTGCCCAAGAGAATGCTCTGCTAATTCAGATTCAGCTTAAGCCATCGGTCAAACCTTCGGCGAATGAGGTCTGTTTTTCTTTCACAAACACCGCGTCCACCGATGTTGATCTGTCCGGAGGCAAAAGAAATTACATCTAAAACTTGTAGATCGTTTGGTCAATCTTATTTAAGTAATTGCCACTTCTCCTCGGTTTGTATGAACCCTTTGCTGTACGTATTTTCTTTAACTGTGTCCTCGATGAACTTTGAAACGCTGAATAATCGTATATGGAAGCTGCTCTACAAATAAACCTGAGCTAAACTGGGATTATGACTTGTATGCAAACAGTAGATGGTCCAAGAAATGCGTGGAAGACGAGCACAAGCCAAAAGGAGAAGGAAGAGATGCCTGGACAATCTTAAAACGTCAACAGACCTCTACTCAGATAAGTCAAAACAAATCTCAGAGGGGTTTTTTTGCTAATCAGGCTCATGTCACTTCTCATCGTTCGGTTCAGGAGACACGGTAAACAGCTTTGTTACTTTCCAGAGCCAATTGGCACCACTTAAACTTGTAAAATAGCTCGGTGAAAAAGAGAAATCGCAGTCTGGCGTGCGCGATTGTGTACATTACTATAATTGGAACACAAACGCACACGAAACTTGACTCCTCACCACCGGGGCCTCTCTTTATGAGGCGGCGTGAATTAGGCTCAGCTCCAAAACGCAAATGGCAGCGCTTCAGCGACTGAATACACCGTGGGTATTCATTTTAAATCATTTTAGTCACGGTTAAGTCGACCTCTGAACTTGGTTTTGTCCTGTCTGATAAGGTGAAGTCCTTGTTTAGACCTGGTATTCTGGGTTTTTGGACTGATTAAGTTCTGTTTAGACCTGATTCAGCCCTGGTTCAGACGTACAACAGTGGTCTTCAAAGTCTTGCTTGTAATACTTCACATAATCTTTTCTTTACACGAGCTGCTCGCCACCTGTTGGTTTGTTCATCTTATAGCAGCTACTTGCTGTTTCATTGCTTGTGAAGGACACCGTAACGTGTGTGTGCCTCTTATTGTGGCCTGTTGTGGTAGTTTGTTAGTGTAAACACATAAAGCTCAGAGAAGCTCACTGTTGTTCAGGCATTTACTGAAGAGGAAATGTTAGTGTTGGAAACCATGATTATTGGTAACACATGCATACTCTATAAAGTGTTTTAAAGTAACACTACCCAACCCATAGTTTATTCCTTTTTGAGACCTAGTAATGTCGGTTAAGACATGGTTTCATCTCATTGGCAAAAGGCTAGTGTAACACCTACGCTGTTAGGCAAAGGACTGTAGGGTATGGACCAGTTCTAGATTCGAAAGGAGTGGTGTGTAATCCAAAATGAGAGCCAAAGTCAATAAGTTTAAATGGAAAAGCCGGCAATTTACTTTACATAGACAATAAAAGGACAGACAAACATCAAACATTAATACTGGCACTTCTGTTAGTTACCCGTTACACCTTTATATTGTTTAACTTTTGAGATGAGTTCAATAAAAGGTATGTTTTACTTGTTTCACTTATTTCAACAAGTTTTGTTTATGACCGGTCATTTAGTTACTTTGAGTGTTTTTAATTTAAACCTATTCTTAAATTACTTTAATTTAAGTTTAATCTTGGTTTCAGGTTTATATTATTCACTCTTTTCAATTTTCAAACACGTTTGTCACTTTAAAAATGACACCATAGGTACCCTTTAAATACATAAATAAACAATTATCAAAAGGATCCAGTAAACAATTTGGCAAAGCAATAACAAAAAGAAAATGGCTTCTAATTGTCCAAAAACTTAGCAAAACTTAAATTGTGGATATGTTCTGAGTTCAATGTAGGCGCCCTTTAACGTGCGCTCAAATCCGTTGGAAAAACTCCACAAACGCTCCTCAAACCTTGGTCTGGGAGTCAGTGAGGTTCTTTGGTGGAATGCGGACCACGCGCGCCTCGCGAGACGCTGCCGTTGATCCTGAGAATGTTCCGTTGGGTGGCTCGCCTTGGTCTCGACTCGATCCTGGGTCCAAGAACTCGATCCAAGCCCAAGAACTGAGGTGTTCTCGGGGTGGGGATAAAACCTGGCCGTTATCTGGTCCCTGCCGTCTCGGGCAAAAGCGCAACTGCCTCGTTTAACCGCAGCGACAAACGCGTTTCTTTGCTCTCTGCCGTCTCAAGCAAAAGCATCGGCCTCGTTTAACCGCAGCGACAAACACGAGACTACTCCAAAGGTTTCACGTCTCGTAGACACACTCTTCCCTAAACCCGGCAAGGCAAACGGTGTAAGATCACTTTTCGGTGTAGTTTGGGTCAGTTTTGTTCGTAACGGCTGCACTGCTCTACTCGCCCGTGCGCTCTTTTCAGACTCCTGCCGCTGACTGAGCCTCGGCCAGGTGGGGGAGGGGCATACGCTGAGAGCGTCTTGAATCAGTTATATTGATAACGGTTTACAATGTAACTTTTTATAATAACATTGTAAATTCCACTAATTATATATTTAATGTCACGTAGTTTTTTAACTGTTTTAAGCGAATATTTAATTAGGTTATTTATGAATATTTATAAGGTTATTTATTGTCAGGTTTTGTCCAGTTACACCAGTGTTTATTTGTAACGGGGGTTACACTAGCCCCTAGACCCAAGAAGGTCTGAGGTTCGATTTCAAGGCCAGTTGGGGAATTCCAAGTCTAGAGTTTGCATGTTGGGTGTGTTCTCTGGCAGGATCCATTTTCTTTGAGTGAGACCTACGGATCGAAATTTATTTTATTGTGAACAATGAACGGGTGAAGATGAAATGATCTCCAAAGACATTAAATTACAGACTTTCGTTTCCAAAAGAGTCTGGTTTTATTTTCATCTTTTACGTTTTCAAAGTAACAGAAACCGGGGGGAAAAGGCCACAGCAAAGGTTCGGGCACCTGCATGGTTAATACCTCGCTTTTATTTTAGGCAGCCAAGAGTCTTCCCTTTCTATCCATTCTTCCTTGCAAACGTCTTCTAGAACTAAGAGATTTCTGGGCTGTCTGTCACACACTAGTCTTTGATCATCAAAGACTACTGTGTGGTCAGGAGATTGCAAAGGCCATGGTCAAACCTTCAGGCTGCACCTTTTGAAGTAATCCATTATGGATTTTAAAATGTGTTTACAATTATTATGCATTTGTAGAAGCCATTTACTTTTAAACTTGATGGTGTTATGTTTCCTCCAGAATTTGTTGGATTTTAATTGAAATCAATTCTTTGTTGTGGAATGAAATGTTCCCTGTGCTACTGGCTGCAATGCTTCATGAAATTCTGTGCCCCTTCTTCTCCAACTGACGTTCGCTCATTTTGGCCAAAATGTTCTTCGGTACATCGGGACAACTTTCGCACCCCGCTGTAATTAAGAGTGATTTTCTCTGGTTCTTGAGTCCAGCTTGTAGTTTTGCCCCAACTGAGCCCGTTTGCCAGGCCGTGGTTAAAATGATCTCTGAACTCCTCACGGTCGTTACTGTCACTCCCACATCTGCCTCGTATCACTCACTCGCCGTTCCCCGGCTATTAAACCCGATTTGTCTGACTGTGTGTGACAATAAAATTATGTGGCAAACGCTTTCAGCACCAATCAGATCAGGAGCCGCCCCGCCGCCGGCAGCATGACCCAAAGTCAGGGAGGACACGTACGGGGGGAGTGGGAGGTGGGGGAGGGCTGTAGCCTGGTGTGACTCACTGGGAGACAGATTGTTAGAGGCAGCGCTGTAATTAAACTTGTTTTAATCTCGGCAACAGGCGCGCGGCATGCAGATTTGAGAGAGCGCCGCGACGGAGGTTTGACTGGGTAACACAAATAAACACAGCCCAGTGTTCAGGCAGGACAAACGGAATTAGACAAGTGTGTCAGAGTGAGACTCTGGCCAGTGTTCTGGCAGAGAGAGAGTGAAGTTTTTTGGTGCGAGCCATGGATTGTGAAATAGTGTTGTTTTTGAGAAAGGAGTTCAATCTGTTGGTGGTTTAGCGCTGCTCCAAATGTAGTCCATTTGGAGCAGCAGTGGTGAATCTTCTGCAGTGTGGTCGGTTCAGTTCCGCTGTTATTGTGACACTTTCCTTTTTATTTCAACTTCTTTAAAGTATACTCAAAGCTATATCAAAACCTACCAAATTAAAAGGCCTGTGACCCACTGAAAGTGATCCTGCGACCTGCTTTTGGATCCCAGAGTCACCGGTTACATTCCATGTAAAGCAAAACAGGGTGGGATGAAAAGCAGCTCTTACTTACCTCCTACCCCATTCTAATTTCCAAATGCTCAAATAGGTGGCCTCATGCACAAAAGAGTTTACATTTTAAATTTGTATCTAATTCCCACTATACATTGGCTCAAAAGGAGAAGGCCAAAGCAAGAAAGCTTATGTGCGCCAACTAGGTATTCAATGTAATTTACATTTGCATTTCATAGTGATGCAACATGAGGACCGTATCCACAGACGATTAAGAATGGTGAGTGCTGTATAGTCTACTGAGGAGGGACAGTCTGCTGTGCTGTTGGATAAGTCTAGGGTTAGTTTGTCTGAATATACAGTAACTAACCCTAATCCTCATTTGCATCATAAAATTTCAGGTTTTCTCAGCAGACCGTCCCACCCGAGCTGACTATCTAGCATTAGCCATTAAGAATTCAGAACAAAATAATACAAAATACAGACCCAGACATACAAGTAGAGAAAAGATAATTGACTGGAGTTTACGGATGGCAAAGGCCAAGCTAGACAGGAAGTAGTCTTTACCCTACACTGTTCAACAGGAAGTTAGCCAAAAAGAACATTCCGTGCACAGTGCCTGTTGACAAATTATCATCCATCAGATATTTACTTTACTTACTTTCACATGAAGTCATTATAAATCTTGCACATACTACATGTTCAAGTACATCTAGCCCTGATTGTCGCGACGTGCTGTCATCCTGTCAGAACATATCTCACAATAACACATTAGCTGATAATGATGTTATGGCATGTCATGTATACTGTAACGCGACATGTATGGAGCAGCAATAAACAACATCTACAGAAATCTTACCTGTATCACGAATGTGTCAACTTAATCAATTTTCTTTCTTCCTTTTTGGTTTGTCATTTTGTTCCTTGACGACCCGTTTTTTCGCAGTCACTATTTCTCTGTGACCGACTCTTACAAATCCGACTCAAGTCTTGGCAATATGTCCACTGACCTTTTTCTTTATCTATTTTAAGAACATCAAGCCCCATCAATGCTTGAACATCAAGCATTCTGGGAGCTATTGTCTTTTTTCATTATGCTGGAGCAATCCTACACATCGCTATATATATATATATACTGTATATATATAATATATATATATATATATATATATAAAAATGTTTACCATGTTAAAATGTTGTTCTATTAGTCTGGTTCACTACGTAATTTCGCCGGATGTTTGTGGAGAATATGAAAACTATACATTTTTTGAGACTATTAAATAAGCAATCAGAAAAACAATGTTTCCATTTGCTCTGATTTGTAAAAAAAAAAAGAAAAAAAGAAGGTATATGGGTATAGGCGATAATAGCGATAATAACATTTATATGGGGAACAAAAACGCAGTTTGGCGGAAATTAGCGAAATTTGGCAGAAAATTCCGTTTGGTCGTTCCAATCAAAAAAGTAAATGAAACCCTTGTCATATGTTTCATGGCGTTACCGTAGTGATGCCCAGAACTCCCCATTTACTCTAATGGAATTGCACAAGTTTACCAAATGGAAACATTGTTTTTCTCATTGCTTATACCATAAGGTTTCCAAAAAATATACAGGTGCTCGTCATATAATTTGAATATCATGAAAAAGTGCATTCACTTCTGTTATTCAACTTAAACTGTGAAACTAATATATGATATACTCATTACATGCAAAGTGAGATATGTATAGCCTTTATTTGTTATCATTTGTAAAAACCCCAAATTAAAAATCTCATAAAATTTGAATATTTTGAAGATGGACTGTAAGCCATAATCATCAAAATTACAACACACACAAACAAAGGCTTGACATATGTCACTTTGCATGTACTGAGTCTATATCATATATTAGTTTCACATTTTAAATTGAATTACAGAAATAAATGAACTTTTTCATGATATTCTAATTATATGACGAGCACCTGTACAGTTTTCATACTCTCCACGAAAATCCCACAACAGTGGAAGTCTAAACATAGTGAACCGGACTGTATCATCAGAAACAGACCTGGAGTTGTATTTCGAGCCGCTAGCTCATCTTCGATTAATCTTTGAGTCTTCTTCAGTGGCTACTCTTAGCGAATTGGAGCAAGAAGAGGGGGGAGGGAGGGGCTTATGGTGAGATCGCGATAAAATCAGTAAAAAGAAACTACTAGATATTTAGTTTCAGTCGCATTTTCTAACCAACAAAGTGTAAGACGGTGATAAAGAAGTGTTTGAGATTATTGCCAAATACCTGCAAAAAGCATAATACCCGCTCTTTAAGTACTTTGACAAATCAATGGGCTGAGCTTATGCAAAATTGACGTTTTGAGCTTTGGATCATGGTGTAAATGATATCAACATCAAAAACCTGCCTGGAGTGGTTCTTCACCTTTACGTAGTCCGTCTCCCCGTCCTGCCTTCAAAACATTTGGCACGTCTTCCCTCCGCGGGTTTCGAAAAGTCTCGACACCTTCGTCAGAGTTCCTGCGCTGTTTAGCACTTTAGCTTTAGTTAACCATCGTTGTTGGCTCCATTTGTTTCTAGCCTTTTTGTACATAGGAAATTCATCACAGTGAAGGTATACCGCGAGAGAGACGGGAAGAAGTTTAAAAGTCCAAATAAAACTTCTTATAGATACATCTAAATACGATGACGAGTGCTCATTATGAAAAATGGTTCGAGTCTGTTGACCAAATAATAACAGTTTTATTTTTACCCTTTTGCTCAGGCGGTGCTTATTTCCCAGTGTCACTCTCCGTCTTGTGCTGCAAATGTTGCTTCGGGAGCAGCCATTACTGAGGCAAATGAGAAACTGTCATTCAAAATACACATACACTGTTCCACAAGTCCCATAACAGCACCTCGACATAGAATCTACCCTTCTCTACGCCTCACAGTATTGCTGCTATATCACAAGAGCATAAACAAACTCGCCGAGCCTTTATGGAGGCCTTTATTGGCTCCATTCACACACTTTGGAGTAATTCTCTTCACTCTGGTTGCTTCGTCTTCTTCTTCTTGGTATTGAGTTTTGATTTGTCCTGGATTTCGTTGTCACAGAGGGAATGCCACGTTTTTTAAAGCCCGTTGTTGTGTTCAAAGTGTGGTCGTCGCGGCGCCACTGATTTGCCAGATAGCCGTTAGTTGAAAGTGAAAGCTTGTTTGAGTTTGCTTTTACACTGTGTTGTGAGGAACGCTTATGTGGGCGATCCGAAGTCTCTCAGCCCTTACGGTATAATGGTGGACAAATACACTGTTCCAGTTGTTTTGTGGCCATGTTACACCTCATTTAAGTAACTTGTTTACCTTAATAAATCCTTTCCGTAGTCTCTCTGGGGTAACACAAGTGTTAATGGGACAATTGGGGGGTCTTTCATCTCCCCCTGGTGTCTCTGGCCAGAAAACATGCTTGCAACTTGACTGCCACCGTTTCGGAGCCACCAATACACACTAATAGAATCATGAAGAAGAAGCTAACAGGCTAACGGGCAAAGCTAACTGCGGGATAGCGCCACTTAAACAGTATTTACAGCCAAGTTTGAGTGAAAAAAATTATTCCATTGTATGTACAACACCCCTCTCTCCCTTCACCTTTTCTGTCAGCGTAGTATTTACTCTTCAAGACATTTAATAAGTTCAAAAATCGTAACTTGCTACGACACCTGCAGTTGCGCTTATGGCCTCTAGGGCAAGAGTTACTTAGTACTGCTTTAACATTTGAAAAGACGTGTTTTCACTGCATTAGGGCCACAAACCTCATATGTGAATGAGAAAATGCTGCGCGAGTTAAAAACAAAACCCCGATGACTCTGCTGCTGCTCCACTTTGGCAATGCCCCCTTGATGCGATACTAATTCATAACAATGAATGTTTTTGCATCTTCCAACACCTACTCGCAAGCAATGAATGGAAAGCTCTCATTTTACCTCTTACCTTAAACGAGTGCATTTTCTCCGTATCTAAAAGATTACAGTCCATAAGCCTGTGTAACGCCTCATTTGAAAGACCTACAAAACTAATCTAAACTGATCTTTTTTCCTTGTGTTGTTGCCGTGTTGTCGTCACTTTTTTGACATTTCCTTTTATCGCTTTTTTGTTGCGCTTTCGTCACATTTCTGCCACAGTTTCATCGCTTTTTGTCACTTTTTTGTTGATCTTTTGTGGCTTTTCCGTCACACATTTTTATCACCTTTTTCGTCACTTTTTTTGTCACTTTTTTTGCCGCATTTTCATCCTCGTTTTTGTCGCTATTTTGACGCTTTTTTCCAAGACGCTCTCAGATTTGGGTAAAGCCAAACTGGAGACGGTGTGCTCGGTTCAGGTGGGGGTTTGTTTGTTTGTTTGAGTTTTTATTTCGAGCTACAACAAGGCACAAAAGCCAAGCAAAGAAAACAGAAAAATATATACACATAATAAAAGAAAAAGAAAAATAAATAAATAATTACATTCAAGCTCGAAAAGGAGTGGGAAGAAGACAAGCGGTGTATTATTTCTGTCTCCCATACCGAATTCATTACCATGTTGGCATTACCGTTATTCATCATCACCATTACAACCCATATAGCATTACTCTGTATCAAGTGTTTGAATGATACATAAAATACTCCACATTTATTCATGAAAGGTACAGTAATCGCAGACTGATTGATGCTCATGATAACATGATAAAGCAGTACTAAGTAACTCTTGCCCCTAGCGGCCATAAGCGCAACTCCAGGTGTCTTAGCAAGTTACGATTTTTTAACTTATTAAATGTCTTGGCTGTAAATACTGTTTAAGTGGCGCTAGCCCGCAGTTAGCTTTGCCCGTTAGCCTGTTAGCTTCTTCTCCGTGATTCTATTAGTGTGTATTGGTTGCTCCGCCCCGGTGGCAGTCAAGTTGCAAGCATGGGTTTCTGGCCAGAGACACCAGGGGGAGATGAAAGACCCTCCAATCATCCCATTAACACCGTATTACCCCCAGAGGGACTACGGAAAGGATGTATTAAGGTAAACATGTTACTTAGTACTGCTTTAACACGGTTAAAAACGCGCTTTAAAATCAAGTGAGGGAAACGCAGCTACTGTTTTGTAATTCGCCTTTCCAGTTACTGCCTGCAGAGGGAGCTCTAGGCCAACTCCTTACTGTCTATTCTCTACATGGAAATGATTTCAAATTTCAAAACATAAGATATTGATGCTTAGTTGCCCTAAAGAAGGATTTTGCAACTCAATTATGCAAGATAAGTCCACTTTAAAGCCATGAAGCAACATTTGCCATGTATTTTTCACCAACTAAACTATAATTTATGAGATTGACTGTTCTTATTTATTCTATTCACTTTCGTGACTTTAATTTTTTCCGTTTTTTTTTCCATCATGAAGCTTAAAGGAATAAATAGAGGGATAAAAATGTTTCCTGAGCCCACTGTAAGTCTTGTTTGGTGTTTATCTCTCTCCCGTACACAGTGAAAATAGGTCAAACTTGTCTGCCAGTCAAACTCCCTCTCTCGCCGTATCTCCGTCGCCCGCGGACACCGTTCAGATGCAATTAAGAGATATTCCTGGAACGTATTTATTCTTCGTCGCCTTGAAAGATGACTTTGATTCACGACAACAGGCATAACTTTGTACATAATCCCTCGGCCTGACTTCTCGGTCGAAAGAAGCATAAAAAAAAAAAAAGAAAAAAAAAGAAGGTTATTGGTGCAGTCGGCGGTAAACAAAGTCGTAACGCGACTTGTCCTCGGCGAAAGGTAGAGGTCGGGGCGAGAGAGAGGAGGAGATTTGGCGTTTGGGGAAAGTGTGTACCGCGGTTCATAACGTGGAGAAGGAGCACTCAAAAAATGACAAGCTTTTAGCCGGAGAGATTGGACATCAACTTAGCGGCACAGGAGATTTAGGGGCCATTTTGGAGCGATGGAATGGATTGTCCGCTTCCCACGTAAGATTAGATTCGCTGACCTTTCATAAGGATTCCTGCAAAAAATGTCAGCCGAGTGCGAATTTATAAATAATGCACTATTTCAAGAGCGTATGACAGGCTTTTATGTTTTTGTAAATATCACTTTGTTTGCTGGGAGAAGGCCAGTGTTAGATTTCAGGCTTAGTTTGGCACCAGGAAGTCAGTTTATTTGTAAAATGTTTGTACGTATATGTATTTTACTGTTTATGATTTGAAATGTTGATGGGATTTTTTTTTCTTTTACGTAACTCTTACGGCTCGGCTCCCATTTGGTTCTTCATTATTACCCATTTCAGAAAAGTGTAGCCAAGATGATAAAAGATATTATGAATATTTAGCTGACCATAGTGTTCTACTAAACATAAAAAACACGGATAGAAATGAGAAAAAAACAGAAAGACACACATGAGATTGAAGTCCCATTAAAACGAATGGACAGTATTCACAGAATTCCCATTCCCTAAACAAGAAATTGGAAAACCTGCTGAAGTAATACGACAAGATGAAATGGTTGTTTAATTCTAATGTGTTTAAATTGGCTACTTTTGTTTGTAAAGCCTGGATGAGGCGGCAGACTTGTTTGTTCAAATAAGTTTATGTATCGTATATTGTGCCTTCTGTCTGGCATCTGGTCCTTTTGTTGGTGTTATTGGTGTCTTATAAGCCCATTAGGGCTGGGCAAACAGTGCGTATGCAAGACACAATATTAAAAAACTATTCATTCATTCATTCATTCATTCAGTAAACCTGTTGAAGCTGAACACGTAGAAATGCAAAAACAAAACCAACACACACATGAGATTGAAGTCCCATTAAAATTAATGAGAGAAATTCCCATAATTTCCATTCCCAAAACCAGAAAATGTAAAATCCGGGGAAGGAGTAGTAAATCTGTAGACGTACCATTGGCATAAACTGAACATGTACAAAATGCAGAAACTGCGAAAAGACACATACAAGTCCCATTACAGTGATTAGGCAGAATACCCCATTCCTCAACGCGGAATCGAGCTGCAGATCTACCCCCCCCCCCCCACAAAATTAGCATGGGTCCTCCTCAATTAAGAACTTCAAATAATGTATGGGAGACAAGCCAAAGCGCATACCGCGCATATTTCTGCTCACATAACACTTCACCATCTGTTGAAGGAAATGAATGAGTTTAAACAAAGGTAAAAATCTGGCATCAAGAATTGATTTGTCGTGGAGGCCATTTCAGTGCAGTAATGATCAAGACTTTTAAGAGAAACTATTACAACAACATAAGACTAATTACCAACATAATGTCGCAAAGAGAAAGGCAGCGTAATTCACCAGCAAAAGCACAGCACACATGGATGAAATAAATGTAGAAAAGACTAAATTAGTCCTCAGAGATCTGAGGTGCGACTGTTACAAAGGGACTTGAACATAAAAGGTCACTTTATGAAATCCTGGAGATAACATTGGCAGTAGAGCTATGGATAATGAGAGCTGACATGTGGCTGTATGTCAGCGAGTCCTTGGCTAAGACACGTCACCCACCTTGTTTTTATGAATGTGCTACAGCACTGGTCGCGGATTGTGAAGGCCAGATCAATCCATAATATTAATACTACGATACTGGAGCCAGTATTTATGCTCAGATTACAGTACAAATCAAATGTACTGAATTGACATTCCTCATTTTTAAAGATCAGTGTGTTGTACAAAGAAATTACTTTTGTTTACTTCTCATCAATACTGCGAGATGATGGCTTTAGTCCATTTTCCTTGTTTCAATGCATTTTTATTTAAAACAGGCCTGTATCTAGCCTGGTCTTACCATACCCTCATACTCATCTCATACAGAGGGTCTGGATCTTCACAATTGAGCTCCGTTTTCAGGTGGGAGGGGTGAACTCCTTTTAAAGTTTGAAACGATTGGATCTGATTTTACCCAATCGCTAGCGTTTGCCGAACTTCGTGGGGAGTAAAGCCATGACATCTTTTCCAGCAATGAAATTTGCTAAGCATTCCTCTTTTTCCTCAATTTCTGGATATTTGGGAGCCGAGCCAGAATGGAATGAAGAGCTTCCATTACTTTCGTATCTGCCACCATTGCCGAACTACAACCAGCAAATCCGGTGCAAATGCTTGACGTCACCTACAACACCCGCCTCCCCCGCTCGCTGAATGGTAGGTTGAAATTCAACCAATGTAACGCAGCCACTGAGATCAGACCCAGACGTACATGTATAGAAATGATAATTGTCCAGAGTTTATGTATCGGATCGATCTAAAAATTCGAACCCAAGTATT
Organism: Neogobius melanostomus; assembly: GCA_007210695.1. Lineage (NCBI taxonomy): Eukaryota > Metazoa > Chordata > Actinopteri > Gobiiformes > Gobiidae > Neogobius > Neogobius melanostomus. The sequence continues at coordinate 3,840,237 of VHKM01000234.1, read as the reverse complement.
ACTTACTGGATCCATAATCGTCCAGCCCTGGTCGTAGAGGCGTCGTAGAAGCTATGTTACATTCAGTCAGTCCCAGGACACCTTTGGCAACAGAAACTGGGCAGCATTGTGTATGGGGACTGAAACGCTCAAGGGGGGCAGTGCTTGTTATGACCGTTTCTCCTGCCTACTTCTGTGACCATACTTTTGAAACCATCTTAACACAGATTCAGTTAGTCATTTCTTTTATTATTATTTTCCTTTCTTCTAATTCTAATGCTTCATGGATTCTATAGTTGAGACAGGTATAAAGATAGCCAGCCATATGGATAAACAGACCAACAAACTTCAGGCACTCTTGATGGCTAAATTTAAAAACCTTTAATAGCGCATGGCTGTGTTTGTAAAAAAGCACCAACGCGTTTCTGCTCAGGTGAGCATGCACCCTGAGAAAGACTCACCTGAGCAGAAATGCTGTGGTGCTTTCAAAAACATGGCTGGTAATCTTACATTGCCAGCCATTACAATTACAGGTTATGTAGCCTAGGTAGCTACAAATGTCAATGCGCCAATTCGAGGCGGGATCTGTGCTAAAATGATTATTCTTTCACTCTTTTGGTGGACTATAACTATGCTTAGCACACACAATATAGTCAAAACTAATAAGGATCCGCTTTGGACTTAACACAGCTGATTGCCCAGTAAAACGAAAATTAGCATGTAGCAGAAGCTAAGCTAATGTTAGCTTTTCTCTATCTCCTTACCTGTTATACTGTAGCATGAACCTCTGGATCTTTATTTGGTAGAAAATACATCTATAGTTCAGAATTTCTTCAAGTAGCTGTTAGGTTAGGTTAGGTTAGGTTTCTTTATTCGTACCCGTAGGTAAATTTGTCTTGCAATTCTGAGAACTAGTCAACATTAAAACACATTATACAAAGATAAACACAACGTACATGTTTAAATATAAAACTTGTAAGTGCTCCAGATACTAACAGGATGTGCCTAAAGATACAACAGAAATTTAAGCCACTGGACAATAACAAAGATGGAATGTGGAATCGTTTCTGAATAGATAGATAGATAGATAGATAGATAGATAGATAGATAGTGGCGTCACATGTTGCTCACATTCACACAGGCAAAAGCAGAATCAGTAAGTTAAAAACACAGATAAAAATAGCAGGAACATGTAAAGGTCCAAGATAAATGAATGCACTGCAAGACCAATGTTCAAGAGATTTTCAGCTTTCTAGTAGTTATTTTAGATTTGTTTCCTCGCTCGAACATGACCCTTTGTTCGCCATGGCAACACATCATGTAAAGTGGAAACAAGTAAAAAAAAAATCAAATAAACGTAATAAAACATCTTTAGATCCGCTTTATCCGATGTTTGGACAGTCAGTGTGTGAACTCGCGTCGTACTGTACGTCTGCAGGTGTTTGCGGCGACCGGGAGAAACGGCGGTGGCGATTAAAGCGAAAGGTGTCGTGAAAGTCAGGAGGCAGGGGAGGTCAAAAAAATAATAAAAAATACAAGCCGCTGCCCTGTTTGCGCACGGGCGGGCCGCACAGACGCATGACGGAGAGCGGTCGTGACAGCAGGCAATATAAAAGAATCAACACGCGGCGGATGAGGCATGGCGCAGGCAGACAAGGTGAGACTGACTAAGGGCCAGTCACAGCCGCCGCAGACATAAAAAAATAAAGCAAAGGAGAAAAAAAATAAAAAAACCTGTCCACAAGGATAAGACAGAACAAGCAGGAGGGAAAGGGCATGTTTTTAATGTAACCTTGATACGACCAGACGTAAACAGGAAGAGGAGAAAAGGGAAGGTGAGGCGCGGCGAGTGGGTAAACCTTGGCGTTTGTGGACAGTCGATGAGAAGAAGGGACAAGTTTGTGAAAGTTTGATGGTCGACAGTTTTAGCCAAGATATTAGAGAGGGATTTAACTTGTTATTGGTAACACTTATCTTTACGCTACAAGCTACTCTCAACTAAGTAAGGGATATGTATAGAACGCCAGTCATTATCGGGAAAATAAGTACAGACAGGGCGAACTGGTCTGGTTTCGCCCTGAAGGTACTTATTTTCCCGATAATGACCGGCGTTCTATACATTATCCGCTTATTATACGGCTGTTTGCCAACTGTACACACACAATAAACTTCATACACTTTTATGAAGGCAGAAAGGTTTATTTAATGATTTCCGCGGAAATAGTTCCCAAAAGTTTGCGCGTTGCTTGGCGACGTTTGTTGATTCCAGGCAGTGTGGCGAGGCTAGTAGCAGCACGGCTAGCTACTTATTGCTAGCCTAGCTACTTAGTTGAAGGTGCAGTTGGAGAGGAGGATGGTGGTGAATCTCTGGGTAAGTTGAAAGTCGGACTCCCGTTAACTTCACGAGCGATTCCCCAATTTCTCTCACAGGGACGGGGACAGAGATAGTGTCCGCCTGTCCGCTACTACTATGCGGAGTGATATGAAAGACCTGTATTACAAGCACGAACTCCGTTGCCATTGGCAGCGGTCATTATTTTTTTCAGAGGTCTTCTATCAAAAATAATGACCGGTAGAACGTTGGGAAATCACATTCAAATCAATGGAGCGTTCTACTTGCATTGTGAAGGGCTTTATAATAATAACGTATATTCTCTGGTGCCCCCAGATAGGGCAGTCATGATAATTACTATATCGACTTACCGTTCAATAAATGACAGATGAACAATACATTTTTGGGCTCAATATTTATCATCTGTACATTTATTAGCATTTTTTGGTTGTTGCCATTTTTCCAACGTAATAGCTTACTTTATTTGCCAGAGGTGGGAGTAAGTCACTAAATGCAAGTCTTGAGTGGAGTCCAAGTAAGTCCAAGTCAATTGGTCATGGGGTCAAGTCAAGGCGAGTCATAGCTATTGACTCGCTAGCTAGCTTCAGAAAAATTAAACAAGAGTCTTTTAAACATGAGCTGCTTTTCCCTGCAGTCTGAAAGATAAATATAAAATAATAGTTTTTATTTTTGTTAGTTTTTCGCAACTTTTCTGTCAGTGGTTCCCCTGTAATGCCCCAGCCCCTGTATACTCGGATTCGCCCCTGCTCAATGTGGATTCCGCACAGCCTTCAGTCCCGCTGTCACTGGGCTCTGTGTGGATGTGTAAAATAGCAACGAAATGCTGTAACTTTTGTGTGAACGCCTTAAAACACCGAACCGCCCCCCAGAATTTTTGTCAATTAATCAGCTCTTACCGCGTCGTACTTCCGGAGGCTGCCTGTCTGCGCTGTAGGTAAAGTCCATTGTTTCGAAAGTTTTCCTGTCCTTAATAAACATCTATGAATCTTTACCTCATCACTCACTGTAGAAAACTTTGAATGCATCCAAAGAAACACACATTTCCTCCTGCCTTTGTGCGCTGTATTGATGCTTTTTCAGCTTCTGTGTCTGGAATCTCTGAAAAAGCATTTGGCTTCCATGTGCAGACATTGATGCGCCGGTCAATCCTGTTGTCTTTGCACAGTTACACTCAAATCAATAATAAATACAATGTTACAGCAAGTCATTGGCCTCAAGTCCAAGTTAAGTCTCAAGTCACAAACAGGCATGTCTAAGTCAGGTTGGAGGATTGGTCACGTAGTCTCAAGTCCCGAAAATTGCGACTCAAGTCTCCCACCTCTGCCTTTTACCATAAGGAGGTTGTGCTTCATTGTATTCCAGTTCATGGTGGGACAATGTAAGATTAAGTCCTTTTCGAACAAATTTAGTTCAGTTTGTGTGGCATTAAAAGGTCTTCAATAATATCGTTTAGCGTAATATCTTCCTGCCTCTATATATCAAACTTCAAATTTAGTAATGTAACCACATGTATATACGAAAAACTAAGTAACTGAAACATTGTCAATTAGTTTAAAAATCCACTGAGGGAGGACTAACAGACCCCCTTTTGGTGTGCAATACTATTGGTATGTAAAGTTTGGAACTCGGCCCTGCACGACCTTGCCCACTCCTAGTCTATTGTGTCAGTATCGAAGACTCAAGCTTTTTTTTGTACATTGAGTCCAGAATTTGTTAGACAGAACACTCCCAGTGCTAGAGCTTTAAGGGCTTGTCCTTTCTTCCTGCCTGCTCTCTGTCGGCAATTAACATCACATCACCCCACAGCAGGGGTGTCAAATGTAGGTTTAGTGCTGATCGAGGGCCCGGGGCTGATGGGGAGTGTAGTTCCAACGTATCTAATGCAAGAGGTTGTAAAATATGTCAGAAAAACAGAAAAGCAGCACGCATCATTTTGACATCATTTCAGACAAATTCATCAAGGATACCAAAGGCCCTATCCACACGTACATAGATACTTTTGTAAACACAGATACTTGTCTGTGTTTGGGCCTTCTGGCCACACACATCCAGATAAATGACGTCATTACTTTGGATACTTTTATAAACACTCTGCAAAGTGGAGACTTTTGTAAACACTGTATAAACGGAGAGATGTGGACAGGACAGGAAATCTGGATTTTTTTTTTCTCTCCAAGCTCCGTGTATCCATAGCAACGTTATTAGTTTGACCAATAATAATTGATATCACTTTATCACTTATATGCCTACACATCTGTAAATACAATCCCGCTGTTGTTCAATGTCAAATTGTTGTTGTCTTATATGTCATATGTCACTTTTATTTATCTTATTTATGTAATATTTTTCACGCATGCCCCTATAGCCTTATAGTTTTAAAGTTTTTTAGCTTATTTTTATCTTAACTCTGTGTTATATGTTCTATGTCGCACGTTTGCACCAAGAAAATTCCTAGTTTGTGAACCTGTTCTCAAAGCATGGCAATAAAAACTGATTCTGATTCTGAATAAATGAGCCCATGGAGGTGGAACATTGCGTCATCAGTTCTGCAAACAATCTGTGGTGTGGACAGAGATAGTTTTGTATACGGTTGTAGAAAAGTCTGCATTTGTGGAGATATCAGGATACGTGTGGACATGACTCACAGCCTCATACCTTCATTTTTCTAGCAGTAATGAGCTTTGTGCTTTGTGTTGTGTATCTACTCATTAGTATTTGAATCAATATTGATTTTGCAGCTACAGTAGTTGTTGTTGTTTAGACCAGTGTTTCCCAACCAGTTACCAGGGGGTACTTGGAATTATTACAGTTAACATCTTACCCCCCTCTTTAACCGAGCACATTTTCTCCAGTTTGGCATTACCCAAATCTAAAAGCAGAAAAGTGGCAAAAGAGCAACAAAAACATGCCGGAACAGCAACAATAACACAACAAAGAAAGTGACATAAACACATGAACAAAGAGTAATATAAAGAGTGAAGAAAAGCACAAAAACGTGACAAAACAAAACAAAAAAATGGGGGAAAATGAAATGAAAAGGTGACAAAAAAACAACAAAAAGTGATTAAAAAAGAGGTAAATGGATTCAATTTATATAGTGCTTTTCTGTCAGGCCCAAAGCACTTTATAGCAAGGAACCAGTCACCCATTCATTCATACACCAATGTGCGCAGACACTGGAGGCAAGGAGGGTGAAAGTGTGCACCTTCAGGAGGCGGATTCAACCCCCGACCTTCTGATCATGAGACGACCCGCTCTACCAACTGCGCACTGTGCACAGCAAAAACACTTCCAAAATGTGACGAAAACGCTGCAAAAGAGCGACAAAAAAACGTGCCGGGAAAAGCAACAATAACGAGACAAAAAAAAATCTAACTAAAACTCGACCAAAGAGTGATGACAGAGAAAGCCACGAAGGAGCGTCAAAAGGTGACAAAATGTGATGATAAAAGTTACGATCAGTTTTGTAGGTCTTAGCTTTCAATGTTGCATTACCCTTACCTATAGGTTGTAAGCTCTAAAGGCAAGAAGCTTTTAGATTTGGGAAAGCCGAAAAAATGTGCTTTGTTAAGGCGGGGGTTTAGAGGTTAAAAAGAAGAAGGTGACAAAAGCCTGGCACGAGCCAGACTGATCCTCCATGTTAGAATACATGGGGATACAGTCTGGAATTATACGATTTGAATCTCGCTGACTCCGGCAAAACAACCAGAGCCAATCATAGCACGGGCGGGAGTTAATGGTGCATCATCTTCCGTGCCAGGATGTCCCATAAAACACACCAGTGCTCCTCTCATAACCAAAACAGTCAATATGACACAATGATCTTTTACCAGTGCCCTTTCTTCTGTTATAAATGAGCTGAACTTGTCCTTAAAGCCACAACAAGAAGCTGCTCTGACGGCTTTCACCGGAACATTAACTCGACTGCACGTGTGGACTACAAAAAAACATGGCGGAGGACGTAAACGCAAAGCGTAGGTGTTTTGTGTTTGATTGGTTTTCTCTCATTCAAACTACGATTGTTAGCCCCGCCTCCAGTCTCGATTTGGAAATTGCGTCCCATTACCACAATTCCAGACTGTCTTTATATGTATTTATAAATATATAAATAAAGTCAGTCTAGGTGAACGATGCTTTGAGGAACTTGGTAACACAGGCTTGAAATGTGTAATACACATTTTGTTTTGTAGGCAAAATCAGGTACTTATTTCTTCATATTTATAACTGAATTTCCCTGTCACACTAGTATACTGTAAATCCAGCAAACATATGTTATCTGCTTCTATCAATCACTAAAAAAAAATATATATATATATTAGGCCGGGACTCGATTAAAAAAATTAATCTAATTAATTAGAGGCTTTGTAATTAATTAATCGAAATTAATCGCATATAAATATTTGACCTGAGAACAGTGAGAAGTAAGTTTTTTTCATTTTTAGTATACCATTGAATAATGACTGAATACATAAGCTTAAGAACAAAATATGGTTTATTTTTGTTCAACCAAGTCCAACAGACCAGTGCAATATTGCCATTAATTGTGCGTCTGCAGGAAAAAAGGAAACTGAAGTGTGGAAAGCAAAGTGTGATTAATTTCGATTAATATTTTTAATCGCACTAAACCTCATGTAATTAATTAATCGCAATTAATCGAAAAAAGTCCCGGCCCTAATATATATAAAAATATATAAATAATCTGTGTCTCCTAAATTAGAGCAAAAAGAACCGAGATGCGCTGGAGGGTTTGTGAGCGCTAGAAATGAGTTGCACCCACGGCTAACAGCGGTCTCCTTGTTTCTCTGTTTGAAAATAGGAAGCTATAACCAGCCACCGATGAAAGTAAAAGGACATAAACCCTGACTAAATCCAAACGGCAGATCATTTGAGACTAAAATGTAACACTGAGCGAATAGCTTCTCTCTGTTATTGCGTTAGTGAGCAGGTATGCCCCCCCCCCCCCCCCCCAGCCTTAATTATCAGACCTCGTCATTTCCCACTAGGCTTTGTGTTTACACTTCCTGCTGATAAAAACGCACGGCTTCAAAGGTGGAGAATTGAGTCTGTTGAAAAATGCCCCTTTTTTTATCTTTTTTTTTCGGGAAGAGTCCCGTCTCGTTTGTGAGTCAGTACCTGAGTGGGGGCTCGGAGCGCGGGCCGGGGCGGACGTCAAGTGTTGCGTGATCGGGACGTTTCTTGACATAAGTGTGCTAATCCCATAGATTTGTAATGAAATATGAATCGGCCCGAGGAAAGATCTATTTTTCATGTTTTCTGAGACGTCATGTATTATTAATTCAAAGGGGGAGGGAAGCCTGCCATTTATTCATAATACGCACTCACGTCAAAGCCAATAAATACTGTAGGAAAAATCATAACACTGCGAACGGGGGAAATCGCTTTTTTGACGCCGGTGGCTCAGAAACTCAACAGAGACTGGTAATGTTTGGCCTTGTTCCTGTCGATTTGAGAGGTCCTGTTCACGACTGCTGAGCACCGTGTTCCTTGTTTCCTGTTTTTGTGTTGAAGTAGATAGCAGATAAGCGGACATGACCTCTACATCACTTGTTCTTAACTGGTGTAGCATTGGAACCCAACCTCATGAAACGCCAAACCAAATAATTCAATCATAATGGAAAATACTGGTGGTGGTGATTTCTGTTGTTGATTCAAGCTGTAGTAATCATTTTATTTTAGTACAATGTATTTTTCCACCATAGATCTACATAGGCAGCATTTGTGAAAGTTAAACATCTAAATCTAAAAGCAGCACCTTTTCAGCGATGTCTAAATGAACAGTTAACGCAGCGTCTCATGATCTGAAGGTCAGGGGTTCGAATCCCACCTCCAGAAGATGCTTACTGTCGTAGCGTCCTTGGGCAAGACACTTCACCCACCTTGCCTCCAGTGTCTGCATTGGTGTGTGAATGGGTGACCGCTTTGGGCCTGATGAAGGTAGAAAAACGCTATACAAGTTAATTTACCATTTGAAATTCAGGTAGTGCAGCTTTAAAAGTTGAAATTATGATCAAAACTCGGGATGGGTGGATCGATTCCAAAGTGTCGATACAACGATATCAAATTACTTTTTATGTATCAATTTGAGTAACAAAGATACGACTAGGGCTGGGGCAAAATATCGTATTGTGGTGTGCGTGTTTGGGGTTTGGGGGCGTGTCTGTGCCCTTGATGTTATGTTCGTCCTGATTTCAGCCATTGTTTAGTTGGCACAGAAAGAAAAAACATGACTCACTTGCAGCCACTTGTGTCTCCTTCTTTCTCGCCACATTGGATCACGTCGGGGTCACCAATGATACTTTTTGCTGCAAAACCAAGTATTGAGACGTTATCGCGATGCTTTAATACTTGTGTTGAAGGCATTTTTATCCTGCACTCCTTTGTTTTCCCAGTGATAGTTGCACAATACTTTGTTACATTTTGTGTCAACGCACTTTTCAATCTGAACACTTCAATAAACTTTATAAACTTTAGACTAGGGCTGCAACTTAAGATTATTTTTGTCATCGATTAATCTACCGATTATTTTTTACGATTAATCGCTTGGCTGTGAATGGTGTATGAACATTTTATTTTTTTCAATTGTTGTTATCACATAAAGCTAAAGTGGCGCCGCTTGAGGACATGTTGATGGAGTAAACTTAAAGTAAATGTTTGTTGGAGGCTCTTAGTGCTAATTCTGCTTTCTGATTGAATGAGACACAGATATTTATGAATTTTAAAATGTACAAAACACTATTATACCCTAGCCATAAAAAAATAAAGTAGGTTTTCATCAAAAATACATTTTCATGTCATTTTTGCTCTATTTGAGTTTGTGTGAACCAGAAAATGATGACTCGATTACTTAAATAGTGGTCAATAGTTGTTTCAGCCCTACTTTAGACACATGACTGTTTTCTTTTTACACTTTTTTTTACACTATAGATACAAATCACCATATTTGAAATGAATGGATGACTTACTGTTGTTCTGTGCCAACAATCCACATCATGTGACAGGAGCTGCAGGTTTATGTTTTCTTTGTCTTCCTTTTACTTATTTTGTTTGTATGAATAGTTTAACATTGACATATTTAAATCACCAGTTAAAGTAACATGCAAAGGCCTAAATAGTAATAATTTGTGTGAAGACTTTTGCTGTTGATATATTTTGAAAGAAAAGTTCCCTGAGAAAGGCCCGAGACCCTTTGAAAAAGGCCTTTTTTGGAGGGGGTCCTCACTTACCAGTTGAGAACCACAGCTCTACCAACTGAGCTTGTTCTGCGCTCAAACTACGGTTATTACAGCGCCATTGATTTGCTCAAATGACTGCTTGTATATTTCCCAATGCTCTTTGGATAGTGCGCTCTAACTTGTATTTCCTTTCCATACACATTGTCCGGTTTCCTAAAAAATACTTAAGACAGGGTCATCTCTTTTTTTCTGGTCGCCCTTATGCCCTCAAAGTAGACTCTATTATTCCACTGCTAAAGCTAAAACGGCTGCTTTATTACTCTCTTCCTTGGGATTAGACGATAAAGACAGTGAAGACCTGGCTGTTGCCCCACGATCTAATGACTAACCTTGTTCCTCGGAGCACAGTGTTGACGCCCGAGCCTCCGCTGAACGCTCATTACCCCGGGGTTAGCTGTGATTAGGATGTTTGTACAGCGCGAGGAGGAAGGATGCGGCTGACACACACACTACAGAGGAAACCTTAACTCAACCTGATCTCAGAGTGCAGGGATTATCTCAAGGAACTTCTGAACAAACAAGATGAGGACAGAGTTACAGCCCAAACACCGACCCGAGAAACTCAACTTCACACATTCACACATTAACTTGTGGTTGATTTCTTTTGTTTTGTTTCGTTTTTTATTGAAAGCAAAGGTGTGAACATTAATTGAATTGTTGAGCTAATGACTAGGGATGGGTACCCTTAAACGATACCAGTTTAAGGGTACCCAAAGGTTTAGGTACTACCGGTATCGAATAATGACAATTTTCCCAATTCCGATATTGTAAATGTGCTGATCTTCCACACATTATTATTTTGTTTTCTGTTTTTGGATGACAAATATTATACAGTATTGTTCAGGTATCGAAAACCAAGTATCGTAGAAAATTGGCAAAAATTAGGAAAGAAATGGGGCAATCATTCAAAAAAATGTTTTAGAAGAATTGAGGGGAAAAAACATTAATTTTGAGCTGAAACAAACAAGTCACTTTCTTTAATGCTTTTATTTTATACAAACATACATTATACATCATACATTTATACAAAATATGTTCTGCAAATGAGAAGTCAAATACAACTTGAGAGATAAGATGAGCTTCGATAAACAGTACTCCAGAACAACCATGAAAAGCATGTGCCCCACAAGACGTGGTGTTGAAATATGGAATAATCTAGATCAAAACATCAAACTTTGCAATGACCTGATACATTTTAAAAAGTTTACAAAGAGTTTATATTTCTTAGATATGAGTTGTAGCACATTCTTTTGTTGTTGTTTCTTTACTTTGCTGTTGTTCTTTTTATTGTTCTTCATTATTTGTTGTTACTTTGCCCTATGTTCCTTTGTTTATGATTTGCTACCCTGCAAATGTTAAATGTAATGTTATTGTTTTTATTTTGGGGTGGGCGCTTATAAGCCTTTGGCTTCGGCCCACTCCTTTGAGCAGGTCAACTGCTCAAACAAATAAATAAACTAAAACTAAACTAAAACAAGATTTTATTAGGCTACTTTAGGTATTTCTATTAGTTTCTCACCCAGCTTTGATTAGTTTTTGTTAGCAATAGCATGCGCCCGCTAGCTTTAGCATGCTATTTCTAACGGCAGAATTTTGCACGGCGATCAAAAATACATTTGCAGAGGTTAATACTAACTCTCCAGGTTCTTAGCTTTATAATGATATGCAGCGTGTCCATATTCACTTAGATTTAGGTGGTAAAAGTTGTGTTTTTAAGGCGTTGAGAGCCAAAACTGGTATCGGTTCAGTATCGGATAGTTGTAGCCGATACCCGATATTGTATTTTTTCCAGTATCGGATTGGTGCATCCAAACTATTTTTGTCCAATTTCTTTCCCCACCATTTGTTTGCCCAATTTGTCCTTATTTTTGCCACAATTCCACCCAGTTTTCTCCAAAGTACTCCCCATTTTCCAACGCATTTCTTGACATTGGAGATGAACCCAACATAGTTAGCTTAGGTATCGGAAACCAAGTACTGGTATCGAGAAAAAAGTGTAACTGTACCCAGCCCTATAGACCAGAGTCTTGTGGCTGTGAGGCTGGATCACGAACCACTCATCGCCACCAGCCTCCACTCTCGCTGCGCTCTCTATCCCTCTCTCTTTGAGCCAGCAGAGTACAGCGTTATATATATATATCTTAATTTCTCGTCAGTCTGTAGAAACTCAAACAACCTGGGGCTCAACCCGACTTTGCTACTTTGAACCGCGGCTCGCTTCTTTTTATCTGGCGTCGTATCTAATTGGAACACACTGTCTGCCCTGAGCTCCTCGGGCTGAACCCAAGCTTTAGAAACTGCCGAGCAAACAACATTTAAGACTCCTTTTGCCGCTAAAAGCCTTCCCGCTGAAAATCCCTCGTCATTATTAGCCGCTTCCCTGTGACCAATTTACACATCTTTGATTCCACTCAAAATAATTAATACGGCGTTATGTCGCATTCTTTCTGTCGCCCGAGAGAACAAAACTTGTTGCTATAGCACTTATCAGTCCGCCATTCATTCCTAATTACACGGTGAATTACTGTACTGTTGTTTTTTATACCAGATTTGATTGTTCGGAAATCAAAGGCGAGCTGCGACGTCTTTGTCTGGAGTGGACTTGGCGCGGCGTGAAGCGGTCGGCGGAGGTCAGCGCGACGCGAGATTAGGCCATTAGAAGTGTGTGTGGGGGGGGGGGGCGCCGCCGCATAATCCTGTCTCTATATAATCGCCCCTCTCCGCTTCCCCCCCCCCCGATGCTAATAGTGCCAAGACAATAAGACGGATTTAAGCTGCCCCGAGCCGCGGCCAAGGGAGAAGGATATAACGGTAGATCTGATGGAGTGCAAAAGGGGGGGATGCAACAAAACAAAACCAAAAAAATAAAATGTTTAGGAGATTATAGGCTGGCATTTCAGTGTGATTAGATAGAGTCCGTTGGGGGGAGTTTTCCGGGTAATAGTGCGGTTTAGGGGGCTAGCTTCTAAGTGTTGTCAAAAGACCAGCCAAGATGTTACTCAAGGGCTGTTCAGATACTTAGTTGTGGTTTTAGTGATTTAGAGACTCGAAAGTTGTAAAAAAAAATCAAATCAAATCTGTACCTATTTGCATTGATTTAGACGAAGGCTATATGACTCATGGAGACAGGATATTTCATTGTTACAGAGTAAGGCTGCTAGGTTTATTGCTATCGACTCGCAAACAAGGTTTTGACTACTGCAATAACCTCACCTCAGGAGGCCGAGGTTTTTTTCTGTCCCTGGCTGCACGGTAAGAAGGTCTCGGGTTCGATTCCCACCTGGACAGAGCCTTTCTGTGTGGAGTTTGCATGTTCTATGCATGTCTATGCAAACATGTCTATGCAAACCTATGCACGTCTGCATAGGTTTCCTCCACGTACTCCTCCCCTACCACTATAAACATTTTCGTTAGGGTGTACGTATGTGACAGTGAGTGGTTGGTGGTGGTCGGAGGGACTCATGGCGCACATGGGCAGCCTCACACTTCCGTCAGTCTACCCCAGGGCAGCTATGGTTACAAAGGTAGCTTACCACCACCGAATATGGTGTGAAGGTAAATGGTCTCGTGTGAAGCGCTTTGTGACAGTAAAGGCACTATACAAATAAAGTCCTTTCCTTTCCTGATGGATGTTCACCAATCAGAATAGTCAAGTAACTTTTTTTTTTTATAGCCAGACCTTAGTGTTAGTTTCGTACCTGACGGTTTCGGCTACAACTGTGGCCTTCCTCAGAGGTTGCCACCAGACGGCAAGCAGAACAAGAACAGCTGAAGTCTGTCATATCAGACCACTGCAAGAGGGAGAGCCATCTTATGGATTGGGACAATGCCCATGTCATTGGCACTGAGAGAAACAAATACCACCGTTGGATCAGAGAAGCCATCGAGGTGTACCAACTTTCCCACACCTGAGACACAGTTCTGAAGAACATCATTTGTAGATGACCTAATGAACCTAATCAGACTACAGATTTTGAGTCAAAATCGTGCAACCCTATTACATTTTTAAAAAATATTAGTATAGAAAAGGAAGATTTTGCAGTAGTTGCTGTATGTACATGGGTTTGGGTAAACGCTAGAATTGTCCAAAAACGTCCATTAGATTCTCAAAGCGCTTTACATCCAGGACCAACTCACCCATTCACACTCTCACATTCATACAGACACTGGAGGCAAGGCAGGTGAAGTGTTGCCCAAGGACACAACGGCAATGTGTACACAATGCCATTTGGATAGAAAGATAGAATATTTGGTACTGAATTGTTTCCGTATGGGTGAGCACAACGTCAGGTAGTCATTTGCGATGAATCCGTAATTAAAGTCTGTCATGTATGATGTTATTGAATTAGCTATAGCTATTGAACTTTACTTTAGGCCCCATGAAGTCCTGATTGTTTCATCACTTAAGACCAGGGATCTCCAGCCAGTAGCTCTCCAGCCCTTTCTTGGTAGCTCGCCCTACACTTTCTACCGGTCTACACACGCTTGATGACTCACATTTTAGATGCATTTTCTTATTGCTCTGAAACATGCTATACACAATCTGGGACAAAACTCAAGTGATCTTCTTTGAAATACCATCTTGCTGTATTAATTCACCTGAGTTTACTCAAGTGTCTTTGAAGCATAAGTAGCTCACCAACCTTTTTGTTGCTGGATTTGCTCTCCTTTAATGTTGAAATTTTCATTTTATTTTTCTCCCAAATCTCAAGTGCTTTTATGTCGCCCTTGTAAACCTCGGCAATGTTTCTGGAATGTTTTGTTTTTTGGTGGTGCGTCATAGCATCTTTGTGCAGTAGAGAGGATGGTTTTGGGCCTTAGTGAGTTCTAGAACTTAGTTTGCATCAGGGGTTTTGTCGTTGCTCGATTATGATTCTCTATGTGCTTTCCCTGTGTTCAGAATGGTCCTTTTTACATCCCTTATTTTGTCTATCTTCAGCCCGACTTTATCCCCTGGTTTAACCTAATCACTGTCACTTCCAAACCTTTTCCTGTTACTCGCTGCGATGGTTTTAAAAATAACCGTAATGTGTACTCAGCTTAAACTGTGCTAAAACGCCTCCTGGGCACCAGCCAGAGTGATGCAACACATTGAAATGCGCTCATCAGTCCAAAAATCGTAACGTCAAGTGCCAGTTTGGAGGGGAATTCCAACAGTTTATTGGCCGTTACTGCAAGTGAAGGCAACATGAGCTGAACTGGCGCAGAGTGGGGGCCCCCGGAATGACCAAGTAACACACTGCTCGGGGCGACGTATTGTTCTAATTAAGAGGGGTTCGTAAAACGCCCAGCCCAAGTTCATGGTTTGACCCCGGCACGTGACCACACCCTTGAGTTTTACGAAGCTGCGGAGTGGTCCATCCAAGACGGTTTCATCATCTGAATGTGTTCCAACGCATTCCTAAGGCGTGAAGCGAAGAAAGGTCCTTGGGATATTCTGTCCGTTTTTCTTGCAACACTGGAAGAACATTGCCAGACAGTGTATGAGTTAGGGATGGAATAGAACAGTGTTTGTTTACCACAGTTTTAAAATGATATGACTTTTTTTTAATGCAATTTTGGACAAATGCAACTGTTCCGACACAAAAGCAACACACGTGCAGACCAGAAGCCACAAGTGAAATGCTTTTACATGAAAAAGGACTCTCTTTTCGTTAACTGTAATTTGAATCCAAATGCAGACTTCTGAACAAATTAGGTCTAAGACAACACGACTTTTCTGGCAGACTTGTAGCAGCGCAATGTAGCCTTGAGAATTGATTTTGAGACTCTTGAATCAGCGATATTTGGCCATTAATTTGCGGTACACTGTAAGTCTAAATGTTCACCAAAGAAAACTAAAATCAATTCACGTGGGAATTCATGGGGCCTCAGGTTTACAACTGGTCCAATCGGAAAAAGGGCGGGAGTTCTCAAGCCGTCATCTGAGCTGTTTAGTTTAGTGAGGACGTTGCCTTTCTCCTCATGAGGCTTCCTCCGCAAACAAACAAATTTATACTGATGAAGGGAGCACTTTAGCATTTAGTTTTTTAACAGTCATTATAACTTTGGCGTTCAGACCCTTGAACGTAGAGACGATTGCAATGAAGGGAGGGAATGATGGATTTAGTCCATACAAGACTTTATTTCACAATACCCCTGATACATTGTACCTACCAAATTTAGTACAATGTAATCTGCTCTGTAATAATGTGTAATAACTTGTACCTATGGGTAACATACACAATGGAATAATGTATTAGTAGTATGGACGTACATAATGGACTAAGACCAGTGTTGGAGGTTTCTTACTTTTTTCAGTAACTAAGGAACATAACATATTACTGAAACAAAATATGGGAATATTAGTCATTACAATTCAAGTAACCCAAGTTACAAGTTAAATGTATGAACAAAATAATGCCCCCAAACAGAATGCAGCGCCAAATTAAGTTGGACACCGGTGTAAGATCTGCAGTTGCGCATACATGTCGTCAAAACAAAACATGAGCGAATGGAGATGAAGAAGGAAAAGGAAATTGTTGACTGCACTTTTGCATTATTAGTGGCATTATTACTATTTTAGTTTATATTTTGCCAAAAGTAACTCAAAAGTAGTGTAACTCATTAACAGTAACCTCTAACCTTAAGCCCTAACCCTTAGAGTCTTATGTCTTATTACATTAAAGGCACTACACCTGGCTTATTTTCTAGCAGTGGAACAAATTTTGTTTTGTCCTCCTTTAGCATTATTGTAAACTCAGACATTTGTGGGGAAAAAACACGGTCTAATTTCACAGCATTTGTATGAATCACATGAACTCTCAGGCTAGTTTTCTGTGACAATGACCCTGAAAAGTGACCCTGCAAGTTGTGAAATGTGCCTATAAACTCGTCCCTGTGAAGAATCGGGATATTACTAATACTGTATGTTTTTGTTGATGCCCTGCTGGTATCGTTTGACGGTACCCAGTCCTACATTTGGGTCTAGTTTGAGAAGTGTTTGGCAGCAGAGATTACGCGGTTAGCATGGAGATGAATGCTGAGGACACACAGAGATGAGTTGATGAGCTGCAGTTGCACAATGGCAAGAAAATGGAGGACACTATTTTTAGATGTAGAGGTGATTTGGCACTGCATCCTTGCTTTAGATAACTGACCTTATCTCTCGAAGCCTCTGTCATAGTGCGCAACTTTAGCCATTAGCAACAAGCAATTAGCCACGGAGGAGGACGTGTTTTGACAGCAAGTTTGTTTGGTCTGTTAGCAACGCAATCAAAGGACGTAATGAACAATCATCTCTTTTGGCACAGATAATTGCAAAAAAACTAAGTTCAGCTAAGTTTATTGGAGACATGTTCTTCCCTTGTCAAAGCATACACCAAGAGTAGTATATTCTTCATTCATGCGGTTTTTCCTCTACTGCTGAGGCACTCCCATCTGTATGTTGTTGCATCATAGAGGAGACACAAAACCTTCCTTTACATTTTCAAAGCCCATAAGCCATCACCGGACTTGTTCTGAGAATTTCTGTGCTCAAAGTGCCTTCATCACGGTGCCATTGATTTTGCTAAGGTGCCGTTTGCTGAAAGTGAGAGCTTGTTTTCGTCGTTTTATCAGGTGTACTTCCCACTACGGCCTGCTGAGGGAGCGCCAGGCCAATCCGAAGCCCTGACCAACCCACATTCATATGAAAGGTCAAATCTGAATGTCTCAAAATAAGTTTATTATGTCTCAATTACGCAGGATGTGTCCACTTTCTAATACAGGAATATCTTCTAAAAGCTATTTCCTCTCTATTTGTAATGATCACGTTAAGAGCTCATTATTCCATTGTGTTCCAATATTAATGTCAAATTTAGCCCCAATTTAATAACCTCCGAATCTGCTCCTAATTAGCCAAACAAAATGAAAGTAAAGTTTGTTCAAACTGGCTCTCCGCCTCATTGTCGCCAAGTAACCTTGAGAGCAGCTGGCAGTTGACGCTTAGGAAAATTGTCTTGGAAAATAAATTAATCATAATCTCCTTTTTACTGTCTTACTAGAAAGCATCTCAAAAGATCAAATGATTAACCATAAAAAGGGAAGATGATTTGATTTAGTCCAGGATTAAGCTATGCTAGAAGTTGCTTGCCCTAATCTCCTGAAGTGATGTTTGAAAAAAAAAAAAGAAAAAGGAATTTGGTAAAAGCCTTTTATCCATATTTCATTTTGGTTCTTTTAAAGCAGAACTAAGTAACTTGTTTACCTTAATAAATCCTTTTCGTAGTCCCTCTGGGGGTAATACAAGTGTTAATGGGCCGGAAACCACAATTGCACCTTTGCTGCCACCGGGTAGTAGGGTTGGTCCATATCATATCGTGCACGGTAATACCGGTATAGTTTTTGGACACCGGCGTAAACTTTCATGCCGCGGTAAATGAGATCATTTGCATGCATAGCTGATTTCAGGAGCACACGGAGCTGCTGCGCTCAGAGTCACTCAGAGCAGCAGCATAAACACGACTGTGCAGGCTTCAGGGGCAGGCGCTTAAAGAATCTAATGATATGAATGAAGTATGTTGCTTTTGTCGCTCATATTTGCAAGGAAAGGGCTCAGGATTTGCGTCTTGGATGAACTCCGGCAAGTTGTAGCATCGCCTAGCTCGCTAGCTAACTTTCTTAGCCTGGCGCTAACAACAACACAAAGAAAACCATGTTGCAAACGCGGTTAAAGGCTAATAATATCCTTGTCATCACAAGCGCTGCGCTCACGTAAGTCTCAGGACAAGCTCATATACGTACTTCTCCCCCTCTCTCTCTCTCTCTGTGTGTATGTGTGCATGCGTCTGGGATCGGGAAAGATAGGGGAGATAGTGAATCCTTTGAAAATTACAATTAATTTAACTCATTTTTCTGGCAAACGCATGTCGTTATTGCCTGACAGTAAAACACAAGTAAACTGCACCGAGGCAGGTGAACTTATAAGAGCATTTCACTGTGAAGGTGCAGCAGTTATTGTTGCAATATCATTTTATGTTATCTTCTGTCTTTTTTATTTTATTGACCTTTATTTAACCAGGATAGTTTACAGATTTGACCAGGTTTTTCCAGATGGAGGTAGAGATTTAGGTGAATTTAGATGAATAAAGAGAATAAAGCCATCGGCTAAAGGCTTTGATTTTGAAGTATTTTACCAGGTGTAAATTATATCGGCAAATATATCGTTAACGTGATATTTCTTTTTCATACCGTGATAAATCTTTGGCCATATTGCCCTGCCCTACCGGGTACGAGTCACCAATACACACTAATGGAATCACGGCGAAGAAGCTAACAGGCTAACGGGCAAAGCTACCTGCGGGCTAGCCCCACTTAAACAGTATTTACAGCCAAGTTTGAGTGAAAAAAAATGATCTCCATTTTGTAATTGGATGTACAATATCCCTCTCTCCCTTTGTCTTTTCTGTCAGTGTAGTATTTACTCTCACGGACAATTAATGAGTAAAAACGGAACATGCTACGACACCTGCAGTGCTGCTTATGGCCTCTAGGGGCACGAGTTACTTAGTACTGCTTATGATAAAACAAAATATATTGTTCCCCTTTTGTTTGGGCTTCAGGCTATTTCACAAGTTCTTCCTAGCGCATATACAGTAAGGATCAGACTATTTAGTCAATACGATTTTAATTGCTTGCTCCTGAAATTATTCAAATTTCCACATACATTTTAGAGTGGCGATTTTGGGGTTAAGTTCCAAAAGTTTGGGAAGGCCTGAATTCTAGACTATTCATCTTATTCAGGAACTCATGATGTTCACGGCCATATGAAGGCCTGGCTGTTATCTTATGTAGCATGTGACATTTCCGACATACCGCTGTGTAAATAATGATCAGCTCCTGTCCTTCACAGTTCCTCACAGCCAAACCATCAACACAGAGTGACAAGAAAGTAAAAAAAAAAAAAAAATCACTGAAAATATTTTGTCATCCCATCTTCCCTGTCGTCAGCCTGATGCAAGACAGACTTATTTTCTCTGAGCTTTTTTGAGTCTTAGTTTATTCGCATTTTCTTCCCTCTCTTCCATTGAGAACTCACAGGGGAATGCCATAGTTGAGATTATATTCAAAACATGGTTAAAATTAAAAGAAAGAGATTTGTTCAGACTTCAAGCTATTTCCCAAGCTCCCTTCTACAGGGAGGATCAGACCAGTGGAGTTTAACATTACTCATATGTGTCAGCTCGGCGCGTCAAGCACAAGTGCATTTACTGGAGGCAGAGAATCGGAAACACGTAGCGTCGTCGCCGCCTGGCCGTAGTTATTTCTGACCCGGGCGAGATGAATTTCTACATTACCCATAATGCACTGCAGCGGCTTATCAAAGGTGTCCCATAATTGGAAATATGTTCAGCGTATGAATGTCAAGTGAATGTCAGGCAAGGTAATATGGCGCTATAAATGAGATGTGAAATGGAGACTCGTATTAAAATCTGATGTGAGCGCGCTGTCCTAGAGTCGGATAGGCTCACTCGCTTCAGCCAAATGCGTTTTCTGCCCCTGAACCTCCCCCCCACCTGGCTAATTTCACGCATATTAAAATACATATGTCTCATTCGGCAGCTGTGACCGGTGTTACAATGTGGCTTCTGTAGATAGTGTGATATATGTGTTATGTTATGAAAGCGTGTAAAAGAGACGAGCCATGACGTGCCCCTTTAGACACCTTAGCTTTCCCGGCTTAAAGCTAGCGATGGGCAGATGACACCTCGAGAAGTGTGTGACCTAGGCGTAACTGTATAGATAGGTGTTGACTTGGTGTGGGAATACGATACGCAGTTCTAGAGCGACGTCCGATGGTTTGAAAATGGCATTGATACGCTCACAAATAGTCACATTTGAAGCTCCCAGAGAGGGAAAAAGCGAAGGGGGAAATGAACTACTCTTTCACCTACTACTCTATTACTAAGTCTGGTAATCAAATTATTTTCTTGTAGTAGAGTAAACTTCATTTGGCAACAGGTCTAAATTACATACTCATGTGTCAAATTATAGCACATTTCCTCCAGTGCAAAACTGGAAGCCATGAGGCTAAAATTAGCGCAGTGTTAGCATTGGCGGTAGACATGGGCAGAACGATACCAAAGTATTGCTATATCAATACCAAACGGCTACTTTTGAAGTAGCGATATATCGATATTACTACTTGGCCTATTGCTATACATGTTCTTGGTTGTAGGGGAAACCCGGAGGAAACCTACGCAGATGCAGGGAGAACATGCAAACTCCCACACAGAAAGGTGGGAATCAGACCTGGGACCTTCTAGCTGTGAAGCACGAGCGCTAACTGCTGCGCTACCGAATTATTATTCAAAAGAACAATTTTAATTAATTGTTCTGAGTCAAAAAACATCCACAGATAATTGAACTGTGCTGTCCATATCATGTGACAGGAGCTGCAAGTTTGTTTATGTAATTAGTTTAACATTGACATAGTTAAATAACCAATTAAAATCAACATAATTTGAATTTATAGATTAACAATATAAAATAACCAGTTTTAGAAATTGTTTGATTGAAATGCACTCACCCATGAAGTGACCAGTATTGATATCGGTATCGACTAAACGGACCCCAAAAGAATCGATATCATATTGATTAGAAATAATGTCTGTGAGAGCTAGGAATCCGTTGAGGCAACAGCTGAGAGATTTTACTCGGTTACCTATATCGCCGTTCACG
The DNA here is from genome assembly GCA_007210695.1 of Neogobius melanostomus. Lineage (NCBI taxonomy): Eukaryota > Metazoa > Chordata > Actinopteri > Gobiiformes > Gobiidae > Neogobius > Neogobius melanostomus. The sequence continues at coordinate 3,818,952 of VHKM01000234.1, read as the reverse complement.
GTTTGATTCAGGTAGGGCAGCTTTAACAAATTACGGATGTATTTTGTACCAAATAAAGATGCAGAGACACAGAGGACAATGTGGTTCAACGGTCCTAATGTCCTAATGTGTGTGCATGTAACCGCGAATGCTAACCACAATGCTTACGTTAGCTTCATGCTACATGCTAACAGCGAGCTTCGAGGGCCTGTGTTTCACTCCTATAGTAGATAACCTGCTTTCAGAACATTCATATGGGCCAGATTTTAACTTGACTTTATTTGTGTGTGCTAAACGTATGTATAGTCCGCCAGAAAACATTTATAAAGAGTGAGAAATAACACCTTCACTTGATGCTATAGCCACCAAAAATATCTGTCTAAGGGCCAGATTCAAGAATCTTTTTAGGTAAAATAACTTTATTTTTTAGAAAGTAGTAACAGTACTAAATGACCAACAAACAGTTTTCTGGCAGAGTTGTTAGCCTGTCACTTAGTTCAAGGATAAACATTGTAACCTGATTGGGTTTATTAGCTGGGCCAGACATCGTTTAATGTAGCTCTCAAAGACACGGCACTAGCCTAAAATATCCACAAAGAACTACAAAAAGGGAGCAGTTATGACTTACCTTTTCTTTGTGTCAGTGAAAACATTAGCGTTGTTCAACCTTTTTTGCTGTTGCACCAAGGGTTTCCAGGCCCACAATACCGCGGCCATGCATAAAAGTCCCCCGCTGCCGTCAATGAAAAAGCTGTCCGCGGGTTTTGGCCATGCTGTTTTATGTGTAAAATGGGCTATATTTGGCTTATTTCTTGATCGAAATCACTATTTCGCTTGAGTAAATCTTAAATCCAAGGCTATCAGAGCGCTATTTCACCATTCGCACCATATGAGGACCACATGGGCTCTGTAAACAGGTAAAATACATTGAAAGATCAAGCCGCACCGCCTGTCCGTGACGTTTGGCCGTTTTTATGACATTTTTTGGTTTGGCTGCTGAGACCTGACAACTCTGCCATGTATCAAATATGGAATGTAAGATACTTTTATATTTCACTTTTTTGACCATTCAGTCTTGAAGTTACTGAACGTACCATAACTTACACAACTACATGCTTGCTGCTGTGTAATTGACCTCTGCTTCCTGCCCGTCACTCTGCGCGAGGCAAGCAGAGAGCAGCGGAGACTGTAATTTTAATCAAGCGCCTGTACTTTTCATGAGTTATCCCCGACTAATGGGCGAAAGTATGCTATTAGCTTTTTAAAAAGTCTGACACTAATCGATGTTAGTGCAGACAAACTTTGGTATACTTCATTCTTCCACACCGCTTTAACGCTTGTCACTGATTTGAAAGGCAGCATGTAATTTAAAACAAAGTTGAGAATAGAAGGCAGCACTGCAGGTGAATAGATTCTCTGAATCTTTTCCTACTTTGAAAGCAGATTACTGACATAAATGTAAGAAAAGATAACACAAGTGTTTAATCCTTTGATAATTTCATATGGAAATAGAAAACTGTACATAATTTAGGAGGCATCAATTAGAATTCCCAATTCGAATTTTTTACTCTTTTCATGGGATGCCACGCTTCCGTATTTTTCTCTCAGGGCGGTGTATCGTCTGCTAATGTTCTTTTGAAATCCTATGGGCAATTCAGCGGATTGCTGGCAAATACATCAATATTTTTCATTTACGTGCTTGACAAGGCAAGAATTAGCGGGATATCTCCTTTCAAAACTATCTGTAGGTGTCTTGAAACTAAATTTAGAGGACAACATCAAAGTTATGGATAGAACCTAATTTAAAGGGGTCACCTCATGCATAATTGAGGCTTAAATATATTCCTTCTTGTACCTCATTATTGATGTTACGCTTTTGAAAAATTGAAATGTCTTTACAAAGAAAAGAGAAAGAAAAGAGTGACTCTGAGTGAGTCAGGGTTACCATTCATCTTGGAGCTCCCTCTTCAGGCAGCAGTGGGAATGACGGTAAGACCGTGAAAGAAAACTTTCAGCTAACGGCATGCTGGCATATTTATGATAGCGTGATGAACACACTCTTTAACTGCAGGTCCTGTGATGAAGAATGGGTTTAAAATTGTACATGACTTGTGGTCACTCTATGACACATCAGAATCAAATGAAACAAAATACTACACTACACCAAGTACCACAGACGGTATGTCAATGGACTAAGGGTGTGTGGATTCTCCGCTAGCATTAGTTGGAGGCTAATTGAAGCTCATTCTTGCTAGCAGATTGGCTAGGTTTTTTTGGAGCCAGCTTTGTTGTTTAGGAATAGGGTTAACACGTGTTAGTAAACAAGCCTGTGTTCAATAATGACTTAAATTTAGGCAAAAACGTTTTGATGTGTAGAGTAAGAGACTTCCGGAGCCTGATCCCACTTACTATGGGCTTCAGGGAGAAGGAGGCTATAATAAGTCCACTACATAACATAATAGCCCAGTGTTTTTCAACTGGCGGGTCAGGACCCAAAAGGGTCACAGAATCTTTCAGTGGACCGCGAGCCTTTCCACGAACTTTCATAATACTTATCACTGAATAAGTATTGAAACACTACGAACTAAGTCTGTTCAAATGACTATTATTGGATTGTTCTTATTGTGATTTCAGCTTTTTAGGCTTTTTCAAAAAGATTTTATTTGAGAAATACAGTATTTTACATTATAGATAAATTAAATTCTGTTTTGGGTATGGCTCGTTATTCTATGGTGATGGAGGTGAAAACACCATACCAGTTGAGAACCTGTTTTTGATGAGGGATCTATCTGTCATGTCTATCTGTCATAGACAGTTGAAAACATTTTCTGGTACGACCTTACCAGAATTGTCGGCATTTTCTCAATGAGAAAATAAAGGGTGGCATTTTTGAAGAATTTAAAACATGAAACATATTTTGAGTTATTTCATTCTTACTTGTTTCCTACATAATCCCATGTGTTCATTCATAGTCCGATTAGGTTCATTAGGTCTTCTAAAATTATGTTACTTTTTTTCTTATAGCCAGACCTTAGTGTTAGTTTCGTACCTGACAGTTTCGGCTACAACTGTGGCCTTCGTCATTCATAGTTTAATGTCTTCAATGAGAATCACACAATGCCAATGGTGGGATTTTGACGGGTACTGTATGAGCATGCGCACTAGCTGCTAGAAATTTAGTTTTGAAAGGAGATATCCCGCTAATTCTTGCCTTGTCAAGCACGTAAATGAAAAATATTGATGTATTTGCCAGCGATCTGCTGAATTGCCCATAGAATTTCAAAAGAACATTAGCAGACGATACACCGCCCTGAGAGAAAAATACGGAAGCGTGGCATCCCATGAAAAGAGTAAAAATTTGAATTGTGAATTCTAATTGATGTCTCCGAAACCCTTACTCCCATTGCTTTGATATGGTCAGACATACTGACACATCTGTCCGCGCTTCTCCCGCTCTGGGTCTATGGCTCCCACACTCGTCCCACACCTCCACACCCTAAGGTCCGGACCTAAACTGGGTCACACTGGGTCTTATGTTTAATACATCCCGCGCCTGTACCCTTTCCGCCCTGTCGGGTGATGACGAGGGCAGCTAAATGTTTCATGGGGGTCCCAGGCGGCCGCGATTTAAGAGCGCTGGTTCTTGAATGATAGGAGGCTAAGTCCTTGGTCGTCACCGGGCGACTCTGCGACGCTCTGTCCGCGGCTGATAAGTGGCTTTAACGTGATCTCCTCTCCCCTTTTCCCTTCTTAATTCAGTCCCACGGTGATTTCGGCGACTGATGAGTTTCGTCATGATTTCCGGCATCTAATATTCTTTAGTCAAATGAAGCAAACACGGGAAAAAAAGATACATTTTTCATTTGTACTCCCTTTCTTCTTTAGCATATTGAAATGAAAGTCGTTTTGTCCTCATTCAGTGTATTGAATATGCAGTGGTTTGTGAAAAAGACTGTCCATGTAATTATAAAGGATTATTATTCATTGTGAGCTTGCAGGCTAGTGTTTGTTAGCATTACTGTCACAGTGAAATTCATGAAACAGGCTTTTAAACGCATTCCTGTCAAGAAGTGTGACGTTAAAATGCCTTGGGAATGTTGGGAATGAGTTTGGACGACAACTTTCACTTACATTTTCTCTCCCTCTTTGACTGCTGTAAACAAAAGAAACCCATTAATGGGCCTTTGACTGAAAGCATCGGATAAGTGTTTACTTTGAGGATTTTCAAACTATAAAGAGTTAATTGTGCTGTATTTTGATGAAGTTGTTGAAACCAAATCCAAACCGTGTCTAAAGCTGGTTGGACTTCCCCTGCACTTTTCCTCAGAAATAAACCCTGCTAGGCACTGCCTCAGCTAAACACACGGCAGCTGAAGCCAGAAACTGCAGCAGCAAAACTTTGGGTAGCTTTGGCTCTCTCTTTGAACCATCGACAGTGGAGACGAGTGAAGGCTTATGGGCTGTGTCTGAATGTCCTCACTATTCCCTATGTAGTGCACTACTGGTCACTCCATTTTGTAGGGGTGTTCGAATGTCCAGAGAGAAAAAAGTAGTGCACTCGACTACAATGCATTGCGAGAATCGGAGGAGAACGGTCCACAGCGACAGGTCTTTGAACTAAACACAAACGACTGAATGAAATCAGCTGTTTCAGTCGCGTGTTGCGTGTTTCACATGAATAAACTACTTTGCACTTAAACACCCCAAGACCCCTGTTTCAGCCGGTGTCGGAGAGTGACTTTACAGAGCGAATCACACTGATCTGCGCTCGGGTCACTTGGCCCTTTAGATTGACCAGTTGACCAGAGCCAGTCTGAAAATGCCCTGAATGAGATGAGCTGCTGGTATTTTCAGAAGGGTTAGGGTTACAAAACAAGTTTTTTATTGTGATGTTTCTGATACGAACGACTTTACTGCAGCTTTAGGTTCAACAATTGTTTGATCAAAGAGCGGTTATGGTGAAAATTCACATTTAACAAGTATTTTATCTCGTTAAGTTAGTAGAAAGTACACATATAGGCAGTGGCATGCTGGGACCTCATTTCCGGGAAGAGGCCCATTTCTTTTCTCAGTGATAGCCGCTAGTCTCTGGTGCAGGAGGTCCCCGGTTCAAGTATGGCTTTGACAGTTTTCTAACACTTTCTCTTTTTACATGGGCTGCTGCACACACAGTCTGAGCCTGATACAACTCCACAATCAGCACCAAGTTATAAGATAAAAATATTTATTTGTCCACTTTTCTACCTTTCACTGGCCTTTTCTCTCTTTACTCACGCGAACACTTCTCTCCGCTGGATTGGACTGCACCAACTTCAACTAAAGCGGGGGGTGTTCCACTTAAACACCCCTCTGAGTTAGTTCAACGTCAAATGGTATCTCCCTGCCACAAGGATGAAAAGTTAGATGCGAACATTTTTTCTGATTTTGACACATTTCCTCCTCGTGGGGGCGGCCCGGCCCCCACTGGGAAACCTCCCGACTCTCCCTATGGCCAGCATATGCCTCTGGATATAGGCTCTAAAGTACATACCTTTTACTTTGTTACTTATCACTACTGTTGGCAACAAACCTTGTACTAATAAATGGTCTGGATTGAATTTATTGTCGCCACCCCAGACAAAAGGAATTCTTTCTTCTAGGAACAACTGTTTCGGTTGCTACTTTCTCGTCTAAATCGTGCCTCCCTTCCTCTTGTCTCGTTGCAGGTGATGGCTCTGTTCCACGTGGCTCTGGCCCTCCTGTGCGTAGCGGCGGTGGGTGGTGGAAGCAGAGGAGCGAAGTCGGGACGGGTCCATCGTGAAGAAGGAGTCACACCCCGTCCTGCTCCGGCACAAGAGAGAGTGGGTTTGGAACTCCCTGTACGTGGAGGAGGAGAAACCCGCGCCCGTCCCTTATAAGTTAGGACAAGTGAGTAGGGGGCCTTTCTACGACTGTTCAAATGAGAGATTTGTCCGAGGAAAAAGTTCTGTTTGAACGTGTATAATAAATCTTGTTTTTATGACTTTGTTTTATAACTTTTTGCTTTCAGACAATTGCCTAGAGAGGACTAGATGGCACTGAACAGATGCTGCATGAGCACAGCATTTCATCTCTGCCCAAAATATTCAATTTAATGTAGATTTATATCTCCTTAGGCTTCAGACATTGGGAGTTTCGGCAGTTTGATCATTTGGTAATAATATGTTATTTTAATTCAAAAAACATCCTGTCACAGGCAATTCATCTTTTTCAGACATGGGTAATACCAAAGTCTCAGCCGAAACTCCCAATGTCTGAAGCCTTGGGCAAATAAAACCTTGCCACGTTTAATACTGGGACATTAGCTCTGTTACATGGATTCTGTTCAAGTAAAAAGTAAGAAAGCATACTTTTAAAGGATTTTTTAGCTTTATTTGACCAGACAGCTTAGGTTGCAGGGGAATAAAGAACAGGGAGAGACATCCAGCACATTGTCGGAGCATGTGGTTGGTACAGTATTCAATGGATGGTCTAGGCCTTGACCACTCGATTACCGAGTTAAGCAAAACCAGAAGTTTTTTAACTCGTAAAACAGAAACATTTCTCGTAAGATAAAAGAGTATTCCTGTAACAAATAGAAACGTTTCAAATTAACGCAGTTTCCGCTTTTAAACTCAACATTTTCTGTAAGGTTCTGAAATATCCAAATACAGGCGCTAGAGCTGGTGAAGACTTTGACTGGGGCTCCTCCTGCTGGCAGCTGTGGGTATAACTTCTAATAAAGACACTTTCAGTTTCGATTTATGACGTGGTTTACAGCGTCAGCACGGTCGATAAAATCTTGGATTACGGGCTTTCAAAATGTGGAGGACACTTTTGGGTTTTAACAATGACGCAATTAGGAGGCACACAACGAAGAAACAGCTCAATTAAACTAACCGAGGATCGCTCCAAACTGTGTGAAATGAATGAAGTGAAATACAACTCCAGGTCAGTCTTTGACGAGGGAGCAACATTACAACACGGTTTAAAAATAAAGTTTTCCCATGATATGTCTCCGTCATGCATTGGCACTGGGGTAACCTGTCAAACAGTCAGCAAAGCCTTTTGGACAAAATCAGAAAGGCCCTCAAGTTTTAGTCTGAGAAACTCGTTATCGATGCAACCAAGTTCTTATTTCGAGCACGGGTCATTTGAATGCAGCAGCGCCTCCATCTTGTGCATGTAAACAGAATGTAAATTGTCTAAGGCTCCTCCGGTCCCCCACTGATCGTCTCTAGTTAAACGTTATCACTGTCGCTTCCATTCACTTTGATGGTGCACACCCCGGGGTTTAGCTTGTGCAAATCAGCTCTTTGATAAATATCTCAACAATTTAGCCCCAGAACAGCTCCCCCCCTCGAGTTTATGTTGCGTTCTGAAAGCGCAAATATTATGCAGAATTGACTTTTAACCGTGTTATGTCATATCCTTGTCAGAAAACGAACCTGGAGTGCTTTTTTGTTTCATTAATTCTTCGTATCTGGGCATAATTAGGTTTTATTATACCTTGAAAGAACTTGATCATAACTTGTGTATGTACCTGTGTATGGAAAGGAGACTCAAAGTTAAAAACAATATGCGAGCCTCCATTATATTTTTTGTACCCATTAACATGATAACAAATCCATGTCACCGATAATAAACGCTGTGCAAATTGTGTGTACGAAGCAAAATACTAATTAATGTTTTTAATGCGGAAACAATGTTATAAATTGGGTAAAAGCTCAAAAAAGTCATCATTTTGTCATCAAGTGATTTTTTGATTGATTGATTGATATATTTGAGTGATTATTTACATTACATTATTACAGTGCAAAAAATAAATAAAGTAACAAAAAACTCAAAAGGAGTAGGCCGAAGCAAGAAAGCTTACAGTATACAGTAAGTGCCTACCCCCATATTCAAAATAAATTTACATTCCGGATACAGTAATACAACATCTCATGTTTACATACAATATAACACTTTACAAATTCCTGAATTACACAATTACAATTGTCCGCATAAACTTTACATATAGCAGCATTGTTAAAGAAAAGATTTCATGTTTTAAGAAAATCACAGGATGTTTACAAGACTTCCAAAGTAAGAAGACATAACCAGATAGAAATGTATGCAGTTTACCAATATATAAACATTTTTATTTTTACAATTTGTACTTTTTTTCTTTTTCTTATTCCTCTTTCCCATTCACATAATAACCATATCCAATCATTACTTATAAACACCAGTCACCATTCTATTAATTGACTATAGACCCTTTAACAGCTGAATCAGCTGGATACAGGAATGATCAAGATAAATAAGATTAAACTAAAACTAGCGATTTTAATTGTAAAACTACAACTGAAAAATGTGGTCCTGTTGTGGCTTAAGGTGCAAGAACAAGAGGAATGACATTTGAGACGATAAAATAAGGTTTATCTGATATTTCCAACAGTTAGACATTTATTTATCGTTACTATGACAACAGCTACAATGGAAATGGTAGGAATTGAGCTTCCCGCCTCCAGCTAAACCCTGAATGTTTACAAACAATTATAGGGTCTATTGATTTAGTTATAAGTATTACATAGCAACACGACCCATTATTATTGACATTGCCAATATTTGTGACATTCACAAATATTGGTTGTGATTGTTTATTATTTTTGTTGTTTGCCTTGTTTAGTGAGGTGCCTTAAAAGCCAGGGTGTAATATGGCCAGTTGGTAGAGGGCAGTAGACCCCCACCAGGAAGCCCTCACCCTGCTGCCCTAACTAGTTGTTGTTGTGAGGGCGGTGAGTGGTGCATTAAAAAGTGTAAATTCGCTTCACCGCACTGTTCAGCTTGTGTGACGTTAGCTACTTTTGTTTTCGGCTTTGAAAACAAAGCTTGAACAACTTGAACAATTCGGACATGCAGGTGTTATTGTGAGAGCTAGAAACGAGTTTAGGCCAAATAATAAATAAAATAAAAAAGTCACAGTTTGTGCAGGAAAAATCAGGTACACCCAGCTTTAATTGCACATTTACCTTGTTTAATTAACCAAAATTTAAAATGAAAACTGAAATGGCAAACAGATGCTAACTAGAATGATATGGATGGCTCAGTCCATTACTCTGCTGCTGTGGAGTGATTGTGCGCAGAACAAAGAAATAAATTGTCCTTTTGTGTTTTTTTACATATGCAAATTAGTACCAATACCCAGTATCGATGCTCAAAAAGTTGCCGTTTGGTATTGATGTGTCAACATTATCGTTATGGCAGTATTCGGTGATGCTCTATCCATATCACAAAAAGCCACAATGCATCGCAAAAGCACTGCGACCTTCCATCTGACTGAGATGTCCACTCTTTTTTTGCTGACACGGCCTAAAACATAAACATGTGGTCATACTTTGCAAATTTAGAATTGCGTATTGTGCAATTTTGCTGGTATTGTGTAGCTGTGGCGTCTTACCAATCCAGAAAAAGTACCAAAACCCCGCACAAAGCATGAATTCGGACATTTAGATTGTTTCCTTGTGTTGCAGCTAAGTCCACCCTGCGCATGGAGGTGAAGAAGTTTACCATCGACGGCGAAGGGGCCAACACCATCTTCACGGTGGACAACAAGGGGGACCTCTTCGTGACCAGGTCGTTGGACCGCGAGGAGAAGAGCGTTTACCATCTGACCGCCAAAATGTACGACGGGAACAACCAGCTGGTGGAGGACGCGGGGAAGTTCGAGGTCATCGTGAACGACATCAACGACAACATGCCGGTGTTCCCCAAAGGACTCAACGGATCCGTCATGGAGAGGGCCGCCGTCGGTGAGTGGGGCAGGGATTCATGGTCCTCACCTCTTCATCTCTTGATAAGCTTAATCCTTTCATCGCGGCGTAAAAACACTTGAACGCTGTAGTGAAGCTATGGCTTTATTGAAGCAGCTGCACGGCGAAGGGGAGCAAGAGGAGAAGGGTGGGTGGAAGGGGCTTACAGTGAAACTAGGTGATATTTTTCAGCTGTTATAGATCAATATTGCATTTTCTAACGAACATAGATAGTGATAAAGATGTGTTTGAGATTATTACCAAATATCTGCACAAAGCATAATGCCCCTTCCTTAAGAATACACACTATTTCTGTTTTTGTGACTCAATTTGTGACATAGTGGTTAATACGCTGTAATTAGACATGGGATATTTTTTCACCTTGTAGCCCGGGAAATAACCTAATGGTCTTGAAGTAGCCATCGGCTCCAGAAACGTCAGTGACCCCTGCACTAGATCATCTGCTGCAGCACACAACTTTGTGACATTCCAACCACTAAGCACCACCAAGCCGAGATCAGGACTAAAATGGATCTTAAATTAGGGTGACCAGATGTCCCAGTTTACCCGGGACAGTCCCAGTTTTGAGTCCTTTGTCCCATGTCCCAATAGATATCTCCAAAACCATTGAATTGTCCCAGTTGCCCTGACTTTGGCCAATATAGTCCGCACAATGACATACTTCACTTGAGAATGAATGTGTTTGACCAATGCGAAATTCAATTACCAAGTGCAAAGATCTCAATGCAGATGGCTGCATGTCATTACCTTCTTAAGATGTCAGCAGTTTTGTCATAGAGCCAGGGGTAAGAGAAGACGGGAATTGGAACCCCTGCGGCAAATTCCCGAATTGTGTCCCAGTTTTGAAGTTAGAAAATCTGGTTACCCATATCTTACATAGACCTGAAATAGTCATGTTTAAACTTGCCATAAACCCTGTCTAAACCTGAATTAAATGCTGAATGGAATTATCTCTAACAAACATGGTTGGAAAGTCCAGTTGGATTAAATCACACGTCTGCCATTAAAAATATTTGTCAAGAATAAAGACTAACCCGAACCCTAACCCATAAAGATTTCACACTTTTTAATTTATTACGTTTGTTTTGAAAAGACTGCCGTTTAAAAGTGAAACAATTGGAGCTATCCTTATCTTTCTTCAATAAGCATATAGATCATATACTGTATGCTCAATCATTTTGGTATTGAGTATTCTCTGTTACATGACCAGCCAGTGCAAAGCTGCTGTTTTCCTGCCTTACTCCCTCCCCCCCCAAAAAATGAGGACACCAACCGTGTTGACAGATTTCTAGCGTCACCAACTTGGACAAGCCAAATAGCCCGCTACCACCGTGGATTTATTTGTTTGCGACTTTTCTATTTTTATTGAACCTCTGGGGCCGCCGTATTGCCACAGCGCTCTGAAAATCCGGTCTCCAATTTCCCCTGTAGAACTGTAAACCTCTGGAGGAATCGAGTGCTTTTCCAGCTCGGGGACCAGGCTCTAAATTTAGTTCTGAGAATTTTCTTCCCCCCCCCACAACATCCCCTCGGTGCAGGCTCGGGGGATCGGGGAGAATGCGATGCCTACAGGGGAATTTGGCAGAAATGGTACTTTTGACACTGTAAAGAGAATCCCTACAATCCCACATCATTATCTTCCCCAAGCCGAGCCACACAAGTATATTTAGAGTGTAAGCCCGAACCCAACAGTGACTGACGCTGCTGACAGGAATAAAATACAAGCGGACGCAAGAAAGAGAAGGGAAAGGAGTGACTTGGCCCAGTTGTTTAGTTGAACCGAAATGTGTTTAAAATCACTACGGTTTGGGGGGTGCTAATCTTCGCTTCAGGCTGGTCATTCATAAGTGCGAGGTGGGTACAAGACAAGATCCCCCTCGGACTACATTTTACCTTGAAGTGGCTGAAATAGAGGCTTGATCGCTCTTATACTGCCAACATATTTGTGTCAAGATAGTTAAAGACCCAATATCTGATTATTATCTACCAAGGGAATAAAAATGTCCTTCAGCATATTGTAAAAGTTGGCCATAACATGTAAACATTCACAATACAATACAATGTCAAAACCTGAGACATTCACAACAGTGTGGAATAAGTAAGTGATCCCTTGTATTAAAGAGCTGGCTGATCCTTCTTTTGCAGCAATAACTGCTTTTCTGTCCTTGCAGTTTAGACGCTCACAACGATCATTCCTCTTTACAAAACTGCTGCAGTTCAGCGAGATTTCTAGGGTTCACTTACTTTTTCCACCTTGTATTGTGAATGTTTACATGTTATGGCCTTTAAGAATATGATCAAATGTAAATGTTTGGTTGGTATTAGTTTAAGCAGACACTGTTAAATCATTCTTATGATTTTGATGAAGATCAGACCACATTTAGTGACCAATTTAGGCAGAAATGTGAGAAATTCCAAAGTGTTACATACTTTTTCCTCCCACTATAAGCCGAATGCCCAACTCGACGGCGCATGCGTGGGTCAATCAGGCTCCCAAATTTCAGCTACCAAACAAACCACACCGCCATTGAAATGTATGAGCGAGTTCAGGTAGCGGAGCGTCAATATACTGAAGTATATTGAGCCATAACCGTGAACCGTAAGGCTCACGGGCATTGGTTTAAAGACTATAAGTCTCAAGTGACATTTCTTGCAAATATTTATGTTGTCAATATCTTGAAAGTGAGTTAGGACGGAGTGGACCATCGTGGACAGGGGACGACAGGTCCTGGGATCAGCCTGACACAGACACCGTCACTTTATAAATCATTTAAATTAGTCTCTATCATAGGGAAAAGTTTCATAATGGTGTTGATGTTAAATATAGTGGGTTCATTTCCCCGTCTGTCAAATTAGCGACCGATAGCTATGTTGTACACCATCAGATCACTCATAAAAATTTAGATGGCATAGCCTATATGTGTATGTGGATCTCTCTGGTCACAATTAAAAAAAAAAAAGTTTACTGTCCACCTCCTTATTGACAAAAAAAAAAAAAAGGATTCTATGTTGTTATTATTTCTCATTCCAGTTTAAATGTTGTGAATATCGGCGACATGAGGCCACAGTTTCAGACCCTGGACTTTGTCCAACAGTCGCTTTCAAGGGTCAGAAATGTTTTTCTCACATAGTTATTCCATAGTTATTCCAACTATATGAACAAGGACTGGTCGTGACTTTTGACAGCATCTCTTCGTATGAATGGCAGTTCCGTTTCTGTCTATCTCCGTACACAGCCCTGGTTGTAAAAATAGACTTTAAGCTAATATTGTAACAGGCTCCATGGCGAAGACAAAAACGCTTTAAATCATCAACTTTCCAGCGGTTAAAACGCTCCAAATCAGAGCTTTCTTCGTTGCTTTACGCTAACTATCATTATTGTTTGGTAGCCAAAAGACATTCCATTACCCATAATGCAACGGGCGACCCGAGATGGGCATTCGGCATATATGTAGGAGATGCCTTTGGAAGTGTCCGCGCTTTCAATGTTAGCATTGTTTTACCATTATACACTTATAATGTGTGAAACTGAATTTGAACAAAATTTTGTGCAACCTTTCGTACAGGTTTGAAAAATTGCAAAATTGTTCAGCTAAAAAAAAAATGAACACAGTTGTTAAGCCAAAAGGGCAAAAAGCAAAAAATAAAAAGCTGTACCAAATTGTTTTGAAAAATATAATAATAATAATAATAATAATAATAATTAATAATAATAAACGAAGTAAATGCTCACACAACAAATTATTTATACATATACAATAAACTAGAAGGGTTAGAACTGCTGCGATTGTGCGCACCATAACTATTGGCTGAGCTACAATTCAGTTTTTTTTTATATTACTTAAATATGCATCAAAGTCATTAACAAAACAACAGAGCATACTATGGTGTAATCAAATCAAATTCACTTTATTTATCCGTTAGGAACTTCATTTGCAGAGGAAGTGCCAGTGCGGGCCCAATAAAAACCGTACAGTAAATCCAAAGACATAAAACACAATCAACATGTGCTATAATAAATACATAAAAAACAATATAGTGGGCCTTAATAGACAAAGGTCCACACAGTCATTATTTCATAATGAGGGGAAAAATACTTCATTGTAAATAAGGGAGTGAGCAGAACATATTGTTTTTAGCTGATAGCATGAAACGCGGCAAGAAATATGGCACAAGCTTGACGTAAATCCCCGAAGAATCAATATGCCGTACGTGTTCGGTTAGCGGAAACTAATGCAAAAGTGATAATGAAACACAACATTACACTGAGAATTGGCTGTTGTATAATAAGACCTGTTCACATTGCCATCTGCAATCTGAATATAAATCTGTCATCGGAATTAATTAGAAATTTAACAGCTGCATAAGTTTGCCATGCGCTGCTAATCCCATAGGCCAATGTACAGACTGAGAGTTTGAAGATTTGCTCATGTGCAGCACGACGGGCTACGGCTGTATGATTGGCGGTGGCAGCCTATGCATTAATGTACTTATTGAATAAAAAAACACTTATTCACATATAGCCTGAAGCCTTTGATTCTGTTATCAGTCCTCTATATCAAAAGTTTAAGCCAGGATTCTCGAAAGTTTAGTCTAGAAAGTTGGCTAACTGTTAGCCTAGCTAGCCTAGCTTCTCACTCGGGCCACAGATTGTAAAAACATTTCTACCGGACAAGCTCAACTGTAATCCATAGAGCTCACGTGCCGGGGTCTGGATATAAAAAAAAAATCCCATTCACTTTTCAGCAAAGGTTTTAAAAAAGAAATCCGATAATTTTAACCTCTTAACCACTTAACCAAGTGCATTATTTCCAGTTCAGCTTTACCCAAATCCATAAGGTTACAGCCAATAGACCAGTGTAACACCTCTTTTGAAAGATAAGACCTACAAAACCCATCTAAATGGATCTTTTACCACGTGTTGTTGCTGCGTTGTCATCAATTTTTTGACATTTTTTTCCCATCGCTTTTTTAATGCATTTTTGTCACACGTTTTTGCCACATTTTCATTGGTTTTTTGTTGCTCTTTTGTTGTTGTCTTTTTGTCACGTTTTTGTCGCTCGTTTGTTGCGTTTTCGTCACACATTTTGGTCACTTTTTCAGTACTTTTTGTCACGTTTTTGTTCATCATCGTTTTTGTCTCTTTTGTTGCATTTTCATCCTTGTTTTCATCACATGAGTCAGTGGAATTGGCTGTACATCTGCACAGCTCCGCCTACTGTTCTGGAGTGCACATGCCCAAATGTACTCTTTATTTTGGAGCCTTAGAAATGCAGTGGAGTAGAAAGTATTATTATTAACTTTCAAGTGTAGTAATAATAATAATAATAATAATAATAATAATGATTAATAATACATCAAACTTGTATAGCGCTTTTTTGGACACTCAAAGACGCTTTACATGGGGAATAACAAAACAAGGGGTTTAAGGAAAAGCTAGTTTGGACATGTGGGTTTTGAGTACTGATTTGAAGTTTGGTAGTGTGTCAGAGTTTCTAATGGGCTGTGGGAGTGAGTTCCAGAGGTGGGGCGGCGATGGCAAAGGCTCGGTCCCCCAAGGTCCGGCGGTTAGTGCAGATGATGGGGGTGAGGCGGTTGGTGCCGGCTGAGCGGAGGTGGCGGGTGGGTTGGTGTTGTTGCAGGAGCTCGGTGAGGTAGGGCGGGGCCAGGTTATGGAGGGACTTGTAGGTGAGGAGGAGGAGCTTGTATTGAATCCGATATTGAACGGGTAGCCATCGGAACTGCTGGAGGACCGGGGTAATGTGTTCTCTGGACCGGGTGTGGGTGAGGAGGCGGGCAGCAGAGTTCTGGATGTATTGCAGTTTTTGAGATGAGTGGTGGGAAGTCCGTAGAGGAGGCTATTGCAGTAGTCGAGTCTGGAAGTGATGAATGCATGGATGAGGATTTCTGCTGTAGTCTGGGTAAGGGAGGGGCGGAGGCGGGCAATGTTGTGGAGGTGGAAGAAGGATGTTTTAGTGATGTGGTTAATGTCTGTTTGGTATGAGTATGATACCATACCATAATGGTGTCCATTATGATGCCGGGGTTGCGTACAGAGGGGGAGGGGGTGACATTGTGACCATCGATGAGGAGGGTAAAGTTCTGGACAGAGGGGAGAGATTTGGGGCCGGTGAGGAGTTCTGTTTTATCCGTTTATTTATTGAGTTTGAGAAAGTTATTGTCCATCCAGGTTTTGATGTCGGAGATGCAGTCAGTGATGGTGGAGAGGATAACCGGGGTGATGGTGGCGATGTAGAGTTGGTATCGTCGGCGTAGCAGTGAAAGTGGAGTCCATGGTGGCGGATGATCTGACCGAGGGGAAGCATGTAGATGGTAAAGAGGAGGGGGCCGAGCACGGAACCTTGGGGACACCGTGGGTCACAGGGGAAGTGTGGGAGTTGCAGTTGTTGACAGAGACAAAGTGGTGACGGTCGGAGAGGTATGAGGTGAACCAGAGGAGTGCTGTGCCGGAGATGCCGATAGATTGTAGTAAAGTGAAGTAAAGGTTATGTACAGCACTTAAATGAGCATTATGGAACTTTTTATGTGAAAAATACTTACTAACACTAGTTAGTGTGTATTTGACCTTTTAGTGACCGGTGGCTGCATGAGTGCTTATCCCTGGATTCATCGTTTTTCGGGTTTCTGGACGGAATGTATGTGTAGCCATAGAGATGGTTCCATCAGCAGTTGAAATCTACCAGAAACTCGAAAAATAATTGCTCCTGGAGTGTTATAGAGGCCACTGCTAACCACTGCTATAGGTCACCTTTGCATAAAAAGTTCTTTAATGCACCTTGCAGCAACTCACCATCCCTGGTAATTTTACACTATTTGCGACCTTCTTTTTGCATAAACCTCTTAAACAAGCTTACCGCTAATTTTTCCACGACTGCCTTTTTGACATGTCTTATTTATGCCTTGTAGGGACCATGATTGTGGAGGCCAAGGCCACAGACGCTGATGACCCCAGCACGGCCAACGGGGAACTGCGGTACTCGCTGGTCCGCGGTGGAGACGGAAAGTTTCAGATTAACGAAAGCACAGGTAGAGCGATACAACATTAACTGCTCGACACTGACTTACAGTAAAGGAAAGTGTATCATTTGTTGTTGTTTTTTTTTTCCAGGCATGTTGAGCTGCAGCAGAGGAGACCTTGATCGGGAGACCGTCGGGCAGTACGTGCTGGTGGTCCGGGCGCAGGACATGAGGGGCATACCTTCAGGAAGCACTGCCACCACCTCGGTGACCATCAGCATCACTGACATCAACGACAACATCGCCTCTTTCACCACAAGTGAGTTCATGTTCAGCGGCGTGATGACTGAGTGGTTCAGTTCCGAGACCACAAGAGCCTTTTTCTTTATTTATTTTGTTTGGAGTTTCTGGTAGATTTTCACTGGTGCCAGACCCTCCATGGTTACGTATACATTCCATCCAGAAAACCTACCAGAAACCCAGAAAGAGGCCATGCTATTATGCACAAATATCAAGGTTTTTTCCCCCTGCATAAACATTCCATAATGCACCTTTAATGTACTGTTGCTTCATCCGTAAAGTTATTTCCCCTAGTGCATAAGATATTTTTATTTTATTTTAATTTCTGTCATAGCATATTATCTTTGCATAATGCACACATGTTTGCATGGAAGAGCTGATGTAACAAGTGAATATCTCCACTGTGAGATAGTCTTAGCTTATGGTTTCTCCCATAGACACCAGAGATAGGCTGATAGCTATCGGCTTCCTGGACCTGTTCGTTAGTTGCGTCATTGAACATTCAATCCCCATACAAATGGGTAGCATAGATGTCAGTCCCTATGTAGAACTAAGGTGAGGTAAGTCATGCCAGTTTCATGTCTGCGGTTTCTATATCATTGACATATTAAAACAGAATGGATGTGTTTCCGACCGCTTAAAAAACAGAAAACTTAACTCAACATTGATTTCATTCAGAAGCCACTTTTGCTGCTAATTCTTATCTTAAGAAAAACTCAAACGGTCTGTACAGTCAATAATTATTTCTATGCAGGCTTTGATGTCATGCAAGTGGAAAACATCTGGATCGTTCATGAATTGCAGTGTTTACAGCTAATGCTAACGGATATCGAAAGAAAACATGGAACAGGCGACAGAAGTCTGTAAAGTTGCCTGGATTGCAATTTGACCGAAGGCCATTTCTCCTTTTTATGTCTGTTTTCTCCAATCAAAATGCACAATACCAATCCTCCAGCTTGGTACTCCTGACCAAATACCCCATGGGACAATACAGTACACCTTTAGATTGGTTTCACAATAGAGCTTTATGAGGTCTTTTAGCGTCATTGTGTTGTCTTGTGTGTGAAATACGCGGTATAAATAAACTTGCCTGGCCATGCTGTGAAAAGGCTTTCAGCCCATTTGACCGAATGAATGGTCGTCAGTCAGGCCCCGATACGATTTTCTAAGTGGACTTTGTAAGCTCTCGCTGCGACTGGCTGGGTTTCCTCTGGTCACTCGCGCTGCATGCTGCTTGGTGTAAAAGCCATTATGTCGTATTTACAGATAATTTTGAGGTGAAGGTTCCTGAGAACCACAAGCTGAATGAGAAGATCACCACTCTGCAGCTGGAGGACAGAGACCAGGTCCAGAACAAAGTGCCCAGGATCTCCATCTCCGGAGACTACTCCCGAATGTTCAACGTGGAGACCAACTCCAACAAGGACGGCAACCTCATGCTCAGACAGGTACACCACTGTCACTGCACCCACACTTAATTATCACGTTATTTATTCATTTTATGGATGATATGGATATGTTGTTTCATAGGGATATTGAACAAAAAGTGTCAATTAAATAGTGTTCCTTCCAAGTTTTACAAATGAAAACTGTCAGTCCAAAATATGCAGTTTAAGTCCTTGAAAAGGCCGTCAAAAGGAAGGATCCAAGAACAGTTACATGAATAGTTTAAGAGCACATGACAGGTTACTACTAGGGCTGGGTAGGGACGGTTACATTTTTTTCAATAACAGTACTCAAACGATTGATACCAATACCGGAACGATATTTTTTCTGATATTGATACTAAAATATTTGTCACGAAGAACCAGAAAACAGAGCAATAATGTTTGGAAGATCCGTAAATTTACAATATCGGGTTCGTCTCCAATGTTTAGAAATGGGTGAAGACCAGGGAATACTTTGGGGGGGGGGAAATTTGAAGAAATTGTGGCAAAATTAAGGAAAATGTGTTTAAAAAAGAGAACTTCAGTAGTAGATTCTTAGTAGTAAAAAAAATGAGCAAAATAAGGGTAATCATTTATTTGAGCTGAAGTCTTGGTTTCGGTACCGGTAGTACCTAAACTTTTATCCAACACCATACTGGTATCATTTAACGGCACCCAGCCCTAGTTACTACGTACAGCATAGTTAACATAATTATCAAAAGTCAAAAAGTTTTGGGATTTGTTACATTGTACTACTGTAATAGCCCGAGTGGAACTTTGCCGGTTCCTTTGTAACTCATGGACAAGTTTTAAATCCAATTTTCTTTTTCTCCATAAACGTTTCCCAAAACTAAATCATAGTAGATTGCTCTGTTGGACCAATTTTCAGGTACAGCAAGCCCACACTTTATGATCATTTTAGTCTTCATTCTGTGGTCCTTTAACTTTTTCACATAACTGCACATTACATGAACACAAGGAACAGTAAATTGAACTACCTCCTTTTTTATTGGATGTATTTTTATTCATATTTTCCAAACCAAACTCGAATGCTTTGAACTTTTTTGATCCAAATATTTAGGACATCCAAAAGAGGCTCAAATCGAGTGTGTAATAGCTCTCACCAGCTGGAGCGCCTCCAAATAGCGGCCCGCTCCTCTCTCATTCTCCACGGCTAGTAGCGGTGTTTACACGTTGCGCTAAACCTGCTATCGGTCACACGCCGGTGGAGGTCTTATTGCGGCTAAGCTGTTTACACATTCCCTTTGATAGCCTGCGCCCCGGCACCCCTGTTAGCGTGCCTAATCCTGTTAGCTGTATACCCCCCCCCCCTTCCCTCTACCTGCGCTAGCCTGTATGCGCGCACAATGCGGCTATAGCTATCTCTGGCGCTTCGTTAGCGCGCTAATCCCAACCGAGATGTGACAGTAAGAGCGTCTCCCTTACCACGTATTTGTCGACTTGAAAGTGTTAAGTACAACTGTGGTGATAAAACAGTCAAAGGAAGTCGACGTCGCTAACGCGTTTAGCCTGGGAGAACGGGGAGGTGTTTTTTTTTTCTTTTTCCCAGGAGCGTTAGCCGTGTGCCAGAGCTGAAGCCGTCACATTTCGAAAGCCTTTTTTTACACCGCAGCCGCAACGGAAGAACAAGTGTGAATATGCAGGGGATGAGTGCGGGGAACAGTGAGGAAAATGTCTGTCACTGTGATTGAAATCAATTTTAGGCAGTTTACGCTCAGAGTTGTGAACTCTCAGACCTCGGTTAGAAAAAGCTGTGAATTCATTTACAACGGAAGGCGCAGAAGGTGATGTCTTTGCAAATGTTTATTTTCCCCGGAAAGGTGGGATGTTCTGTTTATCAGCAAGTTAATTGGACACGTGGGAGCTAATCGCTAACAAGTTCTCTGACGGCCATGGCTATTTCTAGCGAGACCCGTTTACTGTGGAGGATTTCACTAACATGACGACACATGACTTTATACTAGCCCTTCAGACAGAGCCCCGGTTTCCTGCTTCGATCCTGTGTAGTCCTAGAAGGGTTACAGTATATAAGCAGTGTCTCGCACAAATGAATAAATATTTCAAAACTACACAGTGGGCAGAAAGTTACTGACGAGCAGACACTGGAAACATGTCGATAACATTATGGTGGATGTCTATCTATTATGGTTCAATAAAAAGTTCCTGTCTTTAATTGATATCTTAGTTGTTTGATATTTATTTCGTTATCAGAATAGGTTGTATCGCCAGCGTCAGTGAAGATACTTTTTTTTTTTTTTTTTTACATAAACAATGACTGTAATTTCCAGACTATAATCCGCTACTTTCCCCTCATGCTTCAAACCTTGCGACTTATAAAACGGTGCACCTAGTTTCGAGATTTTTATGGTCATGGTCATACTGAATATTGTGTCATGTTATCAAATCAATAACAATGCACCTACATTTAATACGAGTGGGTCCAAAAACACTCGGCTATTTCTAACAAAAGGACTCCGACGAGAGAAACACACAGCTCCAAATCCAAACATAAAGCCTATCTCTGTTGTCCTCTACCTCTGTCTGCGGTGGTTACGGCACACCGGGGCGTGGGCAGCAGGATGCTGCTCGTCTGTAATGTGGCTTCAGGTGCAAAATAAATGCATTTAATTCTCTCACCACTGAAATATTATTACACAAATGGCAGGTTAATATCATCAAAAGCCTTGAGCGATTCACCACAACCCAGCTCAGAGCAAAACACTGGGAAACTCTGAGGGTTGGGACCGTGTGCGCAGACGTCCCGAGGAGAGAGGCTACAATAATATAATTGAATGTATAAACTTTTAAGTTCTTAACACACTTTTAGAAAAGTTAATGTACCTGTAGGCGCTGTTCTCTTGAAATATTTGACCATGCACGAAGAGAAAAGTCCAATATTTCCAGTGGCTGATGGTGCTTCAAATGCTCTTGGAACAGCGTGGTCAGCTGCGGCTTATAGACCAGCACGGCTAATACGTTTGTTAAGTGGTGACGTCACAGCTCTACTTCCGGGTCCGCAGATGTGCGAGAAACTACAAAAAACTCTTTAATACCACAATCAATATTTCTGAAATTCAACAGAGAGTTACTGAACATACTTATTTATCAGGCCTATTAGCCAAACATGCTGTACCTACCTACGTCCGGGTTAGCGGAGAAAAATGCTAAACCCGGACGTAGCGACTTTAGTAATGTGACATGACGAGTGGTATATAAAATAAATAAAAGCCTGACAACGCCATCCAGTGTAAGCTGGAAAAAATGTGCTTTAAGGCACACAGGTTCGACCCATAAGGACAGAGGCAGCATGTTCCTTTTACATAATCCATTTATTTCTATGTTTTACTTTTCTTGCATCTTTCTGTTCGGATTTCATACTTTCTTTACACAGGTTATCACAGTTTTCGTTATATTCAGTTGTACACTTAAGCTCTCAGTTGGTTCACAGATGTTGTTCACATTTGTTAGTCCATTAGCTTTACAGTTTGTACAAAACAAAATAAAGACAAAACAAGGAGAAAGCAAGACAAGGAGAAACAAGACAGCAGCGTGGTTAGGTCCACCTAAATGTAAATAAAAAGGTAGTTAGGGAACCAGTTACGCGAAATAATGGCTAACCACCAGGCAAGGCCGATCCTACCGTCGCACGCCCACATCTAGCCCTTCTCGGCCGGCTCGGTGCTTCGATAGCCCCCGAGTTCCGTCACAGGAGGGCCCCAGCAGACCCCGAGCCACCATGCACCGAGAGCAAGCAATGGACGCCATGGAGTGGTGCGCGTTGAGGTTCTCAACCACCCGTGACGCTAAAATTAGACCTGCATTAGCAGCTACACCAATATTAAGAATGAACGAACGAACAAATAGCTACCTGGACCCATGGAACAGCACACACAACCCTGGGCTCAGCCCAACCAGGCCGGAAGACGTGAGGAGACACAGGAAGTGCGTGTGAACGAGGGTGGGCTTTTATACTTATTTTGAGTAGTGGCGCCATCTGCTGACCGTTTCGATATTTAAAACACATACATTTAATAAAGTTATTTAAAATACAGTTAATAAAAACTGGTATTGCCACAGTAAATATTACTTTTTTAGCAGTAGGTGCTGCATTTTTGGCTAATGAGTAAGAGAAATAAGTAGCTTCAGTATCTCTCTGTTGAGTTTCAGAAATATTGATGGTTGTTTTTAAGAGTTTTTTATATTTTTTTCTCGCATATTTGCCCGTCTGCTAGGACCCGGAAGCAGAAGTCGTGACGTCACACTTAACACACGTATATTATGTACTTCCGTTTTTCTTTAAAAATGTTGTTGGTGCGGCTTATATGTTTGTTAAGTGATGATGTCATTGCTCTGGGTACAACGGAACTTTAGCCCTATCGACTGATGGGATTTAGCTGATTTTAACCTGCTGTAGAGTCGCTCTTTTTAAACATCTGATCACACAAAATATTAAATGTACTCTCGATTTTCTTAATAATGCTTTGGCATGAATTATCAACTTATTTTTTCCATACACAATGAAGGCTTATTTTAAATATAAAAACATCTTCATTTTACCTGGAGAAATTGTGAGCTATATTGTTCGAATTATGTGTAAAACAGTTTTTGGCCTTTTACCTGTTGTTATTTCAGCAGGAGATTCAGATGAAGTTGTTTTTTGCTGTGTTTATCAGTGGAACTCTCAGTACCCGGAGGTAGCTAATTATTGTGCGTGATGTCACACTTAACGTATATTCAGGTGCGCTCAATAGACTTAGAATTCACGGTTATAAGGGCACTATAAGGGCATGCAACAAAAGACTATAAGGGCATGCAACAAAAGAATAAAAATAAACAAGATATAGTAAGATTAGCTAAACTCATATAGAACATGTCCCGACAAACAGCGGCATAAATGGTGGATTTACAAATGTTAAAAATTAAGCAAAAGTGAATAACTACCAACCATGGAAATATAACAAATGGCAGGTAGCAGAGCTATTTAGAGTCCGTGAGTGTGATGGCAGCCGGGAAAAAGCTGTTCATGTGGCGGGGGATTCTGATATGGATGGACCGTAGCCTCCTGCCCGACGGGACACGGTCAATTTAACATTAGCTAACATTAGTTAACAATTTAACATTAGCTCTGAGATAAAAGCTTCTATCTTAATAATGAACTCAGACAATTCCTCTGGTGAAGTCTTGACTCTTTCAACTTCACTTGTCGAGCACTAGTACAAATCAAAGTGATTTAGATGTACTGTGGCTTGGCTTTTAATAAAAAAAGAAAAAAAAGAAAGAGCAAATTAAAAGGGAAAGTGGATGATTTTTTTATTTGACATGGGATCCATTTCTGGGGTACTTCGGAGCATTTTAACATGCAGATGTGTGAATGGGTGAGAATGAATGGCCTATTCCTATTATCACTGCCGGTAATATCCCAGCATAGCCTACTGTATGGGAGCATTTACTTGTAAGAGGTAAATCATCTGCTATGTAGTGAAAATAAAAATAATTTTGTAATATTCCAAATAAAGTTCAATTACCTCAAATGTGTACTTAAAGAGACATTCATGCCAGCGATACATTCCTAATGATTAAATGGCCACAACAATAGTATTTTGGCAGTGGGTGATCATTACGTTTGGTTACTGGACAAAGGGAAACAGTATCACAAACGGCTCCATCTTTTGTTTTAGTCATTTTATTGTACTTAAAGAGGGGAGTACACACATACTCAGTTAGAAAAAGCTGCGCTGATCTAAAACAGCTGAAACTAAACATCCAGTAATAGTGAAAGGAAGGTGGTCGGGAGTGCTGCACTGGGTCCAAGAAACGTTCTTTAAAATTGTTGCTAAAAATCAGGTGCTCTTTCAGGATGAAAAACAAAATGAGTAAAAAACTTGCCTCAAATGGTGGGGTGTGTGTGGCAAAAAATCCGAGGCACTCGGCACACGCGTTTCGACCACAAACTGGTCTTCTTCAGAGCAATGAAAATAATGGAAACACAAGTGTTATAAATACCTAATTGGAGCATCACGTGATCAGTCACATGTGCTGACCACAAGAAAAAAACAAAAAAGAATATACAATACACACAGGAGATGTGGCACAAAACGGGCGTACTGTATAAGTGACAGAAAACACCCACATGACAAATTATGGACCAAGTCACAGTATATAAAAGTCACAGTATGTAAGGGTCACAGTATGTAGAACTGGGCGTGACACATACACTAGAAACAGGACCACTGACATGCCAAAAGCTACAGTGGAAATGTATTAAAACAGTTAAAAAGACCGAGGCCCCAGTCTTACAAAAACACAGAAAAATCAAACTCATCATTTAACCATTTAACCCTGGATAAGTAGTGGCCTTGAGGGTCTCAATCCAATAGGTTTCCCTCATGCCCAGGGAAACAACCTTGGGTTAGGTTGACCATCACCTTTAGTTGTGTGATGCTGGTATGGCCAGGTGTTTTGAAATGCATTGCCATAGGGTAGTTAGAGTTTTTTGTTCTTATTGCATTTTTGTGTTCAGAAAATGAGTCTTTGAGTCTTCGTTAAGTTAGTCCAACATAAAAGCAACCACAAGTGCAATCCAGTTTGTAAAGGATGCGTGTGGTTTTTACAAAAAAAGGTCCTTGAAAGAAGTGGCCTTGTTGATGTGGCTACAGTGATTACAGGAGCCACATTGGAAAGTTCCCACCGGCTTGGGGAAGAATGGCGCTTTTTGAGCAGGTAGGTATTTTTTGACAAGTTGATTTTTTGGCCACTATTCTCCACATGGATTTGTCGCAGGTGCGCAGCAGCCGGGACCGTAGTCCTTTGTGTCGAGGGCTAGGCCCACTGATCTTTCATACATGGAATTGTTATTGTCCTCAAAAGAGTGAGCTGTCTTGTTCATGTGCAAATATACAGAGAGATCACAAACAGAGTATGGTAAGTATGGTTCCAGTTGTAAATGAGCAAGACAATTGAAATGAAGCTGTGAATTATGTGGGTCTGAGGACTGACCCCTGTGGTGATCCATAGCTAAGTATTCTTTTATGACTTGGTTTATTGCTATGTAAATGAGCATCATCTTATATTTATGTCCAGTATTGGACCTATAGTGATGTATGCAGTATGACAAAAGTAAGTGTAGGCATTTTTTATGATTTGTTTTTTTATTGGTTACATTTTCGTATCATGCCAGCGTATCACACGTGGTAGAATCCTATTGATTGCATTCGATCTAGCCATTTTTCCCCACACAAATTCATAAACTGCTCTCATTTAACTGAGTGAAATCGCCTCTGTTTTGACTGTATGATCTAACATTGTTTTAGTATTCTTAAGACGCCACACTTATAAAAAATCCGATCAGCATTGCTCTGGAACAATAGCTTGTCCCTAATATCTTGCTGATGTTCCTGGCCCTCTCAGGTTAGAACACCACTCAGTCTTTTCTTCTTTTCTACAGTCACCTTGTTTATGCAGATTTAATGTTTGGACAAGCACTTGTTTTGCATATCTTTGCCAAATGTATTCCTAACTTACACAAAGTTCAAATAATTTATACTCTGTGCTGCTATAACATTGAAAACCAAGCACTTCTTTGTTTGGGCAAGTCATGATGAATAATGCATTCAGATGTTGTGCCGTCTTGTTTTGAATGTTTTGAATCTTTAAATATATTCTCTCCACGGGCCTGTGGGCTTGCAAGGCCTGCAGCGGAATGATAGGAACACAATATGCTACGTTTACAGCATAGTCATCCTCCTAATAGGTAACATTTAAGTCATGGCCTAAATACTGAGTAGTTGGAGTTTTTAACTGACAAAATGCAAATGTTTTCACAATAGAAATAAAAATGAGAAGCGCCGTTTGATCCTAACGTATGTGAACAGTTAGCAAGCCGGTTGGTGAGTTAGCCTGCTCAATGTATTTTTCCTATAGCTAGCCTTTAGCCTTTAGCCATCAAACATAGCAAAATATGAAAAATCCAGATATTTTCAACTGCTGAAAATATCAACCATATTCGGGTGATATCAAAGCCTTGTCAGAAATCATTCAAGAAAAAAGTTTAAAGTCTTTTAAGATTTTATTTTAGATAAGAATGATCATGTAAAAGTGACCTCCAAGCTAAATGCTAACTCATATCCAGTAAAGCTTTAACTATTTGTGGCGTCGGATACACTTCCAGGGGCCAATAAACATCATCTTAAATCCATCCATCCATCCATCCAGCTTCTTCCACTTGTCCGTTGCCGGGTCGTGGGGGCAGCCGTTGGAGCTGCCCAAATCACATTGCACCAGCCTCTATGGCTCCTCCTGCAGGTGGTGGGTCCACAGAAGAACGGCCTCATGGTTCTAACCGGGCCTGTTGGTCTCTCATAAGGGGCTTCTGAACCGCTCTTTGTCTGACCCGTCACCTAGGACCTGTTTGCCATGGGAGACCCTACCAGGGGCACGAAGCCCCCGACAACAAAGCTCCAGGATCATTCGGGTACTCAAACCCCTCCACCACGTTAAGGTGGCGGTTCCAGGAGGGGATCATCTTATATGTTAAGGATAAAGAAACCACATAAAAAATATATTATATAAATGCCATGAAATGGAAAAAAACATACCCTAGCCATACTTTTACATAGCGACTGGCTTATCCATTCATTTGTATGGCTAACAAAATTAATGTATGCATTTGTCGGAACAGGCTCAGATAGCTAAAGGCATTTCTGTGATTTCTATGGTTTTGACCTTGTATAGGATTTATTAGTACAAAACAAAAACCAGAATAGAGTTCAAGAGTCCCGCCCACCTGGAAACCTGCTTTGGGTTCCAAAATTCCCACCAATTACTTACATGGGGTTCTGGTCTTAAGGGATACAAGGGTCATTCCACAAGAACTATACATTTTGGGTCACATTGATTCTTTTGGATAAATCTTATCTACCCCATATCAAGGATCTGTATTGAACTGCTCCAATTTTACATTATACACAAATTGTTATTTTTCTTTTCTTTGAAATTGAATTTATCTTTTGAATGCTCAGTACCTCAAATTGTCCGTCCATAAGAGGTACAACCAAATCAAGGTCTTGGATAGAAAGTTGAACCCCGATCTTTCTCCTCCTCAGCCTTTGGACTATGAGACCATGCCAGTGCACACCTTCACTGTGGAGGTGCGCGAGGACCTGGCGGTGCGCACTCCCGAAAACAGCCGGATCGCCATCACCACGGCAACGGTAATGATCACTTTCTTTGCTACTACTCCTGTTACGGGATGTTATTGGAGACACTATTTTTCTACCTTTTAAAGATTTCTGGTGAACTAATCACATTTGGCACAATCAAATGAAGTCGAGTCAAAAGCGAGTCCTTGTGAATGTTTTTGACACATTATTACATTCATGAATTTTCTAGATTGTGCTGTTGAAATTAAAAGCTTGCACTTGAATCAAGGTTATCATTCTCTATTATTCATGTACACATTGATTTTTTTTATCATTATGATTTACATCTAATGCAATGACTGACTGGTTGTTTTTTTGCTCATTTCTAAATGTAGCGCTTTCAGTGTTTTGCACATTGGAATTACTTTTACATACTTCCTATCAATCAGTTCAAGCAGGTGAGCAGCAGGCGAGATTATGGCTTTGGTAATTTCCCTAATTTCTATGCTAATTCTAGCCCAAGGTTTCGAAACGATTCCAAAATCAACACTACCTATCCCTAGTTTCCATCATTATTTGGTATAGATCTATGATTCTGCATTTAAATGCATTGTTCCTTTTGTCCTGAATTTGGTGTAGGGCAGAGCGACCAAAACAAATTCTCTTTATAGAACAAAAAGACAACATTTGGCTGAAAAAAAAGGACAAAAGAGCAGCGTTAGTGTTACAATCTCCTCTGCTGAAAATGAAAGTTCACACAGTTTAATTAAAAATGAGCTCATTATTATTGCTTCACTTTGTTCATCTCATTACTTAAGCACCACTGTGAAACCCAACATGTAAACACACAAGTGTGTACATTTGCTTATATGTACTGTAACAGTGTATAACAGATGGGCATGTTTGAAATTAATTAACACTTGTAATAAGGAAGTATTTTGGTTGTTTTGCAGTTTGTTTTCCATATTACTTCTTAGATAGTTTAAAATCGAGGCATAACATAACAAATATTAATGTTTTCCCTTTTGACCAGGTGACGATAAAGGTGCTGGACGTGGACGAGCCCCCGGTTTTCTCTCAGCCCAGCTACACCTTCACCGTGCTGGAGGAGCGCGACGTGCAGAACATCGGCATGATCCTGGCCACCGATCCCGACAAGGCCAAGAATGCCATACGGTACACACATTCGGTTTATGTCGTCCCTTCACTTCACACTGTCCTGTGGTAGACTGCGCCAACCGTCTCCCCAACCACCACCAATCACTCATCCCGACACTGCATTCATACTTGCCGTCCGCGATTTTGAACAAAGCCAAATTAGTCATCGACTCGCACTGTGCGACGGAATCGACTGACCAGCTCAAGCTGTGCCAGTGATGTGACCCGAACGGCGGGAGGCTGTTCTGTGGATTCAAGCTTGGTCCGTCCAGCTATCCCCTCTAACAGCGCTTTTTAACACCCAAGCACTTATCTTAAATTCGAGCCAATGACCACTCGTTTTCAGACAGTCTGTGGTGATATGTTCAGAAGGACCCCAAGACTGACGACAAATATCAAACAAGCAAGAAAACCCTGCGACTTACTGCCCAGTGTTAAGCCCTTATTGGCAGGTATGTTCGAGCATATGAATCATATATTTGGCAGTAAAATTTGGGCAATGTGGATGTTACCAACTGGAGAAATAAGGGTAAGAGCTTCTTAAAAAGTTTCTTTAGATACTACTGGCGGCGAGTAAGAAAGCCATAACCAGGAAGTGGCTTAAACCGGACCCTCTGACCATCGAAGACATAATTCAAGAAATCTACATTATGGAAAAACTTCCATTTACTCTCAGGATTCAAAGGGACATGTTTTACATAATCTGGACACGTGGACTGAGTATGTCAAACCCATGAGGTCAAACTTTGTATAAGTGTTACTGTTTTAAGTGAATGGAAACAATGTCTGCAAAGGTTCTCTTCCCATAAGTGTTCTTATTCAAAAAATGTTAAAAATAAAAATGACCAACTTACCGATTTTCACTGGTGGGTATATCGTAATTGCCGCTTGTAATCCCATATACACTGCAGTTAAAGTTCGACCCGGCATAGAAATTGTCATGCCTTCTAACCGGGGCATTCCACTACATCCGAATGTCCTCTGAGCTCCGAGCTGCTCCAAGACAGCCTCCGAATGAGTGCGAAGTCAACGCCTACAGCGTCCACGTTTTAGTCGGCCTGGAACCCGCCGCTGCAGGTTCACGAGGAGCTTGAAGAGAGCATGTGCAAGGCAAGGATCAGTTTGTGAAATAAAACTCCTTAGAGGCTTACGAGCTGAAAGCTATAGTCACAGAGATGATCGCGTTGAAGCTAGTTCCTTTCTCTTTCACAAGTTTTTTCTTCTGCGTGCGAAGGGCAGAGAAAAGTACAGAGAAAGAGTGCTATGAAAGCTTTATCGGGCCGTGTTATTGTTGAAATACCAAGGTTATATTGTGTAGAATAAGGAATTCCATGCAGAGGGTATACTTCCAGATATTGTTGGCGTTCTCTTCCCTGAGCGGTGCTGACTTTGAAGGACTAGGTGATGGACTTGATCTGTATGTTGTTGGAGGCGGCAGAGGCCTTGCATCAACCAAAAAAATAGAAAACGATTTATTTGTTTTATACACCAGTCAGAGCTCAGAACCATCTGGATGTAAAACCACCTCTTAACTCACAGACATGTTCATTTTTTCTCTCTCTCCAGTTACTCCATCTTGGACCAGGACTGCCCCTTCTCCATCAACACCAAGACCGGAGTGCTGTCCACGGTTCGGCCCCTGGACCGCGAGCTGGAGGCCACGCACATGTTTCAGGTTAAGGCGCAGGAGGATGGGAGCGGTACGTACGGCTCTGATTATGGCACTTCCTTAGACAATAAGACTTTCACACCCTCAGAACATCTGCTTTCTCTTCGCAACAATTCATGTACGTCACAGAGGAGGGAGGGGACCTTTTGTGAACGCATCAGGCTCCAACACCTGGAAGCGGCCTAAAAAAAGACGCTTCTTTGTTCTCTGGAAATTGTGTTCACAGGCTATTAAAAAGCAGTAAATGTCATGAATTGAATTATGAAAAAAAAAGCACCATTAAATTACATTAGGATGCAATAAATGTGTGTTTAATAAGGCAAAAAATTATAGCGTTCTGTAATTGCTTAACTTCTTTACCTTAAACCCATTTTCGTAGTCCCTCTGGGGGTAATACAAGTGTTAAAGGAACAGGCCACCGTTTTTCCATACTGATTATGTTCTTACCTGAGCTTAGACGTACGTACCTGTCTGGTCTTTGTGCGTGCCCATGGAAGAGCGTGGTCGCTTCCAACTTCACCCTGTTTAGAGTAGGGATGTCAAGATTAACCGGTTTTACGATTACCATGATTATAAAAGGAGGTTCATTTCCTAAGATTTGCAAACATTTTATCAAACAGAGGAAAGAGAATTGGACAAAACGGTAAACATTTTTCATCCAAAACTGATACTGAATATGTTTTAGACCAGGACTAGGCAAGTTTGGGTCGTGGAGGGCCGATTTTCTTCATTACCAAAACACCAAGGGCCGAACTTCACCATTGTGGCCTAAAGTAAAGAACTTTTTTTCTGCAAATGCCCAGTGGTTCTCAAGTGGTATTGGCTTCGGGACCCACCAGTACCCTCGGATGACAAGCCACAAATACAACAGTAATTTGTCATATATCATATAAAATATTTTATCTTCAACCAATTTTTTATTAACAAGCAGCAGATATGCTTTTAAGATATCAAAACAACCCAATAATATTACTGAAAATGGTTCCGCGACCCACTTTTGGGTCCCGACAGTTGAGAATCACTGTTTTACGTTACATTTGACCGAGTGGGATGTTCTTCCAAGACATTTAAAAAATACTGACACTATTTTTTAGAGTACTTTAACAGGTATTTGATCTTTTATTTGCATAATAATATTTCTCAAAATCATCTTAGGGCCAGAGGTTCTGTCCTGGAGGGCCGGATTTGGCCCCGGGCCTGACGTTGCCTACCCCTGTTTTAGACCATCATTTTGGGAATTTCGAAGAACTTATAACTTATGTTGAGCAATGTCATAGTTTTCCAGTAAATTTAGATTAAATGCCAGTTTGAATCTAATTCAGTGCTTTTTAATGACATTTAAGGCCATGATTTTGGCTGAACTCTTTTAATGAATTTTAATGCCCCGCGGAAACCCTGAGGAAAGTCCTGGCTCCATATGAGAACCTGGTCACATTTTTAGTGGTAGTAGTAGCACACAGAACCGCCCCCACCGGGAATCACACCCAAGACCTTCTTGCAGTGAGGCAGAAGCTCTAACCACTGCGGCACCATGCCGCCCGACTGGCTGAGATGTTCGGACACACCTCATTATGGCCATTAGTTGTACAAAAAAAAAGTACAGTATTTTGTGCATGTCTGAGAATTTTTTTGTCAACTGGGCTACGCCTTGGAAATCCTGCATAAAAACTCAATGGCCTCGCCCCAAAGTCACATTCACAACATCCTTACGACACCGCAGCCTTTCTGGAGGATGATTTGTAAAGAATGTCCTATTGCAAATGTTACCATGGACATGATGCTTGTTTTTAGCATCGAGGCAGTAAAATCAAATCAAGGTCTGAAAATGGTCTTGAATAGACTTTAAACTCACGTGAACCCAAACGCATTTCATCTATTTCAGAATCTTGTCTGGATGTTTAGAGAAGACAACGGTGCATTGACAAGGTGCCTGTATACAGTGCCTCTATTGAGCTAAAGATAGAAGTTCAAGGAGGCGCGTTGGCAAAAGAACATCAATGTAAAGTGGATGTAAAAGCAGATCTGGGGGAGCGGGAAAAACAAGGAGCTTATGAATAGCATCTCTACATCTTCAGACCTGACTTTGTGATCAAAAGTTTCTCCTCGGCGCCGACTTATTAAGAGAGATGTAATGTGGGCGGCGCTCGTCTCGGAAATCTTTGCAAATATTGTGTCAAAAACATGGAGTGGTTTTAAAATGTGCAGAAAGTACAGACTCGGCTCCTTTCATCTGGATATGTTTAATCAGGGCGACAGTGGCCCTTGAGTACAATCCGGCATGTATGTGTTTCATGTTTGTTCATTAAAGCCACACTGCGGAACATCGAAGAGGACCTAATTTACAGTATTTCAACATTATCCACAAATTACAGTATGGCGGATCTCCATGGTAACAGTGGATTTTCCCGAACTCTATTACAATGTTGATCACTCATCAAAAACCATGAACAAGAAAAAACAAAAC
This sequence comes from Neogobius melanostomus, assembly GCA_007210695.1. Lineage (NCBI taxonomy): Eukaryota > Metazoa > Chordata > Actinopteri > Gobiiformes > Gobiidae > Neogobius > Neogobius melanostomus. The sequence goes on along the minus strand of VHKM01000234.1, from coordinate 3,786,004 downwards.
CCAGGGAACGTGATGACCTGGACAGTAAGATCGGTGCTGTACTTCCTGTCCCGTATCTTTTACATTCAAAATTAGCAGGGTCCCAAACAAATGAACAGATAGCTCAGGATTGAGAAAAGGACAGTGAGTTACTGATGGACAGTCACTGCTACGCGTTAAAAACATCATGTTCGCTGTGAATCCTGCCCCAAAGGAAACGCCAGTGGTCGTAAGGGAGGAGCTTTTATCTTGCAAGCTAAATGCTAGCAGTGTTAAATAATGATAATGTAGAATGTAAACTAAATAAAATTTAAACTACTAACAGGCCGATTCTTTTTTGCACAGGCTCGTTCAAAACTTTGCACCAGTTTACATTTTTATTTCATGTTAGCCATTAGCCTCAAGACAAAAACATCCACCGCTATGAACATGGAGGTTTCCTCCAGTGAAGTCATTACGTCTAATGTAACGTTTTTAACCTGCTCCAGTCACATCCGAACTTTGACTCGCTGTCCTTTACCAAATCTTGAGCTATTGCTTCATTTGTGTGGGACCCTGCTAATTGTGAATGTAAAAGATACAGGACAGTAAGGACAGTGCTGATGCTACTGTGCATACAGTATAGCCCATGGGCCAATCTGATTTAGCCGTTTTAGATCAAATATTTAACACCTATCTGAAAACATGCCCGACGGATAATCACTTATAACATGTAGAACACTTTATACAAGATGTAAATCTGTTAAAAACCCACTTGTTTCAGCTCGCCTTCAACCTACAATAGTACCCTCATCTTTGTTTGTTTGTCTCATTTGTAAAGCGTCTTTGTGTTCTTTGAAAAGCGCTATATAAGACTTATGTATTATTATTATTATTATTATTATTATTATTATTATTATTAAATACTTTGACAAAGGAGACCTGTATTTTGTAGTGTAGATGTTTAAGCCCTGAAGCTAAAGGCTAACGTTTATTTGATGCTAACAAATGCTAAGCTAGCGCCACAATCTGACAACAACATTTCATGAAACATGCTTGACTTTATTCTTTCGGATTTTAAATACTATTTCATTTCAAATTCACATTAAAATGTGTATATGAAGAGGTCATTTTTTATTTTTTTTATTTTTTATTTACAGAATAAAATAACAAGACAACCTTCAAACCCCCCACCCAACCCCAGCCACTCTGCCTTGCATTCATACCACAATCACAACCACAATCATCCACACATGCATAGTGTTTTGACAGGAACACAAACTATAAACAGAAAGGAAGCACAAAGCAAACAAAAATAATAACATAGAAAATGAAAAATAAAATGAAATCACTAATACCAATCAAAAATCCATAAACAAAATGCAATATAATTGGCAAAACATTTATGACATAACAAATGTCCTAGCAAGTACACCTAATATTTATATCTCTAACTCAAGTAAGCAGAGATTCCATTTCTTTTCATGCTCAATTTTTCTGTTGTTATTTGTTGCTATAATTGTTTCTAACATATACTGATAAACTCTATTCTTAAAGTGTTTTATACATACATTTGATAAAGTTTTAGCTTTAAAAATAAACATTTTACCCATCAGAATAATCATATTCAAAAGGTATGTGCATTTACCCTCAAAAACACATAACACGATATTCTGAGGTGTGATTCGCAAAGCAATATCGATAGACCTTAACCATAACTCTACACTGACCCAAAACTTAGCCACATGTGGACAAAAATAAAACAAATGCATCAGGTCCTCCTCCTCATCCCCACAGAACCTACAACAGGGATCCTTTTCTATCTGCCATTTGAACAGAGATTTCTTTTGTTGCAATAATTTTATAAAATATTTTGAGTTGAAATATCCTGGACTATGAATCTATTGTAGTTCTATAAATTGTGAATGAAGAGGTCATTAGCATACACTGGCCAACAGGAAGTTAGCCAAAAACATTTTGTACACAGAGCCCGCATTAAAACAACCTTACTGCTGCAAGCACACTCTATGGTTGCTATAAGCTAAAGTGTTGGCCACCTTCTGAGCTTCTAAGATTAAAAGATATTATCATGCCCACACAGTGCATTTTTTTAAATCACAGGAGTTTGCGTTAAATGCTGTTTATGCTCTTACAAAATGGAGAGTCTGGGAAACATAATATCCGACAATGTAACTTTTATGGTCTTTAAGGCTATGGGGAAAAACTGCGCTTAGTTTTCAGCCACTTGCAAAGTATTTCAAGTCTCTTCGGTCTAGCCGTTTAATTAATCTTCTACTTAGCGTTTGACTGTGTACATTAGATTGCTTTATCACAGTTTAGGCTCCAAATAAATCACCGCAATACCTGCACTTTACGCCTCGTCTTGCTTGTAAAACGCTCGAAAAGTTTTCCTCGGGTGTCTGGCCAATAAAAAGAAATCTACAACGCGAAGAAAAACAGTCCGGGCATAATTTATCTTGTCTTCCCGTAAGTCCTCCAAGTCCACCCAAAATTTGCTGCTCCGCGCTGACTTCATTCGAACGCAGAAAAACGGGAAAAAAAGCCATTAACCTTTTATGCAGAGCCGTATCTTGGCTTATGTATACAAAGCTGAGGCGTAAATCACACTTGGAAGGCTATTGATGCTTTTCTCCCCTCCCTCCTTCACATTGTTGATGTCATACCTGCCCAAAGTGTATCCACTCGAGAAACTACCTACTTTTCTGTGTTGGGTTTTATGTCTTCTTTCAGTTGACCTTAAATTGAGTAAATCTGATTTGCGAATTTAAAAAATCTTCCCATGGAGGTCGATTTTTATTCTTTTGTGAAGTACGATAAACCAGAATAACAATATGCCTGTTATCTATCACATCTTAGATATTGTGAGTTATCTGGTTGGCGTTATTAAAAGTTTATATTAAAAAGATTTTACTTCGGGTTTTCAATTAAATTCAGCTTTCAATTCTAAATTAGTAAGCAAGTTGTTGTTGAGTGCATTACCGTGTCAGAAAAGCTCCTCTTTGCTGCCTGAAAGTCGTAAAACCCTGTGAAGAATTGGAATGTTGGAAACGTGTCGGGGAAAGTTCAGAATGAGTTTGGGGTATAAACTGCAGCGTACACTTTTCTCACTCGCACAAAAGTGATCATCACATGTCACGTGTCTTGCAGGTTTGGAGACTTTTGTGAAAGTGGACATCGTCGTTCAGGACATCAATGACAACAAACCGGAGCTGGTCGCGGAAGACGTTTTCGTGTGTGAGAACGACCCAGCCAACACGGTAAGGGCATCATTGTAAATCTGTCTTCACGCATGTTGCATAAATGTAATGTCACGTTTTTTTTGCAGTGAGGAAAGATTATGTATATGACTCATTAATTACCTTTTTTAACTTCTGACTTTCCTTTGGGTAGTACAGAGTTGCAAAATTGTTTTCTAGAAGATTCACTGCAGGCAAAACGCTTTTAGTTTTTTTTCCGATTTTGGACCGGTTTGCTCCCTTAATGGTAGGTTTACACCATAGATATAATAATTAGAGATAGATGATTTCCTATTCAGCCCCATTCATAGTAAAGGTCCTGAGTCATCTGTGAAACTTAATGGCCGCTCAGTCTCCTCCTGTTCCTTAAAAGGACAAAAAGGCGGGAAGTTTCCGCACTCACGGAAGAGCTCCAGAGCTTGATTGACAGGCTCTGGAGCCAGTCAATGCACTGAAAATACGTCCACTATTTCGATCTTTAGAATCTTTAGAAAAAATAAAACTCTTTGGAGCCGGGCTTTCAAGCCGTACTAGGGAGGTCTGAAGTCTCATTAGAATCCTGTCTACCAAGTGTCTTTTGGAGTCGCCCCTGGCCACGAGGGGGTGATCTTTCAGCAATGTCAGCTCCCCGCCCCGAGGACCATAGAGAAGCACGTTCCTCGCCCCTTGGTTTACACCTAACAACGACAAGTCGCGAACGCCACGAATCCGTGACCGAGGATCACGAAGGTGGATGGAATTAGATGAGTCGGGGGAAGAGGTTTCACGCGCCGTCACGAACTGTAGCGAACTGTTGCCAAGTGTTACGATTAATTGCACAAATTATTACCCACAGTCACGAATATTGTCACGCGCTGCGCTGCTACGGGCCATTGGGAACAGTCGCGTCTTGTCAGTAATCTGTTAAGTATGTCAAGAATCAGGCGAATGCGCAAATATGTTGATATAATTAAAATCGCTCCCATTCTCATTTGCAGTATACTGTCAGAGTTCCATGTGGATTTACAGTTTAGGCCATATCGTTACAATAATATTCAAACATTGAGAAACTGTGACTGATACATCCACGAACATCACAAATGTAACAAGCCAATGCGCTCTGTTAAGAACCCTATTTAGATGCATTAAGTAATGTAACACATTGTGCTTATGTGTAAACCCAGCATAATATCACCTTACTTTAGTAATTTTCCCTTTATAAGGTATTATTACTGAACTGATACAGAATATGTATGGGAAATTGTATAATAGATTTTTCTCACATTGCGGCAATGGCACAGACAACAAATATGTAATGGATCAATTTTATTTGTATTGTTTGTATTTTTATTAGACGAACAAGTATGTCGCTACTTTTAGGAAATAGTCAAAAAAGTAGTGTAGAGAGACAAAGAAAAATGTTGTACAAGGTCTTTATATACAGTGCATCCGGAAAGTATTCACAGCGCTTCACTTTTTTCACATTTTGTTATATTTACAACCCTAAACGTAAAGATTTTATTTTGAATTTTTTTACTGAAAGTTCACACACAAGTAACAGACAACTGTGAAGTGAAAGCAAAATGATACATTATTCTGTTATTTTTCAAAAATAGAAAAGTGAAAAGTGGGGCGTGCATAAGTATTCATAACACATTTCCGGAGTGCATTAAATTGCCTTTATAACATTCCTAATGACTGCAGAATGTTCACACCTTGCCCTAACCATTAAATAGAGGCCACCTGTGCATAATCTACTCCCAGTATAATTAAGCTGTTCTGTGAGGGCCTCAGAGCTATGGTCAGAGTGTATTGGTCACTAAACAACATCATGAAGTCCAATAACACACCAGATGGGTCCGAGATAAAGTTATTGAGAAGTATAAAGCTGGGTTAGGTTATAAAACATTTCCAAAGCTTTGAACATCTCTCAAGTACAGTTAAATACATCATCCAGGAATAGAAAGAGTGTGGCATCACTGCAAACCTACCAAGACCCGGCTGTTCTCCTAAACTTACTGACCGAACAAGGACCGCACTTACCAGAGCTGTTACCAAGAAGCCTATGATGACCCTGGATGAACTGCAGAGAGCTACAGCTCAGGTGGGGGAAACTGTACCCAGGACAACTATTAGTCGTACACTGCACAAATCTGGCCTTATGGCAGAGTGGCAAGAACAAGCGATTTTTGAAAGAAAACCATAAGAAGTCCCGTTTTCTGTTTGCTAGAAGCCACCATGTGGCCTCCATGTGGCTTCTAGCAAACAGAAAACGGTATTTCTTATGGTTTTCTTTTAAAATTCCACTCTGAGGCGGATGGGCTACAACAGCAGAAGACCCCACCGGGTACCACTCTTCTCCACTACAAATAGGAAAAAGAGGCTACAATTTGCACAAGCTCACCAAAATTGGACAGTTGAAGACTGGACAAATGTTGCCTGGTCTGATGAGTCTTGATCTCTGTTGAGACATTCAGATGGCAGAGTCAGAATTTGGCGTAAACAGAATGAGAACATGGATCCATCATGCCTTGTTACCACTGTGCAGGCTGGTGGTGGTGGTGTAATGGTGTGGGGGATGTTTTCTTGGCACACTTTAGGCCCCTTAGTGCCAATTGGGCATCGTTTAAATGCCACGGACTACCTGAGCATTGTTTCTGACCATGTCCATCCCTTTATGACCACCATGTACCCATCCTCTGATGGCTACTTCCAGCAGGATAATGCACCATGTCACAAAGCTCCAATCATTTCAAATTGGTTTCTTGAACATGACAATGAGTTCACTGTACTACAATGGCCCCCACAGTCACCAGATCTCAACCCAATAGAGCATCTTTGGGATGTGGTGGAACGGGAGTTTCGTGCCCTGGATGTGCATCCCACAAATCTCCATCAACTGCAAGATGCTATCCTATCAATATTGGCCAACATTTCTAAAGAATGCTTTCAGCACCTTGTTGAATCAATGCCACGTAGAATTAAGGCAGTTCTGAAGGCGAAAGGGGGTCAAACACAGTATTAGTATGGTGTTCCTAATAATCCTTTAGGTGAGTGTATATATATATATGAAATTAAGTCATGTTAGTCTTGCCCACTTATTCCCAAAGCTGATATAAATTTGTTCGAGTATTTATACGCAGTTGGTCAGGATACAAGCTCATTACTGTACGCTGGCTCGTGGACATTTTGGCCCTAACCGTATCTTTACATGCAACACTGGTCCAAGGCGTGGATAATAAATGTGCGGTAATTGCTGCATATGCTCACTATATTCCTCCCCAGTGGAAAGCACACTCACACTTGGCCGCTACACTGCCGGCTGCTTCCAGTCCGTCTGCCAGTGAGGGGAGGGAGACGTAGTGCTCGAGAATGTGCAATGATCTGACCTTTTTCATTATTCTTGTCTTTCTGTGCGCTCCTGGTCGGTACCCAGGATTTTAGTAGTAGTCCTAGTTTAGACACAGAGTAGTTAAGACCCGCTTCCAGGCAACTAGTAACTGGTAAATTTCCGATCTGCCTGTTGTAAAAATGCCTTGGAACGCCGCTCAAACTCGTAATTACAACTTGTTAACTCGGAGACCTCCAGACTGCTCCGAGTTTTTGGTAATGGCTTCCCCCAGTGGAGGAGCGCAGCTATTGATGAAACTTTAACAAAACCACTGCATCAGTGAAGTGAACGTTACTTTTGTCGTAGCCTTTAATATAATGTTATTTTGCATGTTTTGAAATAATATGGCTCCAATCCTCATTCAGTCTTGAGCATAGTGTTGGCAACAGAAGAAAGACAAATCCTGTGCCCATGTTCAATGAGGAAGTGAAAAATGATGTTGACTACAGTATGTTCTGGTTTAAATTGACTCCAGCCTCCTCTGCTTCTCTCCTGCGCAGGTGCTGGGGACGCTGAGAGCCACAGATAAGGACGAACACCCGGCCTCCTTCAGCTTCAGCCTGGCCAGCCCCAGCTCCAACTTCTCCGTCAAAGACCACGGCAGTAAGCTTCTTTATATGTGCTCCTGGTTTTTACATACACACACGCATACAGGGCCGTTTTAAGATACAAGCAGGCTGGGCAAAAATGCACTAGGGCCCCACATCTACTAGGGGGCCCCATCAAAGCTGAATTTCTTCTCTTTGAGGCGAAAAATGTGTCATGTTCCACAGTGACAAAGGTTTTTGAATCATAGTCTCACAAAGTATATATTTGTACATCTTATTCTATAAAAAAAGTAGAAACTCTATTTTCTAAAATTCTGTTTGCAAATTTTGAACTCATTGTAATTATGTAACCAGTAATTCTTACATATAGTGTAGTATCAAATAAAACAAGTATAGAAAAAAATAAGTTAAAATATATAACAATGTTATAGCGTTTATTCTCTCGTGGAAAAAACAACTGACCTAGATTTGTATTTTGCATCATTCACCCAGTTTCGAGTAATCATGTTTACTTTGGTTGTTTCTTCTTCGTTTGCAATTTTCAAATCACTTGCCGTTTTGCACCCAAACTGCGTTTATCACGACGCCATATATATACGGCCCTGCACGTATCTATTTACTTTGCTATTTGTGTTTCTTGTTGCTCTAAATGCCGCTCTGAGGAGGTACAGGCTGTGAACTTGTTGCTATGCCAACTGCCGCTGCTCTATTTGAAGCATGGGGCTTTGTTGGTGCAGTTGAAATGATTTTAAACTTCTCAAAGCGTACGTGGCGCTCGGGCAGACGGGGATTTAGAGGCTGTCTAGGACAAGGAGTGCTGCCTCGAATCGACAACAGCAAACACTAAATAACACAAGTGGGAAGCAGCGGATACACTCAGCTCCTTACGAATGCTCCGCTCATGCAGGCAAATGTTAGCTCGCCGCCACAGGGTGATCGCCTGGTTTACGTTTGGCCCTTTGTGCAAATCAACAGAATGTCACCTCATCACTTTGTGATCTAGTTCAATGTGAGGTTTAAAAAAACTTCTTGCTTTAAAAAAATGCTTGTGTTTTTTGAGGCCTTCCATCTCCCAATAGGAAATTTTTAATCAATTTAATTCTGGCCTTTGTAATTAATTAATCATTCCCATTTAAGCATTATAAGATAATATATTCCAGGGTTGAATTTATTTTTTAGAGGTACATTTTAGATGCTTCTTTGTATTTTCCTACATTTTAACTTATTTTGGTGGAGATCTGAGGCCTGTCTGATCATTTCAAACACTTCAAAGACAATAGCAGTTTGATTTATTTTGGGGAATGGTCTTTACCAGAAACTGTAGTATTTCTATCTGTTGGGCTGGTTGCACAAGGACTGTGTGGTTTGCACTCTTGCCTAGGAGGTGCTGGGTGTTCCTCTGGATTCATGGCCATTTAATTAGGATATTATGTGAAATTCTACCATGTTAAAATGTAGTTCTTTCATCAAAAGCATACCGAGAGTTGAGTAATCTTTGACTCTCTCTCAGCAACTTTTCAAAGGGCCGTTGCGCCTGCCTAGATTAATTCGTACATGGCCTCTCCTATTCCCCCACCATCTTGCGTAACCAGGATGTGCTGTTCTTAACCTACCGTCCAGGCTCCCGATCCATAGCTTAGCTCACCTCTCTGCTGCAGTGCAACACAAATATCCACCAACAAAACTACATGCTGCAGCCCATTCTGACACGCAATTTGTAACATGCTATATCATACCGGAAGCCAAGAAAGGGGAACTTTGAATAAGCTGCTTTAGATCAAGGCCAGGACCATAGCACATAGTTAAACTTTTTTTTACTTGAACTTAATGATTAAAGGCCAGTGGAAAGGAAGACTGTATTGCAGCAGCCAACTCAAATAAACTGCGCTCTGTATGATAAAACAAATGAAACGCCCGTATGTCAGCCGAGCAAAAAACACGCTGGCAACTAAGAGTGTAAAATGTTCCAAGAGGGAGAGAGTAAATTAAACTCCGCTGGCTGCTGCGAGCCGTATAGATTACAAAGTATATATAGACTTCATTAAGTTTGCTGTAGTTATTAATGGGGTCTGTACCAATTTTGACACGATGTAAGATATTTTAGAAACAACGATTTAGGATTGGAAATATGGATATAAATTTGGGTTGACTTGGTTTGAAAAAAATCATTGAAATAGGTTACTATTATTTTAAAGTAGTGTGAACAAGGTGCAAACATGACGCATTTAAGCTAAACTTGTGTAATGTTTTTTGACTCACAAAATGTTGGTTTTTCAACACTCAAATTGCCTCCACTACAGTGCTTTTCATTCTTAAAGCTGGTAACTGCTGTTCATAAGCTTTATGATGGCCTTTCTGTTTCGAGTTTGCATGTTTCTCTTCCCACGTCTGGATGGGTTTCCCTCCGGTTTCACCCATCAACCAAAAGCATGCACTGTAGGTTCATCCTCCTGCCAGGTGATTCTGACCATCAGCCATGGTCCGCAATTTCATAGCCACCACTCCTTAACGCAGCATCTTCCCCACAGTGACCGTTTTTGATTTGTTGAATTAGGGCTAGGCGATATGGACCAAAAGTCATATCCCGATATATTTAGGTTGAATATCGATATACGATATATATCCCGATATTTTTTCCGCAAAGCGAGAGCAGTGGAATGAAATGTTAAGTCAAAGTCAAATACGAGTAGTTTTATTGAAAACTCCCTATAAAATGTAAACATAAACACTGTTTAACAAAAGTCTGTAAACTCCATTTGGATAAAAATAGCCTATAAAATATAATAGGTCAGTCTTTTTTCTGAGGGCAGCATTTATATATAAAGAGATAACAAAATAAAGTGCTCAGTTTAAGATAAACTTTTTTTTAAATCAGCTTGAGATTACCTGTTTGTGTTTGTTAACTTAATAGTTTATCTGAATTTGAAATATCCCGATATACACGATATAGTCTAATTCCATATCTCATTCAAAAATATATCGATATATCTTAAATATCGATATATCGCCCAGCCCTATGTTGAATCTGTTTTACTTGGCATATTGGCATATACAATGTGTCGTGCCCAAAAACCTAATGTTAAAAACAAATGGTTTTGATTAAAGACATTTTTTATTCTGTTTTATCATGTTATATAATGTTGCAAAAATAATGAGAAAGAGATGAGTCCGTTTACATTTTTCACGAATAAAGCCATCTGGAATCAATTTAATGCTTGGATACTATCCTTTTATTTGGTGAAGTCTTACACAGCGTGCCTTTAAATACAGCCTACATTATTTCATGAACAAACCCATTTCAACCTAACTGTACGCAATGTTCAGTATTCTGTTTTGTAAATCTAAACTTATGCGCGGCATCAAGGGCACCCACTCAGCCCTCTTTTGTTTCCATTCCAGCACCACTCAGGCAAACCTCCGCGCTTTATTGCATCAGATTGCAAATTTACTTCATTCTACCCAGAACACATGCCGCAGCGCCAGTAGTAGAAGCACTGTTCACCACCTTTGATCAGGCTCTAACCTTGTCGTACATAAAAGGCCCCAGGAAAGTGTTGGCGTGCGTGCTAGTCAAATACCCGTACATGAAAGCCTAGGATTGAACATTTAGGTGAAGTGTTACTACTTCATTCTACCCAGAGATAGATAAACAGAAGGCAAAATGGCCTCGCGCGTTTCCTGGTGCCTGGAGGGGGGACTTGACACGGTGAGCCGATTGAGGTAGGAAAGAGAGGAATGATAAAAGAGGGGAGGGTACATGGAATTTGTACAGTATTGTGCCCGGTGTAATTTGGATGATTAAGGCTTAGAGCTGGGTACCGTTAAACAATACCAGTGTGGTATAGAGAAAAAGCGTAGGTATACTGATATAGATAAAATAAAGGTATCCAAAGCAGGAACGGAAAAAAAACAACGTAAAAAATTTAGAACCAAGTCGTGATGCTGTTGGTCATCAACACTTGAGGGGAAAATGGGGGTAAAATTGGGAGTGGTGATGGGGGGCGGGATATATATCCATAATTCAGCATTGTGTTAAAGTAGTGACGTAGTAGTAGGCAGGTGATAGAGTAGTTCTTATGTTTTCCCCCATTCTTGACCAGAGGAGAGAATCCCCCTTCACACACCGACAGACTTTGGCTAAAAGAGCAGGGAACGATGAGTAGTGGAGCGGGAAAAAGGCGAGAATTATTTTTATCAGTGTGTGCATAGATTTTAAGAATTAGCGACATCGTGTTGCAACTTTTTCTACTCATTCAGCTGATGCAGGTTTTAGATGAGTACATGAAATAGATTTATTTCTTGACCACAGTGATACTATGAGTGTTTACATTACATACTCGCTGCTTGTTCACACTCATGGTACACAGATCCTTTAAAAGTAGCTTAGTTACTTTAGTGATTACTTAATTTTAAAAATAACTCAGTTAGATTTAGGGATGGGTATCGTTAAGGATTTATCGATACTACTACTCTTATCGATACTCCTTATCGATCCGGTACTTTAACGGTACTGTTATCGGTACTTTAAAGGAAAAATTTTTTTTAGATAGAGGCTACTGTATACTGTATAGGCATTAATCCTTGGCTTATATTTATGTTTATTACTCTACATTTATTTCCAATTTGTGCATACACTTAATATATGGAGTTAAAATACTTCACTTACTTTACAATAGTTTTTTTATCATTATTAATATCTAGTAAATCAAGGCTGTTGGTTAGATTGGCTGTAACTCTGGGGACTGACCCCAAATGAAAACTTAGTACAGTAAAACAATGAACTGTTTTCTGCCTCTCAGCTTGTGTCCAGTGGGTCGACACTGGCTCGCGCTGACGTGCATGTGGGAGCGCGCACATGTGCACGTACACGCTGCCGTCTGCGCTGTTTATGTAAAAAAAAAAACTCAGCCCGAAACTCTTTAGTTTGGGTATTTGTGAATGAAGAAAACTGCGAGTGGCTCATCTGTTTGTTAAATACAAAGTCATTACGTTTCACTTACAGCAGGTTAGCGGCAGCAGCTCGGGGACTTCTGAGTAAAATAAGCACGTTTTGAATGTTAACACCGCCTGTCTTTCCCGCACGCACCTGTCTCGCCGCACACGGCTGCAGAGGGGAGACAGGGCAGTGGCAGAGCGCGGGGATGGGCCTACACCGTGCGTTCTCGTGCGGGGTAGCGGGGATGAACAGATCCGATGCAGCGAACGCATCCATGAGAGAGCGGAGAGAGACTTTTTTTTGTGATTATTTGAGTGCGCGTGATCAGCAATGCAGCAGCCCCGTTAAGAAGACCGTTAAGGCTGGAGCTTATCGGTCCGGGTGGACGGGCACACGTGGGCCCGGGTCCGCTATGATACCGGGGTTCGGTACCCATCCCTAGTTAGATTACAAGTTACTTATTAGTTACATTAATCAGCTTCCGATATCCCCTCCCCACCTCAAAATGCAAATGACAACCGGTTTTGCCAATACTCGTGTTATTGGAAGTGCATTTTAACAGCAACTCCAACAATGCTGCCATAGATCAGAATAGTGACGTATTTCATCTTTCTACTTCTCTATTGTTGTCTACGTTTATATTGGGTATTTTCTTTATGCTGAAAATGTGACTTGTCACATACATACCATCACTACAGGAGACGCAGGAAAAAGGAAGTATATATTTTTTCTTAAGGAAATGAGAATAGTACATACACTCACAGTGACTTGGAAAAGTAACTTTAATCTGATCACTGGTCTGGAAAAAGTAATGTGTACTGAAAAAAGTAGTCAGATTAGAATAATCTGTTACTAAGTACGTAACTCGTTACTGGCATCACTGTTGGTCATGAGATTAGTACATGGATTTAGATTTTCAGTTGAACCGTCTCCGTGGAGTTATGCAGTGTTAATTCAACCAGGTAAGAGAAACTAATCCTGGATCAGTTCAACTAGCTTCAGAGGATAGCCCTCTGCTGTTCCTCAGGTTAGTGTGATTCAAACTGGTTGGGTTTGATTAGTTCAGATCCAGTTTAGTTCGCCTTTAGTCCTGGTTGGCTTAGTCTTGGCCTAACCCTAGTCCTAGTTCAGTGCTCATTTTGTCCTTGTTTAGTGATTAGCACTGATATCTGGACCTGTGAGCCTCCTGTGATGGATAGAAGAAGACAGGGCTGAATGAAAGTGCGGAGATGAGGAGTCTAAATACAAGCAGACGGAATAATAATGCGCTATAAACAAGGGAATAGAGCAGGCAAGATGTGAGAGACGACAAAGGAGCGAGTGCAGAACAATGAGACTGTGAGAGGAATACAAAACACCGACGCCCACCAACACACAAACACCACTCGAAAACACCATTTGATTGTACTACAGGACTTTTTTCCTTTTGCCTCACTGCATTTTGATATGATTTTGCGAATGCGTAATGGGATATGGTTGGCACAACAATTTAGATTTGCAATTTATGGTTTGAAATGGAGATTCCGGTCACATTGCCTTTTCGAAACACGTCCAAACACGTCCAGAAGCGCATAAACATTTGAGAGAAGACTGAAATACTGCATGAACTGCTAATACCAATCCTGTTACAAACACGCTCACACGGATCACGCGTGAAGCACCTGTTTATGTGTACACAAGCTGAGTGTGCGGCTCGGGGAAAGGGAGAGTCTATAGCCATGTGGCGAGTTTCAGCTAACCTGTTTGTCGACGGTAATAAACAAATAATTGATTCATATATTGATGTATATTGTTTGTATGGATTTACTTAAAGGCACTATACCTGATATTTTAGTATATTGTAAAATCAGACATTTGTGGGGAAAACACTGTGTATTCACTCATAAAGCATTTGCATCAATTTCCTGAACTTAAGAGCTACAGTAGTTTTCTGTGACAATAAATGCATTTCCAGCACGGCTCAAATCAATCAATAAAAACACACACAACATCATTACAAAATATCACATGAAAAAGAATGTCCAAATGAATTAAAACAACACGTGACTGTTGGAAGCGCCTCCCTTTGGACTGGAGTGAACAGAAGAGATGTAGAAAAGTAATCCATCAGTCGCAGGTTGTCTAGTCTAAAAAATATATCCTACAGTAGATGTGCAGGAGCTCCAACATCGCTGCACTGTCTTTGCCACTGTGTTCATGCTAAGAGTGCATTGCAATGGACCATGTAAGCCAACTAAACATTTTGCCAACTTTCTAGGGGAAGCCTTTCTGCCCAAAGATTCAGACACTTGCCGAGCTTCATGAGAAAATGCATAAAACACACTATGGGAAAGTTTTTGTTCATCATTAAAATTGACTTCAGAGACATTAAGATTACGAAATGATAATGTGTGCATGGCATTACAGGTAGATACAATGCAATTAATTCTGACAAGGTAAATTGATGTGAACAGCAACAAAGCAAAAACAGAAAAGGTTTGTACCCACACCCTCTGCTGGGTAAATGCTGCAATTGTAACCAGGGAACCACCGCCCTTAATTCCTAAAACTCTTTGATGTATCTAAATTCGCTTTTAGAAAGATTCGCTCTTTAGACAGATGCGCATTTTCTTTGATGGAAACGCAACTAATGACCCTGAAAAGTGACCTAGTAAATTGTGAAATGTGTCTATAAACCCGTGAAGAATTGGGATGCTACAATATATTAGGAAAGTTAGAAATGAGTTTGGATGACAACTAACATTTCTTTTTAGTGGCTTCCTCTTTGATTGTAAGCACACACACAAAAATCAGGTATGAGGCGTTTAAGAGAACCCTTGGAAGAGTAGCCAATAAACACATTTTATTCTAAAAGTGAATAAAAAAATCACTTTACATTATAATGCAGTACCATTAGGTTTCAGACACTTGCATGTTGTGTTTCCATACGTGGTCAGTGCGTTATTGCTCCTGTAGGCTAATCATAATTGCTAATCAGTCAGTTGCCTTTTCGGTCGTATTGGAGCTATTTTTATCTTTTAGATGAAGCGAAACACTCTACAAATTCATCTGATTTGATACAGGTGCAACTCTTGGTAATCATCATTTCCCCCAGCAAACCACAAAATCGAGTTAATAACTTCATAAAATGTAGCCCAGAGGCATTTGGTCGGACCTATAAGTTAGCATGATGGCTACAAACAAACCAACGCCACTTCTTTGTTGGGCTTGTAGCTAAGGCAATGGAGCTTGGGATTGTGTCGCCTAACCACTTTAAAATTATATCAAACAAATGGAGATTTCAAAATGTAAAAAAAAAAAGGGGGTTATTGTTCAGCATTTGAACACTATGCTACAAGTAGCGACCTGGCTAACGGGGTTGTTCCACAGATCTTTCCTCTACTATTTTTTATTTTGTACTTTCAATTTAAAGTGTTTTGGCTAATGTTTATCTATGGAAATTGTTGCAATGCTCAAGGAAAATGCTGGACTATTAGACACTTAACATGATTGCTAGGTGTACAGAAACAGAGCTAGCGGTGTTGCAAATGACAAGAAATAGCCTACTGCTAATCCTCCAAGTTCAACCTTATGACTTGTAGATCAGAAGGGTGGGACAAGAAAAAATGTGCAAAGCTTTTTCCAGAAATCAAGGTGTCAAATGAGCAGTTTTGTAAAGAATAGTGCTCGGTAAACTATTCACCTTGGAGTTCGAGAGAGTTCATAAGATGTTCATTGACAGTTTGATGCAGTAAGTGTCAGAAACTTTGGACGGTGTTTTGATTGGCCCGAGAGGATTTGTCCAGAGTGGAAATTGCTGAGAGGAGAAGCAATTTCCGAGTTATCCCACCTCACCGTGTCAAAAGGTTGCGTTCACTTGATGGCAAGACGGCCTAGAGGTCTTACAGATGGACAGGCTGGACTGGTAGGATTTACGGCCAATATTCTTTGTTATTGCTGGGGCCGTGACATCGCAAAGACTGGCATAAAAGGTCTTCCCTATAAACACAAACCTCGACGTAATTATTTTTCTTGCTTTAGTATCAAAAAAGCATAGCAAATCTGGGCACGGAGTGTTGCGACATGATGCTAGTTTCGACTAAACTTCCTGTACTTATAAGCATTTCCTGTCCATGTTTTATTTGTATTCGTATGGGGAGTTAGCGGTGTCACGCAACAATAACTTACAACATGTTAAAAATTCAGGAACCTCATTAATCCTTCATTGTTTTTTAAACGTATGGGGTTTTTGTCTTGGAGCTATGCTAATGCTCATGGTATGGTATGGTATGGTATGGTATGGTATGGTATGGTATGGTTTTTATTTAGACAGGGACAGAGCACAATTTAACATTGACCAAAAGGAAAGATGCATTGTACCAGGTTATAGCAAAAATGCTAATTTCCACCTGTAGTCCCTGGTCAGAAGGATGCTAATGCTAATGCTCCCTGGTCAGTGGATGCTAATAAATGGCAAGGCAAGACAACTTTATTTATTCCGCGCATTTTGTACACAAGGCAACTCAATGCGCCTTACAAAAGAAGATATGCAAAATTACAATTGGGTTAAGTTAAGGCAAAGCACATATATAGAAACGTCAAGACATGGGAAATACACGATGACTGGCCATTGACCAGGGGGTGGAGCTGAAGAAACATGTTGAGGCAGACGCAGAACGACGGGGGCGTGGTTAGGGAGGGGGTATGTGTGTGCGGTTATTTACAGTCTGAAAGTCAGTGTTATGCAAAATATGACCCAGAGAGCTCAGTCAGGTTTAGCTCCGTGGCTTGGCCTTGAAGGGAAGTGTCGACGACGTAGGAGAGATAAGAGATAATGTTAAAAGAGTGGCCCAAGTTGGTTGAAAAACAATTAACTTGGCTTTTATTTAAATTCAGTTTCAGGATTTAAAGCCACACCGCGTAGAATTTTACCCAATATATAACATTGAAATACAAGCGTTTTCTTTATGACAGATATTTTCATAATTAAAAAATACCTCATAATGTACAAACAAACATACATATGCCTTTGCTGTGAGCGGCTCACCTCTCCTCAGACATGACTGTAACTTTACCGGGAGTGGGTACGTCTCCCTCTCGTCTCCTTTTGAGATATGACTAAAGTAAGCAGAATTTGACATATAAACAGGTTAGGTTCTCATGCAGATCCATTCTTTGATTACCCACTGCGGAAATAGCCTTTTCTGTGTCGAGCTGGTCAATAGGAGCATGTTTTATACTAGTGGAAACAGTATAGTCCAAAATGTTACGCAGTGTGCCTTTAAGCTCATAATATTTTGAATCTACATTTAATCGGGGACAGGAAGCAGTCACGACCACACAGTAAGCGGCAACATTCATTATGCAGATCCTAAACTGTGGCCATAAGATATGGAATTCATAAATATTCCGCCCACTTTTTGCCACGGATCGGCGCTTCCGTTGGTAGAGCGCGAAGTCCGTTCACTAATTCGAGATCGAGGGGAAATGTTGCTGCTAAAAGCTGATGCACAGTAGATTGATTTGTGTAAAATGTCCAATGTTTATTTGCACCAACAGGTCAACACTGCACTGTTTGCACATTTTCCTGTCTATTTTGTGATCTTATTGAGAGCCAAATGTAACAATTGAATTTCTCCATTGTGAGATCAATAAAGGACTATCTTATCTTTCTCTGCGCGGCCTGAAAATGGCTCTGTGTCCGTGTAGTAACTGATTTTCTCTTGACGTCTGGAAGTCCTATGTAAACTAATAGCCTACGAGGGAAGGGACGGGCACAATTCATGGCAGCACCCACGGGGATTTCTGAAATAAGGTGAATCAAATTGTCAATGGGACGCCTTTTCAAACCCCACTTTTAGGTCATAGCCTGAATACAATGTCAACCGATTTGGAGAACGTGGTACTCTTTTGGGCCACGATTAGGAGGTCCCTAGTCCTGTGGCATGGAAGGAAATTGGCCCACCACAAACCGAACCTGCCTGCCTCCGCTTTAAAATACTAAATCTGATTTTTGACATGGACAAAAGCTAATGTTATTGAGAGATTTAAACAGCCAAACATTAGTGTTCACAAGTTCTTGAGTAGAATCACTCGGCCGCCTGGGGTAGAAATTTGTTTTTGACGGATTACCATGTCAATCAATGTCCTATCTGTTCGGTTCAGTCATAGATCTGGTAGAACGCTGTGATAACGTCTTGCTGGTTGAATTTACGCTTCCACCTTATTTTCCTTTGGTCCCCGACTGTCAAAAGAATTCTCCAGAAATTCACAGTGAAAAACGGTTTCACAGAAATACTAATCTCGGCGTCTTATTAACGATAAAAAGTTCAGTCATGTTCAGCGCTGTGGGTCCTATCAGAGTGTATGATAAATTACATGTTGTATTTTCCGCGCTTGAGCACATTTTGCCGCGGGCACAAGTTTTTAAATTGATGCCCGTGTACTTTGACTGACAACGTAATTACAGGCAGCCAACCTTTTCCCGCACTCTGCTAGTCTTGCCTTCTCCCCCAATAAACCGGCAGGCGCTATTTATTTATACAAGGCTTTGTTGTTTTTGTTTTACCAAACGTGTTTGCCACTTTCCACATCGCCACACATCTGCCAAATGCGTCCACAACATTGTTACCGCGGTGTATTTGATTCCTTGGCTGGGAAAATGCGCATTTAAATTGAACAAATTCAGGCACGTGGAGTAGTTGTATTCAGGGAGACAGACCAAGAAAAACGAGGATGTAATGGCTTAACTTTTTGAACCCAGATCCCATCAAGTAGCGATAGTAGAAGACAAAGTTGAACATTAGGATGACAATATTATTGCAATATTTAATCAAACTAATCCAGCCTTGCCCCTAACTATAGGAAGCTTTTTGCATAGCTCTGAACCAAGTAAGAGGCTTGTTTTTCAGCTTTCATAAACTAATGACTTTAAAATTGGCCTCACATACTGTATGTAGGAGTGTGAGCCTGAACAGTCGTCTAACCACAGTGTTTTACTGGCATCAGTCCAACCAGGATTGAGACAACTGTGATAGGCTCCAGAAAACTTTGACCGGAGCAAACATCCTAGAAAATTACATAAAACCCACAGATTTTTTTTTTTTTCATAGCCTGCAGTAGAAGTTATAGGAGCCTTCCAAGGTGCAGCTTTTGCTACAAAAGTCAAACGAACACAGGCCTTTCGACAGTTTATGCCCCAAAACTTGGCTTCACCTGGACATGTAGAGATGTGTGTGTCATATTTCATTTTTTAAATGTTCAGTTTTATTGGTTGAAAACACATTTCAGTTCATTTTGAAATGTACTGTATGCACATCCCCGTGGATCCTGTTTGTGAAGTTGCGAGAGTCAAATTGCATAATTTAAAGGTCTGATCTGGAATCCAATAGCTATGTGTTAGGAGAGGTTAGGGTTCTTTGATCTTTTTCCATTTGAATTTAATTACTGGCTTGTGTAGCTGTAAATTAACGCTATCTTTTATCAATCATTATAATACATTATGTAATTAGGGACGAGACAGTATATTTTGGCAATATGTCTTTGTTGTGGTTTGCATATCGGATCTGAAATCATGTATTACAATGCTTTGATAAATCAATACAAAGGTAAACCGAAATCAAAAGTTGGTATTATCAGATTTGGTGCTGATTGATCTAAACATAATATGTATGTATTTGAGGCACACTGTAGAAACAGCAATATTGACTGATTGCTCTCGGTGTCCAAATGTATACCTAACGTTTGTATAGGTGCACTTGGGAAAGGATCCATATTGCAATAAAAACAGGCACACAATTACGAACAGCACGGGGAGAGTACTTAAAAGGCCTTTATTTAGATGACCAAGCCAACATGTTTCGACCACCAGGTCTTCGTCTGGGCTTAATAATATTTGAGGCACACGTTTAAAATCTCTCTGCCATTTGCGTGTTTTCCTCAATGTCTGACTGAATTCTATTTGGTTCATAACTTTTGGAAACTCAACTTGTGCTTTCTAATTGTATTCATTCAAGAAAAAAGTATTTATAATGACAAATCATAAAACTCTCTGCATTAGACCATAATTCTATCGGGCCCTCTGTATCGTGATACTTATTGTGTTGCGGCAAAAGAATATAATCCCGGCCGTAGTAAATATACAGCATCATCTCAACTGTAAGATCACAGGGGCGCGACGTGAAGGAGCAGCGGCTTTACTCCGAGCTTCTTCCAGCCTCACCACATCTCTAAGGCCACTTCTATCAGCAGTCCTGTCGTTTCGATCAAGACTCAAACTCACTTGAGACATAATTTCCCAGTGGAGAGCCTTGACCTAAACATACTTCCTTGAATCTAACATATAGCTTTTGAAAGGATGGCTAAACACCTTTTTTTTATGGGAGACGGTTCGATGTACAGCCTTCGCTTTATTACCAGCAAACAAAGCAGGCTTTTAAATTCTCGGAAAATGTTCGCACAATTCTCTTTGAATGTGCGGAGCATATATTTGTCAGACTCCTGTCAAAGTCATAAAAGGACACATTTACCGACGGAAGAAAACTGTCAAAAAGCCTCGGTTATGTCTCAAGTCTCAAATTTCGTCTTTGAAGTCATGTTTGAGACACATGAAATACTGGCTTACGTTTACTGGGTGAAGGCTTTAAAACTGGACCAGAATGCACTCTTCGACGCAAGTGATCGATGTTTTCCGCGCAAGGCGGGCGAACGCGAGAACGGCGACAGCCTGAGGTGCTAAACTCAACGGTCCCCTCTTTGATTCGTGGTGACAGTGTGAACTTGCCCCCCCTCGAAAGTCTTTGAAATCTCCCAATCCGCCACACTCTCCCTCTATCTCGCTCAGTCTCTCACTCCCCCCGTCTTTACCGAACCAACACGTGCGTCTGCAAAGTGAAATCTCCTAAAATATTCATCCTTCTCTACCGGCGTTTTTCAAAACCAGCAAAAACACACGCACGCACACACGCTTCCGTTTTCCCGCTAGAGACTTAAAAAGCGCATGTATCCCCGACCGCGAAGTGACAGGACAAGGCTGCATTAATATCACAGACAGACAATGGGAAACGCTGGTGTAATGAGATTCAAAGTGAGAGTGCGGCGGTGGAGGGGGGGGGGGAGGGAGAAAAGAGGGTGACGGGACAGTCAACAAACAATGGAATCCGTAGAGGACCGGGCTGCAAACAGACAGGCCGCATTGGAGAAGACAGGAGGACATTTCTAATCTTTTATTTAGTTAGCTAAGGCGCCGTCTGTACTGTCCGCCCACACGAACCTTATCGGGGAGGTGATGCGCGACTTCGGAGATGTTCTGTCACAGAGCAGTCCAAGAAGTTTTGATGTGTGGTTTACTTTTGCTTGGAGAGACGGTATAGAAACAGAGTTCAGGGCAGGTTGGGTTTGCGGTCTGATGGCGTGCTGTGTTCCTGCTGGGATCTCATTCCGGGGCCGCGGGAGCTGCATGGTTTGGACAGTCGGGGGGTTTAGCTCACCTGCGTCGGATGATCTGAGATTGCATTGGCTCGGGACGATGCATCTCTAACCGTCAGCGGACTGTGTTACATCAATAATATATGCCAGACATGAACGGGCATTTTACTTTCCCTGGACTTTTCCGTGGAAAAAAAAAACATCACTAGCATGCGGCTCTTGCCTCACATGCCGTCTGCTCCAAAACTTGGGTCGTAGCTACGATTCTGTCTTTGAACTATTGCACAGATGAGACAAGTAGGTTGATGGTTTGTCAATCACCAGTCTTGCAATGTGGCATCCAATTATTTTCTTAAATTGTACAATGTGCACAACTCGGTCTTAAAGGGATATTTCAGGATTTTTGACATTGGGCCTCATTTCCTAGTTATCCAGAGTGTTGTTGATGTCTGGAGATATTTTTTTCTTAAATTCATGCAGTTCTTATATTTGAAGAGTCTAGTGGCGCTAGGCTAGTGCAAGGCTAAAGCATTTCTATGGTATCAGTTAGCCTGCATTAAAAACAGTCTGACCCACTCCACAGTGCACCTGAGGTAAATCACTTATAACACCAGACTAACCATATAAATGTCTGTGTTAATAGAATCATTTTTGAAATATAACTGACCTTGTATCACATGAATTACCGCATTTTGAGGGACTATTTTCTCGCAGATCACTCCGCCGCTGTGTTAGCTTACAGCCACGAAGCTGATGCTGCTCAAATATAAGTTATTTTAAATGCAAAATGGTTAAAATTATTCTATCGACACAGACATTTATATGGTTAGTCTGGTGTTATAAGTGATTTACCTCAGGTGCACTGTGGAGTGGGTCAGACTGTTTTTAATGCAGGCTAACTGATACCATAGAAATGCTTTAGCCTTGCCCTAGCCTAGCGCCACTAGACTCTTCAAATATAAGAACTGCATGAATTTAAGAAAAAAATATCTCTAGACATCAACAACACTCTGGATAACTAAGAAATGAGGCCCAATGTCAAAAATCCTGAAATATCCCTTTAACTTCATTTGTATCACTATTGTTTTTTTCTTTTGGCGTTCACGAAACCTCCGCCTTGCACCGTAAAACCTCCAGACTCTCAACAGGAAGGGCCTGGATAGGCAAATTTTCAGACAAGACTGCGATTGCAAGTATAGATTTACGATTTACAATTCAAAGTGGACATGTTGTGC
This sequence comes from Neogobius melanostomus, assembly GCA_007210695.1. Classification (NCBI taxonomy): domain Eukaryota; kingdom Metazoa; phylum Chordata; class Actinopteri; order Gobiiformes; family Gobiidae; genus Neogobius; species Neogobius melanostomus. Next base: position 3,763,295 of record VHKM01000234.1, on the reverse strand, counting down.
ATAATTGTGGCTTATGAACCTGCTTTTGGTTTGCTTTCAGCAATGATATTTAATGTTTAAGACCCTAGGTCAGGATAAACCCAGCCTGCTGCAAGAGATAATCAGTTGCTGACGTAGGCTCTTGAGGCGAGAGGCGAAACACTGAGACAGGGAGGCTGAGGCACTGTTTAATTTTTCAAACAAATCTAAACTGAATGAAGTGGAGAAAGGAAAGGTAGTTTGTACGTACTAAATACTGAAACGCTTGAAAATGAGCAGATATTTATTTAATTTATATTTATATATATTAATAATCTTTTGATACTGTTTTTAGGCAAGGCATTTTGGACGTACAACATTCAAGGACCGTGACGTCGCCCGGTATGGCGCAGCCGGGGCCCCACCCTGGAGCCAGGCCTGGGGTTGGGGCTCGAATGCGAGCGCCTGGTGGTCGGGCCTTTGCCCACGGGGCCCGGCCGGGCACAGCCCGAAGGGATGACGTGGGCCCGCCCTCCTGTGGACTCACCACCCGCAGAGGGATCCGTAGGGGTCGGGTGCAGAGAGGACTAGGTGGCAGTCAAAGGCGGGTGCCTCGACGACCTGGTCCGCGTGCGCAGCTTCTGGCGTTCGGGACATGGAACGTCACTTCGCTGGGGGGAAGGAGCCTGAGCTTGTGCGGGAGGTTGAGAGATACCGGCTAGATATAGTCGGGCTCACCTCCACGCACAGCCTGGGTTCCGGATCCCAACTCCTGGAGAGAGGCTGGACTCTCCATTTTTCTGGAGTTGCCCGCGGGGAGAGACGGCGGGCTGGGGTGGGTTTGCTCATAGCCCCCAGCTCAGCCGCCACGTGTTGGAGTTTACCCCGGTGAACGAGAGGGTTGCGTCCCTACGCCTTCGGGTTGGGGACAGGTCTCTCACCGTTGTCTCGGCCTACGGGCCCAACATCGGTGCAGAGTACCCGGCCTTCTTGGAGTCCCTGGGAGGGGTACTAGATAGTGCTCCGACTGGGGACTCCATTGTTCTACTGGGGGACTTCAACGCCCACGTGGGTAACGACAGTGAGACCTGGACGGGGGTGATGGGGAAGAACGGCCTCCCCGATCTGAACCCGAGTGGTGTTCTGTTATTGGACTTCTGTGCTAGTTACAGTTTGTCCATAACGAACACCATGTTCGAGCACAAGGGTGTCCATAAGTGCACGTGGCACCAGGATACCCTAGGCAGGAGGTCGATGATCGACTTTGTAGTTGTGTCATCTGATCTCCGGCCGCGTGTCTCGGACACTCGGGTGAAGAGAGGGGCTGAGCTGTCAACCGATCACCACCTGGTGGTGAGCTGGATCCGCTGGCAGGGGGGGAGGAAGCCGGTCAGACCTGGCAGGCCCAAACGTGTTGTGAGGGTCTGTTGGGAACGTTTGGTGGATCCTTCTGTCAGTAGGGTCTTCAACTCCCACCTCCGGAAGAGCTTCACCCAGATTCCGAGGGAGGTTGGAGACATGGAGTCCGAGTGGACCATGTTCTCCTCCTCCATTGTCGATGCGGCTGCTCGTAGTTGTGGCCGTAAGGTCTCTGGTGCCTGTCGCGGCGGCAATCCCCGAACCCGGTGGTGGCGCCCGGAAGTAAGAGATGCCGTCAAGCTGAAGAAAGAGTCCTACCTGGCCTTGTTGGCTTGTGGGACTCCGGAGGCAGCTGAGAGGTACCGGCAGGCCAAGCGTGCTGCAGCTCGTGCTGTCACAGAGGCAAAAACTTGGGTCTGGGAGGAGTTCGGAGAAGCCATGGAGGAGGACTATCGGTCGGCCTCGAAGAGATTCTGGCAAACCATCCGGCGCCTCAGGAGGGGGAAGCAGTGCTTCACCAACACTGTTTACAGTGCGGGCGGGGAGCTGTTGACCTCGACTGGGGATGTGGTCGGGCGGTGGAAGGAGTACTTCGAGGATCTCCTCAATCCCACTGTCACGTCTTCCGATGAGGAGGCAGAGGCTGGGGACTCGGAGGGGGGTTCGTCCATCACCCAGGCTGAAGTCACTGAGGTGGTTAGAAAGCTCCTCGGTGGCAAGGCCCCGGGGGTGGATGAGATTCGTCCCGAGTACCTTAAGTCTCTGGATGTTGTAGGGCTGTCTTGGTTGACACGTCTCTGCGGCGTCGCGTGGCGGTTGGGGACAGTGCCTCTGGATTGGCAGACCGGGGTGGTGGTCCCTCTCTTTAAGAAGGGGGATCGGAGGGTGTGCTCCAATTACAGGGGGATCACACTTCTCAGCCTCCCGGGTAAGGTCTACTCCAGGGTGCTGGAGAGGAGGATCCGGCCGATAGTCGAACCTCGGATTCAGGAGGAACAATGCGGTTTTCGTCCCGGTCGTGGCACACTGGACCAGCTCTATACCCTACATCGGGTGTTCGAGGGTTCGTGGGAGTTCGCCCAACCAGTCCACATGTGCTTTGTGGATTTGGAGAAAGCGTTCGACCGTGTCCCTCGTGGTGCCCTGTGGGGGGTGCTCCGGGAGTATGGGGTGCGGGGCCCTCTGCTAAGGGCTGTCCGTTCCCTGTATGACCGCAGCAGGAGCTTGGTTCGCATTGCCGGCAGTAAGTCAGACTTGTTTCCGGTGCGTGTTGGTCTCCGCCAGGGCTGCCCTATGTCACCGGTTCTGTTCATTATCTTTATGGACAGAATTTCTAGGCGCAGCCAGGGGCCGGAGGGTGTCCGGTTTGGGAACCTCAGGATCTCATCTCTGCTGTTTGCAGATGATGTTGTTCTGTTGGCTTCATCAAATCAGGACCTCCAGCGCGCACTGGGGCGGTTTGCAGCCGAGTGTGAAGCGGCCGGGATGAGGATCAGCACCTCCAAATCTGAGGCCATGGTTCTCCACCGGAAAAAGGTGGCTTCCCCGCTTCAGGTCGGTGGGGAGTCCTTACCTCAAGTGGAGGAGTTCAAGTATCTCGGGGTCTTGTTCACGAGTGAGGGACGGATGGAGCGTGAGATCGATAGACGGATCGGTGCAGCGTCAGCAGTGATGCGGTCGCTGTATCGGACTGTTGTGGTGAAGAGAGAGCTGAGTCAGGGGGCAAAGCTCTCGATTTACCGATCGATCTACGTTCCCACCCTCACCTATGGTCATGAGATCTGGGTAATGACCGAAAGGACAAGATCGCGAATACAAGCGGCCGAAATGAGTTTCCTTCGCAGGGTGGCTGGGCGCACCCTCCGAGATCGGGTGAGGAGCTCAGTTACCCGGGAGGAGCTCGGGGTAGAGTCGCTACTCCTTCACGTCGAAAGGAGCCAGCTGAGGTGGCTAGGGCATCTGTTCCGGATGCCTCCTGGTCGCCTCCCTCGGGAGGTGTTCCAGGCATGTCCTATTGGGAGGAGGCCTCGTGGAAGGCCCAGGACACGCTGGTGGGACTATGTCTCCGAGCTGGCCTGGTGTCGCCTCGGGGTCCCCCAGAACAGCTGGAGGAGGTGTGCGTGGATCGGGAAGTCTGGGCATCTCTGCTGAGACTGCTGCCTCCGCGACCCGGCCCCGGATAAAGCGGAAGAAAATGGATGGATGGATGGAATAATCTTTTGATACTGTTTTTAGGCAAGGCATTTTGTATCCAAGTCAACTCAATGTGCCTAGGGTTGTAATGTTTTGGTATTGATCGTTGCCTTGGTGGAGGTCTTCTTTCAAGTAGTTCAGGTCTCTACTTTTGCTTGTTTCTCTTACAAACTTTCCTTCCTTGGCCTTTTCCTTGACCTTCGGAGTCCAGTCCAGAGTTTGTCTCCTCGCAGTAACAGTAACAGTAACAGTGTCCTCTGTCGTATAGTGGACCCCAGTGGACGGCCTCATCCGCAGGTGTGAATGGACTGTAGACCTGTCAGAGTCTGCCACTGACCTGCATTATTCATAACACTGTGTCCTGACAGGCCGGGGCTAATGTCATCTGCTGCCACGTATTAGGACATTTCTTCACCTTTATTCCCTCTACGAGATCGGATTGTCTTTTTCGCAACTTCAGTGTCATAGGGCGTTGTCAACATTGCCTTTTTCTCAGAACCCTCCAGACATCTCTCTCGGTGCCTTTTTTATGATAACCAGCCATGGAGCGACAATGGCTCATGGGTTAGGGTGACCCAAACATTTTCCTTCAAGGCCCAAAATGACTCAATGATATTTATAAGTATTGTTGGGATACAATTTTCTAAAACCTACGTGTGAAGCTCGACTGGAAAATTTACCAGACAACTTGCAAAAAGGTTAGACTATAGTCTATGGAACACAATTTGGAGATTTCAATTTGAAACTTTTTCTGTACAAATATTGTGTATTGCCAGTTTTCTGCCATTTGATGTTTTCATATAGAAACAAAACTTTTTCATGCCTAAGCAACAAAATCTAAATAATAGATAGACCCAGGTTTAAATGTATGGTTTTATTTTGTTGATATTAGTTACAAAGATTTCTTTTCAGAAGGGATTTTGGATAATGTTTAGTTCATTAGTTTTTAGTAAAAGAACTAGTAGAAAAATAAAATCTCTTTGTTTTTTGGGTTTCAGAGCTTTTTAAATCAGGCTGGGAATTAGACATTAAGAAATTCCTCTGAAAAATCTTTGAAATGTTGTAGAATACTGTGGCACGGTGGCGCTCACGTTTCACTGCAAGAAGGTCCCGAGTTCGATTCCCACCTGGACGTGGCTTTTCTGGAGTTTGCATGTTCTCTGTGTTCAAGCATGAAAAGTTTGGAGTCTGTAGGTGTTTCACCGTAAGAAGAATGTTTTGATGTTACGACAGTATGACACAGCAGATTGATTAAATATCCTGTAATGATTTTGGATATTTAGAATATATATTTTTCACAGTCTATTCTGTGCACAGTTGAATAAAAACAGATACCCCTTACAGCTCTCAGTCCCCCGTCGAGGTCTGAATCACACTCCTCGAAGGCACAAATTTGACCCGTGAGATCCCTGGGATTTCGCCCACGTATTCAAAGGTTAGCGTGAATGTGTAAATGTGCTCTCTGAGTCAGCGATCTGGTCCGAGGGTCTGATGACGCAGATTGGCAGCAATACACACACAAAAAGCACACCTTTAGGCGAGACCGGGCAGGCGAAAACATCGATATATCACGCAGTGGTCAATGTTGAGAGTTTTCTCCCTTAACATCTTACTGGATGTCAATATTAAAAATATAAAAGGCCAAACTCACCCTTTGCGATGCTTTTTCTAAGTACTATTTCAGGAACTCGGTACATAATTCCCGCCGACCGTTGCCTTTCCCACGCTTATTCATTCACAAATATTGACATAGAGAACTGCAGCAAAAAATAGACATACATGTGCATGCATAAACGTGACAAAACTTTAGGCCTATTTTCTCCAAATGAGCTTTTCTCTTGCAACAGCTTCTCCACTTCAGTTGTTCTGACAGACTCCAAAACTTTCCAGCCTTGTTTTTAAGAATATTTAAATGTTTTTTTTTTTTTTCAGAGGGATGTTTTATATCTAAAACCTAGCGCCCCAAAACAGTCAAAATTAGAATTTTTACAGATATTTGCCGTAATAACAATTTATTTTTGTTTATCTAACCAGGAAAGGCCCACTGAGATAAAGAATCTCTTTTTCAGGGGAGTTCTGGGCCCAGAGGGGAACCTATTGTACATGTTTTTAGTGGTAGGGGAAACGAGAGTACCTGGAGGAAACCTACGCAGACACGGCGAGAAAATGCAAACTCCACATAGAAAGGCCCCCCAGGTGGGAATCGAATCCATGACCTTCTAGCTGTGAAGCACAAGCGCTAACCACTAAAAAGTTCAACTAAAAACAAGATCTCCAAAATCTTGTCTGAGAAAGTCCTTGTATGCATCAATAAAATAAAACCTGGTTCCATCCATTATTTAGATTTTGTCGCTGAAAATATAGACAATTCTGGCATTTTTATATGAATAAAATGCTTTATTTTTTAAATTGAAGCATAAAATGACAGAGCACAATGCGTTTGTTAAAGGAATAGGCCACCGTTTTTACATACTGAGATATGTTCTTACTTTAGCTTTGACGAGTTCATTTGTACCTGTCTGGTCTTCACGTGTGCTTTCCATAACGTAAACACAGCACAGACGGCGTTAGCATTTAGCCTCTCTCTTCTCCTCTATAGCTCCAAACGAGGTGAAGATAGAAGCTACCAAACTCTTCCACGTTTTCCCTATTTAAATATGGTTACGTGAAGTGTTACACTATAAAGTATAATTACACAAAATTAAACAATGTGGATTTTCTAAGCGGATAAAAAGGGGAACTATATTGTACCTCGTTTGGAGCTATAGAGAAGAGAGAGGCTAAATGCTAACGCCGTCTGTGCTGTGTTTACGTTACAGAAGGCACACGTGAAGACCAGACAGGTACAAATGAACTCGTCAAAGCTAAACTAAGAACATATCTCAGTATGTAAAAACGGTGGCCTATTCCTTTAAGTGATGATGTCATCACTCCACTTCTGGGTCCAACTGAGCTTTAGTCCTATTCACTATAATGGGATTTAGCTGATTTGAACCTGCAATAGAGCTGACTACAAGGCTCTCCTTAAACATCTGATACACACAGAAATACTTTTACTCTGGACTTTACTCTTTACTGATGATTTTCTGGCATATTGTCATACACAATTTCCCATACACAGTAAATGATTATTATAGATATAAAAATATCTTCCTTTTGAAGAAATGGTGAATTATTCTAATTCGGTGTAAAAGAGTTTTGGGTCTTTTATCTGCTGTTATTTCAGCAGGAGATTAGTTGCTTTTTTTGCTGCGTTTATCAATGGAACTCTCAAGTAGGAAGTAGGTCACACTTAACAGACGTATACATATTTACTCATATTTGTGTCTGTAATTTATAATCTAAAATCAATTTGAATCTTTCATTATGTCCATCTATCTCATTTAAAGTAAGCCATCTTTCGTCGCCACACCCCTTCCAACAAGTGAGTCTTGAATTCCAATTTGTCCTCACCATTTGTTGTTTCTCAAAGTGCATCAGTGTGTTCCGACACAGCCAAGCTTTTTTTTTTTTTTTGGCATCTCTTCATATTTACTTATTGTCTGCACTGCCCCTTGTGAAAATCCATTCCCCCCAGGACCAACTCTTCTCCTTTCGCTGTGGAAAGAGAATATTAGCATGGCCGTCCACGCCGTAGCCCGTAAGTAGCTCCGCGGCCATTGTCCCATTGTGCCGCGGGCCCGCTTTGCATAACCGAAATCAACTCGCCGTCGTTTTCGAAAGAGCCCCGGAAGATTGACTATTGTGGAGGGCCAGTTAATTTGGATCCCGAGCGGCTCAGGAAGTGGAGATGAAAGGACCAATCATTATTTGCGAGCCTTTTGAGGGGGCTTGTTTATTTGCATACAGAGCGCTCCGCTGTGATCTGATCTGAAGTGGTCACCAGAGAGACGCAACAGCCGAGCGCTCTAAATAATAAGCGTTGGCTTTCCGCGACACGCCGCGCATAGGAACAAGTTGATTTGAGTTCCGTCCGAGGGTTTGCTTTCGGAAACGGGAATAGCCAGAGGGCCCTGAATGCTTTGTCGAGCTTTTAACCAATTTTGCTGATCCCTCACCAAAAAAAAAAAACAGACCTTGTTTAATCGTGCATGTTTAAATAGACCTGCATATTCGTAAAAACACTTACTGGGTTTTGAAGGGAATATACAGTGAGGTTCCGTCACCTCGGATCACAATTTCTGTTAATGTGAACAATGAAGCAAGGGGGAAATAAAATGATTTCCTAAAATACATGAAATTACAGATGAGACATACCCATAACATATAACATTTTCAAAATAACATGAAAGGACAAAAAGGCCACAGCAAAGGTTCGGGCACCTGAAGCTAATACTTAGTAGTCCAACAATATGGGAAGTATCACAGCTTTAAACGCTTTTCTAGACAGACTTTCAATTCTAGTTTGAGGGAAGTTTGCCTTTCCTTCTTTACAAAAGTCTTCCAGAACTAGCAGGTTTCTGGGCGGTCTTGCGCGCACTGTTCTTTTGAGGTCCATCCACAGATCTTCAATGACATTTAGATCAGGAGACTGTGAAGGCCACAGGAAAACTTTCAGACAGCACCTCTTGATGTCGTCCATCGGGGATTTTGTCTTTAGGATGATTACCCATTTGTAGAAGTCATCCGCTTTATAACTTCAGCTTCGGGTGATCGATCCACCCCCAGGCTTAACAGTTAGACAGAAGTGCTTGTCCATTCAAGGCTTTAAAACTTTAAAAAAATAATGAATTAAACTCTGAAACAAACCAGTGAAGAGAAGCTAAAACCGAGTTTGATGTGCTCGTGTTTCTTTGTTCCCAGTTAAAAGATGTGCCTCAGAATTTTATCACGTCCTCGTCAGAAACGTGTGTCATTTCAGTAATCCTGCTTATTCAGTCCGCCTTCCTCTTCAAACGTCGGCCCACACTCTTGACGTCACGTGGAGATTCCCTTGATGTTGTCATGGGTGTCCAAACACTTTTCATCATGGGCATTGGAATGTCATGGAAAGCAACTGTAGCAGAGGTTTAACCGTGCAACCACTGATTGTGTAGAAATATTCAACTTTCTATATGTGCTAACTAAGCAAGAAGCCTGGAGGCCATCGTTTGGCACCTGGGCCACACTTTGGGCACCCCAGTTTAACAATCTTACAATCTTGTTCAGATCAATGTTCAGATTCAGAACATTTACATTCAATAATATCATCAAACATAGGGGTATTTTCTAGACACACATTACAATATTTCATATTTAGGCTCACTTCAAGCCAGAATAAAGCATGATATGGGACATTTAAAGTCCAGAGACATCCTCCTTGGATTTGTCCTGTTCATTTCAGAGCTCAAATTTCCTCCGCTACAAGTAGTTCCTTGCTCATCGTTAGCAGCTACTGTTGTTAGCTCTTTTTGAACCATGCCAAGCTGTCCAAAAGCACTTCAAAAGCCTAAATAACGCCAAAAAACGAAATGCATACTGTTGGAGGCGCATTTGTCGTAAAAGGAAAACAGGTTCAAACTAGATTCGTATTCCATGCTCCACGCTGCGAGCTTAGCCTTTTGCCTCGGAGTAGTTTTTCTCGACCAATATTTTCAAACGTACACAAGCCCCCTCTTTCCTGCCATTGTGCGGCAGCTAAATTCCTCCCGAGCAGGACGTCGCGGATAAAGCGCTCTCCGTCTCCACAGGAAATGGCCGCCCAGCTTGGATGTGACAAATGGTTGCATTGTTGGAGCCGCTGTTTGCGCCCGGCTTGAAAATGCTTTCTCTTAAATCACTTCTTGGGTAAATGGTACCATTTTCCACCGCTTCGTGTTTCTGGGCGGTCTTGTGTTCAATTTCAAACTTTTTTTTTTTCCGGCCACTCTGACAGAGTAAGTGAAGTAAATATAGGAAGGTTATTGGTACTATGTAAAAGAATAAGTAAATGTGTGTAATTCCTTATTTACATAACCAGAGGTGGGAGTCGTAATTTTCGGGACTTACTTGATCAATGCTCCAATAAGACTTGACTAAGAATTGCCTTTTGAGACTTGAGGTCAATGACTTGCTGTACCATTATATTTATGATTGATTTGAGTTTAACTGATGAAAGACAACAGGATTTAGTGCGTAAAACCAGCATGTCTATGTCTACATATGGTAATTAGCCACATGCTTTTTCGGTTTCCCGCCAACCGCTTACAATCAATACAGCGGGAAAATGCAGAAAATGTGCATTTCTTTGGATTAAAATTATGTCAACAGTGAATGAAGACGTGAAGATTCAGAAATGTACAGAGTTTATAGAGCCCAGTGACTTGGAGCTAGGGATGGGTACCGAACCCCGGTATCATAACGGCCCCGGGGCCACGTGTGTCGGTCCACCCGGACCGATAAGCTCCAGCCTTAACGGTCTTCTTAACGGGGCTGCTGCGCTCAAATAATCACTCCCCCCTCATGGATGCGTTCGATGCATCGGATCTGTTTCATCCCCGCTACCCCACACGAAAGTGCAGGGTGTCACCCCTGCGCTCTGCCACTGCCCTGTCTCCCCTCTGCAGCCGTGTGCAGCGAGACAGGTGCGCACGGAAAAGACACGCGGTGTTACGAGCTGCTACCGCTAACCCGCGGTAAAAAAGCGAAACGTAACGACTTCGTATTGAACAGACAGACGAGCCACTCGCACTTTTCTTCTTTCACAAATACCCAAACTAAAGAGTTTCAGGTGGAGTCTATTTTTCCACAAACGGCGTACACAGTGGCATGTACGTGCACATGCGTGCGCGCTCCCACGTGCACGTCAGCACGAGCCGGTGTCGACCCCACTGGACACAAGCTGAGAGGCAGAAAACAGTTCATTATTTTACTGCACTAAGTTTTCATTTGGACTCATTTGGAGCTACAGCCAAATCTAACCAACAGCCTTGATTTACTAGATAATAATAATGATTTTTTTTTAAAAGCGATGTAAGTGAAGTATTTTAACTCCCATATATTAAGTGTATGCGCAAAGTGGAAATGAAATGTAGAGTAATAAATAAATAATATAGACCAAGGATTAATGCCTACGTATACGATAGTCTCAATCTACCTATATACAGTATATTTTTCTGTTAAAGTACCGATAAGAGTACCGTTAAAGTACCGGATCGATAAGGAGTATCGATAAGAGTAGTAGTATCGATAAATCCTTAACGATACCCATCCCTACTTGGAGCAGGGGCAAATCCGAGCATACAGGGGCTGGGGCATAGTAGGGGAACCCCTGACACAGAAACTGTCCAAATAAGCAAAAATAGACTCTCACTTCGGCCTAGAAATGCTGTAGCCATGTTTTCGGACAGCTCTGCAAAATTTCAAATATTTCTAACTTTCCAAACTGACTGATAGGATCAAAAGAATGTGGTTGATTGGTGTGCAGACGGAGGATTCTGTGGTCACGGTGCGAGCTTTACGGAAGGAGCTGAAATTGCTTTAATCTCAATGGACTAAAGCTCAAGACAACGTCCACTCATCTTCAATCTGTGCTCGTCATGGACTGCTCCAATTCAAAGTTCTGCACAGGCTACACCTCTGCAAAGTACGGCTTTCCAAAATGTTCCATGGGGTGAACACAGCTTGTGACCGGTGCGGCCAGGAACAGGCTCTCACTGGCACACACTTTTTGGAACTGTCCTAACATAACAGCTTACTAGACTAAAATTTTCAAATGGTTGTCTGATATTTGTGGAACACAGTTACACCCTGACCCTGTGCTTGCACTTTTTGGAGTACCCCCAGTAACGGCTAATCTTAAAGCAGTACTAAGTAACTCTTGCCCCTAGAGGCCATAAGCACAACTGCAGGTGTCTTAGCAAGTTATGATTTTTAACTTATTAAATGTCTTGGAGAGTAAATACTACACTGACAGAAAAGGTGAAGGGAGAGAGGGGTGTTGTACATCCAGTTATACAATGGGAATATTTTTTTCACTCAAACTTGGCTGTAAATACTGTTTAAAGTGGCGCTAGCCCGCAGTTAGCTTTGCCCGTTAGCCTGTTAGCTTCTTCTCCGTGATTCTATTAGTGTGTATTGGTTGCTCCGTCCCGGTGGCAGGCAAGTTGCATGCATGGTTTTCTGGCCAGAGACACCAGGGGGAGATGAAAGACCCCCCAATCATCCCATTAACACTTGTATTACCCCCAGAGGGACTACGGAAAGCATTTATTAAGCTACACGTTATTTAGTACTGCTTTAATAACAAGCAGAAAACTGTTATCAAATTTATTTCAGCGCTATCAAGAAGTCTGATATTACTAAATTTGAATAATAAAAACTCTCCAACCTTTTGAAAAAGATACAATTTTAATTAAAAGGGAAGTTTTTTTTTTATTTGACATGGAATCCGTTCCTGGGGTACTTTGAAATATTCAGGCAAGCACATGTGAATGGGAGTGAATGAATGGTCTAAACTGAATGAATGGGACTTGGACCTTCTCGACTTGGACCTGATTGGAGACTCGCATTTAGTGACTTACCTCTGGCGATGACCCATGTGAGGTTAAACACGGTCATTATAAGATCATGACTTTGTGCTTTTTAATCTCTCGAGATTTCACAAAAGGCTTGTGAGAGTTGGTGGTTTGTTGGCTGAATATGAAACACAATCTCTATATTCAGGAAAAACATCTCGCTTTCGTCAAGACACTGCGCAGAGGAACTTTTACACACTTTTCCATGCATCCTGGAAGGTACAAAGAGACTCGTGGGTGAAGCAAATATGCAGAAAACATTACATTACCTTATTTATGTAAGAATAATATAACCTATAGCTGTGTCCGCATATCCTCGCTGTTCCATACTGTACCGTGGAGTCTCTGGATCACGCTAGGACACTTGTTAGTCTTTTTTCCTGCTGTGGTTTCGCTGCTGCTTCATAAAAGACCTTCAACGAAAGTGCGCGGTAGTCTTTTAGTGGAGCGTGTTAAGCGTGGATAAAGAACGTTGATATTGCAATATGCGTTTTATATAGTGATCAGTGTGTCGCGAAAAGTGTTATCTTTTTCTAACCCCTTTCATTAGAGCAGCGGGGAAGTCTGACCAGCTATGAAGCAAAGGCTTGGATAATACTGTAGTATATGAAGAATGGAACGGAATGGATGACAAACACAAATGTGGAACCCAAATCAATCATTTTGACCAATGCTTTGTTGCTCACCCAAAGGTTAAAACGCCAAGTCAGCAGTAGCCAACGGTGACATACGCGAGGTGAGGTTTGCAGCTGGTGTGGCACAAGTAGTTCAGACTTCAGTGTCAAGTCAATAAAACGGGAGGAAGCTGTAACTGGCTCTGGAGGCAGCGTGAATGTTCCAACAGCATTTTCCATTAAAAGCACATTTTCCAACTTAAAGTGTAGTCCGATGATATCACAAATAAAGAGTCAGACCACAATGCCGTCATTTGCAGCAGGTCTATTCACTCTTTTTGCCACGGATCGGCGCTTCCGTTGTCAGGACAGCGTGGAAGTCCGTTCACTAAGTGGAGAACAAAAGGTAATGTCCGCCGCTACGATATGATACACAGTTCATTGATTTGTGTAAAATGGCCATTGCAGAAACGTGTGGCGCAGACTCAGCACCCCTCGCATTGTCAAGGGCGGCAGAGTAGAGGCTGGCCGCACTTCTTGTCTTTCAAAACGCGGTGTAAAGTCAAATTAACAGGTGAAGCGTGTCGCGCATGTGCCAGATTCTTTATCAGGATGATAGAAAACAAAACAAAAAACACAGAATGAATGAGCCCAGGTCAGTGTGTACTGTAACGGAGTCTCCTCCCTCTTTACACGATGTCGACATTTTATTTATTTACTTCATATTCATATTGTTGTTTTGTTTAGTTTTTTTTACCTTGAACACACGTAACTGGTAGCCAATATAAAACACAATACAAAAATACAATGTAAAAAATACATAGTATATACAGTATTCTTCAGGATAAAGTGTAGAACCGGAGCACAATGCTAGCCGGGTACATGTACTTTTTATATGTAAGAGGTTTGTAGTTGTGGAAATGTGAGCTAAGGGGTTTGCTCCGAGTGACACATGTCGGAATTCGAGTGTGATTTAGTCAAAGCTATGACCAAGAAAGAAAAAAACAATAATCTGTACAACGTCTGCACTTCATCTAAGTAAGTTATTTTTGTACACATATTTCCCCCTCGCCCCTAAATCCGTCAGATTGCACATTACCATAACTTTTTGCACCGCATGTGTGTTTTTTTTTGTTTTTTTTTGTATCTCTAATTCCCCACAAATGAATCATTTTGTCTTGGCGCTCCCCCGGTGCCGTGCCGCGGTATAAATAGCTGAGCGCTTTCACCGCCTGAGCAGGTGAACATTAGCCGCGCTCCGCTGAGGACACATGATGATTCAGGCCAATTAGACATGCGTTTTGCTAAAGGAAAAGCTACATCTGCTGCCGCCGCTATACTGTGGGGGCGGATGACAGATTTGGTGAACTTCAGGCTTCAGACTTCAGGCTAAAGTGGACCCAATATGATATTTTTCTTACTTTTTTTTTTTTTTTTGCCCATATGTGACTTGTATCCGAGCTAATGTTCAAATACGACCCAAGTTAGCTTTATTGTCATTTCACCACATGTAAAGCGCGTAGAGGGAATCAAAACTGCATTACTATCGAACCCTCGGTGTAATCAACTGTAGCAAACGCTAAATAGAGAGCCATTTCCTATGTGTTTGTGCACATAAAGGGGGGATAAGTAGAGGGAGGGAAGGGGATCGAACAGCTTCTTGACAGTGGATGAAGCTGGTCTCCAGTCAGCTGGACCCGTCACTGAAGGAGACTCCGCAGTCTAACCCTGACCGTTCATCAGCAGGAAAGCTGGTAAAAGAGGCCCCGTCCAGGTCATTGTTGTGAAGCCAAAGCAGAGTCTTAGGGCGTTTTCACACTGGCCCTGGTTAAGCCGACCTAAAGGGCCAACCTCGAACTGGACTATTTTTGGTTTCTTTCCTGTTTTTGAGCAAAGAAAAAACGTATTTTTATGGAACACGCACTGCAGGACTGTATATTATCGTGACAAGGCTAAATAGACCAAATTTATGTCATTGAGGTACATCTCTCCTGTGGCCCCATCACTGCCAGAAATATGTGTTTTTGCCATCTCAGGTCAAGCAAAACTCAGGACCATAGAGGCTCTCTCGTCCACGGAGATACCAAAAACATCGAGAGACACAAAAACAACGCAATTGAAGAGACAAAAGGCAAAAAAACATTTTTCCCCCTTGCCAGGGATTATACTATGTGCTCCTAAATCCGAGTCATACAGTATACTGATCTTTTGCAAAGCATCTCAATGGCATCTCAACATTAAATAAATAAGTAAAGAAATACAGTTTATTTATTATGCACTGTTGTGACAGAAGTGTGACTGAGTTCAGTAAGATTATTGTACCAGCATTTTTATTAAAGGTTTTTCACTTAAATGCACCAGAATGCAGGAAATTGCATGCATTAGGTCCAATATTCGACTAAACGTTACAGCCCTGGCAGTTGATATGAGTGATGCTGCTCATCTCACTATCCTAACGCTGGACTTCACAAACACATCGCTATACCTCTGCCTGGCAAAAGGTCCAAAAAACCTGCTCTACCCTTTTAAAACGATTAGGTTGTAAATGTGTTGGCTCCATCAGCTTCATACAACAACTATAACATTGCCAGATGCACCTTTTACAATCCATGTTTACTTCCACAAACGTCACGTTTGGGCTTTCATTCAAGGGACTTGCAAAAAATGTCTGATTTCATGTTTGTTTCTTTCAGATAACTCGGCCGACATCGTGGTGAAGCAGGGCCCCTTCAGTCTGGATGACTCTCGGGACTACAGCGTGGCGGTGAGGGTGGGTGATGGAGGGAGGCCCCTGCTGACCAGTGTCACCTACGTGGCTATTAAGGTTCGTATGTGCTCTCGGCCAACGCATTTATATGATAGTGTGTAGGCTCTCAGACAAACAGGAGTTTTTCCACCATAGAGAAGTGTTGTGCCGATTGTTCACTGCAAGAGTTTACTTTAGAATTGTTCATGAATAAATGTGGAGTATGTCATGTATTATTCAAACACTTTGATAAAGAGTAATCTTATATGGGTTGTAATGGTGATGGTGAATAACAGTAATACCAACATGGTAGGAAACAAAACAAAATTATTCAATTGTTATAAAGTGTAACATACTGTGAATGTTGACTTAATATACTGCATTGTTGCACCTGTTAATATGTAACCAACTTAATTGTTAATCTTTTTGTAAGATAATAAGAACTTAAACAGTGTTATTGTAGCAACCACATTATTATTAAGTTTATGAACAGGGGTGGGAGTTAATAAGCTTGTCTTCTTCCCACTCCTTTTCCGAGCTTGAGTTATTGTTGATTATTATTTTCTCTTTTATTGTATTTCTTTTGGCTTTTTTGCCCGTGTTGTGTGCAGCTCGAAATAAAAAATCAATCATCATCAAAGTCTCGGTTGTACAAGACTTTTCCATTGTAGACAAAAGCTCCTGAGCCGTCATATACTGTGTAGATAAAAGGCTCAATTACGCTTCCATTTCGTACGTAAAGAGATCTGCGCGTTCCAAGTGTAGTTATCGTCCCTGTATCTGTGCTTCCACATGTTTCTAAAGCCCAGCCTGTTTTACCAAAATAGTCAAGAAAATGAGGTGAAAGCAGTGATGGTTTGTTTGCAAATTGCGCGTGTCATGATCTGGGTGAACAAAGTGACCGACGGACAGATTCACGCAGAAGACGGACAGAAAGCTTCATGCGTTTCTCTCATTCATGAAGCTTCATCAGCGACTCTAATGATCAGCAGTAAGTGGACAGTCAAAGACCAGTGGGAGGGGTTTAACCTGTCTGAGTACCTCCAATAAATTACTTCTTCCACTCGATTCAAAAACAAACCTTTACCTTGAGTGAGTTTTAGACGCAATTACAAGACATTTCAGCTTCCGACATCCTGCTGGATAAAGCTATTCTTCCGTCTCCTGGACATGACCCCAAAACTCCGTAGTCTGATCCCTGAAGGCAGCACACTGAAGAGACGGCGTGTTTGGTCTATGCGCTCCATGGGGTCTTTGATAAAACCTTCTAACCCCCGTCCTCTTTTATGCTAATTCAGAACATAATCCAGTTATTAAAAGTCTGATGCTGCAAAGCCCTAGTTAGAATATTCCCTGTTCATTGGCAAAAGGGTCAACAAAACAATACGCGCTCCCCGGAATTGTTTTCGAATAAGCCACCGGGGTGCCAATTACTGTGGACTTACAGTAATGTAGAGTTTGACGGTGCTCTTGTGTCTGGGTGAGTCTCTGTCATACATCGACTTAAAACATGCACAAAACTTATCATGTAGCAAGTGCACGTGGACAAACCTAGCTGAAAATCTGGAGAGTCACAGGGCACTGACCTAAAATGGACAAGTTCAAATCCACTTTTTTTTTTCAGCTCCATCGTCAAATCGCTTCATGGTTGTTTCTTCTACTGCTGAAGCCCTCCAATCTGTATTGCCTGGATTCTGTAACGTAATAGGCAAAGATATTTAATATAACACGAGATCGGACATACAGTAAGGCTCGTTGGCAAACGTGGCGGCCATCTTGTGACTGGCCGGCGAGGCTAACCCCTATAGTGATTGGTTTATTACTTCTAAGTCTAGGTATCTCAGCCAGGATCAGGTCATTTCTTTGAAACGTCTTGTTTTTTAGTCGTGTTGTTTAGCTGTATTAGCATTGTTTTCTCCATTCATTCCCAGGGTTCAGTGGTTAGCATTACGGTGGTTAGCATACATTGTATGACTGTCCCATGTTAAATAAATGTTGGTCATGGAGTTACAGAGTACAGACATATTGTTTTAAACTAGGAAACACATGTTATATTTCATATAAATAGAAGTTTAGAAGAAAATCCATGAACAAATGGAGCTAAAGTGTATACCTCCTATAAAATGGAAATAACATTAAAAAAGCTTAATTATTTTCTTTCCAGATATGACATAAGGTCAGTCACAATTATCAAAGAGTCATGAAATAACTCAAAATATATCAAAACAGCATCAAAAGTGGAAATAAGTGGCGTTTCCATTTAATTACGTATTACTATGGCCACATTCTATTTAGAGTTTTATTTAAGATCTTTGCATAATAGGCATGTTGGGATAGTCCGCCATAATGAACTAGCTTGGCAGATAACTAACCGTCTCCAACTATAACACACAGAAACAGAAGAGCATATTACAATCTTGTTTGAAAAAAATAAACAATGTAAATACAGTAAATAAAGTTAGCGGAAACCCCCCAAAACGATTAGCATTAGCGAGCGGTTAGCACAATGCTAATTTACATAGGATGCTAACGGTATTAGCGTGTAACATTTTTATTACAAATTACGAATTGGAAACGTTCTAAAATGACTAAAACTGGAGTGTAAGGCAAGTTAACATAGTTTTCATCAACATACTTACAGATATTTTTCCTAACTGTGGGACCGTTAGGAGCATAACTGAACTACGGTAGCTCTGCCTGGTCAAAACACACGAAACTGAAAACACAAATACATTTTGCAGGCGTGTCGCTGTGACCACAGGAGAGTCCAGACCGAGTGTAAGGCGGCCGCTCTGAGGATGGGAGTCAGCGTGCACGCCCTCATCGCCATCCTGCTCTGCATACTCACCATCCTGGGTAAGGAGAGTTCGACTGTCTGTTTGACTGCCGTTGATTGTCACGTATGAGGTCACATTGGGCTGTGCTGGTGGTTCTTGAAGGCCTTAAATGTCATTAAAATGCATTAAATTGGATTAAAACGGTCATTCACGCTAAATTCCTTGGCCAAAAAACATACTCAACTGCTGTTTTGGCAGAAATTGTGCACACTTTTTCCTCTACAGTTTGAGGATGTTTGCGAATCTAAAGAAATGGCAAACAATATGGCATTAAAAAGCATGACATTTGACTCAGAAACCCTGTAGCCTATTAGTTTACATGCAAATGCTGTTTGACTTTGTTGCTTTAAAATTATGCACATTATATAACCCTCACATCCCTATAGTGCATTTGTATAAGGCAAGATGCAAGGCCATATCGCTAATGCACCATCCATTTGCAG
This sequence comes from Neogobius melanostomus, assembly GCA_007210695.1. NCBI lineage: Eukaryota > Metazoa > Chordata > Actinopteri > Gobiiformes > Gobiidae > Neogobius > Neogobius melanostomus. The sequence goes on along the minus strand of VHKM01000234.1, from coordinate 3,744,671 downwards.
GTAGCAAACTAACATAGATATAGTGCAATAATCAGGTACATTAACCCATTTTTTCATTCCCGCCCATTGGGACATGTGTATAAAGCAGGGATCGGCAAACTTTATTGCATAGGGTGCTACCATAGACTGTACAATAAAGATGGACTAATGCTGTGTTCCAGTTCAGTCGGAAAATCAAATGTTTTCCCCCGAGTTGTAGCTTTCCAGTTGTCCCGGTCGGAAACATTGGAGATGGACACTTCCGCAAAAGTGACAACTTCGTGGCTCATGTTTGCAGTGATGATACTTCATAATAATATTGAGTCAGACGATAATGGTAGTATATTTTATTTTGATCACAATTGTTGTAAATACAGTGATATTTCAGCACTTGTTTCATATTTCTCTTTTAACCGTCAATTGAGACATTGGCAACAGAGCAGTGAAGCTCATCCATTTGGCGTTGACATTTACAGTGCATATGACAGGTTTGAATGCTTATTTAGATTGATAACATCTGTTGTAAGTAATAATTATCATTTTATTTAAGTGAAGCAGCAAATGAATGAAGAAATGTTGGGAAGAAAAGTAATTGTATTTGATTTTTTAAGCTACTGACTTCGATAGAGGTAAAGCATAGCAGTTTGACTCATTTCTCATTAACATGGTTGGCACGGCAACACTTCCAAATTGTTTGCCTCTAACTATGTCACTTACTGTCAGTGTCCAATAAGGAAGTGAAACGATAAACAAAAAATTCTTTTTTTTGGTGCAAAATCTTAAATATGATTGTCTTAAAGTGCATATGACACATTAGACACAATTTTTGCTAAAACATAGTTTTAAGGTAAGATAATCCTTTATTGATCTCACAACGGAGAAATTCACTTGTTACATTCTGCATTCAATAAGATCACTCAGGATGTGCAAAATAGACAGGAAATGTGCAAACAGTTACAGTAAATAGCAAAAAACAATAAGGAAATAAGAAGAAATAAAAATAGAATAAAAATTAGAACAAACTATAAAAAGTAGAACATCAAGATGCAAAGTTTACAGTCCTAGTGAAGGTTGTCAATAAGTGGCGCTGATACAGAGATTATTGCACATAGTTTTGCAAAGGGGGGTTATTGCACATGTTACTTTAGAGTCTTGTTGTACATTCTGACAGCAGTGAGGATGCGGTAGTGCTCCTTCTTGCACTCAGGGTGTCTCCGTCTTCCACTGAAAGAGCTGCTCAGCTCCTCTACAGTCCAATGCAGTGGGTGGGAGTTGTGGTCCATGATGGAGGTGAGCTTGGCTAATACCCTCCTGTCCCTCACCTCCTGCACAGAGTCCAGGGGGCAGCCCAGGACGGAGCTGGCCCTCCTGACCAGCTTGTTCAGTCTGTTCTTGTCCCGCTCTGTGCTGCCCGGGGCCCAGCACACGGCAGCGTAGAGTCATAACAAGTCAGTCAGTCTCCTCAGAAGGTGGAGGCGACTTTGGCCCTTCTTGTACAGGGCGTTGGTGTTGTGGGACCAGTCCAGTTTATTGTTGATTATACTTAAGATGATATTTTTATAATCTTAAATTATATTGCACGATTATATGTAAAATTTTGCTAAAGATTGTACCAAGCTTTCTTTAGTTTGGCCATTTTTGTGATGCTTATAGTTTCACTTCCTTATTGGACACTGACAGGAAGTGACATACAGTAGAAGAAGGTAAACAATTTTAAACTGTTACTGTGCAACCATCTTAAGTCAATGGGAAATTAATGAGTCAAACTGCTTACCTTCCTCTATGTCACTTCCTGTCAGCAGCTTAAACATTTTAATAAAAATAACTTTTCTGCCCAAAATGTCTTCATTAAAGTTGCTGCTTCACTAAAATATGATAAATATGCAACTTCTAAATAAGTCATATTTTCAAAAGCATTTAAACCTGTCATGTGCATTTTAACTATGTTTTGGCAAAACCTGTGTGTAATGTTTCATATGCACTTTAACAAGTACATTTGGGAAACATCTACCAAATAACACGGTTTATTGAAGCTTTACCCTTTATTCTTTAGTTTACAAGTCAGAATTTCGGGGCTAGTGCATGTTCCTGTTGAGATTTCCTGGTCAGGTCAAGTGGAACGTAGCATAAGCGACAGCGGCTTCCCCCATAGCGTTTAGCGTGGGCTAACTGAAGCTAGTTCATGCAAGCAATGTGGCTTTTTAAAAAATAGTCAAAATTGGGCCACATTTAAATGGCGAACGGAAAAGAAATAGGACAGATTTTGTGTGTGTTAAGACAAACACGTGGAGGTAAGAGAAATATGCTTGTTTGACTGAATAGCAACACGTTATTTATCAAAATAATCATTATGTTTTCCGCTCACATTTTGCACTCATTGACTCGATCATATTTTGTGCTAAAGCTATTCCTTCAAAAACACCAAAGGGCACAATGCAGACGTGCTCCTTCCTTCACTTGTGCGCTGCTATAAATACATTTTTTTTTTCTTTTTTTTGCCTGGAACTTTTTTTTTGGCTCCTGGTGTTGTTAGTTTTATGAATAATGCAATAGCGGATGTTGAAATAATGCCCACGGTCGAACAGCTTAGCATTCTCTTTGATACCGCACCTTAGCCCCCTGCTCTGGTTAGGTTTATGGAAGAGGGTCGGAAAAAAAAGACTCTTGTCATGTTGCCACGGCGACAGACTGGATATAGTTGGTAGAATAGAGATATTACGGGAGGCTGGGGAAACAATGGAGAGAGAGAAAAAAGAGCAGACGTGGGGTGATGGATTTGGATGCAGTCTTTTAGCTTTGTTTCGGTCCTCATTTGATATTTTTCATGTCTTGCTTTGACAGAATTTAATAGTAAAACGAACTGCGCGGTGTTAAATGAAGCGCTGCATCTGGAGAGAATTGTAAAGATATAAGACATCTGTACGTTTTTAAACCACGTCCAGATGTCTTCCCTGCAGGGAGTGTCTTCCATCTACACTGATCAATCTGGATTTAGAGTTCGGGACTGGAAGTTACAAATTCAGCTTTGCCATACAAATCCGGCATTTTACTGACGCAAGGCAACAATGTCCACTGAGCAACATTTGTCAAAACAGTGTAGGAAAAAAGTACAGCAATTTAGTTCCTTTTTTTTTTTTTTACCTTAATTTAACCAGGTTAAAACTCACTGAGATTTACAATCTCTTTGACAAGAGTGACCTGGCCAACAGGCAGCAACACATACATAAATTAGTTGACATATCAAAGATAAGACACATACAAAAATGCATCTTAGGTGAAACATCTGCAACCACCATGGCTTTGTACCAATTCTGTCAACTTCAATTTAAAAGAGTTTGGAGAGACCAACTCCCGAAAACTCTGCTGATTAATGTATTCCTTTTTTTTCTAAACAGGACTGTGGTTTCTTGTGTATTCAAATGTAAATGAAGCGATGCCACTGACAAAAGATGATTAATCAAGCCATTGAAGTCAGGGATAATTTATGTACTTATTTCTTTAAAGTGATGGTCTGTAAATATTGTACAAATTTAAAAGACTGCGTATAATTTACTGCCTGGGCCTGCAATACGACGCACTGTAAGAAATATTGAATAGTAATCTTTTTCGAAAGTCCATCCCTGTACTGATCTGAGCAACTAATCAGAATCCCCAGAGCCATAACTTTGACCAATGAGACGAGCTTTCCTGTGAACTGGTCTGTCAGGTCAAATCAGGGGACGAGAGGGGCGGAGCTTGATCATTTACTTTTGAACGTTTGCTCTCGCTGTCTTCATTTTGCGAACTATGAGTGGCTTTCTGGCTTTCCGGAGTGGTGTGTGGATTTGCCTTTAGAAATGGAGTCCTTGTTCTGGGCGATGTGCTCTGTGTACTGTCCATGTCCTTGTGAAGAGAGAGTCCACTTTTCTGTAGAGCCTTTGGAGTTGGCGGCCTTTTGCTTTTAACTGGCCGAGAGTGGGAGTGGAAGTGCAGGTGTAAGTGAAAGAGACAGATCAAGTTTTGAGAGGAGCCAGAATGTTGTGAATGTTATGGGTGTTGCAGTGTGAGATGCTGTATTTTTTTTATTTTTTTTCAAGCAATATAAATGAACGATATTGTAAAGGCAGCAATATGTGGGGTTAAATGTAGCAGTCTGCATTTATGGACATTTCTATCATTCATCTTCAGTAAGAGTCTACGGCAGTCGGCGCTGCTTCGCTCCCTCGTCTGACAATGCTACACGTGCCAAAAACATGTAGTTTTATCGATAGACGTGAACAATTAAGATGTGTAGGAGTTATTATGAGAGCTAGAAACAAGTTGGGGCAGCAATCAACAGCTTATATTCAACTTTCTCCTGCTTTACTGGCTTGAAAACATGAACAATTGTGTGTCTCAGCTTTAAAGGAACAGGCCGCCGTTTTTCCATACTGAGATATGTTCTTACCTGAGCTTAGACGAGTTGATGTGTACCTGTCTGGTCTTTGTGCGTGCGCTCAGTCACGCAAATGTTGTTAGCATTTAGCCTCTACCAGCAAAGGTATAGCTCCAAACTGGGGTGAAGTTAAAAGCTAGCAAGCTGTTGCACGTTTTCCCTATTTAAATACAGTTACGTGAAAAGTTACACGTATCCAAGTCTAGTTACACAAAATTAAACATGTCGATCACCTGGAGTACTTCGACGTCCATGCAGCAGTATCGTCGAAGTACTCCAAGTTTAAATAGGGAAAACGTGGAACAGCTTGGTAGCTTCTATCTTCACCCCAGTTTGGCGCTATACCTTTGCTGGGAGAGGCTAAATGCTAACAACAAAGACCAGACAGGTACGCATCAACTCGTCTAAGCTAAGGTAAGAACATCTCAGTATGTAAAAACAGTGGCCTATTCCTTTAAAAGACACAGAACAAACATCCTAATAGGCTCTGTGGAATGTTTGTGGCTAACTTCCTGTTGGCCAGCGTAGAGTAAAGACTACTTCCTGTCCACGTTTCAATTTTAGAAATAAAAAAGATCTAAAAACAGAACTTTAAAGGTGACAATTTTTATGGATATTAATACGTATTTGATTTTTCTATTATCCAGAGGGATTTTCTTTTTGCATAGAAGTTGCATAGTGTACCTTTAAGAGACACAGAACAAATCATATAAGGTTGTGCATGGAATGTTTTTGACTAACTTCCTGTTGGCCAGTGTAGAGTAAAGACTACTTCCTGTCCACATTTCAGTGTAAAAATAAGATAAGATTTAAAAAAATAAAAAAAAAGTGAAAAGAATGTGAAGCTGAGTGTATCATAAAAAATAGCTTAGATGGTGGTGCTATTTTAACATTTGTTAGCGTCAAATTAACGTTAGCCTTGGTTGTTTGTAAATATCTAACAGCTGCTAGTTTTGTGGTAGGTACTGTTTTAATAATTATTTCTGTGAGACACGGCTTTCTAGGGTAACGTCTGCTGTTTCCTGTCTGTTTGAATTCTATGGAACATTAAATAAATATGAATTTAAACAGTGAGTGGCAGAAAACATGCAGCTGTTGGATAAACATTTACACCATGTTAAAAAACTATTCAATATGTAAATACTTTCCTGGAGGGGGCTTCAGTGTTTATAACTAACTGTTTTAGCCTTGAAGCTAAAGGCTAACGTTAATTTACAGATGGAAATTAGCTTGAAAAAGCTACAAGCATCTTTGCTCACAAGCATAATGTAATTGTACATTGTCCTGAAAATAAATAAATGAAACTAATTAAATGTATTACTAACAAATGGTAAAATTGTGCCACAATTTCTGTGAAACACATTCGACTTGACGTTTATTAAACTTTTCTCCTGTCTTTGACATCTATTTATTTGTAATTTACTTTATAATGTGGACAGGAAATAGCCTACACTGTCCAATAGCCAAAAACATTCCGTGCACAGAGCCTATTAACTTGTGACCGAAATCCTATTTTTCACAAACCGTCACCAAAAATGAGTGTTGCCCCTCATGGTGAAATTGTACCTGCCAATAAAAGCATAAGTCTCTTTTCAGAATTGCAATTTCAGGATAAAGATGTACAAAACGTTACTTGCCTGTCTTGGATTTACCTTGTGACAAAAAAAAAGAGCCGTATTTTCTCTCATAAAGCGTCACCATAAAAGAGTAAAGCTCCTCTCTGAGCTGCCAATCAAAAGTTTCTTTTGGAGAACCATGATGGCAGTTATATTAAGAGTGTCACTCTTTTTGCTGCAGCGTTGCTTGAGTGTGAGATGAAGAGGTAGGTCTATAGGGACATGAGCATAGTGGAAAAATAAAGTGTATAGCCACTGTGTCATTTACATAGTACACAATGGGGACGGATATAAATTCATCGATGCTAATTATTTTAGGCATAAGGCAACACTGCTGTTTTATGTGTAAAAAAAACAACCTATATTTTCAGCAACAGATACAGGTTTAATTTTATGGTTTTATTTTATTGACATATTAGTAGAGCCGTGTACCGTTACATTAAATGTAAAAGTACCGGTACTGGTTAAAGTACTGGTATCGGAAAGAAATGTTCTTTCCAGTACCAGTACTTTAACGATACTTGGTTTTCGATACCGATACCTGAACGATACCTTTTCCGATACCTATACTAAAACATTTGTCATCTAGAACCAGAAAACACAACAATAATGTGTGACAGATCTGCAAATTCACAATATGGGGTTCATCTCCAATGTCTAAATGGGGCATCATTTGGGAAAGAATGGGGGGGAAATTGTGTAAATAAATGTATTTATTTGAGCTGAAACAACCAAGTAACTTCCTTTAATGCTGTCTCTGGACCAATAGCATTTAAACTTGGATCTAAAGAGGTACGATTTATCGTTTAACGGGACCCAGCCCTACGTGTTAGTCACAAGGGGTATTATGGATCTCTTGTAGTTTTTGAATGAGCTAGTTATCAGTAGATGTATGTGTTTTTTTGGGGGGTGGGGGGTTTCAAAGCTCAATAAAGCAGGATAGAAATTCAATATGGAAAAATCCTTCTGAGAACACCTTCAAAATATTGGAAGTACGAGACTGAAAACCTGGGGTCCCTCGGGCGTTTCCCACGAGTGCGAGCGCTTAAACGCCGCACCATCAGTGATGTGACAACAATCAGCTGCTCACCGAACGTATTCCTATGACAACGTGCACCAAAAGAACAGACACCCGTCAATGCGGCGACACGCATGCATAAGCACACTTCGTTGATGTGGTATAGTCTTTTTTCTTATTTTTTTTCCACTCGTGGCCCTTCAGGCAGTGAAGCTGATGCGGTGTCCGAGAATTTAGATCCAATTTGCCTCGTCAGACTAATATTACTAACCCTGCAGCGCGCATTCATTAAAAGAAAATACACGCTCCAAGTACTTTCTTCTCATCCAAAAGTTTAATAAAACACCGTCGGCCCGAGGTCGTCAGCCTTCTCTCCAAAGCAGCCCACTCCAGAGTACAACAGAAGCTCAAAGGGTGGCATTTATGACATTTTAGAGTCAGAAGTCGGTTTAGAATTTTCAGTCGGGGCAGGGGCCGATACGACTCAATGGGAGAGACACGGTTTTGGAAAGAAATCACAGAAAATGTCGAAATGTTTCACTGATAATTGTTTGGATGTGATTGGATTCATAAGCCTGCCGTGTTCGTCTTATGGCTGTAAGTCCTTTCTTCTGACCAACATCGAGCACATCATTTTGAATCCACTTTATGAGACAGTCATTTGACCTTTGTTCATACTGTAAGTGCTGAGCGAGAAGACGGGGGAACTTTGTGACAGTCTTCATGGGGATAGGTCCAGCCATTACAGCGATGTAAACAATAAGTGAAAAAAAAAAAAATCTGCATTTTGATTTTCCATAATTAAATCTTAGCTGCACCAACTCAATTTTAAAGTGCATATGACAAGTTTTAATGTTTTTGAAAATATAACTTATTCAGTTGTAGGCTAAGTAATAATTATAATATTATTTAAGTGAAGCAATGATTTAAAGAGGGGGTATTATGCTTTTTTCAATCACATAGCACCAGTCTATAGCATACTACAATGATGACGTAACCTTCTGTTGGTCTGTATATGCAGTAAATTAAAATAAGTGCCTTACATAAAATTGCTCTCTCAAAATGGCTGTACTGAACGTCTTGAAATAGGCCTCTGTCTCTTTAAGAAGCTTTCCGACACGCCCCCTTCAGCACACTGCTGTGGCATCTAAACAACACTACTGTGCGGGGAGGGGGCTCTGCTGAGCTGAGGAGCAGTGGTTGGTGGCTTGGCTGGTGACAAAAGGTCCAGAGGCGTCTCCAGGAGGTGGGGGCGTTCCTAGGAGGACTGAGGCATAGCTACACCTAAAATGGCTGCCGTCTAAGTTTTTACTGATTACTCAAAAATATGTGAATGAGCCAAGGCAACACTCCAGGCATGTGTTTAATGAGGGAATGACATAATAACATGATGTAAAGCTTGAAAAAGTCGATTTTACATAATACCCCCCCTTTAATGAAGACATGTTGGGAAGAAAATGTTAAGCTCATGACATAGTAGACATAGAGTTAGCATAGGCAGCAGCTTAAAATTGTTTGCCTCTGTCTATGTCACTTCCTGTCAGTGTCCGATAAGGAAGTGAAACTATATGCATCACAAAAATGGCCAAACTAAAGAAAGCTGGGTACATTTTTGAGCAAAATCTTAAATGTAGTTGTGTTAACTGTGTTTTAGCAAAAAAAACGAATGTGTCATATGAATTTTAAACTAGGCTGTTTACAATGTTGTGACGTCATGTGAAGGCAACCTATTGCTGCGGCTTCTGTTTAGCCTGGTCCAAAACTATATTGTAAGGCGTAATAATACCAGGAGTAATTCAGCATCCGCGCAGTAAAGTGAAGATATCACTGCGCGGATGTCGAATTACTCCTGGTATTATTACGCCTTACAATATAGTTCCCCTTTTTATCCGCTTAGAAAATCCACATTGTTTAATTTTGTGTAATTATACTTTATAGTGTAACACTTCACGTAACCATATTTAAATAGGGAAAACGTGGAAGAGTTTGGTAGCTTCTATCTTCACCTCGTTTGGAGCTATAGAGGAGAAGAGAGAGGCTAAATGCTAACGCCGTCTGTGCTGTGTTTAAGTTATGGAAGGCACACGTGAAAACCAGACAGGTACAAATGAACTCATCAAAGCTAAGGTAAGAACATATCTCAGTATGTAAAAACGGTGGCCTATTCCTTTAATCGGAATGGACACAAGTACAAGTTTGTGGATATACCTTAACACAAGCTCAGAACCGGCAGAACTTACTGAGCTTTAACGGGAACTACTGTGGCATTAGGACATTATTGAGCACAGATTCCGTGGATTTTTAACTGAGAGCAAGTTTTCCTTTCCTTTCCAAAGCGTTTTTCTGCCCAAAGATCTGGCAACTACAGTTAAAGGTGCATTGTGCAACTTTTTATGTGGAAATAAACCGTTGATATTTGTGTGTATTTGATCTTTCTGGTGTATGAGTGGTGAACATGTCGCCTTTACTTTCCATCCTGGTGGCCTCTAGGACGCTCCAGGATCAATTGTTTGGAAGGTAGAGACCACCGTGACTCATACAGCCGCTGGGTCACTACAAGGTCAAATACGCACAAATATCAACTTTTTTTCCCCGCATAAAATGTTGTATAATGCACCTTTAATATCAGTTAAATTATATAAAAATGATCAATTGTCTTAGGTAAGCTGTATAGTTTGCATTTTCATATGAAGACAGGTATTTGAGTTCACGCCATTTTATGTGGCTAAGTTTTTGCTAAGTGCTTTGCTTCAACGCAAGAGTACACTCTTTGTTTGATCTACTCGAATGTCTGGGACAAAGGTGAGGTTGGTCATGTTTACAGAAATGGTGCTTACATACCCTCCTTTAAGCAACTCGAGTGACCACATAACACTAACCAGGCTTTAATACTAGTCCTCCCAACTTCCCGGCATTCCAAAGAAAGAAAGAAAAAATGTAGAGGCGGCGCACGGAAATGTGGGAACAGCCCCGGCACTAATGAGAAGTTTATCTTATCGAGCGGCACCAAACACCATTAACTATTAATACTCTCACTATCTCCCCTCTCCCTTTGGGTCTCCCCTCTGTTCCCTTTATCACACACCTCCAACGCGGGACCGATTAACTATTTAACGCGCCCCGCCATTATCTTGCCGCGCGGCCCCGGAGCAATTTAGCGCGGGCAGAATTTTCTCACAAGGAGCGGAATCGGACACGCCAAAGAAAGACGTTCCTCTTCTTTTTTTTTTCCAGTCGCGGAAGAAAGCCCGTATTATTTGGCCCCGACTGATATCTCTCCAGCTTATTAAACTCGGGAGCATGTGTTGTTAAAAGATTAAAAAGGTTCGGTTTTCTCATGCGAAAGTTTCAAATGAGTGCCCCTCACCAGGCTGCATGTGCTAACAGGCATGGCTAATGGGCGGTTCATATCGGGACTGAGGCGGCGTGTCCAAAAAGTCCTTCCAAGACTCCTCTCTCCCAAAGTCCTTCCTTCTGCTGCCGCCTCTGTCCTTGTCCAAGAAGTTCAGTCGGTGAAGAATGCCTTTGCTGCGGGACCATTTGGACGTCTGTTCCGTTTGGTGCGCGATTCAGCGTTGGTTTTCCTCCAGTAAATGCTTTCAATCAAAGCTTTTGTCAGTGGGATGCAAAAACTGCACAGAAAGGAATTCCTGGAGACTGATACTAAGACCGTATCTCCAGAAAATGTTGCCAAAACAAACAAATGACAGACGGAAAGATGGAAACAAAATCCAAGCTCTAGATGATTTCCATTTCTTTCTTTTCAATGACAGGCACACCAACATTCAACTACCCAGGGAAAAGGTCTTGACCTCTGAACGTTTGCTCAGAAATCAAAAAGATTTCTCAAACATCAATAGTGATAGACGTCGGCCGTCTAAGTCGAGAAATGTCCAGCTGTGTCGATTTAGTGGACCCTGTTTGAAAGGCAAATGTTTATTGTCTTGTATTTTGCCAGGAAAGTCCCGCTGCGATTCAGGATCTCTTTTTTGTGTTTGAGGAAACAAGCACAGGACCTTCTTGCTGTGAAGCAACAGCGCTAACCAAAGCCCTACTGAACCCAAGCTTTTAATACTGTATGTGTGACACGTTTGGGTATTACCTTTCATCGGTCAAGCTAAAAACTTGTCTTGTCCACTGTATATTGTCATGGCAAGTATAAAGCCTTTTATATCAAAACACCGCAATGTTGTTTGCATTGCGGTGACTGTATTGCTCCGCAAAAGATGTGCAATGTGCTTATGATATACTTGTCCCTGACAAGAACTGGGATGAACAGTTTAAGACTTGACGTGCTCCCCTGTCCCTGTTTTTAAGCCGCACCCTGCACCCCCACCGAAAATCAAGTATAGGGCCTTTAAAAGAATTGACCAAATCAAAAAAACATTTTTGTGAAACGCTCACATGTATGATGAATGTTGGCACAAAAGTTAGCTCATAGGTCCTGGGTTTGATCATGAACCTTTCTGTCTGGAGTTCGCATGTTCTCCCTGTGTCTGCGATGGTGCATTGATTTCCAATAAGACTAAAAACATGTACAATCGGGTCACCTCTGGAACAACGGCTCCCACTGAAAAAGAGATTGTTAATCTCGGTGAGACTTTGCTGTTTGAATAAAATGTGTTGAGGGGGAAAAAAAGTGTCTTTGTTTCACGCTTCCCAAGTCCTAAGTGCTTCCTCTATCCTTATCAAAGTATCCGTTCAGACACAGAAGAATGCCTTGCACTTGCATCATCTTAGCAGACAATAGGTCCTTAAGGTTAGGGCTAAGGTAAGGTTAGGGTTAGTTTGTAAACTCCACTATCCTTAAGGTTAGGGCTAAGGTAAGGTTAGGGTTAGCTTGTAAACTCCACTATCCTTAAGGTTAGGGCTAAGGTAAGGTTAGGGTTAGCTTGTAAACTCCACTATCTTTAAGGTTAGGGTTAAGGTAAGGTTAGGGTTAGCTTGTAAACTCCACTATCTTTAAGGTTAGGGCTAAGGTAAGGTTAGGGTTAGCTTGTAAACTCCACTATCCTTAAGGTTAGGGCTAAGGTAAGGTTAGGGTTAGCTTGTAAACTCCACTATCCTTAAGGTTAGGGCTAAGGTAAGGTTAGGGTTAGCTTGTAAACTCCACTATCCTTAAGGTTAGGGCTAAGGTAAGGTTACGGCTCATAAACTAACGAACTAACGTGTGTCGGAATGGCGGGACGTTGCACAAAAGATAAAAGTGTCACCACTCCGACAAAGGGGGGAAAAAAATGTCGGAGTGCTGGGACGACAATTAGACCTCTATGTCAGAGGTCTGGGTTTGATCATGAACCTTTCTGTCTGGAGTTCGCATGTTCTCCCTGTGTCTGCGATGGTGCATTGATTTCCAATAAGACTAAAAACATGTACAATCGGGTCACCTCTGGAACAACGGCTCCCACTGAAAAAGAGATTGTTAATCTCGGTGAGACTTTGCTGTTTGAATAAAATGTGTTGAGGGGGAAAAAAAGTGTCTTTGTTTCACGCTTCCCAAGTCCTAAGTGCTTCCTCTATCCTTATCAAAGTATCCGTTCAGACACAGAAGAATGCCTTGCACTTGCATCATCTTAGCAGACAATAGGTCCTTAAGGTTAGGGCTAAGGTAAGGTTAGGGTTAGTTTGTAAACTCCACTATCCTTAAGGTTAGGGCTAAGGTAAGGTTAGGGTTAGTTTGTAAACTTCACTATCCTTAAGGTTAGGGCTAAGGTAAGGTTAGAGTTAGCTTGTAAACTCCACTATCCTTAAGGTTAGAGCTAAGGTAAGGTTAGGGTTAGCTTGTAAACTCCACTATCCTTAAGGTTAGAGCTAAGGTAAGGTTAGGGTTAGCTTGTAAACTCCACTATCCTTAAGGTTAGAGCTAAGGTAAGGTTAGGGTTAGCTTGTAAACTCCACTATCCTTAAGGTTAGAGCTAAGGTAAGGTTAGGGTTAGCTTGTAAACTCCACTATCCTTAAGGTTAGAGCTAAGGTAAGGTTAGGGTTAGCTTGTAAACTCCACTATCCTTAAGGTTAGAGCTAAGGTAAGGTTAGGGTTAGCTTGTAAACTCCACTATCCTTAAGGTTAGAGCTAAGGTAAGGTTAGGGTTAGCTTGTAAACTCCACTATCCTTAAGGTTAGGGCTAAGGTAAGGTTAGGGTTAGCTTGTAAACTCCACTATCCTTAAGGTTAGGGCTAAGGTAAGGTTAGGGTTAGCTTGTAAACTCCACTATCCTTAAGGTTAGGGCTAAGGTAAGGTTAGGGTTAGCTTGTAAACTCCACTATCTTTAAGGTTAGGGTTAAGGTAAGGTTAGGGTTAGCTTGTAAACTCCACTATCTTTAAGGTTAGGGCTAAGGTAAGGTTAGGGTTAGCTTGTAAACTCCACTATCCTTAAGGTTAGGGCTAAGGTAAGGTTAGGGTTAGCTTGTAAACTCCACTATCCTTAAGGTTAGGGCTAAGGTAAGGTTAGGGTTAGCTTGTAAACTCCACTATCCTTAAGGTTAGGGCTAAGGTAAGGTTACGGCTCATAAACTAACGAACTAACGTGTGTCGGAATGGCGGGACGTTGCACAAAAGATAAAAGTGTCACCACTCCGACAAAGGGGGGAAAAAAATGTCGGAGTGCTGGGACGACAATTAGACCTCTATGTCAGAGTCGGGGGGGTGTCGGGGTGTAACCCCTACAAAGTGCTTGATTTGATAGCAGAAATCTGAACTTCCACAAACAGGAAGGACACACTCCACGATTTAAGGCGCTATACACAATCCAGGAATCTAACTTGGCAAATTTATTTCTCCTGTTTGCTGCGAAATTTGTCTTCGTTGGAAACCATTAATCCGTTGTTTAAGCGCAATGCAATGGAAAGCTCCCACCATTTGTCAGTCCGATGCGGCGCAACAGATGGCTATCAAGCGATTTTGCCTTTTATTAAAGCTTTTTTTTTATCCTTCCCAGATTTGATACCACGTCTGTCGGCTGCGTGTTTTGGTTTTCCCGATCTGCGAAAGTGCCCTTGTCAATCATGTTTGCACCAAACAAGCTGTTTTGGCATTTGGCTAGAGCATCCCTCCTTCCATTACGAAAACATGTCCACTCACTTTTTGTCTGTTTTGGCAAGAAGATCTATACTAACATGACAGGTTTAAAACATGTGCTTTATCTCTTTTGTCGTTGTTATTTTCTAGATGGTCTGCAGCCTAGTTGGGCATGTTTATCGTACGGCGTGTTTCAAAGCCTTTCGTGCCGTGGCCCACCCTCGCTGAAATCTGACCCGACCCTAAATCCAAATATGTTTCAGTCGGAACGTGGCCATCGTTTCAACACAGGCATTAGCCGTTTTTTTTATTTATTTCTTTTACTTGATCCAACCGCAAAACTCTTTTCAACCATTTTGTTTTGGGAAGAAGTATCAGTCGCACAAAGCAACCGCACTAAGCCGTGTTTGAACTAAGAGTCTCGAAATGCAGGAACGTAACCTGCTGGACAGCGTGGACGCTTCGGGGAGATGCGTGTGTCTAAATAAAACCTCATAATGGAGGCCAGATGGACCAATAAGTGGATATCAGCGTCTTGTCAGTTGAAGTCTATATTTTACCCGTGCGTTAAGCTCTCCGTATGTCTTGATAAATGACCTACTCACCACGCAGGAAATTGCTTCCTCCAGTCAACTATTTTTGAGCTGTTAACTGCTTTGTAAATGTTCCGGCATGGAAAAAAATACCTAAGCTGAGTTTTCACGCAGTGGAAGGTTGAGATCTTTCGCTAGTTTTCTCCCTTAAGATCTTAGTTTTCAAGTCTTATGACATTGATGCCGGAGATATTCACAAAGTGACTCCCACGCGTTTTCATTTACAAATATTGCCGTGGTTGGTACAGTATCAACAAGTATCACGAAAGGTGTAATCCAAATACGGGCATTTCCTTTCTGGGAGACAGCCGCGGCGGATGTGTAGGGCCAGTTCTCTCAAAATTAGGTTCTCTTTACATTCTTGCAACAACATTTCCACTTTAGTAGCTCATACAGACTCCAAAGTTTCGTCAGTTAGTGTTTGTTGCAGTCAATGGCATTCAGTGCCTTATCAATAGAGAAAAGCATGACATTCCTCACCTGAACCAAGCACATTTTCTCCTGTTTTGGCTTTACCCAAATCTAAAAGCTTCTCGAAAAAAGCGTCAAAATAGCAAGGAAAAACTAGAAGAAGAAAAATGAGGAAGAAAATGTAACAAAAGAGCAACAAACGTAAGGACACTATTGTAGGCCTTAGCTTTCAAATGAATTGTTACACTGGCCTATTGGCTATAAGCTCTAGTCAAGAAGCTTTTAATACCACACTGTATCCTTAGTGTTTTGACACCTCCTCTATAACCACTAAAGACGTTATTTGACGACGATTAGAACAGGTTCCGTTTTCTTCGCTAGTAACAGAGGCTGCGATAGGTGGGGCCCACCACAACCCATACTAGGCTGACCAATAGGATTCAAGGATATATGTTCGTTGATTTTTTTTTTTTAATGCAATTATGCTCTATGGGTAGCCCTATACATGTTCCTTGTAGGCGTCCGAGGGGGAAAGAGTTAAAGGTGCATTATGGAACTTTTTAAGTGAGGTAAAAAGTTGATATTCAGTGTGTATTTGACCAATGGCCGCTGGCTGCTCTGCTTTGCGACGACGACACTGGAGGCCGCCATTGCTGTAGTACCGCCATATAGCTGCTAGGCCCCCATTGGAATCCATTGCACTTTAGACACGTTAAAAACAACTTTAATGCCCGGTGCCTAATTTTTTGGAACTGTCTACAGCTAGATATTCCTCCTGTGATTACGCTGGGTTAGACACAACCAGAGGCACCGGGCTGGTTATGGTAGGATACATTTTAGAAATCTCCTACTTAACGGGGGTCTGACTGTTAGCATTGGAGCTGCGCGAGCGACACGTCACGCAAGGGCCGAGTCTACAGTGAAGATCCCGCCCTTATGCCCTTATTAGGAACATGCTTCGTCAGAGCTGGGGAGGAGGAGTCTGTAAATCCACCATGATTTCCCCCTTGAACGTGGTCATTACGGTAAACGGGGAGGAGTGAGTATTGACGATCTATTAATAATAATATGTCTATGTATTTGACCCAGGATCCAGGATCAATTGTTTTGTAGGTTTTCTGGTGAGAGGGTCCGTCAGCAGTGAAAACCTTCCAAACAATTGATCCTGGAGCGTCCTAGAGGTCACCGTGATGGAAAGTAAAGGCGCCATGCTGACCACTCATACATCCGCTGGGTCACTACGAGATCAAATGCGCACAGATATGAACTTTTTTTTTCCACATAAAAAGTTGCATAATGCACCTTTTAAATGTTTTTTTTTTTTTTTTTTAAAGCATTACCTTTGACTCAAGCTGGCATTAAATCTACGACGGTTTCGTGGTCGGAAGGTCAGGGGTTCAATCCCAGCTCCCGCAAAATGCACACTGCTGTTGTGTCCTTGGGCAAGACACTTCACCCTCCTTGCCTCCAGTGTCTGTGTACACTGGTGTATGAATGAGAGAGTGAATGTGTGTCTGGTTCCTTACTGTAAAGCACTTTGGGCCTGATAAAGATAGAAAAGTGCTATATGAGTTGAGCAAACCATTTACCATTGTTTGACTAATTTTGCTGAATATAGAAATGATGGTCCAACACACATTCAGCTGCAGTTTTTTGGTTGAAATTATTGACTCAAAGGTGTTCTGTTGTTTCCCTTTTGCTTTTGAATAAAGAAAATGTCTGAATTAATTAACTTGACAGAATGTCTCCTAATGTTTAGAGAAGAAACGCGGCACTTGCGGCATTAAACATCGAGCAGTTGGCACGGAAATGGCATTAAACCTGACGTGCTGCTGCCTGTGTAAACCCCATTCCGAGCGACGTAAATTGGATCTTTAATCAAAGCCAGATGGACACACCGTAAACAATAAGCAGATCATTTTAAGACCAATCTGCGTCATGGTCTATATTCTCCCACGCATTACCGAGCTCTCCGTATGTCCATTAATAATCTTCATCTGATATACGCCGCACACGGGGAGTTTCTCTCCCTCTCCGTCGAGCAGCAGATGGAGAAAAGTTGGGCTCGGTGAAGTTGTTCTATAGAAGAATACCCCTGAAGCTAGAGGCGGCGCCCCGAGGAGCCTCCGCGTTGATTATCCGGTTTCCGCACCCGCGCTTTGTTTGTTTGGCCCCGGCACCGGCTAACCTCTCTGGCTTCCTCTCCACCTGCCCCTCCACCTCCACCTCCACCTCGGCGGCTCCGGTTATAGACGGGATTGTTCTTTTCCATCAGCGCCGAGGAGCTGTGTGAGGTTTTTGTAAAAGAAAAAGAAAAAAGAAAGGCCTCGGGGGGCAAAATGTTATAGCAGACGCCTTCCCAAAGCAGGCGCAGATAATTTCTTTCCCATTTTTCATATCGGAGATTTACGTTTCCACATATTGCCTGACTTCCCCCCCCTTGCCTTAGGAGACTTTGGTAATTGTTGGGATGTAGTTTTGCAGCCTCACTTCAAATGTTTTATTTTTTATTCTTTTTGTATGATGAAAGATGTGAATTTGCAATAGTTAGCCGTGGTTCAAACTCACTCCTAACTTTCCTAACACGTTTTCTGCAGTTTGCCATTACCCAGATCTAGAAGCTTTTTGAAACCAGGATGAAAACGCATTAAAAAAAAGTGATTAAAAAAAGCAGCTCAAAGTTTATTTATAAAGCACATTTAAAATACAGTTGACATATATATATACACACACACGGTACAAAGTAATAACGTAGAATGCTCAACTCAGCTCGTTGACATAAAAAAAAAGTGATTAAAAAAGCAGCAAAAGAGCGACAATAACGTGACGGAAAAGCAACAGTAACACAATAAAAAAGCGACACGACACGACCAAAGAGTGATGAAAAAGCAACAGAAAAGCCACAAAGAGCGACAAAAACGGCACAAAAAAGTGACGAAAACGCGACAAAACAGTTTTGCAGGTCTTAGCTTTCAAATGAGGCATTACACTGGCCAAACTCTCCAGTCAAGAAGTTTTTAGACTTGAACTGGAAAACCGAACTGGAGAAAATGCACTTGTTGAAGACGGTGGGTAAGAGGTTAATAATGTAATTATGGCAAAAGCTTTTATTCTGTCCATTTTATATTATTAAATAAAATTTTACCAACATACGATACATACAAGTTTTTTCTATATTGTGAGGGCAATATATACATTCAGCAGCTAATCTACTAGCTGCTATTGATAACATTAATGTGCTTTTGAAGACCCACAGAATCATAAATGAGGTCTAATGCTGAGCACGTTTAATAAGGCCAAATATTTACCGACCAAAGAAGCCACAAACGGCTTCACACACGGCCACCAGGTGGAGCTGTTTCCCCAGTAATAACCATTGACAGAGAGTGGCCATGGATAAACTAGTTGTTTTATATTTCTATTCAAAATAAAACAGCTCCCGATTGTCTTCCGACATTGAACTGATGTGTTTTCTGTGGGTCTGACACTTAATTCATTTTTTCATTTCATTTCTTTTTTTTATTTCAGGCAAATATATATATACAGTATATATAAAAAATACATTCAACACAAAAACATTTGCCCAAAAAGGCAGTGGGAAAAATGCCAATGTCTTTTCTTCAATTCCGTTTCCAGTCTCCATTTGAGAGAGGGACAGTAGCACTGGAACCAAGCCTACAGCTCACCCCAGTATTTTACATTTGAAAATCTCCATTGTGCTAATTCAGAGCAATGTCGTGGTAACGTCCCGCTCTCTGGGTCTCTGCATGACCTTGGTAGATGAGACCCAGTTTGTATTTTGAACTAGGGCTGCGTAATATAAAGAACATATGTGATTTTAATGCTGGATTTGCAACTATATAAACGAGCTACACGAATAATAAATTATCTTCCCCCCCCTTAATAGCGTAGTCGTAGTATTAGTGGTGTAATTTCCCACAGTATTTGTAAAGTAATTTTGACAAGCTAAAAAGATTAAGGGCTACTCTGTATTCTCGTTGTTTAATTAATTAAGAATGAGCTATCTGGTCCATTTAAAATTTTTGACTCTAACTTCATTATTCATTATGTGGATGACATTTTACCTCCGCTCGAATGTAATGATTATTTATTGCTCTTTCTTGAGTCAATATTTCTCCTCCCCGCCTCCAGTCATCAACTTGTTTTATCACTTCAGATCTACATCGCAGAAGAATTCCTTTTTTCTTTTTTTTACTAACCTTCCAGACACAGTATCGATCTCATGTCTTTTGTCTGTTTTTGCGGTTTGCAGTGATCGTGATCCTGTTCGTCATGAGGAAGCGCTACCAGAAGGACCACCTGTCCAGCCTGAAGCACAGCGGAGAGATCCACGAGCAGCTGGTCACCTACGACGAGGAGGGAGGCGGCGAGATGGACACCAACGGGTCAGTCAAGTCGGCAAAAGTTGGGAATTCACCCCAGTCCCCCATCATCTTATCGCTGGCAGCGCGACGGCAATTTTGACTCCATTTTCAATTAAGCCGCTCGAGTGAAACGCTTTCCATTAAACTTTAGCGCCACTTTTTCCACTATCACCTTATTACCCGTTCAGTCCGTGACCGTCAAAAAACCTATCCGGCTCAGGAATAATGAAAAAATGTCGGATTTGCCACGACCATTTCACAGTTCTTTGGCACGGTAGAACAAAGAGGCTCGTTGGTTAGTAGCCTCTGCTAGCTTAGTGGACTGTTTACAAAACGGCGGTGCATTGTTATGAGGTGGAAAACTCTGGAGGAGGTGGTGTCATCTCTCAGAGGCTCGGCCTGAAGGGAATGGGCCACGTTACTGTCCCGGCCTGAACACTGATTGACTGAACTCGCAATCACAAATGATCATGTTTTCTGGATTCTCATTTATATTCAGTCAAATTGTAGCTTGTTGTAAATCATTTGCAAAGGCTTACGTTTACTATAGAAAGCACTAGAGTTGCCTCAGAACAGGGTTGCCAGAATAAGAAAGTACTCGTAAGTAAGTTAAGTGAATTACCGGTTGAGGGTCAGGGGTTAGGGTCATGGGCGTCGGACTGGGGGGGGTAAAGGGTACTGAGTACCCAGGGCCCAGAGCAGGATAGGGGCCCTCAAAAGTGCTGCAAAAAGCGTTCTGTACTGAACTTTCTACATTTCCTCATAATTGATATAAGAACTGAACACAACAGGGCTGAAATACAATAGTTGCTAGACAGAATTTTGCACAAACAATAATAATGGATGAATCTCCGGGCCCTGACACCCCTTTAAACTGTGCCAAATGGTTCAGCCCACACACCGGTGTTCAGCACAAATCAGATGAAATTTCAAGTCAAACATTGAGTACACAACAAACAAACAAACAAACAATAATCTAAGTATGTATATTGTATATTTAGCATTTTTACACCGACACATTTTTTCCACCTGTTTAGGCTGTATATAATAAAGTTATAATGGGGGGGGGGGGGGTCCACCAAGGTAGTTTGTACCCAGGGCCCAGAATTTGGTGTTACGCCCCTGGTGAGGGTTACGGTTAGGGTTAGGAATGACAAATGTGAGGTACGCAGTGTTTTACTCACACACATCTTACACATATTTTTTTTAGAAACTAGAAGATCTTGGCTTTCAAATGAGGTATAACACTATGGCTGTAAGCTCGCCCGTCGATGCGGTTTGTGATTTGGATAGGCATAATTCCTAACCTTAACCCTAATATGGCAGATAACAGGTTAATAAATAACAACAAAATAACACGAGTGAAAAAACCCATCAATCAGAAGCTTTCCTTAATAAAAGTGTTTTTAGTTCCTTTTCAAAAGAGTCCACAGAGTGGGCCACATGTCTTGCCGCGGGTGAAAAAGCTGTGCACCGTTTTGGCCGTGCTGTTCCCTGTGTAATATAGTCTATATTCAGCCTATCTTTTGATAAAAATCCCATTTTTTGAGAGACAAAATCTCAAACCGCAGGCTCCCAGAGCTGCTTTTTCAGAGAGAGAGGGAGAAAGAGTCGTCTCAGCATCATTGAAGGAGCACATGTAAAATACATGGGAAGTTCTAGCTGCGTGGTGTGACTGCGTCAGTAATCAGGCACAAAACATACATTTTGTGCGGAATAGATTGCTAAAAAAAAAAGCATCTCAATAAAGCTAATAACAAAACGTGTTCACCTCAGTCATACAGATATATTTTGTCAGGTCCTAGAAAGACAAAGACAAAAGGCTGACAGTGGACACTTGCCTCCAGCTCAGAGTACAGTAGATCTGCCTCTAAAGGTAAGGCTTTGTTGACCTGTCATTATCTTCACAGAGGAAGGTCTTTTCATTGATTTAGTGCAGACTGTCCACATCACTGTCTTCCTATAAGTGCACAACATTTGAGACAGTGTGGGAAAGGGCCTCTGTTGTGACTTTGTAACTGAGGGCTAGTGGCTGTAGTTGAAATGTAGTCTGGTAAATAGTATGAGATATTTGGACATAGGTCTATTATTCACACAGACTACACCAGGTCTCACTGACATAAAACTTGTGCTGGGACTGGGGCTCATGTAACAAAAGGCTCACTTTTGTTGTATTATATTTGATGATGATGTTTTTTTTAAATCTGTGCAAAGATAATTCTTGTTAGACATAAAAGATTCAGACCAGTTCACTATGAAGAATGAATAAGGCTATTATAGGATATAATTGGATTTAAGCAATGTCATTCTTTTGTTTGTGCAAAAGACTGATCGAAGATGTGACTAAAATCGCACTGAAAAGTAACTAGTACTTAATTTGTAATTTTGTACTTGTACTTGAGTAAATTTTTACAGCAGTACTTGTAATTGAGTACAATTTTAGCCATGTAATTGCACTTTTACTTGAGTACACATTCTCTATACTTTTTCCACCACTGGTTTTATCTGTTTGTTTCTCAAGGCCATTATAGAAAAACATAGAAGTGGCTACTCCATGTTGTGCTCTTGAATACTAATGACCGAGGCTTTTTGATCTTCTGTGTTAGCGTGTTCCACTTCTGCTAAATCTACAGTCTGTGAGTGTGTTCAGCTTCAACATATTTATTTACAGCGCAGTATGCTGACCCGCTCCATGCAAAACGATACATTCAAGTTTCATCTAATCTCAATCAGAATTGAAAACCAAACATAATCCTGCATGTAAGTCATACAAACAGCCTGCTGCATGCTGTCATGATGATATATTACTCCTTATGGAAAGACCAAATCTGGACCAAATCAGTTGGTAATGAAATATGCTTGTGCCCAAACTTTGAAGATGTAGTTTCCTGGTTGTCAGTATGAGGCAGTATGTAATGTTATGTTACGTGTACGGACAGTATCTATCGAGTTTCTGTTATATGGTTTACGGAGCTTTCTTTATATAAAGAGTGCAAGGGTTAAAGTGGGCCGGAACCATCCGGAACTGAGTTCCGCCACCTTGGGCAGTGGCAAAATAAATAAAAAATCATGTCTGACGATCACCAACACCAAATAAACAGAAGGTGTATAAAGTCCTCTTTACAGAGAGGGACTGGAGGAATAATCTTATGAAAAGTCGACAGCAACACAGTCCACTCCCTGTGCTCGCTTTGAAGAAGCTGCAGGTTTAATGCACCTCAATTTAATAGCATTTATCATGAAATCATGAACTTCACAACAATGGGCCTTATATTTATGGTTTAACAGATTCATTTAGATGCATAATGAAGAGAAAAGGTGCAGAGTTGCAGCTACAGACGGAGAAAGAACAGTGGCAGAGCTGACACGAGCAGAAGAGGAACTTGGGCCCCACAGGAGAGGGCCTGAGGGGGCCCACTGGGAAACACTTTTTGACAGTTTACATAAAACAATAAATAAATATAATAAATAATAAAAGTAGTATAAAACTTAGTAAACATAATACAGACAGTTTGGATTTGTATCACTGTAATGAGGCTGATTTAAACAGCATATTCTCAGATTGCACCAAATTCTATCCGATTAATTCAAAATGTCCCAAGGGAGAGGGCCCTGTTGTGTTTTACCTGCTACGCACAACATTCAGGGAGTATCTCAAACAAAAGTTGTATTCTGTAAAATGATTTAAAACTTCTTTTGAAAATAAAGCAATTAAAAGTGATCTAAAACGCCCTCTGTCACGTGCAGTCTATACCCTGTTCCCAAAGTCCACTTTAACCACTGGGTGTGTAAGTCTTAAGATATTTTATAAAATATGCACTCAGAAAGCAAAATGAGGCTCACACTTACAGTTCCTATGACTAAAACCAAGGAAATAAACATAAATAAACAAACATAAACATTGGCCCCAATCAAGTCGTAATTGGTGCTAGTGCAGTCTCAGAATGGTATTTGTGTTTGTGTTTTCATACACAGCTTCAGACAAACCCAGTTCAGTTGTGCAGGTTGTGATGCCTTTTTATTTAACTGTAAACCACAAAAAAACACATTCTACAGACATCACCTCTAAAAACACCTTCCCATTCAGAACGATCAGAATAAAGTCCATTATCCTTCATTGTGGGCGTTTACAGTGCAGAGACATTCCCGGTGAAAGCAAATTTGTTGAGGCAGAATGAGCATTTGGAAACTGTAAACACAAGCCGCCGTTACGCCTTATCACTTGTGAGCAGAAAGCACCTGTAATAGCCGCGTAAGCAGCGCGCTATCAAACGAGTCAGTCAATTGATGAATTCAATTTTATTTTCTGTCATTCTACACAAAGAATGCATCTATATTTGTTGATTTGTGTTTGATTTTCAAGGGCAGCGCAGAATTGGATGCAGAATAAACTGCCTACGCAAAAGACTCTCGTCGACCCTTTCCTTCTTGGCAAAACAAAACGGCTGCTCTTACAAAATAAAAAGTTGAGAGCAAAGCTAGCGTCGCTCTTTAGTTTTTAGAGAAGTTTGAGCCAAAGTCAGAGACCAATTAGCCTCTTGTTCAGTATTTGATTGTGCCATTACTGTTTGCCTCCAAAAGCTAAAACTGTAAAAAACAAAAGTTTTATTTTTTTTACATTGTTGTTACTAATATGTACTTATAAAAGTGCATACAAGCACCGCCAGCTCACACCATCCAGCAAGTGACATGTTTGTTGTTTTAGTGCTCTGTTTTTAGCAAAACGCCACCACTCCGTAGCACAGCTCGCTGCAAAAGTTCTTGATTCTACATTTTCGTGACAAAGTTCAGATGCAGGTCAAATATTACTTGAATATAAGTACAAGTCAAATTAAAGGAATAGGCCACCGTTTTTACAAACTGAGATATGTTCTTGGCTTAGCTTAGACGAGTTGATGTGCAGCTGTCTGGTCTTTTTGCGTGTGCTCAGTCACGCAAATGTTGTTAGCATTTAGCCTCTCCCAGCAAAGGTATACTGTAGCTCCAAACTGGGGTGAAGTTAGAAGCTACCAAGCTGTTTCACGTTTTCCCTTTTTAAATACAGTTACGTGAGAAGTTACACGATCCAAGTCTAGTTAGAAGTGCTCCTAAGGTATTATTACGCCTCACATTATAGTACCCCTTTTTATCCGCTTAGAAAATCGACATGTTTTAAGGCGAGACACGGCATGTGAAAGTATTGATTTTTCACACAGTGGTCAAAGTGGAGATTTTTATCTATTTTCCTCCCTTTACATCTTAGTTTTCATGTCAGAGTATAAAAATGACAAAACTCACCCCGCATGATGCTTATTTTATGATGATTTGTCCGCCTGTGATGCGGAGGTAACTCGGAAGTAGCAGCTGCGGCGCGTCAAAAGACCGTCTTTCCCGCGGGTATTCATTCACAAATATTGACAGATTTTACATCCACGTGTGCTGTGAAGGGTCCCCATGATGACGCTATCACCCAAATATGGTATTTTTCCTTCTGGGAGACGCCTGGTGCGGAAGAGCCAAAGCAAGTTCCGCGCACTCGCTACAAAACTTCAGGGCTTGTTTTCTCTGAATGAGAGAAGGCCCCACTCGGGCAGCGGGTGAGCCCTTATAGTCGCTCATACAGACTCCAAACTTTACAGTCTTGGACTTAAAGAGGGGGTATTATGCTTTTTCAATCACATAGCACCAGTCTATAGCATACTACAATGATGACGTAACCTTCTGTTGGTCTGTATATGCAGTAAATTAAAATAACTGCCTTGAATAAAATTGCTCTCTCAAAATGGCTGTACTGAACGTCTTGAAATAGGCCTCTGTCTCTTTAAGAAGCTTTCCGACACGCCCCCTTCAGCACACTGCTGTGGCATTTAAACAACACTACTGTGCGGGGAGGGGCCTCTGCTGAGCTGAGGAGCAGTGGTTGGTGGCTTGGCTGGTGACAAAAGGTCCAGAGGCGTCTCCAGGAGGTGGGGGCGTTCCTAGGAGGACTGAGGCATAGCTACACCTAAAATGGCTGCCGTCTAAGTTTTTACTGATTACTCAAAAATATGTGAATGAGCCAAGGCAACACTCCAGGCATGTGTTTAATGAGGGAATGACATAATAACATGATATAAAGCTTGAAAAAGTCGATTTTACACAATACCCCCTCTTTAACAATATTTTGAAGGTTTTTCAGAGGGATTTTTTAATATCTAATTCCTAGCCTGATTTATTCAGCTTTGAACCCCAAAAAAGGCGGAATTTGAGTTTTTACAGATTTTTTCACTTATGATTAGTTAATTGAAAAACTAAACAATATATCCAAAATCCCTCTGAAAAAATCTTAGTTACTAATATGTCAATAAAATGAAACAATACATTTTAATCTGGCTCAATCCATTATTTTTATTTCGTTGCCCAAAATATAGATAATTTTGACCATTTTCATGTACAAAATGTCTTATTTTTATCTGAAAACATTAAATGACAGAAAAAATGCAATACATTTTTTTTCTCATATTTATATCAGTGATGTTCAGCAAAAGTTTGATATCTCTACATATTTTGTTTCCCTATTCACCTGCAGTGTCTCGCCTTCATTTTGTGTAACTAGACATGGATCATGTAACTTTTCATGTAACTGTTTTTTGTTTGTTTTTTTGTTCTCCCCGCAGCTACGACGTCTCCATCCTCACCTCGGCCTGCAACGACGGCTCTCTGCTCCGCCACCCGAGCACGCCCCGCACCCCTCCCTCTACGCCATGGTCCAGAAGCCCACCACCACCACCACCACCACGGCCGCCAGCCCTCCGCCTGCAAGGGGGACATGGCCGCCATGATCGAGGACAAGAAGTTCGAAGCCGACCACGACCGGGACGGCTTCCCTTACGACACCCTGCACATCTACGGCTACGAGGGGCCCGAGTCGCTCGCCGGTAGCCTCAGCTCCCTGGACAGCTCCTCCAGCGGTTCGAACTTGGATTACGATTTCCTCAACGACTGGGGGCCTCGCTTCCGAACCCTGGCGGAGCTGTACGGTGTGAACGCGCACGAGTACTACCATCAGTACTGAATTTTCGCACGCATTGAGAGAGAGAGAGAAAAAAAATCAATTTAAAAAAAAATAAACAACTGGTAACAATAACAAGGAGCCATACGATTTCAACTGCAGAGAGATTGCGGACTGGCAGAAGTCGAGCGAGTTCGTTAGTTTGTGGTGTCCCTCGTGTTTAGTTTTTCTTACCCAATTAGAGCGCCGCACAAACGCAAGCGGCATCCGGCTGAATCAAAGGGTCTTGGTTAGGTTCTGAAGGCTCTCTCCGTCCTCTTGTTGGATGTTGACAAGTAACATCAAGACATTCGACAACGGGAGCGAGCACAAAGCGTCTGCTGACGGGCGGGAAGATGAAAGGTGTGTTACTATGGCGTCTTGTTTTTATATTTCTGTTCCACAAGTGAAGAGATACTATAAGGCAATTATTTTTTACTGTACCTTGGATGGGATTTTGTGTGTGTGTGTGTGTGCTTCTGGAGGCAATCAGTGTCCATCTTGGAAAATTAGACTCTTGTTCCACCGCCGGCCTTGTGTTAATATTCATTGTGTTGGCAGTTTCGGTTTGACATGGCAATGACAGTTGGCAGAAGTGGAGAAAATCGCACGAATGATTCTGGGATATCAAAAGGAAATCATTACCGTATGCGACTATATCTAGTGGTTGAAGAATTTATTTTATTATTTTTTTTACAATTAAGACCAACAAATGAAGAAGTGACCAGTAGTAGGTTTTTGACTAAAATAAATCTCTCTTTTCAGAATCCGTTAGCCTGTTCAATGTATTTTTCCTATAGCCGTTAGCATTTAGCCATCAAACATTGCAAATGATGAACGATACAGATGTTATCAGTAGTAGGTTTTTGACTAAAATAAGTCTCTCTGAAGCACAAAGGAGTAAGAATATCACGCATTCAGAACCTTCCAGTTCAGTAGTTCTCAACTAGTGGGTTTCGGAACCGTTTTCAGTGGGTCGCGAGCTTTTCCTTGGTAGCGTTTCTTTAAAGCAGTACTAAGTAACCTGTTTACCTTAATAAATCCTTTCCGTAGTCCTCTGGGGGTAATACAAGTGTTAATGGGATGATTGGGGGGTCTTTCATCTCCCCCTGGTGTCTCTGGCCAGAAAACCATGCTTGCAACTTGACTGCCACCGGGGCGGAGCAAGCAATACACACTAATAGAATCACGAAGAAGAAGCTAACAGGCTAACGGGCAAAGCTAACTGCGGGATAGCGCCACTTAAACAGTATTTACAGCCAAGTTTGAGTGAAAAAAATATTCCCATTGTATTATTGGATGTACAATATCCCTCTCTCCCTTCGCCTTTTCTGTCAGCGTAGTATTTACTCTCCAAGACATTTAATAAGTTAAAAAATCGTAACTTGCTAAGACACCTGCAGTTGCGCTTATGGCCGCTAGGGGCAAGAGTTACTTAGTACTGCTTTAAATATGTATCTTCTGAGTCTGTTAAAATGACTGTTACCAACTTGTTCACCAATAGTTTGTAAGCGAAACATCCTTTCTCCATGGCCTTCTTCAAATAAAAGTCCAGACCTGTACAAACATGTTCTGAAATGCATGTCCTTCAGCCTCTCAGACGGTAACGCTCCTGGCCTTGTTTAAAATGTCACACCGTCAATTGCAATCAGATATTTTCCCAGTAGCTCGCGTCCCTAAATCACTTCGGTCTTCAAAACCTTAAGCCGCAGCCCCGTTTGTGATTCAAAGTCTACTATCCCGGCAAAATAGTCCCAAACATAAAAGCGTGATTGCGCCCGGTTTAAATAGATTCATGAATACAACTGAAATCGCCATGTCAAACCGACTTATCCCTCACATTTTTTCCCGTCGTTGTTTGTTCTGAAGCCGTGTTATTTTCTTTGAGAACTTTCTATTGTCAGCCTGTAATCATGTCTTATCTTTGATGTTTCCCTCCCTTTTTTCTTACAAAACCAAAGGACCACAGACAAAGCGGCGGTTTCATGTTTTTTTTTTCTTCATCCCCCCAAGTTGATGATGGGATTTGTAAATAGGGAGTTTTTATTGTTTGAGGTAAAAAAAGAAAATAACGTTCTGAACAGGCACGGGGTTTTTTTTTCTTTCTTTCTTTCTTTTTAGTCAAAGGCAGTGGGGGTGTTTGATCAGCCAGATGTCCCTGGCTTGTTTTTGTTTGAAGTAAGCGAAATCGAAACTTTAAAAAGTAGGCTGGCCATACATGAAAGACACTGCCGAGCTAAACAAACATTAAAAACGGTCCATGGTTTTAGAGCGGTGGAAAAATAGGACACCCAATCAAAGCATTTCAAAATTCAAATGAAAATATACAGTTTGAGTAATCACAAGCCCGTAAAGTGGCGTCCTTAATAAAAAAGTCAGCATCTTGAAATCATGTGTAAGAAATAATATAATTCAAATCTAATTCCTGTGCACACAAAAAAGTCAGTGTTGCCAGCAGAGGGCGCAAAGATTAAAGACTTTTTAAAGTTAAAAAAAAAAAAAAATAGCAGCTAATTATTATCATAACAAATATTTTTGAAAAGGTCAAACTCACGGGTTTCAAGTACAATTTGATGTACAATTTGTTTCATTGCCAAAGCAGTTCAAAACGTCATGTGACCATTACCAAAGAATATGTTTAGCATTGGTTTTAAGTTTTAGAACTTGATTTAATCTCTTAACCCCGCCTGAACCGAGCACATTTTCGCCCATTGGACTTTACCGAAATCGAAAGGCTTATTGAAAAAAGTGTCAAAATAGCAACAAAAACGAGGTGTAAATGAGGATGAAACCGCAGTAAAAAAAAAAAAAAAAAGCTACAAAGAAGTGAAAATCTTAGATCAGTTTTGGTCTTAGCTTTCAAATGAGGTGCTACACTGGCCTATAGGCTGTAAACTCCGGGCGAGAAGCTTTTAGATCTGGGTAAAGCTGAAGTGAATGTTTGGGAACCCCTGCACAAGGGTATGTTTTTCTCACGGTACACAAGGGCTAAAAACAAAGCACTTCTTGGACCAAGAGGGCAACCACCTTATGACATCAGCAGGTGGAACAGAGTGTCTTGCACTCTTGCAATGGACACACTACGCAGGATCACTCGAACATAGATGAGTGAAACAAAACACAAAAACGGGAATATTTATTTTCACGAGATTACAACATCACAAGCTCCAGGAAGTCCATTTAGTGTAATCTAAGCTCTTTCATTATCCAAGGTTTTCACATGGGGAAACTTGAACAACCGTGTTCCTTTCACAGTCATGTCCTAAGTGTCCAATTTCCCAGGTTATTTCTTGCTCTCCGTCAACAGAAAGACAATAGCCAGCCAGACAGAGAGGAAACGAGAGCCCTGTAGTCGCAGAAAGAATTACAAGCGTATTCATAGTTTTTGTTATCAGCGGGGTTATTGTGGCAGATGAAAGCTCCAATTCTCGGAGGCCTACTGGAACAGAAGTCATGCAGGAAACGCACGGTGACAGTTGCAGCTTGTTGGGACACCGCGCGGCCCGATGGCTTTAACCTCTCATCCTTTCTGGCACAAACAGTGGACTAATGCAAAAAATATGCAACTTACTGGGCAGTATTGGAACATAAAAGTCCAGGTGATGGAGGTTTTTTAATAACGCCGTGTTTTCCAGTGGTAAATTCGGTTAGCGTTAGGCGATAGCGGCGGGTATGTGGTGGGTAATGTGGCGGAGTAATACAGTATGAAGAAGAAATAGAAAATTCAAAGTACCAAATGTTGCAAATGTTAATATTTCAACATATTGGTTTAAGTGTGATTAAGTAGCAATGGATTTTAAAAGGCTAAAGACTAAACAAGGATGCTTGCTGATTCCAGCTAACTTCCTGATTTATTCCTATGTGGGGTTAGCTACAGAAATAAAAGGAGAAGGGGCGTGGGCAGACAGTTAGCAAGTCGGTTAGTCCAGGAAACGTTTTCAGAATCCGTTAGCCTGTTCCATGTATTTTTCCTATAGCCGTTAGCATTTATCCATCTAACATTGCAAATGATGAACGATACCGATATCAGCTGTTGTCAACAATCGACCACATTTAAGTGAGGTCAAAGCCTAGTTAGAAATAATGAATGAATGCACAGACCTTTTGAGATTTCACTTTAGATACAAATTAGTGCATAAAAGTAGCCTGGCTAACGCCAGACTAAAATCACAAATGATATTTAGTCTGGGGACCACCAATTCATTTTCTCGTAGGAGAGGTGTGGTTTACGATTGTCCATAGCCTTTTATTGGGCGCTACGAATGTCTCTCATGCGTCTGCACGTAGCCGTAGCCAATCGTATCATGGTATCAGATGACGTATGACGTACCTGCTGTAAACTTTTGAGCTAAACTATTTAGAACACGTTCTAAAGCTTGATCGAAAGATGGCATCGCGTCTGCTGCTGTCATGTTGGATCCGTAAATATTTTTTTATTTTTTTTATCCCTAAACAAACTACAAGCTTCCGTATGTCAAATAGCGCGTCATCGTCTTACCGTCCCTCCTCGTTCTGTGATTGGTGCCCAAATCCATGGAAAAATGTCGGCCATGGTCCCCAGGCTGTTGTGAAGTTCGAAAAGATTCGAGCGCACACAGCAGTCTGGCGTTAGCCAGGCTAGCATAAAAGTGGCCTTTAAGCTAAATGCTAAGTCATATTTGGTTCAGTTTCTGCTTTTTGAGGATCTGAATAAAGCAGAAACACACAATACCCACAAAACATCTTATAGAATGTTAATGATGGAGAAACCGCAGAAATGATATAAATGCCATGAAACAGACATTACTCGCCGTACTTTAATATAGGACTGACTTTTTCAGTCATTTGTATGGGGAAAGAAAGCTAACGCCGTTTCTGTGCTTTCTGTGGGGTTAACCATGTCTCATCGACATACATATCATTTGAAAACATGCAAATGGCGGATAATCACTTACAGAATGTTAGAAACGTTACTTAAAATAAAAATACATCACCAGAGAAAAGACTTCTGTATTTTTAAAAGTACCATGTTTTAGTCTTGAAGCTAAATGCTAACATTAATTTCAAGCGTAATAAATGTTAAAATTGTCCCACAAATTGAACTAAATTTCATGAAAAACATCTTTTTGACATTTATAAACATTTTATTTGGCTTTTAAATCCTATTTTACATTAAGCATAGGGAACAGTTATGAAAACACAGGAAGTTAGTCGCACCCTTCCATGAGCAGATTCTATAGAATATGGACCTTGGAGTTATTACTTATAAAGACATTTCAATGGATATTCTTAATGTTCGCTACAGCAACAGCACAAAGCAAACAGAAATGACCCCAAGCTCCCTCTCAAAATGTTGTATAGTTTGTTGTGTGAAATGTCCAAATTTACAAAAGTTTAGCGCTGAAAACTAGGCCAGCCAGAGCAACAAAGAAGAGCGAACAACATGGTGCTTTGACATTTACTGAATTGATCAGAAAGTCAGCAACAGCAAGTACAAATTCTGTTCCCTGAAAGAAACAATGCACGTTGTTATCGCAATCGCCCTTCTCTCTGGTCTAATGTAATGATATCCACAATTTGAATTATTATTTTAAAGAACCCACCTTGATTGGAGTAATGTGTGTATGCTCTGCTACAGTCAGTTCCCCCACCAACCATTAATGTGGACGTATCATGCATGACTAAGGCATATAAAGTTAGAATAATGGTAATTAAATGGCCTCAACAAGAACTGTGGTGGGTTCAAAATTCAGAGGCACTTCAAAATGGCTTATTGTTATGGGATGTGCTGGTCTTGTTGTGAAAATGCATACCCTCTGCAGGCAGCAGTGGAAATTATCTGCTTAAATGTTTTATTAATTTTTGGCTAATTGCCAAAGCCGTGGGAACCCAGGGTGCCGAGGGTGCTGCAACTCTCCCCGGTGGATAGTTTTCCCAATGCATTCAATATGAATAAATGGGAAGTAAGTGTAGGAAAAACGTTTTTGATGGCAATTTTGTATCTCGGCACCCCCTAACCAAAATATGTTCTCACGGCTCTGCTAATGACATGGTAACAAATTGATGGAAGCAGATCTAGTCCAGCGATGGTTTAGGCCATTTTTAAAATGCGGACATCACTTGAGGATTCTAACTATTATATAATAAAATCCAGGAAATGTAAATCGAAGCGCATTAGTGTCGAAGAAATGACCAAAGTAAACACTCAATGCAGTGTGAATGAAACAAACAATATTGTTTTTGATCACGCAGTAACATGGTTAAAGCTATAAAACGTGAGTCTGTATGATATTGCCCACTTTATACTCTCACCCAAGCACGTGCCATTGTGTGTTCCGATGAAAACAACTGAAATGCCAACTTTTAATCAGGAATTAGTTCTGCCATTTATATTTCTTCTGCAAATATCCCCAATGATAAGCCTCTTGTTTTCAAAACTATTGGATTATGCCTCATGTGGGGGGGGGGATATCGATTCCTAAATAGCACCTGAGGCAAACTCACTGTTAGCTCAGTGATCAATGTCCCAACCTTTTTACCTTGAGTATAATTACCGTGAAAAATGGCTCTAAGGACTGGCCGACCCCTGCCCTTCAATTGTTTAAACACTGGCTAGAATTGATGGTTGCGGGCCGCTGGCTGTGTGCAGATAAATCTTTACCTCTGCATTTAGAACACCAGCTCATTGAGGTCACTGTTTAATAGCTCGCCATTAATCATGATTGTGCCAACCTTATTCACCGGGCGCACCTAACAATGTATTCATTTAAGTTATTGTCGAATACTGACCATCAACTTCGTCTTGTAGTGTTTCATTTTTTCCCCCCTTATAAGTTTGTTTCCTCAACAGCAACAAAAACAAACTGTACCTCCAGCTGATGTCTTAAGGTGGCGCACTCCTTCTCCAGGAGTCTGTGTCGTTTTCCCCTAACACTAAAACATGTACAATAGAGTTCATTCTGGGAGCAGGACTCTCCTAAAGAGATTCTGAATCTTAGGGAGATTTTCCTGATATAAAAAAAAAGATACAATAAAATAAAATCGATTATTTCAGCATTCAAATTTCCTTCAAAACTACCAAAGTTGTCTTGCTATTTACTGCTCAACTGCAGTCTTTGCGCCCCTGCCCGTAGGTATAACATTTTGAGTGCACAATAATTAGGGCTGAATTACTTTTACGGTTTTCACACATTATTTTTTAGTAATAAATCATGAAAAAACAATATTAATGGTGTTTTTTGTATGTTAAAAAAGGGAGCACATACATTTTAATTTTGAGTTGTGGTCTAAACTCATTCCAAACCTTCCCAAAATCTCAATTAGGAATGAGTTCATGAGTTTTTAAGCATGTTTCACAACTTTCATGGAGCAAAATTGTAATGTAAACTATTAGCTAGGCGCTTTCTTTTGCAGATCCTGTTAAAATAACTAAATTAAGTTTATTTGTCCTCCTGGTAATGCTGTTTTGTTTGGCGCTAGCTTCTTTTCCCTAAACTTTCCAAACAATTAGAGGAAGTTTCGTCAGCGTTTTCCTGTCCACTCCATATACACCCCGGTCTAATCAGCTAAGGCTAAACTAAACACCGCCGCTCCGCTACCATCTGGTCCGCTAACGTCCCGCCTCTTCCTGTCCGCCTTATCTGCTTCATTGTGCCGACTTCCTGTTAGCGCGGCCTAGCTAGTGGCAAACAAACGCCTGGCTGGGACAGGATAAGACAGCCAGGAACTCCAAAGCAAAGCTGTTCTAGAACAATGTCGAGTCGTGATGACATTTGCAACTGGTTTTAAAACGAAAGACGTTAGCGTTGCCGAGTGTTGTTTACATCCTAGCATCCTCGCACCGGTGTTTTCAAGAACCAATCCAACTAAAACTGGGGCAAAGGGACAATGGGAGCTGAAGTTTGAATTAAGACAATGTTTTCAGCTTTAAAAAAAAAAGGGTGAATTGTGCTAAATCTGTATTTTTGAACCGTTCTAACAGTTGTAGCATTTTGATTTCATTCATAATTTAAGTGCGTAAATTGAGCTCAAAACTACCACCTAGGCTCAATTCAGCTCTGATTCAAGAAGTAAAAATCTCTTTCATTTTTCCCAAAGACTTTTTAATAAATTCAAACACGAGTTAAAAGATATTGCTAATTAGCCATGCGCTAACTACTGACCATAACACTATATTTTACGTTTAAAATGACAAAAATACTTGGAAATATAAAACCAAATGCTTCTTGTTTGAAAAAGTTTGAGAAATATATTGAAGAAAAATGGGGTGTTTTACGATAATGAGCTAGCTAGCGCATTGCTGATTAGCTTCCATCTTTATTTTCAACTCACTAACTCCACCCCCCAAAAATAAATCTATGAGAAAAACAAAAGGACTTTTACTTTCAGAACCAATGTGCTATTTTCCTGGGTGGATGCACACTTACACTGTTAGCCACTGTCACAGTTAGCGTATCGGTTAGCGTCTTATTGCTGCATGCTTTGCTAAGGCATTAGGGGTGTCAACGGTAAGCTAGGCGAAGAAGTTGCTTTTCACCGCCTGGGCTCGTCTGCCTGAACTACAAAGGCCAAAGCGATTATGGGATATGAAGTGCGGTTAACACATGTGCTGACAGCAGACTGACAGATGATGGAGTCTGACTTCTGTTTTGATCAGAAACGTGTCGCCCTGACACTCGGTGGCCTCCTCACTCCACTTTCCTCATCACAGAGATCTACTTTTTCATGCAGTATTTGACTGAAAGTGTCACGGGTGTCGTCCGCCATATGGGCTACATTGAAACAAGCCGTTTATTAACCATTTCAATCCTAAGGTACAAACTGTATGAGAGGCAGACTACTCTTTGTTCTGATGGTGAGGCATATGGTGTGTGTGGGAGAAACAGAAATGCTTTCACCAACTTGTACAATGGTTGTATTCACAAACTCTTTCAAACAAACGCGAGATTCGTGCTGCTGATTGAGATGTTAGATGATCTGAGGCGGCTCTCTGGTCTCGGGGCCGTGATGTGTCCGACTTGATTCCAGGCACACTTCATCTTATACACACCTACTGTATTCTCTGTCCACTACCCATTGTTGCCAGGAAAAGGCAGAAAGAAAGCCAACTATTCTAACTGAAAACTAATGATTCCATAGTGTCCAAAAAGCAGAATATGCCCCTATACCTTGGATTGTCTAAGATGCTATTTAAACAATGTGTCTAAAGTGTATGGCCTAACAAATCTACTAAATCTGAGGTGGAAATTGTGGGTTCAATTTAACTCATGGTGTACCAGTTGGTGGCTGAATGTGGACCTGGTTCACTGGATATTATTTTTTCAAAGCAATAATTTATGGACAATGGATGTTACGCATTTGTTTGTTTTTTGCTTATGTCTGTTTAGTCGTTTGATATATATAAAAAAAATGTCTAAATGCACATTTTATTTTTATGCAATGTAATTGATTGTAAAGGACAATTTAAGTGCCATGTTTTTGTGTCTTTAAGTTGTGGTTGTTGTTGTTTTTATTCCATTTTATTTCCATTTATTTTTTGGGATCTCGGTGAAAAAGTGTCAGTTTTGCACCACTATTTTCTAAAAGTAATTACCAATATAATCACTGTTATTGTTTGGTGCCATTATGATTTGTAATTTTTAATGAGACACACCGTGCAAAATTGTCTATTTTGAACTTTAACCATATTATACTATCACTTACTATCACCCACATCATAAACATACCTGGTATGATACAGGGAGTGTTGGGCGATCCTGTTCACTTTGGTTATTTATTTTTCTTACCGCTGAAGCGCTCAGAAATGTAATTCCTGGATTTTATTGCGTCATTGAGGAAAGATAGACTGTCCTCAAAGTCTATTCGTCACGGCGCCAATTCGAAATCCTGGCCTACCCAGGCTCTCACTTCTTTCTGTACTTTCTTTAGGATCATTCAAATTTTACAACCAAGTAACATAGCTAAGGTGCCCTAAAGAATGTTTTGAAGCCTCAGTTATTCATATGTCCACTTTAAGGTGCATTGGTAAAATTAACAGAAGTTGCTTAAAATGGAAGAACTCGTCCAAACATTACAACAAAATGTGGAAATAATCGACAATGAAATCAATAGATCATTTTCATGTGGCATACTTGAAGGTCGAAGCACTAGCAAGCATCACAACTTTTGTAAGACTATCAGGGCATACAGTATTACTGCACTGTCTAAAGCACTGTTTATACATATTCTCATCAGAAAGACGTACGACGTATAAGCCCCCTGAAATCATTTAAATTTGACCAATGATGCTAGCTAGCTGATATTTACGTCTGTCATTTAGTCACACTCCCCTCCTATGGACCACAGCTCCAATGGAAATTGAGTTTATTCACGTCTAAAAACGTAACTGCTAGCTGTTAGGCTCATAGAAATAGAAAAGAGAAGCTGCATTTAAACGTATGCGGACAGTTGTTAAGTAGGCTGGTCTAGGAAACTTCTCAGAGTCCGTTAGCCTGCTCAATTAGTTGTTAGCATTAGCCATTTAAACATCCAAAATTATGAAAGACTCATTTGTTTTCAGCTGTTGTCAACCATAGCCTGTAATAGACAGCTCCTCCCCGTTTACCATAATGACCATGTTCAAAAGGGAAATCATGGCGGATTTACAGACTCCTCCTACCCTGCTCTGACCGAGCATGTTCCTAAAAAGGGCATAAGGACGGGCTCTTCACTGTAGAGTCGGCACTCGAGAGGCACGTAAACAGTCCTAGCCGCGCCATTAGCTCTAATGCTAACGGCCTGTCAATCAAAGTCCGGCCCTCATTAGTATACAAGATTTCTGAAGTGTTCCTTACGAAAACCAGCCTGGTCCCTTTAATTGTAACTAACCCAGCGTTATCACAGGAACAATATCTAGCAGTAGAAAGTTAGGCACCAGAGAGTTGTTTAGAACGTGCGTAAAGTGCAATGCTTTCTAATGGAAAACTTTCTTGTTTTGCCGCCCACATATGGAGGTACTACACTACCCCGAGCGTCGCGGTCATAAAGCAGTGCAACCAGCGGCCATTGTTGTCAACCCATCGACCACATTTATGTGTAGTAAAAGCCTAGTCAGAAATCATTAATGAATGCACAGACCTTTTGTGATTTTACATTAGATACAAATTAGCGTATAAAAGTGGCCTCTGAGCAAAAATGCTAACTCAAATTCAGTTTTTTGTAGGGTCAGATACACGTCCAATGGCCACTAAACATCATCTTAAAATATGTTAATGATAAGGAAACCACAGAGAGTGTATAAATTCCATGAAGTGGACAAAACATACGCCTGGCTTCCCTATTCATTTGTATGGGGATCAATTCAAATCAGGTCCAGGATTCGACGGGTAACACAAAATGTGCATTTGTAAGAACAGGCTCAAATGGCTGAAGGCCTTTTTGTGATTTCTATGGATAGGCTTGTATGAGTGTTACTGTGGTTACTGACCTTCAAGTGATGTCCGTGAAAACTATCTGCAGACGTTCAAAGCTCCATGGATCTTTGTATGCATTTTTGAGCATGCCTTTTAAAATTACATGAAGGTTCTTCTTTTCCTGACCCAATTCTATATGACATCTAAGCTTTCAATTACAATCCCCAAAGTTGCCATTAGACTATTGCCAAAGGGCTACACACTGCACCTTTAATGCTAGCAATTTCCTTTTCTTTCTTTTTTTTTGTAGCTATTTGAAAATAAAACAAAAATAAGCCCATGTACCTACTTTGTCGAATTTCTTGTCCGTTCCTATAAGTGTACAGACAAATGTGCCTACAAAAAATCTTTCAAAAATGGCTCACTTGAACTTGTAAAAAGGATGATTTTTGTACTCTGTGTATGTATGAACTGTTGTGACTTTGTGATGTCTTTGTACAAAAATGCATCTACGGGTATTAGTGGATACCCATAGATTTGAATAGCAACAGTACATATGTAAATATAACAAAGATCTTAAAGCGAAACATGTGCCTTGACTTGGACTGAAAGGAAAAAATGAAAATGTAACGATTTTTGATGGTGAACACAATGTTTTTTTCTATATTGTTTTTATGGTGTATAAATGACTTTTTTTGTACCTGATCTTTTTTTGTAAATGTAAAATAAAGATAAATTAATAAAGATAAATTGGTGTGTTTGGAGGCTGGGATAGTAATAGATAATTCAACATGCGTGCCCTTTCCACATAGAGCACGACACTGTATGATGGGGTCTGATATTGGGATGGTGGTGTTTGGACAGATTTTTGGCACAAATTGATTTGATCTCTGCTCCAAATGCGGCACAACAGCAGTGCCCAAGCACATGCATGAAAGGTACATGGAATGAAAATAATGCATCAGCAAGAAGCAAGAAGCAAGATACAGTTAAAAGAACAAGATGACAGCTTCTTACTGACCAATAGGCTGCTCCACGAAAGTGCTTAGTTTGACAAGAGTTGTCCATGACATGATACAACGGGCGGCACGGTAGTACAGTGGTTAGAGCTCGTGCTTCACAGCTAGAAGGTCCGGGTTCGACTCCCACCTGGACGGGGCCTTTCTGTGTGGAGTTTGCATGTTCTCCCCGTGTCTGCGTAGGTTTACTCCGGGTACTCCGGTTTCCCCTACCACTAAAAACATGTACAATAGGCCAGTGTGTTTGACAGTGCGCATGGGGGATGACGGATGCAAATTAGCCCAAGGCTACAATCCAGTGTGGCTTGTTTACATGCATAAAAGTAAAGCCTCAGGAAGGTTTCAGCTCATTGTTTCCTGATAAGTCCATATAAGCAAAGGTGTCCTCAGTGGCGCAGTATCAAAACATTTTAGTAGTTTATTTTAGCAATTTTGTACATTCTTGATTTCCAAATCACATCATTACATAGTAATGAAAACTCACTTCACTGAGTTAGTTTGTAATACAAGTATTGTCAGAACTAACAAAAAACTAAATTGATTTTCATACCCAGGCACCTACATATTTGGAGCCTGCAAGTGCCTGTTTATGCACAGGTACAAAGATCGTGTGGGTGCACCTGTTTATGAAACCAACATGTTATGCTATTGCTGATAAACAATACAACTTTAAGCAATAACCATACAATTTAGCGGCATTGACATTGGAAGAGCTTTTACATTTCACATCAGATGAAAATCTGATAACTGTGTAAGACTGTGAAATTCATACAATGATCAGG
This sequence comes from Neogobius melanostomus, assembly GCA_007210695.1. Lineage (NCBI taxonomy): Eukaryota > Metazoa > Chordata > Actinopteri > Gobiiformes > Gobiidae > Neogobius > Neogobius melanostomus. The sequence goes on along the minus strand of VHKM01000234.1, from coordinate 3,705,060 downwards.
ATCAATACACTACATTTATTTTAAATGATCTTGTTCCATAGGATATTATTCTCTCTGCCCGTTTGAGTGGCAGCCAGCTGCGGAGCGGCTCATGCGGCGTCTTTTTAATGTGTGCGGGTTTGGGTCGGATCGGCAAATTGAGACACATTTTTTCGTGTCAAGTTTAAATCGAAGCTACCTTTCAAAATGTGTACATTATAAAACTATTCAAATGAAAATTATTCACAGAGCGTATGTTACCCCCATAACTTTGAAAAAAATGAATCCAAATTTCTCGGATGTGTGCTGGCATGGATGTGGCCGGACTGGGACACTTAATCATATGTTGTGGACATGCCCTGATGTAAGAACATTTTGGGCAGCTGTAACTGGTTTTATTCAAGATCTTCTGAATGTAGAAATCCCCAATCAATTTGATGTTTGTGTCCTTGGAAATACGACTGGCACTCTGTCAAAAACTACACAGAGAATTGCAGCTTTAGGGTTCATGTCAGTAAAAAGAATCATACTTAAAAACTGGAAAGTACGTAAAGCAGACTGTTTTGACCTACATAACTGGGTGAAAGACTTTATGAACTTGTTATCAATGGAGAATGTAACAGCACTCCTTTGTGACCCTTGCAAAAGCCAAACAAATGAAATGACACTACAAGAAGTAAAGAATGAACTACGGAAGAAACTGATTAACTAAAGGAAATGGACTGCTCTTAATATACTGTACAAATATTACAATAAAAGAAAAAAGAGAAAAAAAAAAAAGAAAGAAAGAGGAAGAAGCTATGAACATTATTTTGAAAATGCTTCTTGAGTTTTGTTTATTGTTGTTGCTGGTATGTTGATTCTTTTGTTTTGTTATGAATTGAAATTGATGAGTTTTGTTATAATAATTGTGTGGGCCCTTTGGCTGCTGACGCTAGGCCCGGAATGTTTACAAACAATTAAAGGGTCTATAAGAAAGGGAAGAGAAGAAGAAAGGAGAATGAAAAGAAAGGAGAGAAAGGAGGAAAAAAAAAAAAAAAAAAAAAAAAAATGTTGAAAGTAATAATAATCATTTCTGGGTTTGACATTGATCACACTGGCCAAATAACTTAGCGGTCTTCTGTAGCTGCTACACTTTTTCTTTCAAAATGTTTTTTTTTTTTTTTATATATATATATGAACTGTACCACTCCCCCCCCCCCCCCCCCCCTTTTTGTATTTTTTTTTTTTTTCGTATTTTTTTTTTTTTTTTTTATGTTTTGTATTTTATTTTGTGTGTGTTTTTTTATGTGTGTCATGTATTGTATTTCTTTTTGTCCTGTCTGCAAAATAAATATAAATTTTAAATGGAAAAAAAAAAAGTTTAAATCGGGGCGGGGCAGGTCAGAACAAAAGCTGACATCACATACATCTGACGTGTAGCCAGAATCTTGGCTCTCAGGATCTGTATGTTTTTGTCTTGCCTATCAGTATGACGCATAGTAGAGGCTACTTGTCCCTCCTCGTATGGAAGCATGGACAGACTTGAATGGTCAGACTCATAGAAATGGTACGTCTATATCCTGTTTGAATTGAGCGTTCTATCCCCCTGGTGAAGCCAAGCCCCATAGTATAGTATGGCGAGGTATGACATGTTCGTTTCGTGGCTTTTATATCATTTCTGTGGTTTCTTTATCATTAACATTTTATAAGATGATGTTTAGTGGCCACTGGATGTGTGTATCCAACTTCACACAAAGCAGAAACTTAACTGAAGCTATATAATTTAAGCTTAGAAGCCACCTTTTTTACACTACTTCTTATCTAAAGTAAAATCTCAAAAGGTCTGTACATTTAATAATGATTTCTAACTACGCTTTGACCTCACCTAAATGTAGTCGATGGGTTGACAGCAGCTGAAAACATCTGGATCGTTCACTAATATGGGATGATTGACGGCTTATTGCTAATGGATATAGGAACAATACATCAGTGGCTACAATACCAGCTTACTGGCGCATGGCATGGCGACCGAGCAGTTAGCGCTCTCGCCTCCTCCTGTGTGGAGTTAGTGATTGATTTGACGTTTTCCAAAGTCACATCATTTGGGCCACACACAATGACATAACCCTGCGGCTCGATGAAAAATCTGCTTGTAAAGAGAAGAGCGCAGCTGTGACCCGCGATCCGTAGAGGGGGAGGACAGTTTACCAACGGCTCTTTTATGATTGTAGATTCTACTGGCGAGCCAACGTTCTTTTATTTTCATCAAGTCCATGTGGCCGAGGTCATGTGCGTTTCCGGCGTGAAACGATCCGGGCGGGTCAAACGCTAACACGCGGATGGGGCGCGGTGTTTTCATCCCCGACCGGCGCTCTGAGGCATGCTCCGGTCCAGCCAAAACAAGTGCGAGCTCGGGGCGGCGTGGCGTGGTTTTAATATGGCTGGGGGAGAGGGCAAATAGGTGGGGGTCATAGTACATTTGGAAGACTGTGATCACCTCCATATGAGCCCGGCAGAGACGGTATTAGTAAATCCTTCACTTTTAAGAGTGTTTAGGGAATATAGGGCTGCAATCGATTATTTTGGTAATCGATTAATCTACTGATTCTTTTTACGATTAATCGATTAATCGCTTGGCTGTGATTGGTGTATGTATTGATTCACATTGAGTAAACTTAAAGTGAGTGTTTCTGGAGGCTCTTTGTGCCAATTCTGCTTTCTGATTGGATAAGACACAGACAGAGGTTTATGAAATATTCAATGTACAAAACACTACAGACCCTACCTTTAGAAACAAACTAGGTTTCCATCAAAAGTAAAAAATGTTCATGTCATTGAGTCTGTGTTTACTCGAAAACGATTAATCGATTACTGAAATAGTTGTCAACAATTTCAATAATCAATTAGTTGTCGATTTATCAATTAGTTGTCGATTAAGTGATTAGTTGTGGATTAATGATGGAGGCGTATTGGACCTTTCAGCATGCCGCCTTTACCTTCCATCCCAATGGCCTCTCGGACGCTCCAGAACCAAATGTTTTTGGAGATTAGTTTTCACTGCTGGTGGATCTGTCTCCATAGTTATGTATACATGCCCTCCAGAAAACCTACCAGATTCCTAAAAAAAAAACTTGAAATACGGGATGGAAAGTGAAGGCGCCATGCTAACCACCCACAGCCGCTAAAAAGTCAATTAAGCATTATCAACTTTTATTTTGCATGAAAAAGTTGCAGAGGACCCCTTTAAAGTGAAAAAGCCTCTGCAGCTGAGCTTCGTTTGCTCAAAGCTGAACATGAATGCAAGCACAAGTTTCATTTGAAAGCTAAGAACTTCCTGAGTTCCGCCACCGAGCTGTAATGACTGGAGGCTGCACTGGCACTCATCAGGACTTTATTGGCCAACCAGGTTTATTTCTGGTTATTCCAGTTTTGGAATAAACTTCCGGTTTATTCCAGTTTATTATTAACTGGTTTAAACTCTCGGATCTGGCAACAATAAGAGTGGAGCTACTCCTGCTTTCTGATTGGATTATTATCCTGAGACACAGACAGATACTATTTTTTAAATTACGATATACAAAACCTCAAGTGGAGGAGTTCAAGTATCTCGGGGTCTTGTTCACGAGTGAGGGACGGATGGAGCGTGAGATCGATAGACGGATCGGTGCAGCGTCAGCAGTGATGCGGTCGCTGTATCGGACTGTTGTGGTGAAGAGGGAGCTGAGTCAGGGGCAAAGCTCTCGATTTACCGATCGATCTACGTTCCCACCCTCACCTATGGTCATGAGATCTGGGTAATGACCGAAAGGACAAGATCGCGAATACAAGCGGCCGAAATGAGTTTCCTTCACAGGGTGGCTGGGCGCACCCTCCGAGATCGGGTGAGGAGCTCAGTTACCCGGGAGGAGCTCGGAGTAGAGTCGCTGCTCCTTCACGTCGAAAGGAGCCAGCTGAGGTGGCTAGGGCATCTGTTCTGGATGCCTCCTGGTCGCCTCCCTCGGGAGGTGCTCCAGGCATGTCCTATTGGGAGGAGGCCTCGTGGAAGGCCCAGGACACGCTGGTGGGACTATGTCTCTGAGCTGGCCTAGTGTCGTCTCGGAGTCCCCCCAGAACAGCTGGAGGAGATGTGCGTGGATCGGGAAGTCTGAGCATCTGAGACTGCTGCCCCCGCGACCCGGCCCCGGATAAAGCGGAAGAAAATGGATGGATGGACAATATACAAAACACTCTCCATACCAAACTTTGAAAACAAAGTAATTTTTCATCTCTACATAGCACAGTGGTCATTCAGCTGCTAGTTTTCTAAGGTCCTATAACAAAGAGAACATTTAGCATGTCCTCTGGTTTAAGGTGAGAATAGGTGAATGGGGGAAAAATAATGTACAGATGTCAATTTGAAACTATTGCTGTAGATTACTGACATAAATATGAGGACACAAATGTTTTGTTTTATTTTATGTTTTCATACAGATAAAGGCCTTTTATGTGTAAAAATTATACACAGGTTTTAGTTTCAAAGATTTGTTCAGTTATTAGTGGGGGGAAAATCTGTTAATTAAAATGTTGACCTTTTGGCTGGTGGGGTTCATAACTATAACTGAGGCTAAGGATGAAATATTGAAAAGATGGACTATATCTTGTGGGCTTCGTGTCTTCCACAAAGGACCATATCCCATAATGGATTACAGAGTGTTGTCAGGGAGATTCCATGCGTCGCATGCATACCAAACAGGTCAGTATTTGTGAATGGATACTGCCATTTCTTCTACTAGTGACTGGGACTCATGTCATTTCTCACTTCCTCTTTGCACATAGACAGGACTTGACCCAAAATAGCATCAGAAAGCTATCATTCATAATGCATTAGATTTAAGATCTTCAAATGAGCCTCTGAAAAAAAGACTACCAAGAATTCTGCCTCAACCAAACATCTACTTCATCTATTATGCGCTGAAGGAATACGCAGACTAATGTTTCAAATCTTCTATTTAGGCACACTATGTAATAACGCTCTGACTATGATCAATAATGCAGAAGAGAAAATGGCTGCTCCCTATATGCAGAAGTCAAGCTAAATAAACTGCAAGTTACTACATGAAATTGATCAAATATAATATGGTCAATTGGGTCAAGAGTGGTTCAGCAGGGACCAGTTAGATAACAAGCAGAAAAGCAGAACTAAACGTACTGTGTCATGTTTAACCAAGCACTTGTCTGTTTTGGCGATCAGCATTGTATTTCCTGAGAATGGCAAGTTAAAGGTGCATCATGCAACTTTTTATGTGAAAGAAAAAGTTGATATTGTGCGTCTTTGACCTCGTAGTGACCCAGCGGCTGTATGAGTGGTCAGCATGGCGCCTTCACTTTCCATCACGGAAGGGGTGGGAGGGGAGATTTTTATAGCAAACCAAGCAGTGGCGGTCAAAGTACTCAACCTGTTACCTGCCACCTTAGGGTTAGCAATTGTTTATATCCAAATCTCAAAACGTATTAACGGGAGAGCTTACAGCCTACATGCCAGTGTGATACCTCATTTGAACCTTCTAGTTTCTAAAAATATGTGTGAGATCTGTGTGAGTGAAACACAACTTATATATCTTATATATATGTGGGTCACGGCACCAAGTGTGACCGGTGGACTTCTGCGTTGTGTTGTTTGTGCAGTTTGTGGTGCATTAAGAAGCCACGAGACACAGCGGTAACTTTTGGAGGCGGTCTCCATTTACTCTGGTAAATAGACACAAAAATACAATCAGAAAGTGCCGCTAACAAGATCCAGCCCAAACTAAAGGGGAGAAGGCAATGGACAATATTAGCATCTCTCCGCATTTCTTCACATGAATAAATTAAAACATCGGGGCAAGGACAAAGCTCAATGTCAACGTAAATACAGGTAAAATATGTTTGCAGAAGACAATAAATGCAAAATATTTATAAAAGAACTCTTAAACATTGGATCACAATGGATGACTGACTTCTTCCCAATATCGGATTTACAAAGGGAAGAGGCAGAGGTCAAACCCCTAATTATACCAGGGGCATGTCAAGGGTCACACAAAGAAGAAACAAAAACATAGAAGAAGTGGCTGGAGGACCAAGTCTGCACAGTGTATCAAACGCCAGGTATGGACAAAATTCAAGTAAACAAAAGGACAATTTTGTGTAATTACACTGCAAAAAGTAATTAACTAGATTAGTATAAATGTTTCAATTTGAGCATAATAATCAAAATTTGAGTTGTTTTGACTAGGTAAGATGTATCTGGCCATTTGACCTAGATTATTTAACTTGTTTTGAGATGTTTTTGACTAATTGGGGGCAATGGGGCAAGAAAATCGGTCTTATCTCATTGGCAATTTTACTTTCTTATTTAAAGCAAGATTTAACTTAGCACCAGTCTGAAATGTCCTCAAACTAGCAAAGTAAACTTGGTCAGATCAGGAAAAAAAGTCTAAATGAGTGAAAACCGCTCACAACAAGATACATTTCCTCAATTCAAGACATTTAAGCCAATGCTTGATATTTACTTTTTGCAGTGTATAACGTTATTACACATGATTACATATATTCCTAACCCACCCTAATCATAACCCTGAATAGAGGCGAAATTTCCTCGTCCAGATTTTGGCTCGCCCGCTGGAGGAATCGCTCTGTTCTTATGCTTTGGGTAAACGTGCACGATAATAACCGCCGATTTCAGTTCAGAGCCAGTGGAGCAGTGTCTGACTTTATAACATCAGCCGAACTTCAGCTCATTGATCAAGCCAACAGTTTGTGATGTTCTAGGAATGTTTGTAGAGTAAACTAGTTGTTTGATTCAGTGGCTTAAATTTTTGTGGGTGCTTTGGTTGCTCAAGCCTCCCCCCACCCAGCCTCAAAAGTTCTCCTCGTGCAAATCTGAGGAGAAACTTTGCTTGGATTCAGTTTGGCGGCCCGCGCAGGGGAAGAAAGTCCATGATCAAAAAAAAGTGCAGAGATGTCCGAACTCAAGCTCCGCATATAGTGAAGGAGACAGCGGGGACCCAGCTGGCGGCAACATGCGGATCGCTAAACCCGGCGCTCCCGTTCCTAAAGCGCCTCTATTAGAAAAAAGCAGAGGGGGCCGTGTGTGCGAGAGTACGATTACACCGAGTCTGCCAATGGATGGGCTTTGAAGGCCGATCAAAGCGTGTTTACAATGGAGAGGACCTGATACGGGAGGCTGTTTACACGGACGCGCCATGTAATCTGGTTATAGTCCAGAACACTTAGAGCGGGCAGAGTGATGCGCAGCAGATGGGAGCGTATACCTGTGGAGGAAAAAGGCAAGCACACGCGCGAGGCTTTAGCTATACAAAGTGATCAATGTTGTGGACAGTGAGTCGCAGTTGTCCTTCATGGGTTTTGGACCAATTTGCTCTTTCAAGATGTAAACATTCACCTGGAAAGAAGTTGCCTGATCACAATAAGCTATTCAAATATCGGATCTATTTGACATTCCTCCTGGATTTAGACAGGAATTTGAATATATTTAAAATGCATTTTTCTAACCTTTTCACAACTTTCTCAAGTAGCGCCTACCAAAAAATCCAGTCTTGTATGAAACAGCATTTTAGGTTTTAAAGAAGGATTCTCAGTATCATTTTCTTAGCCTGAGTTATTAATCTTTCAACCTCAAAAAAACAATGTGAAATATGAGTTTTCAGTTTCAAGTTATTCAAAGATCAAATGAGATATTATCTTGGATATTCTCCAATATCCCCTCCGGAAAAATATCTTTCACTTTAGCTTTTTAGACTTTCTGTCTGTTGTTCAGATTTTGACGCCGTAAATATAGTTTGGTTTGTTTGTAATGTTTTTAAACATAAAATGCCTTATTTCCATTTGTAAGTGTTAAATGAGAGAAATCTGTCAATAAGTTTGTTATGTCATTAATCTACACCCATCCCATACCCAAGTATCATAAGCCCCATTTCGACAGGAGCGGAACAGGACAGACCACTTGGGACCACATTGTTTTGAGGGAGGTCATTCCCACAGGATCGGTTTGGAATTGGCCAACAGGAGGCGCTGTGGGGCTACGTTCATGCCGGTTAATGCAGAGTGAGAGCTACTTAATGCTCCTCTATACTACTAAATGTTTCCAAACAAGAGACGCATCAGAAACCAGAAACAACTGTTGCTAATAAGCTAGCTTTGTTTTGCTTAACATTTCAAGAGGGTCTAAACGAAGCTGATGGAGAGTCATGTGATCAGTGACAGGAAATGAAAAGTGGAGCTCCACTGATCATGCGCCCCTCCATTGGCTACGTTCAAACCAATGGCCGCTGGTCAGGTCATTGCTTAATGACCGTGACGCTAGGGGCCGACATTGCCCGCTATTGCTGAAGTACCTCCACATGTGGGCGGCAAAACAAGCTAGTTTTCCATTCGATAGAATTGCACTTTCCACACGTTTTATTTATTTTATTTATTTATTTTATTGGTTCATTTGGTAGGGACAGTGCAAGTTAATGAACAAGCCACACCGGATTGTAGCCTTGGGCTAATTTCCATCCGTCGTCCCCCATGCGCACTCTCAAACACACTCTCATACATCCTGACCTATTGTACATGTTTTTAGTGGTAGGGGAAACCGGAGTACCCGGAGGAAACCTACGCAGACACGGGGAGAACATGCAAACTCCACACAGAAAGGCCCCGTCCAGGTGGGAATTGAACCCGGGACCTTCTACTGTAGCTGTGAAGCACGAGCGCTAACCGCTGTACTACCGTGCCGCCCACACGTGGGTAGTAGTAGCAACTGTAAAGCCTGGTTTCTAATATTTTGGAACTTTCTACAGCTAGATATTGTTCCTGTGATAACGCTGGGTTAGTTACTTTTAAAGAAACCAGGCTGGTTTTTGTAAGGTACATTTTAGTAAACTTGTATATTAATGAGGGCCGGACTTTGATTGACACCGTTAGCATTAGAGCTAATGGCACGGGCGCAGCTACAACTGAACTACGCGCCCCCGCGAGGGCCGAGTCTACAGTGAAGATCCCGCCCTTATGCCCTTTTTAGGAATATGCTCCGACAGAGCAGGGTAGGAGGAGTCTGTAAATCCACCATAGATTCCCTGTCGAACGTGGTCATTATGGTAAACGGTGAGGAGTGAGCAGACGGAAGCTATTAATAATTATGTCTATGGTTCAGGCCCTTCTCAAACATTTAGCTCAACATTAAGGTGCCATTCTCTCAGAATACAACACTGACCACCAAAACAGGTAAGCACTTGGTTAAATATGACAAATGTATGTGTACTGTAGGCTTTGAGGCTTGTGGTATTTCTCAAGTGCACCCTCTTATCTACTGAATCAAACTGATTCAGTTTGATTGCCTGTTGCGCCTCTAACCCCCACCCCCCAAACTGGCCCAACAAGCAAACTGCTCCAGACCCCAGGGCTGACGTGGTCTGGGGTTTGAACGCTTGGGACCCCCCTTTTGATGCGGAGTGGTTGACTTTTCTAAACACCCGCAAAACGCTCTGTCCTGGTCCGCTCCAGTTGAAATGCGACTATAGTAAACTCTCTTTGTTTGTTTATGTATAGTCCGGTGAAATTAGGCTATGATTGTGGAGTCACGTCTTGATGTAGACCTTTTTGAACTCTATTAGCTCAGTAAAGAAGCAACAAAAGCAGAAGCTCCTGGAAAGTTTAAGAGTGTCTGTTGTCAGTTGTAGCCAAAGACATGAGAGAGGCCATCTTTGTGAAGAGACGAGCTTTACCTGAATTGTCATGAGGGCCTTAGATTCAAGTTTTCTTCTTTGTAACCTTCTGCTCCACAAATCAATAGTTTGTTCCTCGAGTGTCAAGTTTCAGAATTTGTGCCAAATTTGAGAACTAAGAATGTCAGAGCTCCCACAAAACAACTCTTAACAAGAATAGCTTTTATAGACTATATTCCTCCTGCCTCTAAACGATCATCAGTTACTGACAAACGCTCTGTGATCCAGGTGCTGTGCAAAGCGATTTCTGGTCACGCTTACGTATTCAAACAAGTTTGGTTCCACAAAACAAAAGTCTTTCTCTTGGAGGCGTTTGTCAAACCACAGTACAATAAATCGATTCTTTCTTCAACATGGGCTTTGTTCTCCATCTGCTTCACATTAGTAATTGCTCTGTATTGCTCTTTGTTATGCCGTTTTGGCTCGTTCAATACAAATCTTTAGACAGGCTCTTGAGCATTACAGGAGTATTTGACATATTGAAGACATGTTTGACTTACTAACGTACAAATATCTACGCAGGCTACATGAATGGCCACGTCAGAATGGATGGCTTTTCTGGACATTCGATCACTTGTCCAGACTTTTGGGGAACAGTTATCAAAGCAGTGTAGAGAAATATGATTTATTTGTTCAGGATTGTGGCTTTTGTCTGTTAAAATCCCCCATGCTGGCTAGTCCAGGATCTCAAATATCAGCTTTTTCTCAAATGATCGGACACTGTTCCCGACACAAAGCGGGTTTTTCCTAAACGTCGCGCTCTACGTTCCTTATTAGGACCCAATTCACAAAGCACTGCAATCTGGGGTCAAAAGCGCACTAACAAACGTGAACTTTGTCGGCAAACCCGCACGAAACACTGTTCGATCAATGTGTTTTTATGTGAAACTGCATGGGAAAAAGTTGTTGATTCGTATCGGGGGCCTTCAATGTTTTTTCTGGCCAAGGCCCTAAACTGATCACGAGATGGACTGGGGACCAGAGGTGGGTGAGTAGCCAAAATATATACTCAAGTAAGAGCAAAGAAAGTTCTTGGAGGAAATGTTACTTGAGTACTAAGTAACTGTTTGAGCGTAAAAGTTTGATTCATGTTTCAGTCGTGACATAAATTATGAGAAACACAACATGAAATAATGTGAAAGAAAGAAAATCCCATGAAAACAGAACACAAAATACATTTATTTTACGCATCAAAACAGGTGAGGAGCTTTAAATATCTTGGCAGTCATCTCTCCGAGGACCTGACATGAAGGACAAACACCAAGGAGCTGGTGAAGAAGGGTCAACAAGAGGCTCTTCTTCCTGCTGCTCTGTCAAAGAGCCTCCTCACCAACTTCTACTGTAGCACTATCGATTATTGGCGCTCCTGTACCTTCTCTTGAGCAGATTTATTCCATCCGCCTCAAGAGCAGGGCTAGGAATATCCGCTCTGACAGCACTCACCCAGGACAGTGCCTTCTTGAAACACTTCCTTCGGGCCGTCTCAGGGTTCTCAGGGCCCAGAGGGGGAGACTGAGAAGGAGTTTCTTCCCAGGCCAGTAAAGGCCCTATTGGAAGTTTAACTGGACATGTCATGATACTTAATTTTAATGCTACTCAAGTGGTAAAAAGTACTGTATGAAAAAACTACAGTTTCCTTAAGTACATGTACTTTAGTAAATGTAACTGAGTGCCACCTCTGCTGGGTACACAAACTTTTACTCAGTGAGTCAAATTGAATTTCTATTTTAGTTTTATGAAGGATAAAATAATAATTGTAGCGTATTGTAAAGATGTCCACGGTTTCCCCAACAAAATGAAATCACTCTTTTCAAAGAAGAACTGTTTTTCCTCAGTCATTCCTCCTACGTTCACAGAACAATTGATGAATGATAGGTTGAACACAGATTCTTAACAAATTTGCACATAAAGCTCATTTCAACCTTTTTTATGTGACTGATGTGGTTAATGTTTGGTCCCAGCAGCGCCTCTGAGGAATGGAATAAATATGTTTAGAGCCAAATTACATAAAGTATTAACCAATATGTCAACTGAAAGGATGATTATTTCACTCAACTGTCCTACCTCTGTAGTCGTCCGTCTTTTCACTGATTTTCGTAGTCGCTTTAGTGCATTTTCCAGCTCAGAACGGAAATGTAATTGTTTGCAAACGATTTTGTTACTTTTTGCAAACCGTAAAGTAATTTGTCTTGTATTTTGCATAAAGCAAACGCTTAGTTGCTTTGTTTCCAATGATTCTGTGCTATTTTCTGGTGTTTTACACCTTCTCTCAGTTCAATTGTCAGACATATCAAAACATTTTAGGTGACGCTTCATTGCCACAAAAATGATTAAACCAAGCGTCATAATATATCAAACAGTGTGCTTTTCCACAATGTCAATGTCATGTCAATTTTATTTGTATAGCACAATTACAACAACGCTAGGTGCCCAAAGTGCTTCACGTGGAAGGCAAAAAGGACACAATATAAACAATATTAGTATAATAAGTAATTATCAGTAATATAAGCACAACAGTACAATGAAATAGTGTTCAGGTGTTAGTCCTGAGCCGCGCCTCCACTGTGGGCCAACCAGACCAGCATGTTTTTGGAGGTAGAGGAAACCGCAGCACCCGGAGGAAATCTGGCTGCCTTCAGTCTCTTCTGATCTTCTGAAACAGTGCAGCGCCTCGTGGGTTTGTCCCTGTTTCAGAGCGTGGTGTCCTGCACTGGTCAGCTCCTCTACCTCTTCCTTCCTCTTCCTCCTATATCTCCAGTGAACGTCCATTAGCCAGAACACTAGTAGGGATAGAAGCATGTGAGTCTTGCCCGGATGCCTCCTGTTTGTTTCCTGTAGCTCAGTGTCTCATTTGTAGGTGTCAAATGTCTTTAGCTCATAAGCTAGCTGTTTACTTTTAAAAAGTTGCTTTCTTCAGCACTATTATGGACCTCTGCAGCTAAAAAAACATCCTTCAAACCCCACAAAAACACGGCGAAGATGTACAATATCATCCAGTAAAACAATGTGGAACAAAGAAACCACAAATGCAGCTCGCAGAAAAAGGCAAAAAACGCAGCTGTACAGTACCAAGAGAGAAGGAGATTGCTTCTTGTTTATAATAGAGAGTAAAAAAAACACATTATAGAGTCAAAATGTAGCTCAACTTGAACCAAACGCCAAAGTTAACAGGTGTGTTTATGGGTGGTTTTAAAGTTTCTAAGGTCGGAGCAGCTCTAATGTTTTGGGGGAGGCTGTTCCTGAGTTGGGAGCAGACACACTAAACGCCCATCTCCTCGTGTCTTCAAACGGGATCTGGGCACATTCGAGCCTCCCTGATCTGACTGGGGCATAAACATACAAGAGCTCAGAGAGATAATCCACTAAAGCATTTGAATACACGCAACAAAATCTTAAAGTCAATCCTGCAGCTGACAGGGAGCCAATGGAGGGAGGCCAGGGTGATACTTTGATTAAAAGCCGAGTAGGAATGAACTTTTCCTTCTCTTCACATTTTTAAAGTTGTCTTATGTTAGTTGTTTTAAAGTTGAGAAAAGTTGGTGCGTATAGCGATATGGAGATAAGGCCTGGACAAGTTCTGTTGGATATACATATTGGCAAAAATAAACAAAACGACATAAGGTGTGATGCATAAGTATTCAAATCGGCGTAAGAAATCCGGAAATGTGTCTCCAGGCACTGCACTCAAAAGTTGGCCCAATGCTCCGCAAACATGGATTGGAGAAATGCCCAAGAGTTTTGAAAAGATCAGTTTTGATCTGAGAACTGTGCTGTGAATGTCTGAAGGTCAGGCCTGGCTTGGCATTTGCCGGGTCAATTGGCGGGGTGTGAGTCACACTATAGCTAGGTTAGCCAAACATTGTAGCAGGATGCCCCGCTGGAGCTGCACATTTTCATACCCCACTGATGGCAGGCTGTCCTGAGTTATGCTTCGCAGATAATCTCTTATAATGAGCAATGGGACCAAATTCTTGGATAGGCTATAACATCTTTCACCGTCTTCTGGCAGGAGCTTAGCAGCTAATCTGTTTTATTCTCTAGTGAACGTCCATTAGCTAGAACACTAGTAGGGATAGAAGCATGTGAGTCTTGCCCGGATGCCTCCTCGTTTGTTTCATACCCCACTGATGGCATGCTGTCCTGAGTTATGCTTCGCAGATAATCTCTTATAATGAGCAATGGGACCAAATTCTTGGATAGGCTATAACCTGACATCATGTTTGCCACTATAAGTGAAAATAGTTTATTGTAACACCCATTTTCCATTGAAAGCATTTACAATGTTTTTGCCATTTCATTACGCAAATCTCCAGTGTGAACATTTGGTTGGTTTTGTGAAGTTTCATTGTGACGCAGATGCGAGAGGAACCTCATTAACACATTAGAAGTAATTTTACAAATGTTGCAGCAAGTTGTTAACGATAAGATTGAAATGGTGGGTGCTATGAGGCGTTAGCTTGAATTTGGCAGAAACGACATGCAGCTATTGTCTTCCATTTTGTAGCTTATACTGTTTTTTTTTTTTGCTAATAGCCTCGACTATTGCAATGTAACTAACAGATTTTCTGACTGGCTTTTGAGTAGTTGCTTCACAGCTCGTCTGAATCATTGGTACTGAGCCATTTGTGGAACGGCACAGTATTAATTGAACTAAAGCTCTGATTTATGATGGAACTGATGGCGGTGGTATATTTCTTCTACTCAATTATTTACGTAAAAATAGCCTACCTCAATACAATAACACTATCTCTTTTTAATTTTTTTAATGTACTGCTTGGGGGGAGGGGTTATTGAGGGCCGGTCTTGACCCAAATGTCCCGGGTCAATTTTTTTTATTGCCAGTCCAGCCCTGGCTGTAAGAAATCTTACTTAATTCAGAATCAAACGCTTCAATTTGAGTGTGAGTATTTAGTGTTGTTTCTCCATGTTTATTACAGTTTGGTGAGGTATTAAAACAATCACTAAACTTCTTACGGACCACTAATGTACTGCCTCAGCCACAGTGATTGAAATTCCAAGTGTGGCCTGCATGTGCAACCTCGACGTTTGGCCGCGTCCCACTCTCCCTTCAAGTAGGCTAACTAAACTACTTTAGCTCTGGACAGTGAATGACTGGAACTAGAGCAGGGGGCTCTAACTACAGTATGAAATTAGTATTACTCAGGATAAGGCCTGAAAATAAACGCAATACCTGTGCTTTGAACGAGACGTCGCGTGATCTGAAGCAGCCCTCGGCATGTGAAGTAGAGACGCTTCACTTTGGCCGTTTTTTCTCTGCCCTTTTAGTTCCAGGTGAAGCGAGTTATTTTTACACAATGCAAAATGGCAGAGAGGTACTTATGCTTCGAAAGACATTTGTGAGACTAAGCGTGCGACTTACGAGGAGTTCACCCTGGAGAGTTACAGCCAAGATGATACAGTACTTCAACACAAGAGAGGCCTTTAGTTTCCTTTTTATATTCACCTGAATGTTTGCAGATGGAGTTCAACGTGTTCAGAACTAAATGAAAATGCACCAAACGTATGTGTCGAAAGCCTTTGGAGAGCTGTCTTAGGTCCCCAGCTGCTGGTTGGAAACCCTTGAGGAAGGCCTATATTGTGTAAATTACTCTTACATACTACTTTTACATTTGAATCGCAATTGAATTACCATGAGCAATATATTTCAAAATTCAATTGGTACATTCTGTGTAGTCAAAAAAAACTGCCACAGCTGAAGACTTAAAGCAGCAGTGTTGTGTCGCCCTCTTGTGGTCACAAGTATCAAGTGCAACATCAGTCTATTCCCCCGACGTTTTTATTTAATGTTTTTTTATTTAATTCAATGTATGTATTTAACAAATATGTAATTACAAAATAAAAGTGCAAGAGAGAGAAAAAAGAAGTAAACAAACAAATGCACAGGGTTAAAAGCCAGGGGGGAGACAAAAACAAAGAAAAATGTTTGGAGAAAAAAAAAAGGCAGAAAAGGGAAACATTTGCATCTTGGAAGTAAAATAAATAGTACAGAAAAAATACAAAAATACATGAAACATTTAGTGTGGTAACAATTGGTATTTGCAGGACGCATTATGTATTTTAAGTGCTTTTTAGAGTGTCATAGTCGAGGTACTATTATTAAAGGGCTTTGTCTGCTTTATGAATGTGATATATTGCTAGTTTGATGATAGTCTGCACCAGAAGGGAAAGGTCTTTAGGGGTGATTGGATTGTCACAACAACAAAAATGTTGTCACTCTCCTCGAGGCTGATGACAGTTTTGTTATGGATAAGTTGCTTTGTATAGGACCATAGATTTTTAATTAATTCTTTAATTAATCAAAGTAGTCAACAACAAAAGTAGCCTATTAGTTGTGTTTATTAGCCTTTTTTTGTTCCTTTCTTCTTCTTTTTAAAAAAAAGTACAAAAAACAAAATAGATTAAGAAGCAGGAAAAATGTTTATGTTGATTTAAAATAAAAATAGATCTCAACAGTCCTGCCCACATCCAGGCTTTTGGCCAGTGCTGGAATCTCATTTGAATTTTCCATTAACTTCAAAAAAAAAAATCTAATCTTAAGAGTTCAAAAGCAGGATAAAGGCTATTCAGCTGTGTGCCATGCTACTGACCATAGCACGAATATTTGATAAGAATATATTAAATTCTTAAAAACACGGCAAAATGATTTTATAACTTTTTTCGCTTGATAACATTTTGGGATAAATCTTCTATTTAAAATTGTGTGCTAGACAAAGCTGATTAGCTGTTGACGTTCTGCTAACCCCCACCTAACCAAGTGCATTTTCGCTAGTTACCCAAATCTAAAAGCTTACAGCCTATAGGCCAGTGTAACGCCTCATTTGAAAGCTAAGGCCTCCAAAACTCAACCAAACGTCACTTTTTTGACATTTTTTCCCCATTGCTTTTTGTTGCGTTTTCGTCACACATTTTTGTCACATTTTCGTCACTTTTCTTTACATTTTTGTCACTTTCTCTTTGCTTTTTGTCACTTAACTGTTATTCTCTGGTTGCTTTTTTTGGGTCATGTTTTAGTTACCTTTTTGCGTTTTTGACACTTTTTGTTGCGTTTTCATCCTTGTTTGTTTGTTTGTTTATTTCAAACTTGAAATTAACAGATTGTAATGAGTTATCTTTGTAACAGAGAAAATAAAATATAAAAAAGTAATGTAACAATCAATTTACATGCATACAAAAAAACCCAGCACCACTCAACACGAAACAACATAATAATAATCCTCGTTCTCGTCTCATTTTTGTCGCTAGAAGCTTAAGCCAAACTGGAGTTAATGCGCTCGGTTCAGGTGGGGGTTAAGAGGTTAGATAGACTGACTGTCGCTTAGTGTTAGTGAGTGGCAGGCAGCTAACCCAATCACAGAGGGGGGCGGGGACTCCAATGTTTTGACACTTCCTGGTCTCGCGTGTAGCTCGGAGCTCACATAACCATTACGTTTATTTATTATTTCTATGGGGGCTACGGTCACGTTTTGTATTTTAAAAAATGTCTAAAGGCGAAATGCTGAGAGTTTTCGTGAAGCAGCGTCTGTCTGCGGCCGCGGAGGAGATCTTCATGCTGTTCGAGAGGACGATACTGGAGTACGAGGAGGAGCTGTGTCGCTGCGTGGAGGAGAACCGGAGGAAACAGCGGCTCCTGGACACGGTGCTGAGCCCGGCAGCCCTGCCTCCCAGAGCGGCCGCGGGGCTCCACGTCCCTTCGCCGAGTCTCTCCGGTCCCAGTGTCAACCAGGATATGACCACGGAGACAGGGGAGACAGTGGACACAGTGGAGCAGAGCGTCAAACAGGAGGAAGAGCAGCTGCTGCCAACGTACGACTCAACCACTCGGAAAACATCAACAAACATACACACTGTGAATACACGTAGAAGACGTTTAAACGACACGATTGGCATTTATTTAATGTATTGTTTTACTTATGAGACCCTATGGTAGAATCCCGTTATCTATCAGCGCACACGATTGATAGGCTGATATCAGCACCCACCACAATGGCGACGAGTTTGTTTGTTTGTTTGTTTGTCCGATTTGAAAACTATAGCCAAATGCTAGTAAATCCATATTTTGGAAGCCATTTGAGCAGCTTAATTTTTATCATTGTAAGGAAAGGTGTCTATTATTATCTAATATTATATTAGTTTAGCTCGTGAAAACATGAGTAGTATTGGAAAATAAGAAAAGCGAAGCAACTTTTGGTGTGCCAGAAGTTATATCAAAGGTGCAGTATAGATGTTGAGGGAAATCTTAAAGGGGGGATATTATGTAAAATCGACTTTTTCAAGCTTTATATCATGTTATTATGTCATTCCCTCATTAAACACATGCCTGGAGTTGGGGTTGGCCCGGCTCCTCCCCTCTAATCACAGCTACTCTCACCTGTGGGTAAACACCTTTGAAGTAGAGCGTCTCTAAAGACCTGCTCACCCCAGTATCGGTCAGTCCTGTCCTATTCATAGGACATAAAATACCTATTTAAGGCAGTTATTTTAATTTACTGCATATACAGACCAACAGAAAGTTACGTCAGCATTGTAGTATGCTATAGACTGGTGCTATGTGATTGAAAAAAGCATAATACCCCCCTTAAAAAAAAACAGAAGAAAAAAAAACAGAATCGCACTCTCACGACGTCAAAGATATACAGTATTTATTCCATCGATTATGTTTCGGGGAAGCCTTCAGATATAGGGCTCTACGGTGTTACGTCACAAATGAAGCGGAGGTGTATACAACACTCTCGCTTCATTGAAAACAATGGGAAATCGCTGATGTAGTGATTATTAGTCAACAAAAAAAGGGAACTCAAAACTGCGACATAAGCAAACTAAGACTTAACTCGAATAAACACTTAGACGCACCATGGATTTTGGTTTTACGCAGCAGCATTCAAAAAAGTGCAATATCCAAACAAACTTAAAGTTTCAAAAGGGTTTATTTCCAGATAAGAAGGCAAACAGCAAGGTAACATATGCAAGGCCTACTTGCTGCCTCTCCTAATCTACTGATAAATAACCATTAACCCACCCAGGTGCGTGCTGGACTGTGTGCGTTACTCCCCTATATCCCCTAGGTGCGCAATGATAGAATAACCAAACAAAATAAAACAAAAAGTAAACAAATTAGAATTAACTTAGCATATTGAAGAATATATTATAAAAAGAAAACATACTTAAGAAACCAAAAATAGTGTACTAGAAAATACACAACTCAAAATGTGTAACTAATAAACAAAAAGTGAACTTAATTTTAACCTTTAACCAAAAAACTGACAAATAGCTCCTACAGCTGATATTGGGTGGTTGTTTGAGAGGATTTATTAAGGTGAATAATTGTCGGATTGTGATGAAATGTGATTTGATTACCATGATAACCTGCCTATTGAGGCAAAAGTCTGATATAAACAGAAATTAGACTTAATTGGTCTCGATTAATGTTTGTACAAACTGCCAAGAGGTCGCCTAGTACGAGTCGCTAATCCATCGTAACTTTGCGTTGAATTTCACGCATTTATGTTCGCCTTTAAATAATCATGATCCAAGTTAAACGTAATGCTGACGAGAACATGTTTTAGAAGCTTTTAGGCAAGGCCGTGGGAACCCAGGGTGCTGAGGGCGCTGCAGCACCCCCTGGTGGATAGTTTGTGAACTGTAGGCAATATTAATAAATAGTAAATATGCACAGAAAAAGCATTTTTTTTTGGGTACATTTTGTCCCTCAGCACCCCCTAACTAAAATGTCTTCCCACGGCTCTGCTTTTAGGTGACGTTCTGTCTAGTTTATTTGGCTTTAGATTTAACCAAAGCATGACTTAGCTAACACATGTCATGACATTAAACATTTGATTAACAATATATTTTATGTTTTTAAAGCAAAGTAAATGGTAGAATTTAGAGCCTGATGTGTCCGGCACAGTTACGTTAAACTTTAAAACATAATCCCCACAAAGTGTTTAGATCTGCAGACGTCGATTCTAATCATAAAACGTACTCAGTTTACAAGATTGAAGCTGTAGTTCAGACAAAATGGAACATCCGACCGCACAACAGCTTTTAGGCCGGATTTACTGAGAGAAACTAAATTTATCGAACACAATCTGTCACTCACAGACAAAAACGCTGTTTAATACCACCATTGTTTCACCTCCACATCTGCGGCGCTCTGAGAGTACCCGGATGATAGAAGAGCCCTATTGTTTCTTTTTTGAACCACAATGCATGTGCATGTAATATTGGAAACATGCCATGGAAATAGTTTGACTGGTTTGCTGACACATTAACTTCTAAGACGGGGACGATCCACTTTTGTCACAATTCGATACATATTGCGATACAGTAAATAATTATGATTAGTGATATGTTGGTGAAAAGTCATGTCAAATGCCATTTGATATTTATTGAAGTGTTATTAAAAAGTGCATCAACCCAAAATGTAACAAAGTGCCATTACTGGAAAACAAAGCAGTGCAGGGTAAAAATGCCTCCAAACACAAGTATTGAAAATATTGCGATACTTGATCAAGTATGGATACTAGGTATTGGAGCAATAAGTATTACGATATAATATTCTGTCCCAGCCCTATTGACTAATAAAATGATTGTTCGTGTGCAGCTTTAGTCCAGTCACATTATTATTATTATTTATTATTGAGTTAAAGTGATCATCTGTAAATTTAAATGATTTACTAATGTACTTGATTGCGTATAATTGACCGTCCCGGTGTGCAACAAAATATAATTTCCCATCACTTATGTAACATAAGTGATGGGAAATTATATTTTTTCTAAAGTCCCTCCCTTTGCTGATGTCAGACACTAACCAGAATCCCTGGGGCCATCACTTTGACCAATAAGACGCGCTTTCCTGTGAACTGGCCGGTCAGGTCAAATCAGGAGGGGAGGGGGAGGGAGCTGGATCATTTACTTTTGAAATTTCTTTCTCTCCTCATTTTGCAATCTTACAGGCTATCGCTTTAATTCCCTAATAGTTCTTTCGTCCCTACCAAAATAATGGATTTCTTTGCTGCTTTGTGACTTTACTTATTACAACGAATCATATGTTTTTCAGGCCCGTCCCAGAGTTCACCACCGTCTGCGTGAAGACCGAAGACTCCCCGCTGCTTCACTGCGGACAAACCGAGCACGAAGAGGAAGCGCGGGGAGACGACGTCAGCGCAGAGCCACGTTTCCACACAGAGACTGAGGGGCACACCGAGCACTCTCTAGACACCGACGACAACGACGACTGGGGCGCTCCGTTCAGCTGCTCGGGCGCGCTGATGACGGAGACGGAGGCTGACGGGGAAAACTACGACCGAGTCCAGGCCGGAGACGGAAGCACAGCCGCGCCGGAGACGAGCCACGGAGACGCGCCGGGAACGGGCCAGAGAGCCAAGAAATACCAGTGCTTCGTCTGCCACAAGAGATTCGAGAGTAAAATCATCCTGCAAATCCACATCAGGGTCCACACGGGCGAGAAGCCGTACAGCTGCCCCGTCTGTAAGAAAGCCTTCGCCCAGAAGAACAATTTAAACGCGCACAGGAAGATACACACGGGCGAAAAACCTTACAGCTGTTCACTGTGTGAGAAAACGTTCGGCCGCAGGTGTACGCTGAAGAGACATATGAAAATACACAGCGCTGATAAAGCGCCACCTTGTAGCGACGCCTTTACAGTCAACTGTGACCTCCAACGATATCGCTCTTAAAGTGCTGGGTAATAAAAACGGGATCGAAGTTCACCGTTCGCTCAATTGCCGCAAACTGGAGTCTATGTAATCATTCCATATGAGTTTTGCACACTGTGTTTTAATGTATTCATTCATGTTCCAATGGATTTTTCATTATAAGCAAACATGCACAATAGGGTCCCCCCCCTGGGTCCGGGAATCTTGGTGAAGCTTTCCTGTAAAAAAAAAAACTCTTAACCCGCGCTTTAACCGAGCACTTTTTCTCCAGTTTGGCTTTACCCAAATCTAAAAAGCTTCTCGACTGGAGCTTACAGCCTACTGTGTATTATATAGACCAGTGTGACGCCTCATTTGAAAGCTAAGACCTGCAAAATTGATTGTATCTTTTTTTTGTCGCTGCTTTTTGTCAATCACATTTTTGAAGCGTTTTTATCGTTCTTTTGTCTCTTTTTTTTTAACGCGATTTTTGTCGTGTTTTTATCTCTTTTTATCTCTTTTTGTTGTTGTGTTTCTTTTTTATTGCTTTTTGACGCCTTTTTGTCATGTTTACGTCAGTTTTTCATCGCATTTTTGTGGCTTTTTCATCGCTCTTTAGTCGTGTTGTTGTCGCTTTTTTTATTATGTCATTGTTGCTTTCCCGGCATGTTTTGTCGCTCTTTGGCTGCCTCTTTTTGACGTTTTTTCCAAGAAAATTTTACATTTGTTTAAAGCCAAACTGGAGAAAATTTAAAGACGTCTTAGAAAAAAAGCTAACTAGCTAACTAAAACTAAATAGCGACAAAATGAGACGAAAACGAAGATGACAGGCAAAACAGCAACAAAAAGCGACAAAACTGATTTTTTTAAAAAGCGTCAGAAGCGTGATAAAAAAAGTAATCAAAATATCGACGACGCAGCAACAATGCGGGGAAAAAAAGACTCTGGTGCGATGAGTTTTGTAGGTCTAAAGGTGCGTTCAGACCGAACGTGCGTCCACGCTCCGTCAGCCTCTAGTTGGACGTGACAGTAACAATGATCAACTTCTCCTCCTCCGCAACTACCCCCCCTCCCACACACACACACACACACACACACGGCTCTTTGATGGTTGTTGTTTAAAAAAAAAAAAGTAAATAAATACCCTCTGAATTGACTTTATTTTAACGAAAATGTCACTATTTCACACAATATAACAGACATTTCCCTCTATGGAGTTTGTTATCACAAAAACAATCACACGGCCCGATTAAAAGCAATTCTTTCACTCATGTAACTTTTCCTCCTGTCCCTCTCTCTCCCTCGCACAAGAGGGGAGAAAACAAGTGAAAGAGGCGTTTTGCTTCAACGCGATCTCCTCTGTAACCGTGTGTATTATTTCATTAGGTCTTTTATTTCTCAAACGTGTTGCCTTATGCTCACTTTGAGCTCCTCGTGGGGGTGGAGATGACTGTCCCTCTGCCAATCCTCCACTCCTCTCTGCCCCACTCCAGCAGTGACTTTGTTTCGCAAAATAAGCATGCACAACTAAAGTGACGCCCGTCCCCCAAAGAGGAATTCAAAAAAAAAAAACTCCACGAACCTGTTCATATCGTTCACTGTAAAGACTCGTTCAAAAGAGCCGGATCGTTCACGACCGACACACACAGACTGTTAAAAAGAACACATCACTAATTGGCGCCCCTATGAAAGGCATATATTGCGTATGCCCTTTTTGCGCCACTGCTGCAGGTAACAGGTGACGCTTGTGCTCACTATTTGAGCCCAGTCCCTGATTGGTTAACAAGGCGTAAATGAACGCACGTGTAGATTGTGATTACTTGAGTGCATGAAGCAAGTGGGCGCGGCATCGCTGCTCTGTACCGCGCTGTTCTCCCTGGCTTTGACGCGCGTTAATCCTCATCTGCTCGCATTTGGAACGCTTCATACGCGCGGACATCTTTGCTTACATTTCGAAGCGCGTCGAAGCGTCTACATAGGGTTAACATGGAAGTTGGTGGCGTGTCAGCGTTTGGTCTGTATGCACCATTAGCTTTTAAATGAGGCGTTACATCTCATGGATTTGGGTAAAGCTGAACTGGAGGAAATGCACTTGGTTCAGGTGGGGGTTAAGAGCGTAATGGGGTTGATGGAGGAAACCCATCCAAACGTTGTAACTTCGTACAGAAAGGCGCTCACGGTATTGCAGGGATTGAACCTGGGACTTGCTGTGAGGCAAGGGCTCTAACCGCTGTGCCACCGTGCTGTTTGAGAGGAAAGTTTGCCATTCAGAAATGTGGATTTTGATAATAAAACTTTCAAACTAAGCCTTGGAGCTGGCGTCTGTTTTCGACCAGAGGCAGAGCTACAGCTTCTACAGGTGAAACTCGGAAAATTAGAATTTCGTGAAAAAGTTCATTTATTTATGTAATACAACTTTAAATGTGAAATGTGGCATGCAAAGTTACCGTATTTTCCGGACTATAAGTAGCACTTTTTTCATAGTTTGGCTGGGGGTGCCACTTGTATATCAAAATATATCATTTCACATGTTTGTTATTTTCACACTGACAGCCGCTAGAGGGCGCTCTAGAAAGTTTGAAGTGAGCGAGAAACTTGTGAGGGACTGAGGAAAAGTGGAGGTTACTCTTATTGCTTGTACTGCTAGTTACGCCTCCATGCCCAGGTAGTAGCCACGGTGGGTGCGACTAGGGCTGGGGGCTATGGACCAAAAGTCATATCCCGATATATTTATGTTGAATATCGATGTACGATATATATCCCGATATTTTTTCCGCAAAGTGAGAGCTGTGAAATTAAATGTTAAGTCAAATTCAAAGCCAACTGTGAGTAGTTTTATTGAAAACTTACTATAAAATGTAAATATAAACATTGTATAACAAAGCTCCATAAGGTGCACATTTAAATAAAAAAAATGTCTTGGATAAAAAAGCCTATAAAATAAAATAGGTCAATCTTTTTCTGAGGGCAGCATTTATATATAAAGAGATGACAAAATAAAGTGCTCAGTTTAAGATAAACGTTTTTTTAAAAACGTTTTTTTTAAAGCTTGAGATTACCTGTTTCTTTTTATTAACTTAATAGCGTATCTAAATTTGAAATATCCCGATATACGCGATGTGGTCTAATTCCATATCTCATTTAAAAATATATCGATATATCTTAAATATCGATATATCGCCCAGCCCTAGGTGCGACTTACACTCCAGAGCGACTTATATATGTTTTTTCTTCGTTATTATGCATTTTTTGGCTGGTGCGACTTATACTCCAGTGTGACTTATAGTCCGGAAAATACGGTGCATATGTCAAGCCTTTGTTTGTTTTAATGTTGATGATTTTGGTAAGGAAAAAAAAAAAAAAAGAGGTTAAAACAATCGGCAGATATTTAAACTTTATTTTGAAAGGAAGTGGGAGCCAACGCAGGGAGGGCAGAATGGGAGTAATGTGCTCTTTGTCGCAGCCTTTAGGACTCCCTGCAGGCGCTGGAGAGAGTTCAGGCCCAGCCCCGTGTGAAGGGAGTTTACAGTCATCCAACCTAGAAGTGATAAAGGCATGGATCACTTTCTTGGTCATAATAAGAGGTTAAAATATTGCATTGATTTAGTGTTTCTCCACAGATTTATGTTTTTCTCACATGGCGACAATACCTCCACATAAGGAGCACCTACAAACTTCAAATCCCTGTATTTTAATATCTAATTGCCTGATTGAGTTTTGAATTGTCTTATGGCCTGTATTATTTTGATCCTATATTGACTTACCATGAGAAATGTGTGTTTTAGAGAGCTGAACTATATTTCCAATGATCGAAGAGAAATTATAGAAATGCATTGAAAACTCGGAAGATACAGTCGAAGAGGCGGTGTTGTGTCTCCCTCTTGTGGTCTTCAGCCGCCAGTGCAGCACTAAGTTAACTGAAATTCTAGCTCATTGAATGTCATTGTCAGATTGGTCATGAAGCAGGATCAATTATGATTATATTTTGGCAAAGATTGAAGCACACTTTTTTTCATGACCTCTTAACTGCCGCTTTTTCTCCAGTTTGGCTTTACCCAAATCTAAGAGCTTCTTGGAAAAAGCGTCAAAATAGCGACGAAAACGAGGATGAAAATACAAGCAAAAGAAGTGACCAAAAAAGATCAACAAAAATGCGATAAACAATGGACAAAAACAAAACAAACACACAATTTAAAGTGATGAAAAGCAAAAGAAAAGCCACAAAAAAGCTGCAAAAGGGCAACATAAAAGTGACAAAAAAAAAAAAAAATGTGCTGGAAAAGCAAGAATAACACGATAAAAAGAAAGAAAAGAAGACATCTAAAAAGTGAAATAAAAAAAACACACGACAAAAACAGCGTCAAAAAGCAAGGAGCGAAAGCGAGGAAGAAGCAACAAAAAAACGACAAAACACAGCATAAAAAACCCTACGAAAGGTCTTGTAGGTCTTAGCTTTCAAATGAGGCGTTGCACTGCAAAAGCAAAAGTGACAAAATGAAACAAAGAAGCAACAACAAAATGTGCCGGAAAAGCAACAACAACTCAATTAAAAAGCGACAAAAACACGACTAAAAATGGATAAAAAACGTAACCAAAACATGTCAAAAAGCAAGGAAATTAAGCGATGGAGAAAGCAATGGAAAATGACCAAAACACGACAAAAAAACTATGAAAACCAGACACACAAAAAAACACACACAAGAAAACTAGACAAAAACGCAACAAAAAAGTGGCTATCAGCTTTGTAGGTCTTAGCTGTTAAATGAGGCGTTACATTGGCCTAGAAGCTCCAGTCGAGAAGCTTTAGATTTGGGTAAAGCTGAACTGGAGAACATGCGCTCGGATTGAGAAGTTAAAGGTGCATTATGCAACTGCTGACCACTCATACTGCCACTATGGGTCACTGAAAGGTTAAATAATAAACTCATTTTGTGTTTGTTTGTTTTTCCACATAAAAAGTACCATTATGCATCTTTAAAGCACTTACAGAGCAGATTTTTCAATAACTAATTCTTAGCCTGATCTACAAAATGTTGGTCAATCAAGGTACATTTTCAATTTGTAGTAATGCTCCGATTTCTTTTTTTTTGTGCCATACTGCCTTTGCTCTGCCCGATCCCGTTAGACCGACGGAAGCTAAGCTAAGCTCAATTTATACAGCGCTTTTCCTTCATCAGGCCCAAAGCGCTTTACATCAAGGAACCAGTCACCCGTTCACTCTCGCATTCACACACCAATGTACGAGATACTGTAGGCAAGGTGGGTGAAGTGTGTTCCCCAAGGACACAACGACAGTGGGCACCTTCAGGAGCCGGGATTCGAACCCCCGACCTTCCGATCATGAGACGACCCGCTCTATCAACTGTGCCATCGTCTCCCCTGGTACTTGGATGGGAGACCGTTTGGGAAGCCTGGGTGAATGTAGTGAGTGAGTTGGTGGTGGTGGTCGGAGGGGCCGATGGCGCAGACTGGTTGCCTCGCTTCCGTCAGTCTACGCCAGGGCAGCTGTGGCTACAATAGTAGCTTACCACCACCAAGTGTGGAGTGAATGAATAATGCCATGCAAGGCGTCTTTGAGTGTCCAAAAAAGCGCTATATAAAACCAATATATTATTAATACTTCTTAGAGTAGTTTCATCATAAGGTACTTTTTACTTTTACTTGAGTAGAAATAATTGTAACTTTTTCCACTGTGAGTAAATATTAAAGCGGCAAATGCTTCATTTTGATCGATAATCAAAAAGGAATTTTCACGATTTCCACATGACTTTAAGTTTTGTTTTACACAATTTATGACATCATTGAAAAAAATCTGACTTTTTCGCTCAAACAGTGACTCAGTTACTCACAGCATTGGCGTAGCCACGGGTGTGCCAGGGTGTGCCAGTGCCACCCACAGAGCCAGCTGGCACACCCAAAAAACTGAATGCATTTTTTTTTTTTACATATAACGTAAATCCTCTAATGGCCTGTATTACATGTAACTGGCGAAGGCAAATAAATGCTGGTCTCTCAAACAGGCCGGGGCTGTTATTAGAAACTATAGCGGTAGAAATATTTCCCATGTTCGGAATTTGTCTCATACTCGTGTAAACGATAACCCACGTGCAGGAGGTAAACAAACGGGAACCCAGGCCGAGAGAGGGAACGCTGCTGCGGAGTGGAGCTGATCCAAGCGTAACTTTGAGACAGATTTAGCCACTTTTCAAACCTTCTGTGAATATAAACAGGGCAAGCAACAAATGTTGTGTGACCCTCCAGGGTTTTAATAAAGTCCTCAAAGCTCATCCAGCGGCTCCGTGTGCAGGTAAGTTCCACACCTCAAAGTAACTCCTCCGATCGGCGCGAGCGTCTCGTCTTCTCTCAGGTCTGTTTTATGATCGATCACAAACACAAACGCTCCGTCTAAACTCGCCTTTACACCAGATAACAACAAATAATCCGGTCCGCGTTAAAAAAAAAAGAGAAACCTGCAGTGACATTGATGTCAAAGTTCCGCTAACAGCAACGAAACGCTTCCTGTTGTCCCTACAAAATAAAAAGCATCAATGTTCCAGCCGCTGGGAGAGGGTTTGTAATGTTAATTAATAAATGAACCTAATATTTTAGGTTCAAAAGACACAAATCTCGTTTTTCTTCATTCTACTGGTCGTCTGTTTTGCTCAAATAAAATAAAAGCTGTCTCTAATTTTGGCCTGGTTCCAATAAAGGCCTGGTCCTCGATGTGCTTGAGTAAATAAAGGCCTCGGCCTATATTAGAGGATTTACGGTATGTAGCTTTTCCTAACATGTTTGATAACCAGTCGATCAATTTGTAAAAAATGCCACCAGGCGATGCGTTGCGACACCTGCACTGGGCATGTTAACTCGATCAATCGATAAAAAAGTGTCATCAGGCGAAGGGAGTTGTGACACCTGCACCTGGCAACCAACCTAATGACCTGTGACCCTCCCGCACAGCGAGAACTGCAGGAGCGATAAAAGTGTTAGTAGCCTAGCTACTACTTGCAGACAAACTGGACTCTGACGAAATAATAAACCTATCCAAGGCCAAGCCACACTGCCTTGCCTTGTGAAGCTGCAATAAGAAGGTGGGAAGTTCAGATGCTTAAATAATACATGTGATAGTGTGAGTAAAAATAAATAGGATAAGATAAACAGGTTTACTTATAAACATGACAGGAAATACATGTGAAAGTGTTAACAACTCATTTAAATCGCGTTAAAAACATGTGTTTAAAGGTTGAAAAGTTATTATGATGTATTTCAGAAGTTGAGAATGTGTTTGATTATACAAGTTAATGCCAGCCACTGATTTTGAATATGTAAGTCAGAATTTATTAGTTTTGCCTGCAGGCCTGAAGGGCATTACATGTACACAGTAAGAAAAAAATGTGTTGAGAATAAATTTGGCACACCCAGTGTTTGCTGGTGCACACCCAGTGTCTTTTTTCTGGCTACGCCACTGACTCACAGTAACATTTTCTCCAAGTAGCCTACTTAAAAATAAAAATAAACTTTTACTAGAGTAATTGTTTTCGTCACTAACTTTTTACTTGTACTTGTACTCATTCCAAAGTAATTATTTTCGCTCTGATTACATTTCGTCGCCACAGAAACTATACACTGACTCACCATGCCACGACCTGCCAGTGCGACCCTCTGGCTTAATAACCTATCAATACACGCACTACTTCTTATGTTACATCATTTACACTTGTTCGTGCAGCCACACTCCTCCAGTGTCCTCAAGTCTCTCCCGTCCTCTTCCCGTCGTCCTCTTCGTTCGCGGTCATCCGGACCGCAGTGCTGTTGCATCCGCCACGACCCCTCTCTCTACTAGTGTCTACCCAATGCCTCTCCCTCTCCTACACTGAGCATGACACGCTTCACCCCGGCTCCCGCTGCTTCTCTACGGGACACGGCCACGACGACAACCCGATAGCTCGCCCCGTCGCCTGAGGAGCAGATATCGGTATTTACGTACGCCGGCCACGCGTGCGGTACGCTTCGGAGAGAGTTTCTTCTCCTCCTTGTTTTTTCTTTTCTTTTTTAACGCACGGCGCGCTATTCTGAGGAGGTGGGCCAAGTCCCGGAGGAAGCTACGGGAGCGAGGCGGTAGGAGGAGGAAGGAGGAGGGGCAGGACAAACGGGAAAAAAAAGAAGGAGGAAGCGAAAAGTGTCCGGACGGAACGGAGCGCGTAGAAGATGAGGATGCGAGGACGGCATGGCGGATGACCGCACTAAGTAAGTACCCTCATCTACAGTTGTGTTCCCCGCGATTCTGCTCGTTTCTGCGGACTCTTGGACCTTTTGTTGTGTGTGTGTGTTTTTTTTTTGTTTTTTTTTGGCAAACGTGAGGGAGAGAGGAGAGGAGTACGGAGAGCAGGACGCGGCATCTCGGGCTGTACGTACACATACTCGCTGCTGTTACGTAACGATATTAGCGGGGAGAGAGTGGTGCACTGCCAGCAGCGGAGGAGAACGGGAGAGACTGCAGTTTGGGCAAGTTGAGAGTCGCGATGGTTTCGAAACTAGAGAGACTCGCGACGCGGAGAGGGCTGCGCAGGATCGCCAGGTGAATTATGCCAGGCACTTCTCAAGCGGTTTCACCGTTTACGTTTGTGTTGCGAACAAGGGCATCGGTTGAAATGGTGTGGATCGGGAATAACTGTCTTTAAATTAGGCGTGGAGTTTGACATAAAGCACCCTCTGATGATCACAGATGTGTGCAGGGCACGTGGAGTCTCCCCTAACACCTGTTGGAGAGGTCTGCACGTTTCAAGTTAAAGGCTGGGTATGTAGCCTAAGGTATTATTATTATTTATTTTTTAACGTTTTGAAAACATGACCAGGCTGTGTCCCCCAGATCAGAGCGAGGTCAACGTGTTCGAAGCAAATATTGTTTTCACAGATTACGATTGTAGTGTAACTGGGTGCTAGTGCCAGCCTCCAGTACAGCACTTAAAGCTCAAGCACTGAGTTCTGGAGGTGCTTAGCTTTCAAATGAGGAATGATATCCCGTTGTAGTGCCTGTTTTAGCGTTAAAAGGGTTCATTTAGTGTTCTAGTGTTACTATTTTAACGATTCCTTCAGACAAGCATGCTGTCAAATCTGTCTGGTACGCGCCTCCTAATTTCATTATCTTTAAAGCTGGTGTAACCAATTCATTTTGTTGTAGCAAGTAGGGCTAGGACAAATATCGGATTGGACTTGGATCGCAATACTTTGTGCTGCAATACCAAGTATCGATACTTTATCAAGTATCGCAATACTTTCAATACTTGTGTTTGGAGGAATTTCTTACACTCCTTTGTTTTCCAGTAACAGTTACACAGCACTTGTGTTCATGCACTTTTCAATCTAAACACTTCAGTAAATGTCAAATGGCATTTGGTTTATAAACTTTGGACACATGACTTTTTACACATTTCAAGGTAGACATATCACTCCTTATAATGACTTACTGTATCGCAATACATATCGGATCGGCCCCTGGGTATCGTGATATGTATCGGATCCACAAAAGTGGTTCGTCCCAGCCCTAGTAGTAAGTGCATTTTGTTCGCCAACATAGATCTGTAATGATCATTTATTTATTGGTGTATTTGGTAGGTATGTTAATGAACACACCACACTGGATTGTAGCCATGGGCTAATTTGCATCCGTTGTCCCACCATCGCACTCTCAAACATTTTGGCCTATTGTACATGTTTTTAGTGGTAGGGGAAACCAGAGTGCCCGGAGGAAACCTACGCAGACACGGGGAGAACATGCAAACTCCACACAGAAAGGCCCCATGCACGAGCGCTAATGGCTGCGCCACAGTGCCGCCCTGTAATAACACGAGGTTACAAAAAAAATACTTGAGGTGTCTAAAAGGTTTTAACTGATCAAGAACATTTTTGCAGTGCGGAATCTGAAAATGACATCCATTTTCTGTATCAGGTCAGGGTTTTTTGTGCCAAGTGGATTTTCCAATCTCTGTATTCCATGAGGCCCATGATCTTGACTTTCTGTAGTTCTGTTAACACCAGCCCTAAGGATGTTAGGACCATACTAATTTCCTCACAAATACATCTACTCGAGCAATTTAAATCCTTCATTTCATTTGACTTTTTAAGTACCCGCCCCTGTGTCTTCCACAGTTAGTGTTTATGCTGCTCTGATGGAGCTGAGCAAAACATAAATTATATCGCGATAACGATATGCAATACGATATGGCCCAACCCTAGTATCATGCTGGTCTCGCCAGGCTAAGCCAAGGGGCCGTTTTCAACTACATTCCTCTGTCATATTTTCTGGCATCATTTGGCATCAAATAATAAAAGTGCCTGTACAGAGTTTTTATAAATCATCACCAACACATGCTTGTTTGTAAGCAGCTGCTTTTGTTACATCATTTGTAACAAATGCAAATGATGTTACAACCAGCCCCAGGACAGAAGACATTATAAACCTACAGCCAAATTTAGCCAAGGGGTAAAAAATGTACCTGATTGAGCAGAACCAATGTAATTTTTTGATTCAGCTCACAAAACGTAGACACCAAATTTGTTGTAAACCAGTGTAAAATGAAAAACATACTGCATGAGCTGTTGTGTGTCCCAATACGAACGCTGACGTAAGAGACTAAATCAGCACACTGTTTTCTTTGGCGGTCCGCCTCGTTCACTTCTCAACACTCAGATGACAGAAACATGCATCTAATTAAAGCAGTACTAAGTAACTCTTGCCCCTAGAGGCCGACAACTGCAGGTGTCGTAGCAAATTGCGATTTTTTTAACTTATTGTCTGTGAGAGAAAATACTACGCTGACAGAAAAAGCGAAGGGACAGAGGGATATTGTACATCCAATTACACAAATGAAATAATTTCTTTCACTCAAACTTGGCTGTAAATACTGTTTAAGTGGTGCTAGCCCGCAGTTAGCTTTGCCCGTTAGCCTGTTTCTTCTTCTTCGTGATTCCATTAGTGTGTATTGGTGACTCCGACCCGGTGGCAGCCAATTTGCAATTGTGGTTTTGTGGCCAGAGACACCAGGGAGAGATGAAAGACCCTCCAATCATCTTATAACACTTGTATTACCCCAGAGGGACTACGGAAAGGATTTATTAAACAAGTTACTTAGTACTGCTTTAAATGAATGAAACCCTAAAATTCACTGCTCGATTACAGTAGAAATAATAAACACGATCATGTTAGTCATAATTCAAATCGCCATAATTTAAACTTATTCATTAACTTAGTTTTTTTATTCATCTATTTTTTCTTTTACAATACATTATATTCTTTAAACCAGAGGTCACTAAACGGCGGACCTCGGTCCGGGTCCAGACCCATGCGCCAGCCCATCCGGAACCGAAACCTTGGATCCGAACTTTGGAACCGAGCCTGAATCCCCTATGCATTCAGCTTTTTATGAGCCAAAACTTAT
Organism: Neogobius melanostomus; assembly: GCA_007210695.1. Taxonomy (NCBI): domain Eukaryota; kingdom Metazoa; phylum Chordata; class Actinopteri; order Gobiiformes; family Gobiidae; genus Neogobius; species Neogobius melanostomus. The sequence goes on along the minus strand of VHKM01000234.1, from coordinate 3,672,240 downwards.
TTTTAGAGCAAAAAAAACAATAACAGGATTAACTTAATTGCATTATTTTCAAATCACAGTAATAGATTTAATAAAGTCTTAAAAATCCTCATATAACCGTGAATTAACCCCGTATGTTTCGGACCTTTGCTTGACAATTTTTTTTCATTTCGGACCTTGGTGAAATTTAATTTGTGACCCCTGTTTAAACAATTAAAAAGTGCAAATTATACCAGTATGGTATGTACTGTAATCACAGAACCTGCATAGAATCTGAGTGTATATACAGTAGGGGCGGGGCAAGGGAGCCTACATGTGCGTGCATTACACACATTGTAAAGTTAGTCAATAATCATCTCTAATTGATTCATGTGTAATTGTAATTGAATTTCAATTAATTGCAAAGCCATAAATCATATATCATCTTTTTATTATTATTATTATTTATTTATTTAAAGGAGACATAGTATAATGCAAAAATGGACTTATATGAGTTTGAAGAGAGAGGTAACAGTGTTCCTGAGCAGTTCATCACGCTGCCATGAAGCTTCCACGTTGTTGGATAAAAGTGAAAAGTTTGTCTGTACAAAGTCATACCCACTGCTGCCTGCGGGGGGAGCTCCAAGCAATCTCCTCACCCACCTTGGCCTCTGTATTATAGACAAACTTTCTAATCCTAGTTTATCTTATAAAAGTGGAATATCAATGCACAGGCATCCAAAATCATGTTTATAGCCTGTTTTTAAGCCGAATACGAATGCATATATCCACTTTGACACGTGCGACTATTGACTCAGCATTGCACAATGGAAAAGTGCATATTGAGCACTTTTGCTGCTTTCCACTATCGAACTTTACCTGCTTCTTTCCTCTCGTTTTTTATAATTTCTCCCTGAAAAAGGTGATACTTGTCCCACAGTGTTCACTTCGTGGCCCTTGACTTTATTTGAATTGTCTTCATTGTGCGTAATGCGGCTGGTTTGCCCTGATTCACCCTTCAGCACCCGGTGGTTCTCGGGAAGGCAACAGTGTCTTCGGAGAATACAATTTGTGACAGCGCAACAACAGTGGCTTGTTTACTGCGGAACAAAACAAGCCAAGTGCGCGCTTTCACCTCAGCGGTGCGGGCCCGTGCAGGAGCTGAGAGGGAGTGAGTTTTGGATAGTGCACACGCTTCCCTCCTACTCGCTCCTCTGTGAAGTGAAGTGCCCGCGGATCCAGGCCAGCGCGCTGTTTTTAATAGGCCTCTACTCCATCACTGAGAGGGCCATGTGATCTCCCCCGTGTTACATAAAAGTACCAGAGGAGAGGGGACCCAGGCAGGTGCAGGTGACGTCAGCCGCAACAATGGACTAATCACAATATACAAGAATCCTCAGTATACTGGATAGGTTGCTTGATGTATTTAAAGAGCTTGACATGTGGGAGAGACTGACCATGTTTTAAAGTTATATCCTCATCAGAAACATACCCGGAGTGTGTTCCAAGATGACAACACCAGGATTCATCGGGCTCACACTGTGAAAGAGCGGTTCAGGGAACAAGGGACATATTTTTTTTCTAGGGCTGCACCGATACCGCTTTTTCCAAAACCGATTCGCATATGGCGGTCCAACAAAGTATTAGAGCGTGTGACCTTTTTTGTGTGGGTCAGGCAGTGTATAAAAAAGGCACATGCAAACGTTAGCCACAATAGAAGCCCAGGAAATGCCTGTCTAGATTTAAAAAAATTAAATAAAAAACTTTTAGGCCGTTTAGCGTTTGTGGAAGAGCTTAGTGTGAAGACCTCAAAGATCTAACTGGGCTGTGCAAATGAGTGCGTTCTTTTTAATAATTTGGAGCTCTGTAAGTCAGTGCAAACATTTCAAAATGGCGTGCTCAACAGGCAGCCAACGCAAGGGTTAATGTGGCAGCACTTTGCAGATTTTGTTTGCAACTTTCCTATCTGTACACAACAGATTTCACATGCGGTGGGATCCAGGATTTGAACCACCAACCTTCTGCTTCTACATATACGCTATAAACACTTGATTATCATAGGAACAAGTTGATATGTGATCTGCATGCGTTTTTTTTGTTACTAAGATAATAAAAAATAATAATAATAATACTTTGTTACTTTCCACCACTGCATTCTGTAACCATTTGTATCCTATATGTGTCTTGCTTGAAGTCCCTCCTGGTTGAAAGACGTCGGCTGTGTACATGTAGCGCAGTACGCTGACAAACTGAAGTACTTTATATGATACTCTCAGTGCCTCTGGGGCGTATGAGCACAGTGTTCAGCATGTTCACTCCGCTCTCAGCTCAAACTCTCCGAGGATGAGATGGGAGGACTTGGCAGCAGAGACTGTTAGATTTGAGAGCATTACGAGTCTGTGGAGAAATTACATCATCATTTCCATTTTAAAAATACTCTTGGCTAATCGGACTTTGAACAATGTGTTCGCTTGGGCACATGGACTTTTCAGGTTTGGATGGTTTGTTCCATGCTTTGGGTTGTAACGTCGTGGACAACAGTGCTCGACCAATAGAAATGTAAACTTTTAAAGACTTCTTCATGAAAACTTGTATGTTAGCATCATGTTGACAATAGCCATGTTGCTAATTTCTCATTTCAAAATGCATCGCCCCCCCATTTTTCCCCAGTAGATGATATCAGACACCCCCCAGTCCATGCGTACAGAGTAAGCAGTGTTCTCGCCAGTGCAATCCAGCGTGGAGGTTCCCTATGCAGTGAATTTCTTCCCCCACGATGGGATTTTCTGTTTGTTTTTTTTTCCCCTTTTGAATCAATACCGTCGTAATAATACCTGATTAAAAAAAAAAATACATCTTCAGAAAATTTGTCCCTCAAAATGCAGGAAATAGTGTTTAAGAGGGGTCTAAATTTTCAAATATCAGCCTTCCCCTATACTGTGATAAAAGCCTAGTGAGGACAAAGCACTTTAAATAAAGAAGCTAAAGTTGGCACATTCTAAAATATTAGTTTTTTATATGTGTATGTGTCGAGGGTGGAGTTATTTTGGGTTTGTTTGCTTCACACTTTTTACCGTACTAAAAATACTTTCCCTCACCAGAAACGCACCTACTGTAGAGTTGTGTTTTATTCCACCCATATTCTTTCCCACGTTTATTCATTCACTAATAATGACATGTTTGGTATCCACGTGTAGCAAGAAAATCGACAGAGATGATGCTGTACTCCATACATGGTCATTTCCTTCCTGGGGAAAAAAGCAGCATACATGCACATGCGTTACAAAACTTTAGGCCTGTTTTCAGAGGAGCACTTAAGGCAGTACTCTGGTTTCCCCAACCTCCAAAAGCATGTTGGTCAGGTGGCCCACAATGGCGGCGCGCTCAGGACTAAAGGCTCATTTATGCTCTTTGTTCGAAATGCATACGGAGACGCATGCAGCTTTCTGTCCGTCTCCACAGGTGAAGCAGAACAATGCTTATACTTGCTTGTAAAAAGTGATTTGAACCATTTGCAAACAAACCATCACTGCTTTACCTCATTTTCTTGTGTCCTCTTCCGTAAATGTGGTGTAAAAACACCGCCATATTGCCTACATTTCTTCATGTTTAATACATTTTCTGACGCATAAATGAGCTTACTTACTCAAAATTTGGTTGTCATTCCACTCTTGCAAAACTATCTCCACTTTAGAAGCTCCTACAGACTCCAAACTTGACAGTCTTGTACTCAACGACATTTGAAAGTTGTTGTTTTTTTCAGAGGGATTTTTTTAGTGTGTAGTGTAATTCCCAGCCTGAACTTTGAACCGCAAAAAAAACATAAGTAGCTTATTTAAAAACTAAACAATGTCCAAAATCCCCGCTGTGACCAATATATCAGTAAAATAAAAATTTAAACCTGGCTCAAACCATTATTTAGATTTGTCAGTGAAAATAAAGGCAATTTTGGGCCATTTTTATGCATGATTTTTTGTATGAAAACAAAAAACATAAAATGACAGAAAACTTAAATAAATAAATGTAAATTAATAAATGTTTCCCTCATATTTATAATCTTTTGCAAAAATGTTAAATTGATATCTCAATTTTTTTTAATTTTTGTTCCTGTTCCCCTAAAGTGTCTCGCCTTAAAAATGAGTCTGAAAATGCAGAGATCCAGTGTTATTTTTTATTTTATTTTTAATAAAGGTTTGTAAATAGTGTTCCTGAAGATGAACAAGTTCAGATTGGGAAAGGCAATGAAAACTATTGTACAATACCCCCATATTATTATTATTTGTTTTTTTTCCCCTCTCCTCATTGATACCATTTTTCACACTTCAATCCGCTGCCAAGCCCAGTGCTTGCTAAAGTGGGAGGGAAAAGAATATAATCGAGATGATTCATCTCATGGGGTTGATCCTCCAATAAAATGTTCATACATAAATAAATATGAACCCAAAAAGTATGTGAACGCTTTGGAATTTCTCACATTTCTGCCTAAATTGGTCATAAAATGTGGTCCGATGTTTATTTAAGTCGCAAGAATGAGTAAACTGTCTGCCTAAACTAATACCACCCAAACAATTACATGTTATAATATTTTTATTGGCCATAACATGTAAACATTCACAGGACAGGGAGGAAAAGTGAGCACACCCTTGGATTCAATACCTGGCTGACCCTCCTTTGGCAGCGATAACTTCATCCAGACGTTTCCTGTAGTTGCAGATTAGACGTTCACAACGATCAGGGTGAACCTTGGACCATTCCTCTTTACAAAACTGTTGTAGTTCAGCAGATTCCTGGGATGTTTGGTGTGAATGGTTTTCTTGAGGTCATTTCACAGTGTTTAGGTCAGGACTTTGACTGGGCCATTCCAGGACGTGTATTTTATTCTTCTGAAACCATTCTCAAGTGGATTTGCTTTTGTGCTTTGGGTCATTGTCTTGTTGCAGCTCCATCCTCTTTTGAGCTTCAGCTGTTTTGTTTTTCTGCAAAATATCTTGATAAAGTTGTGAATTCATTTTTCCATTGATGAAAGCAAGTTGTCCAGGCCCTGAGGCAGTAAAGCAGCCCCAACACCATGATTCTCCTGATAGGGTTTGGATGTTGGTGTGCAGTTCCATTTTTCCTCCACACATGACCTTGTGTGTTGCGCCCAAACTATTTAACTTTGGGTTCATCAGTCCACAGAATATTTTGCCAGTAGTGCTGTGGAGCATCCAAGTGCTCTTTCGCAAACTTCAAATGTGCAGAAATGTTTGTTTTTTTTAGACAGCAATGGCTTTCTCTGTGACGTTCTTGTACAATGTTTTACGTATTGTAGATGTGTCCACAGAGATGTTGGCATGTGCCAGTGATTTCTCTAAGTCTTTAGCTGAGAATGTAGAGTTCTTTTTTTTACCTCACTGACTATTCTGCGCTGTGCCCTTGGAGTCATCTTTACAGTGAGGCCACTCATTGGAAGTGCTGAGCTGTCTCCATGTATAGACAATTTTTCTAACTGTTGATTTATCAACATCAAGACTTTTAGAGAATGGTTCTGTAAACTTTTCCAGCTTTATACAAATCAATAATTCTTGATCATAGACAATTCTTAACTAGTGTGTGTTTTTCAGTGGTAATGGCCGCTTTAAGCCACACCTCAGTGATTGGACTTCAGGTTGGCTCACACCTGACTCTAAATGTCTGCTTAAACCTGTCTAATTCGCTCTTGAAGGAGGTGTACTCACTTATCCCACGCTGTCCTGTGAATGCTTTATGACCAAATTAGGCAGAAATGTGAAAAATTCCAAAGGGTTCAATACTTTTTTCCTCCCACTGTATCTCCTAAAATAACACGCATGTGCCATACTTCATCCTGACACGCGCCGTGAAGAACACCAGTCCATTGGCGATATAACGGTCTCCCGGATCCCCCTCAGTGCACACTCCGTCTGTAAAAATAGCACCATGTCATCCGTTCGGCGCGATAATAGCACCTCTGACCTCTCTCTCTCTCTCCTGGACGCGCCGGCCCGGGCCCATTACTATTACGGGGACCCACGGGCGCGCACCGAGAGGATGGGTCCCGATCAGGTTTGCGTGCGTGCGGGAGGCGGCCGTACAGAGCGCTGACAGGGTGAATGGATGACAGGGTGGCGCGAGCCTAAATAGACTGTCAGTGGGAGCGGGGAGGAGATGGATGAGGGAAGGGACAGTGGGACATGGGTACAGGTGAGGGGGGAGTGTGGTGGGGGCGAGATGTAGAGCCTCGGGAGATGCGGTCCGCTTTCAGGGCGGTTATCTTCGTTCGACCTGGCTGTGACCTCAGCTCCCGGCGTCTTATTCTTCTCTGTCGTGTTCTTCCTTAAAGCAATACAAAGGGAATGATTGGGAGGCCGTTTTTTTTACCAATAGAGATATTGTTTTTAATGCATTGAGACCTATAACGAGATATATAAAATACAGTTCATGAAAGTACCTGAATATTAATTATGAACAACAGGAAACTTACAACTAGGGATGTGACAATTAGGGGTGTCACAGTTTAAAGAGCCTACCTCGAAGAGTAGCACCTTGTGACATCAGCAGGTGATGTGGCGCTCTGTCTGTGAGGGGAGAGGAGCAAGCGTTATGTAAGAACACAGCCAGATCTGAGTCGTGAGTCACACAGTGCAAGTGCTGAGTGCGAACAGGAAGTGAGGATTTTAACTTTGAGCGCGATTGGTCCCAAAACAGGAAGTGCACTGTGATTTCTCGCCTGGATTGTTGGACAATGGCAGTGTTACCTGACAGCTTACTCACAAGTGTCCGGACAAGTTCTTTTCAAAGAGGACACTGTGGATTTAATCGAGACATTAACCCTTCTGTCCTGTTAAGAAACACTACCCTAATCTCATCAAGGCAAGGCAAGTTTATTTGTAGAGCACAATTCATACACAAGGCAATTCAAAGTGCTTCACAGTTGCAGAAAATTACAAGAAAACAGATCAAATCAATCAATAAAACATCAACATAAAATTAATCAATTACAGTAAAAGGCTAGCCTGGCTAACGCCAGACTAAAATCACAAGTGATATTTAGTCTGGGGACCACCAATTCATTTTCTGGTAGGAGAGGTGTGGTTTACGATTGTCCATATCCGTTTATTGGGCGCTACGAATGTCTCTCATGCGTCTGCACGTAGCCATAGCCAATCGTATCAGGTGATGTGTAACGTACCCGCTGTAAACTTTTGAGCTAAACTATTTAGAACACGGTCTAAAGCTTGATCGAAAGATGGCATCGCGTCTGCTGCTGTCATGTTGGATCCGTAAATATATATATTTTTTTTTTTATCCGTAAACAACCCAGAGGAAAATTTTACTTCTCAAACATGTCTATTCTTAAACTTCTGGAGACAAAAATGTGATTCTCATCTGTTGCTGCTAAAGCATTTTAGGAGCAACAGATGAGATCAGAGTTTGAGGCATAATTGAGACATACCTGAGACATGAGAGAGAAACTGTTTCTGTGGCTTATTTTGTTTCTCCTAAAATGCCTTTAGACCAAAAAGTGCCAGATGAGACCAAAAAGTGCGACCTACATGAGACATTTTTTATTTATTTACTTGGGAAACTACTCTAAGTCTCTCTAAGTCTGGTTTTGACACTATTCCTCTGATCTTAGCAATGTTCTTCAGATGGTAAAAAGCTGATGTTATTGCTTTGATGTGGCTGTTTAAGTTCAGGTCTGAGTCCATGATTACTCCAAGATTTCTAACCTGATTTTTTTGGTTTTAGAGAGAGAAACTCAAGGTGACTGATAACACTTTGCCTTTGTGTCTGTGGGCCAAAGACAATGATCTCAGTTTTGCTGAGTTTAGTTGGAGAAAATTGTTTTGCATCCACAAACTGATCTGTTCGATGCAGTGACGGGCGGCACGGTAGTACAGCGGTTAGCGCTCGTGCTTCACAGCTAGAAGGTCCCGGTTCGATTCCCACCATGGCCGGGGCCTTTCTGTGTGGAGTTTGCATGTTCTCCCCGTGTCTGCGTAGGTTTCCTCCGGGTACTCCGGTTTCCCCTACCACTAAAAACATGTACAATAGGTCAGGATGTATGAGAGTGTGTTTGAGAGTGTGCATGGGGGACGACGGATGGAAATTAGCCCAAGGCTACAATCCGGTGTGGCTTGTTCATTAACTTGCACTGTCCCTACCAAATAAACATAAACATAATGACAGAGTGTATCTACAGGCCCATGTTCACCTGCCGTCAGTGACACGTAGATCTGAGTGTCATCTGCGTAGTTGTGGTACGACACATTGTTGATGTTTATTAGCTGACCCAATGGAAGCATGTACAAGTTGAACAAGAGGGGTCTCAAGATTGACCCCTGGGGGACTCCACAGGTCATGGAAATTTTGTCTGAGACACAGTTGCCAATTTTGACAAAGTACGTCCTATCCTCGAGATAGGACTTGAACCAGTTTAGAGCAGTACCAGAGATTCCTACCCAGTTTTCTAACCTGTGAAGTAAGATCCTGTGGTCCACTGTGTCAAAGGCAGCGCTCAGGTCCAGCAGAACTAAAACCGAGACCTTACCTGCGTTGGTGTTCATACGGATATCATTTGTCACCTTGATCAGAGCTGTCTCAGTGCTGTGGTGGGCCTAAATCCTGACTGGAAAGTATCAAACACATTGTTAGATAGGAGAAAGTAAGTGAGCTGTTGATATATTACTTTGTCTATCATATCGTATCAATATCGAGATATCTGGCATGAATATCGAGATATGAAATTTTGGCCATATCGTTCAGCCCTACCTCAGACTTAGTTTGACCTAAGTAGCTCTCTTACGTTTGAGTTGCATACAAGTAGCTGATGGGGTGAAAATGATTGGAGACCCCTGCTGCAAACGTTCGAAATAAAAAGAAAAAATCCTGAATGTAATTTTTACTTCTGCGACTGGGTGGAGCGTCGACTGTTGAGCGCTGTTTGCAAAAAACCTGCTGTAAAAATGTTACATTTAGACGTAGTTTAAGACAATGCTACGTACGTAAGCGATCGGCTTTTTAATCGCAGTAGCTAAAACTTCAATTTAAATTCGATAAAGGTCAATTTTGCAGCCCTAGTAGATGGGAGGTCAAAACGTCAGTGTTTCATTCATTTGTATTTTTAGATTTTTTGCTAGTTTTCTCTGTTGTAGTTTTAATATCTGTTAACGCGTTATCTTTCCCACTTTTGTTCAAAGATTAAGTGTGATTACATAAGAGTAAAAGTCTGGGTGCAGTCCAGAATTTGTTTTTGGCTCGTAACCCCTCCCCTGTACACAAACGGTCGCCATGGAGACAGATGTAGTGGATGCAACAGATGGAACGACGGTGGCCCCGGGGTGTGAACTATCAGCCGGACTGTCTCCTCTCATCACTAACCAGATTACTCTCACTCTCTCCACCTCCTCCCCTTCTTTATTTCCACCGTTATCTCTTTCTCCATGGAAGCTCTAAAACGCAATGTAAAAAACTATAGCGCACATTAGAACCATGGGAGCATTGGGAGGGGCAGCATCACCCCTTTGAGGAGAAGCCCCTTTGGTCAGATAGACCTGTGTCCAAGCTTTTGGTGGATGGAATGTCTCCCCCTTAACAATCAGAAACTGCAACACATACAATTTATTCAACAAAAAAGATAATGACTCCTCGAGCACTGACAAGGCCGCCTCTCGCTGCCCCCTGCTGGGCTCTTGGCTCCTACTTATTCGCTGTTCCTTGTGTGTAACAGTAATTATTGTCATAACAATTTGATGACACATAACATCTGTCCAGGGACTACGGAGAAAAAATGGCCTTCAGGTTCCGAACATGCTGAACACAATCTGCAAACATTTACTTTCTTTGAAATCATCTTAGCTACAAACTCTCCAGCTGAACTCCTCCTGCACTGTTACACACGTGTCTTCGAAGCATAAGTCGCTCTCTTACGTTTTAGCTGCATCAAAGTAGCTGACAGGGTGAAAATGGTTGGCGCTCCCTAAATGGGATTTTTACTTCTGCGACTGTTGAGCTCTGTTTGCATCTGCCCTTCATCTGAGATTATGACATACTGTATGTCAAATTCTAGAATGTGAACCCAACTTATTGTGGCATATTTACAGTCATGTGTACTGAATACACTATCCTTAAATCACTCATAAATGAAATAATTTAATTAATTTAATTAACCTCTTGCTCCAACCTCTCTCTTTGTCTCACCCTCCCTCTCTCGGTCTTTCCTTCCTTTCCCCTCTACTTCTTTCTGTCTCTCTCCATACATACCCCCTCTCTCTTCCTCTCTCTCTCTTGCTCTCTCTCGTTCTCCCCCTCTTTCTCTCACTCTCTCTCCCCCTCCCCGCTCTCTCCCTCCCCCTCTCTCTCTCTCTCCCTCCCCCTCTCTCACGCTCTTTCCTTATCTTTCTCTCCCTCCCTCCCTCCCTCTCTCTCTCTCTCTCTCTTTCCCTCCCTCTCCCCCTGTTCCTCTCTCTCCCTCTCCTCCCTCCCTCCCTCCCTCCCTCTCTTTCTCCTTCCCTCTCCCTCCCTCTTTCTCCCTCCCTCCCCTGTTCCTCTCCCTCTCTCTCTCTCCTTCCTCTCCCCGTGTTCCTCTCCCCCATTCCTCCCTCTCTCTCTCTCCCTCTCTCCCTGTTCCTGTCTCGCTCTCTCTCTCTCTCTCTCCCTCTCTCCCTTTCTCCCTCCCTCTCTCCCTGTCACTCTCTCTCTCTCTCTCTCTCTCTCCCTCTCTCCCTGTCTCTCTCTCTCTCTCTCTCTCTCTCTCTCGCTCTCCCTCTCCCCCCTCTCTCCCTCCCTCTCCCCCTGTTCCTCTCTCCCTCCCTCTCCCCCTGTTCCTCTCTCTCTCCCTCTCTCTCTCTCTCTCTCTCGCTCTCCCTCTCTCCCTCCCTCTCCCCTGTTCCTCTCTCCCTCCCTCTCCCCCTGTTCCTCTCTCTCTCCCTCTCTCGCTCTCCCTCTCTCTTTCTCGCTCTCCCTCTCTCCCTCTCCCCTCTCTCTCTCTCCCTCTCTCTCTCCCTCCCTCTCCCCCTGTTCCTCTCTCCCTCCCTCTCCCCCTGTTCCTCTCTCTCTCCCTCTCTCTCCCTCTCTCGCTCTCCCTCTCTCTTTCTCGCTCTCCCTCTCTCCCTCTCTCCCTCTCCCCTCTCTCTCTCTCCCTCTCTCCCTCCCTCTCCCCGTGTTCCTCTCTCCCTGTCACTCTCTCTCTCTCTCCACAGTCCTGGTGTATAAGAGCGCTCGGGGTGGAGCTGCGGAGCAGCAGACAGAAGTTGGGCTGCTTGTTGAGATGTGCCAATAGGAGACTCATGCTGATGAAACTGATCTGCTCAGGTAAAAAAAAAAAAAAACTTTTCTACAACCTGTTTCTTAGTAGGCAATAAATTATTTTTAGGCGAGACATTGTGAGATTTCTGCTGTAGCGTTTTCTATCATTTGATGTTGGAAAGCTTGATGGAAAGCTTTATTTTGTTGACTTTTGTGAGGCGTATTTCTTTTCTTATAGCTATTTTAAATCTCATTTGTTGAATAAGCTGGTTGATTTTGGTGTGGAGATGTAATCCTAGAAAACGGCCTTTGAATTTACAAGTTCCTATATAAATGAAGGAAAAGTGTTTGTTTGTTTTTGTATATTTGGAATTAAGCTTGTTTTGTTATATTTTAAAAGCAGTCATTTGTGAGAGAGAAAAAAAGGACCTTTGTGCTCTGTCCAGTTATTCACAAAGCCTTATCTCGATCGTCAACTTTATTAACAACTTTCCCAGACATGTTTTCAAAACTGTCAACTTTGATGCTATTGCTCATCTAAACTGCTTCATTAGCCTCTGTGTCCCACTTTACTATTTAGTTCTTTCATTCATTTTAAATGTACAGTCTTGCAGGGAAATTATTTCAGATTAAGAGAAAAAAATGAAACTAATTTTGAGAGTATTTTAGCTTCACTTTGGACACAACACACTACTCCATAGACATAACCGCAGGGGCAGATTTGCGCCCTCTGCTGGCGTTTTGCATAACTGCATTTTATGACATCTTAAAGGAAACATATGCAATGACTTTGTTGAGCATTTAATGTTATACCATTGTTCCCTCTTCACAAACATACCTGGAGTAGTATTTTGCTTCATTTGCATAGTTTTGAGTCATTTTGGTCGTTTCTTCTTCTTCTGCTGAAGCGCTCTGATTTGTTTCTATGGATTCTTGAATGCAAAACTTTTAGAATCGTTTACATACCAATACTGTTTGCTGCGACTGAGGACTTGTTTTCACTGTTTCTATGTGTGAGTCCCACTGCCTGCCTGCAGAGGGCGCTCCAAGCCATTTGGAAACTCTGATCAGCCCAGCTTCTAACTCAAAGTTTTTAATAAAACTCGAGATCAGACATGACGCTTGTTGACGTGGCAAAAGTGGCGGCCATGTTGTGACTGGCTGGTGATTCTAACCCCTAAAGTGACCAACGCAAAACCAGGAATAACATTTTCATAGATTCAACGGCAGAATGTGAGATACACTTATTGTTAATGATTTGTTTATTATTTCTAAGTATCTCAGTCAGGATCAGGTCATTTGTTGGAAATCGTGTTGTTTAGCCGTATCAGCATTGTTTTCTCCATTCATTCCCAGGGTTCAGTGTTGGTATTAATTGTATCACTGTTCAATAAATATTGGTATTTGCTATAAATAGAACTGAATTATGTGTTTAACAGAGGAAAATCCATGAACAAATGTAGTGGGGCTGCAAGGTTTATCGGTTTTGAGTACTGCTGTAGTCTACTACAGTTTGTTTTTCTTCTGTCTCTGGCGTTTGAGTGATAGATTTCACAAATCAGAATTGTCAATCCTTGCGAACTTACACTGTGAAACTAATATATGATCCACTCATTACATGCAAAGTGAGATATGTATAGCCTTTATTTGTTATCATTTAGATTATTGTGGCTCAGCTTGTAAAAACCCTACATTAAAAATCATCTCATAAAATTAGAATATTCTGAAAATGGACTGTAAGCCATAATCATCAAAATTATAATAGAGGCTTGACATATGTCACTTTGCATGTAATGAGTCTATATCATATATTAGTTTCACATTTTATTTCTATATTTTAAATTATAGAAATAAATGAACTTTTGCACGATATTCTAATTTTCCGAGTTTCACCTGTAGATGTGATTCCATCTCGAACATATTTTAATCACGTGGCTGTCCCCCAGTGGTACCCTGAATGTCGGGGAAACTCCTCCAGAAGAGGAGGCTGTGTCCACATAAAACCAAATATTTCTGAAAGTAGATTATTGTGTATTGTTCTAATGTGGGGCAATTTGAGCAAGAATGTTGTTTGACGTGTAAAAGTAACATGACTTCCTTCACTCGTCATTTTCGCAGTTTATGCATTTGAATGTATCAGATATAAATATCACAAATCGAATCACAATATTTGTCTGAAAAATCGCAATTAGTTTTTTTTTTGTCAAACTCATACAGCCTTAAACTTTATCTAAAGTCAATGCATCCTATAAAACTGAAATAACATTTGAAAAACTGAAAAAAACTTTATTTTCTTGCCAGATATGACATAAGGTCAGTCACAATGATCAAAGGGTCATGAAATAACAAAATAAATAAAAACAGTATCAAGGAAATAAGTGGCGTTTCCATTTGTTTACTTTGCACTGGGTTAGACGGGCCAGTAAATGGTCACATTTATATAGCGACTTTCTGCCTGATTCGAACTGCCGACCCTCCAATCACAAGTGTTAGAGAAATTAACAATGGTGTTTGAGAGGATGGATGAAGAATAGGCAGCAGTCTGGATGTCTTATACAGGAGAAGTTTATTTACCATTGTTACGGGACCCGGAGACATGAACTCGAGACATTGCGCTAGTCCTATCATTCAAGTCTGTATGCTTCCACAGAAGAGGGATAAATACCATCTCGAGAGTCATACTGATACACAAGCAAAACATTCAGTGGCTGAGAGTGGGCGCCTGAGCACCACAGTCAAGGCTATGACAGAGATAGTACGACTGTACAACTTGACCCAGTATGATAAATAGAGATTTAATGTTATCCTTTAACAACAAGGCTCTGCTCTCTGTGCCACCGTCGCCCCCAGTCACAAGATGGCTGCCAGAATCGGCATTCGTTCCAACGTGTTACTATGGCCATGTCCTTTCTAGATTTTTTTTTAAAGATCTTTGTTGTAACTCCTTACTTGTTTTTCTTTGCATAGACATTATTTCCATTGCTTAAATGTAATATTGTAGAATGATTTAAAGCCTCAAATACACGATATGACATTATATATAAAGGTATAGTTCCTATTCACCCAAAACTCAATTATTTGCAAAAAGCCGAATACACATTACTTGTGTCATCAGAAAAATGTGCCGTTACATATTAGGATCTCCTAGAAAACACCATCCTGCTAAAGAGGAGAGGATTCCCTTGATCTATTTTCTACCCGATTTCAGTTACAGCTTTCAAACTGTCTTTAAATAGACATTTATGGAATCCCGCTAAAAGATGCATTAGTGAGTTACGCAACAGCGCACGATCACAGACAGACTCAGACAGAGAGAGTAGTGGGTGACGGACAGGGGACAGATGGAGAGGACGCGGCTCCATGACCTCTGCAACATGTGGAGATTTGTCAACCTTGATGTCTGAGAACATGTTTCAATCAGGAGACATCGGTCAGTGTTTTCAAAATCAAACCTCAGCGTGCTCTTCACAACCGCACTCCAAACAAAGAGTCGTCACAGAAGGTTGTAGACCTGCCGCTTTAATCGTGATTCAATTCATTTTACTGCCCCACTGTCTGCGCTCCCAGGTGTGAGTTAAACATAGTTGATTTATTCACAATCACACACAAAAAACTTGCCAGGCAAGTTTATTTTTGTAGACAGAATTCCTCTACAAGGAAATGGAAAGTTCTTTACAGCTGCACAAAGAAGGCAGATGGGTAACGCTTTAGAATACAGCCCGCAAGTTCCAGGTGTAAGTACGGGTAACAAGAAAGTAATTACACATGTAAGTACAGGTACTCTTACAACGTGTAACAAGGGTGAACAAGGAAGTACAAAGTGTTACAAAGCTGAACATTGTGTAACAAGGCAGTACAAAGTGTTACAAGGGGGAACAATGTGTTACAAGGGACAATGTGTACAAGGGGAACAATGTGTAACAAGGTGGAACAATGTGTAACAAGGTAGTACAACGTGTAACTACGTGTAACTACGTGTCAAGGTGTAGTAAAGATAATCTTTTTCATTTTTTTATTTCTTTCTTTCTTTCAAAAGGACATCATACAAGCACAACAAAACCGCCAAGCCAATACAGTATGAATGAAACGGAGCAATTAATGGTGCTGAGCTATCACATACTTTCACAACAGTATTACTGTTGTGAAAGTGAAAACATGACTCCAGGCAAAAATACAGCAAAACAAGGAAAATGACCACGTTATCAATGTGCATGAATACTGTAACTAATGTGTACAGGACAGCACGGGCTGTAAAATGAAGTGAGACACCGTTGAAAAATGCCTGGAGTCATGTCTTGAACATTAAAATTAATGCACAATTTATAATACCACATTCCCTTTTGCCACAACTATGTGATAGCTCAGCACCATTAATTGCTCTTAGAATACCTTTACTACACCTTGTTACACATTGTTCCCCCTTGTTACACTTTCTACTTCCTTGTTACACATTGTTCCCCCCTTGTTACACATTGTTCCCCCCTTGTTACACTTTCTACTTCCTTGTTACACATTGTTCCCCCTTGTTACACATTGTTCCCCCTTGTTACACTTTCTACTTCCTTGTTACACATTGTACTGCCTTGTTACACATTGTTCCGCCTTGTTACACTTTGTACTTCCTTGTTACACATTGTTCCGCCTTGTTACACTTTGTACTTCCTTGTTACACATTGTTCCCCCTTGTTACACGTTGTAAGAGTACCCATACTTACACCTGGAACTCGCGGGCTGTATTCTAAAGCGTTACCGGCAGATGAAATCAACTAAAAACAAGGAAACTGTGTAATCATTACATAATTACATTACAAGGGAAAAGTGGAGATCATTTCCCTATGGGAATAATTTCAGCAAACAGCTGATCGTTGTTATGTGTCTGACAGTGCGACGTTTGGTGCGGGCTGAACTAACTTTGAAGTAAATACAGTTGAAACTATAGGGCAGTCGACCCACAAGGCGCTCCAACATGTGTGAAAACGACCTGATTTTGTAAACCAACAGCGCTGTTTTAAAGTCTATTCTCTGAGTGAGTGGAAGCCAGTGCAGAGACCTGAGCACTGGACTAATATGGTCCTATTTCCTGGTTCTAGCCTGGACTCAAAGACAAAGGAATGGATTAGTTTCCAAGTTTCGTTTATAGACACGATACCTTTGATCTTGGCGATGTCTTTATTTGGTAAAAAGAGTCAGGTATCATTGATTTAACGTGCTTAAGTTTAGATCTGAGTCTGTTATTACCCGTAGATTTCTCACATGATTTTGAATTGAACTTTGCGGTGTGGATTTCTATATTCTTGAGCTTTAATGGTTGATGTAAAATGTAGCAGGCTGTGAGTGAGTGACAGGCGGCTCAAAGAGAAAACACAGTCTTCCTGTTGGACACACTTCCTAATATCTCCCTGTCTTTATCTGCTATCCATTATTCACTGACTTTTCCCCGCTTAAAGCGCCCTCCTGCCATGATGCATTCATGGTCCCCCTGACAGTCCGACACTCCACGCGGGATAAGAGAAAGAGCGATGAATAAAAGAGCGGTCCCAGATAAGGCTCTGTATGGATATGTCAGCTTTTTTCTGCAGGAGGTTGGCCCAAAGGCTGACATTTTCTGCTGCGTCTCATAAAGCTAACACTGGCAGATCAGCTGGAGATAGGTTTCTATGTTCATTTTCGAGGCATTGTGAAGCCAAAAGAGAAAAGTTAACAGATATGTTTAAAGGCTATATTTTAAACTAAAGTAGACATATCATACACAATTGTTGCTTATAAAACCGCTTTTGGGCACCTCAGCATTGATATTTCCCGTGTTAAAGCTGCCCTCAGCTACTCCATTTTGCAGTTGTTGCATTCCCACATTGCATCACTAGCTGTGCCACCTTTGAAACAGCGAGCTAACTTTGTCCCGCAGAAGCAGAAACAAGCTCCACTCCTCTGCTTCACAGTGCACCCCCAACACACCCCTTACCTGCCCCAACACACCCCTCACCTGCCCAACACACCCCTCACCTGCCCCAACACACCCCTCACCTGCCCCAACACACCCCTCACCTGCCCAACACACCCCTCACCTGCCCCAACACACCCCTCACCTGCCCCAACACACCCCTCACCTGCCTCAACACACCCCTCACCTGCCCAACACACCCCTCACCTGCCCTCACCTGCCCCAACACACCCCTCACCTGCCTCACCGCCAACACACCCTCACCTGCCCAACACACCCCTCACCTGCCCCAACACCCCTCACCTGCCCCAACACACCCCTCACCTGCCTCAAACACCCCTCACCTGCCCAACACACCCCTCACCTCCCAACACACCCTCACCTGCCCAACACACCCCTCACCTGCCCCACACACCCCTCACCTGCCCCAACACACCCCTCACCTGCCCCAGCACACCCTCACCTGCCCCAGCACACCCCTCACCTGCCCCAACACACCCCTCACCTGCCCCAACACACCCCTCACCTGCCCCAACACACCCCTCACCTGCCCCAACACACCCCTCACCTGCCCAACACACCCCTCACCTGCCCCAACACACCCCTCACCTGCCCAACACACCCCTCACCTGCCCCAACACACCCCTCACCTGCCTCAACACACCCCTCACCTGCCCCAACACACCCCTCACCTGCCCCAGCACACCCCTCACCTGCTCCAGCACACCCTTCACCTGCCCCAGCACACCCCTCACCTGCCTCAACACCCCTCACCTGCCCCAACACCCCTCACCTGCCCCAACACACCCCTCACCTGCCCCAACACACCCCTCACCTGCCCCAGCACACCCTTCACCTGCCCCAACATGTTCTAAATGGAACATTGATGTTCTTTTTTTTTTTTTTTTAACACAAACTTGCATGAAAGTTGCAGTTTAGCAAATGAATATACAGTAAGTCTCAAAATGTTCACTCTGCTACAGATCTTATTAGGCCAAACCGCCTTTGCTCTGCCCGATCCCGTCAGATCTCGGAAGCTAAGCAGGAAGGGCCTTGTCGGTTCTTGGATAGGAGACCTTTTGGAAACACCAGGAAGCCTGGATGAATGAGAGTGTAAGTGAGTGGTTGGTGGTGGTCGGATGGGGCCGATAGCACAGACTGGTTGCCTCGCTTCTGTCAGTCTACCCCAGGACAGCTGTGGCTACAATAGCTTACCACCACCGAGTATTGTGTGAATGAATAATGACTACGGTGCAGTGCTTTGAAAAACCTGGCAATACAGGCTTGTAAAGTGCTATAGTAAAGTGTAAGCCATTATTATTATTATTATTATTATTTATTGATAAATGTGTGTACAGTGGTTTCCGACCTCTTTTGTCTTGCGGATCCCTTGGACCAATGAAATTAGTCTTAACTCATATTAAGACAGTGTTTCTTAGGTTTCAAAAAAGGAAGACAGAAGTGTTCACTACTGGTGGGAGGGGCTTATGTGGAGTCTATGTGGTGTCTACTGGATATTTAGTTTCAGCTGTTTAAGATCAATGTGGCATTTTTAAACCAACAAAGTGTAAGATAGCGATAAAGATGTGTTTGGGATTAGTGTCAATTACCTTCAAAAATAAATACTACTCCCTCTTTAATTGAATTGATTTTTTTACAGAAAGGGGAGCCAATTTGCAAAGGCATGTTATCTTCATGAGGGTAAACCCTGCCCCCTGAGTGAAAGGCAGACAGCGAACCATGTGAGCTAAACCCACTGTAGGGTCAATGAAGTGTTTTTGAAATCAATTCAAGTCGGTGGGGGGAAAAAAGGTGTTTGTATGGATTAAAAACTATGTGGGTTTGTCTCAAAATTCATTCTCGTGTTACGTTCCCGTTGTCATGGGTTGGAGTCCCGGCTCTGACAATTTGCTGAATGTCTCTCCCCGATCTTCAACCTGTTCAGTCCAATCAAATAAAACCTATAGGCTCAAAAATCCTTCATAAAAAATGAATGTCGAGCGATTATGTAACCTAAATCTGGACCACCCTTGGGTGCTGTCTGGGCCTGAGATAGAAAGCTGACATGAGCCTGAAGGTTAAACGGTGCATGGCAAACATCATCTGTCGCGCATATTTGTAAAATAAACACTTTGGGTCCAAAGTCGTTTTTTCATACGTTATTATATGGAAGTTTCAGGCTCGCATCCCGGACGAGCCGCCGACTGTAACAATGTTAAAGAGCAACTAAACACCAAATCAAGTTTTTTTTACTGATGAACTGTCTCAATGGGTGTCTCTTAGTGTTGTCTACTGGTCCCTGACATTATTCTGACATTATAGCGCAAACATGTGTCCTAACTTTGGCCTGAAAACGAATGGGTTGCGCCCCCTTCAGGGTAAACTCTGCTACTAAATTAGAATTTCCTGATTGGCTGGAGAGTGTCCACGGCCTCAACAGAACGTCATAAGCCGCACCAGCTCCACACATCGTAACCAGGTGCTTCCCATTATCCTGCCCATTGTCCTGCCCCTGTACCTGTGGTTTATAACCAAGTTCCTCCCACGTAATCTGTCTGCTGTGATTGTGCCAATGTCGATGTCAATCAAGGCCCACACACCCCCCCGCATGTCACCCCCGAACTTCAGAGACCGCAATTTTTGACTTTTGTTTGTGGGTGGGGAAAGGCTTTGGCACGCCCGTTTAGGTACTCTTTAAGAAGCTAATTTTAGTTGCATTTTAGAATGTATAGTCTTGATCACTCAAACCTGAGTGAGTGAAGCTAAAACTACTCCAGGTATGTCTGTGTTGGCTCTCAGTCGTACAGGAGTTATCCATCTTCAATGAAGGTTCTTGAGTCACCTTGTGAACGTTTCGCCTCTCATCCAAAAGGGTTCGTCGAGGCCAGACCTATTCACCACAACTGCCGCTAAAATCCTGCATTGTCACTCATGCTGCTTTCATGTGCTGTCGTAATTATGGTAAATTGCACATGAACACCACTGCATCTCATATTTTCCACTGGGAAACTGGAAAGATTTTATGATGCCCGAGTTCCCGAGATGAGATAACCTTTGAACACAACAGAGAGCAGCAATGAAACGTTGTTTATATCTAGTAGCTGATTGTTACTATGTCTTTCACTATTTAGCTACTCAATTTTAATATCTCTTTTTCCACACTTATCATATTGTAAAAAAAAAGCAAACTTTATACGTTTTTTTAATCAACGCGGATGCAACGCAGTTGTTCAACGGTTTATAGACAACTTTCTCACATGAATTTATTTGTTTATAGTGCATTGGTTTTATTACAGTTTTTACCCGTTGCTTGAACACTATAGAGCCATGCTTAGACTAAAGTAACACAACTTGAAGCTTTTGTTACCATACCTCAAACACATGTACCCATACCTTAAACAAAAGCGCTGCTTTGCACTCTAGTTGCAATTCTGCAACACACTTACTCCTTTAAGCAACACACTTGGTCCTGCATACTACACTCTATTTCATACATGAGACACTTCGTTCAAAAATGAAATCTCAGAGTGCCATTTGGAAAACACATGTATCCAAAATACAAAACACATTGGGGAATTGCAACCACTCAAATACACACCTGAAGGCACTTACTTGCAAAATTGAACACCAAACAGCTACAAAAAGCCCTCAGTTTAGCCATTTCAAGAACTTTGCAAGCATGGATGGTTTTGACATGCAAGAGGATATTTTTTCCCCGGTGCCTAGCGGGAGAAGACATTGCTTGCGATGTCGATGAGGTCCTGTGGCCAGATCCCAACAGACGGCGTGATCCATGAGCCCACGTATGCACAATTGCCATGATTTTCTGTGTTTACAGTATAGTGTTTTTCTATTATATTACAGTATATTTTTTTTTGCTTCATCTGAGTTCTTGTTACTGCAATGTGCAGTGCTGCAATGTACGATATTGAGTAGGCCTATTTGCTTTTGTGGTTGTTTGAAAATATGCCATCTGAATAAACAGTGAAAATCAAAGACTGCAGTATTTTATATAAAGTAGACTAGTGTGTTCCCCCTGATCTGAAAGTGTATGCATATGATGCAAGTGTGTGTCATTTTGTCATCAGAGTTATATTTTGACAAAGGAATGTTAGGTTTTGATAGCAGAGTTTAGGTTTTAATAGCAGAGTTTAGGTTTTGATAGTAGAGTTTCAATTAGACACAGATGTGAATGGTATATTTCACAGTGTTGTGTCATGTTTACTTGTGTGTAGAGTTTTGGCACAATGAGCGAAGTTTTGCAAAATGTGCTCAAGCATCGGGCAAAAACTGTAATGTTTCACTTTTCTACGACACAAAAGCACTTGAACACAATGCACTCGTAATTTCCACTACACAACTGGAAAGGATCATGTTTACCATAGCACATGAAGGCAGCATCATTGTTGCTTCGGGCCCGAAGTACCGTCATGCACAAGCTTAATATAGAAACTGCATCTAGTCCCTTCAACTTTAAATGTTGGAGAATTCAACATGAATGCGCAACGGCTTTTTCAATAAATGTACGTTTGGAACAGGACAAAAACGAGAACGAGAACAAGAAGAAAATCCTGGTAGAGAAGATGAAGCATCAACCTCTATGCAGGTACATTCTTGTTAAGTACATTTAGGACAATATTTTACTTGTGGTTATCGGTTCCTGTCGCGACAACGTGCTCTGCGATTGGATCGATATATAAAACCTTTACAGATTTGATTGGCTGTTAGCAAAGTTCCAGACGGTCCTGCTTTTGAACAGAAACAAAAAGCAGGAGTTGAACTGAACATTACATCACGGAAAACGTGTGAAACAACTCTTTTCCCCTCGTATTTGTTAGAGGATAACATTAACTCACTATTTATCATACTGGGTCAAGCTGTAAAGTCGTACTATCTCTGTCATAGCCTTGACTGGGGTGCTCAGGCGCCCACTCTCAGCCACTGAATGTTTTGCTTGCGTATCAGTATGACGCTCTTAGACGGTATTTATCCCTCTCCTGTGGAAGCATAGACAGACTTGAATGTTAGGACTAGCGCAATGTCTCGAGTTCATGTCTCCGGGTCCCGTACCGATGGTAAATAAACTTCTCCTGTATAAGACATCCTGACTGCTGCCTATTCTTCATCAATCCTCTGGAACACCATTGTTAATTCTCCAACAGTATTTATTTCAGTAATCTGCAGTAAAAGGTTAAAATTAAAATCTCTAAATTTCATCTTTTTTCCCTCTTCACCTGCAGCGTCTCGCCTTAAGTTGAAGTTCGTCTAAATCTGTGGAGTAACGTTGATAAAATAGCGATTGTTTCCGGGTGAAAGCGTGTGTTAGGAGAGCGCTGACCCAAACCCCTGCAGCCTCTCCTTGGTATTGAGAGATTTTGTTCTTCCTCTTTTGGCCATTTTGTACCCCTATTCGTTTTCCGCTCTTGCCCTGTTGCCCCCGAGCAAACATGTCAGCAATAACAAAACCCTAAGATGGGATCGGTGGCATATCCATTCATTCCATGTGCGTTCCTAACATATCCCCCCCCCCTCGCCTCGCCCTATGCATGCCAAGATCAAATCTACATATTTGCCATTAGAAACGGAATCTGCCTGTGTTCCCCTTGACTGCGCGTATCATCTCCGCATCTCCGAGCCATCAATCACCGCAATCACGCTATGGAAAACTCACGGGGGTGGGAATACACCAGATTTAACGGCGAGTTGGAAAGAAGGCGATGTGAGGATCGCTCATTTGAAATTGAAATTCCGAGGGGTCAGGAAAATAGCAAGGTTGTTCCGCTCGGCTAACCTCCTCCCATTAGGGCCAAGGCCGGGCGATTTAAAGGCGCGCAAAAGGTGAAGAGAAAACGGGGAGTATCGCACGGGGCCCGTCTTATCAGCGGGACCGTCGCTCAATGGGGAATCTATGAGCCGTGGATGAGCGGAGAGGGAGATGGAAGTGGCAAATGAGGCGTAGGGCCAGCCGTAAAATTAGTCCGAGAGTAAGTGCGCGGTGGGACTGGAGAGAGGGGAGTCGGGGAGACAGTGGAGGGATTATAGGCCCCATATGTCAGGCGTGTCCCAATGCAGCCTCAAGACAATGGAATGTCTCCCGTTCAAAGTGTTCATGAAGAGGATGGACTTTTTTTTTAGCAGGACATTCAACTGCTGGTTGGCCTTATTAAGAAGAGCAGTGGTTCTCATACTGCTGTGGCATTGACACAGCAGTATGAGTCTCACCCTGAGACTCCCTAGGAAGCGCCATCTGGTGGAGGGGTTTGAGCGAATGATACTGGAGCTCTGTTGTCGGGGGCTTCGTGCCCCTGGTAGGGTCTCCCATGGCAAACAGGTCCTAGGTGACGGGTCAGACAAAGAGCGGTTCAGAAGCCCCTTATGAGAGACCAACAGGCCCGGTTAGAACCATGAGGCCGTCCTTCTGTGGACCCACCACCTGCAGGAGGAGCCATAGGGGCTGGTGCAATGTGATTTGGGCAGCTCCAACAGCTGCCCCCACGACCCGGCAACGGACAAGTGGAAGAAAATGGATGGATGGATGGACTAGGTATTTTCTTTCAAGGCTAAAATTTAACTAAACTATGAAAGTCGGGACTAAAATTAAAACTTTGGCACACGAGTTAAGTTACTTACGGGAAGATTTTTAAATTGTCGGCAGATTTTCCACACATTCCCACACATGGCAATAAAAAAATCACAGCATAACAGTTTTGATCGTACACTGTGTGGTCACATCACAGGCGAACTGATTTCACTCTCGGTCATTCCCAGGTCAGATGGGAAATCTCACAAAACCTCTTGAGATCAAACGTGATTTCAGAGTAAACAAACATGGCAGACGAAGAACAGGCAGTGGCTATAGTTTGTAATTTGTTTTTAACACACACACACCGATGTCCACCAGACATTCTGGTGCGCCATGAGTAGGGCTCGGTACCGTTCGTTTTTTTTCGATACCACTACTTTAACGATACCTGCTGATCGATATCTATGGTATTTTAATTGAATTAAAATAATGTGTATAAAAAAGTATCGTTCAGGAGAAAATCCTAAAACAGCACAACAGAAAGAACACATGTAACTTCATGTTTTGAGCAGAATTTCTACTTAAGCAGCGATAAAAAGAGAGAAAGGACATTATTACCTCCTGAGCTGCAGGGACAGACCAGATCCACATCAGGACACCGTTTTCTTTCAGCTAAACTTTTCTAAACACACAGCGCTGTTCGACAAAGTGAAAGCACTTCACACGACAAAGATCTGTTACACAGTGCGAGCGCTCACTCGGTCACTAATAATTTACCAAAACTGTTCCAAAAATGGCTAATGCAGAGAGTGAGCGCTCATTTAATCCACAAACAATCTTTGATCTTGGCAGCCATTTGGTGCAGCATGGAGTTTAGTAAACAACAGCACGTAACTTCTTTGTCTAAGAGCTCTAGTTTCTTATTCAGTCCTGGTTTAGTCCTGGTTTTAGTCCTGGTCTTTAACCAGTTTAGTTGTTTAGTCCTGGCTCAGTCCGCGGCTCTGCCATAATGACTAAGTGTTAGTAAGTTATAGCTTTGCTTCGCTTTAAGAAAACATCTGCATTTGTGCTGAAGCGGCTCATAAGTTCAGGTTGCTTTTTTAGACTCACTGCGGATAATTTATTGACATCTGGAGAGTAAAAGTATCGAAAATTTGCACCGAAAAAAAAATGTGTTTCGATACTGGCCCCTACCGGAGCTATTTGGTCGGTACCAAGTAGCCACCATTTAACGGTACCCAGCCCTAGCCATGAGGGCTATTTTGATTTTGGATTCCCCTCTATACTTCCCGGTGCTTCCTCGCCGCCTCGTCACCTCGCTTTCTGATTGGCTACACGTCACAGTCAACCGGCTGCACTTGTTTGTCCTCGGGGCAAACCACACACCAGGAGAAATCAGGCCAAAACAATCCAACATGTTGAATATCCCCGATTTGTGCTCGGAGCGGTCCCAACCTCCTTCCAACCAGACGAGAGCCGTCTTAACACACCACACACGGCAGGAATATCTGATAAGATTATTTTACGATAATCAGAGCATCCTTAAGATTGTCAGAAGGGGAGAATCGGGGCTAAAATCGGCCCAATTATCCTGCCGTGTGGCAGGCTTTAGCAAAAAATATGTAAAGCTCAGTCCTCAGTGATTTTGCATTATTTTCTGGCTTCTTACGATACGGAAATCGTGTGGCCTAAAATTGCGATAATGATAATTTGCCGATATGTCTAAATATTGGTGTAGCAATGGGTCTTAATGCATTACCAAGAATAAGACAGATGCTGGCTTTACTTTAAAATCCCCGCACCATCCAGCTGCTGCTCGAGGGGGGAAGCTGGAATGCTCCGTTTTAGGATAATGGGTTAGGTAACAACATTGTTTCACACGCATTAAAAGATTTTCCTCTAAAAGTGCATTCTTAACAGGAAGGATATACCTCCGTGTGCCCAGCTGCTCAGTCCCATTTCAGCCCATTCTAATGTAGTGGGGTTTTGGAGTGCACTAAAACAGAAGCTTGTCCCTAACATGCACTGGACACCTGCTCCCGGGTCCCGCTAATCTGTCTGAGCGCAGAAATACTTTGAGAAAATATTTACTGAGGAATATGCGCAGCTAAAAGTCCATTGTGATCCTGTCACTTTGTGTTTGGGAACGTTTTTATGCATTTGGCTTCCAGTTAGAGGATAGAAAGGTTTCTGGACAAGTCACTTCTGCACTTCTCATTAAGCTGTTTTGGCTAAATTTAGGGTGACCAGACGTCCTCATTTTCCTGCACCTGCCCATATTTTGAGACCCCATAAAAAACACCAGGGAGGAATTTCTAAATGACCCTAAAATTTCCATCTGAATTTTCAATTGGCATCTCAGCAACTTCCCACCCTCTATTCCCTTCTTTACTAGCGTTTGTTAAGACCATATAACTTTATGTATATATATATGGACCCAGAAGAGGCTTTCAGGCTGCACAATATATCGCAAAAAATACTGTATCGTGATATTAGGTGATGCAATATACGTATCTCAAGGAGCCACAAAATACGTGAAAATCACTCAACTCTTCCATCTGAATGAGATTTACACATTTTATGCAAACCAAAATATTGTTTTCAATCAAAAATACATCGTTCAGTTCAATGTCGAATAATGAAATGCCTTGAAATCATCTCACGACCCCCACCTCAGTAGTATTAGGTTAAAGAATCCCACCCTGATAACAATAGTTATCCCTTTTTCCTCCCACTAATCTGGCGTCCTCATTTTTAGTCACCGTAATCTTGTTTCCCTAAAGCTGTCATGATACAGTCCCCTTTAGGTAATGATTTGGCAGATGGTACAGAGCAAAAAGTATGGAGGACATCACACCGACCTGAGGGGAACCCCATGTGAAAAATTCTAATGTGGAGTTTAGAATCCCTCCTAAACTATAACCCAAAGCTCAATGACCATGGATTGCTTCAAGGGGTGGCAGCATTAGTGGAGGGAATCTACACGCAGCTTCACACCAGGCTATTCCCCTTGCGACAGGGCAGTCATGATTGCTTTTTGCACCGAGAGCGTGTGTGCATGTTGAGACCATGGCGCGGTTGTACTCAGGGACAGAGCGACTCATTTCCAGTGGCTTTCTCCAGTTCCCCAGCCCCACACCTGCTAATATGGTCCACTCACATCTCTCACACACACTCAATTGGATGCAGAACGCGAGGACATGTCAGGGGTCAGCTGTGGTAATCTTTAGCTAAATTGTGGTGTAAAAATCCGTATTGTGTATCGAGTTTTTTCTTAGTATCAAGTTCAATATCTTAGTATCATGGCAACACCGATTACTTATCAATGGAAAGTTGGCTGTCCTGTGCAAACTGATTGTTGACGATGGGCCGTTGGCGCAGATTAGAAGCCACGTTTAGGTCCGCCCCATGGCAGTTTTGGCTTATTACCACCAGCAGCACAGTATTTCATCCACCTTTTATTGCATAATTGAACACTTTTTTTGTAAAATGAAAATGTACTTGTATCTGTAGATGTCTCCCACATTGTGTAGATACAGACGGCATCTCTAGGAACGCCCACAAATGGTCCAGTTTGAAGCTGCTAGAAGGGGGAAAACAAAGAGGGAAAAGAATTACTCTTTCACCCACTACTACTGTAACAAATACTGAAATATGGATGTATATTCTCCCAAATAAAGATGCAAAGACACGGAGGGGTGTAAAATTGTTCAACAGCCCATAAACACGTAAATAATAGAGAATGCTAACCATGATACTAACGCTAGCTTTATGATACATGCTGACTGCTAGCTTGGAGCGCAGTTTTTTTCCACTTCTACTGGTCAATCTGCCTAAGTTTCAAATGCGAGAATGAGACAAAGCGCTCATATGGACCCAATTTTAACTCAACTTTATGTGTGTGTGCTAAATATGCTTACAGTCCGGCAGAAAACATCTAAACAAGCTAACAAGCTTTCTTCCCCCTCGGCTAGTATGAGGCGATGCCGTCTGTATCTGGATTTGCTTGGTTTCACAACCAAACACCAAACGTCTTCAGGGCTGGGTTGGCATTGATTTCAGCCTCCACAAAATGCTGTAGTGGGCGTCGACACAAAGCGCGTACTGTAGGTGGAACCATTCTGACATTCCTGTGTTCTACAAACGAGGGATGCACCGATCCGATACTGGTATTGGATTGGAAATAATACGATATCGGGTATTGGCTACAAATATCTGATACTGAACCAATATCTGTTTTGGCTCTCACCACTTTTAAAAACAATTTTCATCAACTAGATCTCAATTGAAACACTGTACCTCATTTTGAAGCTCTAAACCTGGAAAATTAAATTGCTGAGTTACACAATAGCAACAGTATGCTAATGTTAGCGGCAGTATTTTAATACTAGTGGCAACTAATCAAGGCTGGGACAGAAACTATGATTGGATAACCTTCATCCATCCATTTTCTTCCACTTGTCTGTTGCCGGGTCATAGCACCTGCCCCTATGGCTCCTCCTGCAGGTGGTGGGTCCACAGAAGGACGGCCTCACGATTAACCGGGCCTGTTGGTCTCTCATAAGAGGCTTCTGAACCGCTCTTTGTCTGACCCGTCACCTAGGACCTGTTTGCCATGGGAGACTCTACCAGGGGCACGAAGCCCCCAACAACAGAGCTTCAGGATCATTCGGGCGCTCAAACCCCTCCACCACGTTAAGGTGGCGGTTCCAGGACGGGTGATTGGATAACCTGCCACTGCTGGAGAGGCCAAGTGTTGTAATGATCTGATCACTTTGTGCTGTGAGTTCATGTCATCCGAGTTCATATCCTCAAGTATAATTAGTAGGTCCAGTAAGTCCAGTGATCCTTGTGTACTATACTATACTCCAGTATCAGTATTGATATCGATATCGGCATCAGTATCGGAAGCATCGGTGCATCTCTAAAAACGATGCCTTCTATTTTGTTTGTACCATCTTTAATCCTCTTTGCTGCCACCTGAGGGCTAAACTAAATTAAAATCGCACAGCTTTTAATTTAAAAACCTTTCAATTACATAAGCCTTTCCCCATCTCAAACCGCAGATCATCTATTGTATTATGTTCCAGACAGACTACGGCGCTCGTTCGCTGCCGGGTCAGACGGAGAGGCCGGCTGCCCACTGAAGTACATAAATAACATATTAGGCCACATTATATCATTATGCTATCACACGGGCCCCTTTGCCTTTGCGACATTAAACACCGCCGTTGCCTTCACTGACCCTGGGAGCTCCGGACCTTTCTTCTCTTCTCGGTAATTCCCCGTGAAGCGCCGTCTACTTACCGGCGCTGCTTTTTTTTTTCCCACTTCTTTTGTTCTTTTATCATCTCCGCGTCTTCAAAGGCCCCGTCTAGAAGTGCAGATAAAATGGAGCAGAAAGCGCGGACGGCGGGGATCATCACAAAGGAAAGGTCCAGCATTGTCCAGCCGGTCGTTAAGGACGTAATGGCAGCTATAGCTTTTGAGTGACTTACATCAGACGGACGGCTCTTTTCTGTGGCTAAGATGAGTGTCATTTTATGGGGGATGTATACAAGATCGACTTTGTTCAGCTCATAGACATGCCATAAGGTTGTTTCCTCATCAAAAACCAGAGCCGGAAGTCGTATTTTGTTTCATTCAAGTTTGAGAAATCCTGTTAATCCCTTCTACTACTGCAAAAGTGGTCAGATTTGTATTTCCTCGGATTTCGTAGACTTGTAGAGCGCGGTGCACCACTGGAGTCAATTTATAAGAAATCAGGAACAGGGTAAACATTGCTTTAATGATTTAAGTTACCACTCTTACTACAGAGGCGTCCCATTTGTATCTAAACTCTATGATCCTCTTGCAGTCTGCTAAAACCTTATTTATGCCTTCTTTATGCCACCACGTTTAAATAACACTAAATGCGCTCGGCATGATCGATATTTGATGAAGACAAGAGTCGGCGTCGATCTTACAACCTTGAGTTTACAAATCGGGCGCTCACCTCGTTGAGCTACACGGGCGGGACGTTACAGCGCCTCATCTATTTAACGGACTGACTGGCAGAAAGAGAAGGAAAAAGCTTTCATGATGTACCGTATTTTCCGGACTATAAGTCGCTCCGGAGTATAAGACGCACCAGCCAAAAAAATGCGTAATGAAGAAGAAAAAAACATAGATAAGTCGCTCCGAAGTATAAGACGCACTAGTCAAACATTGCCTAATGAAAAAAACAACGGGCTGAATAGGCGTACGGTATGCTAACGTAACACATGGTTAGCTACATGAAGCATAAACAATGAACTAAATAGGTGTCTCGTATGTTAACGTCACATAAACATATCAGATAGCTATAGCATAAAGAACATGCCAAACTCTCCATCTCACTCCAAATCACTAAATCCATTGAAATCTTCATCCTCTGTGTCACTTCTGAACAATCGCCTTGACACGGAGGACACCTGGACACGGAGACGTAACTGTCTAAGCACCCATTTGTAAACTCGTTCCTCTAGCTGTGGCCATCGAGCATTTAGCCCGTGATTAGCTTTTTTTTGTTTACATTATTGTAGTAACCTCCGCTTCTCACTCACTGCAAACTTTCTTTCTGCTGCTCGATTAGCCTGCAGTGTCCTCTAGTGGCTTGTGAAATTATATATTTGGATAAAAAAAGGGAAAAAAAACACACATATTAGTCGCTCCGGAGTATAAGACCCAGCCAAACTACGAAAAAAAGTGCGACTTATAGTCCGGAAAATACAGTACATGTTATATGTATTTAAACATTCTGTAATGAGAGCAGATTAGCGTGCCCAAAGATTTAGGCGGCTCCTTGAGCGCGGGGCACCTATGGCAGTTTTTTTTTCTTTTGGTGTTTTTCTTGGTTATTGGTTTTGGATTTGCTTTTAGCCATTCGTATGCTCCTCTGGAAGACAATAGCTCAACTACTCGCACATGCGTGCATCTCTCATTATATTCAGACGAACTCTATCAGATTCCATTGATTTCCACTGTGCTCACGGAAATCAACTAGCCTTTCTGTATCAATTTCAGCTGAACCACAGAATAATGGTGACAACAACAGCACTGTAGCTATGGTTTGTGTCGGAGCGATTCAAGATACTCTGATAAGGGCGACAGCTTTCTGTGCTCCATACCGCACTGTCACTGAAAGTATTTTATCTGCACTCTTGCCTTTTACTGAAATTGATACATTTTTATGTTCAATTGATTTGATCAGTTTTCTTGTAATTTTATGCAACTGTGAAGCACTTTGAATTGCCTTGTGTATGAATTGTGCTCTACAAATAAACTTGTCTTGCCTAAACACACCAACTCAAACGAATGAGTAACAGCGACTTCACTCGAATCATCAAACTCTCTGAATTATCAACACAAATGTCCTCAAATTTCATGCAAACTGAGACCAAACTACCATGAACAGCTACCAATTCATTTTCGTCCATTTGTGGTTAAAAATGGGGTAAATGTGGTAGGATAGTTCAGGATTATTTAGGTGTTGGTTTGTCACTCGCTGTTGTTAAGATTAGCATAAATAGACATGTTGTGTCTGTAGTCATTTTTCACTGCTGCGGCTGATGTTTAGGACGATCAATCATATGTGAGAGAAACCTTTGAAAAGTTGCCTTTGAGAAGATTTCTGCCTGTGGGAATGTTGTGGCAGTAATCAGTGGCATACGACTCATGGCCAGTGTTTGTACGGAGCATACGGGACTTTTGAAGGGGGGGAGGGGGTGTTAGCAGCGGTGATGTCATTCAGATACTGTGCTATTAGTCCTAACACCAACCTCAGAACACAGGTGCGAAGGATGTGTCATGAGTTATGAGTCTGATGCAGTTTTCTGGCACTTTGTAAGTACAGATTTTCAGATGTTTTTTAAGAAGATGTTCATGAATGAGGCCCATTATCCTTTCACTCCTTGTATTACAGCCACTGCTGCCCTGGGGTAGGCTGACTGGAGCGAGACTGCCAATCAGCGCAATCAGCCCCTCAACCGACACCAACCAACCACCCACAAACTACATTCACACAGGCAGAGTGGGGGAAGTGTCCTGAAACCATTATTTTCTCCCCATCCAGCACTGGTGATCAGAAAGCCGCCACTCTTCCATCATCATTTCCCCCCAAGCTAATAGAAAACGCCTCCAACTGGCTCCCTGTCTCACTTTCACAAAAGGCATTGCATATGTATTTCTAGGATTCAGGCCGTTTGTGCACCCTTAGTCAGCCGCGGGCAAAACTGGGGCTAGCACGACTGCATTGACACAATTAGAGCAAGGAATATCCAGGACTCCACCTGTTCGTTTACAGGCTTCCCTCCCCGCCCGGACCCGAACCCAGACCGGAGCAGCTGAACCCGGGAATAGCCTTGTGCTTCTAAAAGTAACTATGTCTAGGTAAACACGGTCTGATCCACCGTGCACCTGTATAAACACCATCATTTGCGAGGCAGGAATCGGCCTGGCTATTTGTGTCCAGATGGAGGCGCTGGTAAGAATAGAAGCTGGGTAATTCTGATAGTCTGGAGTTCAAAACAGGGCTGAAAAATGAGTGGAAGGGAAGTTTAGCCAAAGTTTACCGCACCACACTTATTTTTCTAAAGCGTACCTCGCGTACTTTTGCTTTACCCACACAGTTTTCAGTGGTCCTACTCACTTTGGTCATTTCTTCTTCCTCTCCTGAAGCGCTCCGATCCCCATTTCCCTGGATTCTGTTGCCTCCCATCGTACAGGGAACAGAAAACCGTCCTCCGCATTTCTGAAGTCCTTCGCTGGACCTGTTTGTGTTCATCACGGTGCTATCGAGTTCCCAGCATGCCGTTAGCGTGTTTTTTACTTTGTGATTTCAATGCAAAGGATCTCTGAAGAATGTCTTGTGTCAAGTTACACGAGACAGTGTCCACTTTACAGGTCCAGGCCCGTGTACAGTAACGCTAAACAGTCTCTCAGACTGAATTTTGTCGGTCCTGCGTGGAGTTGGACCACACCGCAAGAAACAGTACTACGCATCAGATAATGTTACTGAATTATGACCTCAACAACTTACATTTTACTGTGAGATAGAGCAAAATGTGTTATTGTTATTTTAAACCAAGTCATTTGTAACAATTTCATGAACTTACAGGCTATTTATCTCGCATTTCTGTGTTGTTGTGAAATGTGCTCGATTCACATGGATGAGTTTATGAGAAATGGGATGTTAGAAATGTGTTGTGGTTAGGAGCGCGATCCGGCTTTTTTGCTTCCAATACCGATTCCAATAGTGGGGGTTTGAGTATCTGCCGATATTAACCGATACCAAGAATACCAAGAAACGTTCTTACAAGTGGCTGATCAGTGAAAATGTGAATGGTCCCTTTTTCTCCAATTTGAGATCAATAAAATCGTATCTTTTCTAGCCAACGAGATGTTACAGATCAATTCAATACATCTATTAATAAACTGTAATGGAAAAACATCAAACAAGAATTACTGGACTTTTCTACACTAAATATCTTTGGCTACAGGACAAGCTATTAGCTTTACAACAACTCACATGAAGTGATCTGACATTTACAACTTGTGTTTGATTGATTGATTGATTGATTGATTGATTGATTGATTGATTGATTGATTGATTGATTGATTGAAGTGCCTACCCCCATATTCAAGATTAATTTACATTCCGGATACAGTAATACAACATCTCATGTTACATACAATACAACACTTTACATTACAAATTCCTGAAATTACTTATTTTTATTTACAATTTGTACTTATTTTTCTTTTCTTATTCCTCATTCTCGTTCACATAATAACCATGTCCAATCATTACTTATAAGCACCAGTCACCAGTCACCATTCTATTAATTGACTATTATTTAGTTATAATAAGTATACCATAGTCAACATGACCCATTATTATTGTAATTCCCATTTCCACTGTAAAATATTGGTTGTGATTGTTTTATTATTTTTGTTGTTTGCCTTGTTTAGTGAGGTGCCTTAAAAAGCCAGATCAGTTTTTCTTTAACAGCATTTCATAAACTAAAACACAAACACTTGGCCACTCCAGCAGTGGCTATTTTATTTGATTTATTAAGCTACTTAAGGTGATCTAATCATATTTGTGTTTCAGCCTTTCTGTCCCAGGCGATCAAAAATACATTTGTGGAGGTTAAAACTTACTCAGCCCTTGAATTCTCCAGGTGCTGCCCTTCAAAATGAGGTGCACTGACATTTAGCCGGTGAAAGTTATGTTTATAAAACGTTATTTGTAGCCGATGTCGTATTTTTTGCAGTATCGGCTCTGATATTCAATACCAGTATTGGATCGGTGCATCCCTAGTTTTAGTTTACTTGCTTCCTCTCACGGGTTGTAAACAAAAAAATCAGGTATAGGGACTTTAAGGTTCCTCGCCTGTTAAATGCAGACTGTTGAATGTTTAATTTCATTTGCATACACTTAAAAATGTGTCCCGTGATGAAAGAAGTTTGGACTAGATATCGGCCGATATTTGGAGATTTTACAATACTGGCTATCGGCCGATCTAGTGCCGAAAAAGACGATATTTCTGGGACCGAAATTATTGAGACTTCCCGTTTTTTACATTGGAAAGAGCAAAGTCAGGGCTTTGACCCTGTGGGAGTCCTCCCACAACTCCCCAGGCCTCAGGGGAAACATCGCAATAAAAATTAGTTAGCTTCAAGTTTGTTAAACACAAGTTTCACTAAACCTCCGTCAATATGGACATGCTGCATGTCATTTTGAAGTGCAGAATCTGGAGAATTCAATCGCTGAGTTAGTTTTAACCTCCACTATTGTATTTTTGATCGCCGCGCAAAATGCCACGGCTAGTAACAATATGCTAATGCTAACGACAACTAATCAAAGCTGGGGCAGAAACTATGATTGGATCACCTAAAGTAATACAATAAAATCGGCCAGTGCTGGAGCGGCCAAGTATTTGTTTTTGCATGATTATAGACCAGACATTTGGAAAAATCCGCCTAAAATATCGGTCAAAATATCGGCCAAAAATATCAGCCGAGCATATCTGCATCGGCCTTTGAGAAACCCATAACAGTCGGCCTCTAGTTTGGACCTGCTCACACTTGTAGTCAAATGTTACGACTCTGGCTGTATCCAGAATTAGGTCAACTTTATTCCTATTATTACAGAGAATAAACGGCACAACCCTGAGTGTGACGATGACTGATTACTCTGAGGAAACTCTGCTAATCCCTCTTAGTTCTACCTGATGTTAATTGTCACTAACTGTTTGTAGCCCCTAGTTGTAACCGAACCCTCAGTAACATAAACACATGAATGAGTGTGGAGCCTGTCGGATGATTAAAGCGGTGCAGGGCTGGAATATGGGCCAGGAGGAGGAGTGGTCATCCGTCTCTGTCCCGCTGGGGAGGACTTGCCGAGATTAGGGGGGATCTGTGATGTATTCTGACCCACATTCTCCCGTTAACTGGCCCACATGTAGCTGCAGACTGGGGCAGCGCGAGCAGATGGCTTCATTGTAACTCGGGATACCGGTGTTTGAAACGGTAATGGATGACAGTGAATGTGACGGCGATTCTGAGCGCGTGTCCTCAGGCGGGTCGAGCGCCGCCCTGGTCTGACCTCGGCTCGTGTAACAGGACGGTCAGCCAGGACGGAGCCGGGGATAGGTGTGACACGCTCGCCAATGGAGGGCGTTAATTGCAAAAAAAGATAAAAACAGAAGAGGAGCGTAATCAGGGCTTGATATTAGCATTAGCCAATATGAAAATGATGGTGTATTTTTGGCTAGTATCTGAAGCTTCATGCATCGCTTCATCAACCGTAGCCTTCACTAATCATCCAATCACGGCCCCAGTTCAAGCCGCACCTTGAGCTGGGAGCAGCCAATCATCGCAGCTGCTTATTCCTGCTTCAGCCATTCATCGCCCAGGATCATCTTCTTAAGCCCCCCGGTCAATCACTTGGCCGTTTCCCAGCCGTGCTGCGACCCTCCTCCGCCGGCCTCTCCTCAGGCCTGCTCATCGGGTCGACCAGCCAGTTCTCGTCCTACCACCACCAGTGTCCGGGGAAGATTCTGGCCATCATCCATCAACGCCATTCCATATCATTAATGCAATCTTCCGCCGGGGTCTGAGCCCCAATCACGATTCACATTCAATAAAACCTTTCTAACGCATTCTGTCTCTGTGAATCTCTTCAGGTTGAATTACAGTTACTTGAGTAAAGTACACTTTTAAGAGAAGTTATATCAGAATTTAAAGGGACTATACGGAGTTTAAAAATGTTAACATTAAGTATTTTCATCCCCCTGCATGTTCCAGCAATGTCCTAAGTGTCATGGTTTGGGTTATATGATTTAGTTTGGTTAAGGTTTTGTTCTGTTTCCCCTGTTTTGGTTTTGTGTTTCTGTCCTGCGTGTTTATTTTGATATTTCTGGTCTGTGTTTGTTTTTGATTTTGCTTTCCCTTCCTCCTGGTGATTACCTGCCCCGCCCTAATGTGTTCCACCTGTTCCCCGTTTCCCTTGTGTATTTTCCCTTTGTCTTTGTCGAGTCATTGTGGTTACAGTATGTGTATGTCTATTGTTCCATGTCTTGTTATGCCTGTGTCCTTGTATCCTGGAGTTATCAAGTTTGTCCACGTACCCATTTAAGTGTTGTTCGCCAGTTTTGTTCTTCACCTTTTGTATTTCTTGGACTTTCCATTAAATTTAAGTTGACAACAGCTTGGGCTGCTCTGCATTTGGGTCCTTTTTCCACCACAACCCCAAAATCGTAACACTAATGTGTAGAATGAGCCCAGGCCTATTCACCACAACTGCCTCTAAATCCTGCACTGTCACTCACAAAGGTGTTCATTCGGGTCCGAAGTGCCGTCATGCACGAGCTTAATATAGAAACTGCAGTTACACGTAAGACCTGAGGTGGCAGTAGTGAGTATAAAAATGACCAACTTGCATCTAGAGCCTTTAAAATATGCTCATTTATTTTAGGCTTATTAATGTTTCATTCAGTATCATTTTAGATTTTGATTGAATATCCTTTTATTAGGCCTGAGCGCCATCAGGGCTGGTGAAGGAGCTCTTATCATCGTACAGCAGTGCGTTGAGCGAAGCACTTTTCCCCGAAAAACATACACTCGTGCTCTCCTCTCGTCACATGCATTGAACACTGTATTTGTACAGCAGAGCGCCTGGCTTTACGCACTGCTGTACAAATACAATGTTCATTGGAATCTGTTGATTGAAGCAGTTAAGTGAGTGCTTTATTTGTCATTGTACAATTGTTCGTTGAAATTGCGATTTGGTGTTGGGTTAGTCCTGAGCCGCTGTGACTGAGCGCCGCCCTGTGGGCCAACCTGACCTGCATGTTTTTGTAAACTGGGGAAACCTCTACAGAAATCATGGTAAAACATGTTTAACACAACAATTTTATTCATTTACTTTACTTTGTAATGTTTGCTTTATGATAAATGTATGTTCCAAGTATTTTACCATGCTTTTATGTACTGGAAAAATCTCCAACCAAACCTAAATGTAGTGTAATTCTTTTGTTATGCATTATGACTTTTTATATCTTTCTATTTGAATTGTGATATCAATTTGAGCCCATGGCATTCATGTTTCCCATGGTTTTCATGGGGGCTGAATGTGCCGTTCCTGTGTACCCCCTTCCTGCCACTCACCTGTCAGTCAGAGTCAGGCGCTGTCACCCTGAACCAGCCTGAGGAGGTGCTGTGAAGACTAAAGCTCTACCCAAACACTGCCGTGGCCTACTTACACTGCGCTAAAGGCGCGTTTTAAACCTGGCACACGCATCACAGTGATATCTGCAGCTGCAGCGCCCTGTCAGCGCTGCCACCTCAGTCACTGTGATACTACACGCAGTAGTGCAACCGTGAGCTGAGAAAAGATGTTTCATACACAATGAAGCTCAAAGAAATTGCTTATGCTAGTTCCCAGTCCCGCTAACCTTCCAGAAGTTTATTATCCTCACAGAAGCCCTCAGCAATATGCTAACTGACTATAGGTCAAATATTTGAAATGAATGAATATACCAAATACAGTGAAAGACTTTTAGAACTCCTCTATCCATAAAGTTTTTATAACTGTATGTTTGCAAAAGACACTGCATGAGTGTAGATGTTGTGTCTTGTGTGGAACGTCCTCAGCTACAGTGTTCATTTCGTCCGTCGACTAAAAAAAGTAGTTTTTTAGTTTAGTTTATTTATTTGTTTGAGCAGTTAACCTGCTCAAAGGGAGTGGGCTGAAGCCAAAGGCTTATAAGCGCCCACCCCAAAATAAAAATAGTAACATTACATTTAATATTTACAAGGTAGCAAATCATAAACAAAGGAACATAGGGCAAAGTAACAATAAATGATGAAGAATAAGACAAAAACAACAGCAAAATAAAGAACAACAAAAGAATGTGCTACTTTTATGTTATAAAGGTGCATTCATACATATTATACTCTGAGATCTTGCTACTTCCCAGTTGTCATTACTATCCTCAATATAATTTAATTTGGGTTTAATTATCATTAATTATCATTATTAAAGGTGCATTAATACATATTATATTCTGAGATCTTGCTACTTCCCAGTTGTCATTACCATCCTCAATATAATTTAATTTGGGTTTTAATATTTTTACTGACTAAAATGAGACTAAAACTAAATTAAAAGTTGTTTATGGGATTATTACTATGACTAAAATAAGATAACATAACAATGAAAAGAAGTGACAAAAATAATCCAAACTGAAACAGTTTGAAAGAGTCTGTGCTTTGTTCATGTGGAGAACAAACATGTAGCAGAGGACCTTGATTAAATATGATTTAAATGTTATCAATGTAAAGTTGATGAAATCCATCTTTAATTTAGCCAACCCAAACTAGACTAAAATTGGAGAGAATTATTCGACTAAATCGTGACTAGAATTAAATGAGATTTTTGTCAAAAGACTCAAACTAAAATCCAAATTATCACTGCTCAGCTGCAGTCGTGGACCAGCTGAGTATTTAGTAGATGACATGACAAAAACAAATAACAGGTATGATGCCCAAAAGCAGTAGGCAGAAGCAAAGAGCTTGTAATCTTTTTCTAATGTGCTAAATTGATGGCACAGCAGCTTAAGTGTAGAACAGCTCTGGACAGGTCCTGTGTCAAAAAATCACTAAATGTTCACCTCATTTTGTCATGTCCCACGCAGTACCAATTCAAAAAACATGACGTGGGGCCGTGGAAGTCTGTTTGATGAAATCAAGTTGTTTTTTGTTGTTGCGGCAACATCTTTTCTTAAAGAGATTTTCAGCCTGATTTATTGAGCTTTGAACGTCAAAAAATTAAGGAAAACTAACTTTTTCAGAAACAAAAAAAAGATGCCTGCAATCACCTCTCACAATTTTATACATGTAAAGTTGTGCTCATAAGTTTACATATCCTGGTGGATTGTTTGGTTGGTAGTTTCAGGCTGCTACAAACTCATAGGGAAATAACAGCGACAGGGAGAGCAGCGCCTCCTGAGGATCCACTCGGAGTCATGTGACGCTCGCGTGCATAAAGCCTATTGTGTTATCATTTATATTCTTAAACCACACAATCAAAAAATTGATCAGGGTATGTACATTTATGAGCACAACGGTATACATACACTGAGTTCCAAATTATTATGCAAATTGTATTTCAGTGTCAAAGGTAAAAAATTTAAAAAAAAAAAACGTTTTCAATGAAACTCATGGATGGTATTGTGTCTCAGGGCTCTTTGAATCACTGACATCAATCTCAGACGCCTGTGATGATTAGTTGTCAGGTAAGCCCAGTTAAGGGAAAAAACTACTGAAAAAGGACGTTCCACATGAAGCAGACCACCATTTTCACGCAATATGGGAAAGAAAAAGGATCTTCTGCTGTTGAAAAGCGTGAAATAGTTGAATGCCTTGGACTAGGTATGAAAACCTTCGATATTTCCTGAAAGATTAAGCGTAATCATCGTACTGTTAAGAGATTTGTGGCTGATTAAGAGCACACACGGGTTTGTGCAGATAAAGGCACAATGACGGTTTCTGCCAGACAAACACATCAGATTAATAGAACAGCTGCTACAAAGCTGCAAACAGGTATTTGAAGCTGCTGGTTCCTCTGGAGTCTCCCGAACATCAAGGTGTAGGACCCTCCAGAGGCTGCAGTTGTGCATAAACCTTCTATTCAGCCTTCCCTAAACTGTTCATTGAATGCTCATGAGCAGAAACGGCTGCAGTGGCCCAGAAATACAAGAAGACTGATTTTCAGTCTTGTTCACTGATGAGTGCCGTGCAACCCTGTATGATCAGATGGGTGGAGTAGTGGATGGTTGGTGAATAGCCACCATGTCCCAACAAGGCTGTGATGTCAGCAAGGAGGGGGCGGAGACATGTTTTGGACCAGAATCATGGGGAGAGCGAGCTGGTCGGCTCCCTGAAGGTGTGAAAATGATCTCTGAAAAATATGTGGAGGATCTGACTGACCACTTTCTTCCATGGTAGAAAAAAAAGAAAAGCCGTGCTTTCCCTAACAAAATCATCTTCATGCATGACAACGCACCATGTCATGTTGTAAAGAATACCTCTGCATCATTGGCTGCTAAGGGCATAAAAGGAGAGAAACTCATGATGTGGACCCCCTCCTCCCCTGACCTCAACCCTATTGAGAATCTTTGGAGCCTCAAGCAAAACATCTATGAGGGTGGGAGGCAGTTTTCATCCAAACAGCAGCTCTGAGAGGCTATTCTGACATCCTGCAAAGAAATCCAAGCAGAAACTCTCCAAAAACTCACAAGTTTAATGGATGCTTTCAAAAAAGGGTCCTATGTTATAATATAACTTGACCTGTTAAGATGTTTTTGATTGAAATAGCTTTTGATTTCAGTAAATAAGATAAGATAGCCTTTATTGATCTCACAATGGAGAAATTTACTTGTTACATTCAGCTCTTAGAAACACTCAGGGTGTGCAAATAGGCAGGAAATGTGAAATAAACAATTAAATAGTAAATAGTGGTATCTTATATACAAGGGCTTTGTGGGGACAAAAAGTGTACACAGTAAATAATAAGTAAACAGATTGCAACAAAATAATAATAATGTTATAGTCGGTATCAGCACCTCCTAATGCTGCAAATTCAACAAATGACCATTTTCATTTAATTACAACTTTTAAAATGTATTGAAACTATGAGTTGCATAATAATTTGGAACAGGAGATTTTGAGTTGTTTGTTATATTTATTTTTGAATAAAATACTGTTATCATTGGGAGGTTTTTCAATCACATTCAAATGATCCTCTGACAGTGAAAGGCTTGAAAATTATGCTGACTGTCATTTGAGTTGATATATTAGAAAATCTTAGAAAAATATAATTTGGAACGAAGTGTAAACGTTAGCAAACACACAACTTGCAATACATTTTTTCTTCATATCTATGTCAGTATTATACAGCAGACATTTCAAATTGATATCTCTAAATGTATTTTCCCTCCATTCACCTCCAGAGTCTCGCCTTAAAGGAACTCCTCTACTGTAGGTTCTACGCAACAAAATCCAAGAAAACGAAACAACCAAATTAAGCGAGATGACTCAAAACTGCGTGAATGAAGTAAAACACGACTCCAACTTGCGACAAGGGAACGAGGGGCGATTTTTGCCTGATATTCGGCTTTACCGATGCGGCGTCAACGGTGGAGTCTAAAGTCCTGGCGCGTTTCCTTACCCTTTCCCTCGTCCTCCCCTGCTCCGGCGGCACTGACCTGTGACATGTCGTGACTTCGAAATCCCTCTGGCATCAGTTCAGTGCGGCGCAGGGAAGCAGGGCGGGACAAGAGAGGAGAGTGTGTGGACTGGGCAGAGCGAGGCCGGGGTCCTTCCACCACACTGCACACGCGAACAGATCCAAGCTGTCACTGCGCCACCGCTAAAAATACAGACACGTACTGTAAAACGGAGCTGTGAGGGGCGGGAGGCATGTCCGGGCTAAATGTGAGAGCTTGAAGGGCAGATACCGTAGTCAAAAGCATTTACTCAGGAACATCTGCTTGAGTGACTTTTTTTTGAAGGGATGATACCGCTCGGAGTAGTTTCGACGCATCGCATTTTCTCGTAAATGTTTGTTTTTTTATTGACCTCTGTGAAGCGCCTTGTGCCGGTTGCTAAAGGCGCGATACAAATACTGTACATATCGATGGATTGATTACTTTTTAGGTAACAGCTGAAGCAACATCACTACATCACAAAAGTGCATAAATGGTGCTGAAACTCATCCCATAAGTACCAACATTGTAAACATTAGCGCAACAAAAATAATAGGAAAACTGTCTCCTTGAAGATTTTCGGTCCGGGTTTAAACCTAACTTTAGCACATAAACCGGGTTAGTAAGTAAAGATCTACAGGTGAAACTCGGAAAATTAGAATATCGTAAAAAAGTTCATTTATTTCCGTAATTCAACTGTAAAATGTGAAACTAAAATATGATAGACTTATGTTGATGTTGATGTTGATGATTTTGGCTCACAGCTTGTAAAAACCCCAAAATCCAAATTTCAGAAAATTAGAATATTGTGAAAAGGGACTATATTGTAGCTCAAAGTGTCTCCTTTCATCAGCTAATGAATCCAAAACACCTGCAAAGGGTCCCTGAGACTTTAAATGGTCTCTCAGTGGTTCAGTAGAATTCACCATCATGGGGAAGACTGCTGACCTGACAGTTGTGCAGAAAACCATCATTGACACCCTCCATAAGGGGCGAAAGGCTCAAAAGGTCAGAGCAAAAGAACAAAGGATGTTCTCAAAGTGCTGTGTCAAAGCACATTAATAGAAAGTTAAGTGGAAGGAAAAGTGTGGGTGCACAAGCCGCAGGGATGAGCGCAGTCTGGAGAGGACTGTCAGGAAAAGGCCATTCAAAAGTGTGGGGACCTTCACAAGG
This sequence comes from Neogobius melanostomus, assembly GCA_007210695.1. NCBI lineage: Eukaryota > Metazoa > Chordata > Actinopteri > Gobiiformes > Gobiidae > Neogobius > Neogobius melanostomus. The sequence goes on along the minus strand of VHKM01000234.1, from coordinate 3,629,606 downwards.
AGTGGACTGATGCTGGAGACACCACACACAGACGGATCCTGGACATGGGCTTCAGATGTCGTATTCCTCTGGTTAAGCCGCTCCTGAACTACAAACAACGTCAGAAGCGTCTTGTGTGGGCTGAAGAACAAAAGACCTGGTCTGTTGCTCAGTGGTCCAAAGTTCTCTTTTCTGATGAGAGCAAATTTTGCATCTCATTTGGAAACCAAGGTGCCAGAGTCTGGAGGACGAAAGGAGAAGCACACAATCCAAGATGCTTGAAGTCCAGTGTGAGGTTTCCACAGTCTGTGATGATTTGGGGAGCCATGTCTTCTGCTGGTGTTGGTCCACTGTGCTTTATTAAGTACAGAGTCAACACAACCGTCTACCAGGATATTTTAGAGCACTTCATGCTTCCTTCAGCAGACAAGCTTTATGAAAACGCTGACTTCATTTTCCAGCAGGACTTGGCACCTGCCCACACTGCAAAAGTACTAAAACCTGGTTAAATGACCATCAGATTACTGTGCTTGATTGACCAGCAAACTCACCTGACCTGAACCCCAGACCTGATCTATGGGGCATTGCCAAAAGAAAGATGAGATACAGTACATGAGACCGAACAATACAGAGGAGCTTAAGGCGGCTATTGAAGCATCCTGGTCTTCCAGAACACCTCAGCAGTGCCACAGGCTGATAGCATCCATGCCACGCAACCGCATTAAGGCAGTCATTCAAGCAAACTAAGTACTAAGTACATATGCATGATTATAGTTTTCAGAGGGCCCACATTTCTCTGTTTAAATTTTTTTTTTAATTGATTTCATGTAATATTCTAATATTCTGAAATTTTGATTGTGGGGTTTTTACAAGCTGTAAGCCATAATTTCCAAAATTAAAACAAATAAAGGCTTTACATATTTCACTTTGCATGCCGTGAGTCTATATCATAAATTAGTTTTGAATTTTAAGTTGTATTACCGAAATAAATGAACTTTTTCACAATATTCTAATTTTCTGAGTTTCACCTGTAATCCTGGCTGCTGATGTCAACATGGCCTCTGCTCTTGTTTTACTGTTGAGACCCTGGACCACAGCATACTCCTTCAGAGATTAAAGTCTGGTGTTGGGATCTGTGGCTCCGCTCTTTAAGTTCAGATCCTACTGTACCTTCTAGATTGACAGTGTAATGATAGACAACGAAACCTCTCGGTGCTCCTCATAAAATTTCAGTGTACCTCAGGGGTCCATGATGGGCCCAGTGGTCTTTGCTCTGTACATGTTGACTCTTGGTCATAATCTAATAAGAAGCCATAATATCAATTTTCACAGATATTCGGGCAGTTATTCAGAAGATACCCAGTTGCATATGTCTATTAAACCAGGAGTCCATGATCAACTCAAAAAACAGCGATATTAAACCCTGGATGAGACAAACTACCTCATGCTGAGCTCTTATCCCAGGTCAGAAAAAGTATAGGGACCCTCTGAGTCATTTTTGACCAGATCTTTGGTTTAAACCGTACATAAACCAAATATGTAAAACCACCTTCCTTTCCTCTGCGGAATGGTAGCGCAAGCGGTTAGAACTCGTGCTTCACAGCTAGAAGGTCCGGGTTCAATTCCCACCTGGACGGGGCCTTTCTGTGTGGAGTTTGCATGTTCTCCCCGTGTCTGCGTAGGTTTCCTCCGGGTACTCCGGTTTCCCCTACCACTAAAAACATGTACAATAGGCTGGATGAATGATGTGTGTGCGTGAATGAATGGTGGTCAGAGGGACCATTGGTGCAGATGTGTGCAGTTGCGACAGCGCTTCTGTCAGTCTCCCCCAGGGGAACCAGTAGTTACATACGTAGCTTACCACCACAGAGTGTGGAGTGAATGTAAAATTGTCTGATGTAAAGTGCTTTGTGACCATGTCTGTGAAAGGCACTATACAAATAAAGCTCTTCGTCTTCTTCATTTGTCATAAGGATCAATTACTTTTTGTCACATAGTGACAGAGAAATCGATTAGCGTTTGTTTCATCATAGATCGACTGCTGTAATGGACTGTTGGCTGGCTGCCCAAATATTTCACTTAATGGTCTCCAGCTAATCCAAAATGCTGCAGCGAGGCAGTTGACCAGAAAAAGCAGACGGGAGCATACTGTATAACCCCTGTACTCACTTCCCTGCATTGGCTCCCAGTTGTAGCCAGGATCTAGTTCAAAGCTTTAAATGGTACAGCTCCTTCTTATATTGTAGACCTTCTGCCAGACCGTCCAAGCACGCGTTTTTTACACACTAGTGGTTCACACTATGGTGTGTGGTTTCACATAAATCTGACTTTTAGGCTCAATTATGTAGTACTCAGTCAGCACTCAAGTATTTTATCCACCAATACTTTTCATGGTACTTTTACTTAAGTAACTACTCAATGAGCTGGCTCCAAAACCCCAACCAAATTGCTTGCATTAATAAGCTTCAGTCAAACCACACGCCTTCTGTGTGCAACAGCATAGCAACGTTAGCAAGTTGGCAAACTTTGTTTCTAGCTTGTCGAACCCGCCCAAAAACATGGGATGAAATGATATAAATTCGCTGTTGTCATGGAAATCCACTGTGTTTGTACGGTAGGTATTAGCAAATGTTGTCCTTAGACTAACATTAGCTAAAAACAGTATAAAAAGGGAAAATAAGAGCCATGGAACAGACTGGTAAATCCATCTAACACACTGTAGTGTCCAAATACAAAAATCTGTATTAGTTAATTGTGGCTTATTGTGGAAATAAACTAATTTGCCCACTGTAAATCCTACAATGCTTTGCTATATAGTCTATTTTACTAGTTTACAGAGCCCATGTGCTAAAGCTGTATACAGTAGATAAACAGACAAGCCTATGTACACAATATATGCAACAATTCCACATTAGACAGAAAATACATTTGGGTGTAACAATATGTACCAAATGAAGACATCTAACTGTCTGCCACTGTTTATCCACACTGTCGTAATACGCACTGGCCACTTTCACTGTAAACAGAGCGCTTGTAATCCGTAATGGCAGGCTGTCAGGAGCACTGCTGCTGTATAATGTATGTGGCTACAGTACGGCACTGATGCAACAGTCAATACCAGGCTTCTTAACCTTTATTAGTCCTGACACCTGCGAAAGAGCGGCTTTACGCCAGGGCGGCGTGGGCAAACTGTACCCGGAGAGGGCGTGTAGATCGAAGATATCCAGAGGGCAGGCCTGAGGGCGCGTGACAAACAGGAAGCACACTTATGGGACGGAGATGCCGTGTATTTAGATGGATCTAAACCGGAGGGGAATTGTTCACAGGAAGTACTCGGGGATGCATAGAAGGTCCGTTATAGCAGAAGAGGTAGAGATGTGACTCAAACCAGCTCTTATTTTTGAAAAGGTCCAGATACTGTATTTTTTATGCAGTTTTCCACAAATGTAACTGAACAAACACAAGACAGCAGGAGATGAGCAGAGCAGACACCGTGAGGGAAAGGTTTTATGCACAAAAAATGACATAGCAAGGCAGTTGTAATCTCTTTTCATTACTTGTGGCATGAATTATTTATTTTCATTTCAAAAGGTAGAGTGAATCCTAATGTAAGCAGAAGTTATTTTAATCAAAATGTGCACCTCTGAGCACATTAGGTCTAAGACAATTAGATTTTTTTTTTTTACCGGGCTCATTACAAGAAGCGAGTTAGTCGTTTTTCATTTCATTTTATTTATTCTTTTTTCACGGTAATGCAACATACAATTGGTAAAACAACAATCTAGCATACAAAAACAAAACAATACATTCCATGAGAGGAAGAACAGGAGTAGGATGAAGAAAAAAATCGTATAAAAATAAAAAAGTATCCATCGTGGGAAGTGTGTCATCTCTCTTTAAAGGATCTGTATCATGCTATTTTAGCCATTCCAAAGTAAAGTATAGGCATTTATATGATATATTGTACCTCTACCACTATGGAGTACTCATTTTTGTGATAAATATAAGTATTTTCTGGAGGTATTTTTCCTACCCGGAAGACAAAACGCTTGGATTCAGTTAACTCCGCCCCCTCTCTCCGCTCATACAACTTTAGCAGTAGTAGAAATATATATATATATCACAGCAAAAAGTGAAGTTACTTCATGATGCAGTTATAAGGAGTTGACATGTGCAACACAGCTTCATGAATGGCTAACACACACGCTAACACACACGCTAAAACACACGCTAACACACATGCTAACACGGGTTTTGATTGACTCACCACTCCATTATGGGACTGCGTTGGTTATAAAAGTTAATCCACTTTGATTCTGGCCAAGGTTCATCAAGCATCCATCAGTGACCGTCACAGACAAACACTATTCTGGCTGATAGTCGCTGAATCCAAAATTCCAACTTCTGGCAAGTGGCCTCTTCTTTAGAAAGGTTGAATAAAGTCCTGCACCTCTCGCAGCCAAACGCGCTTTTCTCCGTGACATTATCGTGAGGTAAGAAAAAAAGATGTCCAGACTCCAGAGTAGGTTAGAAAAAGCTCCTACTTCACAACTTTCGGCGCAAACATGACATGACATCTGTTCAGACGCTCAGAGGGTGCGTTTGCTTTCACTGCAGGGGCAGCGCGGACGTCAGGCACTTCCTCTTTTTTTTTTTTTTACGACAGAAATAAAGAAAAAAGCTGTTTTACAAATGAAAATCAGGCCGTAAGGCATTACATTACAGACGTAGAGCACTTCCTTTCCGCTGTCACGACACAACTGAACAACCTGAACAACTCAGTCGTTTACCAGGAGAGGGCGGAACAGCTGCTCAGAGAGCAGGATTCAGGAGGATTACTTAGAACTGCGTGAATGAAGCCAAAAACCGCTCTGGGGGTGTTTTTGATAAGGAAATAGCATAACAACATGGCTAAAAGCTCCAAAAAGTCGATTTTGCATGATATAGCTCCTTTAAAGCAGTACTAAGTAACTCTTGCCCCTAGAGGCCATAAGCGCAACTGCAGGTGTCTTAGCAAGTTACGATTTTTTAACTTATTAAATGTCTTGGAGAGTATATACTACGCTGACAGAAAAGGGGAAGGGAGAGAGGGGTGTTGTACATCCAGTTATACAATGGGAATATTTTTTTTCACTCAAACTTGGCTGTAAATACTGTTTAAGTGGCGCTAGCCCGCAGTTAGCTTTGCCCGTTAGCCTGTTAGCTTCTTCTCCGTGATTCTATTAGTGTGTATTGGTGCTCCGCCCCGGTGGCAGTCAAGTTGCAAGCATGGTTTTCTGGCCAGAGACACCAGGGGCAGATGAAAGACCCCCCAATCATCCCATTAATACTTGTATTACCCCCAGAGGGACTACGGAAAGGATTTATTAAGGTAAACACGTTACTTAGTACTGCTTTAACTACTTGATACTTGGTTTTCAATAGCGACACCTGAACGATTGTCATCCAGATCTAGAAAGCAATACAATAATGTGTGGAAAATCTGGGGAATTATTTGGGGGGAAATTGGGAGAAATTGTGGCAAAAATAAGGACAATTTGTGGAAAAAAAGTTGGGGGAAATGGGGCTAAAATAGGTAAAAAATTGGGAATAAATTGGAGGGGAAATGGGGTATATAGGGAAAGTATTGTAATAAAAATGAGCAATAATGAGGGGGGTAAAAAATGGGAAATCGAGAAATTGGGGAAATATGGGATAAACATTGGGCAAAAAAAAGAAATTGGGGAAATGAACTGGGGAAAAATCAATTATTTCAGCTTAAACAACCAAGTCACTTCTTTTAATGAAGTGATTTTTTCAATAACAGTAGTACCTAAACTATACTTTTTCCGATACCATACTGGTGTCATTTAATGGTACCCAGCCCTACTCTTTATGTCTTGAACCTTTAGTCGCTGGCTTCAAACTTGTGTGTGATTATCAACTGTGGAAAAAACATCCCTACGTTTTGGAAGCTCTTGGTTTATCTGTCAACTTTTGACACAAGAGCGAGGAAAAGCATCTGGCAAGGCAAGGCAAGGCAAGTTTATTTGTAGAGCACAATTCATACACGAGGCAATTCAAAGTGCTTCACAGTTGCAGAAAAAATTACAAGAAAACAGATTAAATCAATCAATAAAACATCAACATAAAGTTAATCAATTACAGTAAAAGGCAAGAGTGCAGATAAAATACTTTCAGTTTTCATATGCACGGGTAAAACGTGCATATGAAGTAACTAAATCAACCCAGTCCAGTTGACGATATTCAAATCTACACTACAGTAGAACATTCATTCTTAGATTAACTTAGCTGGCAGCACGGTGGCACAGCGGTTAGCGCTCGTGCTTCACAGCTAGAAGGTCCCGGGTTTGATTCCCACCTGGACGGGGCCTTTCTGTGTGGAGTTTGCATGTTCTCCCCGTGTCTGCGTAGGTTTCCTCCGGGTACTCCGGTTTCCCCTACCACTAAAAACATGTACAATAGGCCAGGATGAATGAGAGTGTGTTTGAGAGTGCGCATGGGGGACGACGGATGCAAATTAGCCCAAGGCTACAATCCGGTGTGGCTTGTTTACATGCATGAGACCCATGTATGTTCATTAACATGCACTGTCCCGACCAAATAAACCAATAAATAACTTTGAGAAGAGTGGAGAAACTGTTAGATTCCGGCTGCCTGTTCACTTGACGTAAATGTGACGTATGACTGATACGAGTCCAGCGTGGCCCCCAGCTCCAGAGGCCGTACATTTGCAAGTCTATATAGGAGGCTCTGTGCTGTAAGCTTTATTGACAGTCTGTCAAAAGCAATTATTCTGGCTCGGTTTCATCCCGTATGAACGTATAGCATACCCTCAGTGCGTTGAGTCAAGTGAAGCGCTAACAGGGTGGGTCAAAGGGAGCAAAACCGGTAACCTCCATAGCCACACGTGGGATTCTGCATGCCGTGTGATGCCCTAAGCATGAGAGTAATCTATTCTACAAAAGGTCTTTAACATCAACTGGGTGCATTACGTCAAAATGCCACGAGTCAAGGTCATGGAGGAAGATCAGATGTTTTAGAAGGACAGTCATGTTTTAAAGGGAAAGTGACACCTATATGTTCCCAGGAATTCCTGTCCAGCCTGTCCCCCATTTTCTACGGATGGGGTACTTGTACTCCCACCTCGGTTTTGTGGAACAGAAGTCCTCCCAGACTCAGACAAGTGCCGCTGTTCACTACGTAGTCCGTAATGCCTTCGATCCCACATCAAGATCTAAACCCTAACCCCTAACTTTAGCTCTAACCCTAAATCCATGGAGATAAATAATACAATAGACATGGCATCACAATTAGCTGCTGAAGCCAAATAGAAAATGGTGGCTGGACTTTCCATGAAATCTTTTTGTGGCTCTTTCAGTCATTATTGGACACTGACTTGTCCTTCGGACAACATGGTCCTATTTGATTCCCCTTTTGCTATTTTAATTTTAAAGGTGCACTACACAACTTTTTGTGTAAAAGAAAAAAGTTAATATTACTGCGTATTTGACCTTTCAGTGACCCAGCGGCTATATGGCTGGTTAGCTCAGCGCCTTTACTTTCCATCCCGGTGGCCTCTATGATTCTTCAGGATCAATTTCATTTACGTTTTTTTAGGATTTCTGGTAGGTTTTCAAAATGGAATGTATATGTTACCATGGATACGGTTCAATCAGCAGTGACAACTTTGATCCTGGAGCATCCTAGGCCATCAGGAGGGTGAGTCAAAGGCGCTATGCCAACCACCCAAGCATCCGCTGGGTCAGCGAAAGGTCAAATACGTATTATTTTCAACTTTTTACAAAGTTGCATAGTGCACTTTAATGTTTGCCCTATTCTAAATAATGGAGCTGGCTCCAAAAGCCCAGTCAAATTGCTAGCATGAACACTTAGTCCACCTCTATTTCACAGTCTACGGATGATACACCGAGCTTGCTCACAAATTTATATCTTTATGTTTTTGTAGGACTTTCTCCAAAAAGATTTTGCAAACCATCAGAAAAATTAAGTATGTATTAAGTAGTAATTAAGTTCTGTCGCTCAATAGGATAACTTTGCGAGGATCAAGGTGCAACTGCTAAACCGAAAGTATTTTTTTGTTTTATAATTGATAGTTAATAGGTTGATGACTTTTACTCTGTTGTTTCGGGTTGAGGCTAATGTTCGATTCCTCCAGCCGTACAGTCTCCCAGTCGGTGACACGGCGGCTCCACAAACTCGATTCTGCTGCTCTGCATGCAGCTGTGCCCGCCCCAGGCCTCTGAATATAACATCACCATTTATTTATCAGCTCGGGCCCATCTCTGCTTCCTCCGTCTGAGCCACTGTGCTAAATCATGTGCAAGTGGAGCCAGCAAACGGAGAGCGCAGAGCTGCTATAGGGGCCAGGAGGTCAGAGCACGACGACAACACATGGGTGCGTAGATAAGACACAAATCATGGGTTGGCAAAATGTATTTCAAAAACAAAGCTTACATTAACCTTATTGTTTGGGGTAAAGCGTTTTTCAACCAGACTTAAAGGAAGAGTGGCTACATTAGATAAAGAGTGCAACTTGCTTGAATATTCTTTAATCGAGTGAATCTAAAAGTGTCATGACTGGAGATTATTGAGAATGAGGAGTTGTCGTCACGGCACAGAGCCCCCCTCCCCATCCCCCCCTCGCCTCCATATAGGCTGCGCTCCGGCGGCAATACACATCGTTTACGTGTGTTGGTAACGCCGTAGTAGCGGAGGTTCTTGCTATTCCGCACTGTTTTACCGCCTGGAAGTCACTGCTGCGTTAAAAACTGCTCCAATACCTCACACGATAGACATGGAAAACGTAGGAACAATGGGACACAGTTTTTTATGTTACAGAAATGGACACAGCACCGAGGAGCGCAAGTCTCTGACCTGTCAAAACATGTTGGAAACGTTTGTGTACATTGAACCTCTCGTAACAATGTAGTGTTTACGAAACACGCACTTTATTACTTTGTCATTTTGCTAAATGCAATGTAATGACAACACACAAAACTAACTTTCTTCACATGCGTTTGTCAGTACAACGCTGTTTTCACCAGCTGAAGGCTTGTAGAGCCATGTCCTGGATCCAGCCACAGCAGAAAGTCTCGTAACTTTCCAAAGATGTGTGGCTTTTAAACTCCTGCATCGTGTAGTAACTTACACCAAATACAAGGTAGTTTACTATGTCCATGTTTGTGCACGGAGGTAAATGGTCCAGGTCTCCGCTGCAGGGAGCTCGTGTGTTGTTTTGAATGTCCGCAAGCTTCTCCAAATACCGCTGTTTTGCGCTTGGTATGAGCTTGTTCCTGTAAGGTCCCTTTTATTTCGCTTCATCTCTTTGCATTTTCTTTACTTTCTGTCTTTTCGTTGTTGTATTCGTAGATCCGTCTCTGTCTCGCTGAAAACGTAAATGCGCAAAATTTAAAGTGCTCTGGAATATGAGGAATGCGTGAAATTCTGGGGGCGTGCCCCCTATCCGCAGCCAATATGTCCGAAAGGCTCAGAACCCCCCCAAATCACCCCAACTCGGCACGTGACTCCTCATTCTCAATACAGCCGATAGACCAGTGTATCGCCTCATTTGAAAGCTAAGATCTACAAAACTTATCTAAACTTTTTCGTCACTGTGTTGTCGTCACTTAAAAAAAAAAAACAATTCATAGCTTTTTATGCTAATTTTTTGTTATGCTCTTTTGTGGCTTTTTGTTGCTTTTGCGTCACATTTTTGGCACTTTTTCATCGCTTTTTAGTCACGTTTTTCTGTGACTATTCCTCCCATTTCTCTACCATTCCTTTCAAATGCTTAATTCTGAATCTGTTTTTCCAAGAGGAGAGTAGCAAAGTGGTTCAACAGCCCATTAATACTTACAAAAATCACCACTGATGAAAATGGACATTTTTGCTTCTACTGAACAATTTGCTGTGAACAAACATCCATATGGACCTGATTTTGGGTTGACTTTACTGGTGTGTCATAAATATGTTTATAGATTCAATATAGTTGAATCACCTGTTGCACGAGGGATTGCTCCGCGACCCGGTGCCGAAGTTGGTGGCCACGGAGCACGTGAGGGCGCGGGGACAGAAGCCGGGGCTCGTCAAGATGGAGCTCGAGACGGTACAGGACAAAGTGGCGGTGCTTCGGAGGAAGGCTAAACTCAAGGATAGCGACAGCTACCAAAGGGTTTTTGTATCATCGGCGAAATCACACGCGGCTGATGGAGATCAACTTTAATAATAATAATAATAATACATCAAACTTGTATAGCGCTTTTTTGGACACTCAAAGACGCTTTACATGGGGAATAACAAAACAAAAAAAGGGGTTTAAGGAAAAGCTAGTTTGAACAGGTGGGTTTTGAGTACTGGTTTGAAGTTTGGTAGTGAGTCAGAGTTTCTAATGGGCTGTGGGAGTGAGTTCCAGAGGCTGGGGGCGGTGATGGCAAAGGCTCGGTCCCCCAAGGTCCGGCGGTTAGTGCAGATGATGGGGGTGAGGCGGTTGGTGCCGGCTGAGCGGAGGTGGCGGGTGGGTTGGTGTTGTTGCAGGAGCTCGGTGAGGTAGGGCGGGGCCAGGTTATGGAGGGACTTGTAGGTGAGGAGGAGCTTGTATTGAATCCGATATTGAACGGGGAGCCAGTGGAGCTGTTGGAGGACGGGGGTGATGTGTTCTCTGTCTGGGTGTGGGTGAGGAGGCGGGCGGCAGAGTTCTGGATGTATTGCAGTTTTTGGAGATGAGTGGTGGGAAGTCCGTAGAGGAGGCTATTGCAGTAGTCGAGTCTGGAAGTGATGAATGCGTGGAAGAGGATTTCTGCTGTTGACTTTAGGACTCTTCTTAGAGAGATCCCGGCCGCTAAGGACTATTACTTGGCTGGAAACGGGAGATTGGTTAAACGTGATGGGGAGGCAGCGGGACGTGGGCCACGGGTTTGACGGGACCATGCCCAGCCTGTAAGTACTGACTATGTCGTTTTGGTTAATTGGAACGTGAACGGATGGACGCTTAACAATTACAAACTGAGAGTGCATCTCCTTCTCTCGCTTGTGCCAGACATTATTTCTCTGAATGAGACTCCTTTATCTACTCTTATACCTGAACTTGATGGATTTACCTGGATTGGCCATAACCGCATTGCTCATAAGAGAGCTGTAAGAGCGTCTGGTGGTGTGGGTATTTTCATTAGAAATTGTTTCTGAACAATTTCTCTATTAAAGTTATTGATAAAACATATGATGGCATTCTGTCTGTGCGCTTTGAGCATATGGTATCACAATATTCATTCATTATAATGTCCTGTTATCTATCTCCAGAAAATTCTACATGGGGTCGCAATGCTGATCCTTTCTATGCTCATTTATTATCATTAATATATGCGGCAGATGCTCATTCAGTTTATATACAGTATGTGGAGTCGCATTGCGTACCTTAAAGATTTTGTTGAAGAAGACAATATCCCCCCTAGAGTTGGGTTGGACTCGGTCTTAAATAAACATGGTGACAGTTTTGTACATTTTCTTAAAGATTCCAAATGCTGTATTCTGAATGGAAGGCTAAGCCCTGCAAAGGATGATTTCACTTCTATATCAGTAAAGGGTAAAGCAGTGGTTGATTATATTGTGGTACCACATGTGGACCTGAAGACGTGTTGAATTTAGAGTTTTACTCCACATGACCAAGTGGACAGAGCTGAGCAGCCTATTATAAATATGATAGATGACAGATGTAGACTTCCTGATCACTCTGTGCTTTATTTGCGTTTTCAGACAGAGGAAACACACCCAGGAAACTGGAACGGTTTTGTTTTGCAGAATAAAAGACCATTAAGAAAGCTGCATAGAAATGTTCTTGATTCCGAGGCCTGTAATACAGCTCTTAATAATATTACAAAGCAATTAAAAAGCAGCGAGAAAACTCAGGAAAATTTGAACTAGTGCTATGACTGTTTCTGTACACTATTGGATAAGGAAATTAGTAAATATAGACCAAATATAAAAATGCACGGAAGAAAACACAAAATCAAGCAGCCATATTGGAATGAATTACAGTCTATGTGGTTGAGTCTTCGTTTGGCTGAGAAAAACCTTTTGAAATGTACAGATCAGATTTTAAGGAGCGAGTTAAACAATACCTTTAAAAGCTTCCAAATACATTTTGATAAAAAACTCAGATTCTATAAAAGACGTTATAAGAGTGGGAAAGCCCTTAAGTTGGAACGCTTGCAAAGCAATAATTCACAACAGTTCTGGAGAGAAATCAATAAGCTTGGACCAAAAAGAAAAAAGACAATTCTATTTGAAATAGTCACTGAAAGTGGGGAATCTTTATTTCAAACTGATCAGGTTTTAAACCGGTGGGAAACGGATTACAGAAACCTGTTTGCTTGTAATAGTTACCACCAGTTTGATGACCAGTTTCTAACTGAAATGTGTAGTGCAAAAATACTACTTGAGGAATTATCCTTCTTGCTGTAATGATTTGTTAAATGGAGATACTGTGGAGGAGGTGAAGAAAGTCATTGAAAAGATTAAACCACATAAAGCCGTGGGACTGGATGGATTGTCTAATGAGGTTCTTAGAAGTCCTAGGTTGTTGAATCCTCTGTACAGGTTGTTTAAACATTGCTTTCAGAGTGGTATTATTCCATCAGGATGGTACAAATCTATTATAAAGCCTATCCCCAAATCCTTGCAAGCTGATCCTAGACTCCCTCTCAATTATAGAGGCATAAGTTTGTTAAGTACAGTTTACAAGGTGTTCTCTGCTATCCTGAATAAGCGGCTCTGTGAATTTATAGAAATGAATCAAATACTGGTGGATGAGCAGAATGGATTCAGGAAAGGCAGGGTATGTATAGATCACATCTATGTACTGTCCTCTGTAGTTCGAGCATGAATGCAGGAAGGCAAAGGTACCTTTGTATGTTTTATTGATTTCGTAAAAGCTTTTGATTGGATAAACAGAGACCTTTTGGAATATAAGCTCCTTAAGTATGGTATTGATGGCGATTTCTTTAAATCCATTAAAGCTCTGTATAAGCAACCAGCAGCCTGTGTGCAGGTGAACGATTTGAGGACGGATTGGTTTTCTACTCCATTTGGTGTGAAACAAGGAGATATTCTCTCTCCCACTCTATTTGCAATTTACGTTAATGATTTGGCCCAAGAAGTCAAGAGAGCTAACCTGGGAATAGACATTAAGTATTTGAATCTCAGCATTTTGTTGTACGCTGACGATATTGTTTTGGTTGCAGAGAATGAAATTAATTTGCAAAAAATGTTAGATATCTTGAATGATTGGTGTACTAAATGGAGACTTGATATTAATTGTGATAAGACTCAAATAGTTAACTTTAGAAGGCCTAATGTTTGTCAAAGTGAGTATGAATGTTATTTTGGTCAAACATTGTTGATGTATTCTGCAACTTAAGTATCTTGGTTTTGTTTTTCATGAGAATATGATTTTTCTGATGGTAGAAGAGTACTAGCAGATTCCGCTGGGAGGGCTCTGAGTCAGGTATCAGTAAGATGAAATTATGTCCTGATTTGCGTTTCACTATTTTCACTCAGCTACAGTATATGACTCAATGGTAGCTCCTGTTTTGCTCTATGCTGCAGGAGTATGGGGTATTCAGGATGCTGCAGAGAGCAACTTATTATTTCCTTGGAGTCCATAAGTTCACCCCCAAGGCAGCCATAGAGGGAGACATGGGCTGGGAACCCTGTGTGATGAAACAGTGGGCTGAAATGTTAAGACTTTGGAACCGTCCTGTTCAATTACCAGAGGAGAGACTCACTAGGAAAGTCTGTAATTGGGACAAAACTCATAAATGTCCTTGGTCACTGGAGGTCCATCAAATATTTGCAAAAATAAATTCAGAATCATTGTTTTGGAATAATTTATAGTGTAAAATAACAAACCCCAGGCAGATACTATTTGATCATTACAAAGAGCAGTGGAAAATTGAATTGCTAAGCAAACCGAAATTAAGAACTTACATTCAGATGAAAGAATGTTTTTCAACAGAGATTTATGTGAAATGTAATTTGAAAAGAGGACAGAGGTCTCTGTGTGCTCAGCTCAGAGCAGGAGTGCTGCCTCTAGAGGTGGAGGTGGGTCATTACAGAGGGGTCACTGAAGAGAACAGACTTTGTAATGTTTGTGATCTATGTTTGGTGGAGGATGAATTCCACGTTATGTTCTATTGTCCACTGTATAATGATTTAAGAACAGCTTTGTTTGAAAGAGTCATTATTTTAAAATCAAAGATCATGAAGTTTTGTGACATTGTTGAGTTCCAAACTGTACAGATGTTATACAAAGCAAGATACAAACTGTTACCGGGCCAAATACAAAGAAGGTTCCAAGAACGTACTGGTTGTTATGAATTACGTGACGAATTAAACTTTAGGCCTCAGAAACATAGCTCAACTTTGAAAAGTTTTAGTCCAACAGTTAATGGTGTACAATTGTGGAATAAACTGGAAATGGAGTTGAAACGAAGTCCAAATAGTCAAATATAAATACAAACAAAAGACTTTTGAAAGTGTGTTGCCACTAGGGGAGCAGTAGGATCAAGAACAAGAAATGTGTTGCCACTAGGGGGAGCAGTAGGATCAATTATGTGCGTTTCCTCTATAATCAAGGAAGACTGTTGCTGCTTGGAACGGTTGTCATTCTATTGCTCAAGTTTACAAATGGAGAATTAGGGTAGGCAAGTTATGGATCTGTTGAGAGGGACCCTCCTAACGGGCTCAAAACCTTGTCTTTTAATGCACCACTCAGCATAGGAACATAATCTACAAAATCAGCTGTTAGGGCAGCTGGGTGGGGGTTTGTTGAGGGGGAGTTACTGCCCTCTTCAACTGGCCCGTTCTACACCCTGGCTTTTAATGCACCACACTATGCAGGGCTTACGTCACACTTCACAAATAACTCAATTAAACAAATATAATAATAATGATAATTAAACCCAAATTAAATTATATTGAGGATAGTAATGACAACTGGGAAGTAGCAAGATCTCAGAGTATAATATGTATTAATGCACCTTTATAACATAAAAGTAGCACATTCTTTTGTTGTTCTTTATTTTGCTGTTGTTTTTATTTTATTCTTCTTCATTATTTATTGTTACTTTGCCCTATGTTCCTTTGTTTATGATTGCTACCTTGTAAATGTTAAATGTAATGTTATTATTTTATTTTGGGGTGGGCGCTTATAAGCCTTTGGCTTCAGCCCACTCCCTTTGAGCAGGTGAGCTGCTCAAACAAATAAAAAAATTAAACTAAACTAAAGAGTCGAATGCAATAACCCTGATCTATTTTGGTTGGCAGAAGGTGATATGTTGAGTTGGTTATTTAGAAATACAATGTTTGCTTGGCAAGATATGTGGAGAAAGCATGGACAATGAGATTGAAAGCTTTGTATCCAGATTCTTGATTTTTCTGTGAAATGTATATTGTATATTGAACATATTGTTTAAACGGTCGTCTTCTAAATTATGTTTATAGTGTCTTATAAGCCCATGTGGGCTGGGCACATAAGCATTACACTTAAATAAAATATTCATTCATTCATTCATTCATTCATTCATATAGTCCGCCAGATAATGGCTAATAATTGTAATTCCCATGAGAGGTTTTCTTCCCCCTTGGCTAGGCCACGCCCCCTTGTATGACGCGTTGCCGTCTGTTTCTATGGCCTCATGGTGCGTTCCAGGCAACTGGTAACTGGTATTTTTCCCACTTGAAAATGACGACTTATGACCTCAGAGCTCTGCACCTCGGTACACACGGCAGTTGGTGACAAATGACTTCCAGCGTCGAGAGATAAGGATGTGGTCCAGCGCTTTCCTGGTTCTGCCATCTGGGCTGTACCATGTCCAGTGATGGATTACTTTCTGAGGAAACCAGGTATCAGCGATGCAGAGGTTGTTGTTGTGGCAGAGAAGGAGAAGGCGGTTGTGTGCTGTTGTGTGCTGACCTGTCAGCAAAAGTTGTGCCGACAGGTGAGCCTGTGGACTGATCACTGCTGGATGAGTGGCGTTGGCATCGGTGAGGATGATGGTGATGTCGTGTGGTGGGGCTTAGCCGACAGCCTGATGGAGTTGGTCATAGAAGGCATCCTTCGCATCAGTGGGGGCATAAGCAACGATTACCGTCATCTTGCCGTGTTGGTGGAGAAAGCAGGCCGACAGTAATCTGTCGCTCAGAGGTGTCCAGCTGATGAGGGACTTACGGAGAGCCTTTGCGATGGCGAGTGCCACGCCATAAAGGCCTGTCCGTCTCTCGGGCCACGCCAGATGTAGCAATGGTCGCCTGCTGTTGTTTCGCCATTGCCTTGCCATCGAACTTCACAGAGCCATGCCAGGGTGATGTTATAGCGGCAGAGCTCTCGGGACAGCAGGGTGGCAGCTCCGGGCCGAAAGAGTGTCTGGACTTTCGATGTGACGACTCGGGTCCTACGACGAAGGTTGATCCGTACTCGTTGGTCGGGGGCAGGCCGGAGTCCGTTACCGTGTTGGGCAGTCCGGCTTCTCTTTCTGATAGGTTTAGTAACAAAAGGGTTTCTCCTGGGTGGGATGTTCCTGTAGTTGCAGATTAGACGCTCACAACAATCAGGATGAATCTTGGACCATTCCTCTTTACAACACTGCTGCAGTTCAGCGAGATTCAGGCGGTGTACTTACTTATCCCACGCTGTCCTGTGAATGTTTACATGTTATGGCCAATAAAAATATGATCAAATGTAAATGTTTGGTGGTATTAGTTCAGGCAGACACTGTTTACTCATTCCTGTGATTTTGATGAAGATCAGACCACATTTAGTGACCAATTTAGGGAGAAATGTGAGAAATTCCACATGGTGTACTTACTTTTTCTCGTCACTGTATATATACACACACACAGAACTTTGTTATGTAAATTGTTGGCTCTGTTGAACAATGTTAAACAGCATGGAACAGTTGAACATTGGCATAGGCTAATTACATCAAAAGCATTCAGCACCTGCAGTAGCCATACCAAAAAAGAAAGAAAGTAGCCTTCGAGGTTAGCTAATTCGTGACCATCTCAACCTAAATTACAAAATGTAAATTAACTCAAGGCGTTTGTATAAATCAGTGTTTGTCTGATATGTCATTGACACCTGACCATCGGATGACAAGCTACGACCCAAAAATAGTCCAGAAAAGTGCAGTTCTAGGAACAGCCGACCCCAGAGTGATGTACCCCCAGAGTGATTTTTGGCTTTGTTCACGCATGTCCGCATAATCCTCCTGAATCCTGCTGTCTGAGTAATTGCTCCGCCCTCTCCTGGTAAACGACTGCCTTGGGACCATGTTACGCATTTTACGTAACCAGGAAGTGCCCCACCTCTGTAATGTAATGCCTTACGGCCTGATTTTAATTTATAAAACAGCTTTTTCATCATTTCTGTTGTAAGACAAAGGGAAAAAAAGGAAGTGCCCGGCGTGTCCGCGCTGCCCCTGTGGAGTCAACAAACACGTCCCCTGAGCGTCCGGACAAAGTCACTTTTGCCCCGAAGTGGTGAAGAACGAGCTCCTTTCTAACCAACTCTGGACAACGCCTGTTCTTTTATTCTTACCTAACAATAAGGAAAATGCGGCGAAAATGCATAAGACAGGTACAGGACTGTATTCAACCAAGAGTCCACTTGCCAGAAGTTGGAATTTCTTTCCGGGATTCAAGGACTAACCAGCCAGAATAGGTTTATCACTTGACCGATGGATGCTTGGCGAACCTTGGCCAGAACCAAAGTGGATTAACTTGATGAACCAGCGCAATTCACACAATAAAAGCACCCGATGGAGAGGCCAGAGCAATAAGTAAAACAAAAAGTGTGTTAGTCATTTATGAAGCTTTGTTGCCGATTTCAACTCCTTTTAACTGCATTGTGTGAAGTAACTTCACTTATTCCTGCAATATTTATTTCCACTAATGTTGCATGGGCAGTCTTGTCTTCCGGTTTCCAGTTGGTAAATGAGTACTCCATAGTGGTAGAGGTACAATATATCATATAAATGCCTATAGTTTACTTTCCAATGGCTTAAATAGCATGATATGGTCCCTTTAAGTTTTATCATAAACTGCGCACCTCCACTGGAGAAAGCCATTACTGTCTTCATCTCGCATCCGAACTCGGAGCTCTCTGGAAGTCTCCGAGCTTACAAGTTATAATTACGAGTTGGAGCGGCGTTCCGAGGCATTTTTCCAAGTGGCAGGTCGAAAATTTACCAGTTGCCTGGACAGCACCATTAGAACAGTGGTTCTCAACTGGTCTGGCATCGAGAGCCGCCATCACCCTGTGGGATGACAATCCGTGACCTAAATTGAATTTGTTACATTTAATGTAAAATACTGAAAATTCCCACACATTTTTGTTGATACACCTTGATTACGCCTGCGAAGCTGAAAAGTCAGACTCAACTAGTGTTTTTAAATTGATGAAAAGTAACACCACGAGTTGAGAACCACTGCCCTAGACGACTGCAGTATATTACGAGCGTCTCCTGGCAGTGTTCCCTTACAAACTGACATACAATCTGTGCATTGTCTGGTAATGTGATGAAACCACTTCAGGTGTGATAAAGTGATAAAACGGAGTGCAGCCTCTTGATTACATAAATCAATATAATTATCCATCTCCGCCGTACGTTCTTAGCGGAGTTTGACGGAAAAAGCAGTTTATGTTCAGAGATGGAAGGAGGGTGTAAAATGTGAGGGATGGTGGAGAGGGAGACAGCAGGCTCCACAGCGCGAGAGAGACGAGCTGAGGTCTGCCGGGAATCATTTGGGGAGTGAGAGAGAGCACTCCTCTTCTCGGGATCCGTGCGCCAAACCGAATTATTGCCGGCAACCAACACGCAACGGTGTGTAGCCGCAGACCGGAGCAGCTGCAGATTCAGGAGCGCTGCAGACAGTTTGGAAGAGCGATCCTTTTACTTTCCAGGTTACTGCTATTTATGATGTGGTTTATTTAATGTACAGTAAGATGATCAATTTAAAGTGCATGTGACACATCACAATTTTTGCTAAAACATATTTGTTGTGATGTTTAGTTTCACTTCCTTATTGGACACTGACAGGAAGTGACATAGATAGAAGCAAACAATTTTAAACTGTTGCCGTGTCAACCATGTTATGGCAATGGGAAATGAGTCAAATGAGGCCCCTGATAACGCAAAACAAAACTGAATGATGGGTGGGTGGGTCTCGGGGCCTCACCCAGGAAAATTGGTGCCAAACGCAATTTTTGGCCGGTGAACGATGTCAAGTGACGAGACGGTAGAGTGAACAAAATTAAAGAAAATAAATTAGCAAACCTCCATATAAATCAAGCCTTTTTGGTTTTAAAACAGCTGAAGTCATCCCAGTGATGCCAAATCACTCAACTAGGAATGGCCGTCCTGAACCACGGGATTGGACACCGTGTCGAAGCCTCATGGCGCATGCGTTTCAAAACAGTGCTTCAAAACACGGTTCAAAACACGCAGGTCATGTGACTCAGACTGAAGTGTTTCATGAAACGCAACTGTTTCAAAACACTTCACTAGGGGGCGTTTGTGTTAAACCTTGGTCAAACCACAGGGCTTTGCAAAGCTTTCTCCATGTTTGTGTAGTGCTTTAGTGCCACGTGTGAGTGTGCACAGATGGCGTAGTTGGTAAAGTTGCTTATAAATATTCCTCGTTTGAGCAGCGTGAGTACGAATCCTAGTTCTGACAGATTGCTAATCAATCTCAGGCAATCTGAACTACATGCCTCCAAGATTTATGTTAAAATAATTGTTAATGCTACATGTCTTTTATAAAAATAGATTAGCAAGAAGAAGAATTGAGTAGTAGAACATTTATGGCCGTCCTGAACCACAAAACTGAGATCATTGTTTTGGCCCACAGACACAAAGACAAAGTGTTATCAGTCACCTTGAGTCTCTCTCTCTAAAACCAAAAAATCAGGTTAGAAATCTAGGAGTAATCATGGACTCAGACCTGAACTTAAACAGCCACATCAAAGCAATAACATCATCAGCTTTTTACCATCTGAAGAACATTGCTAAGATCAGAGGAATAGTGTCAAAACCAGACTTAGAGAGACTCATCCATGCATTTGTCTCCAGCAGGTTAGACTACTAACGGCTGCTCACTGGCCTTTCTAAACGAGACAGCTGCAGTACATCCAGAACGCTGCTGCTCGAGTCCTGACAAGAACCAGGAAATACGACCACATTAGTCCAGTGCTCCGGTCTCTGCACTGGCTTCCTGTCACTCAGAGAATAGAATTTAAAACAGCTCTGCTTGTGTACAAGTCTTTTCATGGTTTAGCACAAAGTACATCTCTGACATGTTAGAGCCGTATGAACCATCTCGGGCCCTGAGAACTTCAGGGAGGGGTCTCCTGGTGGTTCCCAGAGTCAATAATAAACACGGTGAGGCTGCGTTTCAGTTTCATGCAGCTAAAATCTGGAACAGTCTTCATGAGGATGTGAGACAGGCCTCAACTCTGACAATGTTCAAATCCAGGCTGAAAACAGCTCTTTTTACCCGTGCATATGAAAACTGAAAGTATTTTATCTGCACTCTTGCCTTTTACTGTCATTGATTAACTTTATGTTGATGTTTTATTGATTGATTTTATATTTTTCTTGTAATTTTATGCAACTGTGAAGCACTTTGAATTGCCTTGTGTATGAATTGTGCTCTACAAATAAACTTGCCTTGCCTTATGAGAGTTGCTTCATTGATTTAATTTTTCTAGTACCTCAGTAAGAACATTAACACATTCAGGAAGAGTCCATATTTTAATGGCAAATAAAAAACAGAATGTCACAAGATGTCACTGTGGAGTGATTGTTCCGAAGTGTGAATCGAGGCTCCGGCACAATTGCTTCGACTGCTTTGGAGTTTCATGAAGCTTCACTTTGCCCATCCCTAGACTTAACACACATGAGAGGGAAAATAAACGCCCAATAAAGACACCTTGTCCAGTTGACAACTTTGGAAACTTTTGCTGCAATAGCGACTGAGAGCCTTTGAGTTTTAGTGTCAAACTTGCTGAGGAACTATCAATTATCGAGGGATTATCAGTCATGGTGTTTGAGTGCTTTCTGACACTGTTCCGTGCCATAGTCCAAAAACATTCATTGGATCTGACCGACGGTGCTGGCACACAAAAACACCAAAGGGCTTGAATTCATGATGGTAAAGCTGCGGTCCTGAATCTGCAGCTCCTCAACGTCTGCAGTCACGCGGCTCCCAGCGCGGGCCACTCCCGCACAGGCGGAGACGAGGAGAGAGGCGAGGAACTGGCAATAAAAGAGCACGCCGAGCCAAATGAAGACGATACCCCGAGTAAATCATTTAGTCGTTTTGATTGTTTCGCCTGCTTTATATTCAGAGGGTGGCAGAGGCGGCGTGGTAACAGGCAATACAAGGAAGGGTGGATATTACCAGAGGTGTGCGTCACAAGCAATCTCAGACGGCATTTTGTTATGATCGAGGCGCAAATAATAACTCTCTCTCTCTCTCTCTGGGTGAAGTGAAAGCAAATCATGACTGAATTCACAGACCTTTGTGATTTTGCTTTGGATAGATAGTAATTAGTGTGTGTGATACGCTGAATTAAGTGTCCAGCTTTTTGTGGTGTCAGAGAAGCATTTATTTGCCACTAACTCCCCGGAAAACGGAAATAAAATTGCCATTCATTCAAACTGACCTCTTCTCACTCACACCACCCGGACACTGACCTCACCTGGACCGAACCACCGCCTCATCCTACACAGAACCCGAGTGCGCAATGACCTACAGCTTTGGATGAATTAAAAGCCCCACTCAGATTACTATGTGGTTATAGGCAAACCCAAACCTCGCTATTGGCAAATACAGAATCATCCGTCTAAATCTTCACGTTCTAAACGTGTGTTTCTAAGATTTATTGAGAGATTCCAATAAGTGTGATCAGAGAAGCAGAGTTCATTTTTCACTACAGACCTCAAGCCCGTGTCCCCCACACTCGATAAAACCCACTCATAAATGACTTTGCATTGTCCTTTTATGGTGAATCCTACACACTTTGAAAGTCAGATGCACAGTTTTATAAATGAGGCCCCAGTTCTGTGGTAGAATTTGCCTCTCTAATAAGTTGAGAGGGGTCTGGCTGCAGACCTCCACTCTCAGGACCCTGCCTTGCAGACCTCCACTGTCAGGTCCCCTCCGCTGTCAGGACCGGACCGGAAGTGCATATTGAACGGAAGAGGGCAGCGTAACGTGTACAGCCTGCCGAAAACCATTAGAAGAAGAAGTGCATATTTATTAGTTTCCCATACTATACTTTTTCTTATCTTTTTTAAGCAGGGGCGTGCTGGGACCTAATTTCAGCCCGGGAATGTGGAGAAGACCGGCCCGGAATTATGGCTCCGTAATAGTGCGCTGGTTTCAAGTACAAGAGGTCGCTGGATCAAATACCACACATTGACAATTTTCTAACAATTTCTCTTTTCACATGGGCCGCTGCACACACAGTCTGAGCCTGATACAAACCCACAATCAGCACAAGTTATGTAGATAAAAACATTTATTTGTCCACTTTTCTACCTTTCACTGCCTTTTAGTCTCTTAACTCGCGCAGACACTTGTCTCTGCTGGATTGGACTGCACCAACTTGAACTAAAGCGGAGGGGTGTTCCACTTAAACACCCCTGTGAGTTAGTTCAATATGAAATGGTATCTCCCCGCCGCAAGAATGAAAAGTTCGATGCGAATATTTTTCAGATTTTCATTCATCAGTCGTTATTTTGATAGATTTCCATGACAATTACGCTTGTGTTACTTCATTTATATCTGGAACAGCAGCTCATGCTCCTGCTACAGCCCAGTTAAAGCCTTTAGGCCTGGAATAGTGAGTTATTATTTCATTATTTTATTCTGATGGCCCCTCTGTTTTTAAGTCAACGTGATTACACGTAAATAATACTTACATATTTAGACATAAATGAATGCGCCAAGAGCTAAAGTGTGTTCACATAGAAAACTAAACAAAAATTGAAATGTCATCTTGTTCAGCGCTGGTATTGAACCTATGTGGTTTGCACTGGGAGGCGCCCGACTTACCCACATGACTACCAGACAATTATCTGTAATGTAATCATTGTGTATTATGAAGCGTAGAGGAGTGAGATTTACCTAACGTACTTCTGGAAGCCAAGCAGCCTCCGTTACATAGGCTACTCCTGGAATACTTGCTTTTGAATCATATTTACATTATATACATAAAATATGGCCCCAATAAATAAAGTATATTCACATGGGGAACGACAAATACGTCCTCCGGTATGCCTGCTTTTCATTTTGGAAGGGGAGTGTGGAGGTCTGCAGCCAAACATGAAGGCTACTACTTATAGTTGCTTTTATATCATATTTTATACATATATTATACATTTTATATCATATTATCATATTACATAAATAAGCCCAAGGAACAACGACAAATACGTGCTTCCAGTATATCCGGTTTTATTTTGAAAGGCTTCGAATAAACTTCCGGTCCTGACAGCGGAGGGGACCTGACAGTGGAGGTCTGCAAGGCAGGGTCCTGAGAGTGGAGGTCTGCAGCCAGACTCTCTTGAATAAGTTCACTGGTTCTATATTCACTTCACATGAAACAAAAACGAGCACTAAATTCAATCTTTAATCTGTCGACATAAACTTGAGGTTCAAGTAGCAATGCTGTTTAATCATATCATTGTCTAATGATAAAGTTCAGTATTTATTTTACTGTTAAAAAAACAGTGACTCACCAGTAGAACTCTTCATCCGAGATGATCACATTCTGTGTGCAACCAACGCACATGAATTGTTGATACAAGCTTTCGTAGCAGTAGCATGACCTATTGCTTGACCTATTGATTAAAGTTGCATTATGGAACTTTTTATGCGGAAAAAAGTAGTATGTATGTTTTCGTATTTGACCTTTCTGCGACCAAACGCCTGTATGAGTAGTTGGCACGGCGCCTTTCTACCTTTCGAAGTTAGCACATTGTTTTTTGCAGAGTTTGTGGCTAAATTATCTATAATAATATTAATAAAATTGACGAAATTGACGTCATAGTAAGAACAAGGTTAACAGAACTGTTCCAGATGGTTACACTCCCTGATGAAGGCCCCTAGCCGAAACGCGTTGGAGCACTTTTTACCTTTCTAGCCATGTGACTCAATAAAGGCTTTGTGCCTTGGCATTTTTTTCCTTTTGTTGCCTATACTTAGCCCTTTACCAAAGAGCACCATCGTTTAACAAGAAATAAGATAAGTAAAACAGTTCCAAGCAGCACTCCTACCTTCTGTTTTTTACATAGAACTGTTCCAGTGTTTGGAGAATAAATGCTAGATTCAAAATACATTTGCAATACAATTGTGTGAGTTAGCAGATTGTTTTCATACAGGCTAGTTTGATGTGTGATCTCACATTCATGTTTCCTTCAGCAACATGAGCATCAGGGTTAGCGTTAGCTGTCATTAGCTCCAAGACATGGAAACAGGTTCTCGGTGACCTTTTAACCGACATGTTGTTTGGTGAAGTTTTCACATCTTACAGGAAGGTTTTAATGTCTGCACAGTGGTTATCCAAATGAAACGTGCTGTCCACCCCGCGAAATATTGAAGTATTGATAATTTTGACAGAGACCGACCGAAAACACATACAGTAGGCTTCACACAGGACAGGCAGTGGAGATCCTCAGCACTGACACAGAGAAAAACGTATTGCTCAGGGATGCTATTCAAATGATTAGCCCACTATTTTGTCTGATGGTTTGTGTTAAAACGGAGCATGTTTCATTGTGTGTAAAAGTTTGCAGAAAAAGAATCAAATCATTATTTTTAAAAGAAGTCATAGAAAGGAAGGTTAAGTACAGTGCGAAAGTACTAATACACTTTGAACTTTTGCACATTTTGTCATGTTTACAACCCTAAACATAAAGATTACATTTTTATTTTGACGTTTTTACTGAAAGTTCACACACAAGTAACAGACAACTATGAAGTGAAAGCAAAATGATACATGATTCTGTTATTTTAAAAAAAAAATAGAAAAGTGGGGCGTGCATAAGTATTCATACAGCATGACTTAATACTTTGTGGAACCCCCTTTTGCTGCAATAACAGCAGCAAGTCTTTTAGAGTATGACTCTACAAGGTTTGCACATCTAGAGACTGACATTTTAGCCCATTCCTCTTTACAAAACAACTCAAGCTCTGTCAAATTAGAAGGAGAGCGTTTGTGAACAGCAGTTTTCAGGTCTTTCCACAGACTTTCAATAGGATTTAGGTCAGGACCAGTGGCGTAGCAAGGGTACCAAGGGGCCCCAAGCAAGAATGTCGGTTGGGGGCCCTCTGGTGGCCGATCCGTGTACTGCGCACTGGGAGAGAGGATGTCATTTGGGCAGGAGCGGGTCACCTGAAAACTCCCATAATGCAGTTCTCTGCATAGGTTTTCCTCAGAACAGAAGGCTGAGGTTCTTTAGGTCATGAAGAGAGTTACAATAAACTGGTTTCATATTAGAAATATAATGTGGTGGAGCCATGAGTAAAACGTCTGTCCACTGCTCATTATAAGTTAACATTAGGGAACCATGACTCACTAAAGCATGCAGCAGGATGG
This sequence comes from Neogobius melanostomus, assembly GCA_007210695.1. Classification (NCBI taxonomy): domain Eukaryota; kingdom Metazoa; phylum Chordata; class Actinopteri; order Gobiiformes; family Gobiidae; genus Neogobius; species Neogobius melanostomus. The sequence continues at coordinate 3,603,946 of VHKM01000234.1, read as the reverse complement.
GGATAAACAGCGCCACAGAGCGTTGGTGGAGAGATGATGTAACTGCACCACCAAAATCACTAGGAAGGTTGTGTCTATCAAGCGTTTACTGCAGGTATCTGAAAAACGGGTTGGTGCATGGGGGCCCTTCACAGCTGGGGGCCCCAGGCAGCTGCCTGCCTTGCCTTATGGCAAGCTACGCCTCTGGTCAGGACTTTGACTGGGCCATTCTAACACATTAATATGTTTTTTTTAAACCATTCCATTGTAGATTTAGCTTTGTGTTTAGGGTCATTGTCCTGCTGGAAGGTGAATCTCTGCCCCAGCTCAATGCTCTTGCTGACTCCAGCAGGTTTTCCTCCAAAATGTCCCTGTATTTGGCTCCATCCATCTTCCCAACTATTCGTACAATCTTCCCAGTGCCCGCTGAGGAAAAGCAGCCCCATAGCATGATGCTCCCCCCACCATATTTGACACTGGGGATGGTGCACTCAGGACGATGAGCAGTGTTAGGTTTGTGCCATACATAACGTTTTGCATTTGGAATTTTTGTCATCTGACCAAAGCACCTTCTTCCACATGGTAGCTTTGTCCTCCATATGACTTCTAGCAAACTTCAAAACGGGATTTCTTATGGCCTCCTTTCAATAATGGCTTTCTTCTTGCCACTCGTCCATGAAGGCCAGATTTGTGTAGAGTACGACTTATAGTTGTCCCATGTACAGATTCCCCCAGCTCAGCGGCAGTACGTCGCAGCTCCTCCAGAGTTATCTTGGGGCACTTGGTTGCATTTCTGACCAGTGCTCTCCTTGTTCGGTCTGTTAGTTTAGGTGGACGGCCGTGTCTTGGTAAGTTCACAGTGGTGCTATACTCTTTCCATTTCCGAATGATGGATTGAACAGTGCTCCGTGAGATGTTCAAATCTTGGGAAATCTTTGTATAACTTAACGCTGCTTTAAACTTCTCCACAGCTTTATCCCTGACCTCTCTGGTGTGCTCCTTGGCCTTCATGATGTTGTTTAGTGACCAATACACTCTGACCATAGCTCTGAGGCCCTCACAGAACAGCTGTAATTATACTGAGAGTAGATTACACACAGGTGGCCTCTATTTAATGGTTAGGGCAAGGTGTGAACATTCTGCAGTCATTAGGAATGTTATAAAGACAATTTAATGCACTCCGAAAATGCGTTATGAATACTTATGCACGCCCCACTTTCACTTTTCTATTTTTTGAAAAATAACAGAATCCTGTATCATTTTGCTTTCACTTCACAGTTGTCTGTTACTTGTGTGTGAACTTTCAGTAAAAAATTCTAAATAAAATCTTTACATTTAGGGTTGTAAACATGAAAAAATGTGCAAAAGTTCAAGGTGTATTAGTACTTTCGCAAGGTACTGTAAGAAGCAGAGCACGTATCTTTCACCTCCCTTAACTCTGTCAGTGCGTGTATGTTAAATTACATTTGGAATAATCCGTAATGGGAGACAGATGGAGGAGAAGCCGAGTGCACAGACAGCACAGACATGAAACAGGATCCGTGTAATCTAACAATGACTAAGTGTGTGTGGAAACTATCTGTAATTATCTGTCACACTGTGGAACTTCACAGAAAGCAGCGGCGAAATCTGACGCAGACAATCCTTCTCTCTGGAAATGCCGTTCTTTTCCAAGTAGTTTTGACAAAGATTGAGGAGCTAGCAAGATAAAACAAAAACAAAAACTACACCACACAGCGAGAAAGTAGCGAGAACACGTGCTAAATCCTGATGTCGGGGCTAGTCTTTTCTGTCTTTTACATCAGTTGGTTGGTGTTTTGTTTGAGCTTTTGTTTTGTAACTTTGTAACTTGTTTTTTTCCACTTGAGGATTAATAGAGTCTCAAATGAAGAAATAGATTGTGTAGTGGACAGTGAGTTAGCGATAGCGTTCACTACAATAGCTGTTTTTGTCTTGAAGCTAACGGCTAATATAAATAAAGTTCTTCTTCTTCTAACACAAAATGAAATTGAAAGTAGGGCAAAATCTTTTGTTTAGCTTCACGCCATGTTGTTACGTTGTTCGTTCGTTGGTTTCTTCTTCTACTGCTGAAGCGCTCCGATCTGTACTTCCTGGTTATATTGTGTTAGTAGTAGTAATAGTAATAGTAAAAACACAAACAGTCCAGTTCTTTTTTTTTTCCATACTGAGATATGCTCTTACCTGAGCTTAAACGAGTTGATTATAGACTATACAGTTTTAGGCTTAACAATACTTTGAATGTTTTTTTGTTTTGTTTTTTCAGATTATTTAATGTCTAATTCCCAGCCTGATGTATTGAGTGTTGAACTGCAAAAACAGGCGGTTTTGTAATTTTTACTTATAAATCGCTTTTTCAAATCCTAAACAAGATGCAAAATCCCCTCTGAAGAAATATTAATATATCAAAAAATAAAACCATACATTTAAACCTGGCTTGATCCCTAATTTAGATTTTGTTGCTGGATTTTTTCTTTTCTTTTTTGGGCTTTTCTGTCACAATTTTGGCCATGTTTATGCATAAAATGCTGCAAAGTGTTTTATGAAAACACAAAATGATAGAAATCTTGCCATTTTCCTCATATTTATGTCAGTAATCTACAGCAAAAGTTGCAAATTCATCTGTAAATGATATGTGTTTTCTCTTATTGCCTGCAGTGTCTCGCCTTAGCACTGTAGTGTTTCGCTCTGAGATCAACGACACCCACCGATGCCCTTTCATATTTGTTCACCTTGCCCGTACCTTTCCCTGTGTGTGTCGGCAGCAGTGAGCTCCAACCAGAGCCATGGCGAGTACCCGGAGTGCAGGAGCGAGCGAGAGCCTGTGGGGAGCCCTCTCTGCTGGTGTCTCCTCTGGTGGTGGCAGGGATCGTCATAGGCCTGGTGCTCTTCCTCTCCTGTGTCACCATCATCGTGGGCAGCCTGCGCAAGGACAGCCGGCTGCGCAACCCGCACCTCCGAGCCAGCTACGGTCAGTGCCGCTCACAATATAGTCCGCCATTTTCTGGCGGACTATAAGCATATTTAGCACACACAAATAAGCTAACCTAAAACCGAGTGCATATGAAATACACATGAATGTTTTGTCTCATTCTTACATTAGAAAATGAAAGTAGAAAGCCATGGAGTAGTTGAATTAAAGGGATATTTCAGAATTTTTTATATAGGGCCTAATTTCTGGAGATTTTTTTTAATTCATGCAGTCCTTATATTCGAAGAGTTTAGTGGTGCTAGGCTAGTGCATGTCTATGGTAACTAGTAGCCTGCATTTAAAACAGTCTGACCCAAGCACAGTGCACCTGAGGCAAATCACTTATAACCAGACTACCCATATAAATGTCTGTGTTGACTGAAGAATTTTTTTTAATATAACCATTTTGCATTTAACAAAACGTATATTTGAGCAGCATCAGATTCCTGGTTGTAAGCTACGCAGCGGCGGAGTGATCTGCTAGGTTACCGGATCTACAGTACCTGCGGCCGGTATTACTACATGTGGAATTCACAAAGGAGGTTTTTAAATGCAGGCTACTAGTTACCATAGACATGCACTAGCCTAGCACCACTAAACTCTTCAAATATAAGGACTGCATGAATTAAAAGTTAAAAATATCTCCAGAAATCAACAACACTCTGGATAACTAGGTGTCAAAAATCCTGAAATATCCCTTTAACTATACTTTCCGGCTGGACGATTGGATCAGCACTGCCCTTCCTCTCCTCGACCTTCACAATTAGCAGGTTCCCACAGAAATTTAGAGATAGCTCAAGATTTGGTAAAGGACAGCCAGTAACAGTTTGATAATAATAATAATAATAATAATAATAATAATAATAATAATATTATATAATTATTATTATTATTATTATTATTAGTAACAGTTTGGATGTGACTGGATCAGGTTAACCCCTTAACCCCCACCTTAACCGAGTAGATTTTCTCCAGTTTTACTCAAATCTTAAAGCTTCTCGACTGGAAAGGTTACAGCCTTTAGGTAAAGCCTCGTTTGAAAGTTGTTAAGTTTTCGTAGCTTTTTTTGGTCATCTTTTTTTAACATTTTCGTCACATTTTTGTCACGTTTTTAAAGGGGCTCTGTGGAGTTTGGCAGTTTTGTACTCGCAATTGCCCCCTCAGGCCAAACGTGTAACTGCAGCCTCCATGATAAGCTCGTGCATGAGGCGCTCAGGCTTTACGAGCACCAGAAATAACAGTCCCGTCCTGGTCAATTTACAGATTTGCAGGCGTGACTTCAACTGAGGTAAGAAACGTTACTGTTTTGTAAGATATTTAGACCAAATCAATTTGAGTGAATATTTTCCAAGATGCGATGCTTGAGCAAATGCAGCAAAGTTAATCGAGGGAAGAAGCCAAATAATACATATAAACAAATGAATGACGTTTGAGGGAGAAAAAAAACTTGTATACTTTGTATGCATAAACGTCGGCCTAATTGAAATAATAAAATATTTCCACTGGTAGAAATGCTACTAGGAAAAGCCAAAATCGCCTCAATTCCCTGGGCCCAAAGTTAGCGTAGCTAACTCGTAAACTATATTGTAAACGGCACATGTCCACTTTTTGTAGTCGTTTCACTACTTATAAATCCGTGAACAGTCATGCTTATTTTGCGGCCAAGAAAAGCTAACATTAGCAACATTATTTTTGCCATTGTAAATACAGCACCATTACCACTGTTACTACTCAAATGTTTTGTAGGTACAGCCAGTGTTGTTTTTGGCAGCCCTTTTAGTTTTAGTTTTAGTCTTAGTCTTTTAGGCGAAAATGCTTATAGTTTTAGTCACATTTTAGTCATTTCTAAATGTGATAGTTTTAGTCACGTTTTAGTCAGACGAAAATTTTAAAGGTTTTAGTCAAGTTTTCGTCAGTTTCTTATAAAAAGTTATAATTAATTTCGATAAGTATTGGAAATTGGGATAAATAATACTTATCTATTGGCTTTATAGCTTTTGACAAACAGATAACACCACAATAGGCACTAGTACAAGTGTCATTGTGAACAGGACTTTTCCCAAAAGCGCCCGCTCTCCTCGTCCTCTGATCACCGCTTCCAGATTTTTTATTTATTTTTTATCAACCGCGCTGTCTGCACATACGTGTAGCCTACCTCAACATGCTTTCTGCGTTCAGACGCTACGGTATTTAAAACTGTCCTGAGTTCGATATCCCTGTGACATCGATGTCAGACGCGCTCCGTGCAGGATGTACGCTAGCAGTGCACTGCACACCACGGAGAGAGAGGGATAGATAGAGAGAGAGAGAGAGAGCGAGAGAGAAAGAGGCGCCGCTGCCCGGCCGCAACATGAGAGCTGACAGCGCCGCTCTGTGTCACGTTTACCGGTGTATTCTCCCGCTCCGCGTATAAACTCTGTTTGTGAACGATCTGAAGAACCACTCGTCTCGTCTCGTTGACGTAAACTCATAGACGTCTCGTCAGGTTTTAGTCCCCAAAGAGCTATTTTTAGCTCGTCATCGTTACGTTATCGTCATTAAAAAAAGGGGCGTCAACGAAATGATATCGTTATCGTCTTCGTTGACGAAAACAACACTGGGTACAGCACAATTACTGTTATCAATCAATCAATCAATCAATCTTTATTTATATAGCGCTTTTCATACATTTCATGTAACACAAAGTGCTTTACAGATTTAAAAACATTCTCTCACACCCACCTCCTCCCACAAATACAAACACATTGTCGCACTCACACTCTCCCCACCCACCTTCCCAGAGACACACCACACACTCAAGGTAAAACAATGGACACAATGGACATAAGGCTGAGGTAAGGCTGGGTACAGATAAACCAGGTAAGGAAACACCATCCAAGGAGCCGTCTGCATCGGGAGCAGCATCTCGGCTGCAGCCACAGGGCACCAACACAGGACGCCCGGAGGAGGCGCGGTAGAAACACCACACCTCCATCCAGACACCCACAGGACAGCACCCCAGCAGCCACAGCCAATCCCCGCTCCCGAGGCAGAGGGCTCCTCCAGAGGAAACTGGGAGACCATAAAAATGGTTAAAATAAGTAAAAAGTAAAGGTAAAAATAAGAATATAAGGACCACTAAAATAGGCCGAGAGGTAAAATACATAAAGAAAACATAAATAAATAAATAAATAAATAAATAAATAAATATTAATAAAAAAAGATTATTACTGTTATTACTGACACTATAGTCTGCTACTAATACTACACAACTTATCTGTAGGTATAGAACTATTTTGGTAACTTCCAAATATGATTATTTTATGGCTTGTTTCAGTGAAGTTTGTACAACATGCACGGACAGTCGGACACCGTTGTTTTGAAAGCATCAACAACACTTTTCCTCCACGTATTTAGTCATAATTTCTTACCTTTCAAGCAAAAATAAGCTGCAGGTCTTTTGAGAGATTCTCTCAACATTTTCCGTTGTTTACTCTGGTTCTTTGCCTACGCCGATCAGACTCGACTTTCGCCTCTTTTGTTACACTCGAATAAACTCTTAGTTTCTGTTTGTTATTTGGGTTCTGGGCTGGAGTTTTGATGGTGCTTGAAGTCGGTCTCCTCTTATTCTCCGCTAAATCCATCCCTCCGAAGTTACCACTCGCGCTGCAGCGTCAGTATAGAGGAGATACAGCTAACGCTACAGCTGAGCGTGAATGCGCATGACGTTATTACGCATTACGCTGTTTGCTTGTTCGACCCGAGCATAGACTATTCAAGTGACTTTACAGGCATATAGAGGCAATTGCGGTGAAAAGGCCAGGGCTCATTTCTGGAGCATGTATGAGGAAGAAATTTTTAATTTGTATACATTTATTTGTGGTTAAACTTATGTATAGTCCCTTTAATGCTTCTTTGTTGCGTTTTGGCCGAATTTTGTTTTGTAGTGTAATGAAACTGTGATCAAGCCACAAACACATGACAATCATAACAAGCAAGAAGCTTAGATCAGTTTTGCTTTCAAATACACTGGCCTATAGACTGTAAGCTCCAGTCGAGAAGCTTCTAGATTTGAGTAAAGCCGAACTGGAGAAAATGCACTTGGTTAAGGCGGGGGTTAAGAGGTTAAAACATTAGGTGAGATGTAACGACTTCACTGGAGGAAACCTCTGTGTTCATAACGTCTTGAGGCCAACGGCTAACACGAAATAAAATTAAAACTAGTTTTAAACGAGCCTGCGCAAAAAAAGTTGTTTACATGTTATATTGTCATTTTTTTTGACACAAGCCTGTAGCTCCAAGATAGAGCTAAAGGGATGAGTAATGCAAGACAAGCAACAGCAATTAAAAGATTTCAAACCAGATAAGCACACCTAAATAAATTCAGCTGCTACAAGCACAGCCAAATACAATGGTGTTCTTAGCCAGGTCTTGAACATTGTCTATCTAAAAACGCTTCATAGGCATCTCGATCCCCTGTACCTGAAATCACCGACCATCTTTTCAAACTAATGTGGAGTTTGACTGATTGCGACACGGCATTCAAACTCCACTTTTCACCTGAAGAACCATTCCCCCACATTTGCCACGCTCCTGAACTCCTCTCATTTAACTGACAATTTCAACGCATCGGTCACAGCCGGTGCTCACCTGCCTCCCGCCTCAGTCAGGGGGTCATCAGTCGAGTATTATGGGTCATTTAAGGCGTAACTCTTACTATCACTCCTGTGGGAAGTTTGTGAAAGATGCTTGTCGTCTCCAGGTCAGGATGGCTTCTCGTACGGCGGCTCTGTGGGGGAGCTGAGGTCCTCCACGTGTCTGGAGGAGTTCCCCCCTGGTTTAGACTTCCACTCGTATGGAGACAGCCTGTCCCAGATCAACAGCCTGTACCCGGACTCGCCGCCACGGTAAGACTTAGAGTCCTATAAGTGTGTTTCTAGGTGAGGCTGGAAAGTTTGGAGTCTGTAGGAGCGACTAAAATGGCCATTTCGTTGCATGAGTGGAACAAAAACCTAATTTTGAGAAAACCAGCAATAAAGTTTTGTAACGAGTGCGCAAAAATACCATATGTAGCGTCATCTCCTGGACCCTTCGCAGGACATGTAGATATAAAATATGTCAATATTTGTGAATGAATAAGCGTGAGAAAGTCGGCTCTGCGATGTTGTAGCTACTTCCTGGATATCTCCGCCTCGCTAGCAACAAAGCATCATAAAATAAGAATCGTACGGGGTAAGTTTAGTCTTTTTTATTTATACTCTGACATGAGAAAGATGACGCAATAAAGCAATAAATCTCCACTCCAACCACTGCGTGAAATATCAATACTTTCACCTGCCATGTCTCGCCATAACATTTTAGATTTACTGTCAGAGTAAAAAAAAAAATCCAAATTCACCCTTTAAGTGGCTTATTTTATGACGTTTTGTTGAGTATCACTTCGGAGTTTTCCTGAGGGCTGTTACTGTTACTGGCTTACTCTGTGAACTTAGCCAGGCTAAGTTCTCTGACTATATTTCCTGGTCCGGACCAGGCTAAGAGTAGACTGAGCACAAGTTATGTTTCTTCTTCGTGGAATCCAACACCAATGGGCAATGTAAATGACAAAAGCAGGGTATTAGCGCCATCATCTGGCCAAAATGTATGTTGGCCTCAAAAATGTGAAAAAGAAAACATCAAGAAGACATCTTTAAATTACTTTATGCAATAAATTAAAAATATACACCAACACTGTCTTTGTCTCTCATCTGTGAAATACAAAATTGTGTGACATATTAATGACATTATGTGTCGTCAAAAAGCTTGTCCAATAAAAGGAACCTTATCCCACAGGACCCACCCTCATGACCTGTGTCTTGTGTTTCTTTTTTTTCTATTATGTGTTTAAATTCCTGGGGGGAAAAAGAAAAATGTTTAAATTCATAAGCACCGATTTATGTTCTTCCCAGTGGGTGCCCAGTCCAAAAAAAAAAGTTGAAGCTGGGATCAATCTAGCAGCCTCATGGAAGGGAGCCCTGCGCTCTACCTATGGAGCTAACGTAGCAGAACAAAGCTGCGGCCTGTGAAGTATGCTGCGTGTTCACGCTTGGACATGCAAGTTAATGAGCAATTAATGATCGCATTTTTTTACTTGCTTTGTACTAGAGATCGTACATGAAACAAGATCGTTGTTGTAGTTGTGCTTCGTTTCAATTCATTATCAGTTCAAATATTGTTTTGTAAGTTTGTAAGTTGTTCTGTGCTAATGTAGCTGCTTGAAATGTATCAAATTCTCTTTGGATGATGTCTTGTTGATGTTTTGTTCTTTCTATACCATTGTGAAATGTACTTTATTGCACTGAATTTGGGGGTAGGCGCTCATAAGCTTCTTGCTTCAGCCCACTCCTTTGAGCAGAATGTATACTGCTCAAATAAACAAATAAACTAAACTAAACTAATTAGTTGAACCTGTCTTGAATTAGTGAGATTGGCCAAACTCGGTGTCCCTTTGGTGAAACCCAGTAATCGCAGCTTGAATTGTTGTGCCTCACGTAAGCCAGGATTTGGAGCCTAAGCCTAGCTTTACTGAGCTTTCCCACGCGTTTTCATTCACAAATATTGACATGTTTGGTATCCAAGTGTAGCACGAAAGGCGACCGAGGTGACGCTGTATTCCAAAATGTGGTAATTTCCTGTCAGGGATATATACAGGTATGACACAAAACTTTAGGGTCAGTTTTCTCAAAATGTGGTTTTAATTTCACTCTCACAGCAATATCTTCACTTTAGTGGCTCCTACAGACTCTTGTAGAATATATATTTCAAAAAAACTCTTTTTCATTTTTTAATATCCATTTCCTGCCTGATTTATTGAGTGGTGAGCCGCATAAAACAAGGTGAAATTTGATTATTTTATTTTTTTTACAGATTTTTACAAAATCCCCCTCATAATAACCAACTAAATAAAACCATACATTTAAACCTGGCTCTATCCATTACTTCGATTGCATTGCTGTCACTCTGCTGGTGTGAACAATAAAAACTGGTGAGCATCTACAGTTGTGCGGATCTCTTTTCCACTTTTCCACTGTATCTTTTGGATCCAGCACACTGGTTTAGTACTTTGGATGTGCGTGTCTCTCCTCCTTAATTATTATGAAAACATAAAATGGCAGAATATATGGGGTGAAAATCTACCCCATATGATTTTTTAACAGGAAAGAACACAATAACACGGCTAAAAATAACAGTCAATTTCACGTGGTATGTCTCCTTTAATACAAACAACATTGATTTCAACTTTGTATTTAGCTGAATTGTAAGCACTTTTTATTTTGACTCCCAGAAACCACTCCCGCTGTGTTTTTAGGACCATGTTCCCATAGAATGTACATGAATACCATTGGTTGGCCTGTAAACCCGCGCTCACAGAAGCCTCTCCGTCTGCCAATTATGTCAAATGCCGTCGAGAGGCATCACTGTCTGTTCCACTGGCCTGGGTCGGCTGCTCTGACCCATCCCGAGCCACCCGGTGCCCTTTGTAACAGTGCAAGGCTAAGTGTTTGTGGGTAAACGTTTGAGGAGGGAGAGAAAGAGAGGGAGAGAGCTAAAGGCCAATGTCATGGTGTTTTTGATCCAAATGTCAGCCGCTCTAATTGGCACCTTTAATAATTCACATACTTTCCTCTCCTGTAGAGAGGAGAGAGAGGCGGCCCGCTGATTCAAGGGTATTTACGGGGAAGAGTATCTCTTTTGATAAGCAATGGTTTCTCATGCTTACTGACTCCAAGTTGGAGTACACGCCTTGTTTTCATGTGGTAATGTTGATGGATTGACACGGATGTACAGTAGGAGTCTGAATCAGGGCGATTTATTTTCGATGGCGGTATGCCCTCCTTTGCTTTGCCAAAGCTGCACATGCACCCGAAATTTGAAAATGATCGCTTCACGTGAACATTCCGGATGTGTGAGAGGATTAGTGAGTGCGAGAGACAAGGTGACAAGGCAGCAGTTGGGCAGCACGGTAGTACAGCGGTTAGCGCTCATGCTACACAGCTAGAAGGTCCAGGATTCGATTCGCACCAGGGACGGGGCCTTTCTGCATTTGTGTGTTCTCCCCGTGTCTGCGTAGGTTTCCTCTGGGTACTCAGGTTTCCCCTACCACTAAAAACATGTACAATAGGCTTGGATGAATGGGAGTGTGTTTGAGAGTGCACATGGGGGACGACGGATGGAAATTAGCCCGTGGCTATAATCCAGTGTGGCCTGTTCATTAACATGCATTGTCCCTTCTAAATAAACCAATAAATTAAAAAAATGTCAAACTCAACTATCTCTCCAAGAAAATGAAGCAGACAGTGAGTTACCGATGCCTGACCAGCTAGCCCCACTTATTCTGATCGAAAGAGTGGGTCTGGCTATAGAAATGCTCATGATTAATCAGTTAATCAATTAATCGTCATCATGGGCTTAATTGATTCAAAAGTGTTTTAACAAGTACTGTAGTCCTTGCTGTATGTCGGGAAAATACAGTATAATCTAAGTGCAAAAACATATGAAGTTTACAAACCTATTAGTTGTAGTTTGGTTAATAATTGAACTTTGAACAAATAATAAAATAATTGAACTTCTTAACAATGTTTAATGATTAGTACTGGGTAAATAAATAATGTTTATAATCTTGTTGATATAAAATACCCAGTACAACAACACTTGTGTTCAACAGTTGATATCGATAATCGTTTGATAAAGTAATCAATTAATCGTTTAATGCAATTGAGCAGAATGTACATCCCTAGTCAGGGCAGCTCCCAGCGGCTCACTTACCGAGCGTGTAGTTTTTACACGCTCTGTGCAGGCTGCTGGGGCTAACGTGGGGCTAGCTCAGGGCTAGCTTCGCTGTGGAGTGTTGTGCTTATGTGACCTGAACTATTTCAAGTAAACTTGTAACAACTCACAACTGTAAAGATGTTTAGCCATGGCCTGACGTCAACAAAGAAGTTGTCTAGTCTCTTTGTCCAGATAGCGTCCTCTGTGGTTGATGCTATGTTACCGCTAGCTCTTGTAGCTCATGCTAATTGTTCTGAAGCTCTGGTCAGCAATTAAACATGTCTGTGTTTAGGCTATTGAAGACGAGTTGATTTTTTTTTTTTTTTTTTGGGGGGGGGGGTTATCTCAGAGCTAATGGCTGGTATTTAAAAAAAAATTTATACAAAAATTAAACAACACAAATAAATCATTCTGTGGTCATTGTTATTTTTCATTTTGATGCTATTTCAATTTACATTTAGTATTAGCCAGGTCCCGTGTCACTTGCTTGCATATATCCTATAGTGAGGGGTAAAAATGTTTGAATGAGACTGTAATAATTAAATATTTCCATGTTAGCATGCAGTGAACTGATCCCGAATGATCCCATTTTCATGAATGGGTTCCTCTCGATGGAACAGTTATGTAACCCATACGTATAGCGGTATTTGTTTTAGTACTGTTGTATAGCGTTGGCAGGTGGCAGGTCCCCTGGCAGCTAGGCTGATCATGTGACCGGTGTGGGCTATATAGCATAGTGCCACAGATGGTCGGAGATACCTGGATCACACCAACCTGTGCCTTAAACTCACTCCAAGGACAAACAGTCTCACGGGGAGCAGGAGAGCAGCTGTGGGGTTCTGTGAGTGTGATACTGTGTGTGTGATATTATGTTTGGTTAATGCCTTATACTCCTATACCGAGCTTTAGAGTTACCCACCGTGCCAGTGGCATGCTGGGTTATCGGAAGTATGTTTTTTTTTGTTTTTTTTCTGTATGTATATCAAATAATGATGGAGGCGCTGGAATAAGAAGGAACTTTTGCATTGCTCTTCTTTTTCAGTGAGGGCTATACTACGAAGCTGATTGAACTGAACTGGATTTGTTCCTCTAATCCGGGTCGACAAACCCAAACATGGAGCTTTTGGATAAGTGGTACTACAAAGCACATTATCAGTTTACCCTGGGTTTCGCTGAGGATTTGTGAGGCGTTCATGTGAAACAGGAAGGAGGAGTCAGCGCCAAGCAGCCAATCACGGAAGAGACGGATAAGATATGATAAGCTAATATAAGATAAGCCTTTATTGATCTCACAATGGAGAAATTCACATGTTACATTCAGCTCTCAGAAACACTCATGGAGTACAGAATAGACAGGAAATGTGCAAACAATTAAATAGTAAATACAAGTATCTCTATTTAGGTATCTCTACACAGTTCATCTAAATATCAAAATCTATCTCATGACGCACATATTATACAGCGCCATGAACGGCACAAGCCTGAACCAAGCAGCACATAAGGAGAATGGTCACATTGAACAATCTTTATTACAACTTTAATGCAACACTGATAGTATTATGTGAACGAGAAATAAGCCTTATTCATGTAGTCATCTATAATCTGCGTCAGCTACATGTGCAGTAAGAGTTACAACACTTCTTTATAAAATTCATGCACATTTTGATATAAAGGAGTTCTCTCTCTTGCTGCTGCTCAAGGTGCTTCCTCGTCTTCCCTCTCTGCTCCTACAATTGTTGTTCATGTGTCAATTAACAGATAAACCTATAATAAAATACTTTTTTTTAAATGAAAGTCGAGACTTAAATCTTTGTATCAGTACAGAGCATGTGGTTATCAGAGCGAGGATTGTTGAAAATGAGCAACAGCTTTTGTGATATTGTACATGTGGGAAGGATTTAACATTTGCCGCTAAAAGTGAGTTTGCAACATTTGAAAGACGGGCCTGTCTATTTGTTAATTTCTCTGAGATGCCACTGACTGACAAAAACAGAGTCTGCATCAAAGTTTGATGGAAATGAATTATGTAGGCCGGGGCGAGCGAGGGGAGTGCGGAGGCTTGTGAAGGTAGATTGATTGGAAAGGAGCGCACAGCGGGGCAGATGTGAGGTCAGCTCTTCTGACTGTGAGTATGACACTCTGGCAGACGGCAATAAGGTCACCACACGAGTGAGAGACAGGCGCAGAGGCACAGTCAAGTACAGTGGGAGGAAAAGAAGATGAACCCTTTGGAATTTCTCACATTTCTGCCTAAATTGGTCATAAAATGTGGTCTGATCTTTATTTAAATCATAAGAATGAGTAAACAGTGTCTGCTTAAACTAATACCACCCAAACAATTACATTTTATCATATTTTTTATATTGGCCATAACATGTATACATTCACAGGACAGTGTGGAATAAGTGAGTACACCCCCTGGCTAAGGATCCTCTAAGAGCTAATTAGACAGAGCTTTTCCATAACAAAGGCCAATGCCAAACTGGTCTGACCAGGTATAGGTTTTGGGCCCGACCTCTGGCTGGAACAGACTGCTGGCCTCTGATTGGCAACGAGAGAGTGGACAGCCCTCACTATTGACACGCAGGTCATATGGATTTAATATTTCACAACATCATGCCGCTGTGTTAAAAGGGGATTTTGCCGATATTAGCATTTAGCCGCTGTTAGCGCAGCTTTAGCTGGTGTTAGCATAATATTTGCATGTAGCTTACCTTCATAGTTAGTAGTTTAGCAGTTTCTTTTCTGTTTTAATACAGCTTGGAAACTCTGAATGATTCCATAACCCCAGAAGGCAGCATTTGTCCACTTCTGTTCTCATCGCGGCTTACAAAACTTTTAATGACGATCTGTACAGCGTGCTCCTCTGTGGGGGCACCGCCCACAACAACTGCGGGTGTGTGTGTGGTGGAAACAGAAAGGTCTGCGGGGTAGAGTCGATGCGTGCACGTAGATCGTGGCGTGCGGGGTCGGGTCGAGCTATGTGGAATGACGGGTTTAGAGTCAGGTGTGAGCCAACCTGAAGTCTCTTGTTGAGAAGTATTGTCTGATGTGGCTTTGTCTTTGACCTATGACCTATGATCGAGAATTATTGATTTGTGTAACACTACCATGTCTCTAGTTAAAGCAAAAGGGAGATGGACTAAATATGCATGATTACTGAAACATCCATTGATGAGAATATAGTTTAGAACATTCTCTAAAGCTCCAAAAGTGGATCCAGTTTGAGGTATGATGAACACCTTATTGAATGGATAAACTCCGGTGCGTACAACAGGAGAGAAGGATGGAAATTGGAGCAAGAGAGGGTTAAGAGGCTGAGATTAGGCGTAGTGTTGTAGCTATGCGGGAAAGAAGACCGGGACAAGAGAGTGCATTTATACGAATATCCTGTCATGACAGCAGCTAGCGAGGACGGTCAGCTTGTGTTTAAATTCCTTGTCAAAGCTGTTACCGCATGCAGTGAGGAGAACATGTGCTTCCTCGCTCACTCGCTCGCTCCCTCGGTGAGGGGACCATATGTCGGAGCCAGGCTTGTCCTGGCTCCAGAGCTCCAACGTCACAACAGAACAGGACAAGAGCCAGCCAGGTCCTCCTCAACAACAGGGCCGTTTATTCTTCGCTTTTACAATATTCAGCACACAGAAAGCATGCACAAATGTTTCCATCAAAGAGAATGTGCAAATTTACCATAATAATAGCACCTAACAAAAGCAAATGATGGCCGCTGGTTGCGATGACATGAATAGGTGTTCATGTAGGCCAACCCGCAAAATGTGAAAACCAACCAAAAAGTAAATGTAGGTTGCATTGTCCACTCTGAAGTCTAGCATGTCCTAGAGCAGTGGTTCTCAAATAGTGGGGCGCGGCCCCCTTTACTCCCCAGTCACGCTGAGAAGCCGCTTGAGTTTCTTCAGTGAAAACGTGCTGAATATCGGCAACAATCATCCCACTTTGTGAAAGCGGTAAGTGTGCGCACCGGCGTCAGTGCTGCTGCAGCCCGCACCTCAAAGTCGAGGGGATCCCCGGTAATTCAGGGGAAATAATGCACATTAACTGTCCGCATTTAACTGTTAAGAGATCCCACAATGCTGCGCTACTCGTGTACTTTAAATTGGTGTTTATTTGGTGAAGATGGGTCAAATCCTCGCGTATGGTCATTAAATGGCACAGCGCAGGCAGGATCCATACTTCAACATCCTGCCCGTTCGTCTCATTCTCCCAGACAGTGGGACACTCAAAGCTAAACTTTCTCGGCAAACTGCTGCTGTTTAATGACAGTTCACATCAGGAACACCACTGAAGAAAGGCTCGAACAGAGCGGTGCGAAAGAGGCGCGCGCCCGGACAGACACAACGAGCGCGGAATGTTTTCTTCTTCCTAAGGGGGGCGCCGCAAAAACAGAAAATGGCACAAAATTCTATTTGGTCGTTCCGATCAGAAAAGTCAATCACACCCATGCCATATTTTTCAAGGTGTTGCTGTAGCGATGACCAGAACGTGTCATTTTATTCTGATGGAAAAATGTTAAACTCCATAATTCAGCGAGAAGTGAGGAACCAAAGGTTAACCAAGTACTTTGGATAACCTTTGTGGATGATCTGCGGCGCAGCCGCAGCCCTAAGTAAAATGTAAAAATATGCTTCAGTTTGCAGATATAGTGTGATACAAATTCATACTAATTTTTCTCTGTATAATGTCAAAATTGAGCTTGGAGTGCGCGTTAGCGCATTCCAAAAATCCTAAAACTAAGACCCTTGGGAAAAAAGTTAAAAACAAACATAAAGGCAGTAGCAATACCATAATTTTAGATTAAGGGAGACAAAAGGGCGCGAAGCGCCCCCCTGCTTTGGGCAGGGCGGTCGGCGAGGGCCGATAATCGCCGCTTTGCAGGTGTATTTAACAATGTTATGATATTAATGCTGCTTTGTGACAAGTGACAAATCACAAATGATATTTAGTCTGGGGATCACCAATTTATTTTCTGGTAGGAGAGGTGTGGTTTACGATTGTCCATAGCTTATTGGGCGCTACGAATGTCTATCATGCGTCTGCACGTATAGCCAATCGTATCATCGTATCAGATGACGTATGACCAGTGGCGGGCCGTGGGGTTTCAGTCAGGGCCTTCAATAGCAACATGGGTTCACGCAGTCAAACGCATATACTTATCGACAATAGGCGTATGTATAAAAGTGCCTTTTTGCGTGACATTTGTTCGCTAAAGGATTTGTCAACAATGCAAACCAAAGCAGCGGTGCCTTGGACTCCAAACAAAAGCAAACACCTTCGGGAACACTCCTGCTAGAATACGGAAATACACGACACATGACAGGCGGAGACGAGCGCGTTATAATGTGGAAACAGGCGGCTGATTTTCGGAGATGTTTTGTTGACAGAGCGAGTAAAATAAAAAAGATACTAAACTTAAAGTTTGGTGCTATTTGAGATCCCTTTTTATATAGCGCTCGTACTCTCGTACCTGTTCCCTGCCCGAGTCCCAGCACAGCTGACGTGGGGAAACTCTTCTCCTGTCCGGGGAGCCAAGGGTCTACTTTCCGCTGTCGTTCCCGCTGCTTTGATCTCGAAGCTCTTCATAATGAAGGGGCGCAAAATATCCGTGATCAGTAAATCCACTTCATTTTGCCTCGTTCGGACGTTTGCAAGAGGAATATCTGTTTTTCCGGTTCTCTTCAGAGTGGCTGGAACGTCTTGCCCATGCGCGGCTACATTAGTGGTTTTCCCAGGCGAAGAAAACGTAGGGGAAGCTACTGAGCTACTGAAGGCCCTGGGGGGGCGTACTGTCAATGGATATCGAATTCTGATTGGCTGATAATTCTGTCAGTCACGCTGGCTGTCAATCATGTGTGTGGCCTGACAACACAAGGCCTGCAGAATCTGTTCTGAAGGCCCTGAGGAGGAGCAGCTCGCTAGACGTGTTTAAGGCACTTTTTGAGTAGGAAATAGAAAATTAGAAATTAAATATACTATTAAGACATTTTACACTTTTTTTCTTCATTTGGTCAGGGCCAGCAGAGAAGGCCCTGCTGGCCCTGACGGCACACCACTGCGTATGACGTACTCGCTGTAAACTTTCGAGCTAAACTATTTAACACGGTCTGAAGCTTGATCGAAAGATGGCATCGCGTCTGCTGTTGTCATGTTGGATCCGTAAATATATATATATATATATATATATTTTTTTTTATTTTTATTTTTTTTTTATCCGTAAACAAACTACAAGCTTCCGTATGTCGAATAGCACGTCATCATCTGGCCGTCCCTCCTCGTTCTGTGATTGGTCCCCAAATCCATGCGAAGATTTCGGCCATGGTCCCCAGGCTACTGTGCAGTTCGAAATGATTCGAGCGCACACAGCAGTCTGGCGTTAGCCAGGCTAGCTGCTTTGCGTCGCAGCCTTTAAATATTATAAACCTGCAGGCGTGGAGCTGCTGCAGGACCAAGCCTGCAGATACATGTCCTACTTTCACTTCATCACAAACTAAAGTCTGTGCTGTTTTAGGATCCACGCTGCACGCCGTAACGAGTCCGTCTGAACCTGTGCTCTCTATAAACGCTTATAAATGTGCAGCTGTTAAGTACTGAAGAACCAAAACAATGCGCTCGTGCCAACATGTGTGTCTGTGCGCTCGCACGGCATTATTTAGACTCTAAATAATGCCGTGCGAGCGCTGTAGTCTCTAAAATTTACTACAGCGCTGAGGAGCTGACGAGGGAATCCTTCGGCCCTTGTTCATAAAAATAGAGGAATGAGAGAGATCGGTATGAAAATCTCTACTGATCTGTGTTCGATGTAGCTCCTCCTCTGCGCGACATTTTCATCACTGGCTGCATTTGTTGAATTAGTCAAACAAGCGTTTATATTTATTATTTTTATTTTTTTGGAATCGATAAGAGAACTGATAAAGAACCAGATTGATAAGAGAAATTATCAATGTCAGTCATTTTGATCAAAACGTTGCCATTCCTACTCGTACACTTATGTGAAACTTCAAATTGTTCGTTCAAATCAAGTGATAGAAACGCGTTTTTTGTTTTTTTTACCGCATTCCTACCTCAGCTGTCTCACGGCAATCATTGCTCCAAACTCGAGAGGCCGAGTATTGTGTACTAAGTATCTGAAAGAGTTCTTCTCAAGTCTCTGAGTAATGTTAAACCAATGGAGGTGTACAAAATCCAGCTGTTACCATCAGCAGCAGCACCTCGTAGCCTCACGTTAACATACCGTTAGCATACATGTTAGCAATACTGCGGCACATGAACGACAGCTTTCTCATTATACGGTGTGATACTGGAGTGCTGGGACTCCCCGGAGGTTCACCAGCGTGAGATGGAGGGTGTCCCGACAGCCCCGTTCGTCCCACTCCGTTATGCCACACGCCGGTCCAATTTGCACCTCGGCACGGCATATTAGCACATGTGGTTGTGTGGAGGGCTCCCAGTGTGACACCAGATCATCACCCAACACTCCCGGGGACTCCAGCGCTGTGGCATGTGAGACCAACTCAGGTGTTCTCCTTCAGTTTGATTCAATTACTGCAAATGTATTCTCGTGTGATAATTTGGACATTGGGGAGTTGAAACTGGCTTTCCAAATCCACAAGCATGTACAGTATTTTACTTGTCTATGGCAGTGGTTCTCAACCTTTTCATCACTGGGGCACCCATGAAGACGCTTCCCACAGTCCGCGGCACCCCTACATATTTAGTTGTATCTGCACTATACTATAACTATATGTCTTATGTGATCATGTGTCTCACATGAAAAGAGCAGTTTTAATTCAGGAACAATGATAGGATGATACAGGTTATTATTATTTTGGCCACAATAACCTTTAAGGGTTAATGGCACTAATGGCCTACATTGTACTATTTTGACTATTAGTAAATATATCTATTTCAAACATAAATAAAACATATTCATCTTAAAATCAAGATAATAATTATCAGTATGTTGCAGAATATGCAGAAAAGAGCAAAGCAGAAAGACCAATGTCATGCTCTCTCCTCGGTCTGCCTAACTCCTCCTCCTCTCGCTGAGTCGACATATTACATTATTAGCTGTAGAAAATACAAAATATGAATCTTTATAATTAAGTCTTCTGAGTAATAACTTTGCAGCCTCAAAAACGTATGACAACGCCCAAATTCCAACCTGTACGGCAGTACAAACTTTGACAGAACGTCTGCACAGCGCCACCTACGGTTCCGGAGTGTTCGTCATACTTTTTTATTAACTTTATCATTTAAATATGGTGGAGTAAAATTGCTCTGATTTGCAGAAACATCATGTGCTTTCGAGAGACGTGTAAGCAAGCGTGACAGAATCGACACCAAACTCGTGAGGGAAACGTATTAACCGTCGGCCTGGTCACGGCGGAGCGAATCAAAACACTGCCGTAGAAAGTCACTTGGCATTGTCGCGGTCGACCCCATGGCGACGGTATATTTAGTTCCCCCACAGAGGTCTAGCCGCACTATTTACCGATCGCGACCCATTCAAGCGGCTATTTCGATTTGATTGCGGTTAATCTTTCAGCCCCGCCACCCTTGGAGCTGGCGATGTGCTCTGGCCCTGATACACTTAACCTCAGCCTGATCGAGTTACGGTGATTTAAGCCTTCCTCTGTCTCCACCCGCTCCCATTACACTCCCACACACACATACTCTGCCGCAGTACAAGGCCATAACTGTGTTTTCATTTACTCTGATTCTATTTGAGATGTTCTCCTCTCAGCGTCCGGACCACAGGCTGACTTTAATGCAATCCCAGGCGGGAGCTTTTTGGGGCTGTGCCAAGACGGACGTAAGAACAGACCGGCCGGATGTGTCATGTTTGATGTCTACAGAGGGACATGAAGTGATCTTAGTTGGGAAAATATACAGAATAATAGGTTGCATTCGCATGACGTGGTAACCAAAGAGCCTTCAAAAACCTTTTTCTGGAGGACTTCTGAACTTCTGTTAACCGGGCATTATATATCTGCACTGTTCGTGACCAGAATTTTGGTAATAAACCGTAAGTTTTAAGATAAATGGTTCAAACCAGATCTCAATTGTGAAAAAGCGACTGATCTTTTTCTTCAGTCCGTTTTTCCCTGAACTACCCTGAACAAACCCAACGCAAGAATCAACCCAACTAAGGTCAGCCCTAGCCAAATTGCTGCCCTAGGCGAGATCGAAAGAACATAGCCAGAGTCCGCCCCATTCTCTCTCAAGCCAACATGGAGACGCTAATGCATGCTTTTATCACCAGTCGGATCGACTACTGTAATGCCCTGCTCTCTGGTCTTCCCAAAAAGAGTATTTCAGGTTTACAACTTTTACAAAATTCAGCAGCTCGTGTCCTGACGAAGACCAGGAGGGGGGGCCAAATTACACCGGTTTTTAAATGACTTAATGAAGCTTAAGCGCAAATTCAACCTGGAGACGTACCTGCACCATTCACTCATCGCCTCAACAGTAGCCTGCACCAACCATCCAATCACAGCCCCATCGCAAGCGCACCTACGCATCAGCAATCAGCGCAGCGCCTATTCCGCTCAGCCATTCACCGTCCAGGATCCCCTTCTTAAGCTCCCCGGTCAATCACTCGGAGTTTCCCAGCTGTGCAGCGACCCTTCTCCGCCCCTCCTCCTCCTGGGCTCTCCTCAGGCTCTGCCCGTCACATCGACGTGCATCGGGTCCCGTCGTACCACCACCAGTGTCCAGGCTCCGGGGGAAGATTCTGGCCATCATCATCAACACCATGCATTCCATATCGTTCGGCCATCTTCCGCCGGGGTCTGAGCCCCAATCACAATCAAGTTCAATAAAACTTTCTAATGCAGCCTGTCTCTGAGTCTTTTCAGGTTGAAATGGTCTTGGTCCTTCTTATTTTTCAGAACTGCTTTGAGCCTTCGCGGTCCCTGCGCTCCTCCGGTAGGCGTCTCTTAGTTATTCCTAAAGTCAACAGAAAGACTCACGGCGAGGCGTCTTTCCAGTATTACAGCCCTCGCCTCTGGAACGACCTGAGGAGGAGCTCAGGACCGCAGAGAACGTTCATGTTTTTAAAAGTAGGCTCAAGACCCACCTTTTTAGCTTAGCTTTTAACTAATAATTATTTATATTAACTTTATTTATCTGTTTTAGTTCTATACAATTATTTCTTTAGTTTCACTCTTTTTTATCTTGTGCTATTCCACACTTTTATCCGAGTTTTAGCTGTTTTTAATGTATCTTTTATTTTTTATGTTCTCCCAGTGTTTCCTCTGAGGGAGCCCTCTGCCCCGGGAGTGCTGGTTGGCTGTGGCCGTGCGGGCGCTCTCCTGTGGGTGCCTGGATGGAGGTTGGACGTCTCTCCTACACCTCCTCCGGGCGCCCTGTGTTGGCGCTCTGTGGCTGTGGCCGATGGGCTGCTCTCGGTGCAGACGGCTCCT
Organism: Neogobius melanostomus; assembly: GCA_007210695.1. Classification (NCBI taxonomy): domain Eukaryota; kingdom Metazoa; phylum Chordata; class Actinopteri; order Gobiiformes; family Gobiidae; genus Neogobius; species Neogobius melanostomus. The sequence goes on along the minus strand of VHKM01000234.1, from coordinate 3,581,752 downwards.
TGGATGGTGTTTCCTCTTTCGGTTCATCTGTACTCAGCCTTATGTCCCCCACTTTATGTCCATTTTTATTTAAGACTTTTGACTGCTGTATGTGTCTGTGTGTCTGTGTGTCTGTGTGTGCGGGTGGGGTGGGGGGAGGTGGGGGTTGTTGTTATTTATGTATATTTGCTGGTGGGGACGATTTTAATGATTTTTAAGCACTGTGAAGCACTTTGTGTTACATTTTGTATGAAAAGCGCTTTATAAATAAAGTTTGATTTGATTTGATTTGATCGGGCCTTCAGATACATTGTCAGAATTGGGTGTGTACTGTAGGGGTTCGATTCGGAAATCGGGAATCGAACCCAATGCAGTGAATGTAAATCGATTTGTGACCATGTCTGTGAAAGGCGCTATACAAATAAAGTCCTTTCCTTTCCTATCCACACAAAATAAGAATGGAGACAAAGCTCAGTTCTTTTCTGATAATTCTGCTAATATCATTTATTTAACAAATAACCCGGGCAACCATTTTTGTGAACCACACAAATTTAGCGTGCGATTTGATTTGTTCCAGTTAGTCCCTTTCCTCAAGCATTTCAGCCCTTTCCTTCAAGCTAACCCGTTTCTCTCTTGTCTAGTTACGAGGAGTGCGTCGGCCCGGGCGCGACTGAGATCTACATCCCCACAGACGACCCGCCCCCTTACTCCCTCTTGGACCCGTATCAGGAAGCGACGGGGCGGGGGGGCGAGGAGCCTAACCACCACCACACCCACACCAGCACCAGCAGCAGCAGCAGTACGGACAGCCCAGCCAGCACCTCCTGGTTCTCCCCCGGGCCCCCACTCCACCACCACCACCTCCTCCACCACCACCACTGCTTCTCGGGACAGCACATCGCCTCCATCTCCTACCCCATGGAGGAGGCGCCGCCCTACGAGTCGGTGCTGATGGATTCCGGGCAGCAGCCCCTCCCGCTCGTGCCATGTGACCTTTACAAACACCAAACAGAGGCGGGAGGGGAGGGCGGGGGCTCGCGGCTGGCGGAGGCGAGCCAAATCCGGTAGTGACTGCTCTGCTCGGGACAATGCGATGAGAGAAAAGCCGCCAGCACTCCAGTTTTCAAAAGCGCTTTCCAAGGAAGTGACGCCTTGAACCGACGACCAACACGAGTCTATTTTTACTGCTTAAAGTCTGACTGATTTTATCTTTTTATTCCAATGCTAAGACAAACAATGGAGCTCAACAGTGCCTGCCCACTTCTGTTTTTTGTTTTTTTTAAGTAGATTCGTCATTCATTTTCCCCATTGACATTCCCCTATGGAGGCTCATCAGCTAACTAATGACAAACTTAACGACATACTGACCTTAAAACCGTCACCTTTCATCAAAGAATAATATTAATGGCTTGATTTATATTGCACTTTCTAGCCTTGACAAGCGTCTCAAAGCGCTACAGTAAGGCTAGTGGTGGTACGCTACTGTATTTGTGTAGCCAGTACTGCCCTGGGGTTGACTGATGGGGGGCGTGGCTGATTGCTCATGCCGGCCAAACACCCCAGGCCTCACTCAAAGTAGTTTATGTTTTGTTACAGCGGGTTTCGAGTGTCATACATCATTAATTGGGTAAATAGGATTAGGGGGGTCTGGGGGTCCTCTCCCCGGAAAGAAAATGACATGAATTTACCACATTTACAGTATTTTTAAGTACTTAAACAAACCTCTCCAGTTCAGTTACCCATTTATAAAAGCTTGTTTATGTCATGTTTTTTCATTATTTTTTTGTGTTGCTTTCTCGTCACTTTTTGGTTGCTTATTGGGCACATTTTTGCTGCGTTATTGTCATGTTTTGTGTTCATTGCTTCATGTTTTTTGTCAGTTTTTGCTTGCGGTTTTGTTTATAGTCCATTAGGGATGGCTATCGTTAAGGATTTATCGATACTACTACTCTTAGTGATACAATTCGATTCGGTACTTTAATGGGACTCTTATCGGTAATTTAAAAAGCTAAAAATAAAAAAAGAAGTTAGATAAAAAGAGAGTCTACTGTATAAAGGCAATATAGTCAAGGCCTATATTTTTTTTATTTATTATTACTCTATATAGGGACTTAATTTATTTTAAATTTGTGCATAAATTTAAAATATGGGAGATAAAATACAAATATAGGTCAAAATGTAAATGTAATTTAATAATTATCTTGTAAATGAGGGATTAAGTGTTTGTTAATCACAGCCTGTTGGTTACATTTGGCTGTAGCTCCGGGACTGAGCCCAAATGAAAACTTAGTGTAGAATAATGAACTACAGTAGAGCCACTGCCTGTTTTCTGCACATTGTCACTCTCAGATTGTGTCCAGTGAGTCGACACCGGCTCGCGCTGACGTGCACGTGGGAGCGCGCATGCCTGAGTGCATTTTCTATAGGCCAGACTAACGCCTCATTTAAAACCTAAGACCTAAAAAAATCATTTAAACTGATCTTTTACCTTGCGTTGTAGTCACTCTTTTGACATTTCTTTTGATTGCTTTTTTGCTGCATCTTCGTCACTTTTCTGTTACTCTTTTGTTGCTCTTTTGTGGCTTTTTTGTTGCATATTTGTTGCTTATTTGTCACACTTTCATCGCTTTCGCTCACTTTTTCACTGCTTTTTTTGGTCACTTTTTTCGTTTTTGTCGCTATTTTGATGCTTTTTTTTCCCAGAAGCTTTTAGATTTGGGTAAAGCTGAACTGGAGAAAATGTGCTTGGTTTCTGTTGCGCTCAGTCAGTTAGGTCTGTGTTGGAAGGCCAGAATTGACCCCCTTGCTTTAAGCCTTGTCACTATAAAACTACCTGTATATGGCCAAACGCATCTATAACTTCACTGTTGTAATTATTATGTTTGAATGTATGACATAAGTTGCCCCGTGTCTGATTAGCCTCCATCAAACTAGTATTATTATTTGTTTTCTTTCCTAACCAAAAGTGTCCGCCCACTTTTGAGCTCCGTATGTATGGAGAACTCCTGCTACAGTATGTTTTTTTGTCATATTGTACATGAAAAGTAAAGGTTAAAGTCATGCACAGCGTTCTTCCCTGTGTCACTGCCCCATAGTTCACGGCTTGTCCAACTTGTGGTAGCCATCCTCTCCGTTTGGATCCTAGTACTCGGACTATGTTTAGGAGGTTCTCGTGTGCATTTAGTTAAGTGTATACTCCTCTGTGGTGCATTCTGGTGATTGTATAGGAGTAGTGCGTAGACTCAGGCGCAGGTTGGCACTGCCTGTTACGTAAATCACTGTAAACACATGAGCGTAAATGAGGAGTTACGTCTGTGCAGCACTGACCCACAACGCAAACACATTCCGTTGCAACTTTCAATGTAATTTAATAATTTTTTTATATATATATTTCTAAATTTATATTACATTTATATAGATGGGTGGAACCAATTGCTAGGTCAATTCCTCCCTATGAGAACTTTTTTTTTTTTTTAAGTACAGCCTGCGACAAAGATATTGTTGCTGACGAAGCCTCTTAAGGTGAGAGGCAGCGCTAAAACAGGCCAGTACAGACGTCGGCTTGAGGACCTTTTTCTGCGGTGGAAAACTGCTCGTTCAATTTCGGTTGGGGTTAAGGCGAGACAGGGCAGGTGAAAGCGTTGATTTTTTTTTTTTTTTTTCACATAGTGGTCAATGTTGATGAGAATGAGATGTGTAGCTTGTTCTTAGTTTTAATGTCTGTAAAAAGAAAAGAAAAATAGACCCAACTCTTTGCGATGCTAACGCTTCATCGGCTACGCTGCAAAAAGTGATCCCGAAATAAGTGACATTTTCTTAAAATAAGTACATTTGTCCTTGATTGGAGAGTCTAATTTCAAGAAATCTGTCCATGGGGCAAGATATTAACACTTACATTAAGATAAACCCCTACAGTAAAGCAGAACTAAGTAACATGTTTACCTTAATAAATCCTTTTGGTCGTCCGGGGGTAATACAAGTGTTAATGGGATGATTGGGGGGTCTTTCATCTCCCTCAGTGTCTCTAGCCAGAAAACCACACTTTCCTGCCTCCGGGTCGGAGTCACCAATACACACTAATGGAATCACAAAGAAGAAGCTAACAGGCTAACAGGCAACGCTAACTGCGGGCTAGCGCCACTTAAACAGTATTTACAGCCAAGTGTGAGTGAAAAAATGATCTCCATTGTGTAATTGGATGAACAATATCCCTCTGTCCCTTTGTCTTTTCTGTCAGCATAGTATTTACTCTCATGGACAATTAATGAGTGGCGCTTGTGGCCTCTAGGGGCAAAAGTTACTTAGTTCTGCTTTAAAGGAATAGGCCACCGTTTTTACCATTGAATTATGTTCTTACTTTAGCTTAGACGAGTTCATTTAAATAATGTGGATTTTCTAAGCTGATAAAAAGGGGAACTATATTGTAAGGCGTAATAATACCAGGAGTAATTCGGCATCCGCGCAGTGATATCTTCACTTTACTGTGCGGATGCCGAATTACTCCTGGTATTATTACGCCTTACAATATAGTTCCCCTTTTTATCCGGTTAGAAAAATCCACATTGTTTAATTTTGTGTAATTATACTTTATGGTGTAACACTTCACGTAACCATATTTAAATAGGGAAAACGTGGAAGAGTTTGGTAGCTTCTATCTTCACCTCGTTTGGAGCTATAGAGGAGAAGAGAGAGGCTAAATGCTAACGCCGTCTGTGCTGTGTTTACGTTACGGAAGGCACATGTTAAGACCAGACAGGTACAAATGAACTCGTCTAAGCTAAGGTAAGAACATATCTCAGTATGTAAAACGGTGGCCTATTCCTTTAAGGTTTTTTTTTTTATCTAGTTTTGGGTGCAGTTATTTCTTTTGTTTCTTTTTATGTGTAAATATCTTGCCTCATGGACAGATTTCTTGAAATTAGACTCTCAAATCAAGGACAAAATTACTTATCCATCCATCCATTTTCTTCCACTTTTCCGTTGCCGGGTTTTGGGGGCAACCGTTAGAGCTGCCCAAATCACACTGCACCAGCCCCCCTATGGCTCCTCCTCGAAAAATATATTAGTAAGTAATATTTCAAGAAAATAAAACCTTGAATTTAAACTTGGCTCAATTCATTTTTTAGACTTTGTCACTGAAAATATTGGCAAATTTGGCCGTTTTATGCATAATATGCCTTATTTTTGTATGAAATCGTAAAAAATGACAATACATAATTTTTTTCTTTATATTTATGTCAGTAAACTACAGCAAAAGGTTCAAACTGATATCAGTAAAAGAAATTCCCCTATTCACCTGCAGTGTCTCGCCTTGATTCCAAAAGGGAAACTTAAGCTCATTAAAGTTCATTTTATTTATCGATACCCAGCAGTATCATGTAGCGCGGTGCTTCTCAACAGGTGAAGCCTCGGGACCCACCTTCAACCTTACATGTATTTTGGAACGTTGATTTTGTGTCATAATAAACAATAATTGATGCATGTAATGATGTAATCCACAATATCAAAACCTAGCAAACAACGTGTCGCAGTGATTTAAGGCAAAGTCCCGCTAAAAACTGTCCAGCGGGCCACTTTAGGACCTCGATGTAGCATACCATCCTGTTGACGTCTTTTGGGTCAAATTGCAACACAGAAGTACTGTACCAAGCAAATAGAAACTTTAGATCAACTGCCCATAATGTCCAAATATGTCTTTCTAACTCCAGTTTCTTACACAATGGATGTACCTGTACCATCACCAAAGGCCAAAATGAATTCATTTTTATAAGATTATTTTCTTTTGGTGTCTTTCCGTAGGAGCGTACAGGGCAGGATGAAGCGGTTTAATGGTGCTTCCACAGTCTAAACTCAGCTGATTATAGGGGAGCTACGAGCGTCTGCATCGATTGGACGAGCGAGACGATGGGGAGAGTGCACACTCGAGCAAATTCAACAAACAGAAATAAACTTCAAGTTGTCATATTTAACCACCTGTTTTTGCGTTCAGCTTATCAGCAACATCTGTTGAGCCCTCGCTTCGAGAATACAAACGAGACATTTGTTTTGAAAGCATCTAATCTTTTATACTTCAAGTGCCTCCTATGTCAAGATTTCTGCCAATTATTTAGAAAATGATGAACTAAAACTCAGATTTTAGGTCTAAAAACCATTGGCCCGATCTTGTGTTTCCAAACGCAGACTGTAGACCAGACTTTTGCGCAGACAGGGGGCGCTCTGTACAATATTCAGCTTCATACCTAAGGCAGTAAGTGGGTGATCAAAGGCGGACACACTCCCATGGCGATGTTATGCACAGCAGTGGTCCCTCTCCAAGCTTGACCTCCTACAGACCGTACTAGACTGGAATGTGTGTGGAGTTTGCCGCGCTCTTTAATACCAGCACTATAGAGCAGGGCCCCTCGATATAGTCTCTCTCTCTCTCTCAGGACACAGACAGTGTTTAAATCAGTGGGATAAATACTTTGCAGTTTGTCTAGTGAGAACTTAAAGGTGCACTATGCAACTTTATGAAGAAAAAAAAGTATTTGACCTTTCAGTGACCCAGTGGCTGTATGGGCGGTTAGCTTGGCGCCTTTACTTTCCCATGCTGCTTCAGGATCAATTTTATTTACGTTTTTTTAGGATTTCTGGTTGGTTTTCGGAATTGAATGCATATGTAACCATGGACACCGTTCAATCAGCAGTGAAAACCTAAAAAAACAGTTGACCCTGGAGCGTCCCAAGCATCCGCTGGGTCACTGAAAGGTCAAGTACGTATAAATTTTATTACATAAAAAGTTGCATAGTGCACCTTTAATAAGATGCACGAGGCTTAAGCAATGTCAATGTAAAGAAGAGGAAGCAGCAAGCACCAAAAACCCTTTTTTTTTCCCTAAGCGACTCCCTCAGGCTACCTGTGAAAGCACTGGGGCACCGTTGTTTGTGCGTCAGACGTTGTTGTTCGTTGTTGTTGCGCCAGGTGTAAAGATCGGGCCCTATGTGTTCTGTTCCAAACAATGCTAAAACACCGTCTAATAATCCATACATTTTATTGCAAAAAAAAAAAAAAACTTTCCTTTGAAAAGAACATTCAGTAAGCATTCAATTTAGGAACTTTATAAATCTGAAATAATTCCAAGCATCCCCTACAAAGTGCGTGCGTACCCCTGGTTGGGAAACACTACATCACAGCATGGAGTTTGCCAACAGTGAGGCAGAGGGGTGAACAGGAAGTAGTTTCCATACCTGCTGTAACCCGATCGTAGACTCTTTGATCAGTCCAACCGTAGACTAGACACATTTATTGTAAAATCCTCTTGCTGGGTTTTCACCTGCACCTTTTTGAACCGCTCTCCTGTTCCGCTCCACCGGGAAACACGCCGTTTGTTCCTTGTCACGTGTTAAAAAAGAAAAAGAAAAAAAAAAGACCTCCACAATGTTTGGTCCGATGCGACACCAGCAGTTTTCCCTTTAACAGCGTGGCGCGAGCGTGAATGTGCCGTGTGCGTATGTGTGTGTGTGTGCGACGTGCGTACGTGTGTGTGCCGTGTGTGTGTGTGTGTGTTTGGAAGAAAAGCCTTCGCGGTTTTCACGGAGACACTAGACCTGTAGATGATAAAACATCCAAACCAATCGCCCATCCATTCTCCACGCGTCCATGTTTGTAGTTTGTGTAGACTCTTATGTGTCGTCATTGAAATATGTGCCTATATCTTGCCCTGAGACTGTTAGCGTGATCATTGTAGCCGTAAATGACTCGATGCAAACTGTAAAGTGCACACGCTGTCACATGTTTCGTCATCATTGGTTTGAAATGTTTACGTCACGTTATTTTTGGTTAATGTTTTTTTAATTTGGTAGCTTCCCACAATATGCCAACTTTAAAAAAAAAGTGATGTTGTTTAAAGTTGCAGCGTGCAGCTAATTCAGATTGTGTGTTTTTGTTTGTTTCCCCCGTAGAGATTGTTCTAAATTGTACTGAACCCTTTTGTTAAATGAACTTTACTATCGAGACTTAAAGTGCATATGACAGATTTTAATGCTCTTGAAAATATGACTTATGTAGATGGATTACATCAGTTGCATAGTTATCATTTTTTTCAGTGAAGCAGCAATTTTACTGAAGAAATGTTGGGCAGAAAAGTTATTAATTTTTAAGCTGTTGACAGGAAGTGACATCAAAGAAGGTAACATTCCATAGCAGTTTGACTCATTCATTTCCCATTGACTTAAAGCAGTACTAAGTAACTCTTGCCTCTAGAGGCCATAAGCGCAACTGCAGGTGTCTTAGCAAGTTACGATTTTTTAACTTATTAAATGTCTTGGAGAGTAAATACTACGCTGACAGAAAAGACAAAGGGAGAGAGGGGTGTTGTACATCCAGTTATACAATGGAAATAATTTTTTTCACTCAAACTTGGCTGTAAATACTGTTTAAAGTGGCGCTAGCCCGCAGTTAGCTTGGCCCGTTAGCCTGTTAGCTTCTTCTCCGTGATTCTATTAGTGTGTATTGGTTGCTCCGCCCCGGTGGCAGTCAAGTTGCAAGCATGGTTTTCTGGCCAGAGACACCAGGGGGAGATGAAAGACCCTCCAATCATCCCATTAACACTTGTATTACCCCCAGAGGGACTACGGAAAGGATTTATTAAGCTAAACATTTTACTTAGTACTGCTTTAACATAGTTGCACGGCAACAGTTTAAAATTGTTTACCTTCTTCGATGTCACTTCCTGTCGGTGTCCAATAAGGAAGTGAAAACATAAACATCACAAAAATGGTCAAACTAAAGAAAACTGGGTATAATCTTTAGCAAAATCTTAAATATAATCGTGTTAACTGTGTTTTAGCAAAAATTGTGTCTAATGTGTCATATGCACTTTAAGCCCGGGACACAATAGAGGACTTCAATCTTTCAAATCTTCATTGATTTTAAAACGTGATACATTTTTTTCCACCACGCCAAAGTATGAACACATTATGATGTTTGTTACTTTTTTTTTACGATTTCAGGTTTGCGACTCGACAAACAGTTGTAGGACAGTTGCACTGACGCCTCACACATGAGGTGTTACTTTAAAAAAAAACAATCGATTGGAAGAAACGCGACTTGGTCCACACCTCACACACCGCTTAAAGTGCATGTGACACATTAGACCATTTTTTTCCCCCCAAACATAGTTAACACAATTATATTTAAGATTTTGTGGAGAAAAAAATTTACCCAGCTTTTTTTTTAGTTTGACCATTTTTTGTGATGTTTATAGTTTCACTTCCTGATTGGACATTGACAGGAAGTGACATGGATAGAGGCAAACAATTTTCAATTTTCATCCTGTCAGTAACTTAAATATTACAATAAAAATAACTTTTTGCCCAACTTTTCTTCATTAAATTTGCTGCTTCACTGAAATAAAATGATAATTATTTCTTACAACAGATGTTATCCATCTAAATAAGTCATATTTACAAAAGCATTAAAACCTGTCATATGCACTTTAAAGGCACTATACCTGATTTTTTTTTTTATATTAGCGGTATAAAAGTTGTTTTGTCCTCTTTTCATATAATGTAAACTAATTCTAATCATCGAATCATAATTATAAAGCATTTGTATCAATTTCATGAACATGCAGGCTCGTATGCCAGCATTTCTAAGTTACCCTGTAAGTTGTGAAATGTGCTTATAAACTCGTCCATGAACGTGAACAAATTGGATTTTACAAAATCAGGAAAGATTTGAGGCCACAGCTAACATTTTTTATTTTAGTGGTTTCCTATTTCATTGTTTGTTATCAAAAAATCAGGTTTAAGCAGTTGGTTATGGGACGGGTAGAGGGGGCAGATCAAATAAATCAGAGAATTATAGCTTTTTTTTTTCTACATAATGCCATTTTTATCGACAGAGATGATGTAGAAGAAAACACGTATTTATTTATTTATTTACTTATTTATTTATTACATGCTGCACCTTTAAATATTAGTCATCTGGACACTGGATGATGCCAACAATGCATGCATCTTTTGACACAGAAAGTCTAGAATTTAGAAGTATAAAAGTGATTGTAATTAATGGTAAATAATGAGAATGCTGTAGGATTCTTCGTGTCAACTTTAGAGCTATAGATGTGTCTTTTGGCCGAAGCCACAAAATGTCAAACCTGGATTCTGAACTGTCTACCAGAGTATTATGAGCGGAGTACATAGTGTGTGACCACTAGAGGGTGCTGTGCATCATAAGATTTAGTCTTACATCTAGTACTAAATCAAGGTCTTAGGACAAAACCAATGTATAATAGTAAGCAAACCTAAATCTAAAACAAAGACTATTTGACTACAAGTTTTTCTCAATTGATAAGACGTTAAAGAGGGGGTATTATGCTTTTTTCAATCACATAGCACCAGTCTATAGCATACTACAATGATGACGTAACCTTCTGTTGGTCTGTATATACAGTAAATTAAAATAACTGCCTTGAATAAAATTGCTCTCTCAAAATGGCTGTACTGAACGTCTTGAAATAGGCCTCTGTCTCTTTAAGAAGCTTTCCGACACGCCCCCTTCAGCACACTGCTGTGGCATCTAAACAACACTACTGTGCGGGGAGGGGGCTCTGCTGAGCTGAGGAGCAGTGGTTGGTGGCTTGACTGGTGACAAAAGGTCCAGAGGCGTCTCCAGGAGGTGGGGGCGTTCCTAGGAGGACTGAGGCATAGCTACACCTAAAATGGCTGCCGTCTAAGTTTTTACTGATTACTCAAAAATATGTGAATGAGCCAAGGCAACACTCCAGGCATGTGTTTAATGAGGGAATGACATAATAACATGATATAAAGCTTGAAAAAGTCGAGTTTACATAATACCCCCCTTTAAAGACGAGTGACTGCACCAAGCCATCAACTCATTTCTCAGAAACATACAATATATCGTCCGCACAATTCCTCTTTGCCAAAGCACTGGGCACATTTTCGCTACTTTCAACAAACGTGTCAGTGACAGCACACAGGACAGGAAAACAAACTAAAGTAAGCACATCTTCATTTGCAACTGCAGTTTCATGTCGTTTCACTCACTGTCGCTTTGGCCCCGTTTCTCAGATCAGAACTGAAACTGTCAAATGTAATTGTTCAATCATTTGCAAATCACTGAATCGTTTTCTCCTGTTCAACTTCCGACTTTGGTAAACATGAGCGATGTCCTATTAACTCGCACCAATATTCAAAACACCAAAATAAAAGAAACTTGTAATAGTAGCTGCCCCACATATTGAGAAACGCTGTTATGTTTAGGGTAGAGCAGCAGTCATGAAGGTAGAAAACACTGTTGGTGTTAGAAATATTCACAAGTCGCTCCACTTTTGGTCATTGTGCATATGATGATTTTTGTGCTGCAGATGTGTGTTTTCCTCGACCGCCGTCCGAGCCTCATCCCCTCGTCAGCAGTGACATGTACATAGTAAAGAGTTCAGTTCTGGTCTCTGTTAGAGGTTTGTGTTTCTTCTGTAGAGGAGAATGGAATAAATCTCAGCTCTTGAATGAAACCGAGTGGGTGTGGTTTGTGGATTTACAAACGCCGGGACAGAGGCCAAATAAACGTCACAGAATGATAATGTGTGACGCATGTATTGAAAAGTTTTGTGTTGGGAAAAAAAAAGAGTGTGAGGTTTTCTTGGTTCATTTAAAGCAGTGGGGTCAGCCCGATGTTCCCCGGGTCCGATGTTCCCCCACTTCTATTGGCGGGGAACATCGGACCCGGGGAACATCGGGACTTTTTAATATGCGAGGTACCGATGTTCCCCGGGTCCGATGTTCCCCCGCCAATAGAAGTGGGGGAACATCGGACCCGGGGAACATCGGACCCGGGGAACATCGGTACGCACCCAAAGCAGTACTAAGTAACGTGTTTACCTTAATAAATCCTTTCCGTAGTCCCTCTGGGGGTAATACAAGTGTTAATGGGATGATTGGAGGGTCTTTCATCTCCCCCTGGTGTCTCTGGCCAGAAAACCATGCTTGCAACTTGACTGCCACTGGGGCGGAGCAAGCAATACACACTAATAGAATCACGGAGAAGAAGCTAACAGGCTAACGGGCAAAGCTAACTGCGGGATAGCGCCACTTTAAACAGTATTTACAGCCAAGTTTGAGTGAAAACAAATATTCCCATTGTATAACTGGATGTACAGCACCTCTCTCTCCCTTCACCTTTTCTGTCAGCATAGTATTTACTCTCCAAGACATTTAATAAGTTAAAAAATCGTAACTTGCTAAGACACCTGCAGTTGCGCTTATGGCCTCTAGGGGCAAGAGTTACTTAGTACTGCTTTCATTTTACTTGTAGACGTGATACATTTCCATAACACTAAATTCCTGAACCTAAAAACCAAAGTGGGGAAATTAGAGCCTTTCAACATCACACCCATGTTTTTTTGAAGACCTCTGTGAGAAAACAACTTCCCCTGAGTTCATTTGTGCTGACGGAGAGGACTTGAAATTTGTGCCAGTTTTGAGGAATTCCAGACATGTTGACTATTTTAAACTGAGCCAAAACAACAGCATTTTCACAGTCATACTTACCGACATGTGCGAGCTGCCCACCACCTCAGTCTGAACCTATAGGCTCTTTCAAATGAAGTGCAGTCAAAGTTTAGAAAATACCTATGTTTCTATTTGTAGGTGAAAAAAAAAGAAAGGTTTCAGTTCAGTAGACTGCATTTTCTCGGCAATCGCCCAATTTGTCGCTTTTTTGTCCCTTTTCCGTTGCTTTCTTTCTTTCTTTTGTAAAGCCTCATTTGAAAGCTAAGACCTACAAAAAAATGTTGGTGCATTGTTGCCGCGTTTGAGTTGCTTTTTTTTTGGTCATGTTTTTGTCATTGTGTTTATTGTCGCTTATTTGTTATGTTTTTGTTTGCAGCATATATTCCGGGGCGGTGCCTCATTTGAAAACTAGTAAAACCTTGTAGTTTCAATGAGTATGCAACAAAAAAGCGACAAAAATATGACAAAAAAACGACGAAAACGTGACATAAAGTAAATATACATGTTTTTAAAGGTATTTTTCACCATTAAAATGTCTGTAATGAAACAAATATGCTATTGTTTTTTATTTTTATCCGGGTGCAGTGCGGCTTTAATAAGCAAAAACATAACATGAACAAAGAGACAGAGGTGTGACAGGTACATTCTGTCCAACTGAGTCATGAAAAAGAAGTTGGACAGTTTTCCTCTGCTTTATAGAAACTTTTCTATATATTTTTACTCTTACAGTTTCTGGTCCTCATCGGGGTTAAAGTACATATGACACATTAGACACCATTTTTGCTAAAAAATTATATTTAAGATTTTGTGTAAGATTTTTCTTTCTCTTAGTTTGGCCATTATTGTGATGTTTATAGTTTCACTTCCTTATTGGACACGGACAGGAAGTGACATAGATGAAGGCAAACCATTTTAACCTGTTGCCGTGCCGACCAAAATTGCTGTGGGACTTTACCTTTATCTACAGGCCTATCACTTCCTGTCAGCAGCTTAAAATTGAAATAAAAATAGCTTTTTGCCCAACTTTTCTTCATTAAAATCGCTGCTTCACTGAAATAAAATGATCATTATTACTTACAACAGATGTTATTAATCTAAATAAGTCACATTTTCAAAAGCATTAAAAGCTGTCATATGCACTTTTAGTGAATTCAATACCAGCCAGGGCTGCCCTTTGTCACCGGTTCTGTTCGTTACCTAAAAGGTGGCTTCCCCTCATGATCCCCAGAAATACTGATGGCAACAACTGGGGACCCCATTATACATGTTGTTAGTGTTTGTACTCATACCAAAGCATGAGACATCTTTAATCTGATTTAATAATACTTATCTTAGTTGTTTAGTTTGCTATTTCATGTGAATGAACTAAAAACAAATACATTATTACACTTGTATTAGTTTTTAGTTCATTCACATGAAATTGTATCTAATGAATGTTGCGACACCAGCTCAGTGCTTTATTCGTGGGCGCATTTTTCTTTTATCAAGCGCCAAAATCATCTTACGTAATCAAACCCACACTTATTATCTAGTTAATATGCTAACACCATGTTTTGTTCTACTCAGAAAGCTAACACATTGTTCAGATGCCTCACTTTACGAGCACAACTGGAGACACTGGTCGGGCTGGTTCATTTTCAACATTTAGCCTATTTAAAGCGAAGTACGACGACTGCCCGTCAGAAACTTCACTTTTTTGTCCATTCAACAGCTTTGAGGATCATCTTTTCTGGAAAATGAAGCTACAGCTTGTCTGCGTTCTGCTGCTGACGGCTTTGGTTCTCAACGTCAACGGCAAAAACGATCATGAAGAGAGACGTCGCAAATAAAAAAATATATATATGTGTTTTTTCAATGTAGGCAACAGTATGTGTCAAATTTGTAAACAGTGATTTGCAATTGTACCATTTAGTTGCAGTGTTAACACCAGATGAAGCACTGGAAGTGAATTTGATGGGAGGTCGGGAGAAGAGAGAAACCAATGAACACGACTCAGGTAATAATGATTTAAGCGTAAAGTTAAACTACAGCTCCCCAGGTTGGGAACCACTTGTGTAAAGAAGCTTTTCTCTTTTGGTTCTCTTACAGACTTTGCTCCACCACAGGGTCGAGTGAATTGAATACCAGCGAAATCAACAATCATCAAATGCTGATTTAATGAATTAATAAATGAGAAAGAATAAAATTATGTCTTTCAATCAGACTGTGACGTGTGCTGATGTTTGCAGCTGGTGAGGCACATATAAAAGTATAGACTCCAATATAAAGTCAACAAAACTGCAGGAAGATGCAACTTGTAGTCTACAGTATCTGTGTGAATGTTTCTTATATTTAAATATCATTTTCCATTAACCCCTGTGCCCTGTTAAGGGAAATCTGCGTATCGGAGGGTATACTTGTTACGATAACTTTTGCTGTGATTTTTCAATTCCCTTGAAAATTAGCACCGAGGTGTGTTTTTACATGTTTTTAAACATATCTGAGTTTCATTCGGGTCTGATCAGTTTTGACGGCGTGAGAAGTTTTGTACCCTCTGGGAGTGTTTGGAAATCTGCGTACCCATAGACTTCCATTATAAACTCTTTTTTTGACCTCCCGTCTCTGAATCAAGGTGAAACTTATTTTTCCTGCAATTTCCCTTTTTTATCTTCTAAACCCTTTACATTTTTGAAAAATAAGGTCATTATAACTTTTGCTCACTTTTAACCCCTTCCCCCCCGGCCTCTATTGCAGACCCATAAATCAGCGTTTCTCATTGACTTCCATTATATTTTCAGATTTCAACTTCCCCTCTAAAAATCAAGGTTACAATATTGACCTTGACCTCAAATAGTCGTCAAAATATGCATTCAGGGACAATGTTTGGGGAGGGAAAAAATATGTTAATTTTGAAAAACAATGGCCACGCTCTGTAATCCTGCTTATTAGATGGATACTGCTGCCAGAAAATGGGCAGTAAAAGAAAAATATATATATATTTTCACTCTCTGTTGACAGCGGGTGAAAATCTGCTAATTCCAATGTAAGTCAATGGGACACGTCTTGTAGTTTAACACTATGGAAGTAACTGTATTGTTCAAACTGAACTGATATTATACCAAAACAAAAACTGTCCCAAACTCAATCTTCCCACTGATCATCCATATGGGTGAGCCGGTCACAATGATATCAGCCAAAGTGAAATTTGTCTTAACATTATTGAGTTAGGAGTCAATAACAGTTACATGTCAATGTAAAGCCTTGATTTCAGGATATACTGATAATGTGGTAATTTAGTAAAAAGAATCAAAAATTCTGACATTTTGCATAATTGTATGCGGATTGATGCTGAAAAATGGCAAATGTAAGATTTTTTTTTTTTCGGGCTTTGTATAATGGGGGGTCTCTGAAAGCATGCATTTATAATGGGAGTCTATGGGGCACAACTAAACAAACTGACTTTACACAAAAACACAAAACACACCAAAGTCAATCTTCCCGCTGAATATCCACACTGACAGGCCGGTCACACTGATAGTAACCATAGTAAAAAATAAATTAAAAAAGTGTAATTTTAGAATTATTTCATATTATTCAACATTACTGAGGTCATATATGACAAACACTGGCATTTAAAGGGTTAATACTATTTGATAATTTATAAAGTTAATATGTCAATGTAAAGAGGACTCTTTCATGAAAACAATGAAAAAATAATATTTAGAAAATATTAATCTTTGTCAATTTTATGGCAGTTTAAAGGTCGAAATACACAGAATGTACGAAACACTCCCAAAGGAGACATTTTTTTCAAATTGACTTTACACAAAAACAAAAAAATCACCAAATTTAATCTTCCTATCGATTATCCACACTGACAGGCCGGTCACACAGACAATAGCATAAGTCAAAATAATAAGTTATTTTAGAATCATTGCATGTTATGTAAAATTGCTGTTGTTTGTTGATGGTAAACATTGGCATCTAAAGGGTTCATGATTTATGGCTATGTATAAAAATAAAAACAGATTTAATAATACTTATACTACTTATATTAAATAGCAAAGTAAACAATGTCGAAGTAGGCTCTGTACTCAGAAAGCTACACATTTTTTACACGCCTCGCTTTACGGACACACCTGGAAACACTGGTCGGGCTGGTTCATTTTCAACATGTAGCATCTATTTTTAAAGCTACAGAGACGACCGTCCGTCCGTCCGTCTGTCCGTCCGTGAGAAAAATAATTCAAGGATCGTTTTTGCTGGAAAATGAAGCTACAACTTGTCTGCGTTCTGCTGCTCACGGCTTTGGTTCTCAACATCTCAGCAAACGTGAGGATGAATGGAAACAGCTCAGGTAAATAATAAAAAAACATGATGTTTCCAGACTAGCTTACAGCCTGTGGAGTGATTTGTAACCAGTAGCTTAATTGCAGTGTTAACACAAGATGAAGCGCTGGAAATCATTTTGAATAATGGAGGAGAAAGTGAAAACAATGAATACAGCTCAGGTAATCTTTTTCTTCAATCTAGTCTCACATATATTTTTTGTTTAGGCTACATTTTAGTGTTGTGTCAAACCAAATAGATTGTGGGAACCTCAACATGATATAATGACCTATATAGAGACGGGGATTGTGAAACCATATTCAGTTCTTAGTTCAGTATTTACTCAAGAAAACAACATCAAATATCACTCTGACTCCATTACTTTTCTTATTATAGCATTGTATGTAAGTACAATGAAGTTAAATAGTTAAAGTTGTCCTTATTTTTTAAATCAGTGCACTCTTCAACCTATTATGTAAAAAAAAGTACGTATTTGACCTTTCACTGACCAAGCAGCTGTGGTGCTTCTGGATCAGTCTTATTTCCATTTTTTTAGGCTTTCTGGTAAGTTTTCGGAATGGAATGCATACTGTATGGATACGATTAAATTAGCAGTGAGAACCTAAAAACAATACGTGAAAATGCAATCTTAGAGCTCAGAGGTCAACCGCAATCAAATTTGACCCGGAAGTGTGTTTTGACAGCGCAGAAGACGAGATGATTAGTCATATGTTTGCATGATATTCAAAACGTAGTTTTGTACTACGTCTGTACAGTAGTTTGGTCATCTTTGTGATGTTTATAGTTTCACTTCCTTATTGGGCACTGACAGGAAATGACATAGATAGAGGCAAACAATTGTAAACTGTTGCCATGCCGAACTAGCCTGGCTAACGCCACACTTGTGATACAGTGCCTTGTGAAAGTACTAATACACCTTGAACTTTTGCACATTTTTTCATGTTTACACCCCTAAACGTAAAGATTTTATTTTGAATTTTTTACTGAAAGTTCACACACAAGTAACAGACAACTGTGAAGTGAAAGCAAAATGATACATGCTTCTGTTACTTTTCAAAAAATAGAAAAGTGAAAGTGGGGCGTGCATAAGTATTCATACAGCATTTTCTGAGTGCATTAAATTCCCTTTATAACATTCCTAATGACTGCAGAATGTTCACACCTTGCCCTAACCATTAAATACAGTCCACCTGTGTGTAATCTACTCTCAGTATAATTCCAGCTGTTCTGTGAGGGCCTCAGAGCTATGGTCAGAGTGTATTGGTCACTAAACAACATCATGAAGGCCAAGGAGCCCACCAGAGAGGTCAGGGGTAAAGCTGTGGAGAAGTTTAAAGCAGCGTTAAGTTATACAAAGATTTCCCAAGATTTAAACATCTCACTGAGCACTGTTCAATCCATCATTCGGAAATGGAAAGAGTATAGCACCACTGTGAACTTACCAAGACACGGCCGTCCACCTAAACTAACAGACCGAACAAGGAGAGCACTGGTCAGAAATGCAACCAAGTGCCCCAAGATAACTCTGGAGGAGCTGCGATGTACTGCCGCTGAGCTGGGGGAATCTGTACATGGGACAACTATAAGTCGTACTCTACACAAATCTGGCCTTCATGGACGAGTGGCAAGAAGAAAGCCATTATTGAAAGGAGGCCATAAGAAATCCCGTTTGAAGTTTGATAGAAGTCATATGGAGGACACAGCTACCATGTGGAAGAAGGTGCTTTGGTCAGATGAGACAAAAATTGAACTTTTTGGCCCAAATGCAAAACGTTATGTATGGCACAAACCTAACACTGCTCATCGTCCTGAGTGCACCATCCCCAGTGTCAAATATGGTGGGGGAGCATCATGCTATGGGGCTGCTTTTCCTCAGAGGGGACTGGGAAGATTGTAAGAATAGTTGGGAAGATGGATGGAGCCAAATACAGAGACATTTTGGAGGAAAACCTGCTGGAGTCAGCAAGAGAATTGAGTCTGGGGCGGAGATTCACCTTCCAGCAGGACAATGACCCTAAACACAAAGCTAAATCTACAATGGAATGGTTTAAAAACAAACATATTAATGTGTTAGAATGGCCCAGTCAAAGTCCTGACCTAAATCCTATTGAAAATCTGTGGAAAGACCTGAAAACTGCTGTTCACAAACACTCTCCTTCTAATTTGACAGAGCTTGAGTTGTTTTGTAAAGAGGAATGGGCTAAAATGTCAGTCTCTAGATGTGCAAACCTTGTAGAGTCATACCCCAGAAGACTGGCTGCTGTTATTGCAGCAAAAGGGGTTCCACAAAGTATTAAGTCATGCTGTATGAATACTTATGCACGCCCCACTTTTCACTTTTCTATTTTTTGAAAAATAACAGAATCATGTATCTTTTTGCTTTCACTTCACAGTTGTCTGTTACTTGTGTGTGAACTTTCAGTAAAAATTCAAAATAAAATCTTTACGTTTAGGGTTGTAAACATGACAAAATGTGCAAAGGTTCACGGTGTATTAATACTTTCGCAAGGCACTGTATTTAGTCTGGGGACCACCAATTAATTTTCTCATAGGAGAGGTGTGGTTTACGATTGTCCATATACGTTTATTGGGTGCTATGAATGTCTCTCATGCGTCTGCACGTAGCCATAGCCAATCGTATCATCGTATCAGATGATGTATGACGTACCCGCTGTAAACCTTCGAGCTAAACTATTTAACATGGTCTAAAGCTTGATCGAAAGATGGCGTCGCGTCTGCTGCTGTCATGTTGGATCCGTACTGTAAATACACTTTTTTTTATTTTTTTTTTATCTCTAAACAAACTTCAAGCTTCCATATGTCAAACAGCCCGTCATTGTCTGGCCGTCCCTCCTCGTTCTGTGATTGGTCCCAAATCCATTCGAAGATTTCGGCCATGGTCCCCAGGCTGCTGTGAAGTTCGAAATGATTCGAACACAGCAGTCTGGCGTTAGCCAGGCTAGTACCGACCATGTTCTGTCAATGGGAAATGACTAAAACTACTACGGAACTTTACCTCTATCTATGTCACTTCCTGTCAGTAGCTTAAAAAAACTTCATTAAATTTGCTGCTTCACTGAAATAAATTGATTATTGTTTACTTAAAGATGTTATCCATCTAAATAAGTCATATTTTCAAAAGCATGAAAACCTGTCATATTCACTTTAAAGGCAAAGTGGAACATTCCAGGTTATATGTTGTGATATGTTACTAACTCAAAACCGAAGCAAACTAATGCACTGGACGACATTGACATTGATATGTTTGCCATGTGTCATAAAAAGAAATCATTTGTACGAGGGCCTAATGTATTTAAACCTTACATTGGCCGTTTGAAGCCAAAGTATATCAGCAGCATCTCCACGAAGACGAGCTGGTGATGTCCCGCTCCTAGCCAAGTTAGGAGTCAGGTCTGAGGAAGCCTGAATGCTCTGAGTGATCATAGTCATGGGTGAAATGTTATGCAGTGTGCCGGCTTTAATGAGCGAAAACATCACACAAAGAGTTAGAAGTGCGGCAGGTACATTCTGTCCATTTGGGTAATTAACATGCAGACTGTAGCAAAGTAAGACTGTTTTTCTCTGCATTAAAGAAACTTCTATCTTTTATTTCTCTTACAGACTCTCCTCCTCCAATGAGGGCAGTGAATTGAAATCAAAAGTCATCAAATACTGTATGAATAAATGAAATAAAAACACATGACTTGCAGTGTGGATTTGATGCCTACATATTTAGTTACGTATTTATTAAGTTGACGATATTTTAATACTGCTGTAATTAGAATCATGATACATTAGAGAACGTGCATATCTAAATATCTGCAGTATCTATCTATCATTTGTATATGTTTTTATTGAAAGTCTCAGCAATAAAAGGCGTAAAAATGTTTTGGCAGAAATAGTGGGACATTTGTTTTTCTCCCGTTTGAGTTTGAAGAGCTGTCCTTACTGCATTGATAGTCAGAGAGTAGTCATTTTGGACAAGTCTGTTGATACCAAATACAATAGCGTGAATCATTATCTAATGCAGTGGTTCCCAAAGTGGTGGTCGGGACCCTCTGAGGAGTCGCGGGACACTGAGGTGGGGGTCGCAAAATTGTTTTGTCAATATATTTTTTTTAACATTTGTGTCCTTTAACTTGATGTATTTGTTTTATTATTATTTGAAACAGCACAGTCAAGAGTCAAATATCAAAATACAGTGTCCAAACTAACCAGATTCTCAGCGTTTTGCGCCTTAAAGCTGGGTAGCTGATTGTTTTTCCTGTTTAAACAGTGACAGTTTTACCACTCATTTTGCTTCTACTTCTATCTTCCATCTCTCGTGCAACATGGTCTGGTGTGCTGTGTTTACAACAGTGTTGGGGAGTAACTAGATACTGTACATGTATTTAGAATACTCATTTTGATGCAAAAATGAACAAAAGCTCCCGCACACCGTCTCACTCTTTCAGACATTTATTGCTGCTGCAACGTTTCGGTCAAAAGGACCTTCGTCGATACTCATTTTGAGTAACTGTGTTCTGGTAAAGTTACTGTACACTTTCATTTGAGAGTATTTAGAATACATTTACTTTCCAAATATCAATGAAAAACATCCCAGTACTCAATCATTACATTTTAGCTCCATATTGCACAACATTATTAAGAAAGAACTTGACCTGTTTTTCTCCTAGCCTGGCTAACGCCAGACTAAAATCACAAGTGATATTTAGTCTGGGGACCACCAATTCATTTTCTCGTAGGAGAGGTGTGGTTTATGATTGTTCATAGCCGTTTATTGGGCGCTACGAATGTCTCTCATGCTTCTGCACGTAGCCATAGCCAATCGTATCATGGTATCAGATGACGTATGACGTACCTGCTGTAAACATTTGAGCTAAACTATTTAGAACACGTTCTAAAGCTTGATCGAAAGATGGCATCGCGTCTGCTGCTGTCATGTTGGATCCGCAAATATTTTATTTTTTTATCCCTAAACAAACTACAAGCTTCCGTATGTCAAATAGCGCGTCATCGTCTTACCGTCCCTCCTCGTTCTGTGATTGGTGCCCAAATCCATGGAAAAATGTCGGCCATGGTCCCCAGGCTGTTGTGAAGTTCGAAAAGATTCGAGCGCACACAGCAGTCTGGCGTTAGCCAGGCTATTTTTCTCCTAAAATAAAATAAAAAGATTCAAAAGGCCTTATGCCACAGTTCATACAAACACTGCACATGTGTCACATGATGCTGTATCTGCTGCTCCATTTGCGTTTATATCAGCTGTTCCAACAATCGTAGTCTTCATTTTTGTAATTATATGCCATATTTATACATAAATAGAATAACAATCAATGTGAAAGTATTCAGAATACAGTACTCTGATTAGACAAAGTAACGGAATGCGTTACAAAATACATTTTAAGACAAGCGTTCAGTATTCAGTAACTAAATACAATTTCAAAGTATTCTCCTCAACACTGCTTAACAACATGCTCTGTGTTGGCACAAATACATTTACTCCACACCACAAAAGGTCGGGTACCTCAGTTTTGAATTATCAATACTAATTACATTTTAGAGAAGGGGGTTCCGAGTTGTTGAGTGATTTGGGGGGTCGCAGCCTGACGAGTTTTGGCACCCCGATCTAATGGGCTGGACATGACCTAAAGATGAACCAGTGTCTAAAGTGACTTGAATGTTCTACTATGATAAAGCTGTAAGTCTGAAAAGTACAATTATACTGAATGAAATATAAAATCACATTAGTCAAATTTAGTTTGGCCCGTTAACCGTATGTATCTGTATCCATACGTAGCTCTTTTGCTGCGCCACTGCTCCATCTGCTGGCCGCTTGTTGAAAGTACACACTCATAATAGTAACGGGATTGGTTTGTTTTACCCTCTCTCCGATTGTACGCAACGCACGCTCGCCTCGAGGACTAAAAATAAACTTTATTAGTCATTTTACTTCCCCAGACCCCACGTGACGACTTTGCAGCCGATGCCAAGTCAAGTCCGTAAAGTCTCGTTTTCACTCTCGACAAGAAAGACTTTTTTGAGTGACTGGCACAAATGTGGGTTCAGCCTGAAGAAGTTACCCGAGCCCCGGGGCGGAATGCGTGCCGTCATGTGGAGCCCGCGGACCCGGTAAGTGACACCGCGCGGGCTCGGTGTTTCCAACGGAGCAGTAACACGTTGACTTCTCCGGGGGATTTTTCTCTTTTTTTCCCCGCCGTCTCAAAGTCAGCGGTTTA
This sequence comes from Neogobius melanostomus, assembly GCA_007210695.1. Lineage (NCBI taxonomy): Eukaryota > Metazoa > Chordata > Actinopteri > Gobiiformes > Gobiidae > Neogobius > Neogobius melanostomus. The sequence continues at coordinate 3,558,695 of VHKM01000234.1, read as the reverse complement.
AAAAGGAAGGAGTTGAGAAAGTCACAACAAACAAGCAGACATGCGCTCGCTGGTGGGACTCGCAGCCATCGTGGGCGCTGCGAGCGTGTATCTGTACCTGCTGTCCGCGCACCTGCCCCGGGTAGTGAGGCCGAGCGAGCCCGGGGCCGAGCTGGAGGACCAGGATGAGCAGGAGTACAGGTAAACCACACGCACACACACGCACGCGCACAGGGGCGGCTCACAGTGCACTCAATGGGGGGCCTATTGCTGATCAAAATCATTCATCAACTATTTCTTTTAATCGGAGTTAATAGTGTTGGGAATCGAGTTAATTATGGCCTTTGCAATTAATGAATCGCATTTATTTTCAGAGGTAGCTATATTTTAGATGCTTCTTTGTATTTTCCTACATTTGAACTTCTTTTGGTGGAGATGTGTGACCTGTGTGATCATTTCAAACACTTCAAAGACATCAGCAGTTAATTTTGGAGAATGATCTTTTTTAAATAAGTAAAATAGTTTGGGCTTTACGCCGTGTTTGTCCCCAATGTCTTCAGGAAAAGGGAAACTGAAAAAGTGTCTGCTAAAGTAAAGTGTGACTAATTTTGAATAATGTATTTAATCACAATAACCCTTATGTAATTAATTCAACAGAATTAACTGAAAAAAGTCCCGGCTCAAGTTATTTGTAGTGCATGGCCAGATCTAATTACCGCAGGCAATTTTTAACCATGAAAAATGAAAACAATATCGGTCAAATGAAACGATATTTACATAAATGGTACGTAATAACTGAAGGATCCATATTGAAAGCAAGTCATGATTCATTTCATTTATTTATTTATCAGGACAATGTACAATAACATTAAGCCTGTAAGCAAAGATGATTGCGCCACACTGTAGCTTTTTCAAGCTAATTTCCATCTGTACTTCCTAAGGGACGCCGATTTTAGCCTATTGACACATGACTGATACAGTCCCATTGCAATCATCCACATCCAGCATAATCTTTTTTTTTTACCGATAGCTTATCATAAAAGTCAATATTTTTATTTAAAATCTAAGCAGATAAATGTATTATGTTTGTCATCTTCCTATACCCAAGTCTATATTGTATACAGGTCTATGCAGTTACACACTTTTTGGATGCTGTTGCCAATAGAAAAACATGCTCCTAATGACCAGCTCGACACAGAAAATGCTATTTTTGCAGTGGGAAAACAAAAAATGGATTTGGATGTGGACCAAACCTATTTAAATCTCATAATTTGGCTGCCTTTAGTCGACATCTCCATGGAGACGAGCTGGAGACTCTACAATAAGAGACCATTTTTTTCTTAAAAATATATATCATATTCACTTTATCTGCAGTGGTATTTGATTTTTACTTGAGTAAAAGTACTGCACTGCACTGTACTGTAGTGCAGTAAAAAGTAAGAGGTTCTCCACAAAAATACTACTCCAGTAAAGTACAGGTCCTAAAACAAAAACATCACATGCATGTTTGGCAGCAGTTCACCGACAGTCGGCTGTAACTGGACGTGGAGGCCACAAGAAAGTCCCCCAAAGTATCCACAAGTAATTTGATATGTTCCTGAGCAACTCCAGTTCCCCGAAAGTGAAGTGATACATAAACATCAAAGAAGACAGCTCTATACTGTATTTTACATATCACTATGCATTAGTATGAGTTCAGAAATAAGCTGCAGTCACCACTACACTACAGCAAAGTGTCGGACAGTGAGGGGCTGATAGAATAACGCTGACCCAGTCCCTCTGAGACATCCCTGGGACCTGTGCCCGTTTGTGATTCCTTCTCTTGCATGAGTGTTCCTGCTGAGAAACCTGGCTTCGCCCAACTGCCTGATAGTGAGACAGATTAAACGCTGGCCTCCCTTTTGCCTCGTCACAGCCATGAGTTGTGGGTAAACTAATAACTGCCAGGCTAGAGCTAGACACTCTACCTGCTGCTCTTATAAACCGCTCAATAGGACATTTTAAAGGTGCGTTATGCAACTTTTTATGCGAGAAAAAAAGTTGATATTTGTGCGTATTTGACCTTGTAGTGACCCAGCGGCTGTATGAATGGGCGCCTTTACTTTCAATCACAGTGGTCTCTAGGCTCTCACTGCTGACGGACAATTGATCCTGGAGCGTTGTAGAGACCACTGTGATGGAAAGTAAAGGCGACCTGCTCACCACTCATACAGCCGCTGGGTCACTACAAGGTCAAATGCACACAAATATCAACTTTTTATTTGTATAATGCACCTTTAAGTACACAATTTCCCAATTAAAATGAAGAGTTGTGAAAACATGAATATTCTTCTCTTAAATCAATGTAGTGTACTTGATGAGCACGTACTGGTCTACAAAGCATCTCATATCTATCTCCATTGCTGGGGGCGCCCTCCACTGGCAGCAAGGGGATTAAACACAACTTTTAACTGTGTTACAAATGTTAAATGTTAACACAAGCCACCACTTTTAGCCAACGGTATGCTAGAAAATCTTTGTTGTTATACGGTGTAGCTAGGCTAAAAAAAGAAAGATTTTTTTAAGAATACTGACATGCCTTTGATAACAGTATTTCTACAGCAAATACTTCAGTACTTTCTATTAAAGTACATAATGACACACAATTTTTCTAGAATATAGTTAACACAATTATATTTAAGATTTTGCTCAAATTGTTCCCAGCTTTCTTTAGTTTGACCATTTTTTGTGATGTTATAGTTTAACTTCCTTATTGGACACTGACAGGAAGTGACATAGATAGAGGCAAACAATTTTAAACTGTTGCCATGTCAATGGTGCCAATCATGTTATAAATGGTAAATAAATAAATGGTCATATTTATATAGCACCTTTTTACCTGCTTTAGGCACTCAAAGCACTTTACATCAAGGAACTAGTAACCCATTCACGCTCTCATTCATACACCAGTGTACGCAGACACTGGAGGCAAGTAGTGTGAAGTGTCATACTTTATTCAGATTTTGAGTACATACCTTGGAATGTTCCGCAGTGTGGCTTTAACTGTATTTGACAGTTTCTTTGATTGTGTCCCAAACAACCGAACATCTTAAAGGATAAAAAAGGTCCTTGATATCATTAGCGCTTAGTATGACACGGTGGCATTAAACCTGATCCACCTCAAGATGCACAGTGTTCCTACTTGACTTCGCAGGCCTCCTAACTATTACACATGCGGCGAGTGACGTAACGTTTCCCCTGGGGCGTGTCCAAAAGTGCCCACCGCCACACATTTTTCCCCCTCAAATTCTCCAGTGTCGAGTGACCTCCCCAAACAGCTCACCGCTGTTGGACGACCCAATGGCACCGCGGCGCGTTTGTCCGCCGGCCAATCAGTGGGCCGAATGCTGAGGGATAGGGCAGGTGCGCACGGGGAGAGAGTGCGCTCTTGAGTTTCAGCGGGGGTTTTGGGAGCGCGAGTGAGTAAGACTGAATGTACGTCTGGAGGAGTCGTTCAGAGGCGACAAGGCTATTTTTATGTCAATTTAAAAATATCCAGTTACAATCTTAACGTTTGCTTTTACATAGGAAATGACCTTTGTCCGCAAAGTCATATATCACTGGCATAGCCCAACCCTGCCAGAGTTGAACACAAATCCTTAAAATGGGACTCGATTACAATTAGAAATAGAGTTAATTATGGCCTGTGTGATGAATTCATCACAATTAATTGCATTTAAGCATTGTTTATTTAGGGGTTGTATTTATTTTTAGAGGTATATTTTAGATGCTTCTTTGTATTTTCCTACATTTGAACTGATTTTGGTGGAGATATTTCAAACACTCCAAAGACAATCGCAGTTTGATTCATTTTTGAGAATGATCTTTTAAAATAAGTTTATGTTTAGGCTTAAAGCAGTACTAAGTAACTTATATAATACAAGTGTTAATGAGATGATTGGGGGGTCTTTCATCTCCCCCTGGTGTCTCTGGCCAGAAAACCACAATTGCAACTTGACTGCCACCGGGTCGGAGCCACCAATACACACTAATGGAATCATGAAGAAGAAGCTAACGGGCAAAGCTAACTGCAGGCTAGCGCCACTTAAGCAGTATTTACAGCCAAGTTTGAGTGAAAAAAAAAAGATTTCCATTGTGTAATTGGATGTACAATATCCCTCTCTCCCTTTGTCTTTTCTGTCAGTGTAGTATTTACTCTCACGGACAATTAATACGTAAAAAAACGCAACATGCTACAACACCTGCAGTGGCGCTTATGGCCTCTAGGGCGCACGAGTTACTTAGTACTGCTTTAACTGTGTGAATAAACAAGTTTGACAGTCAAATAGTTTTTGACTTTACGGCATGTTCATCCCTGAGCAACGTCTGTGCCTCTAAAAGAAAGTCTGATTAATTTTGATTAATATTTTTTATCACATTCATCGGAATTAATCGGAAAAAAAGTCCCGGCTTCGCTTGTTGGAAGGCCTGCTATGAACGTAACTACCCATGTGCATTATTTGCATGAACCGCGATGTAAGAAGTTTTCAATCTTTATAACTATTTTGGGAGGATGTTTCTTTTGATTTTGGGGAAGTAACTGAATTCTAAATACCCTCAAATGGAAAAGTAACTGTAGTCTACTGCGGTCATTCCCAAAGTGGGTCCCGCGTTCAATTCCCACCTGGACGGGGCCTTTCTGTGTGGAGTTTGCATGTTCTGCCCGTGTCTGCGAAGGTTTCCTCCGGGTACTCCGGTTTCCCCTACCACTAAAAACATGTACAATAGGTGAATCCTTCAGCCAGGTGAATCTGACAATGGCTCCACATCTGGAGATGGGTCCCTGGGCGCTGTACTGCTGTCGCCCACTGCTCCTTACAGGTTGCCCCAGTGGAATCGAAGGATGGGTCAAATGTAGAGGACAGATTTCCCTGTAAGTAAGACAATAAGACAAGTATACCTCAACCTTTAAAAAAAGAATGAGTTTGAAATGAACTTTTTGACAATTTGTAGTAAGTATTTAGCCTATAATCACTCTTATTTATCATTTGTTTTGTAAAATTATGAGGAAAATCATTACACATTCTTTGAAAACAGTGAATGCATATTGTTCAGGGGCCCTGTGGGATCTTTGGATCAATAAGGGGGCCGCAACATGGAGTTTGGGAAACGCTGCTATTTGGTATTCTAAATAGCTACATATTCTCAATACATGTATTCAGTTACGACTAGGGCTGAAACAACTAATCGATTAATCGACTACTAATCGATTGAATTAGTCGACAACTATTTTAGTAATCGATTAATTGATTTCTGGTTCACACAGACTCAAAAAGAGCAAAAATGACATGAAAATGTAGTATTTTTGATGAAAACCTACTTTGTTTTTTATAATTACTGTGTATGTAATGTTTTGCACATTGTAAATTTCATAAATATCTGTCTGTGTCTCATCCAATGAAAAAGCAGAATTAGCGCTAAGAGCTTCCAATAAACATTTACTTTAAGTTTACTCCATCAACACGTCCTCAAGCGGCACCACTTTAGCATTTTGTGATACTTTTTTATTTTTTAAATGCAATTTTCCTACACCATTCACAGCCAAGCGATTATTCGATTAATCGTAAAAATAATCGATAGATTAATCAATTACAAAATAATCGTTAGTTGCAGCCCTAGTTACGACCCAACACTAGGTAGAGTTACAGTAGCAAAAAAATAAGTACAAAATATTTACTAAAGTTAGTAGCCTGGCTAACGCCAGACTAAAATCACAAGTGATATTTAGTCTGGGGATCACCAATTAATTAATTAATTTTTCTGGTAGGAGAGGTGTGGTTTATGATTGTCCAGAGCCGTTTATTGGGCGCTGTGAATGTCTATCATGCGTCTGCACGTAGCCATAGCCAATCATATTATGACGTATGACGTACCCGCTGTAAACTTTTGAGCTAAACTATTTAGAACACGTTCTAAAGCTTTGATTGAAAGATGGCGTCGCGTCTGCTGCTGTCATGTTGGATCCATAAATAAACTTCTTTTTTTTTTAAATCCGTAAACAAACTAGCACAAGTCAAATAGTGCGTCATCGTCTGTTCGTCCCTCCTCGTTCTGTGATTGGTCCCCAAATCCATGTGAAGATTTCGGCCATGGTCCCCAGGCTGCTGTGCAGTTCGAAATGATTCGAGCGCACACAGCAGTCTGGTGTTAGCCAGGCTATCAAGTTAGAGTTAATGTTTCTCTAAAAATAATGTTACTCTCGTAGAAATAAAACATTTCTGATAAAAACAAATACTTAAGTAAGAGTAAAAAAGGACTTGGAGAAAATGTTGTGAAAATGTCAGAACCGACATGTCTTGTTTTCTGTCTCAGGCTGAAGTTCCCGTCGGATCTGGACGAGCTGAAGGAGCTGGCGGACATGTTGAAGTTCTATAAGAGAGAACATCATGGATACGTGGTGCTGCTCTTCTGCTCAGCGTACCTCTACAAACAGTCCTTCGCCATCCCGGGCTCTTCCTTTCTGGTGAGAAACGAGATAACATGCTCAATAAACCTTGCACTTGAGCTGAATTATTACTCTAAAACGACTAAAAATCCATCTTGTAATCCATGCCCCTTATCGACACAGTGACACCAAAAATGTGACACGGTGCGGCTACATAGAAACATATACCGTGTGTTTAACTGAATAGTATAGTGCTTTCTCATCATAGTGGCTTTGGTGTGTTCTGAAACTTAATTGTAATTGGTCAAAACAAGGACTGGTTCAAATGTTTGGTTTAATCAGCAGCAAATACCCTGCTAAAAGTCAATCCTCTTCACAAAAGAGTTCAGCGAGAGCCACACTGGGAAAATGACCATCTTAAATAAGATAAATGGCTTAAAGTGCATATGACACATTAGACGCAATATTTGCTAGAACATAGTTAACACAATTATATTTAAGATTTTGCTAAAGATTGTACCCAGCTTTCTTTAGTTTGACCATTTGTGATGTTCATAGTTTCACTTCCTTATTGGACACTGACAGGAAGTGACATAGATAGAGGCAAACAATTTTAAACTGGACCATGTTACAGTGGGGAAAAAAAGTATTTAGTCAGCCAACAATTGTGCAAGTTCTCCCACTTAAAAAGATGAGAGGCCTGTAATTTTCCTCATAGGTAGACCTCAACTATCAGAGACAAAATGAGAAAAAAAAATCCAGAAAATCACATTGTCTGATTTTTTATTAATTTATTTGCAAATTAAGGTGGAAAATAAGTATTTGGTCAATAACAAAAGTTCATCTCAATACTTTGTTATATACCCTTTGTTGGCAATGACAGAGGTCAAACGTTTTCTGTAAGTCTTCACGAGGTTTTCACACACTGTTGCTGGTATTTTGGCCCATTCCTCCATGCAGATCTCCTCTAGAGCAGTGATGTTTTGGGGCAGGCGCTAGCCTGGCTAACGCCAGACTAAAATCACAAGTGATATTTAGTCTGGGGACCACCAATTCATTTTCTCGTAGGAGAAGTGTGGTTTACGATTGTCCATAGCCGTTTATTGGGCGCTACGAATGTCTCTCATGCTTCTGCACGTAGCCATAGCCAATCGTATCATGGTATCAGATGACGTATGACATACCCGCTGTAAACCTTACTAAACTATTTAGAATACGTTCTAAAGCTTGATCGAAAGATGGCATCGTGTCTGCTGCTGTCATGTTGTTTCCGTAAATATTTTTTTAATTTTTTTTATCCCTAAACAAACTACAAGCTTCCGTATGTCAAATAGCGCATCATCGTCTTACCGTCCCTCCTCGTTCTGTGATTGGTGCCCAAATCCATGGAAAAATGTCGGCCATGGTCCCCAGGCTGTTGTGAAGTTCGAAAAGATTCGAGCGCACACTAGTCTGGCGTTAGCCAGGCTAGGCAGGCGCTGGGCAACACGGACTTTTAACTACCTACAATGATTTTCTATGGGGTTGAGATCTGGAGACTGGCTTGGCCACTCCATGACCTTGAAATGCTTCTTATGAAGCCACTCCTTCGTTGCCCGGGCGGTGTGTTTGGGATCATTGTCATGCTGAAAGACCCAGCCATGTTTAATTTTCAATGCCCTTGCTGATGGAAGGAGGTTTTCACTCAAAATCTCACGATACATGGCCCCATTCATTCTTTCCTTTACACGGATCAGTCGTCCTGGTCCCTTTGCAGAAAAACAGCCCCAAAGCCTGATGTTTCCACCCCCATGCTTCACAGTAGGTATGGTGTTCTTTGGATGCAACTCAGCATTCTTTCTCCTCCAAACACGACGAGTTGAGTTTTTACCAAAAAGTTCCATTTTGGTTTGATCTGACCATATGACATTCTCCCAGTCCTCTTCTGGATCATCCAGATGCTCTCTAGCAAACTTCAGACGGGCCGGGACATGTACTGGCTTAAGCAGGAGGACACGTCTGGCACTGCAGGAATTGAGTCCCTGGCGGCGTAGTGTGTTACTGACGGTAGCCTTTGTTACTTTGGTCCCAGCTCTCTGCAGGTCATTCACTAGGTCCCCCGTGTGGTTCTGGGATATTTGCTCACCGTTCTTGTGATCATTTTGACCCCACGGGGTGAGATCTTGCGTGGAGCCCCAGATCGAGGGAGATTGTCAGTGGTCTTGTATGTCTTCCATTTTCTAATAATTGCTCCCACAGTTGATTTCTTCACACCAAGCTGCTTACCAATTGCAGATTCAGTCCTCCCAGCCTGGTGCAGGTCTACAATTTGTTTCTGGTGTCTTTGACAGCTCTTTGGTCTTGACCATAGTGGAGTTTGGAGTGTGACTGTTTGAGGTTGTGGACAGGTGTCTTTTATACTGATAACAAGTTCAAACAGGGGCCATTAATACAGGTAACGAGTGGAGGACAGAGGAGCCTCTTAAAGAAGAAGTTACAGGTCTGTGAGAGATAGAAATCTTGCTTGTTTGTTATTGACCAAATACTTAATTTCCACCATCATTTGCAAATAAATTCATACAAAATCAGACAATGTGATTTTCTGGATTTTTTTTTCTCATTTTGTCTGTCATAGTTGAGGTCTACCTATGATGAAACTTACAGGCCTCTCTCATCTTTTTAAGTGGGAGAACTTGCACAATTGTTGGTTGACTAAATACTTTTTTCCCCACTGTATGTCAATGGGAAATGAGTCAAACTGCTGTGGAACTTCACCTCTATCTTTTGCCGTGTTCATGTTGTCGTCTGGAACTGGGGAAAACGTTTTCCTCAGTTGAGAAATGCACATGAACACTCGCCCAACTGTGGAAAACAACTGGGAAACTCTGCTACTTTGTTGACTTTAGTGTGAGCTGTCGCTGTCCTCGGAGTAACATAACTGCGAGAGAAATGCCCAAGATTAACTCTAGCAAAAAGAAAATGTACGTGATATTTTATAACTCAATCGTTTTGTCTGTTCTCCTCTGTCCAGAACATGTTGGCGGGTGCGATCTTCGGGCCGTGGGAGGGTCTGTTCCTGGCCTGCATCCTCACCACCACCGGCTCCACCTTCTGCTACCTGCTTTCCGCCGCCTTCGGGAAGCAGTACGTGGTGCAGTTCTTCCCCGACAAAGTGGCGCTGCTACAGAGGAAGGTCAGACTCTTTTATAGTCATCCGTCTTGTCTCTTTCGTCTTCCTCTTCGTCCTCTCCTCACTGTCCTGTCCTCTGTTCACTTTTCCCCCGCGGCGTCAGGTGGAGGAGAACCGCGGCAGCCTCTTCTTCTTCCTGCTCTTCCTGCGTTTCTTCCCCATGACTCCAAACTGGTTCCTGAACATCACCTGTCCAGTGCTCAGCGTGCCCATGCCCATCTTCTTCTCCTCTGTCTTCATCGGTGAGGGCTTGCATTGATGACTTTGCATTTTTAAACGCCTGCAGTACCATTGTCATTTTATCCTCAATGCTAGACCGAAAACATGAAGTTAATGAAACTATTATGAATAAAAAGTATTAAACCAGGCTTTTGCTCAGTGACTCATACAGAACAGTATAATATACTTAGATAGGAGCGATGACAGGCAAAGCACAGTAGGGTACTGCACGACAATAACAAAACCACATGGGGGAAGCCATATCAGACGCAGTCAGCCTCGCAGCTAAAGTTTACCTGGACTCCTGGAGGCTCCGGAGGACGACAGGTCCGTGCATCACTGGAATACAGATGAGTAAACAGCAGCGTGACAAAGGGCGAAAGTTTTACTAATATAAGTTGTGAGTTTGCAAGTGGATGTCCTGGAAATCTCATCGTGGCTTCTGTCTCGTGTAGCTCTGTAGGAAATCTGCCATGTTAATACCTTGCCCAGCGTTATCACATGGGTCACAGCAATTATTGAAAAAAATAGTCTTTTTAAGCAGTGTTTAGGAGGTGCAAAGTCTCCAAAATACACTTTTAAAAATGGATTCCAATGGAGTCGCCCCTGGCCACCAGGGGGTGATATTGCAGCAATGTCAAGGGTCCCTTGATATGGGTCTTAAAAATGTACTTATTTTGGGTGCCTTTGATATTTATACGTTTTATAATTTGAAATGATGTCTCCATCTCTCTTACTGTAAGAATAAAATACTCACAGTGAAATATAGGTCGAAAGCAAGACTTTGCATGCAGGAATAACTTTTTTTAATCTTTCAGTTTTGATTTACGGCATAGTTTACAATTTCAGCACGGCGTGAGAAACACTGCTCAGAACCGATGTAATGTTGGATTTAACAATGACGCAGCAGCAGGCTCAGTGTTATTGTCAAAAACAGACCTTTGTACATGCAATGTTTTTGGCTAACTTCTGGCTGGCCAGTGTTTATGTCCACATTTTGAAGTAAACTACAAATAAAATAAGATATACAAATATATAAATAAACGTCAAGCCAAATGGTAAAATAGCATCACCATAGTTCAGATGGTGGTGCTATTTGACATTGTCAATGTGAAAGGCGCGCACACCTTAATTACTGTGTGGGGTGCGACGGGGCGGTGTGGATGGTGCACTACGCGTGCACGATTGTTTTAGCAGGTGAATGCGGTGTTAGGAGGAAGTGGAGTCTCTCTCACACACACACACACACACACACACACACCACACACACACACACACACACACACACACACACACACACACACACACACGACATCAAACACTGACCGCTCCCGCCCTGTGTGTTCCAGGCCTGATCCCGTACAACTTTATCTGTGTGCGCACGGGCTCCATCCTGTCCCAGATCTCCTCCCTGGACGACATCTTCTCCTGGGGAACGCTGGCACAGCTGCTGGCCATCGCCCTCGTGGCTCTGCTCCCGGGGGCCCTCATCAAGCACTACGGCCGGGAGCATCTGAAGGTGGACGACCTGGACTGCAACGGGGACGCGACGCACGAGGCCGAGACACACAGGCGCAAGACCCGGTGATTGTGGGAGGACAGGAGAGGACAAGGACAGGCCTGCTACACACTGGTGCACCCACGGGTCACTGTTAGGACTGTAAAACAGAATCTATTCTATTCTACTTTTGTGAAAGGATGTGAACTGAATGTTGTTTTTGTCTTGCTACACATACTGTATAAAGCCCAGTAACCAAAGATAGTGTCGCATGGAGGGTAATAACTATACCATGCCAGTAATTTGATTTTATTATGTGTTTTCTATGCTGCTTTTTGTCCCGATGGTGGATTGGTGCTCTACTATATCTTTGAAATACTTACTGTGCCCTTTTTGAAATGCATCATGTGTCTTAAAAACGTTTAACCTTAACCGGGAGCATTTTCTTTAGTTGGGCTTTATGAATTTTTTCCTTGCTTTTCTGTTGCGTTTGCTCATTTTCGTCTTGTTTTTGTCACGGTTTTGATGCTTTTATTCAAAAAGCTTTTAGATTTGGGTAAAGCTGAACTAGAGAAAATGCATTTGGTTAAGGCGGGGGTTAAGATTGCTTTTTTTATAGAGAGTAGAATCTTTCACAGACTTTGGAAGTCCCTTTATGCTGCAGTGGTTTGAGATCAGGACGTTACAATCTTTGGCAGCAACAAACCTAGTTTTGAAGTTTGGGTGAGACGGTGGCAGATTTCTGTGTGTTAAATGATGCAGGAGTGAAAAGCATTTGTGTTTTTGTTTATTTAAAAGATCTATATTGCCTGTGTTCATAAATCTATTTGTTTTTAATTTATTTTTTGCCATATCATCCAGGCCTACGCACTTGTTTACTGTACTTTACACTTAGGGCTGGGCACCGTTCAATCTTTTTTCTATATCGTTTATTTTAACGATACTTTTTTTTTCCAATACCTTAACTAAAATATTTGTCACATAGCACCAGAAAACAGAACAATAATGTTTGGAAGAGCTGCAAATTTACAATACCAGGTTCATCTTCAATGCCAAGAAATGTGTGAAAAATGGGAAAAATTGCGGCAAAAAAAATTAGGAAAAAAAAAAAAGAAAATCAGGGGCAGAAGAATAAGAAAAAGATGTTTAAAAAAATTGGAGAAATGGGGCAAACATTTGAAAGAAAAAGAAAAAAAAACTGAGAAAAAATTTGCTGAAATAACATAACTAACTAACTCACTAACTTTAACGTTACTTTCATTTTTTCAGTACCATACTGGTAACGGTAACCAGCCCTATTTACACTTGTCTGTTACAGAGAGTTCTTTCACATCAAATAATGTCACGAAGGCTAGTCTTAACCAGCTTGATGTTAAGCTACTTAAACACGCATGTGTCTTATATTGTGTGTGTGCTGAAATGCCATCAAATACTGTGCAATATATATGTAGCAATGGTGTCTTTTTATCGCTGTTTAAATCAATCATCTGATGACTATTTTTGCAGTGCTCTTTTGAGTAAGGAACTGTTTGGTCAGTGGTCTCTAAACCAATGGTTCCCAACCCGTTTCGTCTTGTGGACCAAAGCAGTTTTAGAAAAAAAGCACAATTTGTAAGTAAAAAGACAATGTTTCATTCAAAATAAACCTAAGATTATCTCAAAACTACACACTTTACTGCAAAAGAGCTTTACCAAAATAATGTTTTACAATCTGAAATCGCTCCAAGAACCCCCTGCTAGGTCCTCCTACCCCTGGTTGAGAAACACTGCTCTAAAGAACATGTGTCTACTTTTTGATCACAGAAATAAAAACCTATTTTGTGTGTGCATTTGTGGACCCATGTGGGTTTGACTCCTCATGTCATAGTCCTGTGAATCCAGCCTGTGTGCTTGTCCATTCATGATCATAATTTAATAAGTGCAATACTAGTGCACTTTTTACTGTATGTTTAACACTTCTTTAGGCGCTGGGTGACTGCGAGGCCGAGGCGAGAGCTGAATAACACAACGGACAAAACGTTTCAAATGTATTTGTGGTGTTATTAAGGTCACAAAGCAAAAGGACCTCGATTGGCTTACAACAACTCGACTTCAGCTCACGAACACGACCACATCCCATCACGACACACTTTAAAATAACAAAAATGTAAACTCACATTGTCGGGTCAACAGAGAGAAGCACATTCGTCCAGACTGAATAAAGGGCAGTTCCAGTGCATATATTAATATCTTTAGCAATATGCCACATGGACATTAACACGGCCATGAAGTCATCCAAAATCACAAGTGGAAGACACAAAGTTAAAGGTGCACTGTGTAGCTTCTGATGGTCTATGATCGCCTTAAACTTACCTATTTGAAAGACAAACAAAAAAATCTCACTGCGACTTGTAATTTCACGCAAATAGGTAGTACATATTTGACACAGTGCACCTTTAAAGGCTTTAGACGAGAACAGCATTTTGATCCATGCTGTGCTGTAAACATTTTTAACAAAAAATAAATAACACATTTTGGGAGCGAGTTGTCAGGCACATGCATCCACTGTGCTCCCGTCTCCAAAAGCAGAGGCCACTTGTGTTAATTCCACCTGACTCAGTGAATTCATACAGTCCCACTGACGCAGTAACAAAACAAAAAACAATAACAGCAGCAAAACCAATACACGGGCGACCTCTTCTTATTGGTGCGAAAAGATTTGAGCGCGTGTAAATAGATGTCTTTAATGAGAAGAGTGCGTTTTACCGTGTTGGTAAAAACTATAGAGATGTGCACGCGTTAGAGGAACCATGAAATCAATGATCAAATAAAAATGTCCAAAAGTCCAAACACAAGAAAAATGCACACATCTTAGTACTAGGGCTAACACAACGATGCGGCTATGCTAGTTCCTTTAACCTGCAATTGTGAGCACCAGTACTTCCGGTTTGGATTCATATCCTATGGAGATTAGATCATATTTTCTAAAGATTACCTGGATACAGAGTTCCTGGTAGATGATCAATTACTGTGTGTTCAGAACTTGATCTAGGATGTGACTAATTCAGAAGACGGATAGTTTGTCTTGAAGCTAAAGGCTAACATGTTGGGGAGACCGTGTTGGGGCTTGGGGTTGATTGGGATCACCATTGTTTTTAATTGAGTTTTTGATGTTAACATGTAATACGATAAACCTTTATAACATTTTTGCTTTTTGAGATAAAAGGACAAAATAAGTTGCAATCCAATGCCAGATGTGTTCATAACACTAACTGTTAGAGTTGAATTTTTTTCAAAATGCTCTACAATGAAGTGTAAAATGTACAGATTCACTAAATAACCCAAACATACGGCCTCTAGAAAAGTGCGTGTTAAAATAAAGTGATCATAAAAACACACACAAAAGAAACAATTTCCCACAATTTATACCCCATGTGACAAATAACCCAGAGTGTCCACTTTACCAACAATGTAAGCTAACTAGTAAGCGGCTTTAGCATGTTAGCTCTAAAATGGCTGAAATCGAAGTCTCTGACTTTCAGATCAGTGTCTTTCGTTTATGGCACAGGTCTCAGTACAAAAATAACCCAGACATTAAAGTTTGGGAAAAGGATTAAAAACAATTCAAAGTTGTCCTCTCCTGTCTGTGTGATGGGCATGTCTTCAGTCCAAATGAGAAAACTATTATTGGAAGAGAAAAAGAATACCAATTCACATATTATATATCAGCACCAGTGTACAGCGCTCTCTAATGTGGCTATAAAAAGATTAGTTCTTTAGATTAGTGCTTATTAGTTCATATTTGCGTAACTACATTATATTATTACACAACTCGTTAACACGCCACAACAGAATTCGGTCTAATCTTAATGGAAATGACTACGGGCAGGAAGTACTGGCGTCGACAACTTCAGCTCAGAGGAATTAGCATTGCCACATCGTGCAACGAGCGATGGTCATTATATTGCAGAAGGCAGTGAAAATGGTATTTCTTTAACCCATTAGCTGCAATGATTCAGATTAGTTGTTTCATCCGTACACAAATCTCAATATGGATGTACAGATCTTATTACTTCTCATTAAAGACCAATCCATTTACAGAAGCACAGTTCTTCTCGAGACAATAGTAGGTCCGTACAAGAAACGTGTCCGTTTTAGTCAGTGTACGTGTACCGAGCAGCCATTGTCGACTGCTTTCAAGTCATGCAGTGTTTTGAAGTCTTCAGTTCACGTGCAAAATCATTTCAGTAAATAGAAAATAATAATAATATGCCACTTAATATTTGGCATTTCAAAACTGCTTCTTGTAGCGTTCGGGAGAATGTTAACGAAAACAGCAATATTTCAAATACTGAATGACACATGGAATAGAAATAAGTAACAAACCTAAAAAGCTACATTACACACACAAAAAAGGGAAAACAAGGGGGGGGGAAATAAATTTAAAAAAGTTTGGAGAGAAGATTTTAAAGAAGTCATCTATACTGGCATGTTCTGGAATTGAAAATGTTTCAAACCAAATAATTAAATAAACAAAATATAATGTAGGTGAAAAATGCAGCAACTTTCAAGGGTCTTATGGCTAAGCTGTTCAGAAATATGACATATTTTCAAACCAAAAGCAAATCACTTGTAACCAAAGCTTTTGGACGGAAAAAGGTCAAATCAGTCACTAATATCTTTTAAATAGGATTACATAGCTACTTGCCAAAATGTTACAACCAAACCAATGTCTGTGTAGGCTCTCGGTTGTCCAGGTGTGTTCAATAACGACAAAGGTTTTAAAGTCATTATCTGTATCGTTTTGAATTGAAGCTTGAAATTTCACCCCTCATCGGAAAAAACTAACCTTTTGGTTTAATAAGTTGCAAAAAGTACTAAATACAGACAACGTGTCATACAAGGGGCGTGGCCTCGCCGAGAGAGAAGGAAGGCTTGTTATGGGAATCACAATTCTTAGCCATTTTAGCCATTTTCTGGCAGACTACAGTATAAAGAAATTTATCACACACAAATAAAGTCAAGTCAAAATCGGTTCCATATGGGTGTTTTTTTCACAGCAAATTGTCCAGTAATGCGAAAACCTGCACTTGAAGCTAGTGTTAGCACATAGCATGAAGCTAACATTAGAGTTCTCTGTAATTTATGTATTTATGGGCCGTTGAACCACTTTGCTCATCCCCATATCTCTGCATATTTTTCTTAGTAGGATATATATTTGTAATTCAGCATTTGTTAAACTAGAGGTGGAGTAATGGATGAAAGAGTAGTTATTTTCTCTCTGGTTTCCCTCTGGCAGCTTCCAACATGACCATTTATGCAGTCTGTATCTATACTTTGTATTCAAAATAATGCACATTTACCATTTAACAACAGCTTAGTTAAATTAGATCTTAGTTTGACATTAGAAATTAGTTTGAGAATGTCCTTGACCAACAGAACTTTAGAACTGACCAAGCCTTTAAAACGGGAGGTGTAAAAAAAAAAAAAAAAAAAAAAAAAAAAAAAAAAAAAAAAAGAACCTTGCTTAAATAAAAATCTTTGACACCATCTACCAAGCCCATTTTCCCCCTGTGCCCTCATGCATCCTGTCCAGGTCCAGTCCACCTTTGCCTTTCGTCGGTGAAGTAATACAACAGCGTGACCTCATCCGTAAAACTTTGCTCCCCCTCGATCACTCCGCCCTGCTGCAGGCTCCTCCCGTAGAGCAGGGCATCTCCTCTGCCCGTGCAAAGTCCGTGCTCCACCAGCCACTCCACCAGGTGTCTGCCCTGGAACACTCCGCGTGGGTCGGGGTGGGTGTGGGGTGGCGGAGTGTCGGCGTGGTGGTCATTTTGCACAGCGTCCCCGTTCGTCCACTCTGGGGCGCTCACAGACCTGCCATATTCAGAGGAAGGATTCACCAGTCGAAGCAGCCACACTCTCCCCAGAGCCACTAGAGGGCGACAGACAGCACAGGAGGGAGGAAGAGCTCAGCCATAAGGGCGAAAGAAGCAGAGAGTTAAGAAAAGGGTGGGGAAAAAACTGTGCTGCTGTTAGAGATGAAAGTCCAAATAAATGTGAGCTGTGTGATGTTTTTACAAGAAAATTGATGTGTTCATGCATCAGATACAATTTTACCCACTTTTACTTAATAAAAATGTATCATGAGACAGCAAGTTATCATAAAATTACAAGATGAAGCGCGTATAGTCCTTGGGTAACGACTGTTACCTGTCATGGACTTTTATTCCTTGGCCATGTCTTTTCTTTCATTTATTTTTATTAATATTATTATCATTATCATTATTATTATTATTTACAGTTTGTGACAGAAAACAAGCTATTGAGTAATTACTTACATGTTAAAAACTTTACTTAGGATGTAAATACATCACCAGTTTATAACGTTTTAGCCTTCAAGCTAAAGGCTAACGTTAAGTTAACACTAATGGTATAATAGCAGCGCCATCTTATTTTTACAAAACACACTGCTTGACGTCAAGTTTTCTACCGTCTTTTAAATCTTTTTGGGTTTTAAAGGTATGCTAAATATGGACCGGAAATAGTCTTTACACAGCTAACAGGAAGTTAATAGGAAGTTAGCTAGGGTAAACAGTGAAAACCTATTGTATTTCAACCTGTAAAAATGTGATCGTTTTTAAAAGATCGATCATAGAAAATACTAACAGAAACAGAAATTTGTGTAAAATGTGATCTTGCAATTTCATGTTAAAAATGATATTACTATTCGTGATTAGGCCGAGACCTGTGGTTCGCAAACTTTTCACTCCATGTACCATCTAATAAAAAGATCTCTGATTTAAAAGAATAAAGTCTGAGAACCACCGGTTGAGACCAACCAAAAAAGGTACGGAAGTGTATGATACATTTAAATCTTATCTTTGAATATTCAGTACAAACACATATTTGTTGTTTGCTTTGTTTTGGCATTGTCTTTTAAAGC
Organism: Neogobius melanostomus; assembly: GCA_007210695.1. Taxonomy (NCBI): domain Eukaryota; kingdom Metazoa; phylum Chordata; class Actinopteri; order Gobiiformes; family Gobiidae; genus Neogobius; species Neogobius melanostomus. The sequence goes on along the minus strand of VHKM01000234.1, from coordinate 3,540,481 downwards.
GCACATTTATTCATGCAGAGCCCAGAAGTACACTTCCATGAGAAAGCAAGTCAAGCGAGTTTTCAACCAGGTATACAGAGGTCGGAGTCGTGCACTACAGGCTGGTCTGAGGACATGCTGTAAATGGAGGAAGCTTTAGTACCAAAACCAAAGAAGCAATGTTTAGATAATGTGTTGGCGACATTACGTACCTGCGTGTGTGCACAATGTCCTGCACACACTGCTCTTTGTGGTAGCGCACAAACTGAGTGCAGGTGAGGCGCACCTCCTCCGGGACACCAGCAGAGGGCAGGTCGGCGCTGTCCCTGCCATGCCACAGAGCCAGCACCCTGGAGGTACAGTACAACATATATAAAAGCTAATTTGGTCGCACTGCACAGCCATTTAGGCCTTTGCCCCTGTGGTACAAATATCGATGACTGGATTGAGTTGAAGACGTCTTCAGAAGCTTCTTCTCGCTGTAGCAGTCAAAATACTGGTAAAACACACAAGCTAAAAAGGTCTATTTAGTGAGGTGTCGTTCAGTATCGTTGGCAGTACCAAAGCTCTGCTGCTCCCTTGATCTGAGGACTTCCTTGTACAAAGGAGACAAATTGTGATTGAGGCCTCCCCCACAGTTTAACTACAATCTGGGTGCTGAAGTCCAATCAAGGTAGACAACAGCAGAAACAGCTGATCAGCCGCAGAGAAAAAGACTCTGATCCGTAGATTCACAAGGAAACACAGAGAGAATGTATGATCCATTTTTGTATTAATATATATAAAGCTTATTCATTAAAAGGTTTTACAAATATTGAAAGAGGAAACCACTTAATAAAATGGCATGTGGTCTAAACTCATTCCTAAATTTTCTAAACTATTTGTAGCATCCAAATTCATCTTGGGACATGTTTATTGGCACATTTCACAACTTGCAGGATCACTTTCACAGAAATGCGAGAAAACTAGCCTGGAAGTTCATAAAATCGATGCAAATGCTTTATAATTAGATGCACAGTGTCTCCTACAAATGTTTGAGTTAACAATATACTAAAGTAGGACAAAACAAATTCCGTGCCTTTAATAGATGACAGCATTGGGTTATTTTGTACTCTTGGTTGACAGTCACCATGGTCGAGTGTTTGGTTCTGCAGAAAGTGTCCCTTATTTTCCTGTTGTAAAAATGGCCACCCAGGCTTTTACAGTGTTTTACGTTTTGACCACAAAAAGCTTCTGAAGATAGAACCTGAACGTCTTAAACCTACAGTCCAGTTCACGATAATTGAACATCTCGACAAAAAATGGATACATCCGCATTACCTCTGGATAACAAACAGTGACTGTAAGTGCAAAACAAGTCCCTACCTCTTCTTGAATGGGAGGAGGATGAGGTGTCTGTCCAGGCCAAAGATTCCAAATGACAGAAACCCCTGAAAACACATGTAGCTCTATGTAACATTTATCGCATTTATAGCACGTGGTGAACTAAATGTAAACGGTTGTACCTGTCCATAGTTGGCCACAGCACAGAAGAACTGCAGCTCCAGGTACAGCCGTCCCGGGTCTTTGTTAAACAGCCACCACATGCAGCTGGACAGGTTCTGCAGCAAAGGAGAAAAATTAGATCTTGCTAGGACTGATCGCAGAAGAATGGCAAAGTGTTTTCCTCACGGCGAGCACGCTGACTGAGAGCAGCAGGCACAGGAGCACGTGTCGGACAGTCTGCTTCTCGTCTGGAGGGGGCCCCGGGGGAGGCAGGTTCAGGGGCTGCTCGGAGAGAGGCGGCCCCCCGTCCGGCTGAGCTCCTGCATGGTCTGGAAAACATGATATTCACAGATCTCTGTTAATCCTTCATTACTGAAGCACCGCCTCATGGCATCAGCAGGTGAGGGTTAAGTGTTTTGAGCTCTTGAGAAGGACAGTGGCTGAATTATGGAGTAAGATCATTTGTTGATAAACATGCATGTATAGCTCGGGTAGGTATTAGAAAAATATTTCTGAGTGATACAGTAATTATGAAGGAGGAAATTAAAAAAAAAGATAGACAATATTGACCACAAAATATGACCATTGTAAAGCTATAGGTCCCTGTTAGGGTTGTCCATAGTTAACCGATTAACTGTTAAAATTGCGTAACCGAGTAAAACCATTTTGCTCGATTAAGTGGCGTCTATAATTTGCCGTGGCATTGAAAATACTTGTAAGACATTTTTACACCGCCAGAGCGGTCCCAGATATTTGTATAGGCCACAAGAAGAAGTCTATTTCATGGACAGTTTTCCAATACAAAGCGGGCAAAAAAGCATAGTGTGGGAGAAGCTCTTTACATCTGAGAATGTAGGGCTGGGTGATTTTTGAAGAAAAAAAAAAAGAATCACAATTATTTTCCCTATATTGATCAATCTCGATTTTCGATTCAATTTTTTATTTTATTTTTTTATGAAACAAACAAACAATGTGGTCTAGGGCTGGGTGATGTGGCAAAAAAAATAATCATGATTATTTGTTTCGTATTGAATGATCTTGATTTGATTGATGACAAATATTTTCATTGTAAAAACAAAATACTGCATTTTAGCTGATTCAAGGCAAGGCATGTTTATTTATACCTGCGCATTGTACACATGGCAACTCAAGAACATGAGACAAGACGAACCTTTTATATAAACCCAAAATGTTTTCCCCAGTATCATTTATTACAGTGTTTTTCAACCACTGTGCCATGGCACACTAGTGTGCCGTGAGCTATTGTCTGGTGTGCCGTGGGAAATTATCCAATTTCATCTATTGGGTCTGAAAAAATATTTTTTGAAAACTAATTGTTATCCGCAAATGAAAACTAATTGTTATCCGCAAATAATGTGCCGTGCTGTCTAGTGATCGGCAGAGTCACCATGTAATACTCTTCCATATCAGTAAGTGGCTGCAGATAGCTCATTTCTTTGAGACAAGAGAATTAGTGATGCATGAATGCGACAGGTGGCGGTTACAGTGTCATTGTGGCTAGCGAGACTATATGGTGTTCCTATTCAAGACACATTTTCTGCTGTTGGTGTGCCTCGTGATTTTTTCAACGAAATTTTTTTCCCTTGGCTCAAAAAAGGTTGAAAAACACTGATTATACAAAAATCTTCCTTTGTTCTCATTCAAACTCCAAAACTATGTGCTTTTACTGTCCATGAATTTGTTGTTAAAATGACGATTATTAAGTCCCGTGACGATTATTGAACTTGACAACAGTTGTGTTGTTGTACCATCTCAACAGCAAACACCCCGGCATCGTTAAAGAGGTAGCTAGGTACGCTATAGGTACAAAACTCACCTTTCTCGTTATTGTTAAAAAAGGGGTGGAGATGAATGTTGTTGCTGTTGTACGTGTGAATGACTGTTTCTTTGGACAATGTTTCTAAAAAAACGGGCTAAATGACTGCAGGTAAAATAGATTATAATACTCTAGGGCCGCAAACGCAAAAGTCAGTGACCTACTGGGCGGCACGGTAGCGCAGCGGTTAGCGCTTGTGCTTCACAGCTAGAAGGTCCCGGGTTTGATTCCCACCTGGACGGAGCCTTTCTGTGTGGAGTTTGCATGTTCTCCCCGTGTCTGCGTAGGTTTCCTCCAGGTACTCCGGTTTCCCCTACCACTAAAACATGTACAATAGGGCCAGGATGAATGAGAGTGTGTTTGAGAGTGAGCATGGGGACAACGGATGCAAATTAGCCCAAGGCTATAATCCGGTGTGGCTTGTTTACATGCATGAGACCCATGTATGTTCATTAACATGCACTGTCCGACCAAATAAACCAATAAATGAAAATAAATACATACTTTTACTGCTCTGTAATTACCACTGTGTTTTATTTCTATAAATTAATTTTGTTTCAAATGTGTTGCAGCCATTTTATAACGGTGAGACCGGTCAGAGGGGCAGTACCGATAGGAAATTATGTTGACAATTCTGTTTTGTTTAATCCCTATCTTACTCCACACTGAATATACAGGAATCCCCAAAATAAAATTTAAATAAAATTAAAAGGCCAGTTATGCCAAGTATGAAAAATCATGCTTGGATTTGCAATAATGCTGTTGATAATTTGGCAAACTTTTAAGTATGATGCGCTTATTCAATCATGACACAAAGGTCTGCGATCGGTATTAGAACATATAAATGCCATTCATATTTAACAATTTATAAAATAAAATAAATCTAAATGTATCGCGTCCAAATAAAAAAAGCCCCTCTCTTGCATTTCCACATGAAAAGGTCAAAGCACATCTATAATTGTGTTGTAGATTTGATCGAACAAAAAGTGCTAGAAACTGATTTGGCTAAAAGGTTTGTTAAAAGTGGTACCATGTTTTCATCTACTCCACAATCGTTCCCTCAATAGAAGCTTTTTTTTGTTAATGCCTCTTGATAGTAAGTCCCAAAGCACATTCAGAGTAGGGTGCACCACTGACCCAGGTTGTTGAATTGTTCCCGCTGAGTGCTGGCAATCATGTCCGGTAAGGACTGAGGAGGAGAGCCGTTCTGCATATCTGACACAAAAGCGCAGAGATTTTAAAGATGTGCGTGCACTTTGACATGCTTTATACTACGGTGAGCAGTGTACCCGAGTTGATGCTGAAGGAGGAGGAAGAGTTGATCAGCAGAGGGGGTTGCTGCTGTTGCTCCTCCACACCGCCAGGGGGCCTCAGGTCATCGGTGATCCCAGTAACGGCGGCGCGGCTGAGGGCCTCGTAGCCCCGCTGTTCCCTGTTGCCCTGGCTCAGACCCATCAGAGAGAGGGCTCCCAACAACAGGCTGACGGCCAGGACCACTGTGCTGCAGATTATCTGGAAATCACGCACATTTCAGTCAGTTATCAACAAAGCTTTTTTGTTTTGAATGCCGAGTGATGAAATTACAGGGAAGTACAGGAGGAGTCCACAGGTAATGCAGATTTAAGAAATGAAAGTAAATAATGCAGTAAATGATAAAATACTGCCTTCTTTCAACCTGTGCTTTGCCATAGAAGAAAGCCGAGTCTATGGAGTCTGTCCTTTCCCCAACAAGAATAAGACATCCCACCATAAGGAAGGGCACGCTGTCAAATGAACAAAGCAAACCCATTATTTAATTTCTCTCACGCTTGGCTGTTAGCAATAGTATCAATCGGTGATTTGTGATGAAACGAGTGGATTTACCCCCAGCCGAGCGCCATGAAGACACCGGGTCTCAGCCTCAGAAGATCGTCTCTGTTGGTCAGAGCCAGGCACAGAGGGATCAGACCTGAAACCACATAGATCTGTGTGATACAAGCCTACACTCTCTGTCATTCGTAGTGGATTATTGAGGCATTGAAGCGGCTGACCAGTCCAGATGTAGGTGCTGTACAGAGAGCCGTACAGCATTGTGAAGGTGATGACTTTGCCGACCAGATTATCCTCTTGTCTCACCAGGAAGTTCCACAGGATCATACTGACACACACCAGGAACTGTGGAGAGAGAGGGACATTTTAGTTTTGGATCAACCTTTGCCATTTTTGTAATGGTTTCAGTAAAAGGCCGCCCTTTTTGACCAGGTTTCACTCATTAGCTCAAGGATCAATGCTAATATAGAGTAGATGATGAAGAATAAAACTAAGCTTTGATAAACTAAAATCTAATATTACAATATCAGCCCAACATGTTGAACTGCTTAGCTGAAGCATTTTTTTTATTCTTCAAAATAATACAATAATAGCTTTTTATGTTCAATTCTGCTTGAGCGATGATAGTAATTCATTTTTTTCATTCATTTATCTCAAAACAATGAATACGTTTGATGGTTGGAGGGTCTCGCCAAATGACCGGTCCACTGGCTGATCACAGTGAATGATCTTCGAAAGATCTGGCCCAGATGTAAATCACCACCAAAAAGACACCCAACTCAAATGCACTTCATAAATGAAATGATCTCTAATTAGAATAAATATAGCGTAAAATTTGGTCGAGCACAGACCTCATCAAGTGTATGTGATTATTGTACTGGCTTTCGAGCACTTCATTACTATGGATACAACCAAAGCACTAACCTGAGCCAGGAAGAGATTCAAGGCGAAGACGTGAGGGAGTCTGTTGAACTTCCTGCTCAGGAGCATCACCGCTATGGTCCACACCTGCACAAGCCCACGGCCGCACATCAACACAAGCGCATGTGTGTGTGTGTGAGTGAATGATGGAGAAAGGAACTTTACCAGGGCGAGCAGGCAGACGATGCTGATGTTGAAGCTGACGTTCTCCAGCTCTGTGATGAGAGGCGTGGGGTCCATCAGCGGGATGGTCAGCAGCCAGGCCGACACGTACATGATGGGAGCAGAGAGGAATGTGCTGATCACCATTCCCGAGGTGACCTGTAGGAAAGAGAACGTTAGAAAAGAAGAATTAATAACTAGTGATGGGCTAAGTGAGCAGAGATACCGACACACATCTCAACCACAGAAAGCGACACCTCGGCTGGGCTGCGTCACAAGCAGATCATTTTAGGGAAAGTCACGTGACTTTCACTGCGTCATTATATAGTGTACATATCATATAGTGTACATAATGTGCAGCAGTGAGCAACAGGGCGCGCCAGTTGAATGAGAGCAACACCTGGCTCGTTATGTCATTTGGGACTTATGCACTCGGCGCCGATCCCGTGTGTGCTCTTGGGCTCGAGCAGTCGCCCAAATCTTTAGGCACCCGGCGAGTTTGCCCAGATTACAACAAATGATTCAATAGATAACGTTTGTAGAGCAGTCTCTTTTCCCCTCCAAGCAGATCCGGCACAAATGGTAGATATAGTAGGCGTATATTGTTCTGTTAATATATTATTAAATGATGTACAGCCCTCTTCGCTCTGTATGGAGAGTTCCTGGTAAGAAGTTTGAGGCAGGTAGCAGTTAATTTTTTGGGGGTGGTTCAGTCGATTGACTGGACACCCAGAGGTAAAATATAATGCGGTGCCAAGTGCCCTGCTGTCAAAAGGCTATCCTTTATTAGATCTTGGTCAGTGACTTCATGTTGAGATGGTTATATCACTGATACTTCCCATTCATTTGTTTCTATTCACATTATCCTGAGCAGTTTACCTTTTATTGAAACAGCTCATTTATGACTATTTGGTTCACACTTCTGAACGAGAATAAATGAGCTCAGTCAGTGTTGAGTCACTTTTTTCAAACTCACTGGCCTAATGCTTTTTCACCACCAGATGGCGCCTATACAACATAGTGCGAAAGTGTGGTGCTGCTGCTCATCACTATGTATAACACAAAACATAAAGAACACATGTATAATTCATATCTTAAGATCCTTTACCTATTTTTCCCTGGCAGAACATTTTTAATGTCTATTTTTTAGGATGTAACATACAGTACATATCAGTATGGGGTGGGCGATATGACATCATGTCATCATTTTCTAAGGCCTAGATGATGGTCCAGATTTGATCACGATTATCTATACAGCATCTGTACAGGTCATTTGTAGAAATAAAGCATCTGCTCAAACAGAGATTTCAGCAAAAAACATTACTTACTGACATAAATTTGAGGGGGAAAAAATGTATTTAAGTAAGTTTTCTGTGACTCTTTTCATATAAATATATGGCAAAAATTGCTTAAATAGTTTAAATTTGTTTGGCATATTAGTTCAGAGTTTATACAAGGAGAAGCATGTCAATTTTAATGCCTTTTAATGCCCAAATACTAGATTTTAATGCCACGAACGCAGAGAGGTGCATATTTCATTTCTTACCATTTGCAAGCATTTCACAAACAGAGGTACGAGAAACGGGACAAAACGGGAAACTTTTGAGCAACACATTTCGGGCTAAACAACAGCTGAATAGGTTTAACCACAAATGTATTATTTCTCAACTTATCCAGTAAAACATTTTCAGCAATGCCAGCTTGAATCCAATTTAATTCTTTTTTATGCTTAAGGCCTTGATTTTGGCAAAATTCATTTCATGACTTTTAATGCTTTTTAATGCCCCGCGGAAACGAAGAGTTTTTCTAGAGGGTATTTTGAATCTTGTTTTGTTTTTGAATAACATTATCTGTAAAAACTCAAATTTTGCCTTGTTTTTTTATTTTTAGGTTCAAACCCCAATGAATCAAGTTTGGCATTAGATATTTAAAAAATCCCACTGAAAAAAAAACTTAAAATGATTGTTAAGTCCAAGACTGGGAGGTTTGGGAGTCTGTGGAAGCGACTACCGTAAAGTGTAGATGTTGTTGCAGGAGTGTGATTAAAACGGGACTAAAAGTTTGACTATGCAGTCTCCCAGAAAGGAAATGACCATATTTGGATTACGTCATTTCGGCTGCCTTTCGTGCTACCAAACATGCCAATATTTGCGAATGGATAAGCGTGGGGAAGACGAAGGAGCACCACGCTGTTGTTGTTGTTATATAGAGTAGAGTTTGGTCTATTTTTTTTCTCTGACATTAAAACTAAGATGTTCTGGGATGTTCAAAATTGACCACTTTAGCAACAGCTTTGTATGATAAACGGGACTGACCACTTCCAGCTCCATGTTGTAGTGCGCTGCGTAGATGGCCACGCTGGGGCGGTGGGGAAGACTCCGTACAGAAAGGCAAAGTTAGACAGACTGGTGTGGTTAGGGCTGGTGCTGTTTACTCCCACGTCCAGGATCTCCACCATGTCCTTACACACCAGCGGCATCACAAGCCTGGGACACAAAACGTGAAGACATCAGTCAGCTTTCAGTTAATATCAAGTGACAAAAAGGTGCAGACATGTATTTTCACTCACAGTTTAGCCGTTATCAGAAGGATCAAAGCAACACCCGTGTCTCGTGTCAGTTTTCGAAGTTGACCGACCTGAACGTACAACGAACAGAGTGTCTCAAAGAAGATTTGTGAATTATCGTTAGTGTTTTTTTCATACATAAGCCAAGCCTTACCATAGAGAGGCCAAGATAAAACAAGGCAGCTCCTCCAAAAGAGTTGGCCAGGCCATCGATGAACTCGGAGAGCACCGCCGGTATCTGCTGTCCCAGGGCAAAGTGCGAGACGATTCCAACCATCACCATGAACACGATCGGATTCTTCAAAACCTGAGAGAAAACGCCAAACAGTTACAAATATATGTATTCATTTATTTGAAAGAAAAGAAAGTATTGTGATGCAGATTAATATGCTACAATTGACTAGATTTGTTAATGCCAAACACGCACACACAAAAAAGTGCATATCCCATATCCTTAGATTTGCAAATATTCCATCAAACAGAGGAATCAGGGAAAAATGTCACTAACTGCAGCTGAATGTTTAAAACCATATTTTGGTATATTTGAGAAACTCATGCAGTAAAACATAGTGGTGTTAATGCTTAAAAAGGACATTTAGGCCTTAGGGATAGGGCTTGGGCACAATTAATTAATGACTTGCTGCATTTTGACACCTGGCAGAAACCTTGTGGAAATTATCATCTGAATCATCTTATTATGCAACTTGTATGTAAAAAAGAAAAATAATTTGATAGGGCTGGGACAAAATATCGGATTGGATCGCAATACTTTGTGCTGCAATACCAAGTATCGCAATACTTTCAATACTTTTTGTCCTTCACTCTTTTGTTTTCCAGTAACAGTTACACAGCACTTTGTTACATTTTGTGTTCATGCACTTTTCAATCTAAACACTTCAGTAAATGTCAAATGGCCTTTGGTTTATAAACTTTGGACACATTTGAAGGTAAACATGTTACTGATCATAATTACTAGCTCAATCCGTATCAGATTGGCCCCTGAGATCGTGGTGCATATCGGATTGTGACAAAAGTGGATCATCCCAGCCCTAGTATTTGACCTTTCAGTGACCCAGCGGCTGTATGGGGTTAGTTTGGTGCCTTCGCTTTCCATCCCCGGTGGCTCATATGATGCTTCAGGATCAATTTTATTTCAGGATTTCTGGTAGGTTTTCAGAATTTATTGTATTTAACCATGGGTACGTTTAATCAGGAGAGAAAACCTAAAAACAACTGATCCTGGAGAGTCTTAGGCCATCGGGATGGTAAGAAAAGGTGCTAAGCTAACCACCCAAGCGTCCGCTGGGTCACTGAAAGGTCAAAAACGAATTAATATATACTTTTTTTTTCATAACAAATTGCATAGTGCATCTTTAATTTAATGATAAACAGATAATTATGAGAATAAAAATGTTTTGCAAGTTTCCTGACATTTTAAGATTATTTTGTTCAGTGTGGATTTTGAATCTCGTTTAGTTTTTGAATAAGCTAGTTATACATTTTTACAATTTCGCCTTGTTTGTGTAGCTTAAAAATGCCTCTAAAGAAATATTGTTAAGTACAAGATTGGATGATCTGAGTGTGTGGGAGCTACTAAAGTGAAGATGTTGTTGCATGAGTGTAACAAAAAACTAAAGTATTTTCCGGACTATAAGTAGGACTTTTTTTCATAGTTTGGCTGGGGGGGCGGGGCGTCTTATAGGGCTGACCGATATGGACAAAATTTCATATCTCGATATTCATGCCAGATATCTCGATATCGATACGATATAACTATGGGTTAGGTGAAAACTAAGCATTTTTCAGAAAAATAAAAACATAATACAAAAATCTTGCTTTTTTCATTTTAATATTTTGAATGTTCATATCTCGATGTAAATACGATAACGATATATTTTTCTTTTGCCATATTGATATCTTGAATGTTCATATCTCGATATCGATACGATAACAATATATCTTTCAGCCCCACTCCGGAGCGACTAATATGTGTTTTTTTTAATCCAAATATATAATTTCACATGCCACTAGAGGGCACTGCAGGCTAATCGAGCAGCCGAAAGAAAGTTTGGAGTGAGTGAGAAGCGGAGGTTACTGCAATGAAGTAAACAAAACAAAAGCTAATCACGGGCTAAAAGCTTGATGGCCACAGCTAGAGTAACGAGTTTACAAATGGGTGCTTAGACAACGTGCTGGTGGGAGAGGCTTGTCAACGGTGCAGTTACGTCTCCGTGCCCAGGTGTGCGAGTGAGATGGAGAGTTTGATATGTTCTTTATGCTATGGCTATCTGATCTGTTTATGTGACATTAACATACCAGAGACCTATTTAGTTCATTGTTTATGCTTCATGTAGCTAACCATCAATGTGTTACCGTACGCCTATTCAGCCTGTTGTTTTTTTCATTAGGCAATGTTTGACTAGTGCGTCTTATACTCCGGAGCGACTTATTTATGTTTTTTTCTTCTTCATTACGCATTTTTTGGCTGGTGCGTCCTATACTCCGGAGTGACGTATAGTCCGGAAAATATGGTAGTCAGATACGCAAAGACGAGGGAGCATCCCACTGTTGTATCAGCTCGAAGATAAAACATCATAAAAGAGGCATGGTAAAGGGAGAGTTTGACTTTTTTTTTAAATTCAAACTACGATGTTAAGAGAGAAAACTAACTAAATATCTCAACATTGACCACTGGGTGAATAATGGATGTTTTCACCTGCCAAGTCTGGCCTTACAAAAGTACCTGGAGCATGACGACTCCCACGATGGCCGCAGTGCTGCGCTCTGGGTGGCTGGCCTGTCTCCACCTCTGGACCTCACACAGAGCAAAGCCGATAGGGTTGAGGATCATCAGGGACACGGGGGCCACCAGGTAGATGTACTGCAGGTACTCGGGGTACGTGCTTCGATACAGGGCTTCCACTGCAGGGGCAAAAAACTCAGGCGTGTGTGAACTGAAGTAGCAGCGGACGTGAATGGAAGTCTTACCTATGGGGTATCCCAGGGCAAAGTCGTTGCTCTGAGTGGCGAAGATGGCGTAGAGGCCGGCCTTGCTGTACCTGCACTCTGGACTGGCCACCATCAGAGTCAACACGCATACGATCACGAACACGCTCACCTACACCGGGGGGAACCACATTACAAACGGTTTACACATGCAGGGATGGTTTCAAAAGGCGGTTCACCATTTTCATCATCCGTCTGTGTTAACCTCTTAACCCCCACCTGAACCAAGCACATTTTCTCCAGTTCAGCTTTACACAAATCTAAAAGCTTCTTGAACAAAGCGTCAAAATAGCGACAAAACAAGGGTGAAAACACAACACAAAAGTGACAAAATGCAACAAAAGAGCAACAAAAACGTGCCAGAAAAGCAAACAAAAAAAAAGAGACAAAAACAAACAAAAAACTATGAAAACAAGACAAAAAAAGTGACAAAAAAAAAGAGACATACAGTACATGTCTTTGTTTATGGTTTAAAATAGTCTTAAAAGCCCCTATACCTGATTATATTGTTTTTTACAACAATGAAAGAGGGGCAAAAGTTTAAACTGTAAGGTCCAAACTCATTCCCAAATTTCCTAAAGCATTTCTAGTGTCCCACGGGGGAAAACAAAGAGGAAAAAATGAACTTTCTCCCATTTTTCCACCATCACTTTAACAAATGCTGAATTATGAATAGATTTTTCTACTAAATAAAGATACAGAGGCATGGAGAGGAGCAAAGTGGATCAACAGCCCATAAATACTTAAAAAACGGATCAGGCTAACCAGGAAGCTATGTTAGCTTCATGCTACATATGCTAACGTTAGCAAAGAGTGCCGTTTTTTGCTCCTACTGAACAATTAGTTGTGAAAAAACATCCATATGGAGCAGATTTTGGCGTGTAATAAATATACTCGTAGTCCGCCAGAAAACGGTTATAACAATATCCTGAAGGAGGACTATACAAATTTCCGTTCATTACTAGTAAATAATAATAATAATAATAATAATAATAATAATAATAATAAATCAGGTACTCAATTGAAATATTTTGCGGGGAAATTGTGTTGGGTTTTGTAAATCAGTTCTTCTGTTTGAACGAATATTATGAACAGGATGTTACAGTTGCGGACATGATCGTGGATTGAAACGCCACAGATCTGGCAATGTTGAAGCTGTTGTGCAAAGCCAACGGAGTCAACACGTTTATCACCTAATTGTTGTAGGAAGAAAGACAGCCAACCAAACGTCTCGCTGACATCCTGCTTCGAATGACAAGGATAACGGGGTTGATATTTTCTTCCCTGTCATGAAAATATCTGATACAGATCTCACATAGGCAAAAAGTTTGGTTATTGGGGCATTAAATATATTTTAGGCCCTGTCAAAACAGCAGTTAGAAAATTAATGACATTAGGAAATATGTTCACATACCTTTGCCACAAGAACACTCCAAAGAAACGCCCAGATGACATTCCCGAAATCCAGCAGCACCATGTTTTTGAATAGTAACGCCGGGAGAGCAAACTTGGACACGAAGTTACCCAGACCCTTCCCTTGACTCTCCGTGATGATGTCCGTCCTGCAAGAAGTCGAAATTACACACGTTTCCCCAAAGCTTTAAGGGCTCCTTCACATAATCATGCCAGAAACCGTTTGGACTCTTACCTGCCAGCGATGTATCCACACATGATGATGCCGAAGCACTCCAGCAGCGCCGGGAAGAGCTTGTCTATGGACATCTGTGGACCGGCCGCAGACTCTGCCAGCGTGCCGTGGGAGACGTTCTTCCCGTGGATCAATACGAAGCTGTTTACGGTCTCCATGCTGACTGGACAGGGTCGGACAGTCTCAACAACAAATGTCTAAAAGGAGAAAGAGTGGTCACCCACTGCTCCTGACAAACAAAGAAAGCTTTAACAAACGTGTTCATGATAGTTAGCAAAACACAGACATGGCTATGTTGTATTGGCCAAGCTAAGACCGCGTTAGTAACATGTTAATGCCCACTGTAATTTTGGTTAAGGAATAATATGCACACACCCATTTCATTTGATGTCAGCACTTACCCAAGCTAGTTTTAATTACCAACAAAACAGTCGTGGTTAGGGCTGGGAGTTACTTTTTTTTTCTCTATACCAACACTGTAACAATACTTGGTTTTGGATATGATACTTTTTTCAATACCTACTAAAATATTTGTCATCTAGAACCATAAAACTAAACAACAATGTTAATTTATTCCATAAAAGACTACTTATTTTAAATTTGTATCATTTATTTGAGATGAAACGACTAAGTCACTTCCTTTAATGCTGTCTCTGGACCCAACATTATGCACCCAAATGTTAGCAAATTTGGTTCAACATGTTCAAAAACAAACCGGGACAAATAAAATGGGACTAAAGAAGAGTGTGCAGAAATGCCTGAGCTACTTGTTGGAGAAATGTGTTCAGAACTTTGTCATTTAAAACCCTGAATTGCATGCTATTTATCAATTTAAATATTTGGTGAGAATAAATCACGTAAAACTTGGGCCAACTGTGAGATCATATGTTGCTTTATATTTTAAAGAAATGCTAGCCAATTTCATGTTACCCACTGAAAATATTGAAATGTTAAGGTCCCGCTAAATTCTGGCATTTGATTTGAAAAGATTTCCTTGCTCAGTCTGAATGATTTGGGAAATACTAAACCTGTAACCCTGCCATATCTGTTCACGTAAATGTTAGTCTATATCAGGGGTCTCCAACCTTTTTTACCCAGTGAGCTACTTTTATGCAACAAAAAAGGCAAGGAGCTACTGATGTTTAGGGCTGGGTGTCATTACTTTTGTCGCTTTTTTGTAATATTTTCTTTGCTTTTTTGGTCATGTTTTGTTGCGTTTTTTGTTTACAACCTATGAGCCAGGACGTAGTTTCTGAAAATATGTGTAGGATCTGTGTGAGTAAAACACAGGTGGTAGATGGCAGGTAACTGGTGAAAACCAAGTGGTAAAATAACATTTGCTTAAGTCCTAACATTAACAGAGTAATTCATGAGCATTTTGGGAAATACATTTAAAACTTTGTAATTGTATAAAACCCTGAATTGCATGTGCTAATCTAAATATTTGGTGAGAATAAATATTATCAGGTATATATTGTATGATATTTACACTGGTGTTTCTTGTTTTACACCTGACTGACTAACAAGCAAGGAGAAATAAATAGTCTAAAATCCATTGTAAACTGCAGATGTGTGAGCCTTGCCTCTTTCTTTCAAGTGGGAGAAACCCTGCAGCTAAAAAGAACATGGGATCACTTGACAATTTCAATGTATCGAAACTATGAACGAAAATTATTCCAAATAAATGAATAGGGCTATGGATGTCAAGTCAAACATAATAATCTGTCCATGATTTGAAGCAAAGGGGGGAAAGGGTTGTTGACACGTCGTGGTCTGTCTATAAATAATACATTATTTCAGATGTGCATAACTAATTCCTACAGCGTTCTTAGTAGAGGGCACGTTGAATAGTCAGTTACTAGAAAAATCGTAGCATAAATACATGTATTTATACTTATATCGACGCGAACGCACACTTAAAAACAGCTACTGTCACCTCCAGCTGACTGAGCTAGCAAGGTGGGCTACATGATGCTAAAAACACCGCGGTAAACGGCTTCCGCGTACACATCTGGTATTAGCATCACTGTTTTTGTGCCGATACAAACATTTTGCGTTGCTCACCGACTGGATTTATGTTGCTGTCATTGCTGGGACGCTGTCAGCTTCGTGTGCCTCATCGCAGCTCGGGGAAAGCCGCATTTTTGCTGTTGAGACGGTCTGAATCTGACATCTGCTGCGAGAGGAAACGCCTGGAGGGGTTGATCGACATGCGCAGCAGCCAATCAGGAGACAGAGGTGGATGAAAAGGGTGGGTTCAGCTGGTACAGACGTGACAAATGGCAAAGTGGGGATTTTATTATTATGATATATAAAAAAAAATTAAAAATACAACAAAAAATACAAAAATTATTATGATATATATATATATATATATATATATATATATATATATATATATATATATATATATATATATATATTTATATATATACATATATATATCTAAAAAAAAAGCTCTTCCTCACCCTCCGCGGGCGGTCTCTTTTTCCTCCAAGCTCGGGTCCTCTACCAGAGGCCTGGGGGCTTGAGGGTTCTGCGCAGTATCTTTGCTGTTCCTAGAACTGCACTTTTCTGGACCGAGATGTCTGATGTATTTCCTGGGATCTGCTGGAGCCACTCCTCCAGTTTGGGGGTCACTGCCCCGAGTGCCCCAACGACCACGGGCACCACTGATGCCTTCACTCTCCAGGCCTTCTCTAGCTCTTCTCTGAGCCCCTGGTATTTCTCTAGTTTCTCGTGTTCCTTTTTCCTGATGTTGAAGTCGCTTGGTATTGCTATGTCAACCACCACGGCTTTCCTCTGCGCTTTGTCCACCACTACAATGTCCGGTTGGTTCGCCATTACCATTCTGTCCGTCTGTATCTGGAAGTCCTACAGGATATATATATATATATATATATTAACGCATTTAATAAAAGTTGTAAAGGCTTTGGACTGTAATGAGAAATCATTTATACTTGTTATCGCTTCTTTGGGGGCATAATAGTTCAGTAAGGGTAGTGCTCAGTTACATTTACTTGTACTTGAGTAACTTCTTGAAGTAACTGTACTTTTGCAAGGACTTCTTTTCATACAGTACTTTTTTTTTAACTTCTACTAGTAATATTTAAAAAGAAGTATCTTTACTCTTACTTGTGAAAAAAATAGTAACTCGTGCCTCTGACTAAATCTTTAAGTGAAAAATCTTTATTTTGATGCACAAAATAGGTGTATTTTTGTGTTTTGCTTACTTACTTCTTCACAATGATTCGTTTTCATGTTTTATTTATGCTGTCTTTTATTTGAAAATATTACAAAATTCACACTTTTTCATGTTTCGTTTCCCTTCATTTGTCACTACTGAAACTTATTTTACTCTTACTTGAGTAAATAGTTGGGCCATTACTTTTATTTATACTTGAGTATAATAGCCATAGCCCCCTTTAAACGTAAATATAACTAATATGTCAAGCGTTTGGTTTCGTTTGTGGTGCATGCAGTGTGTGTTGCCGTGCAGCACTGACACGTGCGCGAGGACGAGCGTGGAGCCTCAAGGCTCTAAAGTTTGCAATATTTAACAAACCGAATCAGCACAAACGGAAATCTTTACCGCACAAAACAGCACAGATGTAGATCAAGTGGTTGCCACCATTTTTAGCCATTTTGGAGCTTTATAATGGGCAGGGTGACCTCAGATCTGACCAATAAATAATCATTAATATCTGAAAAACGATAACAGCACAAACGAAGATTTTTACAGCACAAACGATTGACATATTTTTTATATAAAGGTGATCATGATGAGGGGCCAGTTTCACGGACAGGGCAGGCCTAGTAGCTTAAAGATCCAGATATGTCTATGCGATTGACGCGCGCGGAGTCACTGAACGTGCGTCAATGCCATGGCAACAACTCTACTATTTAAACAGCGACTTCACCTGAAGTTGTTCTTTTCACTTGGACACTGAGTGGACACTGATTTACAAACGAACGAACGAACAATGGCACCGTCTTTCTTGGAGTACTCTTTTGGTGTTGGTAAGTATCTTTGAAATACCGTATATCAACAAATATATTGCTAAAATAACTTGAATGTTCAATGTTAGTAACAGTTTTGTCCGTGTGAGGCTAATGCTAATGCCATATGTTTGGGTCAGTAGTGGTTAAGTTGATGAAATAGTCAGTTTTACATAGTTAGCAACTTTCACTCGACGAATTCTTTTTCGGGCATGGTTAATACCTGATAAAAATGGCTTAAATGTATCAGTAGGACTCCTAAGTAAAACCTTATCAAGGAATTTGTTGGAAAACTAAGGTAGTTTAGTTTCTCGGTGTCAAAATGCATTGATGTTTTATGTAAGCTTTCCAGTCCAACATTCTAAACTGGCAGATTAGTTTCAGCAATGCATTGGCTATGTTTAAAAAGCAGATCAATACTGCTTCAGTTGACTTTTGTGCATTTGTAGGTTTAGATGGCACTGTGCCCTGTGAACTTATGCAAGAGACACCAGACTAAGGTCAGTAATATTTCACTTACTTATTATATAATAATAATAATTGTAATATTTTGTTATTAAAAAATAATATTTTTATATTTAATTGATGGTAATTAACATTAACTGGTTAATAGTTATTACATGTTCCTGTAAGTTGCTTATATTTGTGTGTTTCAGACTTTCTGTGGGACGCTCCATTGGTCGACCTGTGGGAAGACCCGGTGGACGCTCCAGTGGACGCGGTCGACTCAGACGAGGACGACTGGGATGTGTTTGAGGTTGGTGGGTTTTGTTGCGTCGGCTTGCGCCTTCTGACGAAGAGGAGGAAGACTCTGCGGACTCTGATGAAGAGGACGAGGCGGACTCTGACAAAGAAGTGGAGGAGGAGGAAAACTCAGCGGACTCTGATGAAGAGGAGGAGGCGGACTCTGATGAAGAGGAGGAGGACACGGACTCTGATGAAGAGGAGGAGGACACGGACTCTGACGACAGCAGTCTCTCGGAGGAAGAGGAGGGTGAAGAGGATGACCAGCGCTTTCCCCCAGAAGAGTTTTGGGCTGGCTGGCGGGCCCCTCCTGCTCAAGCTGTGGAGTCAGTGGGTCTTCCTCAGATCCCTGCCCCACAGCAGCGAGCAGAGAGCCCGTCTCCAGCGCTTCACCGTCAGGACCTCGGTCAGTTCTCTCCCCCTGCACCCTCCCGTGCCGTCCTGGATGTGTCTTCAGGTCCTGCTCCGGACTTTCTGCCCCTCGGTGGATCCAAGCGCAGCAGGGATGAAGATGACCAAGACGAGAAGGACCACTTCAAGCGCCCGCGCCTCTCCTCTTAAGACGGCCCGACGACCTCTCCACTTCTGCTGGGACGTCCGGGGGCTTCACCCGCTATTTACTTCCTCTATGCCCACCTGCTTCAGGACCCAGAGTCAGACGAGGACTGAGTTTAGCCTCAGAGCTCTTGACCTGGAAACTCCGTATTTTACCATCTTCCACATCCCCGCGCTTTGACCTGTATATAGCCTTTACTTAGTTGATGGTGGGGCGACGGTGGCACAGTCGGTAGAGCGGGTCGTCTCGTGATCGGAAGGTCATGGGTTCGAATCCCAGCTCCCGCAAATGCATGTCGTTGTGTCCTTGGGCAAGACACTTCACCCTACTTGCCTCCAGTGTCTGCGTGCATTGGTGTGTGAATGGGTGACTGGTTCCTTACTGTAAAGCGCTTTGGGCCTGATAAAGGTAGAAAGCACCATATAAGTTGAACCATTACCATTAGTCGTAGCTGTGTGTGCTTAAAAAACAAAGACAAAAAATATCTTCCTTGTTGTAGTAGTAGTGTTTCCAGTTTTCTAAATGCAAAGGTAGGTGTGTGTTTAAAAAAATATATATTTCCAATATTTTTATACATTCTACTTATTCTTCTTAGTCATAGCTTAAGCTTTAATCTCTGTGTTAGCACTTTTCCTGCAGTTGCAGACGTGTGCCTTAACTAATTCTATCTGGGCATAGGAGGGCTTTAGACAGGGTCGTCCCATAACCCGAGGGTTGTCGGTGCGACTCCTTCACTGTGTGTTTTGTGTAAATATTCCATGTGATTTCTATATTGGCTGTGTGTTTAAACGGAACATTTGGATCAGGAGGTCTGGGTTTGTCGACGAGCTGGTCGCTGGTCGGACAATCCCTGTTCTCCTGAAAAGATTGTTGTTATGGGGCAGCAGTGGCTCAGCTGGTAGAGTTTGACCTCCAACTCAAAGGTTGGTGGTCCGATCTCTTATATTGGCAGTGCACACTGTCGTTGTGTCCTTGGGCAAGACACTTGACCCGCCTTGTCTACAGTGTGGATGTGTGTGTGGAGAGAGTGAATGGGGGAATGGCTGACTGCTATACTGTGAGGTAAGTGTGTCTTTGAAGACACTCACTGACTGTGATAGATGCAGAGATTTGGGTTTGTCCATGAACTCAGCAGTTTGTGGGACACTCCCGTCTTCTCCGTTTCTCTTGTTTTTTAATGTACTGTGTTATATTAACATATTCAAAAGATTTGACTTGCCTCTTTGCACTTGATTTTGGTTTGTCAAAAATGCAAAAACTATTTAAAAGGTGTGAAACGTGTAGAAAGGGCTTATTACCATTAATAAAAATATAATAATAATAAAATGTTAATTTAAAACTGGCCTTAATCAAAACTGCTGCATGATTTTCATCTAATGCTACAATATAAAAGATGAAAGAAGTGTGTTTTCGTTGGTAGGGTTGTGTGTGTTTTTGTTTTGTTTGTTTACAGGAAACATGGCGCCGTCCACATCCGGGAGTGAACATTGCACCAGTAGAGGGCGTCCTGACCCAACACCACACAAACACAGCTCCAGAGGGACCTGGGAGGGACCTGTGAATTCTCAGGAGGCCGCTGCTCCTGGTAAATGTATATTTTGTATATGACTGTATATAGCGCTTTGCATCAAGGAGCCACTCACTCATTCACACTCTCATTCATGCACCAATGTACGCAGGTACTGGAGGAGAGGACCCAACAACAGTGTGGCAGGTCACTGGAGTGCACAGAGGCCACAGAGGGGAGCTCCAGCTGAGGTGAGACGGTGCTACAGCGGTGTCCTTCTGACTGGGCAGCGCCATGAAGCACTTAGAGCAGTGATGAATAAAACCATGGAAATATGATTGATTTGTATTGTTGTTTTTGTTCACAGTTTATTGATAAAGTATTGGGAAGTTGAACTATTGACCTGTTGTGAGTGCAGTATTTTGAAGAGCAGAAACGGCCAAAATGAGGGACAGGGGAGCTTTTTTATTATTATTATTTCTTTCTTTTTCAGCTGCACCACTATTACATTTCTCTCATTGACTAGTTTAAAATTGTTTGTGTGATGGTCCTAACAGGTCAAATAGTTGTGAGTCATTTAGACGAGATCCTTTTCTCTTTTTTTTGCAAGTCCAGTGATTCTCAAACACTAGGGCTTCTTTAGATGGTCCAGAGTCATCTGCAATTTTGGGCTGGCTCTGAGTTTAGATGGAACCAAACGGACTGGACACGGGCGACAGGCTGCGGGTCCTGGAGAAGAACACACCACACATTCACATTTCAATTTTGTAAAGGAGGTTTATGGTTCTCCAATCACAACCTTTGAAACTGTATTTACTGTATTTAGAGAAATCAACACAAAGAAACAGAATTTAGAACTATCCATATATTTTGGGAGGTTTAAGGCAACAATCCGACTGTGAAGCGCTTTGAGACAGTTGTTGGTTAAGTTAAGGTGCTTTATGTGTCATTATACAACAACTGCACCACGAAATGTGTCCTCTGCATTTGACCCATCTTTCCGACGCCGCTGAAACCACCTGTATGGAGCAGTGAACAGCCGCAGTGCTGCGCCCGGGGAGCCATCTTCAGATGTGATGCCAGGCTGATGGTCAGAATCACCTGGCTGGAGGATCCACCTATTGTACATGTTTTATTATCATTGTTATAAATGAAGACAAAATATTTCAAAGCGGTATGCAGGGTCTTGAGTATACAGGTACATCAGGTAACACCCTGTGAATATAGTGTTATAAAGCCAATAAAGTAATATTGCCAATGAACATCCAAGAGAAAGTCACTATAATACGCTCTTTTCACGCTGACGTCACGAATCCGCCATTATACTTCCGTGCAGTGTAAACCGACTTCCTGTCCGCGTTACTCTAATGGAATGAGATCGTGCTTTTCAATCTGAAGTGTCATATCTTAAAGAAATTGACCGTGGACATCAAGTGGAAGGTATGTTATCATTGATAACATGTTGTACATTGTGTGAAAGAACCAGATCTTTCAAAAGCCCAGGTTTAATTCCAAAACAATGCAGCGACCCGTCACAGTGGCAGAAATTAGTTTATAGAAGAAATTAAAGAGTCAGGGACTCTCCTGGCATTTAAGGAACACATAAATGCTGTCATGTTAAAGAAAGATGAGAATTTGATTTGGACATGAATAATGTCAGATATTTGATTTGAACAAACATGAATATGATGTACATTGAATATTTGTAAATTCTGTAAATAAAATATAAAAAACATTATTTTAAATGTCACTTTTGATTGAAATAAATAAATAAAATAATTTTTTTTTAAAAAGCTCAAATATTCAATGTTAATAAAATACATATTATAACCAATCAGGCTACACACAATAATCTGTACACTATATTTGGAGAGCTCTCCAAACTCCTCGCACTCTCCCCCTCCATAGCCCTATTAGGTGATCTTTGCTTGGAATTCGGAATGAAATGGGCTGCAACAAAGCATTAACCTCTTAACCCTCGCCTTAACCAAGTGTATTTTGAGAGTAACTCCTCATTTGAAAGCTAAGACCAACAAAACTCATCTATAAGGATATTTTTCCTAGTGTTATCGTCACTTTTGCGTTTTTGTCCCATTTTTCGTCACTTTTTCATCGCTCTTTTGTTGCTTTTTTGTTGCTTTTTTGTTTGTTTTTTGTGACTTTCTCATCACGTTTGTCTCGTTTTTGTCACTATTTTTGACACTTTATTCAAGAAACTTTTAGATTTGGTTAAAGTTGAACTGGAGAAAATGTGCTCGGTTAAGAGTTAAGACCCTGCTATTGTCAGTAGACCAGCGGTACAAAGTAGGGCCATAGTAGGCAAAACCTATGCATTCAAGAGGTTAGATCTAGCTGGCAAGGGGTCTGTTTATTTCAATGTTATGTTGTGTGTCAATCTCGGTACCTGAAAATGTTCATATTATTATAAATAATCTTAAAAAAATCAAAACTTAAGACTTTTTGAAGCTTATCAAGGCTGTCTTTTTAAATCAATGTTACTTTCCAGCCTTTCACAATGGTCTGTCATTGTATGACGTTACCGACTTTCATATTGAACCGCCACATAATAAAACAGAAATGGTTTAGAGAGGCCTGAACATTTTCTAAACTGTTTACTGGGTCAGTGAGGCTGTTTTACAATAGAAAACAGAGTAACACTACAGCGGTGCCAATGATAAGGACTCTTGACCATTAATCAAAAACTATTATTTCTGTTTCTTTTTACAACAAACACAGGTGGTGAAAAACATATTCTTTTGTCAAAATAATGTTCTGTGCTGGCATTAAACAAAGATCAATAGTGAAAACGAAACACAAGTAGTAAATAAAGACATTTTAAGTAACCCCTCAATTAAGTTATTTTACTTGAATTAGTGACAATTAAAATCTAAAAAAAAAAATCTCAAACTTGTAGCAATTCACATTACGATAATTAGCAGGATTTTTTTTGTTGCGTTTTCGTCACACATTTTTGCCACTTTTATGTTACTCTTTTGTTACTCTTTTGTCACGCTTTAATTGCATTTTAATCCTTGTGTTCGTCTCAAGCTTTTGTATTTGGGTAAAGCCAAACTGGAGATAATGTTGAGTCCTCCAGTTTGGGGTCCTCACACCTGGACTCTGTGAAGGCGGATTTCCAGTTGTTTCAGTTGGACCTTGTGTGTCACGGTGTTGTGCCCAGTTGCCTCCCGCTGCTTCGCTTTAGCGTGGGAACGCCGGTGGGTCCTCAAGGAGTCTCGTACGTAGTAGATTTTGTCGCATTGATCACATGGAAAGAGGCGCTCCTTGGTGTGACTGCGGTAGTGATCGTTGTAAGTACTTACATATGTGAAGCCCTTCCCGCACTGGTCACACACGATCCGCTTCCAAGCATTTTTCTTTTGCGCGGAGTCCGTTTCAGAGTGGGTTTGAAGGTGACTGCGGAGTTCCTCGGCATGAGCGAACGCTTTTCTGCACTGACCACATTTGTGAGGTTTCGCCACGTGAGTTCGTTTATGTTCTTTCAAACCTCTCAATCGACCGAACGCCCGTCCACACTCATCACACACGTGCTTTTTCTCTCCCGTGTGGATGACTTGGTGATTTTTCAAACCCCCCGATTCTGAGAAAGACGCTCCACAGAGGTCACAGGCGTAGGGCTTCTCTCCTGTGTGGACGCGCAGGTGACTTTTCAGGCCGCGCTTATGTAAAAACTCTTTTCCACAAAGATCACATGAGAACTGTTTTTCCACTGGGCCTGTGTGAGGGTTCAGATGGTCATCCATGTGAGCTTTCAGATAAAACTTTTGTGTGAAAGACATGTCGCAATGCTCACACTTGTACCTCACATTCTCATGGTATCTTTGCTCGTGTCTTATTAGGGCATCTTTCCTTCCGAATGTTTTCCCACAATGGCCACAGATGTGAGGTCGACTTGCCAAGTGGCAGACCTTGTGTCTTTCTAAATGACTCCGTATCGTGAATTGTTTGTCGCATTTGTCACACTGGAACAGCCTTTGTCCCGAGTGAATCTGTTTATGGCTTTCTAAGTAGTATTTATCAGAGAAGGATTTTCCACAGACATCACAAGGGAAGCTCTTCTTATTATGAGTGCGTTGGTGGTTTTGTAATTGGCCTCTCATAAGGAAGGTCATTCCACACTCAAGACAGCCATGTTTCTTTTCTCCCTTGTGAACGAGTCGATGAGCTTGTAAACTTGACTTGATTTTAAAACATTTCCCACATTCGTCACAGCTAAAGTTTCGTTCTCCCGTGTGTACGACCGCGTGGCTCATAAGATCGCTTTTTAATTTAAATGATGTTTCACAGAGATCACAGGCGAACGGCCTTACTCCAGTGTGGTCCATCAAATGTCTTTTTAGTGATCCCTTCATCCTGAACCTTTTCCCACACTGGTCACATGAGAAAGGCTTCTCTCCAGTGTGAACCCTCATGTGGTTATTGTGATCTGTTTTTGTAGTTGACTTCTTGTTACAGTAGGGGCAGCTCAGTAGTTTGTTTCCACTGTGGAGCCTCTGGTGCCGCGTTAAAGTGTGTTTGTGGTTGAAAGACTTCCCACAGTGCTTACAGTGGTAGGGTTTCCCTCCAGAGGTTATAGGGGCAGTGTTGCAGTGTTCCTGTCAAAACAAACAACATAATTATCCATTAGTTAAACAATGTCCCCAATGCCTTATGAAGGGGCCAGGGTCCCACCTCCTCTAACCAATGTTAATTCACTAAAATATTTCGTCATAAATTTAGAAATTCTTTCTTGGTGCATGGTCATGTGCTTAAGATGAACAGTATTTAGCTTTTCTTTTTACCTCTTGAAGGGAAGGGTCCCTTCAGACGGCATGAACAACAACACTCATTTCCTATACAACAACCGTTCAAAATAAATGTCGGCAACATAAATTAACAGAATGTCATTATTTTGTTAACTATATCAAGGGTTGTACTGCAGTTTTCACAACACTATTTTTTTATTATTTTCTGCAATAAAATGCTATCGGGCCCTAAGCAGTTGCTTAGTCTGCTTATAGGCTGGGCTGGCCCTGGTATTAATAACACATTACACTTACATACTTATGTTAATCTAAACATACACAACTGTTCGAAGGTTTGGGGTCACCCAGGCCAGTTCTATAGCTTCTCTAATCAACAGTGTTCAGCAGTGCTAGCGTAACTGCACGAGGGTTTTCTAAACATCAATTACCCTTTAACACGATAACTAACACAATGTACCATTAGAACCTGAGCACACCTATGTAGGTATTCCATTAAAAAAATCACCCGTTTCCAGATAGAATAGGCATTGACAAAATTAACAATGTCTAGACTGCATTTTTGATTAATTTAATGTTATTCTCATTGAAAAAAGCAGTGCTTCTCTTTAAAAAAAAAAAGGGGGGGGGAAAGAACATTTTAAGTGACCCCAAACTTTTGAGCGGTAGTGTATACATTACATAAATGATAGTCTTCATATTTCAAAAACTACACTCTCCATAAAACTTAAGGAGGCTCAGTCCTCTACCATGAAGATTTATAGTATCAAAACATTACAATCAGGTAGCGTAAAAGCGGAAAGCATCTGATGGTAAATTGTTGTATAATACGTGACCAGCAGAGGGCACTACATCCTAACCATAAGCCTACGAGTGATAGCCTCAAAGCCTGCCTATTTCCTCTAACTCAACAACAATAATCACAGAAATAATAAATTAAAAAAAGAAGAAATAGTCATCCACTTTTTTAATGTGAACAACACATATCTAATGTAACATATTATTTAGGTTTGTTCGACTGAATACAAAGTAAACGTATTCATGTCCCCTGTCTAGCCAAACCTACGTGTGTTAGCTGAATGGTATCTCACCATTTTCTGTATTGTCCTCTTCGCCTGGGGGGCTTTGAAAATGTTATGTGACTTAATGTCAGACACCTGTCCGAACACAGTGCGTTCTCCTTGCAGTATACCTTTAGATTAGTTTACAATTAGGTTTGTTATGTCTTTCAAAGCTAACGAAGCAAGCTAGCGAGCATGAATACTTTTACTTCCACTGCCAATTTTGCCGCTACAGCCGGAAATGACGTCACCATATCAAAATAAAGGGCCATAACATTTCATAATAAAGTATCCTGTCAAAAGAATGTATGATGGGGCGAGTACAGTATACCACACAGTACTTTTAAAGTACTAAAGCAGGGGTCACCAACCCTATGCCCATGGGCACCCGGGTTCTCTTTGGGGCATCCCCAGCAGCCCCTTTTCCTACCAAATTTAACAGTTAAATATTCTTGCATATTGATGTTAAAAATACAGCTATTTGTGTCTTGAGGCTCAGTATTAATTTAAAAGCATGAATTTGTCATATAATATGCATTATAGTCCATGATTAAACAGCTTTAAGTCTTTGGGATATTATGTTTAACTGGTAGCCCTTGAGCAACTTAATGCTCTTAAAGTAGCTCTCGGCTATAAAAGGTTGGTGACCCCTGTACTAAAGCATGTATTTATTTTTCGTCCTTAAAGGTTTGCGCATACAATCCAAAAATAAAAATGTAAATTCTATATCTTATGCCATTTA
Source organism: Neogobius melanostomus (assembly GCA_007210695.1). Taxonomy (NCBI): domain Eukaryota; kingdom Metazoa; phylum Chordata; class Actinopteri; order Gobiiformes; family Gobiidae; genus Neogobius; species Neogobius melanostomus. The sequence continues at coordinate 3,513,696 of VHKM01000234.1, read as the reverse complement.
AAGAGGGTTTATAACACATGAAAAATGAACAGACTTCATTAGCACTCAGCAGTTTTCTCACAATCAATAATATAAGAACCAACACATGGATGTGCTTCCTTTATCATGTTTATTCTCAGTGTAAAAATTAGACTGATATCAATATTAGTCATTTACACAGGACAGCAAAACAGTCATGTACATTGTTAGTGTTTTTGAAAAAAAGGAAAAAGAGATTTTAAGGCAAAAATCTAAATTTAAAATGGCTGCAGTAATTTGGACACCAACGATGTTGCGTCATGGCGTTTCTATAGTTCATATTGTCTACTAAATATATATTTCAATTAGTTGGAGAAGATAAAGTCCAAATCTAACATACAAGGACGGGGCTGCATAATAGTGCCAGCAACAGCTAAAATAACACAACACCATATTCCGTAATTCGTCTTGTGAAATGTTGTATTCGTCACAGCCTGACTTGTAAACAAATATTAAGTTATGGTCTTTGTACCATAGTGATTTTTTTTAAATTGTTTTTTGATGTGAAATAACTTGGAAAAAAGCCCAGAGTAAACTAGCTGATAAAAAGAAGCCTTCTCAAAGTGAGGTGACAGTGTGCTGCCAAGAATATACAGTTTGTTTTTGTTTGATTGAGCTAAATGTGTCAAAATGGAATATTTAAATATTGCTAAATACAGAAGTTATCAAATTGTTTTTTTTCTCACACTGGCCCTCATTTATCAACATTGCGTAAAAAAATGGTGTATGCGTAGGTGTATTTGCGATATACGCCAGAGTGCGCGTGACATTTATGAACCTGTGCTTTCCGCTCAGATCTTAACGTACGCCAGAGCATCTGATGGTAAATGCCACGGAGAAATCCCAGCGTCATTTGAATGAAACGCCCCAAAATATTCATGTATGAGGAGGCCTCACCCATGGGTTTTACGGCACGCACGCACGAAACACGGCAAAAAAAGAACATTTCTCCAACCAGGAGATGATGAATAGTTGTTTTTAACACAACAAATATATTTTTGCGCATGAGGAAGATTAAAAAATCTGTCAGTAACCCACATTAACCTTATAGCCAATCCAAGATCACATTTACTAAATAAAAAAAGAGGGGGAATAAAAGAAATAGGCTAATAATAAAAAGTGACCGTTATTAAATAAGCTGTAGGCCTAAATATGGTAAAAAAGGGTATAAAATTAGACCACATTAAAAACAAAAAAGCGTGGATATAACGCTGCAGTCAGAGCAGACTCTGGACCGTGATCTGAACAGTGAAAAGCAGCTGTCAGCTCCAGGGACTCAGCGCTGGAGCCGGGCAGGACTACGCGTCTTTCGGAATGAGCAGAGCTTTCCTCCGGGAGGAAACAGGTGGACGGAGAGCTGACCGCCGACTGGAACCTAACGAACCCATCCGGACCCAAGACAGCCCTACGAGATGTGCTTCGATCATTTCCCCGACGAGAGGAGAGCAGCAGACCCTGTGCACGCCGCTCAAACCCGGACCTTACGAACCCGTCCGGACTGAAGAAAGCTGTGGAGCTGTCGAAGGATTTGTTTGACGCCCGGGCGACTCGCGTCACGGAATACGGTCCACTGACTCGGCGCTCAAACCAGCCAGAACACGGAGCATGGCCTCACTCAGACCCAGGTGAGTCCTGGTGTCCTGTACACGGCCGCGGGCGTGAGGCGGGGAAGCCATCCACACAAAGTTTGAGCAGCAGCGGTATTTTGTTAAAAACAAAACAAATATAAAAAAACACCATGAGCGTCTCTGTGGCTGCAGTCCAAGTTCTAGTGTCTCTGGTCCGGGCTGAGCCTCTGCGCTCGGCCCGTGGCGTGGAGGAGCATGTCGATGCAGCGCAACATTGAATCAAGTCTGTCCATAAACATTAATGCTGTAGCCTTGTTTCATGTTTAAATCACTAATGAGGATTATATGCGGTGTGGCAATGCAATTCATGCTGTTAAAAATTGTTTTCCAGCGCTGTTTAGTGTTCTATGTAGTGTGGTGTATCATGTACACCACCTCCTGTCTTGGTGTAGGATCTGAGCGCACCATACGCCAGGTGTAGGGTGCGCTCAGATTGATAAATGCCAAAACAGGCGGTGATTTTTTTGTACACCCCACATACGCTCTGATTTCACCGTACGCAAGTTTGATAAATGAGGGCCACTGTGCAGTCCTAGAAATACCTACTCCATACACAGCTTCAAACAGAGAACATACTACCACACTGGCCAATGTGCCCTTTTTAGGATTTCAAGCTAAACTCTACATTTTTCTGCCAAGTAGAGATACATCGATCCGGCTTTTTTGCTTCCGACACCGGTACTGGGGATTTGAGTTTCTACCGATATTAACCGATACCAAGAGACTTTCTTAAAAAAGTGAATGGTCCTCTTTTCACCAGAGTGAGATCAATAAAATCTTTTCTTGCAACAAGATGTTATCAAAAACATCTATCCATCTATATGGAAAAACACTAAACAAGAATGACTGTGTATAGCTATGACAAGCTATTTAGGCAACATTAATATAAACAACTTGCATAAAATTAATTAACTTGGACATAACAAGTGTTAGATCAGTTATTCTCTAACACCTTTTCATAAACTAAAATACAAACACTTGGCCACTGCAGTAGTAGTAGTAGCAGCACTCGAATTCTCCAAGTTTTGGCCTTCAAAATGAGGTACAGCATCCATATTCACGGAGATATATTTGGTGATAGTTTTGTTTTTAAAACGATGAGAGCCAAAACAGGTATCGGTTCAGTATCGGATATTTGTAGCCGATACCGGATATCGTAGTTTTCCAGTATCAGCTCCGACTTCAAAGTTAACTGTGTAAAACTGTTGTGTTTTTGTGTGCGTGGAGACATGGCTTAACAACAAGTATACACACATTCAGTCTCATTTGGCGCTGGTCCCGTCATTCGGGAGAAGACGAGCTCATTCTGTGCCAGGTCCGACTGACTGCAGACATCATTATCCATGGAAATAAAAAGTAGAAGCGGCGTTCCAAAGTTAATGTCTGCGAACAGTTAGCTAGTGGACTAGTCCGGGAAACTTTTGGCGGCAATACAGCATCAGAGCCTGCTTAAAAATTATAGTGTTCAGATCTTTCAAGATGTTCTTCATATCAGAATTAGCGTATCCTCTGATCTAAATGCTAAATAATTCTCAGATAAGTTTGTGCTTTTCGTGGGTCAGCTTTACTGCAAACTGCCCTGAAGCCTCTGAACAGACAGCAGGTCCCATGATGTCCCACATTAGTCTCGTGTGCTTCGTCGTCAGTGCAGGATGCGGTGGAGGTATCTGGCTGGGTCGGCCTCTTCCCCCGCTCCTCTCCTGAGCCCCGGGCCGCTCCTGCCCGTCCGCTTTTCAGCCGGCTGGTCCACGGGCCCTGGGGAAGAGGGACAGTCCCAGTGCGGGTGGTTCGGAAGAGGGTCGTGCAGGTCGGATTCTGACTCGGAGCAGGGTTCTTCCGGATCATTCCCCGCATGACTCTGGGAGCTCTCTCCGATCCTGTGACAAAGAGATAAGATAGTTGTTATTATGAGTGTTTTTTGTTTGTTTTTGCATACAATGAAAGAAGTAGTGCATTCATTTTAAATTGGCTTGTTGCACAACATGGCACCCACGGTCAGTATGTTTATTGGAGGTTGGTTGTGCGTTTGCTGTAAGAATGAAGTGACAGCCGCACGTCCGAGCAGCTCCGTGTGACGCACGTTGGGTGCGCGGTGATCTGAACACCACAACTACGTTCTCCACGAACAAAAATAAACACAGCGATTTGGGAAACGCCAGAAATCGCACGACCAAAAAGTCGTACGGCCGGTTGTGACCGAGGCTTTAATAACAAGTGCAGTTTTTCCACTTCTACTGAACAATATGTTCAATATGTTCATATGCTGTGAAAAAAACACCCCTATGGACCCGATTTTGGCATGACTGTATTGGTGTGTGATAAATATGTTTATAGTCCAATAGAAAACGGCTAAAAAGAGTTAAAAAATTGTGAATCGCATGAGAGGGTTCCTCCCCCTTGGCTAGGCCACGCCCCTTTGTATGACGCGATTTTATGATTTTAGAAAATGTATGAAGTACTAGCCATGTCCTGTGCTTAGGATGCTTTTGGGGCATTTTAAAAGTGGTACGCCTATATTACGCTCTGATTATTCCCCAAAAGTTAGTCCTGAGCCCTGCATTGACAAAAACAATGAGGAAATAAATACACTGTGGCGTACTTGAGGTGGTTGAATGCTCGGAGCCAGTGTGCCCCCAGCGCATCCCTCCCCCGGCTCCTCAGTCCTCTCCTCTGCCCGCGAGCCCTCAGAGCCACAAGGGCCTGCGCCAGCTCGGCCTCGTCCCCGCGGCCCCACACCAGCTGGGCCCTCTGGTCGGCGTCCTGGTCCCCCGCTGCCCGGAACAGCCTCTGCAGCTGCCACAGGTGCACGGTGCTGAAGATGTTCGCAGAGCCGGCCTTCCTGCTGCGGCGGTCCGAGAGCCTCCACACGGACGAGGGCCCCGCCATCACCGAGGAGGACGAAGAGGGGTCAGGGGGGCCGCGCCGGAGTCCATCCACAACAGCAACGGGGAGGGGGTCATATGTGTGTGTGAGTGCTGGAGAGGACAAGTGGAGAGTTATCAGGTCAAGTAATACTAACAAACACAAATTAAAACTATTTACACAAGTGTAGCGGGGTGAGTGCCAAATTCTCACCCTGCTACTGAGAAACTTAAACAGAGCTTCTCCTATCTTTTGTCTCATATCTCATGTTCTGGAAGCTGCATGGGGCTATTGGATGTTTGATAATATTGTTAAATAACATAATGGTCGACACAACAGTATAAACTGGCCATACTGTTTGGTCTGTGTGTACACACACAGGACACAGGCCAGGATTTGAGCCGCTAAACCTTCCAGTTATGAGACGATCGTTCAATCAGCCAAGCCACTGTCATCTCAGCAACAGAAGTAAATAAACATATAAGTGTATAAGTAACAAGCCTAACTACATGGTTACAACAGGCTTGTCACGATAACAAAATTAGAAGTTTGATATAATGAGGGCATTTGATGATATAAATATTGCGATAATCGATATAATTGAAGATCTTTAGTTTAGTTTATTAGTTTATTTGAGCAGTTAAAATTCTGCTCAAAAGGAGTGGGCTGAAGCAAAGCTTATAAGCGCCCACCCCCGACATCAATGAAATAAAAACAATTGATCAAATCACACAAGTACAGGGAGCATGTTACAAAGTACAAGACACAAGAGCAGGAACACAGCACACACACACACACACACATCGTACCCCTCCGTGACCCAACTTTACCTGTTATAGTTACATTATCAATCCTACATTAAGCAACATCATATTTTGAATTTTTTTTTTTTTTTATTTGTCCCACCGGCAAAGAGAACCTACAACCCACTAGAGCGGCCATTTCAACACGGACCACACCCACAAAGCATCTCTAGAATTGTTTGTACAAATATAAATTAACAGAGTTGAACGGAAAGGAAAAAGAAACACAACTGAAAGGAAACACAACTACAACAGCTGTCTCATTTCATGTACGCTATGGCTAATACAAAGCAAGTGAAAAGGGCGATCCTTAAGTTATTTATACACATATATGCACACGTACACACCTACATACATACATACATATACACATACATATATATACACACATATACATATATATATACTGTATACATACATACATCCCCCTTTTTTTCTTTTTCCTTTTTTCTTTTTTTTCTTTTTTTTTTACAGAGAAGGTTCACAGTTAACAACTTCCAAAAGGCACTAGTTCTGTGTTCAAAAGGCACATTAATATACATATTATATTATCCATGATCTTGCAACTTCCCAGTTGTCATTTCCATCATAGATTTTTTTTTGTTTTTTTTTTGTTCAATGGATTATGTAATATGTAAGCCCTACATACTGTAGTGCATTAAGAAGCCAGGGTGTAGAGCGGGTCCATTGAAGAGGGCAGTAACTTCCCATCAACAAACCCCACCCAGCTGCCCTAACTAGCTGTATTTGTAAATGATGTTCCTATGCTTAGTGGTGCGTTAAAAGACGAGGTTTATGAGCCCGTTGGGAGGATCCCTCTCAACAGATCCATAACTCGTTTATCCTAATTCTCAATTTTGTAATTTAGAGCAATAGAATGACAACCGTTCAGAGCAACAACACTGTCTTAGTTAATAAAATGCAAATGCAATTTAATTCTACTACTCCCCCTTGTGGCAACGTGTATCTTCTTCTCTGTACTTTTCAAAAGTCTTTTGTTTGTATTTATATTTGAACAGGTTGAAGTTTGGACATCGTTTCAAGTCCATCTCCATTTTGTTCCACAATTGTACACCATTAACTGTCGGACTAAAGCTTTTCAAAGTTGAGCTATGTTTCTGAGTCCTAAAGTTCAATTCATCACGTAATTCATAACGACCAGTACGTTCTTGGAACCTTCTTTGTATTTGGCCCGGTAACAGTTTGTATCTTGCTTTGTATAACATCTGTACAGTTTGGAACTCAACAATGTCACAAAACTTCATGATCTTTGATTTTAAAAATAATGAGTTTGTGTGGTCCAAAAACCCAACTTTATGAATTACTCGGATAGCTCTTTTTTGCAACATTACTATTGGTTTTACTGTGTTTTTATAAGTACTACCCCAAACCACAGTGCAATAATTTAAATAGGGCAAAATCAGAGAACAGTATAAGATATGTAGAGCTTTGATGTTTAAAATGTGCTTTGCTTTTGCTATTACTGCAATGCTTCTAGAAATTTTTGTAGATATATATTTAATGTGCGATTTCCAAGTCATTTTATCATCTATAATAACTCCAAGAAATTTGATTTCATGCACTCGCTCTATGACAACACCTTCTATCTGAATTGCTTCCTGAGCATTGGAATTACGATTGCCGAATATCATCATTTTGCTTTTACTCAGATTTAAGGATAATTTATTTTGTTTGAACCACTTATTGACACTTTTGAGTTCCAAGTTAACAATCCGACACAGTTGTTGTAAATCGTCTCCTGATGCAAAAATATTTGTATCATCTGCAAACAAGATGAATTTAAGTATTTGAGAAGTTTTACAAATGTCGTTGATGTACATATTAAACAATTTTGGGCCCAGAATGGAACCTTGAGGTAAACCACACACAATTTCTTGACAACTCGACTGATAATCACCTATTTTCACATATTGTTTTCTATTTTTTAAATAACTGGTAACCCACTGTAGAGCTACCCCCCTGATCCCATAATGTTCTAGTTTATTAATTAGTATATCATAGTTTATTGTATCAAACGCTTTACTCAGGTCAATGAATAACCCTATTGCATATTTCTTCTTGTCTACAGAATTAGTTACTTCATCGATTATATCAAAGAGCGCATGTGAGGTTGAGTGATTATTCCTAAAACCAAACTGATTTTCAGAGAGTAATTTATTACTTTCAATAAAGCTGTCAAGTCTAGAGTTAAAAACCTTCTCTAAGATTTTGGAGAATTGCGGTAAAAGGGAAACAGGCCTGTAGTTTGTGAAGAGATGTTTATCTCCTGCCTTGAACAGAGGAATCACTTTTGCTACTTTCATGCCATCAGGAAATTGTCCAGTTTGCAACGATAGGTTACAGATGTATGTTAATGGCTTAGAGATACTTTCAATAACAGTTTTTAAAGTTTTCATATCCATGTCATGGTAATCTGTCGAGGTTTTATTTTTACACCCTTTAACAATGTCCAGTATCTCCTTTTCCTCCACAGGTTTGAGGAACATGGACAGAGGATTTGTGTCTATCAGTTTACAATTATAGTTCTCAACATTTGCAATTTTTGCAGCAAGATTCGGTCCAACATCTACAAAGAATTTATTAAATGTTTCGACTACTTCATTCCTATTTTTTATAGTTTTATCCTCATCTTTGAAATATTGTGGATAATTAATGATTCTTGGTTTATTTCTAATTAAACTATTTAAGATATTCCATAAACCTTTAATATTATTCTTATTGCTATCTAACAACTTATTATAATAATCCTGTTTACATTTTCTAATGATACCTGTCAGTTTATTTTTATATTTCTTATATTTATCCTCAGCTTCTTTTGTTCTATTATTTATAAATTTTTGTAAAGTGAATTTTTTTTCTTGCATGCATTTAGCAAACCCTTAGACATCCATGTTTTATCTTTGCACTTTCTGTTATTACTGTATTTTTTCGTTGGACAATTTTTATCATAAACTTTTTGGAATACTTGCACAAACTCATCATAAGCTTTATCAGTGTCAATCTCTCTGTATATATTACTCCAATCTTGCATCAATAGTTCCTTATTAAGTGCATCGATAGTTTTCTCTGTTTTTACTCTTCTAAACCAGTGCATGGTTTCCTCTTTATTTTTTTAATCTTTTAATGCCACATAACCTAAATCTAAAACTTAAAATCTCCCACAATAAACATGAAATTAGGGCCGGGACTTTTTTTCTATGAATAAATTTACATTAGGTTTAATGCGTTGGTGTACCATATTGGAATGCGCCTGAGCTCTGTTTAAACGGTGACCCATATGTGACCTAACCCCTCGTAGACAATACAGCACTTTATTTACTGCTGCCTATGGCAATTGAACACATATACATACACTTCACCCACCTTGCCTCCAGTGTCTGCGTACATTGGTGTATGAATGGGTGAGTGGATCCTTGCTGTAAAGTGCCTAATGTAAGTGGAAAAGCGCTATATAAGTTGAGACCATTAACCATTTATATTATTTATATATATATATATATATATATATATATATATATATATATATTTAATGTAATTGTATTGATTGATTTGTTTTTAATGCTTTTCATTGTATTTTTTATTGTGTTTGTGTGTTTTAGTGTTGCTGTGAGGCACATTCAGTTGTCTTGTACATGAAATGTGCTGTACAAATAAATGTCCTTCCTTTCCTTGCCTTACCTAACTAACCGACTATGTAACTATCTACTAGCGTCTGCTTGATTGACGAATGTCCTACTTTGCTCCTGAATGGAAACATGGCAGCAGAAACGGAAACCATCTGCAGCTAATGGGCTTATGGCTCACTCCTGAAGTCGAGGATTGAAGATCGCAGCAGCTGACTCACAATGTGGCCCTTATCACCACTGTGAGAAAAGACACAACACACAACCATGTGTGTGAGTATACAGTCCCGTGTGACGTCACGCTGATCCCTTAGGGCAGCCATTCCCAAAGTCCGGAACATCGCGGCCCCCTTATCGTTCCTAAATTCTCTCGGGGCCCCCGATAATAACAATTTACTCTATTCAAAAGGAATTTGTAAACATTTTACAGCTAAAATTACATATAAAAAGCAAATATGTGTATTTTTCCATTTAAAATATATTGTTTTTTAATGTACTTGTTTTGTTGAGAACCTTTGGGGGCCCCCCTGCAGTGCCTCTGAGGCCCCCCAGGGGGCCCCGGACCCCACTTTGGGAACCACTGCCTTAGGGTATTGTAAAAGGCGTTTGGATGGGGTTCGACCGCATGCATGTTTATAGAGGTCTCCAATATGGACACAACGTTTTTCATAGAACTGCTGGGACTTGATTCAAATCTGTAATCAAGCTAATTGTGGCCATCGTAATGAATGAATCGCAATTAATCGCATTAAAGCAGCATATATTTAATGGTTGTGTTTATTTTTAGAGGTATGGTTTAATCCTTCTTTGTAGTTTCCTACATTTGAACTGATTTAAAGTGGAGATGTGAGGCCTGTGTGATCGTTTCAAACACTTCAAAGACGATCACAGTTTGATTTGTTTTGGAGAATGATCTTTTTAAATAAGTTTGTGTCGGCTTAACTGTAAACAAGTTTGACAGTAGTATTGTTTTTGGCTTCACGCCGAGTTCGTCCCTAATCAACATCTCGCAGGAACAAGGAAACTGAAAAAGTGTCTGTGCCGCTAAAGTAAAGTGTTATTAATTGCGTTTAATATTTTCAAATCTTGTTATAATGATAGGCCTATTGTAACCATGTAGTTAGGCTTGTTACTTAAACACTAGTGGTTAGTTAGATAGTCAGTTAGTTAGTATTGTTGACGAGGTGAAAGGTCACATATGGGTCACCATTTAAACAGAGCTCAGGCAAATTCCAACATGATACACCAATGGTGAACATGGTAAAATATTGGAGTTCATGTAAAAGTCTTTGGACACTAGATGTGAGGGGGAAAAAAGTCTAAATTGGAACCGGTGGCTAAAATGGATCTGAAATGTAAAAACTACACTTTTGCACATATTTTTTTCCTCATATATTGTTGTTTTAGGCTGTAAATGAAAACATATATGGATTTCTCAGACAGATAGAATGATGTTGTGGTTTCTTACGATATGGATATTGTGCCAGCTAACAGCGTGATAACAATACTATGGCCACGCATTGTGCAGCATCAATGGACGCTCACAGCAACAGTCGCTCATTTTGCCCATAATGATCAATTCATACCTGACATTTTGAATAGCGACAGTCCTCAAGTGGGATTCATTAGGGGGCTGGTTTCTTCACGTTTAGTCCCTGGAAAAGTTCTGTTTTAGTCAGATAGCTTCCTGGCCTCTCATGGGAACAATAGATTTAGGTAAAAAGACGAACTGCTCAAAAACAGACTCAGTGAGCACAGCGATACAAAGGGATCCCATTTATTCCACATTCACGGGTCAAAACATGTTCTCCACACTGTGTGCGCCGGTTTTTAAATCTTTTTTTATGTGGAGTATAAATATTGCGCCAGTGAAGTTGGTAGTCAGAAAAATCGCAAATCATTCATCAATGACACATTTTAGTGTCACTATTAGGGCTACACAATTGAACATTTCAAGTAGTCTATGTCAATGCAAACAATTATGTGCAGCTATTCAGGCGGTACACCCAACAACAATATCCTGTTTCAATGAGGCATACTATGATGAAAACATGCTAACCCTGTAGTTGAGACTCCTACAAACTTTGGAAACAAGAAAATGTATTATTTTTTTATTTTTTTTATTTTTCTTCTTCTTCTTCTTTACCAACCTTAGATCTGTATTAGTCTTACTCTAGCACGTTAAAATGCCAGATTTTATTTCTGAGCTATGAGCTGAAATTGGTGCAAATTCTTCCTATTAGATACTTCTAAAATGATCTATGCAGCAAATGCAGCCTCACAAAACGGTATGAACCTTTTTCATTTTCTGCACAGGCTCGTAGTCAGTAATAGAAAAGACACGGATTAATAAAATCTAAGGTATTAAGATGGATTACAAAATGATCACAATTAAACATCCATTACATGTTAGTTACGTAACAAAATAGCTCATATTTTTTTAATTGGCTAAGGCAGTCTGGAAACACTATTTTACTATGTTATGCATAGCATATTGCACAAGAACCTTACTTTAGCTTTGCAAAGTGTGAAAAACACATGTTTTGAGCATTACTGCTCAAGTATGTCGGCTACATCACAGCTCTGGCCATGTTTTGTTGAAAGTAGGAAGTGCACTGCTGCAGAGACAGTTGCGGTTCGCCAGTAGACCGCGTTCCTGGGGTTAACTTGAAAGGTAAATAAATAGCAAATGCACAAAGGCCAGTGTGTACAGTGCATTCCTTCCACAAACAGATGCTTTTAAAACACTGAAGCGCGCACCTTCTGACCGTGCTGTGGGAAACACTCTCCCTTACCTCAAAAGAACGTCTCTAGACTCGCTCCTCTTTGCCTCATGTCGCGCGCTCGCCCACAGTCCCTCCGAAAACTAACCGAATCTGCTTTTCTCTGCCTTCACCTGCGATCCGTTTGTGCACTCTCCATCCCCCCGTCAATCACGTCCTTGAGCCCTCAGCGGCCAATGGGCTTCCTCATGCGTCAACGAGATCCCTGGTCCGATCCAATGGAGACGCAGGGGCGGGGTTATTGGGCCACGTCGGTGGGCGGGGGGAGTATCGGTGGGAGGTTGTGAGGGCATTGACGTCAATAGAGCTTGGCCATTATAGTAGATCATAGACGTAGATACGTGAGCTTGGCAAACCCTGCGTCTGTCGCTTATGAAGACGAGAGACGTGATGCGCACGAGCGGTGACGCACACGTAAACAGTAGTAATGCATAGATTAAGATGATTAAGATTAGGAGGGTGACTGTCGTCTCATGCAGCTGCCTTTCTGCAGGGAAAGCCTGTTGTAGCTATTTGGGTTTGCCTGTACTTTGTGCAGTCATAAATGAATCAATAATGTTCAGTTCAGTTTGCTTTATTGTGAATTCTACTTTACGAAAAGCGCCTATGGAGAATCAAAAAGTCCACTATTTTGTTGTGCTTTTGTTGATTTTTTGTGTGGCTTTTTTATTGTGTTTTTGTCACATTGTTGACACTTTTCTAAGTAAGGCTTTTGTCACTTTTATTCTGCACTTTCATCATTTTTTCCCTCACATTATTGTTCCTCTTTTGAGGCCTTTTTTGGACACTTTTTGATGTTATTTTGTTGCGTTTTTATCCTTGTTTTCTTCTCTTTCTTCTCACTGTTTTGATGTTTTTTTTTTCAAGAAGCTTTTAGATTTGGGTAAAGCTTTGTAACTTGTAAATGTATTGCACTTTCCAGGCCACCACCGTTTATAATGTTAACCTCTTAATCCCCACCTGAACTGAGCACATTATCCCCAGTTTGAAACGGAGCAATATCAAATATAGACTACACAATGGGAGAAGCAGCGCGAAGGAAGGGGAGAGTTCAGCTTCCTTACTGCCTGATGGATGAAGCAGCCCTTCAGTCAGTTGGACCTGGCACGGATCGAGACGCTGCAATTGCTCATTTACAAGCAAATGGTAAAAATGCTGAATGGTAAAAAGCTCTCTGCTCTCCTGTGCGGGCCCTGTCCAGATCATTGTTGTTGAGAAGAGCAGAGTCTACCTTGATAGTCAAAGTGCGTACAGGCTACCATGTTTCTCCAGCTAAGAGGTGTGTCAGAAACAACGTAAAACATAATCAATCCAATGTTACACTGTTAGGACATGCAAAAGGCCATTGTGCATGCATGTAACACAATAGAAACATTTTCATAATACGCAATTGATTCAAGAATGGAAAAAAAGAAGAAAACAACATACATTTTTGCTAATGCTAAGACTTTCTGGTTTCCCCTGACCTTTATTGGCGCATGCTCTTGCTCTGTGTTGCTACATCTTGCCATGTCTTACGGCAATACAGGCCCATGCCCAACCAATTGCGTCAATGAGGAACATCGAGTTTTGAAAGCAACGTCATGTCCCCTTTTAACCAGTGAAATACAAAGCGTTCCATCACTGAGCAAATGTGCCTAAACCCCAGATTTAACGCATCAGTCAATTCCAAAATCAATGCAGCCCTTGTGCACCGTGGCAATCCATATGTGTGGGATTGAGTGTTGATGATGCAACTGAAAACTGGGAGGGAAACTCCAGGTCTTATTCATGGCACACAACAGTAGCAACAACTTACAAAAAAAACTAAAAATGTTCTTTATTTTTCTATCTATCTATCTATCTATCTATCTATCTATCTATCTATCTATCTATCTATCTAAATCGGACAAGAGTCTGAAATATCGCATGTGTAATTTCATCTTTATTGAATCATTGCAGACCATTTCACGCAGGCCTGTTAAGTTTTGGTGATGTTCATGGCTGGAAAATAGCCCCACCTGGTGGCGGACACGTTACATTAAAAACACACTTTGTGGCCTTCGTTAATTTACTGGGTTCAAAATGTCAAAAAATTTAAGTTTTAAATGGTCCTCTATTGGTTGAAACGACACGTTTCCATGGGGACCCCAAATGTCACACACGACTACGCAAAGAAACTTTCTCACTTTTAGAACAATTGGAATCCCATACGATCAAAGGGCCGTACGTCATTACAGGGATTAACATCACGGGATAAACGACTTGCGACATGAATATCATATTTTCCACTAGTTTGACCGCTGCTATGGCACAGTATGAATACGGGCATTATTGACGCTGTTTTGGCGTGCGTAAAGCGGCCTCACGTCCTTCCCCTGAGGCCAGTAAAGCTCTCCATTAGTGGCAGCACACGCCTTGAGAATACCGGACAGGGATGGACCCATCACGGACCGACAGCCCTGCCCCGGACTAGGAGAGGCGGGCTCTTGTCTGGATTCCAGCCCCTTCTCTTTCTCCCTCTCCCTCCCTCCCTCTCTCCGTCCGCCTGCCCCCCGATACAAACGCTACATTCAGCAGAGGAAACGGAAAAGACGAAACACGGGCCCCACACAATACGAGACTTCATTACCAAACCGTGGAAAGAACACCAAGTTTTTAACCTCCTTGTTTTTTTGGACACTTTCCCTCACTTTGTGCCAACTTTGCATCGCCTTTTTACGCGCTTCGATCCGCCTTTTATCTTTTTTGATTTTTTTTTTACGCGCGGCTCCTTCCCCCCCGCACAGCTGTTTGCATCTGGCACGGCGCTCGAAAGGGACTTCGGAGAAAGGGGGCTAGACATCAGACATGTCACCCCAAGCCCCGCCGTCGCCAGTGAGGGACAAAATCCTCAAGTTCCTCAAGACCTTTTTGGGAATCCTGCGCGTTGTGCAGATCGCGTTCGGCGCCGGATTGTGGGTGACCATCGCCGCTAACAAATACGAAGGCTCCATTCACTTCGTCCTCTTCGTGGCCGTGCTGTTCTGGCTCCTCACCCTGGCGCTGTTCTTCCTCACCCTCTTGGATAAGCAGGATCTGGTCCCCGTGGTGGGGGCCAGCGGTGGCTCGACACGAACTTGGCGCACGATGTGGCGGCCGCCGCGCTGTACCTCCCGGCCATCGGGGTGATGATTTACAAAACGGAGCGCAACGCGTACTGCAACCTGGACAAGTACCAGCACATGTGCCTGTACAAGGTCTACCTGACGGCCGCGGTGTTCGCCTGCCTCGCCTGCGTCGCCTACCTCGTGTCCCTGGTGTATTGCGCGTGCAGGAAATGCCGGGGAGCGCAGACGGTCGTTTGAGGAGAGGAGAGGAGGAGATGGGCCGTTACGCACGGGATTACTGGGGGCACGCATGGGGAGACAGGAGAGCAGGAAGCAGGATGAGGGATAGTTGACTTCACTGTAAATCTCCCAGGGCCAGATATCAAACTTTTACATATGTCTGTGGTGCTGGACTTTTTCCTTGAATACGTGTCTTCACGATCTTTGCGTTTCCGTACAGCAAAACTCTGCAGCTGTAAAGTTGTGGACTTGGAAGTATAGCAGCCAGAGACTTGATGACATGGACTTTAGATTAGAACTCCACTGAAACCTGGTACAAATTAGTTGGGACTCACACATTTACATCAACAAAGACTTAAACGAACTTGAAATCCAAAGCACGAGACGTGACTTGGACTTGTGAACAAGTTTTGACATTTGTTCAAAAAGGGATAAGGCATGTGGCGTGGCTACTTTCTTTTTAACCCCTGCCTTAACCAGGTGCATTTTCTCCACTTCAGCTTTACCCAAATCTAAAAGTTTACAGCCTATAGGCCTCATTTGAAAGCTAAGACCTACAAAACGGATCTAAACAGGTCTTTTTCCTCGCATATTTGCCGCGTTGTCGTCACTTTCCGTCACTCTTTCGTCGCTCTTTTGGTTGCATTTTCAACACAGTTTTTTTTTTTGTCACTTTTTTTGTTTTGCGCTTCTGTGGTCTTTTCATCCTGGTTTTCATCTCATTTAATTGTATGCTTTTTTTTTTCTTTTTTTTTTTCAAGAGGCTTTTAGATTTGGGTAAAGCCAAACTGGAGAAAGTGTGCTCAGTTCAGGCGGGGGTTAATAGGTTAACAAAATCCTAACATTCCAAATAAAGCAACATTTCATAGCTCAAAGCGCTCCTGAACCAAAAATTTGAACATTTGACCCGGAAGTGCCGATTAGTTAGAGGCTAGAAGTGAAAGTTGATAGAGCTTTTGTTTTCTAAATAACGGTGTAACAATTTGTATTATTCATGTAGAACTGAATTAATAATGAGGCAAAGGAAATTACAGCTTTATTCCGTACATGCCAGCATTACAGTAACGCGCTCTGAGCTTTTGTCATTAATAGGCTAAGGGCTAAGCTCACTTCTCTTTTCTTTTTTTTTCAAAATATGACTTATTAAACATTGGTGTGAACAGGGATTGTTAGCGTTTCCTCCATGCGGTTTGATCTCCCTCATTTTTTTAACAATTTTGTACTTTTGTAAAGCGTTTTGAACTGTATTTCTTTCTACAAAGGAGTTTATATTTTACATTTTTCTATATGTTGAAAAGTTTCCACTATACTTCCTGTTGAAATGTAATATGATTGGGTGAAATGGGCAATACCGTCACGTCTAGGAGTGGGCAAGTTCAAACTGTAACTAAAGCAATGCCTCCCACTTTGAAGTACTTATCATTATCATTGTGGCCCAGACGGATTACTTTTTACTGGCTTAAATGATGGGGTTGACGTTCCCAAAAATGTATGCTCGTGTGTTGGGCCATTCGCGAGTGCGTTCTGTCTGCACATCCTATTGACCGACATGACCTAATATGGCAAACCAAATGATCTGCAAAGTCTGTTAACACAACAATAAAAGAAAGAAATGCAGCAAATGGTGTTTTTTTGTTCATTATATGCTACGAGTTAAAGGCACACTGCGTAACATTTTGGATCATACTGATGCCAACACAAAACATGCTCCTGATGAGCAGCTCGACACAGACAATGCTATTGTTGCGGTGGGTAATCAAAGAATAGATTTGGATGAGAAACTAACCTACTTAAATCTCGTATGTGGCTGATTTAATGTCGACATCTCCATGGAGACGAGCTAGAGATGTCCCTCTCCCAAAGTTGTTTCCATTTTTCAACATTAAAAATATCTGTAATAAGATAATTGCTCGTATTTTATTAATTGTATTGGTTGAAATTGTTTAAGGACATTATACAAGTGTGCAGAACTATATTTTTCACAATCCCACGGAGACAAATATTTTAAGCTATGCTCAAAATTTGGCATCATTTCTTTTCACGCTTTCTGTGTTAAAGTCCAGACGACTTCCCCAGGCATTTCACTGCTCAGATTGCCTCCACAAAGCATAATTTCTACTACTACATAATTTCTACCGGTTTACCGCTGGCAACTACATCATTTTAGCTTTATTAAAACCCTCCTGTGGTCCTCGTCTTCTGTATGAGGACCACAAATGACTTGCCTTATTCACTAAACCCCCAATATAAAGCAGTTTGATTCAATTTTACACAGCAAATCTATTTTGCCTGAAGAAACAACGTATCATTCACTATAAATTGTGTGAATGTCTGAATTTTCCCTCTTCTCACGGCAGTATTTATTCAGGAGACACCACTCGTTTCTGTGACACTGTTTTTTTTTTTTTGTATGGTGGGTAATCAGTATTTGAAAAGTGATTCTATCGACCAAGAAAGTAGCAGAAATGTTCAAGTTGTTTTGAATGACAGGGTTATTCATCCCAATGAGTCAGGCTTCTTTTTGTTCGTTTTTTCTTTGCCAGTGCAAAAATGATTGCAAAAATAAAAATAAAAATCACGAAACATAATTAATAATAATAATGCCTTGCACTTGTAATGCGCTTTATACAAGCCTGTATTACCAAGTTTCTCAAAGCGTTACACTGTCATCATTATTCATTCACACCATACTCGGTGATGGTAAACTACTGTTGTAGCCACAGCTGCCCTAGCACATAGGGCAGTATGCGGGTGCACAGCCTTTGCAGATCTACCTCTTACACCTGCAGCACACAGATGTGTTTTACAGTCCTTCTTTAGAGAGCAAAACTCGCACCTTGTCCTCTTACTTTCCCAACTAGGGCAATGGCTGTGGAGGCCGCATCCTCTGGATGACCATGAACCTTCTGGACAGCTTTCACAACTGCTGCAGAGGCTTCTGTGCTGGGGACATGCTCCCTATTTTAACCAATGGATATACAAATGCAGCCTTTCAGCTGTTCCAGGAACACTTTACTTTTCTGCTTATGAGGCATCCAGGTTGGGTTTATCTCTCTTCATATTACAAAGGCATGGCAGGCAGACACATCAATGATGTTGTGGAAAATGACCAGGGGAATGTGTATTTTCCCAAATTTCTTGACACCCTCATCTACAGTGCCGCCCCATTGGGTGAGGTCAGGGCAGTGCACTCTGCTGGAGAAGACTATGTCATGTCATGTTTATGTCTGCTACTGATAAATCACATTTTTGTGGTATCTAACTGTCTGACTCTGTGACAGTGATTTCAATGCAATTTGACTCTATGGTCAATTTTTGTAACTTTTCTTTGGAAAAATTAAAGCTGACATGGGAATAATAAAAGTAATATTTCACTTTGTTTTTGCACTTTCATTTCAAGTTGATCCAATATTATTTAGGGGATTTTTTTTTCTGCTTTTGAAAACAATTTCAGTTCAAAATGACCCGAAAGCCACAGGAAGTTTAAAACCCGCTTCACTCCCTCATGTGCCAACAAAAACATGCATTTGTGTACAGAGAAGATAAGGGTGGATTGTTTTAAGATAGAGCGTCTGCAGATGATGTCACAGCATCGCTACAACGTGGCAATAAAAGCCAAAGTGTCAATTCTACATTTCGATGATTTGTTTTGACAGGAATGTTCAGGGTTTTTCAGAATGAAAATGAAAGAAGTTCTACAGGCAGACTTCAGCATGTTTATCAGCATTATTTTGTAACACTGAAACGCGACAGAGCCAACATGTAACCTGCAATGTTCCGGAGTGTGGCTTTAAGTGAAGTGTAATCTATCGTAGCTTTCGTGGAAGTCTGATGGTGATCCTGTAACGGAGAAGCAGGGGTTGTGCCCGAATGGATGGCTTTACCAAATGAGCTCCAGATTTGTCCGCGACAGAGCAAGCCCTGCGGTACTTCCTGTAGCAGATAAAAGCCCCGGCCAATCAGCGGGGAGCGTTTATGTGCACCACCGTAACCACATGAAAGAGACAGGCCTTTTGGACCATAGTATGTGCGCGCTAGACCAGACCAAAGATGGAGAGACGGTGGAAAAATATGTCGGCAAGTAAAGAATATAGCAATACTTTGGTTGAAATTTGTAAACAATAAAACTAAGCAAGTCCTTTTTCAGGTTGGAGTTACATTTAGAGAAAAAAAACAAAACTAGAATAATTACATGTGTAATTATTCTTAATTACACATCAAGAATACTAGATGTGTAATTACTAGACAGCCATAGAATAATTCCCGTTTTCATTTTGGATTATAAAAGATAAAAGTAATTCTTAAATATTCAAAGTAGACAGTACAAATCAGTTTAAATAAGTGTTAAGAATCATAATTCAAATTCTTTAAAATTGTGTTCAACAAAACCACAAATTAGCAGAGGACGCCAGTTAGCCTGGCTCTCAGCCGTGGGGCGCAATGATTTCCTTCTCTCCGTGCTGCAGACCAATCAACACAACGATTGACAGGTGTCATATGACACGCAGCCGAAATGGCGACCTCCAGTGGAGTCATTGGTCACGTGTCTTCATTTGACCGATTATTGGAGGTAAAAGTAATCAGTTTGTGCTCATTTAATGCAGCACATTGTAATGCATGTAGATTTTATGTACTAATATTGGCTGTGTTGTGTTTTATAGCTGGGCGCTAAAGCCACTGCTGTTTTAGTTTGTTTGTTTTTTCTTTTTGTTTTGTTTATGATTTGGGTCACCTTAGTCTGAGTTATTATGTTGAGTTTGCTTATCAGGTTTTAACTAGAAATAAAATAAAACGTATGTTTTATAATAACTTTATAATAAATCAGCCTAAATGGTATTTTGTCTCAGCCTCTCTTTGGTTACACCATGTCCATAACGTACCAGGTGCAAGCAACAGAATTGTGGGATTTTAGGGGGAAGCCCGGCCACTAGGCTCCTTCCGCTTGGCTACACAGAGTAACGTTGAATAGAGTAACGTAGAGTACAGTAACGTAGTGTACAGTAACGAGAGTACAGTAACGAAGGGTAGAGTAACGTAGAGAAGAGTCACGTAGAGTAGAATAGAGTAACACAGAGTAGAGTAACGCAGAGTAGAGTAACGCAGAGAAGAGTTACGCAGAGTAGAGATACGCAGAGAAGAGTAACACAGTAGAGTTACGCGGAGTAGAGTAACGCAGAGTAGAGTAACGCAGAGTAAAGTTATGCAGAGTAACGCAGAGTAGAGTTACGCAGAGTAGAGTAACACAGTAGAGTTACGCAGAGTAGAGTTACGCAGAGTAGAGTTACACAGAGTAGTTACGCAGAGTAAAGTTACGCAGAGTAACGCAGAGTAGAGTTACGCAGAGTAACGCAGAGAAGAGTAACACAGAGAAGAGTTACGCAGAGTAGAGTTACGCAGAGTAGAGTTACGCAGAGTAACGCAGAGAAGAGTAACGCAGAGTAACGCAGAGAAGAGTTACGCAGAGTAGAGATACGCAGAGAAGAGTAACACAGTAGAGTTACGCGGAGTAGAGTTACGCAGAAGAGTAACACAGAGTAGAGTTACGCAGAGTAACGCAGAGAAGAGTAAACAGAGAAGAGTTACGCAGAGTAGAGTTACGCAGAGTAGAGTTACGCAGAGTAACGCAGAGAAGAGTAACGCAGAGTAACGCAGAGAAGAGTTACGCAGAGTAGAGATACGCAGAGAAGAGTAACACAGTAGAGTTACGCGGAGTAGAGTTACGCAGAAGAGTAACACAGAGTAGAGTACGCAGAGTAGAGTAACGCAGAGTAAAGTTATGCAGAGTAACGCAGAGAGTTACGCAGAGTAGAGTTACGCAGGTAGAGTTACGAGAGTTACGCAGAGTAAGTTACGCAGAGTAACGCAGAGTAGAGTTACGCAGAGTAACGCAGAGTAGAGTTACGCAGAGTAACGCAGAGAAGAGTAACACAGAGAAGAGTTACGCAGAGTAGAGTTACGCAGAGTAAGTACGCAGAGTAAGAGTTACGCAGAGTAACGCAGAGAAGAGTACGCAGAGTAACGCAGAGAGTACGCAGAGAAGAGTTACGCAGAGTAGAGTTACGCAGAGAAGAGTAACGCAGAGTAGAGTTACGCAGAGTAACGCAGAGAAGAGTTACACAGGTAGAGTTACGCAGAGAAGAGTAACACAGAATAGAGTTACGCGAGTAGAGTAACGCAGAGTAGAGTTACGCAGAGTAGAGTTACGCAGAGTAGAGTTACGCAGAGTAGAGTAACGCAGAATAGAGTTACGCAGAGAAGAGTACGCAGAGTAGAGTTACGCAGAGTAGAGTTACGCAGAGTAACGCAGAGTAGAGTCACGCAGAGTAGAGTTACGCAGAGAAGAGTAACACAGAGTAGCGTTACGCAGAGTAGAGTTACGCAGAGTAGAGTTACGCAGAGTAGAGTTACGCAGAGTAACGCAGAGTAGAGTCACGCAGAGTAGAGTTACGCAGAGTAGAGTAACGCAGAGTAGTTACGCAGAGTAGAGTTACGCAGAGTAGAGTTACGCAGAGTAGAGTAACACAGAATAGAGTTACGCAGAGTAACACAGAGAAGAGTCACGCAGAGTAGAGTTACGCAGAGTAGAGTTCGCAGAGTAACGCAGAGTAGAGTCACGCAGAGTAGAGTTACGCAGAGTAGAGTACGCAGAGAAGAGTAACGCAGAGATAGAGTTACGCAGAGTAGAGTTACGCAGAGAAGAGTACGCAGAGTAGAGTTACGCAGAGTAACGCAGAGAAGAGTTACGCAGAGTAGAGTTACGCAGAGAAGAGTAACACAGAATAGAGTTACGCGGAGTAGAGTAACGCAGAGTAGAGTTACGCAGAGTAGAGTTACGCAGAGTAGAGTTACGCAGAGTAGAGTAACACAGAATAGAGTAACGCAGAGAAGAGTCACGCAGAGTAGAGTTACGCAGAGTAGAGTTACGCAGAGTAACGCAGAGTAGAGTCACGCAGAGTAGAGTTACGCAGAGAAGAGTAACACAGAGTAGAGTTACGCAGAGTAGAGTTACGCAGAGTAGAGTTACGCAGAGTAGAGTTACGCAGAGTAACGCAGAGTAGAGTCACGCAGAGTAGAGTTACGCAGAGTAGAGTAACGCAGAGTAGAGTTACGCAGAGTAGAGTTACGCAGAGTAGAGTTACGCAGAGTAGAGTAACACAGATAGAGTTACGCAGAGTAACACAGAGAAGAGTCACGCAGAGTAGAGTTACGCAGAGTAGAGTTACGCAGAGTAACGCAGAGTAGAGTCACGCAGAGTAGAGTTACGCAGAGAAGAGTAACACAGAGTAGAGTAACACAGAGTAGAGTTACGCAGAGTAGAGTTACGCAGAGTAACGCAGAGAAGAGTTACGTAGAGTAGAGTTACGCAGAGTAGAGTAACACAGAGTAGAGTAACGACAGGAATAATAAGCCAGGTTACTTCAAAATACATTACTCAAGTAAAGTAAAAAGTACGGCATGATAAAATAACATAGATTGCATGTACGAATGTAGCTGGGTTAAACATAAAAATTATTATAATATCTCTTTTTTTCTCATTCCAGAAACAAAGATTGTGGATGGACTACTGATACCTCAAACCGTGTTCTACCACCTGTCAAGTTCAAGTTGATCGTTTCGGACATGTGAATTTATTGTATATTCTGATACTGTATTGTACTTAATGAGGGAAGCAGGAAGTCCTCTACAGTTCTTTGTTTTGTTTGGAAAAAGTTATCGCGCTAAACACCAAAAATATATGTAACCCTGTCATGTTGGAACTTTTTGAGAGGCCTCTGTGTTGGTCCCATTAATGTAAGCCTGGCCAAATACAAACATAAGTGGATAAAGTTAAAAACTGATTTCTAATACTATATTAGGACCAGCAGATGTGTGTGGGGTCCAGCCAATTACAGAGCAGCTGGCACAGAAAGCTGATTCAGTCTGTTCCCGTCAGCAAGCAAAGAATTTCTGAAGAAAACGCATGGACAGCTCATCCAAATAAAAGTCCGTAGTTCCTCAAATATAGATGCATGATTAGTTATTTGGTTTAAAAAAGACTGCATTGAGTCATCAGTGTTGTCCCTTCCGTTTAGAACCAGAATGACCATTATCGATCACCAAGAGGAAATCTTTTTTGTTTACAGACTTCAAATAAAGCTGTTTTTGAATAGCCCAGTACCATAACAGGGCTGCACAATTATTACTAGTTTGAATAGTTTGCAAATGAGCAATTACATAGGCGTCTAAAAATGAAACAATTAAATGTACGGTCCAAATGAACAGTCAAGTACTAAACCACGCTTCATAATATTAAGATATGCACATAATCATCATCAAACTGAGCTGAGAACTGGGAAGATGTTTGCCAAAATAAAAGGAGGATCTTTCCAGTTACAGGCGGGCGAAATGATCCATCTCCCCTGGAGAGACAAGACTCAATCCTCAAGCATTTACAGATTATGTCATCGTTTTTGAAACATTTACAAAGCATTTTCTTATCATTTAACTTGAACACACTAACAGTGATGTATGAAGCACATAATCATAATCTTCCACCTTATATTCAGAAGATGTTCGAGCCTTAGGGACACTGGAATTTTCAAAAGATCCAAGGAAACGACAAATAAAAAACATAGATGTGTTTCTGTATGAGGGGTTAGTTTATATGGAACAACTTGGATGATAAAATAACCTTAAGCGTTTAAAACATTTGAAGGGCGACTTTAATTCACAATTATTGAAAAGTGTTGAGCTCAGGAATGTTAAACTGAAATGTATCTCAGTCAGGACAGCTTAAGTTTGGCAAAGAAAACAAACGTAAGTCTCCTCTGTATCAACAGATGTTACTGCTGATACTGTTATCAGTTGTGGAAAACTTTCGTGTTTTGTATTATTTTGGAAGGACTTTGGTCTCTCTAATTGCGAAAGCTTTACTTGAAACGCTCATGGGGTTAGGCAAAATAAGTTTAAGGTTGTTTATGTTGTTGGTCTATTGTGTCTTGTAGCCTATTTGTTGTACCAAATTAAAACTACTAGCCTACTACTACTACTACTACTACTACTACTACTAGGCCTACTATTGGTCAATCATTTATATGAACCTATACTTACCTTGACGGCTCAGACCATGAATACTGTTTAGACCCTACAATAGACATTGTTTATTCAGATAGGATGTGAGCAATCTGAAGAAGCGCTGTCTGAGCGTCTATCTTCCGCAACAATCTTTGAGCATTTTGGCTCATCAACGTTGTTCCCTTTGTTTTATGTATCATAACAGAAGTTATGATACATAAACTTTCAGTATGCGCTTCTTATTAATGCTCACACCTGTAGATGTTCAACCAAATCCCCCATCCAGACCGTGACCAGTCATACTGTACGTTAGTCATACCGCATTCTGAATGAGTTTCCATCTCCCACCCAGACCAGCAGTGAATCGTAAATCCACCACAGAGAGGTGTTGTCCTGTCCACATGTCCAAAGCTTTGGGTTCCACATGGCTCATATTTTGGGGTTTGAATAAAATGAAATGAAAATGAAACCGTTTTTGAATGTGGCGGTGAGAATTTTTAAATACCTGGCAACGTTGCAAAACATGTGACATTAAGGCGGTGTGTTTACTCCATCTGTCTACTTTACAAAATCATGTAAAGTGGCCATCCTGCAGCACATGTTCGTAATTTATCAGATGGGTGCTGCCATGAATTGCTGCCCAGAGAAATAGTGCAGTGTTGACGTGTTGGTGCAAATGAACAATGGAAATTTTACACATTTCAATCTGTTGTAGTACATCATATTTTTAGCTGTAAACATTTTCCCTTGTTCTCTGCTTAGTGAACAGACTGCGCGCTCTACCGGAAGTGTCATTACAACGGAAGTGCTGTTCTGTGGCAAAAAGCAGAAGTTGGGAGTCAGTCACTAAATGCAAGTCTCGAGTCAAGTCCAAGTCATGAAGTTCCAAGTCCCAAGCAAGTCCAAGTCAATTGGTCATGAGGTCAAGTCATGTCGAGTCATAGCTTTTGTCAAGTCAAGTCAAGTCACATTATAGTCAGCAAATCACCTCAAGTCGCAAATGTCGGTGTTAAGCCTAATTTTCAGTATTGGACTATTAATTCTTCTTTTCAAAATGTGTATAATCGACTTGAAAATATGCAACAAGTGCTTTCTCAAGATTTAGCGATTTTGAAAATTTAAGCTAAGTTCTGGTTCCGGTCAAGTGCAACATGGCAGCTTAAATAGGAGCTCTTGCCAGTGAAGATGCAATAAATCCCCACAAACCTACTAAGATATCGCAATTCAGTAAATATAAAGGTGGGATGAGTGGGATCCAAGGTCGACAATCGAGAAGAGGCCGAAACAAAAACGAAAACGACTAAATTAATGAGGATTCAGCCCCAGCCGAAGAAGCTATGCTAACAGCTAACAACACAGCATGGCAAGGCGGATTTCTTGGCCTAACTAAGAAAATAGAAGAATTGCAATAGGATATCAAAACGCAATTCGGTTCATTTCAAGAGGAATTCAAGACATGAAGAGGGAGTTTACGACATTTAAGGAGGAGATCGATAAAAAGCTCTCAGACAACAACAAGGAACTACGTGATCAGAAGGAGGCATTGGCGGACGCTCAAATGCGCATCGGAGACTTGGAAGAGTGGAACATAGCAGCGAAACAGACAATGCTTGTTGTCCTGAAAGAGCAAAGACAACTAAAAGAGAAGCTCACAAATTTAGAATCAAGGTCACGCAGGAACAATGTACGGATCTTTGGAGTCCCCGAGAAGTACGCGAAAGATTCTGTCCCCCAGTTCATCGAAAGCCTGCTGCGGAAGGAACTCGAGTTGCCAGCGGAGATGGATCTGGGGATACAGCGTGCACATAGAGCGTTAACGGGAAAACCCAACCAAGGAGCACCGCCATGTTCCATCATCGTAAACTTTCTTCTATTCAGTACGAAAGAGATGATTCTTCAAAAGGCCTGGGAGAAGCGTCTGAAAACTGAAGAGAAGCCTGTGTACTTTGATCACGACTATGCATCAAAAGTGTAAAGCGTATGGGAGCATAGAGAAAGTGCTAAAGGAAAATCAAAAATCTAATTCCAAACGCCACTGGCCAGAGGGCCCCGAGGGCCTCCGCTTCACAGCTAGAAGGTCCCAGGTTCGATTCCCACCTGGACGGGGCCTTTCTGTGTGGAGTTTGTATGTTCTCCCCGTGTCTGCGTAGGTTTCCTCCGGGCACTCCGGTTTCCCCTACCACTAAAAACATGTACAATAGGTGAATCCTCCAGCCAGGTGATTCTGACCATCAACCTGGCCCCACATCATGGAGATGGATCCCCTGGCGCGGCACTGCCGTCGACCACTGCTCCTTACGGGTTGCCTCAGCGGCATTGAAGGATAGGTTAAATGCAGAGGACAAATTTCCCTACGGGGACAATAAAGTATACAAATACAAATACAGAGCAGGGGATACGAAGTAGCAGTAAAGGCCACGGAGCAGGAGGACACGCTGGAAAATCGTATTCAAGAGGCTTTTCTGTGGAAGAGGACCCCGACGGCAGCGGCGCGGAGGAACACCGGCGAAAGAGCGAGGGAGAGACTACTAGAGTTTCGGAGATAGAATGATCACAAACAAGTGGAGGTAACTAATGACTGATACAAGTAGAAGTGGCATTGACTGAAAGAAGTTTGTACTTGAATTATTATTATTATTATTATTATTATTATTTTTAGATATTATGTATATATTTGTGCTATATTTGAAGGGAAGCCTAAATTTTGTTTTGTTTCCATATCACAGCTATATTCTGGTTATACTCTTCAATTTATGTTTGGGTGGGTCAGAATCATTTTATTTTATTTTCAATAGATAGCCACAAACTACATTGAGAAGTAGCAGCAAAACTCCTTAAACAGATCGTTCTCTTAAAATACTTGACTGGCAAGTAACTTAAAGTTGTGTAGAATGGAAGGAAGGCTCCGAAAGGAGTCAACTCCTACACCTACAGAGGTGCCCTTCCCTTGGAGAAGGAATTACCCCTCCCCTACCAACAGGACCTTAGGGCCAAAAGAAGGCCCCTGCAGTTTCCGACAAAACGTTCTTGTGTTGTTTTCTAATGCTATGGTTATTATAGTTCTTTGTGTTATTGGTGTCAGGTCAACTCTAGCTATTTTTGGATTGGATGCAACTTAACCTTTTGAAATATGTCTCTCTTAACGTGAATGGGTTAAATAACCCAATAAAAAGGGGAAAGGTTCTCAATAAATTAAAAAAAGAAAAGGCAGAAATAATTAATCTACAGGAAACTCACCTCCCTGATATAGAACATGAAAAATTGAAAAACTGTGGATTCAGTAATTCCTTTTATAGCTTGTTTAAAGGAGGGAGTAAAAGAGGAGTAGCTACAGTACTTTAATTTCTAATAAAATCAAGTTTGAATGCTTGAAGGAATTAAAAGACAAAGATGGCAGATACATACTGCTTAAGGGGAAATTGGAGGAACATATGGTTACATTATTTAACATTTATGCCCCACCAGAATCTGAAAAATCTTTTTATAAAACAGTGTTTGATATTATTACCCAAGAAACAGAAGGGGTACTGGTTTGTGGAGGCCACTGGAATGTTGTTTTGAATTATACTCTGGACTCCAGCAGTACCAAAAAGAATAGTAAATCACATCAGACTCGATACATTAACACAAATTTAGTAGAATTAGGGGTAATTGATGTTTGGAGAGAATGTCACCCACTGGAAAGGGATTACACATTGTATTCGGCCCCACACTCAGTTCACACAAGAATCGATTACTTCTTTATGAATGTTGAAGATCGTTTTAGAATCATTGAATGCGGGATAGGAATAGCTGATTTATCAGACCACTGTATTCTATATTTACTATTAGATCTCAACTGGAGAATAAAAAATACAACTTGGAGATTGAACGTGGGATGCTTAACGATTCAAAATTACTGGAAAATTTAAAAAAAGAAATAAATACTTATAAGAATGAAAAAGATAAAGAAGGTACAGATCTTACAATGTTATGGGATGCTATGAAGGCAGTAATGAGAGGTAAATTAATATCCTATGCCTCATTCAATAATAATAAGAAAGACTTTTAGATTTTCAAACTGCTTCGAAAGAATTGGAAAATTTAGAACATCAACACAAAATCAATAATATTCCAGAAACACTTAAAAAAGTAAAAGAAGTAAGAAGAAGAATTGATGAAATATTAACAAAAGAAGTAGAGAAGAAAATTCGATATCTAAAACAAACATACTATGAGGGAGGTTCCAAATCAACCAAATCTTTAGCTAGAAGATTAAGAAACAAGCAACAACTTAATACCACATACGAGATTAGAGATCCCAACACCAACAATTTAGTTTATACACCAGAAGAGATCGTGAAAGTGTTTGAAAAATATTATGCAAACCTTTACGCTCAACCTGCAGCAGCAGATGATGCAACAATTAAATCTTTTTTGGATTCATTAGACCTCCCAAATATAGGAGAATCACAAAATGCTACGATATGTGCATTAATTACAGAAAAGGATTTGGAGAATACAGTAAAAAGAATGAAATCTAATAAGGCACGGGAAATGATGGATTCCCTATAGAATGGTACAAGATGTTTAAAGCATAGACCGTTAAAAAGAATAGACAACTCCTCCTCACTCCTCCCCGTTTACCATAATGACCACGTTCGAGGGGGAAATCATGGCGGATTTACAGACTCCTCCTCCCCAGCTCTGACGAAGCATGTTCCTAAAAAGGGCATAAGGGCGGGATCATCCATGTAGACGTGACGTGACGTGTAGCTCGCGTAGCTCCAATGCTAACAGTCCGACCCTCATTAGTACGAGATTTCAAAAGTGTTTCTTTCAAAAACCAGCCTGGTTTCTTTAATTGTGACTAACCCAGCGTTATCTCAGGAGGAATATGTAGCCATAGAAAGTGTTAAAAAAATAGAAACCAGGCGTTAAAGTTGTTTTTAATGTGTCTAAAGTCCAATGCTTTTCAATGGGAGACTAGCGGCTATATGGAGGTACTACAGCAATGGCGGAGCAATGGCGGCCTCCAGTGTTGCGGCCGTAAAGCAGAGCTGCCAGCGGCCATTGGTTTAAAGAAGAGTTGAATCCAATGCTGCCAGTTTCATTTAATAAAACACTTAAAAATGGTGTACTCCCTCCATCATGGAAAGAATCCATAATAACTGTTATACATAAAGAGGGTAAAGACAAGGAATTCTGCGGAAATTATAGATCTATATCAATACTGAACTGTGACTACAAGATATATACCTCCATCATATCCAACAGATTCCAAACATTCATGTCTGATTTGATAGATGAAGACCAATCAGGGTTATCAAAGGGCGACAAACTGCAGACAATATTAGGAGAACCTTGCATATTGTAGAAGAAGTACAGAGAAGAAAGGAAAGTGCCATTTTGCTAAGCTTAGACGCGGAGAAAGCTTTCGACTGCCTTAGCTGGAGGTTTCTGTCTCTCATTTTGGAAAAATTAGGCTTTAACCCACAATCAGTCAGGTGTGTTAAAGGAGCTATATCATGCAAAATCGACTTTTTGGAGCTTTTAGCCATGTTGTTATGCTATTTCCTTATCAAAAACACCCCCAGAGCAGTTTTTGGCTTCATTTACGCAGTTCTAAGTAATCCTCTTGAATCCTGCTCTCTGAGCAGCTGTTCCGCCCTCTCCTGGTAAACGACTGAGCTGTTCAGTTGTGTCGTCACAAAGGAACGGAAGTGCTCTACATCTGCTCTTACAGCCTGATTTTAATTTATAAAACAGCTTTTTCATTTTTCGTTGTTGTAAGAGAGAAATAAAAAAAAAGACCAAAAAAAGAAAGAAAGAACTCTCCGATGCGTCTGTGCTGTCCCACGAGGCTAAACAAACGCACCCACGGCCGGAGGACCCATGGATCCGAGCAGAAGTGTTGTTTTTGAAGACTGACCTCTTTCTAACATACTCTGGACACCACCTGTTCTTTTTACTTACCGAACGATAATGTCACGGATGCGCGTTTGACTACGAGAGGAACAGGACTATTCAACCTTCCTAAAGAAGAGTGCACTCGCCAGAAGTTGGAATTTCTTTCCGGGATTCAGCTAGCTACAGTACTATATCAACCAACCTGATGGATGCTTGGTGAACCTTAGCCAGAATCAAAGTGGATTAACTTTTATCACCAACACGATCCCATAACCCGATGGGGAAGCCATGCAGGCTGAGCGGTGAGTTAATCAAAACGCGTGTTAGCGTGGGCATTAGCCATTTATGAAACTGTGTTGCACATGTCAACTCCTTATAACTGCATTATGTGAAGTAACTTCACTTTTTGCAGCGATATTTATATTTATAATACTGCAAATGTGGAATGAGCGGAGAGGGGGGCGGAGTTAACTGAATCGAAGCGTCTTGTCTTCTGGGTAGGGAAAATACCACCCAAAAATACTTATATTTCTCTCAAAAATGAGTACTCCATAGTGATAGAGGTACAATATATCATATAAATGCCTATACTTTACTTTGGAATGGCTAAAATAGCATGATACAGATCCTTTAAAACATTGTATCAGGAACCAAGAGCTAGAATAAAAATAAATGGCAGCCTCACAAATCGGTTCAAACTGGAATGATCCACACGGCAAGGGTGCGGATTATCTCCCACCCTCTTTATAATTTTTATCGAACCTTTGGCGCAAGCCATAAGACAAGATAAGGAAATAGAAGGAATTAAAATTAGAGACGTTGAACATAAAATTGGGCTATATTTGCCGATGATATCTTAATATATTTAAAACAACCAGACAACTGTTTACCACATTTAATGAATCTATTGCTACATTTCGGTTATCTGTCAGGCTATAAATTGAATATATGGAGTTAATATAATTAACTAGGTTCAGGAGCAGGACCACGCCTCAATCAATTAACCTCTGCATACTAACCAATCCTGCATTCACCTCACCACGCCTCTAATTAACCAGGAGCCTATATATACTCATCAGGCAGCTTCATTCCTGTCTGTTCAAAACTATCGACATGGTTACCACGGAGCAAGTACTCGACCTCAACCCACCGGATCCGGATTCTGACCTGTTCTCCGGGCCTGCCGTCCGCCGCCGCAACGTTTCTCACGTGCCCCGGCAGTGCCTTTCGTGGTCCGCGTGGTGGGAGGCTTGCTTGTGGGATCTCCCATGGCTGTGTCCCCTCCTCCGTCGCGGGGCTCAGCCCCCGGGATCCTCCGCAGTCTTCTCCGGGCTTCCGGACGTCTACAGGACGCGGCCCGCCTGGTGGTCGCTGTTTCGTCTTCGTCTCTCTCCCCCTCCCCCCCTCGACTCGTCCCCGTTCGCCGGTGGCGCATCGCGGAGTCGTTGTTTGGTTCGAGGCTCTCTGCAGGGATCTGTCTCCGTGTCTGCTTCTTCTCAACGCTCCCCTCTTTCTGTTCTTCGGGCCGCCGTGCGTGCTCGCGCCGCCGCGTCGTGCACGTCTCCCCGCGGGCTTCCAGTTCTCCTGCCTTCCCATCTAAACGCCTTCCGCGGGCCGCGGTGAGTACGGGAGTCGGCGCATCGCGCGTCTCTCCACGTGGGTCTCTCCACATGCTCCCCCCCGTCCGTCCCCCCCCCCACCCGCTGCAGAATTCCCCGCTGCAGAATTCCCCGCTGCAGTCTACATCGGATGGATACCTGCGCTCTCCCTCCACGTCTTGTTCGCACCTGCGTGGCCCCCGCGCTCCACGGATCCTCTCAGGTCGTATAGGGTTCCGACTGTGTCAATAATATTTGGGGGTATGGGGTGCCTGCTTCCTCGTGTCGCTGTCTCTCTCGCACACTCACTCTCACTCTCCCTTTGCAATCTCAAAATGTACTACCAACTTTATGCTCAAGCATTCAGCCTCTGTTTACTCTGCATGTTCATTCAGTTTCGGCTCCTGCTTACTCAGCTCATGCTATACTTGCTGTGCTGACTCAGCTACACTCTCAGGCTGTACTAACCGTTTTAACTCGTGTTGTTTTAGCTTCTGCTAACTCAGCTTGCTAACTCCCTCAGCTACGCTATCTCAGGCCATACCAGCTTTGCTAACTCACGTTTTCTTGGCTTCCACTGATTCTTCTCAGCTTCGCTGTCTCAGGCTATACCAGCTGTGCTAACTCATGCCGTCTTAGCTTCTGCTAACTCAGCTTTGCTATCTCTTACTCGGCTACGCTATCTCAGGCCATACCAGCGTGCTAACTCACGTTTTCTTGGCTTCTGCTGATTATTACTCAGCTATGCTATCTCAGGCCATACCAGCGTGCTAACCCACGTTTTCTTGGCTTCCACTGATTCTTCTCAGCTACGCTGTCTCAGGCTATACCAGCTGCGCTAACTCACGTTGTCTTAGCTTCTGCTAACTCAGCTTTGCTGACTCATGCTATTCCAGCTCCCGCCGTCTTGTGCTATATCAGCTTTTCTAGTCTGTCGACAGGAGTGCAATGCCGACATCGGATCGTGTTCTTCCATAAACCAGCCCGATTTCAGCTGTTGCGTTCGGGGATTACAACTGATATTCTCCGGCACGTCGATGGTTCGCATGTTCAGCGCTCAAGAGTCGCCACACCGCGCACGTCTCAGTGTGCTCATTCACACCTTCTCTCGGCAGGAGCAGCAGCGCGTCGGGAGTCGACGCGCTTGCGTCTCTCCTCGCGTTGCCCCGCCTCCTCCTTCCCTACTCAGCACTCAGGTCCGTGCTACCCCCCCCACTGCACTCCGGTCCGTGCTACCCACAGCACTCCGGTCCGTGCTACCCACAGCACTCCGGTCCGTGCTACCCACAGCACTCCGGTCCGTGCTACCCACAGCACTCCGGTCCGTGCTACCCACAGCACTCGCGTCCGTGCTACCCCCCCCCCCACAGCACTCAGGTCTGTGCTACGCCCCCCCCCAGCACTCGCGTCCGTGCTACCCCCCTCACCCACAGCACTCGGGTCCGTGCTACCCCCCCGACAGCACTCACGTCCGTGCTACCCCCCCCCCCCCCCACAGCACTCGGGTCTGTGCTACGCCCCCCCTCACGGCGGTGCTACCCCCCACCCCCCCCCAGCACTCAGGTCTGTGCTACCCCCCCCTCACGCCGCGCAGGTCTGTGCAACCCCCCCCCCGGGTTTTATCATTGTAATGGGCCGTCCTCTGGCCCCCGTCCTCTCGGCTCAGCCCCCGGCCCGTTCTCTCGGCCCGTCCTCTGGCCTCCGGCCAGTCCTCCGGCTCGGCCCCGCCCGCCGGCTCAGCCCGCCCTCTGGTTCGGCCCTCGGGGCCACGTCCTCTCGGCCCGGCCTTGTCCTCTCGGCCCCGTCCTCTCGGCCCGTCCTCCGGCTCAGCCCCGTCCTCCCGTCCCTGTGGCCCGTCCTCCGGCTCGGCCCCGTCCTCTGGCCCCGCCCTCCTCCTCACTTCCTCAACCCTCTCCTCACAGTTCGTCCCGGGCTTTTGCCCAGTTTCTTCATTCCACGCCTGGGATTCGCCGCGCAGCGCGCGTCTTTCCCAGCACGTCCTAGTTTCCCTCGTCCCCTTCCCTCCCTAGGCTAGTGTGCTTGGGATTCGCCGCGCAGCACGCGGCTTTCCCGGCACATCCTAGTTTCCCTCGTCCCCTTCCCTCCCTAGGCAGTGTGCTTGGGATTCGTCGCGCTGCGCGCGTCTTTCCTAGCACATCCTAGCTTCCCTTGTCCCCTTCCCTCCTTCGACCAGTGTGCATAGGATTCGTCGCGCGGCGCGCGTCTTTCCTAGCACATCCTAGCTTGCCCCTCCCCCACCACACCCTGCCACCAGTGTCCGCGGACCACCGATCTGGAGCCGGTGCCCGTGGTCCACCGATCTGCCGCTGGAGCCGGCGCCCGTGGTCCACCGATGCTCCGTCCGGAGCAGTGTCCGCGGACCGCTGATCCGCCGTCTGGAGCCGGTGCCCGTGGTCCGCTGACCCGCCGTCTGGAGCCGGTGCCCGTGGTTCGCTGACCCGCCGTCTGGAGCCGGTGCCCGTGGTTCGCTGACCCGCCGTCTGGAGCCGGTGCCCGTGGTCCGCTGACCCGCCGTCTGGAGCCGGTGCCCGTGGTCCGCTGATCCGCCGTCTGGAGCCGGTGCCCGTGGTCCGCTGATCCGCCGTCTGGAGCCGGTGCCCGTGGTCCGCTGATCCGCCGTCTGGAGCCGGTGCCCGTGGCCGCTGATCCGCCGTCTGGAGCCGGTGCCCGTGGACCGCTGATCCGCCGTCTAGAGCCGGTGCCCGTGGACCGCTGATCCGCCGGCTGGTGCCGGCTCCCAGACCACTTGGGCTTTCTAGATGTTCGACCTCGCATGTATCTGTTCGTCTTCTGCCGCGTTTGTTTTTTTTTCCCATTGCCTATCCGCTTTCCTTTGGGGATTGAGTGGTCAGGTAGATGTTTCCTCATTCATTCCGACACACTGCAGCTCCCAACATTATCAACACAGGACATCCCTGCTGCCTGTTATCTTGCGGCCAGGGTCACCTCCGTCTCTACGATTAATCCGTTTTAAGTGCAGATGCTTGGCGCCAAACTCCGACATTCACCCTACGCCGGTTCCTCCATTTTTAGCACGATTTAACTTAGATCCGTCCCTCACCAGAACGTTGTCTCCCAAGGGCCATTCTCTAGCTTCAGTCTGGCTGTCTCGTACACGAGATGGAACAGCTTCGAGTCATTTCTTCATATTCATCGCATTCCTCCCGGTGCTGATTGCCCCGCACCGTCTCACTCTCACAACATTCTACCAACGTGATCTCCACTCCATCATCTTGCCCGCTGCATAAGCTCTATATGTTCCAGTTACTTCACCCCCGCAGTCTACCTTTCTTCAGAGCGCATGTTCCTTTGGGCTTCGGGTTCTGCGACGTTCCGGATATGCGCCGTAATTCAGCTCATATTCGTCCGAGGTTATTAGACACTGCCATTCATGCTTCTGACTCGCTAATTGCACTCGGAGTGCAGGAGTTAACAGATCTGCTGGGGCTTCCTTCCCAATCTCACCATTTCGCCTCGATTCTTCCAGCAGCTGCCAAACCTCCGCTTAAGTGCATTCGCTACTTTTGCATCTATCATCTTTGCACGACCCTCCGTACCTTACCAAGCTGGGAAGATGGCATCGAGACTCAGTAAGGATTTCCGCAAGATCCTACGCCCGTCTGGTATCCTACGTACTGATCTGTCCACTCTTTTGGTATCGGGTTGGCTTCCGCTGCAGGGCAGGCCTTTCCAACCATATAATCCAGACCCTTAGTAGTCGGTCCTCCAGTCGCTCTCGTATCCGCCATTACACTGCAATCTACGTTAAGCACACTCATCCTGTGTTCTTAATTCCTTAACTTTTGGGGGTCCTGAAGAGCTGGGATAATCGAGACGGAGCCCCCATCCACAGTCTCACCAGTTCACACTATCTTGACTAATTAAACTCTTTAATAGCACTTTGTTGTGGCGTGGTCCTTGCTAGTGAAATGGAGTTAATATAATTAACTAGGTTCAGGAGCAGGACCACGCCTCAATCAATTAACCTCTGCATACTAACCAATCCTGCATTCACCTCACCACGCCTCTAATTAACCAGGAGCCTATATATACTCATCAGGCAGCTTCATTCCTGTCTGTTCGAAACTATCGACCCCGCCCTCCCTCCCTTTACGTCTTCTCTTCAGCACCGATTCTCCTGCTTGGAGGGGGGGTCCTGAAGAGCTGGGATAATCGAGACGGAGCCCCCATCCACAGTCTCACCAGTTCACACTATCTTGACTAATTAAACTCTTTAATAGCACTTTGTTGTGGCGTGGTCCTTGCTAGTGAAAGGGAATTCAACCTGGATAGACTCAAACGATGAAAGCAGTGATTAGAAAGATTTATTGATATGTATATTAGTTTTGGCAATCAGAACCCGGCGGTAGACATCGATGTATAAGTCAGTGTAGGTAAACAG
Organism: Neogobius melanostomus; assembly: GCA_007210695.1. Classification (NCBI taxonomy): domain Eukaryota; kingdom Metazoa; phylum Chordata; class Actinopteri; order Gobiiformes; family Gobiidae; genus Neogobius; species Neogobius melanostomus. The sequence continues at coordinate 3,477,686 of VHKM01000234.1, read as the reverse complement.
CTTATAGTTAGGGATGTCTTCCCCCCGGAGCCTGGACACTGGTGGTGGTATGGGTGGAGACCGCGATAATGTGCAGGTAGAAGCCGTGACGGAAGATGCGGAGATGGTGTGGAGGCGGGTCGCAGCGCAGCTGGGAGCATGCGGATCATGATTGCTGGGGCTTAAAAGCGGGCGACGATTGGCTGCTACGCAGGTGCGGCTCTTGCGCTGATGGCTGAGGAGGAGGTGTGGCCCTCTCGGGAGTGATCATTGGCTGGAGGTTGGTGATGCTGAAATTAGTCTACCAGGTTGAATTAACGCCTAGGCTTCATAACGTAAAGTTTTACCTTTATTTTCATCCCATCCACAGAAATGACACAGAAATACGATTTTAAGTGGAACAAGAAATCTATTGAATATTTGGGAATAAACATTCCAATATAAATTAATTATGAAGCCTTAAATCAACAACTTTATAAAGACATGTAAAGGTGGGGTGTCTTATTGTTAGACTTAAGTCAGAGAATTGAAATTATCAAAAAGAGCCAAGAGTATTATATTTGTTTAAATCTTTGCCAGTGCCACTACCGATGCCACAACCGATGCCACAAGAGGATTGGCGCTGCCAAACTTTGAAGATTATTTTACCGCCGCACAACTCAAACCTATGATTAACTGGTGTATTTCGCATTTTACAGCAAAGTGGAAACAAATAGAGCTGAACACTGATGAGTACCATGTACGTGCCATGATTGCTAGTAAGAAGATGTTCAAAGAAAATGAAAACAAATCACCAAATTCACCTTAGAGGTCTGGTTTAAATTAGTAAACAGACCCCGTGAACTGCTACCTTAACCTGGTGGGGTTGTTTGAGTGCCCGAATGATCCTAGGAGCTATGTTGTCTGGGGCATTATGCTCCTGGTAGGGTCTCCCATGGCAAACAAGGTCTTAGGTGACGGGTCAGATGAAGAGCAGTTCAGAAGACTATGGACAGTATCGAATCAAGGACCGTGACGTTGCCCGGTATGGCGCAACCGGGGCCCCACCCTGGAGCCAGGCCTGGGGTTGGGGCTTGAATGCGAGCGCCTTGTGGTCGGGCCTCTGCCCACAGGGCCCGGCCGGGCACAGCCCGAAAGGACGATGTGGGCCCGCCCTCCTGTGGACCCACCACCCGCAGAGGGATCCGTAGGGGTCGGGTGCAGAGAGGACTGGGTGGCAGTCAAAGGCTGGTGCCTCGACGACCTGGTCCACGTACGCAGCTTCTGGCGTTTGGGACTTGGAAAGTCACCTCGCTGGGGGGGAAGGAGCCTGAGCTTGTGCGGGAGGTTGAGAGATACCGGCTAGATATAGTCGGGCTCACCTCCACACACAGCTTGGGTTCCGTATCCCAACTCCTGGAGAGAGGCTGGACGCTCCATTTTTCTGGAGTTGCCCGCGGGGAGAGATGGCGGGCCGGGATGGGTTTGCTCATAGCCCCCCAGCTCAGCCGCCACGTGTTGGAGTTCACCCCGGTGAATTAGAGGGTTGCGTCCCTGCGCCTTCAGGTCGGGGACAGGTCTCTCACCGTTGTCTCAGCCTACGGGCCCAACATCGGTGCAGAGTGCCCGGCCTTCTTGGAGTCCCTGGGAGGGGTACTAGATGGTGCTCCAACTGGGGACTCCATTGTTCTACTGGGGGACTTCAAAGCCCACGTAGGTAACGACAGTGAGAGGGGGGTGATTGGGAAGAACGGCCTCCCCGATCGGAACCCGAGTGGTGTTCTGTTATTGGACTTCTGTGCTAGTCACGGTTTGTCCATAACGAACACCATGTTCGAGCACAAGGGTGTCCATAAGTGCACGTGGCACCAGGACACCCTAGGCAGGAGGTCGATGATCGGACACTCGGGTGACGAGAGGGGCTAAGCTGTCAACCGATCACCACATGGTGGTGAGCTGGATCCGCTGGCAGGGGAGGAAGCCGGTCAGACCTGGCAGGCCCAAACGTGTTGTGAGGGTCTGTTGTGAATGTCTGGTGGATCCCTCTGTCAGTAGGGTCTTCAACTCCCACCTCCAGAAGAGCTTCACCCAGATTCCCGAAGGAGGTTGGGGACATGGAGTCCGAGTGGACCATGTTCTCCTCCTCCATGGTTGATGCGGCTGCTCATAGTTGTGGCCGTAAGGTCTCTGGTGCCTGTCGCGGCAGCAATCCCCGAACCCGGCAGTGGCGCCCGGAAGTAAGGGATGCCGTCAAGCTAAAGAAGCAGTCCTACCTGGCCTTGTTAGCTTGTGGGACTACGGAGGCAGCTGAGAGGTACCGGCAGGCCAAGCGTGCTGCAGCTCGTGTAGTCACAGAGGCAAAAACTCGAGTCTGGGAGGAGTTCGGAGAAGCCATGGAGGAGGACTATCGGTCGGCCTCGAAGAGATTCTGGCAAACCATCCGGTGCCTCAGGAGGGGGAAGCAGTGCTTCACCAACACTGTTTACAGTGCGGGTGGGGGGCTGCTGACCTCGACTGGGGATGTGGTTGGGCGGTGGAAGGAGTACTTCGAGGATCTCCCCAATCCCACCGTTATGTCTTCCAATGAGAAAGCAGAGGCTGGGGACTCGGAGGGGGGCTCGCCTATCACCCAAGCTGAAGTCACCGAGGTGGTTGGAAAGCTCCTCGGTGGCAAGGCTCCGGGGGTGGATGAGATTCGTCCTGAGTACCTTAAGTCTCTGGATGTTATAGGACTGTCTTGGCTGACACGTCTCTGCAACATCGCGTGGCGGTTGGGGACAGTGCCCCTGGAGTGGCGGACCGGGGTGGTGGTCCCTCTCTTTAAGAAGGGGGATCCAATTACAGAGGGATCACACTCCTCAGCCTCCCCGGTAAGGTCTACTCCAGGGTGCTGGAGAGGAGGATCCGGCCGATAGTCGAACTTTGGATCCAGGAGGAACAATGCGGTTTTTGTCCTGGTCGTGGAACACTGGACCACCAGCTCTATAACCTTCATCGGTTGCTCGAGGGTTTGTGGGAGTTCGCCCAACCAGTCCACATGTGTTTTGTGGATCTGGAGAACCGTTCGACCGTGTCCCTCGTGGTGCCCTATGGGGGGTGATCCGGGAGTATGGGATCCGGGGCCCTCTGCTAAGGGCTGTCCGTTCCCTGTATGACCGCAGCAGGAGCTTAGTTTGCATTGCCGGCAGTAAGTCAGACCTATTCCCGGTGTGTGTTGGTCTCCGCCAGGGCTGCCCTTTGTCACCGGCTGCCCTTTGTCCAAAGTTCACCCCCACCACTGTTCATTCCCTTTATGGACAGAATTTCTAGGCGCAGCCAGGGGCTGGAGGGTGTCCGGTTTGGGAACCTCAGGATCTCATCTCTGCTGTTTTTTTTTGTTTTTTTTGTTTTTTTTGTTTATTTGGTAGGGACAGTGCAAGTTAATGAACAAGCCACACCGGATTGTAGCCTTGGGCTAATTTCCATCCGTCGTCCCCATGCGCACTCTCAAACACACTCTCATTCATCCTGGCCTATTGTACATGTTTTTAGTGGTAGGGGAAACCGGAGTACCCGGAGGAAACCTACGCAGACACGGGGAGAACATGCAAACTCCACACAGAAAGGCCCCGGCCTTGGTGGGAATCGAACCCGGACCTTCTAGCTGTGAAGCACGAGCGCTAACCGCTGTAGTACAGGTAGTACCGTCGTTTGTAGACGATGTTGTTCTGTTGGCTTCATCAAATCAGGACCTTCAGTACACTCTGGGGAGGTTTGCAGCCGAGTGTGAAGCGACCGGGATGAGAATCAGCACCTCTAAATCTGAGGCCATGGTTCTCCACCGGAAAAAGATGGCATCCCCACTTCAGGTCGGTGGGGAGTCCTTGCCTCAAGTGGAGGAGTTCAAGTATCTCGGGGTCGTGTTCACGAGTGAGGGACGGATGGAGCGCGAGATCGACAGACGAATCGGTGCGGCGTCAGCAGTGATGCGGTCGCTGTATCGGACTGTTGTGGTGAAGAGGGAGCTGAGTCAGGGGGCAAAGCTCTCGATTTACCGATCGATCTACGCTCCCACCCTCACCTATGGTCATGAGATCTGGGTAATGACCGAAAGGACAAGATTGCGGATACAAGCGGCCGAAATGAGTTTCCTTCGCAGGGTGGCTGGGCGTACCCTACGAGATCGGGTGAGGAGCTCAGTTACCCGGGAGGAGCTCGAAGTAGAGTCGCTGCTCCTTCACGTCGAAAGGAGCCAGCTGAGGTGGCTAGGGCATCTGTTGCGGATGCCTCCTGGTCGCCTCCCTCGGGAGGTGCTCCAGGCATGTCGTATTGGGAGGAGGCCTCGTGGAAGGCCCAGGACACACTGGTGGGACTATGTCTCCGAGCTGGCCTGGTGTCGCCTCGGGGTACCCCAGAACAGCTGGAGGAGGTGTGCGTGGATGGGGAAGTCTGAGCATCTCTGCTGAGACTGCTGCCCCCGTGACCCTAGCCTGGAGAAATCCAGACTCAATCGCTGTACCAGCGATTGAGTCTGGTCACCGCTGCGTCAAATCCATTTTCCACAGCGGTACATACACAAGCAAACAGGAAGCGGAGTAAACCAATCAGCGGAGGGCGGGCGTCTGCCGTTGATGTGGTGTTATTAGCGGTTTTGCGTTAATATTCGCGCAGGATTATGAATCACGAAACTCACCTACTGTCGATGTGTTTTTGGTCATTTACCGCCGATTGGAGACACGCTTTTTCTCTTTCGTGCGTCATTCGTAGATTGTTATTGAGGGGACTTCTGCATCCCGTGAGTGACGTTGCTCGCTAACAACATGTCACGGCAAATAAACAAATCTGATTGCACGGGATCAGTTTGATTTTGCGGATACAGCCAGCGGGGGCGGGGTGACCAGACTGATCCCCCGTTGTATACAAAAATACAGAGGGGAATCATTCAGGTCCCACCAGGCTACCGTGACCCGGCCTCGGATACAGCGGAAGAAAATGGATGGATGGATGGATGGAGATATATAAAATGGAGAAAGAGATAAAGATATTTAGCTGGTTGGCGTACGATCCAAATTTTAAACCAGGAGTTATGAACTCAAAATTTAAAAACTGGTTTAATAGAGATCTGAACATACTGAACATATAAATAATTTTATCAAAAAAGGGGAAATTTTAAGTTTTCAAAACTTAAGGCAGAAATTTGATTTGGAACATCCAGACTTCTATATGTATCTTCTGGTTAGAGACCATTAAGGGAGATAAGGCCAGACCTCCCAGGTGAAATAAATGTTATAACCGAAATTGTGGGTACTGCATATAGGAACAAAGGAGAAAAGTTGATATCTAAACTGTATCAGGGATTGGTATCCAATAGCAAAACTTCAACTCTTTATATTAGAGATAAATAGAAACAAGAATTATCAGTAGAAATATGTGAAGACGAATGGTATGACATGTGTGAAACTCAACTAACCACATCTAGTTCTAGAAATTGGAAAATATAAAACACCAAAGATCAAGAAGGCGATTTTATCAGTATGTCAGCCCTGCTGGAGGATGTGTGGTGAACAGGATGTGGGTCATGCACATATTTTTTGGCAGTGCACAAAATTATCCCAATACTGGGATAGTATCTGGGAAGAATCAGGGAAAATACTTGGATATAAACTACCAAAGACATGCTCAGTACTGTACTTCGGAAGTTTAACAGGAAAGGAAATACAAAATAAAGACAAATACTTGATAAAAATCCTTCTGGCAGCATCAAAAAAGGCCATTACACGGAAATGGTGTAAAGAGGATCACCCAACCTTGAAAAACTGGAGAGACATTGTAGAGGAAATTCACAACATGGAGAGACTAACTTATATTATAAGACTACAACAAGAAATCTGCAAAGAGAGATGGGAAAAATGGACTCTATACACGGACTTTATACACTATGACCACTGACACTGGATGTAAATGTTCAACAATAAACCTTGAGTGAAAAAAAAAGAAAATTTAAGCTATAATCAAACTTACCAAAATCGAATGGCTTTGGATTTAAAGTCTAATTACTATTCGCCACAAAATTAAAACAATCACCACAAAATTAAAACATATTTTGAATGCTCCCAAAGTGGGGTCCGGAGCCCCCTGGGGGGCCTCAGAGGCACTGCAGGGGGGCCCCAAAAACTTTTATAGAAATGAAGTACAATGAACAAATTGGATTTTGAAACTAAATTTATATGTATTTGCTCAAATGTACTGCACTTGAGAGTGTTTTTGGCCTCCAGATGTACTCATTCTTATTTAATATCTAATTTGGTTGCAAAATTAAGACCAGAAGGATGCCCTGCAGGATTTTCGGATTAATAAGGGGGCTGCGATGACCCGGACTTTGATAATGGCTGCTTTAGTCTATTCAAAAATTCACTGGGGAAGCATTTTAAGGAGGGGGACCTACTGTAGGGGGCCTACTTCAGTATAATTGAAACAAGTCTTTTAAACATGAGCTGCTTTTTGCTTTTACATGGCTAATCAGCTATGTGCTAACTATTGACTATTGCGTGAATATTTTACCAGAAAGAAAACACTCAATACTTGAAAATACGGCAAAATGATTTTATACATTTTCATTTATAACGTTTCAGACAAATCTTCAATTTAAACTTGTGTGTTTTGTGTCCATGAGTTAGCACAAAGCTGATTAGCAGGAGTGGTGCTTTTAAACTCTCAATGTTTGAATTTTTTGAAAAATCAATGCTAAAAATCAATAGGATTTTTTACGTCTGGACTCAGGCACGTGACCGGAAGTGGGTGGGACTGTTGAGCGCTATAGAGCAATAACAAAATATATGTTCCCAATTAGGGGAGCAGAAAGATGGAAGAGGAGAGTTCAGTCTCCCTGTAAGCAGGACTTAAGTGGCTGTATGATAGGTGTGTGTGGATCTCCCTTCGAGATAATCCAAAACAAGACGTAGCTCACTGGTTCTCAAATGGTTCATTGTCAGGACCCATCGTAATAGTATACGATGACAAGCCCAAATATGAAATTCATTTGTTGAATGTAAAATACACTATTGTCCTCACAAATTAGTGTTGAAAGGCATTAAATACACCTAAACAACTGAAATCATGGTAAAAAAACAACTCAGTAACAGCATTTTTAAGCTGTTTCTATATTTAGAATAGAAATAGCATGTTCTCCAGCTCTGCCACCGCCTTGTTTTCATAACCCTCCCAAACACCTCACCGCTCTGCAGGTGTGGCTCCTGACGCCGGCCCAAACCTTTTCAGTCAGCACTTTCACATGCGAGTTCCTCTTCTCAGTTCAGACCTGTCCCAGCGTCTTTCCTGAGGTGTGGATGTAGTAGATGCAGCAGTGGCAGTTAACCGCGCTTTAACGGAAGACTGCTGAGATGGACATTCCAGCTGAGGGTCTGGGGGAAATACAGGGGAGGCCCACAAGTGAATACACAGGCCACAATCTATACTTTCATTACTTCTTAGTTCTCTCTGTTGCAAATTAAATAAAACCAAACACTATCAACAGCATCAACTACTGTAAAACCTTGTGTCTCTTTGATTATCTCCCAAGTGGAAATTATTGTGCCTTGCTAAAGTCTGGCATTCCACATGTGCACCCAGCAGCCACAATAGAGCAGTGTTCAGTGTGTGTGTGTGTGTGTGTGTGTGTGTGTGTGTGTGTGTGTGTGTGTGTGTGTTCTTGTAATTACGACATTGTGAGGACCAGTTTGAGTTTTTAAC